>JAVMKO010000002.1:124941694-126396694 GCA_032164245.1 Sternotherus odoratus | reverse complement strand
TGGTAGGAAACAGACACAGAATAAAGAGCATGGGTGTTGCACAAGGTTGGAGTGTCCCTGGGCCTTTAAGGAGTGAGGTCAAGGGGCTGAATCCAACGTGGCATGATGTGCACCCCGTTATACTAGGATGATCCGAGGAATGGAAAACCTGTCTTATGAAAGGAGACTCAAGGAGCTTGGTTTCTATAGCCTATCCAAAAGAAGGCTGAGGAGAGGTATGATTAATCTCTATACATATATCAGAGGGACAAATACTATGGAGGGAGAGGAATTATTTAAGCTCAGTACCAATGTGGCCACAAGAACAAATGGATATAAACTGGCCAACAGGAAGTTTAGACTCTAAATTAGACAAAGGTTTCTAACCATTAGAGGAGTGAAATTCTGGAACAGCCTTCCAAGGGAAGCAGTGGGGGCAAAAAACCTATCTGGCTTCAAGACTAAGCTTGATAAGTTTATAGAGATGGTGTGATGAGATAACATAATTTTGGCAATTGATCTGACTATTGTAATAGATGGGCCTGGTGGTATATGATGGGAAGTTGGATGGGATGAGATCTGAGTTACTACAGAGAATTCTTTCCTGGGTGTCTGGCTGGTGAGTCTTGTCCACATGCTTAGGGTTCAGCTGATTGCCATATTTGGGGTTGGGAAGGAATTTTCCTCCAGGGCAGATTGGCAGAGGCCCTGGAGGTTTTTTGCCTTCCTCTGCAGCAAGGGGTATGGGTCACTTGCTGGAGGATTCTCTGCATCTTGAAGACCTTAAACCAAGATTTAAGTACTTCAATAGTTCAGATATAGGTGAGAGGTATATTGCATGAATGGGTGGGTAAAATTCTATGGCCTGCGTTGTGCAGGAGGTCAGACTAGATGATCATAATGGTCCCTTCTGACCTTGAAGTCTATGAGTCAATTTGTTAGTCTCTAAGATGCCACAAGGACCCCTTGTTTTTGTTATGTTTTGTGGAGCTACTGCTGATCTTTTTGTTTAAATTGATTATGTTTTAAAATAACGTGAAGGAGTGTTCAGAGTGTGAGACGGTCATCTTTTTTGTCTCTCTATCTCAGTGAATAAATAAAGTATAGGATTTAAGTGGTTGCAAGTTAGGACTCTGAGGGAAAATAAGACTCATGAAGTGGGAATCATTAGCTGAATGTATGCAGAGAGAAGGCAGTTGTGAATTTATTGAAACAGAAGCACAGGTGGTGTTACAGTCAGGGCCGGGGACAGAGGGGTACTACGGGTACAGCTGTACCGGGCCCCGGACTTAAGGGGGGGGCCCTTAAGTCCGGGGCCTGGTACACAGCTGTACCTGTAGTCATCCCCCGGGGGCCCCCAAACGATCAGAGTAGGGGGCCCCAACATTTCTGTCGCGGGCCCTGGTTACAGTAAACATCAAGTGCATCTCTCTCCCTGCACTTAAGAGACTTAAAAGAGCAAACTTGGTCTGAGGTGAGGCATATATCATCCCGGACAGTGCCTCTTCATATTAGTGACATGGACCACGGTGTGCATCATCTTGAAGAGGCCATCTGAAGTAGGAATAGTAACAAATGCCAGACGCATGTTCACTACTTCCCCATAATGGGCATGTGAGAAATATGGCCAGATTTGCACTGAAGGAACAGTCCACAACTCGGACAGGACATACTAGAGAGAGGCTTTGGTGAGAAAGATGGTCTGTCACATATGTTAGTTTGGAGAACATCCTTAGTGGGCCTCATGGTAAGACCATCCCTGCACTGATGATGTAAAAATGCTCAAATGACCATTCAGGCATATTCAAGCAATCCAGGATATTATTTAGTGCAATAACTACCAAGAAACAGTCATTTCAGAACACAATCTTCATGAATATTCACACAACCTCCTGTGGTATGCATTTGGATTAAAAAAACCTGTTTCTTTGACTTATTGAAAGGCTCCTGTTCTGAAGGTCTGATGTCATTAAGAACCATTAAAATTAAAAACGTTTCCTGACATGGTTTAGCCAGCATCTAAATTTTAAGAAAAAATTTCTCCTGTGAAAATATTTAAGAGTAGGGATATGAGCAGGTTATAAAGACAATACTTGCTTAGAGAATCTGTGCCAACTTGACTATCCGATTATACAGTATTTGTGATGGGGATGCATTGGCTTTCTGAGATTTAATGGGAAACATATCTTAATGTAAAGCCCCTGCTCCAAGGTAGTTCTTGGAAGTAAAACCCACTACTCCTATAATTACTGCAGAAACATATCAAGGACCAATGAAGGTTAAGAAACCGAGTTTGCTTATACAGTTGCCCTTCTTACCATGACAATTAACCAGCCAGGAGGTATATAACCTCTTTGCTCTAACCTTTGCACTCCTAGAGAAGTAATAGTCCAAGGGAGAGGGGAAGGTGGCAACTAGTGCAAATGTGGAGAAAAAATACACCCTAGGCACTAAAATTCATAATGAGTAAACTTTCGTACACCTTCATGAACTGCATCTTCACTACCACTTGTGTGAGTTATCAAGCAGTACAATACCCAGATAAGTGAGCTGAGGAGTTCTCATTGAACATAGATTACAAGTTTGCCCTCTGAACGCAAGTATTATGGCATGTCTATGCTGTCCCACAGTTTGCATTAAGGGAGCGTGGATAGCAGAGCGTACCAAAGTAATTCCCTCGTGTGGATGCTGCGGGTTTGAACTTAAAAATCCCAAGTTTGCGCTACACAAATTCAGGCTGTTTAAGTTCATGCCTGCTGTGCCCACATGGAGGAGTCACTGCACACTGCTATTCACATCCCCTTGGAACAAACTCCAGGGCAGTGGCGACATGCTCTTAGATCCAGATGTTAAATTGAGAGAGCAGTTCTATGTAAATTTATGTACAGATTTCCAGGTACCAGTTCTACAGATTTCTAATCAGGAGACATTATGAAGCCATTCCACTCAAGCTGCTTTTGCCCTTGTAGATGGAGTCCTTAGACCACGAACTACCTTTGCCCTGGCTATTGTGTAACATGTCTCAGTACGTAGCCTAATCCACTTTGACAATGTGTAAGAAAAGAAAACATACATTAATCTGCAAAGCAACAACTTGTCTACTGCTTCCTAAATATTTCATTCTATACAAATATAAACTCAATGCCCTTTTGACATCTTGGCTATAGAATCAAACGTTTGCAGAATGACATCTCAAGAAGAATGCCAGGAGATACATGCAGGTAGAACTCAGGAACATGTTTTGGTATACATTCCTGATGAGCATGTAGGATTGTCCTTATAGAATACAGCAAAGGGACAATCAGGCATTAAACCCTGCAGCCCATTCATTCTTCACAGGTGAGTTTGTGAACAAAAAGGGTGGCTGTTGTGCCACATGAAATAAAAAAACATTTTTCTGTGTGTGCAAAAGGCAAGTCAACAAAGAACAGGGTAACTCTTAACACCACAATGAGAGCAGGGTTAGAACAAGATTATGAGTAAGTAGCAATAGTCAAAGTGGCTCACAAGTTCCTGGTGATGGTTGGAAGACTTAATGTAGCAAAATTGTTAATTAGAGGATAGTATTATGAGCTTGAATGAATACAAGGAGATGCTGTAAGGTGAGTACAGAAAAATAGTCCAAAATTGTTTTTGATATAGAAGGACAGCAGCAGGACCAATTGTTAACCACTTTGGACAGTCCATACCTCTTCCACATCTGAGGATGGCATATTACTATAGATGGTTTTCTGTACCATAGCAAGAGTTTTTCAACATCTGCTAAACAGATCAGGCCCAGGACAGATGTTCAGAGACCTCAAGCTGTGAGGCAGCGTGTCACTGGCCTGGGGCGTAGGCTGAGATCATGTTGCATCAAGATGTCTAGTAAAAGTGGTGGAAGATACAGCTGCTCCTGTGCATGTATTGGAGATTGTTTGGCCAAGCTAAGGCAATGAGTCTGATCCACCCCCTGTCATGTGCTATCTTTTTGATCACCAATGCAATCACTAAAATGAATAGAAAGGCCTAAACAAATCTTTTGCTCCAATCTAACAGGACACAGCTTGACTGAATTTCTCTGAAGCTCTGCTGTGTATCAAAATCAGGGATGTGTATTAATGCTGATTGATGCAAAAAGATTGACCGATGGACACCCCAACAATAGGGGGAGTGGGGTGGTTGGATTAGACCTACATTCTATCGCACCTCTCAGCATTGACTGTTGCAGCTGGACTGCTGCTGTGGAGGTCCCTGAAAGGGTCCACTTTGAAAGTTATCTCATTTGGAGGGAGGAATGGCCAAACAGGTGCTGTGTTGGCCTGGTTGCTCCTGCTGTTCCCAACTCAGGATGTTAGAGGCTAGAGGGAGCTGTGCCTAAAAATTAATTGACCTAAGTAGACACATATGAGACCTACCCATACCACTGGCTCTAGGAAGATAAACTTCCTGATGTTATTCAACTTTCAAAGGGGAAAGAATTAGATAATCATTGGAAAAGGTTTGGGTACTGGCATGGAGTGGAATTGGATAATGTGTCCAACCTGAATAATAATCTAAAATACAATTATCCACAATAGTTCCACCCAGTGCCTCAAGGAAATGGATCAAAAAGAAAAGAAAAACTAGACAAATTAAAAACTGGATCAAAATTCCTAGGCAACATGTCAAATCCATGAGTCATTGTATAATCACCATCAAAATCACTGTTATGTTAATTACAAATCTTTTTGAAGTAGTCGGAAGCTTAAGCAATCATCTTCAACTTCCCCACCATCTGGTATTGGGTTTGAGAATGAGGCTACTGAGAGGATTCTAAGTAAGAAAAAGAAATTCTATTTTGGGGGGGGGGTGGGTTGAGACCTACATTTGAAATTGGCGTGTGTTAGAACGCGTGAGCTGCAATCATTGCTGCCTATGTTATGGGGTGTGTGGAAAAGTAAATTGTGGGTTAAACTAAAGGGATTTTCTGTTGTAACTTATATTTTGAATATAAAATCTATTATAATGGAATCATGTGCAGTCTTGTCAGCTCTTACAAATCTGTCATGATTAACACGATTTTGGTATCTGCAGCAAGTCTCATGAGGCATCTGCTATTGTTGTGTAAAAGGGTGATGGTGCAGAAACTAGGACTGTCAATTAATCGCAGTAACTCGTGATTAACTCAAAAAAATTAATTGATTAATCAGTTTTAATCACAGTTAAATAATAGAATATCAATGGAAATGTATTAAATATTTTTGGATTTTTTTCTACTTTTTCAAATATATTGATTTCCGTTGCAAAACATAATACCAAGTGTACAGCTCATTTTATATTATATTTATTACAAATATTTACCTGTAAAAATGATGAACAAAAGAAATAATATTTTTCAATTCACCTCAAACAAGTACTGAAGTGCACTCTCTTTATCGTGAATGTGCACCATACAAATGTAGATTTTTTTTGTTATACAACTGTACTCAAAAAGAAAACAGTGTAAAACTTTAGAGCCTATATGTCCACTTAGTCCTACTTCGTGTTTAACCAGCCACAAAGAAAAACAAGTTTGTTTTACATTTGCAGGAGATAATGCTGCCGGCTTCTTGTTTACAATGTCACCTGAAAGTGAGAACAGATGTTCACATGTTACTGTTGTAGCTAGCATTGCAAGATATTTATATGCCTGATGCGGTAAAGATTCATAAGTCATTTCATCTTCAACCACCATTACAGAGGACATACATCCATGCTGATGACGCTACTTTAAAAAATAATGCATTAGTTAAATTTTGACTGAACTCCTTGGGGGAGAATAGTATATCTCCTGTTCTGTTTAACCCACATTCTGCCATGTATTTCATGTTACAGCAGTCTCAAATGATGACCCGACATATTTTGTTCATTTTCAGAACACTTTCACTGAAGATTTCTCAAAACACAAATAAGGTACAAATGTGAGATTTCTAAAGATAGCTACAGCACTTGACTCAAGGTTTAAGAATCTGAAGTGCCTTCCAAAATCTGAGAGGGACGAGGTGTAGAGAATGCTCTCAGAAGTCTTAAAAGAGCAACACTCCATTGCGGAAACCACAGAACCTCAACCACCAAAAAACTAAAATCAACCTTCTGTTAGTGGCATCTGACTCAGATGATGAAACTGAACATGTGTCGTTCTGCACTGCATTAGATCATTATCAAGCAGAACCCACCATCAGTATGGATGCATATCCTCTGGAATGGTGGTTGAAGATGAAAGGACTTACTGCATCAGGCACTTAAATATCTTGCAATGCCAGCTACGATAGTGCCATGCGAACATCTGTTCTCACTTTCAGGTGACATTGTAAACAAGAAACCGGCAACATTATCTCCTGAAAATATATAGATATAAAAAAAAAATGTTTGTCTGAGCGACTGGCTGAACAAGAAGTAGGGCTGACTTGAGTGGACTTGTAGGCTCTAAAACTTTACATTGATTTATATTTGAATGCAGTTATTTTTTGTACATAATTCTACATTTGTAAATTCAACTTTCATGATAAAGGGGTTGCATTACAGTAATTGTATTAGGTGAATTGAAAAATACCATTTCTTTTGTTTATCATTTTTACAGCACAAATATTTGTTATCAAAAATAAAGTGATCACTATACACTTTGTATTCTATGTTGTAACTGAAAATTATCTATTTGAAAATGTAGAAAACACCAAAAATATTTAAATAAATGGTATTCTATTATTGATTAACAGTGAAATTATTTTTTTTAATCGCTTGACAGCCCTAGCAGAAACCAAAGTTACCCACCATACTGTAGGGTGGGATTCTGGACTGCAGGGATCTATATCAGAATATATCAGTTAGCTAGTTTTTAATCCATTTAATATATGCTGTACTGGTTTGTATGATGATTTTTTTTTACCCATAGTGTGTTGTAGTACTAAGTCAAACAACTTTCAGTAATTTAAGCACCTTATGTCAACACTGTTATGTTTATTGCCAAACTTGTGATCCAGTCAAAACACGGTATATACATTTAATCTGACAAAACCATTTTTTCATAAAACCCATGTTGATTAGTATTAACTAATTAAGAACAGAACTCCAGGAACTATTTCCTATCCACAATACTGTGTATATTTTTGGAATGGGAAATACAGGCTCCATTAGAGCATTTAACCAAGTGTTGTATTGTTCTATTCTAAATTAGATATGTAGACACCAGGCCATTATTTCTCAGCTATCTCTAGGCTTAGAAAGAAATAGGCAACACATTAACAACATTCAGTATTCAGAAACAGAGTTTTTAAAGCTACATCTCAGTGGCATGTTTGCTATTTCACACTTTATTTACTTTAGAATACTCAGATGAATACAATACAGTGCTGACAATCTACTGCACTTTAGTTTCTCAGTTTAGTTCATAAGCTTCCTCCATGGAGACTTCAATTTCTGCTAAAGCTATACTCTAATTTCCCGTAAAAAGTCCTTTTCGAAGAAGAATTTCTCCAGGGTCCTCTACAATAAAAATGATGCAAACATGTTGTTGAACTTCTCTAATATTTCCCCATCTCCCTTAATTCCCAATCTCTTCACCATTAATGGTTGAGAGGGCATACAATCAAATTCAGCCATATGCATTTGTTTTTTTGTTTGCATCCTACACCTGTTCTTCATACCATGATTTTTCTTTTTAAATTGAAATAATGCCTTATGTCAGGTTCTTTATAAATTAATGAATATTGTTCAAAAATGGCAGGATGATTATGTTGAAAGTGAGCATATTGTCATAGATGGCATTTGTAGCCTGCTCAGGAGGTACTTATTCTGGTACCCTGTTGTGGTCCTACATTAAGCATCTCAGAAGGAGAGGTTTGAACCAGGGGCTAGGGTCCAGTAATGGGTCTTTCAGTGCCTGTGCTGTGGACTACAAGGCAATAAAAATACATTGATACATTTTTGCTTCATTGGTTCCATTATATTTCTCCACACACAAATCCTATTCTACAGTTCATACTGATTAATAAAAGGTGCTTACTTTAATAAATTAACTATCAAAGATTTATTTAAAGGATAAGGCTGCTGAGAGAATTCTGAATGAGAAAGAGTTAGGACCTCTACGTGCTACCCTAATACAAATTATAACTATCAGACTGCATGGCTGTACTGGTTACATCTGGCAACAAACTTAAGTGTCATCTACTCCAAAATGATTTGAGTTTGTCCTTGAATACATGGCTTAGAATAGGATTAAATAGGACCAATATTGGGGTGCAGATAACCCCTCAGCACCACAGCCTCCTTGCTTGAGTGTAGAGTGCTTCCCTGGCATGACTCTGGCATGATTTAGAAGATGATCAGGTGTCCAGTTTTTGACCAGAACACCCGGTTGAAAAGGAATTCTGGCAGCTCTGATCAGCACCATTGACTCTCCAGTTGGTGACGCCACACAGCAGGGCTGGTAGGCTACCTGCTAGCCTCCATGCACTGTGGCTCCTGGGAAGCAGCTGACATTTCCTCCCTCTGGCTCCTATGCCTGGGGGCAGCCAGAGGTTCCACACACTGCCCCCGCCCCACTGCTGCCCTCTCAGTTTTCATTGCCTGGGAACCATGTCCAATAGGAGCTGCGGGGGCGGAGCCTGCGGATAGGCGCTGGAGCGGGACATACTGCTGCTTCCGAGAGCTGCTTGAGGTAAGTACTGCCCGGAACCTGCACCCTTGTCCCAGCCCTGTTCCCCCTCCTACCCGCTGAACCCCTCGATCCCTGTCTGGAGCACCCTCCAGCACCCCAAACTCCTCATCCCTAGCTCCACCCCAGAGCCCACATTACCTTGTGGAGCCCTAACTTCTCCTGTCCCAGCCCTGATCCCTTCCTGCCTTCTGAACTCCTCAGTCCCAGCCCGGAGCACCCTCCTGAACCCCCAAAATATCCCTAGCCCCACCCCAGAGCCTGCACCCCAACCCAGAATCCTCACCACCCCACATCTGCACCTCAATCACCTGCCACAGCCCTGATCCCCCTGCTGCCCTCCATATCCCATGGTCCCAGCCAGGCGCACCCTCCTAAACCCCAGATCCCCCCAGTCCCACTCCAGAGTCTCAATCCTCAGACAGCCCTCAGTCCCCTGCACCTCTGCCTGAGCCCAGCCCCCTCCTGCACTTCAAACCCATCAGACCCAGCAAAGAACCCTCTCCCTACACTCTGAACTCTTCATTTATGGCCCCACCTTGCAGCCTGCACCTCCAGCCCAGAGCCCATACCTCCTTCCACACGCCAACCCCCTGTGTCAGCCTGGAGCTCCCTCCCGTACGCCAAACCCGTTGGCTCCAACCCCCAGCCTGGAGCCCCATCCTACACCCCAAAGTCCTCTTTCCTGGCCCCACCCCAGAGTCCTCACCCCGTCTTGCATCCCAACCCACTGCCTCAGCCTGGAGCCCCTCAAACCGCTCATCCCTGGCCCCACCCTGGAGCCTGCAGCCCCATCCAGAGCTCTTACCTCCTCCCAAACCCCAGGCCCCTGAGCCAGCCTGGTGAAAAAGAGAGCGTGAGTGGGGGTGGAGGGAGCAAGCAACCGAGAGAGAGGGGATAGAGTGAGCAGGGGCAGGCCTTGCAAGAGGGGCGGGACAGGAGACAGGACAAGGGTGTTTGGTTTTGTGCAAGTAGGAGGTTGGCAACCCTAATGATTCACCAAGATTAATTGTTCTCAGGGCCGGCGACAGAAATTTTGGGGCTCCCTACTCTGATCATTTGGGGGGGCCCCCCAGCCCAGCGACGCTTCCCCCCCAACTGACAGTGGCTTGGGGCCCCCCCAGCCCAGCCGGCACTTCCCCCCCCAGCTGACAGGGGCTGGTGGCAGTGCGGGGTCCTGCGGGAGCATGAGCCCGGGAGTGGCGCGAGCCGCCCTTGCTGCTCCCCCCCCCCCCGCGTGCCCCTTTCCCCCCCCCCCCCGGACCTGCGCGAGACGGTGCAGCGGTGGGGGAAGCCCTACCTTGCTGCGGAGCCTCCCTGCCCTCACCCTCTTTGCAGGCAGTGGTGCGCCGCTGCCGCTGGCCGGGCTCACTGCTCCTGCCGGGGACACGCGCGCTCGTCCGCTCCGGAGGAGAGCCGCGCCGCCTCCCCGCCCCTTCCCCGCTCTCCAGGCCCGGCGACAAGGGGGCATGACAAAGGGTACAGCTGTGTACCGGGCCCCGGACTTAAGGGAGCCCCCCTTAAGTCCGGGGCCCGGTACAGCTGTATCCGTAGTACCCCCCTGTCGCCGGCCCTGATTGTTCTCAGGGAGTTTGATAACGAGGCAGATGACTTTTCTGGGTTAGTTAAACATTCCATGGTTACCATGAGAACTACCCCAAATGGCATTCTAGTTGAGATTTGCAGGTGAAGATTCCACTTTTGTTATGTACTAACAATTAAATCCTTCAGTTTAAGGTCAGAGTGCACCTTTGCCCTGAGGCTTGTGGATCAGTTTTAATAGTCTATTCTGGGAAATCCACAGAAACAATGTGCTTCCAGAGGAGAAATTTGTTTCTTGATGATTTTACTCCCCCAAATATCCAGACCCACCATTAAGGTGTGGTGGTCTAGTACATAGGATACTGGGGTACAATGCAGGAGACTTCTGTTCTCTTTCTGGTTCTGACAATGACTCACTGTGTAATCTTGGGCAAGTACATCCGTCTCTTTGTTCTCCTTTCCATGCTTTGTCTTCTCTAGAACGTGAGCTCTTCAGGACACGGACTGTCTCCCAGGATATGTCTCTACAGTGTCAGATACAAAGCAGCCCTAACCATGATGGGAGCCCCAGCAACTACTCTAAAATAATTCAAGTCTAGTCTGCGGTGCAATGTCAGAAAGAGGACAAGATCTGTTGGTTGTGAGGAAGAAGTTTGATTTCCATTTCTGAGAAAATCGCCAGCTGGAATATTGCCATGGGTGGAGCACATTCTAGAACTTTAACACTATTGAAGGTGACCTACAAATTGGGGGGGGGGGGGGAATGGAATTGTGCCCTTTTTAGAAATCAGAAAAGTACAAAGAGATTTTTTTTAAAGTGAGGTTACTGAGATCTGCTTGTTTTTTCCAACTGAAATTCAGGTCCTGTCTGTTAGAAAATTCTTGGATATCTGGAGAACTAGTAAAACGGGGACTTTATAAAAGTCAAGAGAATTAAATCTTAGCAATCAGAGCGTAATGGATTTGTAGTCAGACTGTTTAAATCTGAAATCCACCTAAACTATGTCAGTCTACACCAGCTAAAGATCTCATGTATGTGTGGGAGAGAGAGTTTAAAAACACCTCTTTAATACCAAAGTTTAATGAACATTTTTGATAATTGAAGCCTTTGTTAAAGACTGATATCCTCACACACCTTCAATTAATGTTAAGACACAAAGAAAGATTTGTGAGACCCCCAAGAAGTCCTTAGCAAAGCTAGGGCAAACTAGACTTGACATTTCTATGATAAGGAAGGGGGAGGGGTGAAGCCCAACAGTTCCAGGTCTTTTTTGCACATCATAAAGAACCAAAAACAATAAAATTAAATAAAAAACAAACAAACAACCCAAACAAAAACCAAAGAAACAAACAATCACAAGCCCAATAAAAAATATTTTGCAAATCATCTGTTATGTACCAAGTTACCTTTTCACCTAAGAACTATTTATGGAGTAGAAGACCCTGAAAGGTCAAACATGCATTTAGATTTATATGAACTGAGAAGGATAGAATGGTAAGGCCGGTTACCTGTGCAAGAAAAACCAACAAGTAATGGGTTGTTTTTCATATTCAGACTTGCCCTTCAATAACATGTTATTTACAGCAATAAAATTCTAAGAAGGGTTCCCATAACCATGCACAAAAATTCTAAGAAGGGTTCCCATAACCATGCACAAAAATTGCATTAGGAATAATGAGATACCACAGTGTACTGCTTCCCTAAGCCAAGGGTGGAATTTGCCAGTACTCCTACATCTCATTTGCAGTGCATTGAGAACAGTTGTATAGATGGCCACATAGACACCTTTCAGATTTCTTTGTACAATATAATGGACTTTTCAAGTCTGGTGTGCAAACCTGTAGAGTTAAAATCTTTGTTTATAGATCTCTTTTATATACAATATTTTAGCCATCTACTAATTTGAAATTTTTACCCCACAATCTTCAAAGCACCTGTCTTTCCAATTTATTGAGGTATCTGAAGAAACAGATGTGCTTTAGGTGCCTGGGAGATTTTGAAAATCACAGGAGGCAGCTATCTGCTTCTTTAAGCACCTAAGATGCCTAAATTACTTAGGCACTTCTGAAAAATGAATTTCTGATGCCTTGATGGACTGCCAGTAACCAGTACATCTAATAGGGCTGTGACTCTCCTGAATTGGTTTATACTGATTGCTTTGTTGACTTCCTTTACGGGCCAATTTTGTTTTCTCTTAGACGTGGGTGTACTAAGCTAGAGCAAAGACACCACTGACAATGTTACCAAATAATCCCTGCATACCATAGGGACTCAGAGTGTGGCTTGTTAAGAACCTCCATCACAAAGTAGAGTTTCCATAATATTACCCTGTGGGGTTTTTTTGTTTTGTTTTTGTTTTAAGTTTTAATTACTGAGCCTGGGAATTACTCAAATGAGATTTGTTCACCTCTGTTATATATGAAATTGCCAAAGCATCTTTGCAAATAATGTTTGCTTTTTAACTAAGTGATAATCTATTTTGTAAATAATTGAGAACCTGACATTTTGGCTCATGTGGGCATGATTACCTTAGACTGGCACCTAAATCAAATTTATTCCGAATCCTGGAATACTCTAAAACGTTCCTGTCTAATTTACTTTCTAGGAATAACATTTACAATCTAATTCAGGGAGGCCTAATTTTCCTGTTTTGGGATATATGTTGAAATAGTACATCCTTGCATGGAGGGAAGATGAATAGGTAGATATGATGATTGTTCCAGCAGGTCTAACATCTAGGACCAGAATATAATCACTAGTATCACTAATGTATTCTCTTGTGTCATGTGTCTTGGGGTTTTAGATCAGGGGTGGGCAAACATTTTGGCCCGAGGGCCACATTGGGGTTCAAAATTGTGTGGACGGAAGAGTAGGGAAGGCTGTGCTTCCTCAAACAACCTGGCCCCACTCCCTATCCGATCCCCTCCCACTTTCTGCTCCCTGACTGGCCCGCTCACAACCTCCGACCCATCCACTTTTACTAGCTACTTTTACTAGCAGAAAAGTAATAAAGTCGTACAGATGTTCAACTGTCCAGGGTTGAGACAATACATCTTTTCCCCCTTGATTTCTGTGTTTGGAAAAGAAAGTGTGTCTTTGTAAAGAGGTCCCCCATCAGCATTCAAATTTTCCATGTCAGTTAATGGATTACAGACTAAAGGAAATTCCATTCTCCATAGTTCCCCAATTGGCTACTCAACAAATCTTAGTATGTATTGAGTTTGTCTTTGATATTAATATGATTTTTATTTGCATTACCATAACACCTAGGAGCCCTATTCATGGACTAGGACCCCATTGTGCTAGATATACACACACAAAAAAGTCAGTACCAGCTCCAGAGACCTTACCATATAAGCCAGCAGTTCTCAAACTTTGCAGCCTGGCGGCTCTTTTCCTCTTTGCCGCCGGCTGTCACAACCAATGTATGTCTGCCAAAATGCCACCAAATAGAATGCTTCTGCTTTCAGCGGCATTTCGGTGGACATGCCATGTTCATCAGAAGTGTTCTATTCGGTGGCACTTCAGCGGCACCAGGAGCTCAATACCCCCCTGGAATCAGTCAGAGACATAGAGAGGGAGGAACCACTCCACACCACTACAGTAACCTTCTCTTTAAGAAGCTCTGACTCTTCTATTGTTTGCAGCAGACTATTGATATTCAGTGGGGAGAGGAATTTCCTCAGGCTAGGGAAGCACGTTTGCTTTGCCCCATGACATTCTGTTGAGCTTTCGCTGGGATACAACTGTTTAAAAACTGCTATTTCCTTTCTCTTGCTTATTTTGGCAGCAAGCAAAAATAACTGAAACACGATTTTTCTAAGATCATGCGAAAATAGCAGCAGTCACTCTACTGGGAATACCTTGGAGCTGTCAGTGCTCTGGGGACACCTCATAGGCTATAACTCCCAACTCCCGGGGTTAGAAGAAGAGTCTACCAGGGCAAGCCAGGTGAGGGCTTCCCTCTGACTAAATCCACAGCCCTAGCTGCCCTTTCTTCTTCTGGGAGTCCAGCCTTCCCCTGTTGCCTGCTGCTACAGTCCTATAGCTCAAGTGATAGCTGTCTGTAGTACAGTGTTAAAGATTCAGGGTTCAAATACTGCTATTAGCTACATGAGGGGGGTTGTTGCATATAATATAATTTATTTTTACCCTTCTCTTAAATAAAACCCGACTTAGAAAACACATTTAAAAACTATCATTAAGACTTCAAAGTCAAGTACTCCAAAGTTAGGAAATTTCAGATTTATAGTTGTCCTTGCAACTTTAATTGAGCCCCCTTGTGCACATATATTACAATACAGACTTAAATTACATGATCACATACTTCCTTCTTTTCCCCCTCCCCCATTCCTCACAGGACTCTTGTCTCATGCAGTGAACAGAATGAACAGCCAAGGTCACAGAGAAGGGTGAATGGCAAGCTATAAATCCAGCCATTTCCTAATTCTCCATTGCTTGATTTTGTGACCTAAATAATTCTTTATTAATGCGGGTTTTGTATCTACATTAATTTGAGCATTCAAACTTTTGCAACCAGGGATTTGTGGATAATCTCCGGAGAAGTTTGTTTCATAAAGCCAATGACACACAAAAATTTACAAAGTGTAAACGGAATGACCTGGGTAACCATAAGCTGGTTAGCCTGACACTGATCCCAGGGGAAAATTTGAACTGCTGATACAGGACTTTATCATTAAAGTTATAGGAATGTAATACAATTAATAGCAATAAACATGGTTTCATGGAAGATAACTCTTCTCAGTAATACTTAATCTCATTCATTGGCAGGATCAAAAGTTTGGCAGGATCAAAAGTTTAGTTGATAAAAGTTAAGTGAAGTATTCATGTAATATACTTGGTATTCTGTGTAAAACATCTGACTAAGTACCGAATAGTTGTGGTGGTGGGTTTTTGGTTTGGTGTTTTGGTAGATCAATCACTGTATAAAATCTGTATAGCACATATTAACTATCTTAATGTCTGGCTAATTGCTGGATCTCAAAACATAGTTAATGGGCAAATATCAACTAGAAGGAGTTTTTCTAATGGGGGCCCTGCAGAGATTTGGTTTTCAGCCTAATGCTATTCGATATTTTTAATGAATGATGTGGAAGAAAATATAAAAGCATTTCTGATAAAGTTTGCATATAACACACAGATTGGTGGGGCAGTAGATAACAATGAGGACAAGAGCAATCTGGACCACTTGGTAAATTGAGTACAAAGTGGGTTTTAATACAGCCATATGTGCAGTCAATCATCTAGGAAGAAAGAATGTGAATCTTTCTTCCAGGACAGTATTTTGGAAAACAGTGATTCAAAAAGGTATTCGGAAGTATTGTGGATAATCAGCTGAACATGAGGACACAGTGCAAGTGTCTCAAAAATGGCTAATAATTCTTGGATTTATTAATGGGGGAACATTGGGCAGGAGTAAGGAGATAACCAAAATATATAGCATTGGAAGAACACTACTGGAATACTGTGCTGAACTTTGTGGTTCACTCTGTGACTAAAGCAGCTGGAGGCTTTCCCGTGGAGAACTCCTATGAATCAAGCCCATTGGGTCTAATTCTGGTTTCCACAGTAAAAAGGATACTGAAAAATTGTAGGATATAGAGAAAAGCCACAGCAATGATTTATAGTCTGGATAACACACCTTACATCTAAAAGTAGCTTGAAGAAGAGTTACGGGGAGATTTAATCATGGTCAATAAATAAATACCTACACAGGGAGATGACTTGTTAGATCATGGTTCTTTATTCTAATAGACAAACATATAGCCAGATATGATGGAAGGGGATCCAGTGGATATAGTGTATATAGAAAGGGGGTTCCAAAGAGGATGGACCTCGACTGTTCTCCTTGATAGCAGATGACAGAACAAGGGGTAATGGTCTCAGATTGCAGTGGGGGAGGTTTAGGTTGGATATTAGGAAAAACTTTTTCAGTAGAAGCTATTGATCTAAATGCAGAAATTAATGGATGAAATTTTCCAGCCTCTGCCCTGTGCTATTCAGGAGGTCAGACTAGATTATCATAATGGTCCCTTCTAGTCCCTTAAATCTAAATATATGCAGAAAATATCCAGTGGTATCTATGTCCCATCTCCCATAACTTTTTCCTTAAAATACCCTAGAATAGACCTACTTTATGACCTTGGAATTATGGTGCATTTTCCATAGTTAAGTCTGCAGTTGAGCTTCCCTTATTCCAATTCCCCTCTTGCCTCTTTGTGCCAAAGTTCCCATGTGAATAAAATTGGTACAATAATATTTTCTGTTGACTCCTGACGTGACTGTGACCATTCATCATACCTTATTAGTGATTTTATGTTTGCTAAAGGTAAATGACACTTGGAATATGCATGGGGGGTGCAAATAGGTGAACATAAAGAAATTAGGCTTGCTATGATTAAAGGTCTGTGATATTAGTATGAAGCTTTTGGGGAGTAGTTATGCTGAAGGCTGGGAGTTAGCTGAATAGCGCAGGCCTAAAAAGATAACCCCAGGGAGGATATTTTGCACACTCATTCTGAGACACTATCTATCTAGCAAATGAACATAAAAAGTGACTGCTTGATCACAGCACTTGTGACTAAGACCCCAGTGCTTAATTTGTAACAAAAGAGATGCCAAGGCTCCTGCAACTGGGTGCTCAAGTAATTTTGTACAATCATAACTGATGCAGCAAGCTCAAGAGGTGCCGGGGTTATGAACTGCCAAACCTAGAGATGCCAGGCTCACCCTGCCAAGCCCTGGCCTAAATTAAGCACTTTAAGGTCCTGACCCGGCCCTGAGGTTCTGGGCTATAATTGTGGTGCACCTCTCCTGTCCCAGCCTCACCCAGCATTGTTCCAGATAACCAGTAGGCCTCTTAACTGGATAGCTGGTTTCTGGTTGGACATTGTCTCCTTCAGGCCCTGCTAGGCCTCTAGAGGACCAGGTCTTTTTGGTAGCCCAGCCTGAATGGGGTTTTTTTTAAGCCATTGCCTCCAGCAGGGGGCAGAAAATGCCTGATACACGCTGTCTGCACTGTTGTTGTAGCCAGGTGGGTCCCAGAATATTAGGGAAAATGTGGGCAAGGTAATAGTTTATTAGCCCAACGTCAGAAATTGGGTCAATAAAAGATATTACCTCACCCAATTTGTCTCTGTGGTAGACCCTATCAGTTTGTTTGTTTGTTTGTTTGTTTTGTTTGTTTTTACAGCAATATTGGTCAACAATAGGCAGGCGGGCTGCCACAGAAAGGTTTCAGCCAGCGCTAAATTTAAAATAGTTCCCATTAAAGTATTATGTGGAGAAACCACACAGAAGCCTCAGAGAACTCAAAGAGCATAAAAATGAAGCCTGGGTAAAGTTCCTTGCTTACTGGCTATCAATGTTTAGAAAAACCACAGACATTTACACCCCATTTTATTTCACAACTATTTAGTCATTACCAGGTGCCTCCATAAATTGAGTGATTTAGTGTTGGTAAAGAATGGGTTTCTCTGAACTAACAAAAATATGAACACATATCCACACATTTTGTTTTCAATTTAAGATTCAACTCCAAAAAACCATAACCAGCAGTGTGTGTATTTGTGTATTACAAAGCGGTGGAAAGAAGTAATCCCAAAAGCTGTTACTGTATTAGAGAACAGGGAGATGGGAAGTCACTAGTTTTCAAGTGAGAGGGCAAACATTCTCAAACCCAATCCCTCTCCTTTCAGAAAATTAGTGTCACCTTGGCCTCCTCACTATTTACCTGAGGCTGAGATGACTGCATTTGTCTGTTAATGTTCCCTTGTGACAGGCATTTGTCCTGAAGTATTGGGAAAACAAAACCAAACAAAACAAAAAACCAAGGCTGACAGAATTCACCAGAAGTAACTAGCTAACAAATACTTCTATTTTTCCATTATACTACGAAGGACAAAAAAGAACAAAATGGTTTGGAGGCTAGCTTCAGGACTGATCAAGGAAAAGTGACAAGGATAACACAGATCACTCTTCTGATTTATTAATACCTGAGTAAACACTTTTTTTGAACTCATTAGACCCGACGGAGGCAGAAAGATGAGACTTCGCTACGCTGCAGGCAAATTAGTGTTAGTTTGATAGCATATCAGGATATTATACAAACTAAAATTAACCAAACAAAGCTAAAGTGAAGGAAATTACTGGAAAACAAGAGAATGCTTGTAAGCTATACAGTGTAATATATATCAAAAACACATCTTAATTGAAAATATTTTGTGTCCACTCTTTCTTAAACGAAGTTGCTGTTGAGATTCTGAGCTTAACCCTTTATTGTAAAGTTGTAGATTTAGATACTTTATTATTCTAGACTTTTTATTAAAGTCCTTCATTTATTCCTAGAACAGATACAGCACCAGATTCTCAAGCAGAGCTTTTCCTTTTGCGTCTTTGTGAGATTTTAATTATGATTTAAATCAGCAAGCAGGAAACCTTGATTTAAATAATTTGGATCTTTTTTGCATTTATAATTCTAAGTTATCTTCCTAAAGAAAGATTCATTCTCATTGGTTTATATAACCAATAAAATATGTTGATTTGCAAATAAATATAGCCTTTATAATACATTTTGGTACTTCTTTTTGCTAATCAGGAGGATATGTTATATCTATACACCATTTATTAACAATTATATAGCTCAAAAATTCAGTCTTAATTTTTATATTTTTGTTTTGTTAGAAATAATGCATTTCTTACTTATTAGATGACCATGTTTTACCCATGATTTGTCTTGAACTGCATTTGGATGGAAACAGTCATTCAATTTCAAATAGTTTTTAAAAACGTTTTTGTGTATTAGCTAAAAAAAACCCTACCTCACATGTGCTTGATATGCAAGAAAAATATTTCTCACATGTTTTGCATTCAAAACTGATTTATTTCACAAAGCAGTGTTAGCTTTTGTAGTTAGTAAACTGATGGGCAATTTTTGGTCACCATGGGCCAGATTTTCAGAGCATTTAAGTGTCTAAAGATGCAGATAAATGCCTCATGGGATTTTCAAAGTGCCTAAATAGATTAGGTGCCTAAGTCCTATTGAAATTAGTAGGAGCTGAAATCAAAGGGAGTTAGTTCTTTCCTGCACACTCAGCTCATCTTTCATTTGAAATATAGTTCTGCGCCCACCAGCACTTGGCTTTTGTCTCCTGGCCACCCTGCTGGTGTCACTCTCATGATGGTGTGTAGTTCAATGTCCTTTTCTGTAGCCTCTGATTTCCATCAGCTTTGCTGTTGAAATTGGACGACAGTGCAGCATACTAAGGTCTCCTGATCCCCTTCCCTCCACTCACTGATGCTGGATATATACGCCCTGCTCAGGGTGTCAGCTAACACCAATAATCAACCGGGAGAATGTCTAATCTCTACTAGTAGTGTTAGGGGCACGTCAACGTGTACTGCAATCTCTCTAGAGCATTAAGAATGGTCTATGACAGGGGTGGACAAACTTTTTGGCCCAAGGGCCACATCGGGGTGGGGAAATTGCTTGCAGGGCCATGATTGCTTGCTGGGCCAGGGGTGTGCGGGGGAGTGCGGGTTATGGGAGGGGGTGCAGTGTGCAGGAAGGGACTCAGGGCAAGAGGTTGGGGCACAGAATGGGTGTGGGATGTATGAGGGGCTCAGAGCAGTGGTGCAGGGAGGGGTGCAAGGTGCAGCAGGGGGCTCAGGGCAGGGGGTTGGGGTACAGGGTGCAGCAGGGGTCTCAGGGTTGGAGTACAGGGTGCAGGAGCAGTTTGGGGTGTGGGCTCTGGCCCGGCGCCACTTACCTGGAGCGGCTCCAGGCTGGCAGCGGGGCCAGGGCAGGCTCCTTACCTGCCTGCCCAGGCCTTGGCCCTGGCCTCGCACCGCTCTGCTCCGGGAAGCAGCCAGCACCACAGCCCTGCCCACCCTGGGGGAGGGGAAGCAGAGGGTGCTGCGCACCTGTGGGTACCTTCCCCGAAGCTCCCATTGGCCGCAGTTCCCCATCCCGGCCAACTGGGAACTTTGGGGGAGGTATCCACAGGCAAGAACAGCGCCTGGAGCTCTCTGCTCCCCCTCCCCCAGGGGCTGCAGGGACATGCTGCCGGCAGCTTCCTGAAGCAGAGTGGGGCCACAGCACCAAGGGGGTGGCAAATCCGCGGGCTGGATTCAGAGCCCCGATGGCCGAATCCGGCCCACAGGCTGTAGTTTGCCTACTCCTGGTCTACGATGACTGTCGGCACTATCACTGGGTGGCCACAGGTGTGCTGATGGAATTGCTCTATACCACAGCCAGAAGCTGCCTTTCTATTCTGGTGTAACCCTGTTCTGTCTGACAGGGCTCTGCTAGCATAAGTGATTGGCTGCTCCTGCAGAAGAGATACACCCAGTCCCTTCTGTGATGCAGTGTCAATGGCTGGCTAGTAGTACTTCAAGACTGAGCATCCATTATCATTTATTTCAGCAGGTCAAATGCTTCCTGTTTGGGACCTGTCCAGTTCCACCTAACATCTGGCCCTCTGACATGACATAGGGGTCCTACTACTGCAGCAAGGTGTAGATAGAGCTTGGGCATAAAAATGTATCATTCCTAAGAAGCGTTAAACCGCTTCCACATCCACTGGATCTGGCATGTCTCTGACTGCTTTGATATTGGTGGGATCTGCTTTCAGTCTCTCTGCTGTGAGCAGATGGTCAATGTAAATCACCTCAATCTGAGTCACATTTTTTTGGATTGAGTTCTTATCCCTGTGTTGCTATAGAAAAGCTTGTATTTTTTGTTTGTTTGTTCACCTTTCTCTCATTGCTGCCTTCACCTATAATGAGGATGCTATCTGCAAGTATTCCCTTCTCCTCACTGCTACAGGCAGTCCTTCCAGTGTTTACGTGAGGCTTAGGGTGACCAGATGTTCTGATTTTATAGGGACAGTCCCGATTTTGGGGTCTTTTTCTGATATAGGCTCCTATTACCCTCCACCGTCTGTCCTGATTTTTCACACTTGTTGTCTCACCACCCTAGTGAGGCTTCTCTGGAAGAACTCTGGTGCTTGGCTTATGTCCATCAGCATGTGCAGCCATCTACAGTGACCAAATGGTGTTGCAAAGATTAGAAGCCTGCTTGACTCTTAATCCAGGTTTATGCACCAAAACTCACTCCTCACATCAGACTGCAAGGATGCTGGCTTTGGAATGTTCCGGTACTATGCCATCAATGGTGGACAGTAGACAGTGGCATCTTTACAATGTTCACCTCAGTGGCTTTGGATCAATGCAGATGTGTAATTTGTCTGATGGTTTCTCTAACAACATGCTGCTTACCCAGACTATACAGGCCTCTACATGTTCTACAACTACAGTTGGTAGAATTCAATATTTAAAAAAAAATGTAAATGGAAAAATTAATTTTGGTTTTTAATCTCCCCCCACCCTAATTTTTATCAGCTTTTATTTAGGTTTCTGAGAGTGTCAGCAGCCTGGATGAGCTCCCAATTGTGGGGGGAGGCCACCTCACTGCTTAATGGCCTCTGCTGGGGAGCTCCTCCTCCTTGCAGTCCTAGCTGAGGGTCTCGGCCCCATCAGCCCTTCCTCCTGCTCCTTGCACCTGCTGGGATCAGGTGTCAGCTGCCCTGTGGATGCGCAAGGAGCCCTCTATAGCTCCACTGTCACAGGAATGAGGGAGAAAGTCCTGGTGGGGCAGAGCAGAGACCTCTGGCACTTCCAGCTGGTGAGTGAGACAGCAGCCCATGACAATGACACCCAGCCCCAGCAGGCGCAAGATTGTGGGGAGAGGCTGCACTTACACCCATTATTGATTTTTTTCCCCCGTCAATTACAGCATGTCAGTTGAAATCAACTTTTCCCAACCTTCACCAATGAAACTCAAATCCTCCCAAGCCAAGCCAAGCTATGATACTCCTGCTCTCCAGATGTTTCAGCTCCTTGCATACTAGATTTACATAGTGCCACTGGAATTTTCCTTCATGATGAGCACATAGGAACTACTGTGGGATCTAGTACCAGTCGCTGCTTTCTTTTGAGGCACCCACTGCCTTTGAAAACATCCCCATACATTTTAAAAATTCTCTTCATTGTCCTCTTCTTCTTAAACTACAGCTATAAAGTTTTGATGCTGCATCTGGTTCAGCTTAATATATGGAGATATACCTAAATCATAGAACTAGAAGGAACTTGAAAGGTCATCGAGTCCAGTCCCCTGCCTTCACTAGCAGGACCAAGTACTGTTCCCTGACAGATTTTTTGCCCCAGATCCCTAAATGGCCCCCTCAAGGATTGAACTCAAAACCCTGGGTTTAGCAGGCCCATACTCAAACCACTGAGCTATCCCTCCCTTGCCCCCAAGATCTATGGCTTATATGACTGTATTCCCCAAGAAGGGTCTGAAGTCCTTACTACCCACCATCACAAACTTCAGTTGGTACCATCTGTTATTTTTGGGGTTAATTACTATGAGGTTACATTTTCCTATGGGCTGCATTATGCTCTCATATTACTAAATTGTGCCTGCTCATTGCAATGGACGTGGTCCTGAAATCACCCTGAAAAAATCTCACAGCAGAAGGCCTTACTAGCTAGCTGAAATACAGGAACATGGCAAATGGAACTATTTCAGTACAGGGTGTTCCCTATTAATATTGTGACATGCATGGAGGTTGTTATCGTCCCTTGTTGGTTTCCTGACAGCCTGAACCTATGCTTTCAGATGCAGAGTGTCATCATATCACTTCTGCTGGCCCATATGCCATCTCCTCTTGTACAACTCTCACTAAATTGTGGAGATTTTCCTCTGCTCACACACATACTGAAATGGTTCCATTTGCCATGTTCCTTGCACTGCTGTCCTAGTTCTGAGCATTTCTCCTTAACTTGCTGTTACAAATCTGTTCAAGTCACATTGCCCCCTTTAGGCTATGTGGTAAGTGCGTGCATATGAGTCCAATTATTCCCTCAACCCAGCAGGTGTTACTGTGAGTCATTCTAATGGGCTGGCTCTCAATCCTCCTGCCAAGGCCTCTCGACTGTCTGGTCCCCTCTTACGATCCCAGTCAGCAAACCGGGTTGAACAAAAAAAGGTAAAGAAAAATCTATAAGCAGCTCTCTCCAAAATATGGGCCTCTCTTACTTCAGAAGGGCCTTGGGATAATCCATGCCTGCCTCAGAATCCACTGGGGTCTCAGTCCTTTTTCCCATTCAACTCAGGGGTTCTGCACCCCTTTGAGGGCAGTGGCTCTTGAGACTGGATGTCCTCTCATCAGGGCTAGAGAAACTCAACAGTCTGTTCCCTTCCAAGGATGCCCCCCAGCTGAGTGGAGTTCCCACTTTTTAACTCCTCCTCCAATCCTGGCATGACTGGCAGATGTGGCAGGTCAGGTCCATTTCAGCCCAAAGCAGCTTCTTAACCCCTTTCATGCTAGTGCGGGGTTTATATACCCCATCACACCTGGTCATGCTGTCTCCCACGGTAAAGGACTCTTACTCTGAGTATGAAACCCTGGCCACCTGCTCTGCTGTGCTCTTGTCTCACTACATGTACTTCTGGGCAGGGCTATATTATCCAATAGGCAGACTAAGAACATGCTTAGGGGACCAGCTAAGCAGGGGGCACCCCAAAAAATGAGGTTTTTTTTGTTTTTTTTGTTTTTTGAAAAAAAATTGATATTTCAAAAAAAGCATCAAAGTAGTCTTAAAACATATTTGGGCAATGATCGTGTGTTGAAATCTCTTTCTAATATCCACTGGGAGACACATGCAGTGGCAACAAGTGCAACAAGTTCAATTCTGGAATCCTACTCAAATTTTCAAATTGGACACAATAAACCAAGAGCTAAATAGAACTTGCGAATGGTTCTCTCATTACACTAATTGATTGCATTTCCTTAGTTAATTTACCTTCAAGTGTTATCTCCTGCCACACACAGGGATCCATTTCAAAAGGTATTTTTTTCTCCTGCTGATAATGGCCCATCCAAATTAAACAGCCTCTTAGAATTGGTATGCTAAAGTACAACTTTTTTTTTGCTCTCTATGTGTATAAATGCATCTTACTTCTGTTCCATTCTATGTATCTGATGAAGTGGGCTATAGCCCATGAATGCTTATGCTGAAATAAACTGGTTAGTCTCTAAGGTACTACAAAGTCTTCCTTGTCTTATTTACAGATACAGACTAACACGGCTGCTAATCTGAAACCTACTCAAAGATTGTGGATGCATTAGAAAGTTTAGCTGAAGACCAATCACAAAAGGGAGAACCTATACAAGAGGCAGAAAACATTGCAAACAAGATGCAAGAACTATGGTTTGTACTCATGCTTAGCATGTGGTATGAAATTTTACAACACTTTTACCACACAAATAAAGCTCTCCAAGACAAAGAATTGGATTTGAAAACATGTGCAGACCTCTGTCAATCATTAGCAGACCATTTACACAGAATTTTGCAATCAGAAAATCTAGAAAGAAGATATTTTAATTTCAGCATACATCTAAATTGTGTCATTTCGAAAAATAAAATTTTATTTTACGGTATAGTACTGTTTTTATTTTGAATTACATATGAAGAGGCACCATAATCTTTTCAGTGCTTTTAGGGCCGCTAAAGGTCTTAATCCGGCCCTGCTTCTGGGAGGGTGGTGCCCCCGAGGGGTTTCATCCTTTCTTTTGAATCTTTTGCCACATTCTGCATGTCATAGCATCTGTCTAACGAGTGATTGCCTACCAGGGTTGCTGACCCTTCACTAATTCTATTGGTGTCACTAGAATAACAGTCCCTCCAGGAATCATGGGCCCACTGACTCCAGCTCCACTGATCATAAAACATGAAGTGCCTAAGTGCCTTTGTGAATTTAGCCTTATGTGCCAATGTGCATCTTTAGGGGCCAAAATACCTTGAAAAATTCTGGCACTTAAGTGATTTTGAACATTTTACCCTCTGTACCAAAGCCACGTCCATACACAGACTGTCAAATATTGAGATCAGAGGCCTCTAGAATCTTCTTTCTTTTTGGATGTGAATACTCTTATTGTTATCCACGTCTTGGTCTCTTCATGACCAGACTACTGCAATGCACTCTATACCTCAAATCCAGTTAGAAACGGAAGCTGGGGGAGAATGCAGCTTTTCACTTGCTAAGAAGAGTATCTCATCATGAGCACATAAAAGTAGAGCCCTACAATCTCTGCAGCTAAAATGAGGAGAAATGCCAGATACATCACTCTAAAGGCACTGGCAGGAGAGAGAGAAGGAAAAACAAGATGCAGTCCCTGGATGCTGTTTGGGACCTCTCTGTGAGCTTTGTGTCAGTTGCTGTCTGATAAATTTGAAGCTCCCTAGACCCCTCTAGGAAAGGAGAAGGAGCATTTTCTCTCTGCACTTCCCCTCTTATCCAGTCTTCTGGCCTCTGTGACCAGGCTGGATTAAATAATTTTGGGGCCCTGTGTACTATGAAAATTACTCTCCCTCCCCCACACCTTCCTTAAAGTAGACAGAGGTGAGAAGATGCCCAATGGTCTAGGGCCCCAAACCTGCCTGGGTGTCTGCCTCAGGTGTCAATCCTGAGCGGCGCTGCAACCCTGCGTGCCAGGTCATAACACTAAGATTGCCAACTTTCTAATCAGCCACAACTGAACATCCTTGTCCCATCCCCCACTCACTTCACACACCCCACCCCCCATCGCTCGCTCTCCCTCACCCAGAGGGGGTGAGGGTGACAATTCTGGCTGGGGTAGGGGATTGGAGGCAGGAGGCGGTTTGTGCTCTGGGCTGGGGCTGAGGAGTTTGGGGTACAGGAGGGGACTCCAGGCTTGGGCTGAGGGGTTCGGAGTGTAGGAGGGAGCTCAGGAATTGGGCCAGGGGGTGGGGCAGGGCAGTATGTACAGGGTCTGTGTGGGAATTTGAGTGTGAAAGATGTGTAGGCTCCGGCCGGAAGGCACTTAACTCGGGTGGCTGCCAGAAGTGGACAGCATGTCCCTCCAGCTCCTATGCTCATGGTTGGCCAAGTGGCTCTGTGCACTACCCCTGCCTCCAGGAATTGCCCCCACCAATTGGTTTCCGACCAATGGGAGCTGCAGAGTCGGTGCTCGGGGTTAGGGTAGCACACAGAGTCTCCTTAGTCAACCCTGTGCCTAGGAGCCACAGGGACATGCCGGACACTTCTAGGAGCCACACAGAGCCAGGGCAAGCAGGGATCCAGTCATAGTCCCGCTGTACCACCAACCAGAATTTTAGCAGCTAATTAAAATCTCCCAGACTGCTTTCCATAGCCCCCAGGAGATTCATGCCGATTCTGGTAGACTCCCAGACAATCCAGGAGGGTTGGCAATCCTACATACCACTACTCACTGAAGTTTTGCTCCTGGCCCAGGTCATGATCAATGGGGGGAGGTGGCCAGACCAAACCTGATTAGGGGCCTCAATAGGGTTGTAACCTTGGAGATTCAGAAAAAAGAACAGCCACTGCCCCTTCCATCATCAGCTTGGCCCTCCTCTTTCCCTGCCACCATACTGACCCTCTTCTTCCTCTCCCAGGCACCCTCCTGCCATCATCAGTCTGACCTTCCTCTTTGCCTCCCAAGTCCCCCCCCCCCCCACCAGTCTGTCCCTCCTCTTCACACTTCAGGTATCTCCCCCTGTTCCAGGAGTTCCTACTCTCAGTCCAACCTAAGAACCTAAGCCCAGGCAATCCCCCTGCTGTCCTCTCAGGAGCCCCTGCCTCCCTGACCCTGGTCCCCCTCCTTACCCTTCCCTGCTAGTGAGCCTCAGGTGCATCCGGCTTCCCGGGGCCAAAACAAAGAGGAGCCCCAATGGCAGTGTAAGCGCACGGAGAGCCTAGCATGTGGATAAGGGCCCAAGTGCAGTGCCAGCAGTGCTTCCAGTAGCTGGATGACCTGCATGCAGTAATGGACGCTGCTGCTGGTGTAACACCGACAGACCCCAGTCTTCAACAGGAAGAATTGAATCGGGGACCTTTAGAGCTTAGTGCATGAGCCTCTACCCCATGAGCTAAAAGCCAGCTGGCTGTTAGCTAAGGCTGTAGAGCAGACTCATTTAATCTTTCTCTCTCTACGTGGTCTCAATGTCACTGGATGGGACAGAACACCACACCCAGGAGGTGTCTGGGTTGCACTGGTACTAGGGTACCACCTTTGAAATGCCAAAAACACAGCATCCACCGCACAAGGCAGGCCTGCCACAACCCCGCCCCCAATCACAAGGCAACTCCACAAACCGCTCCCCCCGTCAGACAATCACCTGTATCTAAACAGAGAACACATATAGATAAGATTGGTAACATCTCACATCTCCTCACTCCCGCGTGAATCAAACCCTCTCTCTCTTTCTCTCTCTCACACACAGTGCGCTTGCACATTGGTAGCCAGACAGCTGATGTATTTTCAAGAGTTTTGATCTATTATCACTTAAAAGGCAGAAGTGGGAACACTGCAGAATCTTTAGCTGGACATAGAAAGTTTTAACATTTGATATCCCAGTGTATTATGATAATAATGCAAATCTTTAGACCCACATAACTCCCACCCCCCAGCAGATTAAATTATTTTTCTGGCAATTGGCAAATCCATTAAAAAAATCCTAGGAAGTAGGAAGACTTTATCATTTCTTCTTCACATCATTAGCTAATTTCACTAGCTCACTAGACACTTTTCATTTCTTCCTTCTTTCAAAATGCCACCTACATTGATGATACTAAACTGGGAACTCCAGGCAAGAGCAGAGAAATATTACAAAGGAACCACTGTTAGAAATATAGGCAGAGCACAAACACAAGTTAGACAAGCACAAGTTAACTTGTTTTAAAAACAATCCCAAAGACAAGTACTCAGTGGCGGGGACATACTTGAAAAGCAGCAGCAGCGTAGCAGACAACAAATTAGACATGATGCCAAAATGCAAACAACAGTAAAAAGACGATTTTAGGTGGCATAGGTGGAGGTCTTATACCACAGAACAAGGAAATAGCAGTCTCTCTTCAAGTACTTGTGGGATCACACCTAGAATACATCTTTCAATTTTAAGTACTCTAAGACCACAAAGGTGTATTTAGGTAAACTGGAGGTAATGCAGGAAAATCCAGCAAAAACAATTAGAGTAGTGGAGGGATCGATGTGTGTTATATACACTGGTATCTATTAGCCTACTTCAAAACCACATTCAGATGCACTCCTCGTCTTACTTCTTCACCATTTCTCCAATGCTCATGGCCGCCCACACTGAGATAATATAGCTGTCATTTTCTGTCATCTGGCATTT
Organism: Sternotherus odoratus; assembly: GCA_032164245.1. NCBI lineage: Eukaryota > Metazoa > Chordata > Testudines > Kinosternidae > Sternotherus > Sternotherus odoratus. The sequence goes on along the minus strand of JAVMKO010000002.1, from coordinate 126,368,255 downwards.
TCACGGTCATTCCTTAGAAGAAACAAATCTATACCCTGTGTGTGTTTCAGAGTTTTACACAGAGAGTGTAAGTTTAAGATATACTTTGACTAAATATTCTTTTCACCTTTAAAAAAATCCAGCAGTTTATTTAAATAAACTGGAATTACACAAGAAGCATCAGAATTACTTGGTGTGCCTCCAGAGGAAAGATGTTCCAAACGGACAATAGAGCTTTCTGGGTTTTTCTATATTCTATAATTTTATTATCTGTATGAAATTAGAATAAAAAGGGGAAGCTCCATGTTAAACTAAGAGAAAAGGGTTACATTTTAATGGTCAAAAGGAATCATGGCTCAGTGTGTTATACATTTGCGTGCAAGCGAGGTGTTGACAGGATCTTTCACTACCTCAAGTTTAATATAGTGTGTGGAAATTAAATTGGCCATCTGCACACACAAGAGGGACACAACTGAATTAAAGAAATTTTCATTCTTCTTGAGAATTATGTATAACATTCCTTTTGGATATGATTTCAGCAGAGGAAGTGGGAGAAACAGCATATGTACACTAGGAAGCAAGTGTGGTTTTGCCATGTTAAAATCCTAGTGTAGAAAAGGAAAACAAACCAGAAAGTTTTCCTTGCCTACACTAAGATTTTAACATGTGTTAGCTAGCACTTTTTTTCCATAATGACGACAAGAACAGAGAGAGAAAAAGATGGGGCAGAGGGTTAACTCATTCCAGGAGCATAAGAAGTGAAGATAAGGGGAGTGAAAATAAAAGGATGCAACTAGTTCTACCTCCTCATTCCCCCCCTAGACCACAGCTTCTCAAGAATACACGTAACACAAAAGCAGGTTTGGACACTAGATTTGCAAGTGCACAAACTGATGCTAGAGGCTTAAATGTAGGAAAAGGCTGAGCCTAGATTTGGCCTATGTACTAGCCAAACCAATAACCACACACAGATAAAATTCCTTCAAAAGTGTACATACTTCACAAATCAAAAGATGCAAAGGAGGATATAATTAGAACTCTAAGGCATTTTTTTATTGCAAAAAGGCGTAGCTTGTACTACAAGAGAGCCATATTGATGTACAATTCTAGGTCGTCTTTGTCTTATGTAGCTGGATAAGAGGTAAACCTGGGATGGTTTTACCTTTAAGTACAAAATCTTCACTACAAAAAAGAGTGTAAATTGCCCAAAATCTTGAACGGTAGAACACCAGACAATGGGTAGAGCCCCATGCAGCACTACTCTTTAATCCTACTCCCACTATTACGGCAGCGGGTCCTGCAGGAGCGGTGGGATCCCAGTCCCCCTGCAGGGCTCCACATTGGAGAGATTAGTTAAGGTTTCCAAACATTGATGGTTTGTCTACATAATTTTTTTTTTTTTTGCAACAGTGTTGTTACAACAGAGCACAAATCCCCAGCAGAGATATGCTGCACCAGTGCAAAGAAGAAGAATTTGAACTGGTCTGAGTCTCACTTTACCACAGTGGATCACATCTACACTGTATCAGCATAGTTACACAGGTACCCAAATCCCTAACAGAAGCAGGCTTTAAGTACAGTAAATGCCATCTGGCAGTAAATACCAACGAGATTTAAACAATGGATGCATTTTTTCCATTTAATGATGGAAGTAGGTCCCTGAGCATTAAACATTAGAAACCCCCTTCTTACACTATTAGTTAAGCAGCTCTTACCTCAGAGAATCTTTGTACATCCTGGGTTAGAGTTCCCACCCTCTTCCATTGATAATATTTGAGTAGCTTCAAAATTGCAGGATTCACTGCATTATCAGATGGCACTGTCCGGAAGAAGTAAGGATATTTTTTCTTATCAGCTAACTCTGGGGTTGTTGCTGCAAATGAAAGCTGAAAAACAAAGAAATGGAAATCTCAATGAGTGAAATCTAGTTGCGGGCCCCATAAGAAGCTTCCCTACTTAATGTAAGGCAAAGTTCAGGAGGTGATGAATTATGGACATTTGGAGAGTTTTTGACGGTCTTATGTTAAAGAAATAACAAACCTATTTGAAATCTTGCTACAATCTTTTACTTTTCAGAAATAAACCTTTTCAACCTTGCCTACCTTTAAAAAAAACCACACTAAATATCCTATTAAACATCACAACATTATAGCCCTTCTACTACAAATTTAAGTACATGAGTCATTAAAGTTTTGAGAGGGTTGCACTACAAAATTCCCTGATTCAGAGTAACTCCATGCATATTGAAAACTAGGGGGCAAGGAGCTTTTGGGGAGAAAATCTCTGAAGAATACCCCGTGGAAATCCCTCCAACTTCCCTCCACAAGAAATGGTCCAGAACTCACTCCCAATCCTGGTCATGACTCTGTGGCTTCAGCGGAAGTGGTGGGTGACAGAACATTTAAAAATAAAGCCATTAACTTCCCTCCATGTAGATTCATGTCTAAAGCCATAGAGGAAATCAACAGGCAGCAAGATACACACTCAGAAGTCTCTGGCTCCGAATCTCCAAGTTTGTTAGTTAGACAATGGCTCTCTCTGGACTGTTGTATTAGGACATGGACAGATTGTCCCTGACTCCTGCACAACTTTTAAAATTAGGTCACTTGGGTCCCTAAATGTGGAGTTAGATGACTAACACCAGGCACACCTGTCTGGAAATGTTAACTAAACCTCTGACTAAGTTTCTCCTCTGTAAATTGGAGCTGATACAGACTCACATCTCAGTGGGGTTTTTGAGAAGTAATGAGTACATTTTTTTTAAGTGCTTTGAAAACTAAAACACTAGCTCAGAGCAATTCTAATTTACAGTGCTGAAAATGGCAGTTGGAGTCTACATTCCCAGCATTGTCAATACCATTATAATATTGTAGGACTGGAAGGGACTTTGAGAGTCTTCTAGTCCAGTCCCCTGAACTCATGGCAGTATTAAATATTATTTAGACCATCCCTGACAGGTGTTTGTATAACCTGTTCTTCAAAATCTACAATGATGGGGACTCCGTAACCTTCCTAGGCAATTTATTCCAGTGCTTAACCACCCTGACAGTTAGGAAAATTTTCCTAATGTTCCTAAACCACCCTTGCTGAAATTTAAGTCTGCTGCTTCTTGTTCTACCCCTCAGAGGTTAATGAGAACAATTTTTCTCCCTCCTTCTTGTATGTACTTGAAAATAGTTCTCTTCTCCGGTCTAAACAAGACCAATGTTTTCAGTCTTCCTTCAGAGGCCATGTTTTCTAGACCTTTAATCATTTTTGTTGCTGGTCTCTGTATTCTCTCCAATTTGTCCACATCCTTCCTGAATTGTGGTACAATACTCCACAGGACACAATACTCCGGTTGAGGCCTAATCAGAGTGAAGTATAGGAGAAGAATTACTTCTCATTTGCAACACTCCTGCTCGTACATCCCAGAATGATGTTCGCTTTTTTTGCAACAGCATTACACTCTTGACTCATATTTAGCTTGTGGTCCACTATGACCCCCAGATCCCTTTCCGCGGTACTCCTTCCTCCACTATTCCAGTCAATACCTATGATGCCCTCATTCCTTTTTCTCTGACCTCATCTACCTTTCCCTGTATCTCCCAAATGCTCCTCCTGCATCACCATTTCCCTGGTTTCTAATTACTCTCCTCCTCCCCTGGGTCTCCTTAGTGCCCCTAACATCCTTTCTGTCTCTCCCACAAATTATCCTTGATCTGCTTTTCTTCTGCTCAACTTTCAACCTAATATTCCAACTTTCTCTTTCTTCTTTTCCTTCCTCACTTAAGGGTTTATTTCTCTGTCCCCTTGATGTCTCTATCTACTCTCAAACCAATCCTAAGCCACTTGCTGCACATTGGCACCATTGTGGAGGAAGTGTACTTGGTACACATTCAATGGTGCCAGTTTCTACGTCCATGCCTTGGGAAACGGCAGAACTGAAAAAGTCAAAAGAACCCTGTTGAATTGTCTGATGTGCAAAATTGCAGCATAGTTTTGTGAATAACTTTCACACAAACCATATGCAGCTGCTCAGGGGGTAGCATATGTGATACCTGTGTTTGCCCCGGGTCTTCCCACCTACTTCCTGAAAATGCCCCCATTTCTGACATCTATGGGATACTTGTGGTTATTTTCTGCAGCAAGTTTAATACTCTAAATCTTCTGCCAAGAACATGCCTCTCAGGCTGCTGTCACCCATGCATGACTTTGGAATCTCTTTATTGTAACAATTTGATAAAAATCGGTGCTCTCCATGTAACAGAAGGGAACATATGGCTCACAGTGATTTATTTGTAGAAGAGTCCATGCAAAATGCACTGTTCTTATGCCAGAAGGATTTTTGGTTGATGCTGAAAAAAGCAACAGAAGTTGTCTAATGAGAGCATAATAAACCTGATCTTTCAGACTCAGTAGAAGAGTGATAGAGCACAGGTGCAGTATATAAATGTATCCTAGCGCACTATTAAGTACATTTGCATTTTTTGATTAGGCATTCTTTAAATTTATTTAAAAAAACATTATATTGACATTTAAAAAAGAGATGGGTCTAAACCAAAACATCAGATCTACATACTCTTGCATGTTGACAAAGGTTGGATGTAACTTGGAAGAGACAGGAGACTGACCCTAAACTCAGGAAAATAATACTGCACTGGTTTGGATTTGGTCCCTATTTGGGATGTTATTTTTACAAACAGAAGCGTTACAACCTATTTTTTATAAATATTAATGTTTGCAGAAATGGTTGGTTTACCCTCCATGGCTCACCAAGGAAAGTTTCCTGCTGCTCACTGGCCAGCAGCTGATTGGATGTTTCAAGCCCTATAGTACTCTCCATTTAACACTGCACTGTGAAATATCCTAAATAATTAAAGCAAAGCTTCACTTATCAGAATTCATGAGCAAAGTACATTTTATGATCATGTAGCCTTGATTTTCTTTCGCGGCATTGACTGACTTACTCATAACTTCATAAAAAAAACTTATTCTGCCATTTGTCTGCAAGTAATTATTTCAGAGAGCAAAGGAAGGAAAGTCTGTGAAAAGGAGTGTCAGCTTCTCTGGTTTGCTGAGTAAAGCTGAAGTCTCTTTAAGGTACTGTACAAAAGAGTGCTATAGCTGTAAATGAGGACCTCCACATCAAGTTGAGAGAGAAAAGCTCTTTGAGTAAATAGTCCAGCACAAAAAGGCAGCTGACAGCTATGCTGTACCCAGCCTGGTGACTCGAAAAGACTTCATTTGGGAATTAATGCAATATAAAAAACTACCTTTGGATCAAAGAAAATAATATGGATGTTCTTTAAGAAATAAAAGTTGTCAAGATTTTACAACAACACAAATGATGAGAGGAGCTGAGGCAGGTTTCATACCCAGTGAGATGTGCCTGCCTAGAAGGAGTAGGGTACAGAGAAGCTTGGACCTGTCATGTTTCTTCTACCAGCAGGTATATATTGTGGACAAGGAAAGAACTAGATATGAGGAGCTACTACTACAAATGTAAATAATCACTGGGGAAAAAAATACTACTCCATCCAACCACAGATGCACACAGTATGCATAGTGTATAAATACAATATAATTAGGGCTGTCAATTAATCACAGTTAACGCCTGTGATTAACTCAAAAAATTAATCATGATTAATGGCACTGATAACAGAATGTCAATTGAAATTTATTAAATATTTTTTGATGTTTTCTACATTTTCCATATTGATTTCAATTACAAAACAGAATACAAAGTGCACAGTGCTTACTTTATATTATTATTTTTATTACAGATATATGCACTGTAAAAATGAAAAACAAAAGAAATAGTATTTTCCAGTTCACCTCATACAAGTACTGAAGTGCAATCTCTTCATCGTGAAAGTGTAACTTATAAATACATCGGTTTTTGGGTTACATAACTGCACTCAAAAACAAGCAGTGTAAATTTTTAGAACCCACAAGTCCACTCAGTCCTACTTCTTATTCTGCCAATTGATAAGACAAACAAGTTTACACAAAGGGGAGACACTGCTGCCTTCTTCTTATTTACAATGTCACCTGAAAGTGAGAACAGGCATTCATATGGCACTTTTGTAGCTGACATTGCAAGCTATTTACATACCATACATGCTTATATACACCTTCATGCTTCGGCCACCATTCCAGAGGACATGATGATACTTGTTAAAAAATATGCATAAATTAAATTTGTGACTGTACTCCTTGGGGGGGAGAACTGTATATCTCCTGCTCTGTTTTACCCACATTCTGCATATATTTCATTTTATAGCACTCTTGGATGATAACCAAGCTCATGTTCATTTTAAGAACACTTTCACTGCAGATCTGACAAAACACAAAGAAGGTATCAATGTCAGATTTCTAAAAATAGATAGAATCAGAGAGGTCGTGTGTTAGTCTGGAACTGCAGAAGTGACAAAGAGTCCTGTGGCACCTTAAAAACTAACACCTTAAGTTAGTCTTTAAGGTGCCACAGGACTCTTTGTCACTTCTAAAAATAGATACAGCACTCGACCCACAGTTTAAGAATCTGAAGTGCTGTCCAAAATCTGAGAGGGACGAGGTGTGGAGCATGCTTTCAGAAGTCTTAAAAGAACAACATTCTGATGCAGAAACTACAGAATCCAAAACACCAAAAAAGAAAATCAACCTTCTGCTGATGGTATTTGACTCAGATGATGAAAATGAACATGCGTCATTCCACACCACTCTGGGTTGTTATCAAGTAGAACCCATCATCTGCATGGAAGCATGTCCTCTGAAATCGTAGTTGAAGATGAAGGGACATATGAATCTTTAGTGCATCTGGCATGTAAATATCTTGCAACACCAGGTACAACAGTGCTATGCGAATGCCTGTTCTCACTTAAGGGTGACACTGTAAACAAGAAGCAGGCAGCATCATCTCCTGAAAATATAAGCAACCTTGTTTGTCTGAGCGATTGGCTAACCAAGAAGTAGGACTGAGTGGACTTGTAGGCTATAAAGTTTTACATTGTTTTATTTTTGAATGCAGGTTTTATTTTACATAATTCTACATTTATAAGTTCAACTTTCATGATACAAAGATTGCACTACAGTACTTGTATGAGGTGAACTGAAATATTTGTTCTTGTTTTTTACAGTGCAAATATTTGTAATAAAAATAAATATAAAGTGAGAACTGTACAGTTTGTGTTCTGTGCTCTAACTGAAATTAATATATTTGAAAATATAGTAAATATCCAAAAATATTTAAAATAAATAGTGTGATTAATCGTGATTAATATTTTTAATCACTTGACAGCCCTAAATGTAATACAAGCATTTTAATTAGAAAGGCATTTTCCTTCACCCTCCTTTTCAAAGGACTAAAAGGGTTTTATTTCAGTAATATAATGACATAAACTGAGACCACTCCCTAGTTCAGATGAGTCTTGGAGCATAAGAATGATGTTTAGGGACCTTTCTTCCAAGTCTCATGTGATCCACAGGCTGTGTCAATCTATGTCATTATTTCATTTAAACAAAACCTGGTTAGATGTGTGAAGGAACAACCATTGTACTAATATCACAGTCCAAATATTTAGTTCAAAAAAGGCATATAACCATTAATGAATAGCATCTCACAGGAAAAACTGCTTTTGCTAGTTTGATTTTTGAGAGAGGAAGTCCAGTTTAATCCATCAGATTAACACACGTGACAATACATAGAACTGAAGTCATCAGTTTAGTCTACTATTATTTGCTTCAGTTAACTGAAGAAAAGTTTGGAACTCAAAACTCCATATATTCTAATTAAAATGGCATCAGTCATAGCTGGCTGAAGAAGTCTGATATGAGCAGGGAAGACAGACTCTGGAATTAAAAGTAAGGAAAACACTAGAGATACTTTAATCACATGGAAAGGTTAGTAAAGATAGCAATAGTGTTAATGAATGGATTAGTATATTGTACAGTTTGCCATTGAACAAACTATGTGTGCTATTAAATAGTTATGTTAAAATGGATAGTTACAATAAAAATATTCAGCATTTTGCTAAAAATTGAAAGGGAATTATAACTCTACTGTAAGAAACCGCCTGTGAGGGAAAATGAACAAATCAATTATAAATCATATTGGGTGAAATGAACATCTTCCTCTTGTATAACACTAGAATAAAGAGAGTGATCGTGCTTTTTCATGGTCAGACTTTAAATTAGAACCCCTACAGAAGAGGTGCACTATATATTAATCATTATTAATTACATTGTCAATGGATAAAGTTTGAATGTAGATAAATGCATATTCCTCCTGAATTGACTATCCCATGTCTGACACTAGCTATTCATGATTATTTACAAGTGTGGAGATGTATATTTAAAGGTGACTGGCCAAGTTTGTTCAGGTTTGTTAACTTTTTCATTTTATGACTTTTTGTATAAAGATCCACTTCTGATTTATTTAGTTTTATCAACCCCACTTCTTTCATGATTTTTAAAATAGTGGGTATTTTCCCTCTCCCCCACAACTTGCTCATCTAATGGAAAAACATGAGTGAAAGGGATTAAAACTCTTCCTTCTTCTGTCCTTACTAGTACAAGAACTCCTCACTTAACATTATAGTTATGTTCCTGAAAAATGCGACTTTAAGCAGAATGATGTTAAACGAATCCAGTTTCCCCATAAGAATTAATGTAAATAGGAAGGGGTTAGATTCCAGGGAATTTTTTTTCACCAGACAAAAGACTATGTCATAAATATCTATATCTATACACACACACACACACACACACACACTACAAGTTTTGAACAAACAGTTTAATACTGGTACACAGTGGTGATGATTGTGAAGCTTGGTTGAGGTGGAGGAGGCAGAGGGTGGGATATTTCCCAGGGAATGCCTTACTGCTAAATCAGAGGTTCTCAAACTGTGGTTCAGGATCCCTAAGGGGACCATGAGGCTATTACGTGGGGGGTCGTGAGTTGTAACAAAATATCCAACAGCCTGGGGGGGTAGAGCACTCACCTGCACGATCACCACAAGAGGGGAGCAGAAGGAGCAGAGCCCCTACTCTGCTCCTGACTCATTCAGTAGGATTTTGTCCCCCGGCAGCTGGTGGTGCTGCTGTTGCAGCCCCACAGGCAGTGTGGTGTGGCACTGATGGGTCTCCTCTCCCTGCCCATAGAGAACAGGAGCAGAGGAGGCACTCAAGCTGCTTCCTACTGCTGCTGGCTGGTGGGGTGGTGCTGCCTCTGAGGGGTTACCTGCACACTGCCTGGGGGAAAGTGGGGATGCTGATGAGTCAGATCTAGTTCTCAGGGTGCCTTGTGGGAGGGGGCAGTGGTGGCCTGGGGAAAGGCACTGCTTCTGCCAGGCCTGTTTTACTGCACAGTCTGTGCAGGTCCCATAGGAGCCTGACCTCTGTTGCCGGAGCTGATACTATTCAGTAAAATTTTGGGAAAAGTTTGGTATGGTTTTCAAACTTCACCCCTCCTGGTTCAGAACCCAAGTGGCTGCTGCTTACCTGGGTGACTATGTTCAAGTCCATGCCCCAACCTCAGCAGAGCAGGGAGGTGAGAACATGTCTCCCACTTCCCAGGTGAGTGCTCCAACCACTTGGCTATTGGCTATCATGGGGAGTGTGGATCTTTCCAGGACTGGCCTGGCTTAAAGACATAACACCAGGAGAGGGCTTATGGCTAAGAATCCTGTGTAAAGATAGGTACCCTCCTCTGGTCTGGCTCAATTGGCTTAGATACCTAACTCTCTTTGTGGCGCTGGGCCTTGAGTCTCACTCTGCTCCTCAGCATTTCACTCCTCTTAGTTTAGGCAACTCCCCACTTAGCTTGCTGGCTTCTGAGAATCCATTTTTGCCTACCTCTTCGTAGGATGCCTGGGGAGCTTGAGTGAGTAATTTGGGTCTGTCAATTCCAGTTGGCAGGAGTTAGGCATTGCAACAGCTTTTCACTAATGCAACTTCCTTTGTTTTGAAACTATATGAGGGCCTCGTTCCAATGAGCAGTTGTGTCTCATTCCTGATAATAGGGCGGTAAAATTGAGGCAAGTTTTAAGAGTTTTATCTCACCCCAGGAACTGGAAGTGAGTAACAAACAGAAGTTCCAGACTGAATTCAAAGAGGAAGAAGAACAGACAGGCTCCAACAAGTCAAGAACATCATGTGAAGTAAAAAGAATAAATAAAAAAAAGAAAGGGTGAAGCAGAATGGATTGTGAAGGATTCGGAGCACTCCAGTGTGGAAGAAATACAAAGTTCCAATTTGTGAACCTCGTGTGAATAAATAGTGTGAATCCAATGTTATTCCACTGAAGTTCGTGATGTCTCTCTGGACTTACGTTGTGTAAGCAACAGCAGAACTTGACCCACTGAGAGAAACCAGGGAAGTAAAATCAATCGTAACAAAGTGAGGGAGTATGAGAACATGACAGATTGAGAATACAGTTGGGATGGATATGCATGTGGATGCAGTTAGAGCTGGTGGATTTTTTGGCCACAAATTTTGATCAAAAGATTGAAGTGTTCAGCAGAAAGCATACATTTCTACCAAAAAATTGTTGAAAACCCAATTTTCTGTCAAAAACAGTTTTGATGGAAAAATGTCAACCCTAGATACAATAAGATGAAAGAATGCAGCAATAAGGAAGAACAGAAAAGAACAGTTTGCACTGGCAGGAGGGTGGGATCAGAGCAAAAGCTAGCAGTGTGAGACTAACCTTTAGAAAAAAAGAATTTAAAATAAAACAAAGGTACTTAATTCTAAAGATCCTGAAGTCAAAACTAAAAGAAATTAAATTAAAATTCAGCATTAACTTGAACACACCATAAGAGTCATTCCTTCAACAAAACAGGAAGCACATAGGCAATGGGGCAAGGTATGGTTAAACAGGACGCTCCAGAGTTTATTGGAACCAAAGAGATATCTTTCGTCAATCACTCAAAAGTTAGGAAATGACAGAACTGAGGTTTCCTGTTCATTATGATACAAGTCTTTAATTACATGGTCACATATTATTTTGTCCACAGGAACCCTGCCCCATTCAGTGCACAGGATAAACTTGGAGCCTGAATCAGGCTTATGGAAGGAAGATGTCTTCTCTGCATGAACTATGTCTTATTTGTTGCAAAAATTGGAAGATGTGTTATGAATGAGGCCGGGGTCTGCAGGAAGAGAAAAGAGGATCTCAAGGTTAAGGCAGTTAAATGGTGCCCTGGAGAACCAGATTCTATCCTTGTTTGTACCACAGAGATCCTGTATGAGGCTAGTCAAGTCACTTAGACCAAACATTTCACTGGTGGCCACACTAATTGTGTTTCTCATTTTCTGGCAGCCTGACTTGAGACTGGGGTCTGATATGCAGAAGTCTTGAACACTCACAGCTGCACCTAAAGTCAACAGCAGCACCTAATGTCAATGGTGCTGCCTCTCTGGGGCTGCCTCCACACTGCCTATAGGAACTAAAAGAAGTCCCAGGCATCACCAGCTAGGCATCAAAATTTAACAAATCCTCCTGATTGTAATCTTTTGATGCCTGCAAAATGAAGATAATACCGCCCCCTCACCTCCTGAGGGTTTTCTGAAAACAAATTAATTTTTGAAACACTCAGATACTCTAGTGATGAGCGCTATAGAAAAGTCTACGGGGAAATTAATAATTCTGTCTTTAGAGCAGGGTTTGTATAGTGTGTAGTAAATAACGCCTCAAGCCACATATTGAGCAATTAGGATAAAACAACGGGTCCTTTGATCTAACGGTCTGTTCAAGATACATACAGCAGCAATGCTTTAAAAAAAGCAATCAAAATGTTATGACTGTGTGGAAGGCACTTAAGAGTTAATATTGTGGATCACACTAGATCTGAATACAGTGCTGAGTGCTCTCTGTGATGTTGGTAATCACTCAAGCCAAGACGTCTGACAGGTCTGCTTCCCTTAGAACTCCAACACTGGATGGTCAGGATTGTATGACATGAGACTCTGCATAACACAACACTCAGTCCCCACACTCTCTCTTCCAAGTTACCACTAATCAAGCACTTCTCTCTCTTGCAACTGCTCCTGCCGGCCCACAAGAAAATATGGTGTCACAACTGTATGGCTCTTGTCTCCAGCAGGAGGAGAAAACAAAGGAAAAGTGCAAGACAGCCAGAATAAGTGAAACTCCTCTAGAGTGGGTGGGGGTTTCTTTTCCTTCATCCTCAACACTGGAGCGACTTCCCAAAATATGCCTGCTCCACATACTTGGATACCAAGCTGTCGCTCACCAAGTGGAGCAGGTCTGAGTGACTACACTTCTCCAGGAGATAAGGGAATGGGCAAGAACATGGATCAGATGGGATTCCTCTACAGACTGGGGTTTTCCCTGCATACCATTTGAAAACCCCTTGTCTGAAGAAAATCTGTAGAGTTGACAGGTCGTGTTTTTTTAAAAAACCTCTATTTCCTCCCCTTCAGCTTGGTGCTTTACCTCTGACATCAGTGCTTGTTAACAAGAGTGAGGAGTACTAAGTAAATTCCCTCACAGCCATTACCCTTTCCTCTGGCCAGAGGAAGAAATATGGATAGGTAGAAAAAATGGTTTGAGGTACATTTTGTTGAGGAACATCATGTTTTTTATGAACATTCAAAATGTAATAAATGCTTCCAAGAACTAGGTGAAATTTCAGAATGCTTCCTATCAGATGTTCATAGACTGGCAAAGCATTGTACAGGAAGAACACTCTCAGAAGAAACAGTAAGGGACAGAACTGTGGAAGACAATTACTCATGGAAATGTCTACTTTTAGAACCTGAATTGCTAAAATGATTACATGAGTATGTCAGCATGAAATATAAGAAAGCAGCAACATCTATCCTGGGAAAATATCAAAGGGGAACCCGAAGCAACAAATTTAGAAGTTAAAAGATATTACATAAAAGCTGAAAAAGAAATGCCCAGCACATCACTGGTGCCACTGTGACAAAAGACTTATAGAACAGGTGAATGGAAAACTACATTTGGAAGATGCTGTAAGACACCTGCCATATATTTGGAAAACATGCCCAGTTTGAGAAGCTGAGTGTGATAATTTCACAGATAAGGACATTACGTAGATCTTCAAAGCAGGTGGAAGCAATACAGAGTGATAAACAACAACAGATAGGGGAGATAATTTTCCTTGACAAATCATCCACGTGGATATGGGTGATTCATAATATAGTCAAAATGGTTGTCACCGTAGATCTTGTATCCAGTTTTAAAACAGACCTTTTTACTATTCATATCATGTGTGGCTATGCATGAATAGTTAAAAGGTCTGTTTTTAAACTGGATACAAGACCCACAGTGACAACCATTTTCACTCTGTAATGTATTCATGAGTAGTCCAAACAACTCACTAACAGAGATAGGAGGGGAAAAAACAGGACTTGATAAATATAATAAAATAAAATAAATGTGCTTCCAGGATTAATAAAACTGCTTTTCTTTCGGCTATAAGTGCTCTATTATACTGAAACGAGTCAAATTAATTGTGGAGACTCAATCATATTTCAAGAAAATGTATTCAGAGGTTTTTCACAGGACAAAGCCAACTCCATGGACGGAACAAAATAAAGCTGAAGGTCTCAGCATGTAAAAATGACCAATGACCTATGTAGTGACTTCAGGTACCTTAACTGTGAAAGCAAAAGAAGAGCAACTTTCAAGATTTTGAAATTTGCTGTTGTTCCACATTGGAATGAAAATAAAACCTTTCAAATGTTTTTGTGAAAACGGAATTGTGTCAGGGGAGAGAGTTTTTTATATCTGAGTCTGACACACCCCATAACTTCATGGTTAGGTTATTGGGCTGAGGTGTTGGAGACCCGGGGCATGGCTACCTGGGGAATTCAGTGAGAAATAGCTAGGTGTGACCTTAAAGTGCAACAATTATTCTTCAGTAAACCCTCGATTTAACGGACCCCGATTTAACGGACTTCGGATGCAACGGACAAAATTTCCGATGCATCCGAAATCCGTTATTGGGGGCTGCCAGCTCCCGCCCCAGGGAGCCGGCTGGGTTGACAGCTCCCGGGCGGGGGGAGGGGGTGGGGTGGGCTGACTCACGGCTGGCTCCATATAACGGACTAATTCGGGCGGGGGGTGTCCGTTGTCACCCGAAAGTCCGTTATTTAATAATTTTAAAAAATTATTAAATAACGGACTTTTGGTTTTAACGGACACCCCCCGCCCGAATTAGTCCATTATATCGAGGTTTCACTGTATTTTGGAAGTGGATTAAAATAAAGTGAAAATTAACCTAGACTACAAGAAGGCTCTCTAGCAGAGTAGCAGTGTTCCCATGAGGAGCTATTCTGGGCTCTTCCTCCCCGGCATGTGGACAAGCTCCCACATTTAAGTCCCTGCTCTATCTGATTCAGAGCAGAGTTTTTCATCCCTCATTAGGCAAAGTAAGGACTTCAACCTGAGTACCCCCGCCCCTGTCATAGGCCAGTACCCAGGTCACCTAGCCAGTCACACTGACTGATCCAAAGCCTTTCTGCTGAAAGTTGCATGGATACAGCTACATGTCTGCAAAATGTTTCAATTTCAATGAAACTGCATAATGTTGCTGCAATGAAATTTCAACAGAAATGTTCTGACCAATTCTAGTCACTATAGATTGTTCCTGGCTTACTGTCAAGAGCTGTCAGCGTTCCATTAGCACTGCTCGTTCAGCACTGCTCATCCAGTTAACACATGTTAAAACTACAACTCGCTGTGCCTTGCCGTGTTAGCTATCACATTGAAAAGAAAAAAAAGCACACCACATTTTTCCTACTGTGGACAAGCCCCTTCTGACTGATGAGGGCTAGAAAGAAATTTCCCCCGATGGGCAGGTTGTTTCATAATTGTGCACGAGAGGATTTCTTGCACTTCCTTTGTTCCTGGCCATTGTCAGAGGCAGGATGGTAAACGAGATAAATGTGACCCCTTTGGGGTCAATTGGCAAATGATCTCATAGGATTTTATAGGTATCCCCGGGTCTGTTATATGCACAGTAGTTAATTGAAGGGTGGCATGTTAGGATTCTATGGAGTGCCAGTAGCCTACTGGTCATTATAATCATATGATTATAATGAAATATGTTTATTGATGATACTTAAGGAATTATGTATTTATACTGAAAAGTATGTTCTTAAAGTCTTGGTGTTAAGGTAGCTCAACGGGAGATGGTGTACCTCAGAAATGTTCTTTTCAGGCAGGAAGTAGCAGACATTTATCTCCCTGACTGGCCATTTGGGTGTTATGTATTACATGCCTCACAATGTATGTCTATTTGCATACTGAGCTGGGTGCCAGGCAAGAGACTACAAAATCTACAGGAAGAAGCAAACACCAGGAAGGTGCCCTGATTATGAATAAAGACAAACAATTTTTCTGGTATATCTTGGAGTAAGAACGGACATTCAAAATCTTTCACCAAGCAGGCAAATAGACACCCTACTTGTGTCATGAAAGAAGGGTCACAGCCATCATGGCTGTACAGCCTTGCAAGGATTTTGGATGAATAATACTCTACTGGACATGAGACTATCTTGTTAATTAAGTCTAGGCTTTAGAATGCATATTATAATTTATTGTATATGTAACCATTGGTTTCCAGTACTTCTACTTGTTACTACTTGAATCTCTATGGTTTGTTAAATGAACTTATATAGGATATCACTATAAACATATGTAAGTGCTGTGTGTCAAGCAGAGTGGTGGACTGAGGTGCAACTGGTTTGCTGGGTGTATTGCTTCTTTGGAAGCAGTAAATCTGTGAATATGGGGAGTGTCCAGTGGATCAAGGACTGGGCACTCCACGGAGATGTTTGGAGGGATGGAGGGTTGAGGTGCACCAATGCCTAACATGCAGAGTGACAGCAGGACCTAAATAGGCCTAGAGGAGAGTGCTTGTATTGCATGTGGCTGGTGGGGGTGAAGATCTGACCCACACCAGACACAGACAAGGCTTCCTCATGCTAAAGGCAGGTGGTTGCAAGGTGTCTGACAGCACTGGGTACCCCATGGAAGCATCAGAATAAACCACTACTCCAATCCAGTATGAGACTCCCTGTGCACTCACGTTCCTGTGGAGCATATGTCCTAATTAGGTCTCTTCTACTTTTAATTTCTATTATTTCAACTGTGTATCTGGGGTCTGTGAACTTTACTTTATCCATAAGTGCTTTTGTAGATCATGGCCTGACAGAATTAATCTCTCTCTCTCTCACACACACACACACACACACATGCACGCACACCTCATGCCCCCTAAGAGTCTCCAGAGCCCCCTCCCACCCTAGCCTCCTGCCCCATGCCCCTGAGCAGTCCCCGGAGCTTCCCAGGCCTCATACCCTCTGTCCCTGAGTAGCCCCGAGAACCCACCCTGGTCTCCTGGCCTTCCCCACAATGTCCTTCAGAGCCAGTCCCCTGTTCAGTCCTTAGGCGAGGATTTCAACTGGCTCTTCCCAGCTCATCATTCACTGAAGTCACATCTAGGGAATCTGGGGGCAGACTGAAGTAAAAAGTCTCTAATCCCTTCACTGGGACAAAATAGCACTTTGCCATAGTCGATACTGAAGCTGGCATGCTCCAAAGTACCTCTGCAGCCTCTAGAAGTGTGTTGTTGATATGGAGAGCTACTCTCCCAGGAGCAGATGGCTGCAGGATAGCCGCTAACTTATGGGTGTTCTCCTGGAGGAACTCCACCTGATGCCCAGGGAAGCAGCCATGCACAGTGAAAGGTCCTAATAGACCTTGAAACCCTCCGGTATTGAAGGAGAGGAAGAGCCACTCACTGGTGAATCGATGAAGAAGAGGCAGTTAAATGTGCCAAGGTTGGCTTTCTTTCCTGGACTGGGGGAGCCAGAAGGAACAGCTCCATGGTCTCCACACAGCGGTGGCTCACTAGATCCACAGTTCCCACCACCAAGCTGTCTGGTGACATGGCCTTAGAGTGAGCTGAGGAATGCAACCTCTGTGATCAGGGAGTGTCCCACAGATTCCATGGAGGCCACTGATAAGAATAGGGCATTTGTGGGCAGTAGGTGTTGGGCCAGGAGTCCCCGTCCCAACCATGGGATGAATGCCAATCCTGGTGCCCGTAGTGTTCCATCAGCAGTCCTTGGTGTGGGTCAAGTAACAGAGTGGGAGGGGAAAGATCTCAATCTCGATATCAAGGAGTTTGGGGATTCCACAGTAAAGGTGGAGTCAGTGCTGAGGGAGCGAGTAACTGGTGTGACTCAGCCATTGCCCAGAATGAGGCAGGGACAGGTGCTGATGATTAAAGTGGTACTGAGTACATTGGTTCTGGAAGCAGTGTCAACCCTGAAGTCAGTAGCAGTACTGAAGCAGCGGATGGTGCCAAAATGGAGGGCGGTGAGACCTGCCCTAGTAACATCGTTGATGCTGAATGGAATGGTGCCAAGGAATTTCACACTGCAAAAGAGGTCCCTTGCACTGAGCCCAAAACCAGCCCTGCTTCCACAGACTATGGAAAGCGAACATTGAGGTGCGGTGCCAACAGACCCAAGGCTTCAGCTCATCCTGCCAATGGGACTATAAACAATACAGTGATGGCAAAGTCCTGGATCAAGGGAGACACTGGGATAGAAAGACAGAGGAAGTCTATAGCTGCCTAGTGCGCTGCAACATGGAAATAGTTGGTGGCAACATTGCCCTCCTCAGCATTGGACTCAATGGATACCCCATGGCTACAATAAGAGTCAACTGTATAGGGTTCCTAACCTTCCTATTCTGTGCCAGGAAGCAGTTAGAGGCAATTGAACCATCCTATGGCCCAGTACTAATGCTGTGCCAGTCCATGCCCTTTCTATGAGAGTCCTCACAAGACCTGGAGTGGTCTCAATTAATCTTATGCAATCTTTTCCTTGGCACATTCAACAAGCTATGGCTCCTCTATCTCTTCAGAGAGGTGTCTGCTCCAGAGGGCGACCTCCAATCCAATGAGGGCCTTGCTGCCAAAGCAGACCCCGTGGCCTGTTCAAGCAGGTGCTGCATTAGGTAACCCGTGTCCGTTTCATGAATGATCTATACATTGAACACCACCCGTTGATATGGGCTTCACCCAAGCACAGCAAGCACTGCTAGTGGAGAATCCTCCCCCACACGATGGATGATGTTTGAACTACAGTGAGGACATCACAGGGGAACGCTTAACTAACAACTCCTCACACAAATCTAACTAACACTAAGGGTACTACTAACTATATACAACTAGAAAAAAAGATACTAAATTAGTGAGAGGTTCTGAGGTTAAGACTACACAGAGTTCTGACTCCCGCTACATGCAGTAAAGAAGGAACTGGGGGGGGGGGGGGATGGGATGGGATGGTGCTGTCATATATAGCCAGGGGAGGGCCTATGGACAAGAGGCATGAGTGGCCGCCCTTCTATGGGTACTGCTAGGTAAAATTCTCTGACTTCAGTGGCTAAGCGCTTGAACACCCAAGTGGAATACATAGCTGCATCTACTAAAATATATATATATCCTTTTCTGAATGATTATTGAGAATGAATGGTCAGAGGTGATTTTGTGTGTGCTGAACTGGCCTGATATAAAGCAACAAGGTACTTGTGGGCAATTAAATACAATATTTACTCAGGAATGAAAAAATAAAGATATACGAATTTAGGAAAGGAAAAGTACTATACTAATGCCTAAAAGCAAGGTCTGGCTAGGTTAAATTGCCACTAAAAACCTCCAGCAGATATGCCAGAGACTATCATCATTACAAACATTTCTGCTATGAAATTGTGTTGCAGAAGAAATACCCAGAACTAGCACAACTTGATTTTGCTTTCATCTGTTTTGGGGACTGTAGAATTTAAGAAAATACACAAGCAAGAAAACTACACTTATTTTATATTCCTATTAAAATAACTAATAACAGTTATGGATCAGAAAGGTACATTCAAAAGATCCAAAACAAAGTTATTTATCAAATGTCAAAATATTGCAGGTAAACTATATGGTTTATAATTCACAGATTTGAAGTGGTATAGAAAATCTTATCCAGGAAGAACAAAATTATAAAATGGGAAATAACCTTACATCTTAAAAATACAAACTCTTTAATGTGACTGACAAGGCAGAATACAGATTATGCTGTTTCTCACTGTGTCATTTTCCCCCAGGACAGTAGCTAATTGTTGCCTGAGTAACTCAGTGTTTTTTTTTTCTCTCAATATATTCACTTCAATGGTTACTATTAAATGAATAAGTGTTTCTTTATGTCTGTATTTGGTTTTAAGTACAATATTTGACCCTGGTATTTGAATGCATGATGGGTAGAAAGCATTAACTTACACTGACAATCGCTACACTATTTAAGATTATGTACACTTCAATTAGATCTCTCAACCATTGTTTCCAGTTGTTGCCATCATCCTAGTTCTTAAGGGCTGATATATGCGGTCTATAGACCCTGTTAAATTTTTAATTTGTCACTAAATTCACAATACTGTTCACTTTGATCTTGTCTGTACTCTAAACATTCCCTGTCCATCTAGCCAATAGTTTTGAGCAGGTATGCATCATATTTTCTAAAATTTGAAACAATGTAGGTTAAACTGATTTGGAACACTTTTTATATGCAATAACATAACTGTAGTTTGTTCTGTTATGTGCAGTGTGTGTATTAGTCCTCACTCTTTGGTGCCGACAAAGGAAAGTGCTCCAGCATATGATTAACTTTAAGCACATGAAAGTTACATTGACTTGAAAGGAATTACTCACATGCTTAAAATTAAGAACATGCATAAAAGATTAGTATGGCCAATTACTTTTGCAAGGTTATTTTCAAACATGATCTTTTCCAGTTCAATTCCATGTGTATAACTTTTCTCTAAAGTGGTTCCAGTTGAAATCATTTGTCCTTTCTACATCTCCTTGTCTGATCCAAAAACTTGTATGAACTGTCCTTTATTTGTATATTATAATCTTTGCTGAAATATTCTCTCCAAGTTTTTAATTTACATCTTCCAAACCTAGAGTATTGGCCATAGAGATTTCATTACAATACTGTTTCACCTTTTGTATGGATAACTTATGCACATCAGCCATCATCATGGTTTTTACCACTCAGCGTAGTTGGTCCATCTAATTTCTATGATAAGAGGTATGTTGGGAAAAAAAAAAAAGGCATTGGTCTCCCAACTGCCTATCAACATTTTACTCATACCTGAGCATATTATGTATGCCCAATATTGTGGAGATTGGAGTGAAATGTGGATATGCCCTCTATGCCCCAAAGACTGCACACATTTTTGCTTCCATTTCTGTTGGCATAGATCAATGGAGGGATGTCTCCTCAAATGGTTGTAAAAACAATGAGGAGACCTTGTGGCACCTTAGAGACTAACAAATTTATTTGGGCAAAAGCTTTCCTGGACTAAACCCCACTTCGTCAGATGCCATACTAAGAGGAGAGTCAGTGTTAATGAGGCCAATGCAATCAAAGTGGAAGTGGCCCATTCAACAGTTGACAAGAAGGTGTGAGTATCAACAGAGGGAAGATTACTTTTTGTAGTGACTCAGCCACTCCCAGTCTTTATTCAGGCTTAATTTGATGGTGTTCAGTTTGCAAATTAATTCCAGTTCTGCAGTTTCTCGTTGAAGTCTGTTTTTGACATTTTGTTGTTGAAGAATTACCACTTTTAAATCTGTAATTGAGTGTCCAGGGAGACTGAAGTGCTCTCCTACTGGTTTTTGAATTTTACAATTCTTGATATCAGATTTGTGTCCATATATTCTTTTGGGTAGAGATTGTCCAGTTTGGCCAATGTACATGCAGAGAGGCATTGCTGGAACATGATGGCATATATCACATTGGTAAATGTGCAGATGAACAAGCTCCTGATGGTGTGGCTGATGTGGTTAGGTCCTATGATGCGCTCCCTTGAATAGATATGCAGACAGAGTTGGCAATGGTGTATGTTGCAGGGATTGGTTCCCGGGTTAGTGTTTTTGTTATGTGGTGTGTAGTTGCTGGTGAGTATTTGCTTCAGGTTGGAGGACTGTTTGTAAGCAAGTATGGGCCTGTCTCACAAGATCTGTGAGAGTAAGGAATTGTCTTTCAGGATAGGTTGTAGATCCTTGATGATGTGCTGGAGAGATTTTAGTTGGGGTCTGTAGGTGACGGCTAGTGGTGTTCTGTTACTTTCTTTGGTAGGCCTGTCCTGTAGTAGGTGACTTCTGGGTACTCTTTGGACAATGTCAATCTGTTTCTTCACTTCAGCAGGTGGCTATTGTAGTTTTAAGAACGCTGAACAGAGATCCGGTAGGTGTTTGCCTCTGTCTGAGGGATTGGAGCAAATGCAGTTGTATCTTAGAGTTTGACTGTAGACAATGGATGGTGTGATGTGGTTTGGATGAAAGCCGAAGGCATTAGGTAACTATAGCAGTCAATAAGTTTCTGGTATAGGGTGGTGTTTATGTGACCATCACTTATTTGCACTGTAGTATCCAGGAAGTGGATCTCTTGTGTGGACTAGTCCAGGCTAGGTTGATGGTGGTCTGGAAATTGTTGAAATCCTGGTGGAATTCCTCACGGGCCTCCTTCCCATGAGTCTAGATGATGAAGATATCAAATGGTTGTGTGTGTCAAATTACAATGCATGATTACAATGGTGTCACCATTAAGGTATGACGAAACCCCTAGTTATGCTCATTGGAGTGGAAACAGGAGGTACACAGCAATGGAAATAGCTGTGATTGATACAGGAAAGTGCCTTTTGCAATTTATGTGCCAGAAAATATACATATGGACATATTTGAGGATTTCACCAAATCACCCTCATTACAAAATCAAAGTGGGGAATCTGTGTGTGAAGACCATGGCTTGATGGGAAACACAAAGAAAACTGAAATTATACAAGTAGGGAAGGTGGAAGAAGAGCTGTTGATTGAAGTTTCAGGAGAGAAACTGAAGAAGAAATATTTATACTTGGGAAGTACACTTAGTGCCATGACAGAGATGGAGAAGTGAAAAGAAGAAATGAAAGTGCATGGGCAGCAGGGAAAAATGTGGCAGGAGTATTGTGGGAGTGACAGTTAAGTAAGAAACTGAAAAGGGACATATATGTTGTGTGACTCCCTACCTGCTCTATGGTTTGGTAACAGCGGGTCTTATGAAGGAAAAGATACAGGAAGTTGAAAATAATATAATGAGGAGAATGGCAAACAAGCAGGGAGGAGACAGAGTGCACATGGAAGAAATTAGGGGGAAGAAAAACTTTAGATTCTCAGTGATAGGCTGGACAGCACACCCTTGAGATGAGATGGACATGTGACAAGACTGGGAAAAGAACATCCAGAAATAAAACCCAAGAAAGGACATGGAAGCCTGAGGATACAATGGAAAGATTCTGTCAAGTGAAGTTAGAAGAGAAAAAAACTGGAACTCCAAGACCAAATACTCATGCCATGGACCAGAAGTCATGGCAAAGAATTGCAGGCATCTCAGACTGTGTAAATCGGAAAAGAAATAAAGAAGTGAAGTGAGTGGCCCTCATTCCAACAGTAACATAAATGTGCCTTTTCTCCAGGAACTAGATTTTATTTCATGCTAACATGCCATTTCATGGAATTTAGTAGCACCTTTTAAGTTAAACTACCAGTTTTATTAAGCCAAAACAATAAATACAAAAGTAAAATATTGTGGCAATACGTCAGAATATTTAATATCTGATTTACAATTAAAGGGAAATTTGAAATAGGCTTGTGTGTGTTAAGAAACTATCATGTAGACACAAACAGGATATGGATAATTTTAAAAAGAAAAGAGAAGCTGATTTAGTCAGAGGTCTGGAATTTTAGAGAACCGGTTCTATACAATCCTCATTCTAAAGCAAGAATACACATCTGCATAGACACATTAAAAACCTCGATTAATATATCATGGCTCTGCATGACAAATACAATGTGATTAACTGGAGTCATTGTCTGTTTGATAATCAGAAGTTTATTCAATGAGATCCTTTGAAATTACATTATTTAGTGTACTAACTAAAAGAGAAAACAGAATGGGCTATTTTATTTATACAAAGTGCTGCTGGTAAAAGGAGCATAATCTTAAAATTTGTGACTCCTGATTTATCTGGTCACTTGGTAGGGAAGAGGAAGTAAACCATGAATGATAGGTTGGACTGGCTCTGTAACTCAATATATTAGCAGTAACAACTAATATTGTAAAGAAATGAGTCGAACTCTTAATTTGGTGAAATTTCTTTGCTTAAAGTATCTTTTTGGCAAGTTTTATTTTGCTTAAGCTCATACTGAAGCTCTGGCAGGATTCACAAACCAGGCATTTCCCCCCACCTATCTTGCCTTTGGGCTCAATCTGGTTAGTGTGTGTGTTCAGAGCACACCTAACCCACACAAGGGCAGGGGAAGGACAGAGATGATGGTCCTCTGTCCCACAAACATGCACACTTCATACTCAATAGCCTAGCGGACTCACCAAACATGTGGGAGACCGTGGATTCAAATCCCCCCTTGTTTAGTGCAATCCAGAATTAATACTAAAAATTTCTGCATGTTTACATGGTTTCAAGCTTAACTCTTTGATAACAACAGCACCTGATACTAAATATTTTGGGTCATGTTCTCTGACCTGTGCTATCCCCTTAACACTGCCAGAAATAGGCCATATCTCCCTGAGGATACACATTTAACAGCCAACTCCTCCAGCCAACTCCTCCCTGCAGTTCCCAGCATAGGGGCATGTTAGGAGTAGGAAAATGTCATAGCTGGAACCTGCTGCACTTTTGGCAGTTCACCTCATACTCTTCAGGCTACCTTAATCTATGCAGAAATGGAGGCCAATACAGAACTGGTGCCGGAATCAGAATATTGCAAGTGACTCCTTCACAGGCTCATATTCCACAGCATCAAGTGGGAACTAGAGGCAAATGTGAGTCCAGACCTTTTTTTAATTTATTTTAAGGTACAGGAGAAATTGTAAGTTACAAAAATTGTGTTAAGCCTTTTGTATTGGAATGGAAAGTAGTAGTTGTGTTACAACCAAAAATTCCTCAGGTTAATCATTTATCTCGTTAAATTAGATTTCTCCAAAAACCAACCACAGTCTCACACAACAGAGAAGATGATATGAATCATGTATTTCAGGGTTTAAAGCTGTTACATACATTGCAAGAAAGCCATTAATGCCTGAAGTCAAGTCCTATGGTTCAGGGCTCAAGGCTGTTACAGCTCTATCAGTCAGTAGGCCATGCTGCTAACTGACATTAATCACAGACTTCGGGGTTAACAGATGCTATAAACTGTGATAGCAAGTTGATTGAGCTGGTAACACTTTATTCTACTTTAGAAACAAATGCTTGCATATGTGTATTGCTTATAATTACCAAGGATCCTTTTGCCAGTGGTTTTGATGTTTACAATCATCTGGGATTCAAGGAGGAATTCAGGACACTTAGGGCTGGTCTCCACTGGGGCGGGGGCGGGGGGGGAAATCGACTGTAGATACGCAATTTCAGCTACGTTAATAACGTAGCTGAAATCGACGTCTCTACAGCCGACTTACCTCCCATTCTCACGGCGGTGGCGGTCGGCGGCGCGGTCCCCCGTCGACTCCAGCTTGCGCCTCTTCAGGAGCTGGACTTCTGGAGTCGACGGGGGAGCCACTGGTGATCGATTTATCGCGTCTTAACGAGACGCGACAAATTGATCACCAAAAGATCGATCCCTGCCGGCTCAAGTGAAGACAAGCCCGAAGACAAGCCCTAAGTAACCTAATGCTATCTGTCCTTCCTAACAACAGAGAGTACCTTTGACTATGGTAACAGTGCGTGCAAACATTGCTGATATGCTGGTAGAGATTCATAATAATAATCAGGTGCCTGATAATTCCTGCAGCTGTTAAAACATTAGTCAATGCTTAGAAACATTGCTTCTATATCAATTATGTTTATAAAATCTGAGAAGTGACACTTCTAATGTCTGAAGACATTAGAAAACATTAAATTGTTCTCTGACTAACTTTTTAATCATTTAGTGTAAACCCATATAAATAAAACTATTTACTGTATATGCACAAGCTCTCTTTAAGATCGTGCTAATAAGATGACTGTATTTTGAAAATTATTGATCAAGTTGTTTGAATTATGAATTAAATATTTTTGAACCTTTAAATCTTTGAACCTCATGTGACGTTATGAGTGTAATATAATATCTCACTGAAAGGTGACACAGGGCCAGAAAGAGTTAATTAAGTCACAGACTGACATGACCCATGGTGGAACTTTAAAGACTTGTTACGAAGATATGTAAATGAACAGAACTTTGAAATGTAAGCCTGCACAGTTAGAGATAGAAGGGGTGGTGTTGTCTTGTGATGTAAGCAAACAAGTCTTGTCTATTACTATGGCTTTGATTCAAAGATAAAAAAAAGACATTTGAGGAAGTGGGGTTTAGCCCATGAAAGTTTATGCCCAAATAAATGTGTTAGTCTCTAAGGTGCCACAAGTACTCCTCATACGTTCCCCAAATCATCCAAATGATCAGGCTTAATTGCAATACTCAAATTTAAGTCCGACTCTTAATGGATTCCTTGTATATTCCAATAGCGGTCAGTGAAGACATCAGAAATTATGAGGGAAAAACTAAGGACTTTAATGCTAATAATACAGTACCCAGTTTTGATTATTTTTTTTTAAATCGGACCAAATCAAATGGTTCATGCGTAAAATACAAGAGTTACTCTAGTGAAGGAAAGAACAGCACAAGGTGTTAAGGTATAATCTGTCACCATTCTGTACATATCCCACTGAAGTGAAAGGCAAGATATGCCCCAAATTTTTAAAATTGCCTTTTAAGTGCAACTAAGAAGCAATCAGTAGCTTAATAACAGCAGATCCAGCTGCTATTGTAGTGTAGTTGTAAAATAAAAGGCTGAGAAAGAAGGAAGATAGTTAATGATCCTATTTTTAAATACCAGAGGTGTACTTAGATAATACAGTGATAGGGACCACAAAGGCAATGCAAAATAGGAACAGGGATAATACTAATCAGAGAAGCGAGTGGTGCTATATTTAAATATAATAGTACTCACATCTGATACATATACAGTAGACTCTTGATTATCTGGGATGATCGGGAAAACCTTAATCCCGGTTAATAAAATCCCGGATAATCAAGCGTCTACGGGTGGGGGGAAGGGGGGGTTGCCGGCCATCCTGGGGTGGGGGTCCCACCACCTGCCCCAGTCAGCTTCTGCTGCCAGCCTGGATGTAGGGAACCCAGGCTGGCAGCGGGAGCTCAGACCCCGGCTAGCAGGAGCCTGCAGGGAAACTCTAAAGTGGCAGCCGGTTGAGCAGTCAACCTGCCGCCGCTTTGGGGTTTCCCCCGGTGGATTCCTTGCCAGCCGGGGTCTCAGCCCGCTGCCAGCCTGGGCTTCCTACAGCCAGGCTGGCAGCAAGTTGAGACCCCGGCTGGCAAGGAATCCACCAGGGGAAACCCCAAAGCGGCGGCAGGTTGACTGCTCAACCCGCCCCACTTTGGGCTCTCCCCAGGCTCCTGCCACCTGCCCCACTCAGCTCCCGCTGACAGCCTGGGTGTAGGGAACCCAGGCTGACAGCAGGAGCAGACTGGGGCAGAAGGCAGGACCCCGGCTGGCAAGGGGCCAGCCGGGGAAATCCCAAAGTGGCGGCGGGCTGAGCGCTAACCCTGCCGCTGCTTGGGGTTTCTCCCACTGGCCCCTTGAGAGCCGGGGTCTCAACTTGCTGCCAGCCTGGGTGTAGGAAGCCCAGGCTGGCAGCGGGAGCTGAGACCCCAGCTAGCAGGAGCCTGCGGGGAAACTCTAAAGCAGCAGGGGGGTGAGAGCTCGGCCGCTGCCGCCGCTGCTCAGCTCTCTGCCGCTTTAGACTGAGTTTTGCCTGTCTGCCTGTCAGCTCTCTGCCGCTTTAGACTGAGTTTTGCCTGTCCTTTGAGGGTAAATTGGGATAAGTCTCCAAAGGGACGAAGCAGTTTTTGCAACAATTACACACAACACACTCAGGGCCTTATAAAACAAAGGATGGTTGTAGCAAGGAAGCATGGCTCCCCTCAGAGGCGGACCCAGAGGAAATGCCGCAGGCTGCCTGGTGGGTGGAGCCAGGGGACCACACCCTGCATGGTGGAAGCAAATGGGCAGGATAGGAAGGGGAAGTATAAAAGGCCAGGAGGGAGCTACTGAGAGAGACAGATACATCTTCCCTCCTGCTGAAGCAGGATGCTGAGAGAGAGCCGTGACTGACCCAAAGGGCCCGCACAAACCTCCAGAGAGTCCTGCAACTACCTATGTCGAGGAGCTGCTAACACTTCCCTTGGCCATGTATCTTGGGGAGACTGAAAATGACCGTTGGACACAGGTACCCCAAGGGCGCGAGTAGGAAGAAGCCCAGGGAAACTAGACAACTGTCTGGTTAAGTGCTGGCCTGGTGTGGTCGATGTCACGTATAGCTGAATAAAATGGTTGAGGCAGTAGTTAGCCCTGCTTGGTAGAGGTTTGTGACAAAGCTGTGACTATGCAGTGTTGTTGTAGCTGTGTTGGTCCCAAGGAATTAAGGAGACAAAGTGGGTGAGGTAATATCTTTATTGGACAAACTTCTGTTGGTGAAAGATACAAGATTTTGAGCTACAGAGATCACTTCTTCAAGTCTGGGAAATGCTTGTGTCACAGCTAAACAAAAAGTGGAACACATTGTTTAGCATAAGTAGTTATATTTCAAGGGACCATTTAAAGTGAAGTTAACAAAGTCCTGTGGCACCTTAAAGACTAACTATAAAGTTTTGAAGCATGAGCTTTCGTGGGCTAATACCCACTTCGTCGGATGCAGGCAGTGGAAGACTTCCACTGCCTGCATCCGACGAAGTGGGTATTAGCCCACGAAAGCTCATGCTTCAAAACTTTATAGTTAGTCTTTAAGGTGCCACAGGACTTTGTTAACTCTGCTATTCCAGACTAACACGGCTACCACCCTGATTTTAAGTGAAGTGGCCTGTTAACACCTCTCCAGTCATAAGGGGTAAGGGAAGGGAAAGGGGAAGGCAGCTAGGTGGGTTGTTAGTGGGGTACTGATTGTTGTAATAAGCCATAAATCCAGTGTCACCATTCAGTCTTTGATTGTTAGAATCTAGCAAAGTTATGAACTTAAGTTCCCAGGTTCATCTTTCGAAAGTGTTGTGCAGGTTTCCTTTGAGGATGAGCACTGATAGGTAAGGCATAGAGTGATCGTGTTGTGAAAAGTGTTCATCCACAGGTGTTGGGGTGTCATCATTTTCCCGGGTAAGTTCATTCGAGAGCATAGTGATTGTCTGGCTTCACCCACATAGTGCACTAGGTGAGGTACAACTCCTGTTCTGATAGGCCTGTGTAAGACCCATGGACCTTGAAAGGTGTGTTGTGGGGAGCATTGATCATTACAGAGTGGAGGTATGTCTGCAGGTTTTGCTTTTGTTGTTCTGGCAGGATCTGGTGTTGTTTGAGTTGGTGTGTCTGGGGGGAGCTTGCTTCTGATGCTGAGCTTGCAAAGGTTGGGGGGAGGGAGGATTTGTTTGAAGACCAGAACAGGGGATTCAGGAAAGCTTTCTTTCAGGATGAGGTCCGATCGTGTGTGGTACGGGTTTCAGTGTGGGGTGGTGGATGACAACTAGAGGTGTGTGGTTGGAGGGGATTTTATTTCTGTACCGAAGCAGGTTTTCTCAGGGTATTTGGGTGGCCTGTTGCATGATGCGAGCTACAACCGTAATAGGATAAGATTATGTTTTCCATCCTCATGGGTGATGGAAGGGAAGACGTGCACATGTATCTTAAGACTGCAGCATGCATCATTTCTATACAAAACCATCCAAGTTCTGTCAGGTGCAGGTGTAGGGTCTGTATTACAAAGGATATTGTCAGCAATGAAGTGGCATATGAGAGAATTCTAATAGTTAAGTGAAAGTATAGGTTAAGATGGTATCCTGTGAATAAGTATAAGGGGACTGTGAAATGGTTATTAAATTGTATAAGGTGTTTTTCCAGGGGAATTGGTTAAGTTATGCCTCCATTTATGGTGGCATGTAGAGTATATACACTACACACATGCCTGGCATAGGTATAAATAGCAGTGTAGATAGTGAGATACTGCTCAGGTGAGTGGTGTAGAGACAAATCATAACCTCGGGGTGCATACCCTACCTCTCTAAAAGCGACAAAGAGTTGTGTAGCACCTTATAGACTTTAGGGATCATGAGCTTTAAGCTCATGATCCCTAAAATCTGTTAGTCTATAAGGTGTTACAAGACTCTGTCGCTTTTGCAGATCAAGACTAACACGACTACCCTTCTGATACTACCTACCTCTCTAAACAGCCATGCAGTCCCTCCCACATCTGCACTGCTATTTTTAGTCCAAAGGCTTGGACTAAAAACCTCCTCAAGCAGGTGTTCAGAGGCGGTGGTGTTGATGCATTCCCTCAAACAACCCAGGCAAGCATAAAGTGGTTGCTCAGAAGCCCTTCCCCCCCCCCCCCCTTCATTGGTGCATATGTGCACTGTGATCTTTCCAGACTAAACATCCACACAAGCAAAGAAGTGAACATATTTAGCAGGGTGCCACAGACTAGCTTTGGTAAAGCTCAACAAATTGAGACCATTTTGGCATGCATTACATCAATAGTTTGAGCTCTAGCTTGCTTTTTTGTTTGTTTTAACAAACAACTTTTTTGAACAATTGCTGTTTTTCCAGGGCTTATATCTCCACAACCACTAGCTCAAATGACTCCAAATTTGTGTCACTAACTGAACCCTGCACCCTTCTGACTAATTTCAAAAGGAATCTGATTAAGCATTTCAATTTTAGAGGATTTTAAAAGGTCATCCTTTAAATAGAAGTTGAGACACAATCTTAACTATAGTGGCACTTCTGAACCACTATACAACTAATGCAACCTTAAATTGTAAGATGTACGACAAAGGTGAACTGAAATCCCCTCATTAACAAGACTGTATCCTCCGAACAGCTTTTATGATTTTTATATGATCTTGCTTGGGTTGAGTGGTTGATTTTGCAGAAAAAGTTTGGCTGTTATATAAGTGTTTTATCTCACATTAAACTATCTCACAAGCTATTCTTCGGTCTGAAAGCTTGGCAAAGTGTTTTTTTTTTTTTAAAGATTGTTGTACCAGTCAGCCAAAAATAGAAGCTCTGGAACACTGCAAGAAATTCTATTTTTCAGTGGCCAGCCTTAACATCCAGTTAGAAAGTGAAGGGTGATTGCTATTCCAACCTATGAACTGTGTTCCAGTCCCCACTCCAACCCCTACTTAATGCCAGGTGTTAAATCTAGCTACCTATCTGTCTTTGTGTATGTGAAGAGAAAACTTCTTACTGTCTTTATTAATGTGTAATAGTTAAATTAAAATAATTGATGTAAAGACAATTGTAACTGCAGGACAATATGTTAAGTAAATACTTAGTTTTGTCAAATGACTGCATTCTGTAATTGATGCTATATAAAAATTTAAGAATATTTTCCATTGTTCTCCTTACTCTTTTTACAATTCCTTTTCTACTTTATACATTTCTTGTACTTAAGTATCTGAATTTTTCCTTTTTCAAAATTGGAAATTATATGCAAATAACTTGTCAAATGTTAAATTTTGAGATGTAAATGACACTAATATCAGGAAAAAGAATTTATAGTTGCCACTATGACCTTAATTCTTTCATTTCTGTGTGAAGGAAAAATTATAGAATCTGTTGGCTTCCATGAAATTTTTTCTTCAAATCTGGATTTCTACACTGGGTACATACATAGGTTAGAATATTTATTCAGTAGTTTTTAATTTGTCTATATACATGTATTGCCTTTCCCAGGCATTCAACAATTAAACTCTTCAGTATCTAGGTTTTCTTCATATGTAATTGAATATTTCAATCTACTTGTAAAAGAATAGCCTTTTTAGCCATTAATACAACATATACAAAGAAGCATGCTGTGTGCATGCTGAACATAAGAGGCTTAGACACTAAGCCACATTGTTGTAAAAACACTGGCTGAAAAACTGTTGTGATAAACAAGGTCACAAAGTTATTCCAATGGCAGACTGATATTATATGATTAATTAGAAGGCACTTCTGTATTTTAGCAAGGCAAGGGCACTCTCTTAGGCTATCTTGGATCTATGGATCTTACAGTGGCACTGCTGTATCACTGACTAAAGTATTGGAGCATAAGCTTTCGTGGGCTAATACCCACTTCGTCGGATGCAAGCAGTGGAAGTGTCCAAGGGCAGGTATAGATAAATAGTCAAGAATCAGGTAGGAGGTAACAAGGTTAGTCCAATCATGCTGAACCAGCTTGTTATCTCAAATCAGGGAGGTGAGGTATTCTTCTAGCAGCTGCATTGAAGGTGTGAACTCGGGAGGAGAAGCTATTTTTGTAATTAGCAAGCCACTCAAGGTCTTTGTTCAGTCCCAGATTGATTGTGTTAAATTTGCAAATGAATTGCAGCTCTGCAGTTTCTCTTTGCAGTCTGGTCTTGAAGTTTTTTTGCTGCAGTATGGTGACTTTTAAATCTGTAATTGTGTGTCCAGGCAGGTTGAAGTGTTCTCCTACAGGTGCAATATACAAAAACCTGTAGGAGAACACTTCAACTTACCTGGACACACAATTACAGATTTAAAAGTCAGCATATTGCAGCAAAATAACTGGCACAATTAAACCAACCCTCAAAAAGCAGTGATAGCTATCCACATCAGATTTTTTTCCAGTGAAACTTATGTTGGTTAGGGGATGTTTTTTTACACCCCGGACCAACAAAATTTTACCGTCAAAAGCGGTAATGTAGACAAAGTCTTAGTTTGGTCAGCAGCAGATCAGCAAACTAATGTGTTTGTAGATTTAAAAATCAATTGAAAAAAGACAGTCTGTATACCCCATTTGGAGCAGTATACGAGGACAATGCTGTGAGCAGATGCTAACTCTTCAAGGGTTCCCTAATGACTAATAAATGATTTCTCCTTTTTAACTGAACATAAATAATGGATATATTGAAAAAGGAATTGTATGTCAAAGTTCTGCAGAGGCTTTTTTTTTCGGTTAGCCTTCAGTTTTCCTGTCCCAGTTTCTTTTTAATCAAAGAAACAAGGAATATTCATATCAATATTTTAGTAATGCTTTTATGTAGTCACAGCAAGCCTGCTCAAATTTTTTCATCAAAACAACCACATTTCTGCTTATTTACAGAAGAAATTACCTTACATAACTGGGCATACACAATAAGTTTCTGAAAATACTACAAAGTGGTTTTCTTTCAATTTTATGTTAGTGTAAGGGAAATTTCAAATGATTTGGAATTAATGTGCATAGTTTACTTTATGTGCCTGCAGCTATAGGTTGGCATTTGCTACATTACAATATCTGTAATATCCCACTGAGTTGCCATAAGGACTGCACAGCATTTAATGTCAACGGAGGCCAAGAGTAAATGGAACAAATATTTCAATGAAAAACAGCAAAAGTAAAAAATAAAACAACAAAACGATTCAAGAATGTTACAGTTTTATAACAGCCAGCAGTAGGGCTGCCTTTCTACAAAATTACATTATTTATTTTTACAAATTCATTCACACTAAAATTTGCAAACAAAATCTATGTTTAGTGGCAGTTAAGCTGAGACAGGACACAATCAGTTCCACCCAAAATCTTATTTCCATTCTTTTCAGAGAAAAGATTTTTGCATTCCTTTCTCCCTTCACACTGCCCACAGAACGTTCAATTAGAGCTCTGTGAAATGTTTCTGATTAAACTTCCCCCATTCCCCCCAAAATGCAGATTCATGTCAAACTTGGCTGCAATTGACACAAATTCATGAAAAGTATTTTGGTAAAAAAATTGGTAAGTGTCAAAAATGAACTGTTTCATCATTAAATAAGATGAGGAAGACTTTGTAGCACCTTAGAGATTAACCAGTTTATTTCAGCATAAGCTTTATGCTAATGTACAACTATTTTTGTTCTTGTTTTGCTTTCTGTGTGTATAAATGCATCTTACTTCTGTTCCATTCTATGCATCTGATGAAGTGGGCTATAGCCCACAAAAGCTTATGCTGAAATAAACTGGTTAGTTTCTAAGGTGCTACAAAGTCTTCCTCATCTTATATACAGACTAACACTGCTGCTAATCTTAAACCTGTTTCATCATTATGTTTTCATGGGGGGGGGGGCTAGATTCATCAAGGGTCTCAGACACCATTCACAAAATGGAGGAGGTGGTGGTGTCAGTGGACCTTATATCAAATAGCCCTCTGGTTAAGCATTCCCCTGGGAAATGGGAGACCCAGGCTTAACCCTTTAGAGTAAATATTTGATCTGAGCTCTCCTATACTCTGGGTGAGGACCCTAACTACCTGGCTACTAAAAAAAAAATCACGAGGAGTACTTGTGCCACCTCAGAGACTAACCAATTTAATTCAGCATAAGCTTTCGTAGGCTATACCCCACTTTATCGGATGCATAGCATGGAACACACCGAAGTAAGATGTATATATACACACACAGAAAAACATGAAAAGGTGGAAGTTGCCATACCAATTCTAAGTGGCTATTATAGCCTACGAAAGCTTATGCTGAAATAAACTGGTTAGTCCCTAAGGTGCCACAAGAGCTCCTCATTTATTTTACTGTTAGCTGGCATTCTACGATGAGATTTTCTCAGTCTCTCCTACAGAAGCTTTTCCACTCTGTATCCAGTTATTAAAAATTCATTGGGAGAAAAAGAAAAGAGTAACACTGATTTTATAGCCTAAACTAAAGATTACAGCAGTCACTTAGGATAAAGGAGATGCTGGTTCAAGACCCTCTGCCTAAAAATGGTCATTTGAATCTGGATCTTGCAGGTGGTTGCCCTAATTGCAGGTTTGTGGTTTGGTGAATCAAGCCGTTCATTTCATATTTTTTTTAATAAAACAAAAAAAGATAAAAGATGCCCAAAATCAAACAAAGCATTTCATTCCAGGTGGAACAAAACTTTCTTTTTACCCCAAATCTATTTCTTACTTTTTGATTCAGCAACAATTCTGAAAAAAAAATTCAGCATTCGGTTGGCCCAAAACAATTTTTCGTTGATTTTTGTTTTGGAAATGCAGAGAACTGGAAAAAAAATCAGTTAAAAATAATAATTCTTAAAAATAAACATTAAAATGATCAAAATTATATAAAAACTAATACTGTAAACCCTAGATATACCTTAATATAAACTGCAGAAGTGACAAAGAGTCCTGTGGCACCTTAAAGACTAAAGTATTGAAGCATAAGCTTTCGTGGGTATTAGCCCACGAAGCTTATGCTTCGATACTTTAGTTAGTCTTTAAGGTGCCACAGGACTCTTTGTCACTTCTGCAATTCCAGACTAACATGGCTACTTCTAAGTTTTGAGGCATAAGCTTTTGTGGGCTAATACCCACTTCGTCGGATGCAAGCAGTGGAAGTCTTTAAGGTGCCACAGGACTTTGTTACCTCTGCTATTCCAGACTAACACGGCTACCTCTCTGATTCATGGCTACTTCTCTGATTCTTAATATAAACTGTATCAACAAATCAGCATATCTGTCACACATTTCATGCATTTAGGAAGTTATTCTGCCTTAGCACTCAGATCAGTTAAGATCTCGTGCAGGAGTGCAAGTTGGATGCAGTTGATGTATGTATTGCTCTTTGGTATATATTAGCGATGGAAGTCCAAGCCTTAAGAGTGTGCTATCAATAGCTGCAGCAGCAGCATAATAAATACCTGACAAAAGTATTTGTATATAGTTGGCACACTTAAGGAGCAATAATGCAAATACTTGGAAACTTGTTTGACCCTTTTATGTGTTCAAAAGGATTATGTGTGTGCTTATGTGCTTTCCTGGATCATGTCAGGATGCTCAGCCCTTTGCAGGACTATACAATGGATTTCTTGTGCTGGGGTGAGAGGGAAGCAGGGAAGGAAATCATTAAGATAAGAATCCCTTGATGAAGAAAGTATCTATGGGCCAAACAGGCAGGCTGATTGTAGGCAAGTGTGGGCAGTTTGTGGCATGAGGGGCCAGGAAGTTCTGTAATGTTGAATACAGACTTTTCTCTGGGTGTTTGATTAGGGGCAGTGCCTTGATTTATGGAATGTGAGAGATGTGGGGACTGAAATGGTTTGATCATAGGTGTGAAAGGCCCTTGGGGAAGAAGAGAATGATCTTTAATTGCTCTGTTACATCCAGGGCTATGGGACTGATGGGATCAGAACATTATCTGAGACTATGGGAGTTGGCTAACTGATATCACTCTTCCTCTTGTCACAGTGGCAATGTGACTACAGCTGGAGGAAAGACAGTGTTTATTATGGAGTGTTAGGGGATGCTTTTGTGAGAAATAACACCTTAAAATGCTGAGAGGATGAGTGGTGTAAGAAAGACCAGATGAAGAGAGTGTATGTTTCAGCATGTTTTTAAGTAATACTCATAAATGGGGGGGGGGGAGAAATGGGGGAGAGTAGTCTCTGATGGCTTGGTCATATAAATTGCAGTCCTGTCAATTGTTTGAATAAGAGTACAAAAGATCAAGAATGACAGAAAAAGACAGGCTGACCCAAGAAATGTTGGAATGTCATAAAGGAAGACGTGTAAGAATGTGGCGTGATAGAAAATATGGCACTAAATAGAGCACTTTGAAGGGAAAGTCAACCCTATTTAACAGGATTAAAGCAAGGAAGAAGAAGAAGATTGCAGCTACTTGTACGTGTTAACTGCTGCATTAATGTTACAGGTTTCAGTACTGTTAATATCAGAGGAGAGAAGTAATGTGGTCCTGGGCCCTTAAGTGGCCAAGATCTTTTCCAGCTCTATTCTCTCAGAGGTGAAGACTCCTCTTCTTGCAACATGCTCTTGGAGAGGTGGGCCCAGGCTCCCCTACCCCCTGCATCAGGCTACAGTCCAGGGCACAATGGCGGGCAGCTACAGCCCTTGGGGTGCTACGCAGCTGCTATCCTGGACCATGTCCTACTCCAGTCTCCTTTAGCTTCACAAAGTAAATCAAAATAGCTTCAATCAAGTCTCTGATCTGCCACACACTTTTGCAGGTTTGAGCAGGTCTGCATCATCAGGCCTCAGGCAATGAGCTCCTGGGCAGCACTTCCCCTCAAAGCAACCATCTGCTCCCTTCCACTGCCTGTCTGCCTCTAAGCCACTCTGCTTCCTTTTTTAAGCCCTGCCTTTAGCTTGTGCAGGCTTTGGAGGTATGGCTGGGTGGGACAACCTGAGCCCAAGAGCTATTCCTTAACTCTTTGTCCACCCCATCACAGAGAACCTTCAGCTTTTAATTGGATGAATCAGTGTTTACATTTAAATTAAATGCACTAATTTCACAGCCTATTCACCTGTACTTCCTTAAATAAATAGCATGTGGAAGTTGAACACTAATGGAAAATGTATTAGACAATGGATAAAATTTTTAATTGCTTACCCTTTCCACTCCCCTCCTCCCCCCATCCCACCAAAAAGCATCATTTGGGACAGCTCTATAATATGTGAGGTGCATGATGGTTAATTCACATGACCAGCAGTTTCCACTGAAGTCTGCCTGAAGAGACTTTTTTTGTTATTAAGTCAAATGTTCTGATGAATTTGACCAATTATTTATACATTGCTGGTATACATGGATGAAATGTCGCTGAAGTCAGTGGAGCTGTAGCTTCTTACACTAGTGGTAAATTTGACCCAATATTTTCAAAGGGCTTTGAACATGAATGATGGCATTGAAGTGTCAGTTATTATTACGTAATAGCAAGAACAACATTCCACAGTCATGAGAGGGAACAAATATTATTCTGATATTCCATAGCAAATCACCACAAAAATCTGATGTGTGCTGTTTTATTTTGGTAATCCTTTTGGAGCCTAATCTCTGCATATCAAGGAATATTTTTAGAAAGATAAACAGAGTATACAGGAGTCAATTGAGATTCACATTAATTATTTTCTCTATTACTCTGATGCCACCCAAGTACTTCACAACAGTTCATGCAATCATGTTTCAATTAGTCTTTTTTATTCCCTTGACACCCTAAAATGAATATTTTCTAGATTTTTAGACACATTACAATGAGTATTTATCACTAAGAACATAAATCTTTTTTATAAATATGACTAATCGCCCTTTTCCTAGGAGGTTTTTATTTCTGCCATACTGGAAGCTATAGCAGAGTGCCCTTGCAAGCTAATGAATAATAATTACTGTGACAGCGTGTACCCCATGTTCACCCTCTTTATAAGACTATGATAAATTTTGTACAAAGTAGGCCGTCTGAGGTATCCTTTGAAAACTCATAATCTGCTGAACATTATGGTGTTGGTAGAATATATGCATCAACCTTGTACCTAAAATTATAATTTTCTACTGTAAGGAGTTCCAGAGTTAGTATGGCAGACCCAAACCAGTTTTTCAGAGACAGATACACACAGGTGCCCCACACAAGTACCAAAGTCAATTGGGCTATCAGTTAAGTGACCATTTTCTGAGGGGGAATTTATATTTCATCAAAAGGACAGTTCAAACCTCATGTGCAGAAGAAACTGTTTGTCACCATGACTCAGCAAGAATGTTTCTAGCGCAAGGAATTTAATTATAAAGAGTGGAGAAAAACACTTGACCTCACTCTCCTCCATCTCAGCTCATGAGATCAACAACTCTTAAAGAACTGAACTTGGGAGGAAGGTTCCTGGCCAATACAGAATGTTGTAAGCTTATGGTGAGAAAAAATGTTTGCCTTTATGCTCACTTAAGCTTGTTAAGTTAGGCATTTAGCTTGCATTTTATCTTTTTATTTCTTTTATAACCAATCCTGACTTGTAATCACTTAAAATCTCTTTTCTTTCTGTAGGTAATAAACTTGTTTTACTGTTTAATCTAACCAGTGTGTTTGAATTAAAATGTGTGGGAAATGTAATTTGGGATGACAAAGCTGGTGCGTATCATTTTCCAATGAGGAGGAGATACAGCTATTCAGCAGTGCAGATTGTACCCTTGGTAATGTCACAATTACTATTAATTTTTAATTAATATTTTAACTTTTGTTTTGTTATTTTGTTAGGCTGGAAAAAGTTTTTTGCCTGGATCAAGAGTTACTTTGCTTCTTGTGGTGGGTTGGGGAGAATCTGTTCTTGAATATGTGCCTGTTGGTTTTTGGGTATACTTAGAATGGAGTGGGGGTGAGGGAAGAATAGCCTGTACATGATCACTTGGATGGTGTGATAAGAACAGGCCAAACCGTAATTCAGGTTAGCCCCCAGTTGTAACTCAGTCCCTGATGCAAGGAGCTTACAGTTTAAAAATACAAGACATAACAAATGGTAGAAACAAAGAAACAGGCTTCAGTTTGTGTGTGGGTGCAGGGCAGAACAACAAATCTAATGCAATGTGCACAATACTTAGCCATTCAATAGCAGACATAACACCTCTCTGCCTGTCTAGGCTGTATGCGTTATGGCTGAGATGAGTTCTGAGGAGTGACTTGATGGAGGAAAATGTGGTAGGTATCTTTACTGACTGACTGGAAGCTTCTCATTTGTGAAGGGTAGCAGGGGAGAAAGCTCAAAGGTGCTTGTTGAGAAGTGGAGACTCAAGTAATCAAGGATGGCATCATTGGTGGAGTGAAGGCAAGAGCTGACTTTACGATAAGATTATAGGTCTGCGTGGGGTCTATCCTGATGGGGGTAAGGAGTCATGTAAGTCCAGCATTTAAAGAAATACAGGCCCTGATGTTTGGCCAAGAGGAGGAAGTTATTGGAGACTTTGCTGAGAACAATTTCACTGGAGTGGAGAGCTGGGGGGGGGTGGGGGGGGGAGAAGCCAGACTGAGGGGGTATGGAATGGTATTAGAGGTGAGGAATTTAAGAAAGCACTTATATATATTTTCATTTGCAAAGAGTGAAGATGCACAAGTGGAACTTTAAACCTCGCAGACTGCTCTGTCCATGTGGATAGGTTGCTTCCAGCGTAACTCCCCATGTTCCTTGTTCCACTGGTGACCTGTCAATAACTGTCCCTCAAGGGAACATGGACCTTCTGACTTCAGTTCCACTGCTCACAATACAATAGACAGCACATACAATGAAATGAATGAGAAAATGGAGATGGGCCAATGATTTGAAGAATCAGAGGTTGGGTAAAAGCTGGGGATTTTAATAGTGGGAGAGACCAGTGCATATCTGAATTGTGAGCAGAAGGAATCAGAGAAAAGTGAGGGCAGAGGTGAAGGAGGTCAAGAAACCAGTTGTATGGGGTCACTAGGGCAGGGAGAGGAGTTTGAGAAGAAAAGTGGAGAAATTGTTTGTGATGGGGAGAAGGAATAGAGAATGATAAGATGGTGTAAGGAGGGGTGAGGGATAATGGAGGAAGTTGACGGGGTAAGTCAGTATTGAATGTAGGAACTGGTGGCCTGGCCCGTGCTGCTTCCCGCAGCTCCCATTAGCCGGGACTGGCGAACCACGGCCAGTGGGAGCTGCGAGCGGCTGAACCTACAGACACTCCAGTAAACAAAGCGTCTTATAGCCAGGCAGGGGCTTACCCTGTGCTAGCTGCGGAACAAGTTTGAGAACCCCTGGTCTAGAGTCTAGACTGTAAAGCAGTCTGGGTGGTAATAGTTGGTTATTAAGGATACTTATTCTTTAGGTTACATTTATACTTGCACAGGGACCTACTAGACCATGGATAGTTCCTTTTACTAGATTTAGGAAACTCTAAAACCTTTTTAGTACAAAGCAGCTTGATATACAGACAAAACAAGCTACTGAGAAGCTGGATAACAAACTATCCATTTTTTCCCAAAGACTGTTCTTCAAATATTTACCCACCCATATTCAATCCATAAAAAGAGAAACCCAGGAAGGCCATAGAAGGCAAGTTAGTCTTTTAGGTCCTGATCCTGTATTCTTTGCACAACCTAAGACTCCCACTGACTGAATTAGCTTGTTAGCTCACATATATCTGCACCCATAATCAAGTGGGAGAATAAACTGAAGTGCATTATCATTTAAGTCTTCAAACACTTAATACAACACTGTTTTGAGCTACATAAAACCTTGTGGTCTGATTTAAAACCCCACTGATATTGGTAGGTATTAACTTACCCTTCAATTAACATACCGTAATCACAAGCCCCACCTAAGACAAGAGGCATCCGTGAATCCACCCAGAAACTTTTGACTGAGCACTGTTTTGGTTATTGGTCTGTGTATGTGGAAAGAATTCTCTCACAGAAACTGGAGGTCAAATGAAATCAGATGGGAGGAGGAAGACAGCCTTCAGGAGCAGCTATAGCATTATCATATGGCTGATCCTGGAAGAAACCTGAGGAGAGATTTTTGGGCCAGGGCTACAGGCTGAAAGGAGTGTTCTTGATGCTAGAAGCAAAAGAAACTGTTTTCTGCTATAAGATTCCTTCCGCATTTAGACACAGGACTGTGTATGTTCTTTGTAAATAAACAAAATTGCATCAAAGAAATGCCTGACTACCACCAATTTCTACTCCCAGCTGGAACACCCACAGGCCCCCAAACTGACTAGCTACTTAGATCAAGGAGCACTAATGTCATGAATGGGATCCTGTTTCCAAGGAGAGAGATTATGAGTTAATATTCCTGGTGAATCAATATGCAACGAATAATGAAAATACTTGCAGACATAAAAATGGCCAGTGGGATTTAAAACAGACTTCACAAGAGAATTTAAAACAAGAGCTGGAGATTTCCCAGAAAGGGGTCAGCTAGGACTTGCAGGCTGAAATGAGACCCATCTTGGAACTCAGCTGCAGCACATAAGCACATCCAGGCTGGCATGGTAAAATGGATTGATGAGGTGACCAGCAATCTGATGGCAATAGACCAGAGGTTTTCCCCACACACTGGCTAAAGCTTGCTTGGTCTATGCTAACCTGGAATTTGCCAATTGAATGGACAAGTAGCAAAGACTTATATTGAGATAAATGCTCATCAACAGAAAGAAATCAAAGAGTCTCTGGCCAAGTGGAATGTAAACAACTGAAATAGGAATTGTCCAGTTTGACTCACTGCTCTAAATGAGCCAGCCTGAACACTTCCTTGCTCTGTTTGTAACTCAGAGGCCCAGAGAAAAGAGGTTGGGTTGACCCAGCTCAAATGATGCAAAAGCCCACAATCTCTGAGGGAAAATCTCCCTGGGAGGTTTATTTGGCTCAACTCAACATTATAGCTCACATGAATGGCTGAGAGGAGAGACAAAAAGGAGAGCTACTCGCAGCCAACTTGCATAGCCCAGCTCTGATGGTGCTGCAAAATTTACCCACAGAAAGGAGATTGAGTTACCCAGACCTGATACAAGCTCTTGACATGTTGGAGCTCACCAGAGCACAGCTAAGAAGAAACCCCACCTGAATTGGCAGAGGACATGTGGAGACTTGTGTTCTTGCATACCCATCTACCACCAAGGCATTCTAGCACAGACTTTCAATGGACCACTTTACAAACGATCAGCTGAACTTGGACTTGCAGATCCAGATCAACAAAAGGAGATCAAAGACACTATGAAGAGCCATGCAATTTGCCATGGAACTTGAATCTTGCAGCAGTATACCAGAAAGCAGCAACAGCCATGAGTGAGAAAATAGAAACTGATCTCCCTGACCCTTGTAAGTACAGCTGTGTCTAATATGTATGATGCAAGAGGGGATTCTAATCTGGTTCATGACCCTGTTGAACACTGAGAAAAACTGATAAATTTTATTTGTAAAACAAGGGGAATTGGCAATAATGCAAAAATTAAAGGAAACAGTTCAGTTAAATGCTGGAACTGTGACAAAAATGGCCACCAAAAACAAACAAACAAACCCCTTATAAATTTAAGGCAGGTAAAGACAGACTGTTGCAGGTAACTACTGAAAGCTTCTCTCCCAGTTCAAGAAATGGGGGATACACCAAGCTGAAGGTGCAAAGCTTGGGGAGGTACAAAACAGCCCTATAGTTTTTGTTTAAATCTGGGCAGTTAACATTAGGAGTATGGGTAATAACTGTGTAATCAAGGCTATGAAAGGAGCCTTACAAATTCAGTTTGTGGATGTACCCTTTAAGAGATATTGTTTTTTAGGCTATGAATTTGCAGGGAACAAATAGTCAGTCTTGTCTTAGAGGGCAGAAGCCATTATGACAGCTATAGGCTGTGGAAGCTTTCCTGCAAGGGGAAGATGGGAAACCTGTTTTAAGACCCAGGATCCATGGGCAGCAAACTTTGAGTAGCCACTCAAGTCAAAAAGGGGCAACAATATTTTTACATTTTGATATTTAAACAAGTAATGTGGTACTTATAGAAATTGTAATAAACTACTTATCCATTCTGAGACCATTAGCTTTAAATAAAAGTTACCCTTAAAATTACTCTGTCACAGGGTCCACTCACAGCTAAGGGTGCCTCCTCCTGGTCATTGAGGATTAGTGCCTTCCAGGTGCTGTACCTTTTCTCTCTCTGCCCATCATCCTCTCTCACTTTGCAGCCCATTTCAGTTCAAGAGCTGCAGCTTCCTCTTTGTGACTTGGCCCTCCAGCCAAGTCAGTATGATTCTCCCTTTCTAGGGTATCAAAGTTTTCCACAACAAACTGTCCCAGGCAGTCTACTCTCCACTACTTTATCAGTGCCACTTCCCCAGTGCAAGTTGGTAGGGGAACTCAGACCCATGCACTACAGCAAGTTCCAGCTCAGGGACTCTCTGATCTGCAGCCAAGGTCTGCACTATCCCCCACCCTTGCTGCTTTTTTCCTCAGTGTTTCTGATGTTTCTGGCTCCCCTTTCTCTGGGTTTGCAAGCCCAAAATCCTTCCTCCCAGGGAGTAACTGTACCAAACACACCTCCCTTCACCCACAGAGTGGCTTTGGGCTACTTCCCTGAAGCTCCTTTCTGCTCTCAGCTACTGGTCTTAATACATGCCCCTCCTGTGCCTATCCAGCTGAGCCTCATCTCTAATTAGTCCTTAATCCCTGGCTCCTCCTCCAGGTGCAGCCAGGGCAGTTAATTGGCACACAGCCATTTTAAC
The DNA here is from genome assembly GCA_032164245.1 of Sternotherus odoratus. Classification (NCBI taxonomy): domain Eukaryota; kingdom Metazoa; phylum Chordata; order Testudines; family Kinosternidae; genus Sternotherus; species Sternotherus odoratus. The sequence goes on along the minus strand of JAVMKO010000002.1, from coordinate 126,325,192 downwards.
CCCTTCAGGCCTTGTGTGGGGTAGGCACCCACCATCACATGCTCAAACTAAACAAAGGTTGCTAGGTTGCATTGTGAACATTTCTACTAGAATAGGTGCACCCCTAATCTTGTCAATAGTACCGGATTGGCAGAGCTCTTTGGTGTAACAAGTTTTTTCCTTTATAACACTGAGTTTAAATATGAACTGACAAATTTGTTTCAAAACTTAAATATTACTACATATTCAAAAGCTACCCTCCCCCAAATCTTTCAATAACCATGCTTAATGTGAATTAGACTAGACAGCATAATTGTTCTATCAGAGAGCTAGATTTTTTTTCAAAAGGCTAACTTTTCGATGTGTATTGGCATTATATGCATGAAAGGTAAAGTAGTGTCTGAACCCACTAACAATTAAATTAAAATAAAGGTAAAGGATCCAAAATAAGGAATTAGAAAAAATACCTTTCAAATCCATCTCTTCTATGATTGGTTGGTTGATTGATTTATTCATTTTGCTACTGTTCAGACAGATGCTCATTTACAGATCTTATGAGGGCTGGTTCAAAAGGTTGCATTAGTTTAGCATTTTACTCTATTAAATTTATCCAATACTTCCCAACACTTTATTCCTTTGTAGTAGTTCTTTTTAGTAATTATACCATTCACTTTAAAGGTGAGTCTAAAATATATCCATTTCCATAATGATCAGTTTAAAAAAATGAATTTGCACCCAAAGTTCCTTGTTGATTTACTATGTTCATTTATATATTCCTGCTTTTGTCTAATTCATCTATTTTTCCTCTAACATTTTTGATCAAGATCCAATATTCTGAGTTAGTTATAGACAGGCAGTTCCAGAAATCACTGATCACCTCTAACCATAGTAACCGATACTAACTAAAAACATAAGATTTTTCCTTACCAGGGACCACACTCTTGGAATAGTTTTTGAACAAAATACTATAGAGAATTCATTTCAGTCCTAGGGAGAAGGAAAAACATATGAACTGCCTTCCCAGGGCAGACCAGTAGTCTGTCTAGTCTGATATGCCTTTCTCTGAAAGTGGCCAGCGTCCGATGCTTCAGGGGAAGGTATATGAAACAGAGCAGGGCAAAAAAATTGGACCAGCAGTTTATTTGCTGAAAATATGCAGTTTCAGACTGACCAAAACTAATCATAAATTTGACATGAACTCAACAAATAATTTTTGGCCAGGTTCCAGGGGGAACGTAGGCACCATTGACAAACTATACAAAGGATGTGGTCATGGGAATGGTTAGGACACTCCTTTGGGATGTAGAAGATTCAAGTCCCAATCCCTGCTCAAATACAGATTTAGTTATACAAAGTGGAACAGCTTCAGACAGGAGAGTGAAAGAAATCCACCCCAGAATATTCAACAGTGTGGTGGTTAGAGCACTTATCTAGGGGGAGGGGGCAGCTTCCAGTCCCTGGTCCAGAGCAGAGATGTGATCTCTCCCATACCAGGTGAGTGCCCCAACCATTTGAAAATAGTGGGGTACCCCCACCACCTCTTCAAACCTAGCTCTTCATTTTCTTTGTTTTTATTAAACAAAGAATAAAAATGCCTGCAAATGAAACAAATCTTTCAATCAACCCCAAATGAATTTCCCCCTCTACTTTTACAGTTTGCTGAAAATTCAAAATAAATAAATAAATGAACTAGGTTTTTTTTTTTTGGGGGGGGGGGGGTGTTGCAGGGGAATTGCCAGTAAACCAAATAAGCAGTTATTTGCCCAGCTGTAGTAGGAAAAATCCCCTAATGGACAATTATTAAATTACCTGTCTCCTGGGAAGTTTCTTCCAAATCCCAATCAGTTAGTGATGATCCTGTGCCCCGAAGCATACATATTTATACACCTCCTACATTTGTTATTTTTCTAACGTAAGTGAGAATGTCCCTATCTTCTATATAAATATTTAATCCCATTTTGAACCCTGCTAAGCAGCTCAGGTCAGTGATATTTTGTGGCAATAAGTTACACACACTGAATACACATTGTGTAAAAATAAATCTCTTATCAGTCTTATAACTGTTACCTTTCACCTTTATTTGACGCCCTTTTGTTCTTGCATTATCAAAAATGGGAAAAAAAAGAGTCGTCTTCTTTTTCCAGGCACCATTTTCTGTTATTGTTATTGTGTTATTGTTTACCAAGGATCATGGTACATTCTCCCTCACTGGGACTTTTAAAATCAGGGCTGGATATATTTTAAAAGAAGATAGTCTCTAGTTCAAAATTATTTTTTAGGGCAGTTCTATAGCCTGTGTTATACAGGAAGTAAGCCAAGATGACCACAATGGTTCCTTCTGTCCTCGGAATCTACGACTAACTCACCATTGGAGCTGAATCCTATAGCACTGGGGTTCTCAAAGTGGGGGTTGTGACCCCTCGAGGGGTCACGGGCCATTTTTCTGGGGGTCGCGAGCCCCTACCCCAGCTGCAGGACCGATCCCTGGGGGCCGGCGGCTCGAGCCGCGATCCCCGGCCGCCGGGGACCCAGCTCCTGCAGGGGTCTGTCAGGGGGCTGCAGGGAGCTGCCTGGGGATCACAGCTGGAGCTGCCAGCCCCCTCCCCAACCCCAGCGGGCGGCAGGCTCCAGCCCTGACACCAGCGGTGGGCTGGGCTCCAGCCCCGAAGCCAAGGCGGGCTGTCAGCTCCTGCCTTGCCCTGCCGGTGGGCTGCCAGCTCCTGCCTTGCCCTGCCGGTGGGCTGCTAGCCCCCTCCACAACCCCAGCGGGTGGCGGGCTCCAGCCCCGACCCCCCCCCCCTCCTGCAGCGGGTTTCTGGCCGCAACCCTGACCCCCGTGCCAGTGGCGGGCTGCAGGCTTCCGTCCTGACCCCTGTGGCAGGCTGCAGCTCCCCCAGAGCAGGCTGCTCACCCCACCTCCGACCCCCAGTGGTGGGCCCCTGTGATGGCCCCATCCAGCCCCTGTGGTTGGCTACTGGCTCCACACTCCTCCGGCCCAGCTCCACCCCCAACTTCACTCCAGGCACTGCTCCACCTCCAAACAAAGGGCGCCAAACAAGTTTGGCCAGGCACCATTTTGCCTATGACAGACCTGGTAAGGAGACAACATTCGCAGCTGAACAGGTACTTTTATTAACAGTCATACATACAAGTGCAAACTTTCTGCTGAAAATAATGGCCAGTTGTACTACTAAAACTGCTAAAAAACGAAAGTATCTCCAGTCTTACATTAAACTTGGCTTTACCAGTATCATCACCTCTGGTATTGAAAAACTGCAATGTGTCATTTTGATGAAGTTTTGTCTGCTGAATCAATGAAACCATGCAAAATGCAGGGGTAAATAAAATAAAATAACTTTTCCACTTATTTTTAATTCAGTAAAAATGTGTTTTAGTCTTAATTTAAAAAGCAGTGAGAAAAGGTAAATCCATTTTAAGCAATAGGGTTTACTTTTAGTATTTAACAGTATAAATTATCAGAAATGTGTATTTAATTTCCAGAGGGGGTCGCAGTCAGAAGTTCAGTGTTCAAAAGGGGTTGCCAATACAAAAAGTTTGAGAACCACTGCTATAGCAGGAGTGGGCAAACCTTTTGGCCCAAGGGACACATCTGGGTAGGGAAATTGTATGCAGCGCTGGGGCAAGGGGTTGGGGTGCAGGAGGGAAAGCTGGCTGCGGGAGGGGGGTGCGGTGTGCAGGAAGGGGCTAAAGGCAAGGGATTGGGGCAGAGGAGAGGTCTGGGGTGTATGATGGGGCTCAGGGAAAGGGATTGGGGTGCAGGGAGATGTTCAGAGTGCAGAGGGGGCTCAGGGCAGGGGATTGGGGTGCAGGAGGGATGTGGCAGGAGGTTGGGGTGCAGGAAGGGTGCAAGGTGCAGCAGGGGGCTCAGGTCAGGGAGCTGGAGTGTGGGGTGCAGAAGGGGTAAGGGGTGTGGCAGGGAGTCAGGGTGCAGGGTGTGGCAGGGGCTCAGAGTAGGGGTGTGGGGTGCAGGAGGGATCTGGGCTCCAGCCCAGCACCACTTACCTGCAGCAGTGCCAGAGAAGCAACAGTACACACACCAGGGCCAGGACAGGCTCCCTGCCTGCCCTGGCCCCATGCCGCTCCGGAGAGGGCCAGAACTGGATCCCTCTGGCCCGTGGGGAAGAAAGGGAGGGGACACAGGGCTCCATGTGCTGCCCTCCCTGCTCCTCCAGGTACCTCCCCTGAAGCTCATATTGGCCTTGGTTCCCTATTCCTAGCCAATGGGAACTGCGGGGGGTGGTGTCCGGGGGCAAGGGCAATGCACAGAGGCCTCTTTCCCCTCCCAGGGGCTGCAGGGATGTGGTGCTGGCTGCTTCAGGGAGCAGTGCAGGGTTCACAGCACCATGGGGTGGCAATCCCACAGGCTGAATCTGAGGCCAAAGTTTGCCCACCCCTGTCCTATAGGCATGTTCTGAGCAAGAGACATAGTCTCTTGTCTAAACCAGTCAGTAGCCAGGTCATTTAGCTGGGACATAGGACACAAAGGTTTGAATGTGCTCTCTGCCTGATTAGGGGCAGGGACTGGAACCTGCCTCTCCCTACATTGCAGGTGAATGCTATAGCCAATAGCCCAAAGGTTTTGAGGGGGAGAAGTGTCTCTCTCTGTCTATGTGGTAAAGGGAAGACCTGGCTTAGCTGCCTAACACTACAAGAGGGTTCCTGGCTGCGATTCCCATGGGTAGATACATGTCTAAGGCCCAGACCAATGACAGGTGCTTAAATACCTTTTTGAATGTAGGCCCTAATCTCTGCACTTCTGGTTACCTTACGTGGTTTCCCACTCAGTTTACTGGAAAACTAACTGGACAACTAACTTGGGGCTGGAAATCCTGCCGAATAGCAAGGCACCTAGGAGTTAGATATTGCAACATCTAAGTACTTTTGTGAATCTAGCCAAGTGCCCTTTATAGCCACTTACATTCCTTTTACAAAACTGTTATACAGGCTTAAATAACTCCCTTTGAGCCACCCAAACTGAGAAGTTTCTGTATAGAGGGTCTTGAGAAATCTGTTGTTGATATTGTTAAATTAGGCTGTTTTTGCAACAGCTATTTCAATTATATTGATTTAAGTTCACGCTTTAATTGCTTAGTATTGCACTGACACATATATCTCCTTATAATTGACTGTGGGAAAACAGTGAGTCTGCACCTCACAGCTATGCAATGATTAGTTAAGAAAATGCACTAATTACACTTGAAACACCTTTTACTTTCTCAGTTGTTATTAACTTTCATATTTAGTGTTACACATGGCTTTCAAATGATGTCTTCAGAGTTGAAACTGCAACTGTGAAAACATCTGTGACAGTAGCTGCCTTTTAATTACAATGTTTCAAAACTGGATTGTCATGTTAGTGTTTTTTTATTTTTGTTTTTTTAACATTACTCTGATTTTTTTGCTACCCATACCAATAAAAAAATAGAGTAAGACTATAAATGTGAGCTGCTGGTTGATTTAACTTTATATTTCATATAACACAGTATATGCTGCATATAAAATAGTTTTATATTGATTAAGCAGACTTTGACTCCCTCAGGGAACTGATGGGCAGGATCCCTTGAGAGGCTAATATGAGGGGGAAAGGAGTCTAGGAGAGCTGGCTGTATTTTAAAGACACTTTACTGAGGAAGCAGGGGGGGAAACCATCCCAATGTACAGAAAGAATAGCAAACATGGCAGGCGACCAGCTTGGCTTAAAAGAGAACTCTTCGGTGACGTTAAACACAAAAAGGAGGCTTACAATAAGTGGAAATTTGGACAGATGACTAGAGAGGAGTGTAAAAATATTGCTCGAGCATGCGGGGTGTAATCAGGAAGGCCAAAGCACAATTGGAGTTGCAGCTAGCAAGGGATGTGATGGATAACAAAGAGAGTTTCTACAGGAATGTTATCAACAAGAAGGTGGTCAGGGAAAGTGTGAGACCCTTCCTGAATGGGGGAGGCAACCTAGTGACAAATGATGTGTTAAGAGTTGAAGTACTCAATGCTTTTTTTGCCTCAGTTTTCACACTGCTGCCTTGTCCACACAGTATGGGGGGGAGGTGAGCAGCCCTCAGTGGTGAAAACAAGTTAAGGACTATTTAGAAAAGCTAGAAATGCACAAGTCCATGGGGTTGTGCTGAGGGAGTTGGCTAATGTGATTGCAGAGCCATTGGCCATTATCTTTGAAAACTCATGGCAATCGGGGGGGGAGGGGGGTCCCGAACGATTGAAAAAAGGCAAATATAGCACCCATCAATAAAAAAGGGAAGAAGGAGAATTTGGGAAACTACAGGCCAATCAGCCTCACCACAGTTCCTGGAAAAATCATGGAGCAGGTCCTCAAGGAATCCATTTTGAAGCACTTGGAGGAGAGGAAGGTGATCAGGAACAGTCAACATGGATTCACCAAGGGCAAATCATGCCTGACAAACCTAATTGCCTTCTATGATGAGATAACTGGCTCTGTAGATATGGGGAAAGCAGTGGACCTGATATACCTTGACTTTAGCAAAGCTTTTGATATGGTCTCCCACAGTATTCTTGCCAGAAAGTTGAAGAAATATGGATTGGATGAATGGTGTATAGGATGGATAGAAAGCTAGCTAGATTATCCGGCTCAATATCAGAGTGCCCCAGGGATCGGTCCTGGTGCTGATTTTGTTTAACATCTTCATTAACATTCTGGATGATGGGATGGATTGCACTCTCAGGAAATTTGCAGATGAAACTAAACTGTGGGGAGGTAGATATGCTGGAGGGTAGAGATAGGATTCAGAGTGACCTAAACAAATGGTAGGATTGGGCCAAAAGAAATCTGATGAGGTTCAACAAGGACAAGTGCAGAGTCCTGCACTTAGGACAGAAGAATCTCATGCACTGCTGCAGGCTGGGAGCCAACTGGCAGAAAAGGACCTGGGGATTACAGTGGACCTTGGAATTGCATATTAAACTGTATATGAGTCAGCAGTGTGCCCTTGTTGCCAACAAGACTAAAGGCATATTGGGATGCATTATTAGAAGCATTTCCAGCACATCGAGTGAAATGATTATTGCCCTCTATTTGGTGCTGGTGAGACCACACCAGGAGTATTGAGTCCAATTTTGGACCTCCCACTACAGAAATGATGTGAACAAATTAAAGAATCCAGTGAAGGGCAACGAAAATGATTAGGGGTCTGGGGCACATGACTTATGAAGAGAGGCTGAGGGAGCTGGGCTTGTTCTGTCTGCAGAAGAGAAGAGTGAGGTCTGATTTGACAGCAGCCTTCAACTACTTGAAGGGGAATTCCAAAGAGGATGGAACTCGGCTCTTCTTGGTGGTTGTAGATGACAGAACAAGAAGCAATGGTCTCAAGTTGCATTGGGGGAGGTCTAGGTTGGATATTCGGAAACACAATTTCACTAGGAGGGTGGTGAAGCACTGGAGTGGGTTACCTAGGGAGGTGGTGGAATCTCCATCCTTAGAGGATTTAAGGTCCACCTTGACAAAGCCCTGGCTGGGATGATTTAGTTGAGGTTGGTCCTGCTTTGAGCAGGGGGTTGGACTAAATGACCTCCTGCAATCTCTTCCAACCATAATATTCTTCAAGTCATAAACTTCAAAATCTTCATCTAAATTTACAGTTTGTTAGAATATGCTGGTTTGGAGAAAATTATCATTGTTGATGTCTATTGTCCTTGCTTAGCTAGATGATAAAGAATGTTTTCCCTGTATAACTGTCTCAGAGGTGGCAACTAAGCTCATGAGAGACAATAGTACTCAGATATAATTTAGTCTGAATAAGTAAATTGTGCACCTGAGTTAAGGAGGTGACAAATAGTTGACTGTGCATAAACTTTCTTTTCATCTCCACTCATAAGACTTTAAGGTCAGAAGGGGGCATCATAATCATTTACTCTGACCTCCTGCATACTATATAATATATATAAATGGAGATATACCAATCTCCTAGAACTGGAAAGACCTTGAAGGTCATCGAGTCCAGTCCCCTGCCTACACTAGCAGGATCGAGTACTGTCCCCTGACAGATTTTTTGCCCCAGATCCCTAAATGGCCCCCTCAAGGATTGAACTCACAACCCTGGGTTTAGCAGGCCAATGCTCAAACCACTGAGCTATCCCTCCCCCCCCTGCAGGCTATAGAACCTCGCTCATTTGTGCAAAGTGGCTTTGTCAACCATATTCCTAGGATCTATGTTGGTAGTTCCAAACCACAAACACACAGGTGATCTGTCAAACAGAGCGTCTTTCCAGATTCATCATCCCTGGACTCATCTGAGTACAATACCAGAAAGCCAGAGCGGAAAAATAAATCCCTCTGTGCTCCTCCCAAACTCCCATTTGAAAACTTGCACTTGAGTACCAGCTCATGATTTTCATTCAATGTTGAGAAAGTCAAACAAGTCTGCGGGGGTTGCTGATAGAAGGGTTGAGAGGTGCTACAAATCTCTCAATGCAGTGGTTTAAATAGAAGATTCACTTGAAAACAGCCCATATACCATGCAGTTGTTGTTGAACATGATGGCCAGAACACATTATTTTATACTGAAGGTTAAGTTACCAGCGAACCATTGCAGAGTGTAGGGAAAAGTCATATTTTTCCTTCTGGCTGGCTGTTATGGGCAATATTGTTTCAGGGCTGGTTAGGCTACTGTCATGTTTTCCTTTCCGTTAAGGATCACGTATAGAAACTTCCAATTTAGCATCTTAAATTAATGCAAGACTTGAAAGATGTCCACTCACCTGCTAAGTAAAGCACTTGGGGAAGGAGAGAAGTCTAATGGATAGGGAAATGAGTGGGAAGTGAACTACCATTAAGTGCTAAGTCTCCTAGCATTCTTTCAAATATCATCAAGACTAGAGCTCTGCAACCCAACCTGAAGGGACTCTGTCATGACAAGGACATGTGCAGTCAGATGTAGTAGTTAAAGCAGGAGTCAGTCTGAGTCACGCTTCAGAATGAGTGTACCAAGGAGTCTCAGCATCTCTCAAACACAGCACAGCAAAGGGGAAGCAGACAGCAGGAATAGGGCATGCAGCCTACCTACCCTTGGGCAGAAGGTAGCAGCACTGACTCAGGCGCAGGGGGGGTAAGGGTCATGTTAGAACAACTCAGTTCTTTTGGGTTCAGGTCGGGGGGCTGGAGTCGGGTTCAGGCCTAAAAATTAGGCCTAAGCAGCCCTTTAATTAAGGCTCTCTTTCCCTTTATTTCTCACTTCCACAGTAAGTGGCTGGGTCCTATTATGTACCTATATATAGCACTTACATTGCACCTTACAATGTTCAAAGAGTACTAAACATTTACAGTGTTATTGACAACTGTGTGAAGTATAACAGGCACCATCAGCCCCATTTTACAGCTATAGAAATGGTGGCAGGGAGGTGGAATGACATGGCCAAAGATTGGACAGTGAGGCAATGGCAGACAGTGGCACTGGAACACATTTTTTGTAGTGGGGGTGCTGAAAACCAGGTAAGGAAACTGCAAAGCAGTGGGCCCCAAACTTTTTACCAGCAAAACTTTTTACTTGGGCACTCCCTGCATCACTATGATGGCAGAGCCAGGATCAGAACGTCCGTGCTACTCATATCTAACTGTGTGGCTCATTGGCCAAGTTACTACTTAATTATATTGTGAGGAAATTTTCTGAGCCTTATAGTAATGTCATATCTATGTTCCACACAGGACTTGTGTGTAACGTCACAGAAAGGCCTAGACTATCTTCAAGTGGCTTTTTACAAAGTCTGATGGCTAAATAAGAGATATTTTATTTCATCCACTTAAGGAAAGCCCATATTACAACATAAATCAATTCTTATGTGGAGAACTTTATAATAAATTTTGATTTTTTTGCTAAGCTCTAGTTGACCATAGTTACAGTTAACAGATATTAAACAGAACTTTGGGAAACTCAGTGAACCTGATTAAAGCACAGAATAATACTGAAGCTCATCTGTGCAGAGATATTAAAGCCCAATTAATCAAAAGTGTCTCAGTCAATTAGGAGTAAAAAAAAATCGATAGTTCTCGAAATGCACACATGCAAACAAAGATCAATTCTTCTGCTGTGTATTCATACAGCTGATCATTTCAAATGTCCAAAATTCATTAAATGTAAACATTTTTACAGTGCTTGTGGGAGCCTGTCTGCCATTCCCCTGGAATAAAAACAAGTTAGATTACAGGCTTCATTAGCAAACATCCACTGTACATACTTAGCAAACATTACAAGCCAAATGAATGGAATATAGTAATTTGTCATACAAGATAGACATCAATATACCTGGCATAGTATGAAAAATGTAAAATAGAGCCTCTTAATATAGAGCAAACAATGCTGAAGAAAGTAGGTTTCCAGAATATAGTGATGCACTTAGTTTACAGCCACAACATAACCACAAGGTTACCAAATTTAATTTTAAGAGCACTTTGTAACATAGAACTACTTTTGCATTTATTGTCCCATTTTAGTCAACTGGAGTCTTTCCAGTTACTTAAATGAACTTTGGATCAGGCCCATAGACAATAAATTGACAGATTTATGCCTTTTCCAGAAGATTTAAGTTATCTTATTAATGCTTTACAGCATTTCAAATGAGGGGAAATATTGAAAAATGTTATTGTCAAATGACAAAAAAGAGTAAGCAATTTACAAATAGTTTAAGTATTAACATTTCCTCTACTGTGATGCTCAACATTCAAATTAATGTTTTCTGTTTTAATTTTTTTAATGTCAATGTTTATTAGACTCAACATCTCTCTCTCTTACCTCTGCAGACAAATCATTAGTATGGAACAGCTCTGCAGTAGGGAAGGATGCAACCCAGTTCCTAGTCTAAATCCTGTATTTCATACCCTCCAACTAAAAAATCCACTAAAATGGTCTCTCTGGCTGAGCATTGGCAAGGTACCTCTTAGCGAGAGAGACATTTTTTTCTACTAAGCTTCATGCACAGCAAATAGTGTTCTGGAGTTATAGTCCCCTCAAAATCCAGTGGAAGCTCAGTCTGAAAATTCTTAATTCTCTTGCTTACTCCTACCTCAAACATAAAAGGAACTGACACGAAACAAACATCAAGATTTTCCTCAGTGCCAGCCTTAGCCCATTTCATCCTTTTTTTAGAAACAAGAACAGGAGAAGACAATTTGGGATTAGTTTCTGGAACGCCATCCTGGAATAGCCATTCCCACAGGACATTTTCAAATTATCAGTGCACTAAGAAAACTACTGGCACTCATTGCTTCTTAGCTGAATGTAGCATGATAAGTGGAACTGAAGAAAGAGGGTTCAAGGATACAAGCTAAATCCACATTGGTAGGTCTCCAAACTCTAAAGTACCAGCATATAACACTGTCCATTAAGCATACTTATTAAAAATCTTTCCTACAACTTTACCTGCTAACTACTTCATTTAATGCTAATACAGTATTGCCAGGTGTTCAAGAATCATAGGTCAGGCCCACAAAAGCATCACTGGCTTCAAATCATGAGGGTGGGTTTGTTTTTTTTTTAAGGGTTCTTTCTATTGACCTTCTGATTTTTTAGCCTTTACAGTTTCACTTGTTTCATGTTTCCAAATTCTCATGAAGGCTCTGCCTGATTTGGAGCAGGGACCTGAACCTAGTTCTCCTACAGCTCAGTCGAGTGCCCTAACCACCAACCTATTCAAGGGGAGATCTCTCGCTCTTACCCCAACCCACCCTCGCCCCTCCAAATTCCATTCTGTCCTGAGACACCTTTACCAATGAAAGTTTTGTTAAACCCGTTATAGTCTCACAAAAAGTTTCAGTTCCATCAAACAGCATTTTCTAATGAAAAGTTGTTTTATTTAAAAATTAGTGAGTAACATTATTGATGAACCCTCCAGGCCCGTTATGTGAGATGATGGAAGAGAAATACTTATCTCTAAAGTGAACATGGCAAAATTAATTACTCTTCCCTGCATTCTTTGGCGAAGATAAGAAAGCATTGGAATGGGTGCCACAATTCCCCCTCCGCCCTCGTGCTTCTCCTGATGTGGTGTAACTACTTGCTGTCCCTTATACAAGGAATATTTTAACTGCACAATCTAGCCCTTGGAGAGAATTTACCCTATAATTGTTAAAATGAAACAGACTTGAAATAAAGAAATATCCATTTCTTGGCAGGTTGACTTGTCACTATTGTCATTCATAGAATCATTGGGCTCGTCTTCACTCCCGCGGTGCGGGATCGATCTTCTGGCGATCGATTTATCGCGTCTCGTTAAGACGTGATAAATCGATCGCCTGCAGCTCCCCCATCGACTCCGGAACTCCAGCTTGCCGGGAGGCGCAAGATGGAGTCGACAGGGGATGGTGCCGCTGACTGCCGCCGCTGTGGGGACGGCAGGTAAGTCGGCGGCAGATACGCAAACTTCAGCTAAGTGATTCACGTAGCTGAAGTTGCGTATCTGCCGTCGATCCCTCCCCTCCCCCCACAGTGAGGACAAGCCCATAGAATACTAGGGTTGGAAAGGACCTCAGGAGGCCATCCAGTCCAACCCCCTGCTCAAAGCAGGACCAATCCTCAACTAAGTCATCCCAGCCAGTGTTTTGTCAAGTTCCTGTTTATTAGTTTCAAAGTCTCCGTCTCCAACCCCTCGCTGGCTGGAATCAAAATCATCTCCCTGTAATCTGCATCTATTACAACCTCTTACCAGAGCGGTTTCACTTGTTTCTTCCCTCTTTGCTAGGTAAACAGCAACATCTTTAATCATAAATAGTATTATTTCAACAGCTAATTCTAATTCAACTGAATTTTTTTTTGCACTGTTTCTTTAGTTCAGTGGATCTGTGTATGTTAAGTACACATAATCCTTTTTCTTTTCTCAATTTTTTTGATTCAGTACAACTCTTTAAACATCTATACAGTAAAACCTCGATATAATGGACTAATTCGGGCGAGGGGGTGTCCGTTAAAGCCGAAAGTCTGTTATTTAATAATTTTTTTAAATTATTAAATAACAGGACTTTCGGCTTTAACGGACACCCCCTCGCCCGAATTAGTCCGTTATATCGAGGTTTTACTTATCCCGGGAGCCGTGAGTCAGCCCGCCCGGGTCCTGGCTGCTGGGACCCGGGTGGGAGCTGTCAGCCCGCCCGCCCGGGGTCCCGGCTGCTGGGACCCGGGCGGGAGACGTCAACTCGCCTGCCTGGGTCCCGGCTGCTGGGACCCGGGCGGGAGCTGTCAGCCCGCCCGCCCGCCCGCCCGCCCGGGTCCCGGCTGCTGGGACCAGGGTGGGAGCTGTCAGCCTGCCCGCCCGGGTCCCGGCTGCTGGGACCTGGACGGGAGCTGTCAGCCCGCCCGCCCGGGTCCCGGCTGCTGGGACCCGGGCGGGAGCCGTCAACCCGCCCGCCCGGGTCCCGGCTGCTGGGATCCGGGCGGGAGCTGTCAGCCCGCCTGCCCGGGTCCTGGCTGCTGGGACCCGGGCGGGAGCTAGCAGCCGGGACCCGGGCGGGCTGGCTGACGGCTCCCGCCCGGGTCCCAGCAACCGGGACCCGGGCGGGCTGGCAGCGGGGAGCCGGCAGGCAGCCCGCCCGCTGCCTGGACCGGGGAGGCAGCGGGGAGCCGGCAGTCAGCCCGCACGGTCCCGGCTCCCGGGACCCTCCAGGCAGCCTGCCTGCTGCTGGAGGCCGGGCGGCAGCCTGCCCCCAGCTCAAACCCCGGCAGAGCCCTCGACAAACGGATTTCGGATGCATCAGACTTTCTTACAAATTTTGTCCGTTACATCCGAAGTCCGTTAAATCGAGGTCCGTTAAATCGAGGTTTTACTGTATTTGTACTAAATTTCCACTGCTCTTCTATTTAGTCTTGTTGTGCTTATGGTCACTAAAGCTAATTGCGTTGGTAAAATATTATATTATTCCTTTTTAGTGCTTATTGCTAATTGATAGTCTGAACTTTCCTAATATTAATTTTAGGCCACTTTTTTGTGCCAAAACTGGGCATGGAAAAATTCTTGTTTCTTTATTCTTTACAGGTTTTTACATATAGGTATTGATGATATTATTCCTAAATCAGATTTTTCACTAGGTTGCACAATAGGAGTTCGTAGTTTTTTTAACCGATTATAATTTTTATTTCAGATCCTCGGTAATTCAGATATATTTATTTTAAAGTGCAGAGACCAAAATATTATAGTTCCTGCCAACGGACCAATAAAATATTTAATACTTCATATAAAATCATAGTGGATTAAAGAAAAGTTATTTTGAAAACAAAACAGAAAACAGAATAAACATGTACAAAATAAAATAATTTAGTTCAAAACCCAAGCAACGTAAAATTAAGATAGGACTGCATGATTTAGATATTAAAAAGAACTCTTGATTTGCATCAACTACAAGTCTAGCAACTCACTGAAATCAAAAGTGCCATTTCTATTTTTACACATATCAAGTCACTGACAGAGTAAAGAGACTAAAACTAGTGTAGTAGCCATGAATGATTTAATAAGATGAGAAGATGCCTATTGCATCAGGCGTCCACCTGATGCAATAGGCATTGATTAATATAAATCAATATTTATACTCTATTGCAGACAGATGTGACAGAGTTCCTCATAAATGAACTCTTAAAAACAGAAGAGATAAAAGACAGTGCTGTCAACAGTTTGCAAACATTTTAGGAACTGTATTATCTACAGATATTGCATTGTGAGGAAATGTTACATTTGTGACATACTGGTTTTTAAGTATGTGTTTTCAATATAGAATAAGATAGATTAATAAACTGGACAAAACACAAAGAATACCTGTAGTGAAGGGAACAATCGTAGACTGGCCAGGGGCATGTTTTAAAACACAAAACAGCTTTTCCTCCCCAATCCCCAATCTCTATTAATGGTTAAGAATAAGAAACAGACTGGGGTATGTAATTAAAAACAAATTGGAAAAACATTTTTCTTTTCAAGAAACCCCATAAATTACAGAAGAGAGGAGGCCTGTTTCTTATACAAGTCAGGACGCTGAATAGTGAAGAATAGAGCTGGATGACATTTTTTTGACTTAAATTCTGTTTTGCTGAAGAATGCAGATTAACGTTGACCAAAACATTTTGCAAATTTCTGTCAAATTTGCCAAATTGCTTCAGTTGAAAAAAAAAATCTGAAAAAACCTAGTTTTGATTTTTTTTAAATCTAAATGACTTTTGAAATCTTTCATTTTTTAATTCTTTTTTAAATTTAAAGGATAAAAAAAGTCAAAAATTAAATTAAACATTGTTCTGAGTTGAATGAAATGCTTCATTTGACCTGAAATTATTATTATTATTTGGTTTGGCCAGTGAGTCAACAATGACCTATTCACACAACTCTAATCAGGTATCCAACGCCCAGCCTCCAGGAGGGCTATAGAGACTCATGTGAACTGGGCTCTTTGGTTTTTCAACATTCAGCGCTCACGTGCCTATTAATTCCATTTCAGAAAAGAGAGAGAGAGAGAGAAGTGAGGGAAACATTGGTACCGTTTGCTGTTTCCTCTTACTAGGTAAGCCAGACATTTATCTTAGCTGTGCTGCAAACTTTAAATCAACTTTTCTTCTAGATCTTTTGTTTATTTTTGCTCTTAAATATTGGGTAATGGAAAATGCCCTTTGTTTTCTGTTTGGATGTGAAATATTGGTATTTTGTTGCTTTGCAAGCCATATGAAGGTAATGGGCATAAAATTTTCATGCAGTGCATCTGTGCATGTCACATATGAGGGCTGAATTTAGGTCAACATTTTCAAAATGTTGTTGCCTAAAGCTAGGTACCTCAATCCACTTTAGGGTAGCAAATTTAAAATGTTGGTTTTTAGTCTTAGGCTTTACATGTGACAGTGTATGACCAGAGAACAGAAGCTGTTACAAATATTTTGAATTATTGCTTGGGTGTTTTAAAATTAGCTTTTAAAGGTAAACTTTAAAGAAATTCTGTTTATATATTAGGGACAAGACTGTGGCATTTAGCCACATCCAAATAGAAAAGTAGTATTTTCACCGGAGTAATCCTGGAGAGAAAAGCAGTCTTTGCTGCATTCTGTCTCAAACAGCTTTCCATTCGCACGGGGGAAAGCACAGTCTGTTTTAGACTGTTGAGGAGTGCTGCATGGTTCCCCCAGCTGGGCCTATCAAGTCTGCTAACTAGCAGCTAAGGGATCTGGAGCTATGGCTCCACTTCCAGGGTTATTCCAACATGAAATTCTTGAGAAATCAACCCAATTTTAGTGTTTTGATGTCAATGGAACTACATATTCCAACAGAATATAATTCCCTCATAGTTTTTCTAATCATTTACTGAAAACCAATAGATTAAGTCAGTTAGAAATTCCAATTTATACTATGATACTCACAAGAACATCACTTGGGAATGGTTCACTTTTCTTTACGCAAACAAGCTGCACTGTGAGACCATTGAAATACATTATAGATCAAGGTAAGAAAGCTAAATCATGTGAATGTGGACTAATTGGAGACAGAATTTATTTATATAAATAAATCAGAACAGAGCAAGGTTTTTTTAAAGTGGTCTTGACTTCACAAAGAACAGTGGAGGTTTATAGTTCAAATGAAAACAACTTCCCTAACTAAAGTGTTAACAAGCAGGTAAGAAATGAATTTCCTCTTCATACCAAGGTATAAGGACAGACTGCAAGGATAAGCAAATGGCGGAAGTCAGACTTGTTTGCAATGAATATACAGGCCATTGCAATAAAATACAAATGCATCAAGCACCAATTGCATAATGTCATACTTGTAATAAAGGCAATCATTTTGCAAGTGTGTGTGTAAGCACAAATTGCAAAGAAATACAAAATCAAAATAAATTAATGAACATACAACTGGCAAGTAAAGCTCTGATGTTGATCGTACCCAAACAGGTTTTTGGGGTCTCTTAATAAATTTAGAAAACAAGATTCTCTAATAGATTCTCTAATAGATGGGAAATAACTGAGCAGAAAGGTAGTTTCAAATCAGTTACTGGAGCTGAGTGCAATAATAAGCGGTAACCTATAAAACAATTAGTGACTGCTCAATGAACAAAATGAACCCATGCGGCAAAGTTTAAATAGACTACCTTTAAAAGCATAGACCCTGTTCCACTGAGAAACTCAGTGAGTCCCATATTTGCTTGAGCTGAAGCTAAATCTGTAAATTCAGATGACTAAACAATCATTTTCTATAGACCAGGAGGCAAAGAATTTGGTGAGGTTCATTAATGATATACTGGGATCTCTGTGATTAATTATATAATTGAAAATACATGCACCAGAAAGTCCCATTAGTACTGTGAAATAAGAGACAAACTGAACTTGATAAAATAGTGAAATTATATGTTATGGAGTGCATACACACAACAACTAACTGGATTAACAATTTGGTCACTGGATCTATATAACCCTTCAACTCTCAAAACTTATTTGATTCAACAAAAGGATTTGACTAAAACCATCACAGCTGAGTACTATTCCTTGAGAATGGAATAGGCCTCCATTTGGTTGTCTCCTTGTGATGGGGTATTCATACCCCACACTGGCCAGAAAGGGGTTAAGGAACTGCTGAGGGCTCAGCTGTCTCCATCTCACCACACCTATGCAAGAGATGCATAGATGGGAGGATGAGTTAAAAGGGAACAGAATAGCTCACTTATGGGAAGACCAGGAAGAGAACAAACGTTTAACTTGCTGCTCCTCAGGAAAGGGCTGAGGGAACACAGGATCTTTCCCTCAATAACTACCTGAAGGTCCCTCCTTGAGGCAAGAGAGGACCTGCTTCTGTTATACCAAGAGAGGGAGGCATTTCCCCCTCATGCCTACAAAATAATGACATCTTCATAATTTTATTTGTATTTTTTAATCTTTTCCTCTTTTTTTACATTTTTTTTAAATTTGATGTTTTGAAATGACCATTATTTTATTTTTATTTTTTTAATGTTTCCCTCTTTTTTCAATTCCCTTGCACATATGGAGGGAATATGAATTATAATTAATTTATCTGCATTTCTGGGATTTTATTAATATGTAAAATCTATTATTGCAAAAATAATTAATTTTAGTGATTTTTTTTTCAATTTGTGACATAAGGTCAAGATGACCCGCTCTGCAATTTTGATAAGCAATAACTCAACCGCAATGAAACACAGCCTCCCAAAAGCAAGAGCTGCAGTGCTCGTGACACCTAGCTCAAACATACATCAAGGTTGCATCACCAGAAATTCATGCAGAGAGGAGACATTGCAAGTGGATACATGTCAAATGGTCATTTTAACACACGTTGCAGGTAGATGAATCGAGCAAATACTGTGGAAAATTGTGTTTCTTGGTGACAAAGAATAAAGAATAATGTCTTGCAGCATTATAAATCCAAAATGTGAGTATCTTTAAGCATTATTATTGGGCTGTATGTATAATCATGAACTTTTCTTTGTTATAACTGTTTCACATGGAATAAATAAGGTCCATAAAAGAAAAGTAACAGCATTAACACTTAATAAACTATGAAAGTGATGATGTCACATCCAAGCCGGTAACCGTGAGGAAGGGGATTACTTTCAAAACAACAGGTCTTGGGTTGTAATGTCAAAAAAGTTCATTTTGTTTCCGTGTAAATGCTGTAAGTAACTGTTTTAATAGGTAATTGAGTGTATGTTAATAATCATTGAACTTTTAAGCAGTGAAAAGATGTGTTGTGATGACTGCAATGTGGTTTAAATCACCAACTATGTGGTATATCAACCATCCTTAATGATATAATGCTTGCAGTCAGACCACAGTACATAATAATATTCAAATCCCCCATGGCAGAAAGAGGAAAAAGGAAAAATCCTCAGCTGAGTATCGTAAATGAAAGGCTGATAAGGAACAGGACCAAGCAAAACAAGGATCCTTTCTGAAATATCTTCTCTTTAATCCAAATAAAGATGGAAACAGTTCACAGCATTCAGATGAAGGAATTTTACTAGGAGAGGAAGTTAGCTCACATCTGCATGGAATATCAAGATGATGGAAATTTACATCTAGATGAAGGCAGCTCAGAACATCAGACAGATATGCAAGTAGAGAAAATCTATTCACCTTCAGAGACACATGCAGAAATTGAAGTAAATGAAGAGAAGGAAGAAAAGATGAGAAAGTTACAAGCAAATTACAGTATGGGGACCCAGCTTCATGGCCCATATGTGATGACAGTGTGCTGCAAATTCTCGTGGAACATGGACTCAAAGAAGTTCACAAATTTCCCTTCCCTAAGGATGGAAATAAAAGAAAATTCTCTGCTCAGCATTACAAAAGGAAACTCACTGATGGGGAAGAAATTAATTGAAACTGGTTACAATATTCAGTGTCGAAGGACTCTGTGTTTTACTGTTGCTGCAAGTTGTTTAGAAATCAACCACTTGGAACATCACTTACCAAAAAAGTTTTGAAGGACGGGAAAAACATATCTTCAATTCACTCTTCACATGAAATACAGAATATTTGGAATGTTTTCAAAATTGGAAAGAACTTTAATTACAATTGAAAAAAGGAAAAACTACTGGTGGAGAAAATTTATGTACGATCAAGAAAAAAGAAGAATATTTGCACCAAATATTAGAGTGTCTGATTGCTTTAGTGAGAGTTCTCGGTGGGCAAAATTTCACATTCCGCGGCCACAGTAGAAATAAAAAAAATATTCATTATGGGTAATGGAAACTTTTTAAAAATTGTTGAATACCTAGCTTTGTTTGATCCAGTCATGAAGGAGCATCTATGAAAAATAACTGATCATGAAACACAGGTTCATTACTTAGGAAAAAATATGCAGAATGAACTGATTGAAATCCTAGCAAATGCCATTTTAAAAAAATGTAGAAGCTGCCCATTCTACAAAATGCTTTTCAATAATATAGGACAGTACACCTAATATGAGTCATGTTGAACAAATGAGGATGATATTTGTTTTGTGGATATGGAAAAGTCTGCAGATGAAGATAATGGTGAAGTGCTCATAAAGGAATATTTTCTGGGTTTCGTACCACTTGAAGGAGATGAATCATAGAATATCAGGGTTGAAAGGGACCTCAGGAGGGTATCTAGTCCAACCCCCTGCTCATCGCAGAACCAATCCCCAACTAAATCAACTGGAACATTTACAACTGAAACTATTCTATAACAGCTTGAAACAATGTCATTATCTGTTAAAAACTTATGTGGCCAAGAGTATGATAATGGGAGTAATGAAAAGGGTTAAGACAATGGTGTGCAAAGGAGAATGATGGAAATCAATCCTAGGGCCTTTTTTGTTCCTTGCACCATGCATTATCTGAATTTGATTATCAATGATGCGACTAGATCGGGGTCAGCAACCTTTCAGAAGTGGTGTGCCGAGTCTTCATTTGTTGAGCAAAATTTAAGGCTTCACGTGCCAATCCGGAAAGAGTGGGGCTTCGGGCGGAAGGAGAGCGACTGAGAGGTCAGTCTGCCCCTGCTTTGGGGTTTCCCCCTGCAGGCTCCTGCCAGCCGGGGTCTTAGTCCGCTGCCACCCTGGGTGAAGGCGCTAAGTGGGGCAGGCAGGGACAGCAGCTCCCAGAGGGCCAGCAGGGGGAATCCCAGAGCGGCAGCAGGCTAAGCGCTCAGCCCGCCACCGCTTTGGTGTTTCCCCTGCAGGCTCCTGCCAGCCGGGGTCCCACCACCTGCCCCAGTCAGCTCCTGCTGCTAGCTTGGGAGTGGGGAACCCAGGCTGGCAGCAGGAGCTGACTGGGGCAGGCGGCGGGACCCCGCCTGGCAAGGGACCAGCCGGGGAAACCCCAAAGTGGCGGCGGGCTGAGCTCTCCACAATGTGCCCGGGAAAATCAGTTCATGTGTCACTGTTGGCACGTGTGCCATAGGTTGCCAACCCCTGGGCTAGATGATGTTTGGAGGCAAACAGTTTGTTTGACCTGGTTCAACATGTTTATGTGTTAGTCACAGGCTCACCACGGCGCTGGGAGATTCTGACTCGCTATGTGAATTCTCTACCTGTGAAACAACTTAGTCAGACAAGATGGGAGAGTCTCATTGATGCTTTGAAGTCTCTTCGCTATGAACTTGGAAACACTTATGATGCCATAATTAAAATTTCGGATGATACTACCATTACAGGATTATCTGGCAATACAGCACATTCAGATGCAGAAGCTTTTGCAAATGGGCTTTCCAAGTTCAAATTTGTTGACTTCACTCATTGTGGTGTAATATCCTTTTCGAGATTAACCTCACTAATAAGCAGCTTCAGGAAAAGAACTTGAACATACATTCTGCTATTCAAAAACTGCAGCAAACTAAAAATATTCTGGAGGAATTCAGAAGTGATGAAGGGTTCAAAAGAACACTAGTAGATTCTCTCCAGCTTGTTGAAGAACTAGACTTTCCGACAGAATTTTAAATCAGAGTCAGTTCACATTCAGCAAAAGAAACAGCTGTTTTCATATGAAGGATGAGACACACCCATTCAGAACCCAAAACAAAGGTTCAAGTGAATTTCTACTTCACAGTCCTTGATACTGTTATTCACTCGGTTGATGAAAGATTTCAACAGATGCAACAGCTAGAGTCAGTATTTGGCTTTCTGTATGTTATCCACAGCTTGCAAAAGAAAACAGCAAAACAGATAAGAGAATTTAGTGTAAAACTGGAGTTGGCATTGACTCATGAAAATTCAAAAGACATTGATGCTACAGATTTTGTAGTGAGCTTCAGGCTTTTTGACGATGACTTAAGAAACATTCCACTCCTGAAGAAGTATTAGAGTTTGTTGTGAAAATAAACTCAGACAGTTTTGCAAATATTTTATAGCTCTTCACATTCTTCTAATTTTGCCAGTTTCCCTAGACTAGAGGGGAACGTGGCTTCTCAAAGTTAAAACCGATAAAAACATATCTGCATTCAACAATGGTGCAAGAGAGACCTATTGGACTTGCCACAATGTCAATAGAGCATGAAACAGCTGAAAAACTGGATCTAAAAGAACTAGTGACTGAATTTTCAAAACTGAAAGCAAGAGTCATGCTTTAAGAGCACAGAGTGTTTTTTATTCAGAGTATTTTGTAAATACAGGGTAAAGTTCCTTGAAGGGTTCTCTTACTTCTTTCTATATTGTATGTGGTGGTAATAGCAGTTAAAGCAGGATAGTGTACTGGATGATTTTGGATTTGTAATAAAAATTATAATTAACATTTTTTAATGACTTTTTATTAGAAATCAGACAGATATCATGTAGCTGTCATGTACAAATCTCTTCTGAAAATGTTGTGTCTTCTCTGATCTCAGAAACATTGGCTGGACAGACAGATGGACGGACAAAACAAATTATTAAGCTTCTATTTTTTTTTGTTTTTAAAAAAAAACACTTAAAAACATTAAAAGGCAAAATGTTTCCCCGTCTACCTAAAACCTCAGCCTAGATCTGCCATTGGGGTTTGAGGTCGGGGCGGGGGGGGGGGGGGGCCGATTGCATGGTTCACCTAGGGCACCAGTTGCTAGCAGCGGTCTAGGGCTGCCCCTGGTTGGCATGCAGCTCGGGGTCCTTTTCTTAACATATTGGATTCTTATAAATACAAGCTTTTGAGATACACAAAGTATCTTCCACCAACAGAAACTGGTCTAATAAAATGCATATTATCTCACCTACCATCTTGCTTTCAAATCCTGGGATTAACATGGCTACAGTAACACTGGAAACACATTTTATCACAAGCCTTAGAGTATTTTCTTTTTTACTCCTGAAGCCCAAGCTTCAGGAGTAATGGGATTATGTGCGATTCCCAGTTTTCATTTACCAACTTCCACCCCTAAAAAGTGAGATTTTTTTAGCCCTCAGTTGCTCAGAAAAGATGCAAAATGTTAATCCTAATTCTTATTTTTTAAACTTTTACCTATAATGGTGATTTCCACACTTCCTTTGAACAGCAATTAGGCATGCTCAGTAATTGACTGTCAGCAATTCTTTTTTTCTCTGGACACTTTCTCTTGGTCTACTCTTCTGTGCATGTATGCAGGAATACAGATAATTCTAACAAATTCTTTTTTCATCCTTCCACTGCTGCTTCCCCCTTTTTGGCCAAAGAATAAAATGCTGCAAGTTAAGAGTCTGTGCAGTATATGAACAGAGAAGAGAGCAAAAAATGTTAAGGTTTTATGTGAGCATAAAACTAGGTATAATAAAATAAAATTGAGCAAAGGAAACATGATTGAATATCTTGCAATATTTATAATCCTGAAGTTTTATTAGGGCTATAGAAATGTGCCTTGAGAGAAGATGTGGAGGCCCCATCACTTGTAATTTATTATTTGTAGTATTGTAGCACCTGGGAAACCCAGTCACTGACCGGGATCCCATTGTGATAGGCTCTGTATAAACAGTGAACAAAAAGACAGCATTTGACCCAAATAATTTATACTCTAAAACTAGACTAAGAAAAAAAACATGAGCATATTCTTTACAGAATAGTTCTTCCATTTTGGAGTGTACACTATTTGCCCTAATACTGTAGGTCTTTTCCATGTCAAATTTCTGATTATAGGAAAATATCTTAATTAAGTGAAATCCACAGTAATGCAAAATAGAAGTTGCATTCGTAGTACTCAGAAATGTAACAAACAAGACATTGTAATATATGTTTAACTTTTTAGTATGCATACCTTTTTGCAGATTAGAGGACAAGTGACTAATTGCTCTCGCACACAGAATTAATGCTGCACAACCAAAGGGCTTTAGCGCTGGCTTGAGAGGTCATCAGCTTCCTGCTCTCAGATCCTGAATCTTTCTTTTTAAAAGCAAACAGCTCCTATTGGTCTAAGAGCTTACTGCGCTGTCTGGAGCACTGGTGGCTGGCGGCACTACAGCTGCACTGCCCAGAGCACCAGGACAGGCAGCCATGCCATCTGGCTGGAGCCAGCCATGCCACTGCATAGCACAGAGCCCCGGGTCAGGCTGTGGCTCTGCAGCTGCACTGGCACCCAGAGCATTGCACTGGCTGAGCAGGAAGCTGAGGCTGTGGGGATGGGGCCAGGGACTAGCCTTCTGGGCAGGAGCTCAGGTGCTGAACAGCGGGGTCCTGAGGGCCAGATATGACCTTCAGGCCATAGTTTGCTCACCTCTGGTCTATACGTTGTTGACAATAGCAAGGAAATTAGAATTCACATTATTTGATTGATTTACCTCAGAATGATAGCAGCACTGATGTATTTTATACGTCATGGAAATGCCAACAGATTCTATCACCTCCCTCTTTACAAAGAAAGGGAACTTTTATAATCCTACAAAATGCACTCGCACACCAGTTTGAAACAAATGTTCGTGTAAAACCTAATACCTGCATTGTTTGCAATAGGTGGCTTTATTTTAATCAGTGTCCTTTGTCGTGGGTTGCGATAAGTGTCATGGAATTTGTTGCTCTCAAAGTTACATGGGAACATATTTTGCCACCTTTGTCCATGTTACTCCTCAAGTAGTCCCAGTGCTCTGATAGTGATGTGTGCAGCTAGGGTGACCAGACATCCCAATATTATTGAGACTGGATTGATATTAGGAGCTTTATCTTATATAGATAGGCAACTATACCCCATCCTGCGTAGTGCCAATCCTAGATCTCCCATCTCCCTAGTTCTAGGAGAGGAAATGAGGATCCAAGCTCTTCCACTATGCTCAGCACTTTAAAGGAATTGAACAAACTGCTTTACATCTGACAAACATTTCTCCAAGAGTAGCTGCTTCTACGTTCAGATTAACGGAATTTGACACACTATCTGCAATGATAACATCTGGTGACTTCCAATGACGTCACAGGTAGTATATTAAGAAAAGAGCTCTTAGGCCTCATTCTCCATTACCAAACAATCACAACTCAACTCAGGTAGTTTTTGCAGAAGAATGGAAGAGATGCAATCTGTAGGAGAAAAACATGGAAAATGAAAAACCTCTTTTCATACAGGAAAGTCTCTCCTAGCTACTAGAAAAAGTTACAGGTCTTAAGTTGGAAAAAAAAAAATAGGGAAGTTATTCATCTGGAAAGCACCTGAAGTGTAGTCCCACTGGATATTAACAATTCATAGAACACTAGATACAATAATTGTAGAGAATGGGACAAGCCTAATAGACTGTTTTGTTGTATTTTTTTCCTCTTAGATCTTTTCATAGACTTTCTGGATTACCTGCCAAAAAATCCACAGTCTGTATGAAATCTGAGTGAAATTAGTTCCCGTTTGGGGTAAGCACAAGGGAGATGCAGAATAAATGTTTCTTTCCTCTCTGACTAGCCAAAATATTGGCCTTTTTCAGGAAGCAATTTTTTTTCCAAATTTTAAATGGAAAATATGTTCATTCAAATCCTAAACCTCTGGGATATTAGAAGGAGATCTCCAAATTTCACACTGACATTCCAGCCACTGTGTGTGTTATGTGTTGTGGGGTTTTTGTATGTTTGTTTGTTTTTTTTAAATTAAGCTCAGGCTTGAATGAAGGCAAAAGCATTATTGGCCAAGGTCCTAGCTCCTAGTCACTTAAAGAGATCAGAATCTCTATTCTAGCCCTCCTGATGGTAGTAACAAAAGTTTGAAAACATGTCTGGAGTATAACAATGATGGAACAGATAAAGTAACAACTTTCTGATTTGCACAAAGCTTTAAGCAACAGCTCAGAGAGAAAGAAATATCCTATGCATTTTATGAAGTGTTAACTACACCCAAGCCTTCTCAGAGGTCCAGAGAGGCCCGGGCCACTTCCAGCTTTTGAAACCCCTAGCCATAATAAAAATAAAAAATGATGAACATGGTCTAATCTTGTGCCATCAGAACCAATGTATATTTTATTAATATTTATGATCATTTGTAACTCTTTAATATGACAATCTATATCAGTTAACAACAAAATGTCTTTTACTAAATCACATCTCTTATTTGCTTAAATTTGCAGCTGTAAGTTCAGAGGGTGTGTCACATTTTGGCCCAGTAGGGATGTGCATAAAAACAAATTGCAAAACTTATTAAATGCCAAAAAATTAACAAATGTCTAAATTTGAGGCCCTCTTTGATCTTGAGGCCCAGGTCAAATGGCCCTCCTTCTCTCCCCCCCCCCCCCCCCCCCCCCCCCCCCAATTGGTGCTGGCTACACCTGGAAGCATGAGGAATGGAGGCTGCCCCTGGAGAGGAATGAGTAAATAAATAAATATGGAGAACTGGAAAGACCTTGAATGGTCATCAAGTCCAGTCCCCTGCCTACACTAGCAGGACCAAGTACTGTCCCCTGACAGATTGTTTTTGCCCAGATCCCTAAATGGCCCCCTCAAGGATTGAACTCAACCCTGGGTTTAGCAGGCCAGTGCTCAAACCACTGAGCTATCCCTCCCCCCCCCAAAACAGGCTCTTTTTCTCCTTGTCTTCTAAATGCAGTAGAAATACAGTTACTACATTTACAGGGAGAAAAAAGAAGGTAATTGACATCCGAGTCTTCTAAGTGTATGTGTAACCCATGTGCCTAATATGGAGATCTCTTTAAGAGACCCATTGTGAGGAGGTAGGAGTGAGTTGTGTCTGGCTCACTGTTAGGCAGATTAAGCACTCCACATTCAGAAGATTCTGGAATTGGGTGTGTTAGTTTTTGGTATGCTCCGGATAGGTTCCCTGTTGCTGGGGCCAGAGTCTACAAGGGCAAGCAGTCAGGGCAGCTGCTTTGCAGAAGGCCATGTGCCCTGTGAGAGCTGGGAGAAGCTGAGCCCAGGAGCAGAAAGCAGGCTGTTGTCCCTAACTGTGAAGCATTTTGCAGCAGGGTTTTCTTTAAATCTATTCACTTAAAGTGGTTGGTTAATCAGTTAGCTGGTTGGCTAGCAGTGATTTTAGCAGAGGAAGTGTGTGCATGGATTCCAACTGAAGATACTGCTCCACTCCAGGCATCTGATGAAGCGGGTTCTAGCTAGGGTGACCAGACCGCAAGTGTGAAAAATTGGGACGGGGGCAATAGGAGCCTATATAAAATCAAACCCAAAAATCGGGACTGTCCCTATAAAATCGGGACATCGGGTCACCCTAGTTCTAGCCCACGAAAACTTATGCCCAAATAAATTTGTTAGTCTCCAAAGTGCCACAAAGGACTCCTCATTGTTTTTGCTGATACAAACTAACACGGCTACTACTCTGAAACCTTTTTTAGACTCAGCAGACTGAATAGATTTGGTAATCAAAGACTCGAAACAATCAAAGACTTAGGTAAACAAAACCTAAGCTTTTGGGAACTTTCAGTTTCTTCTCGCTGCATTTCCGTGGGGACTGAACTGTTCAGATTTTAATTTGTTTTATTTATGTTTATGTATAAATGTGAAGGTAATGTCCGTGGATTATAAAATAGCCACATCATGCTGTAAAAATTAGATTGTTTGTTTCTTTATCATAAGATTTTGTAAAGTTATTTAATTAAATTCATTTATTTAGTTCCTTTTGGGACTTGAGCGTGAGGAGATTGACCCTGTGCAATCTTTGCTGAAAATTCTTAAACACTGAAATCTGCAAGTCTCCAACTACTTTCTATGGGAGGGGATTTTTTTGTTTTTTTTTTAAGGTTCTGGAAATGGGAAGTGAAGTGTACTTTATCCCACCCAAAGGTTACCTATGCACAACATGCCCCAGGTGGCACATGACCAGGATTCATCACTGAAATTTGGTCCGCTTGGTGGATCCTTAGTTTCCCTGGCCTGGGCACTGACGGAGTGTGATATGAATGTGTCAGGATGGCCCACCCACGGCTGGCCCAGGCTGGCCCACCCAAACACACACAGTAGATTCTGGGGCAAGTACTGAGGGGCCGTCTGCTGTTTCCCCAGTCTCTCCTGGGAGGCAGTAGTGGAATCACATGATGCTGTTCCTTTGGGAGAAGAAGGTCCTGTTGCCAATGCAACTCCAAGTATTGGATGGTGCCAATGTATGGGTTGTGGGAATGGAACCATGACGTCCTGTGGTCACATGTGCGTTGGCCTAGGACCTTGGATTGCCTTAATCTGCCACTGGCTAAACTCACTTAATTCTGGTCTCTGGCAGAATTTGGAAACAATTTCAAATACTTAAAGGGCTTGTCTACACTTACAACACTGCAGTGATGCAGCTTAATTGCTTAGTGAAGACGTCATCAGTGCCGACTGGACAGCTTCTCCCATTGGTGCTGGTATTCCAACTCTTCAAGCAGCAGTAGCTATGTCAATGGGAGAAGCCCTTTTGTTGATACAGTCTACACTGGGAGTTTGATCAGTATAATTGCATTACTAGGGAGCATGGATTTTCTACACCCCTGAATGACATAGTTATACTAACATAAGTTTGTAATGTAGACCAAGGGTTAGGTTTTAATACCAGAAGTGATCGTTATGATCATCTGGTCTGATGTGTTGCCTAACACAGACCAAACTCTTTCCCTCAGGAATTCCTGCACCAAGCCCAATAACTTCTGGTTGTACAAGAGCATATCTTTTAAAAAGATGTCTAAGTCTCACTGAAAGATTTCAATTCATAGTAAATCCACCACATCCCTAGGTCAGTTGTTGCAATGATTAATTACCCACACTGTTAAATTTGCACTCCATTTCCAGTCTGAATTTACTTAGCTTCAATTTCCAACCACTGGATATAGTTATGCCTTTGTCTCCTGGAGTAAAGAGACCCCCTCCATGAGAAATCATCTTTTCATTTAGGTACTTATAGACTGTGAATCTGGTGCTCTCAGGGAGAAAAGAAAATCTAATAGCCCAATGTATGTCAATAGTGAAATCTCTGGTGTAATACTCCTTTTTTAAAATATTACCAAAATAAAAACCAAGTACTGCTTTGACATGAACACCTTTACAGTTCCTGGAAGATGAAAGGGACAAAGAAAGAGAGCTACTCTGTCCCTCTATGTAGCTAGCTGCTTTGAGATTGTGGCTAGAGTGGGAGAGAGTAACTGAGATTTAGGCAAGAAACCAGATTGAAAACAGCTGAAAACAGGAGTTTCTGCATCCATCACTGCTTACAGATGGATACCACATGGCTTTTTGTAAGTCACGGCTTAGCAGCTGGCTGCTATGGTAGCTGCTGTTAGCTTAGGTTTTTAGATTTCAATATCATGAAAAAAAAATTAAGCTATTAAAGCCCTGATTCAGCACAGCGCATGTGCACTTCTGTGCTTTGACGAATTGAGGCCTAAAGCAGCCAACCACGGTGACACACTACAGAAATGTATTGTAACTATGCCTTGGTCTTGGACTATAGGTGTAGATCGCTCCCTTAAGGCCATGTCTTAACTTACAAGCTTACAGCAGCACAGCTGCACTGCTGTAAGAGTGCTCATGTAACCACACTATGCCGACAGGAGAGAGCTCCCCCATCGACATAATAAAACCAGCTCAGTAAGTTGCAGTAGCTATGTTGGTGGGAGAGTGTCTCCTGCCAACACAGCGCTGTGCACACAAGCACGTGTGCTGGTAAAACTTCTGTCACTTGGGAGGAGGAGGGGGTGTTCCACATCCATGAGTGACAAACGTTTTGCTGACATAAGTGCTAGTGTAGACAAGGCTTTAGTCAAAACCATCTACATTGCTTAATAAACTGGACACAAATAATGTATTGGGTTTTTTCCCTTTTTTATATGGCCAAATTAAAGTTTATACATCTAGGAACTGAGACTGGTCTAGTTGAACCACAAGTTATTGGGCTTGATACAGGAATCAGCGAGCAAACTTCTGTGGTCTGTAGGAGAACAAATGCATAGATGATACAGTAGATTATTATAATGGTTTCTTCTGGCCTCCAACTCTATGAATATTTAGTAATATGTGTTTTAACATTTATCTGCTAGACTGAACTCATGGGTAAACATGGCACTTTGGCATAAAACAGGTTCTTTTTCTCCCTGTAAATGCAGTCACTCTTGCAAGGTGGGAGACTGCATTATTCCTTTGCTTTCAGTCAATGAAGTTTTTTTTAAAAAAAATCTAAATGATTATCCACTATATTTATCACACACAACTGTATTATTTACATGAAGAAGAAAATTAACCATCTAGATCAGGTTGTCAAATTGTGGATAGTTGGGTGCTTCACAGTAGTGAATTATTTATTTTCCAACTGTTTCTTTCTTTGTGTCAGTGTCCCATGTCAACTCTGTTCAGTACAGACAGGGAGTAGTTACTATAGTAGTATCACTGTACCATAAAAAAAAAATTCTGACTGGAGATTCACAGAAGAATGGTTCTAGCCCATAAAAGCTTATGCCCAAATAAACTGGTTAGTCTCTAAGGTGCCACAAGTACTCGTTCTCCTTTCATCAGTGTCTTTCTGTTAATAAAAATAAAACTGAGCAAAAAGGGGGTAAATGCTGTTTCCTAGGAAATATATTAGAAAAGATCAAAACAAATCCATGAAGATTCATTTTTAGGCTCTGCTCAATGAGTTATTCTTGTGCAAATAGTGCAAATATAAGTGCAAATAGATTCAACTTTCTGGAATTTGACATTGGTTTACCACCTACTATATACATAATTAAGCTGTTTTATTGTTCTTGATAATCTTCTGCACGCTAATTGCTGTACCAGCTGTAGGCAAATAAATTTAAACAAGCCCAAATAAAGTTTATAACTGATGAAATTATTGTTTAATGTTTGTGCATGGCTTTGTTTTGAGTTTAGTTTTTAATTATTTAATTAAACAAAATCAGATTCAAGTGTCTTGCTAAAAGATACACACTATCTTCTTTAAGCCTCCCCACCGAAAATAACCTTGAAACTTAAGAGTTTTGTTTTTTATATATCTAGCACTGAAGGTTTAATGTCTGTAACATGGATTTCCCAATGATATTCATTACTTTCCTCACCTGTTTTACCCTTCATTGTGGGAGGTTCTGGTTTTCTGGTTTGTTTGTTTGTTTGTGTTTTTTTCTGAGAACAATGCAACATACATTTAAACATGTATATTTCTTATTTGCTTTGTTGATTTTTAGAATGGGTCTTGAGGAATAAAATATGTAACCAAAACCCATTTTGATGATTAGGTAGAGTGTATTTGAGTGACATTTTACTGTAAATTACCATTTAATCAAAGGTGCACTAAAAAAAAAGAAGCTTTTCAGGAAATTCCACATACATCTGAAGGATATTTTTAAAACCTTTCATTGTTTCTTTATAGCAACAGTTGACTGTGATGACAGTTTCTTATGGATTATTAATCTAGTCTGCTTTTCTGGAGGTAGTGTATAGAGATAGCTCTGGGGCTCTTTCTTAAACATCTTTCTCGGAGAGCAGCTTGAAAAATTTCCTATTTGAATTCATTTCCTCCCCTTCAATGTTGTCTCATAAGGGTCTTATTCAGCTCCCAGGGAACTGAATGGCAAAACACTCATTGACTTCAAGTGGCTAGGACTGAGTCCTAAATGCATAAGAACCTATTTATGGGAAGATCCTAATCAAAAAAGGAAGTTACATTCAGCAGTTTAAAGCATACAGTAGACTCTTGATTATCCAGGATTGGATTAACCAGGATGTGGATTAACCAGGATGTCAAAAAAAAATACATGCAACTCGCAGGGCCAGCTCTGGCTTTGTTGCTGCCCCAAGCACACACACAAAAACACCCCACCAGGGCACAGGGCAGCCCGTGAACCAACACCCCATTCCCACGGCACAGGGTGGCTGGCGAACCAACCCCTTCCCCCCATATTTCCTATGGATGGTGATTATCCAGGATTTTATTAACCAGGATTAATTTTTTCCCTATCATCCTGGATAATCGAGAGTCTACTGTGTAGTGTTTCCTTTACAGTGAATTCAGGAAAATAAAATATTATGCTTGTGATTATCTTTTACCTTAAAAGTGCTCAGCCAGTTCTGAAAGAGCTCACTCTGTGTGCCTGGTAGGTTTAGTGTTTGGGTTTTTTTGTTGTTTGTTTTTGTTTTTAAGATAAAGTGAGTATAAAGGTTACCTATGAAGAAGACTTGGATTTAAATAACTGATCTCCTTTAAATAAAATTGTGCTAATGTAAAAAAAAATACAAAAGGTTTATTATCAAGGAGATAATGTAATGCTGATAGCCTTTGCCTAAGCCAAAGGCTGGAATTTAAACCTATTAGTTTTCTAAAAAACATCAAGCAAAAATATGCTGTATTGCTAGAGAAACCACTATATTTTCTACTAAGATGTTAAAAAAAATTAAATGCTGTTTCTTTTTTCATTTAAAGAGATCTTATTCTCCCCCTTTTCTGTCAGAAACCTAATGTTCCCCCAGTAATGCACATTTTATCATTTTTGTCAGGTAGGCTATCCCTGATGGGGCATGTGGCCAATTCTGAAGGCGGATTTGCTGTAAGTGCTATTGTTTCGTATTTCAGGTGTAAAGTTTCCATTTCTTATATCAAAAGCTGATATCCCTTGAACAGTCAACACTTTTTCTTACATGCAGGATGAGCCTCTGCCTTTGCTGTTATTCATTCTGATAAGTTGCAAGACTTTCACGTCAGGAATATTTTTAACTGAAACTCAGACAAGGAATGTTCCATTTATCCTCACTTCTGGTAAATATATGGTTTGTGTTGTGGGGCCAGTATACCCCATCATCCTGGGGGTGGGGCAAGGGCATGATAGCCCCATGGTGAAGCCAAAAGGGTTATGCCAAGATTCAGGGTTGTGTAACCCAATGGCCAGAGTCAATAGGGCTCCCCGTCTCTGTAGGGGAGCGTGGCTCAATTACCAGAGTCAATAGAACCACCCTCAAATGCAGGGTAGTGTTGCCAATTGGCCAGTACCTTGGGGGCATTCACCATGGGGGTGGTGGCCCCAGTAGGGGGCCCAGGCCCACCCTACTCCATTACATCCCAACCCAGGGCCCTAACAGCAGCAGAGCAGTCCATCACTGGTTTCAGCAGGGAATCACACTGAAACACACTGACCTCATGAGGGTGGAAGGTACCACTCTCCCACCAGGTCACTTCATACCGGCTTTCCTGCAACAGTGGTCCACAGGGTATCGGGGCCTTCAGACTCCTCGACACAGGACACTCCCTGGGGTTCCGATGGCAGCAGTCCTTTTGTCTGGATCTCAGGCTCTTCAGCTCCCATATGTAAGGCCTGGAACAGCTCCTGGGCTGTAGCCTCTACTAAACCCAGACTGAGCTATGCTGCTCCCTTTTATACTACAGCAGCAGTTGGCGCATGCCCAGCAGGGTTGAGGGGCATGGCTTCTGCTGCTAAGAGTGCTGCCTTAACCCCTTCCACTCCAGTGCAGGGCAAGTCCACTCTGTCAAAGTTAGCATTTGCTTTCAGAAACGCTTTTTAATTTTCATTTCTGGACCATTGTTGTCACTTTTCTGTTCTAATATCATGCCCATCACTCAGTGAGTGAGAATATAGGGATTTAAAACATGGCAAACCCAATATGAACCTCATAAAACACAGCGTAATTGAAGAATGATTGCTACTCAATCATTCTGAAATACTTAACTATAAATAGCTGGTTGATTTATTACTTAGCTTGGTCCCTTTTTATTATGCACTCAACAGTTGTCTGTGGAATTAGCTGTATATTGGATTATGTTGTGATCTGTAAATTAATTTTTATACTGACAAAAGCATAATTAGCATTTATTATGACATTACCATAACAATCAGGACCCCATTGTGCTAGGCACTGTACAGTGATATTGTGGAGTGGGAGGGATAGCTCAGTGGTTTGAGCATTGGCCTCCAAACCCAGAGTTGTGAGGTAAATCCTTGAGTGGGCCATTTAGGGACATGGGGCAAAATCTGTTGGATGATTTAATTGGGGATTGGTCCTGCTTTGAGCAGGGGATTGGGCTAGATGATCTCCTGAGGTCCCTCCCAACTCTGATATTCTATGAATGAAGGAAAAGGTAGTCTCATTCCCAAGGAATTATTTAAATCTAAGTACTGTTTTCACAATATAAGTATTAATTACTGTTTTCTAATCTATACTGCATGTCTTCTCATTGCTTTCAGTGTGGTAACAGATAGGTTAAGATTTATTCAATTGCCTTTGGATGGGATTATCAGTATTTGTGCTTGATTGCTTAGGCTCCTCTGGAGAAGTCTTTCAGACTGAAAGATAAACTTTATCATGCTTCTTCTGTCTCCCCCTTTTTTAGGCCCTGATGCAGAAAAATATCACTATTCCATTATAAATGGGCTTAAATTTCACTGAACTCATCTTAAGAGCTGTCTTGGATAGCAATCATGTGCTTAAGTGTTTTTTTTCTGAACTGGAGCACAGATAACTCAAATTATATTTAACTATGTGCTTAAGTACACATTTAAATGCTCCACTGAATCAGAACCTAAGACCAAACTCATTTTGTGGAGAGGGCCAACTTTAAATCCAACTTTAATTCTGGTCTATGGGTCAGTATATAGATGTAGCATTGTCTAGTCCCCTCAATCACCATCTATCTGTGCACAATTCAGCTCTCCAGCTGAGAAGCCTCCACATCAGATCCCTTCGGGGCAACAAAAGCGCAAACTAATTTCCAAACTCTCTCAACAAATCAGTTTTTCCTCTAGGCTCTGTCTTAAATCTTCTCTCTCAGCAACTCCAAAGTCTTCCTCTCAGCTCCTGCATTGAGCCCTGGCCCATGAGGGTGAGCTGTCCTGAGCTGTCTGTTCTCCTATGGGCTCAAGCCCCTTCACAGGAGTCCCTCTGTTCCCTTTGACTCCTCCCTCAGACTGAGCTCTCTCCCCTTTTTTGAGGCCCAGGTGTCCATTAAGTTATCACCTGATGCCTTAGCTTAGTCCTATCCCGCTTGCTAAGAAGTAACTCATTACTTAGTTACGTAGCACGGGTACAACAGATGTAAGTAAGTGACAAAGAGTCCTGTGGCACCTTAAAGACCCACTTCATCGGATGAAACTGGGTATCCGTGGGTATTAGCCCACAAAAGCTTAAGCTTCAATACTTTAGTTAGTCTTTAAGGTGCCACAGGACTCTTTGTCACTTCTGCAATTCCAGACTAACATGGCTACCTCTCTGATTCTTGAGATGTAAGTAACT
Organism: Sternotherus odoratus; assembly: GCA_032164245.1. NCBI lineage: Eukaryota > Metazoa > Chordata > Testudines > Kinosternidae > Sternotherus > Sternotherus odoratus. The sequence continues at coordinate 126,290,181 of JAVMKO010000002.1, read as the reverse complement.
GGCTCTTAATCCTTTCTATCCCAGGATAGGTGTACTGTCCAGTATTATTGAAAAGTATTTTGCAGAATGGGCAGCTTCTACATTTTTTTAATGGCATTAGCTAGGATTTGAATCAGTTCATCCTGCATATTTTTTCCTAAGTAATGAACCTGTTTCGTGACCAGTTATTTTTCATAGATGCTCCTTCATAATTGGATCAAACAAAGCTAGGTATTCAACAATTTTAAAGAAGTTTCTATTACCCAGAGTGAATATTTTTTTATTTCTATTGCGGCTGTGGAATGTGAAATTTTGCCCACTGAGAGCTTCCACTAAAGCAATCAGACGCTCTAATATTTTGTTGCAAATATTCTTCTTTTTCCTCGATCGTACATAAATTTTCTTCACCAATAGTTTTTCCTTTTTTTCAATCATAATTCAAGTTCTTTCCAATTTTGAATACAAACATTCTGTATTCTTTCATGTGAAGAGAGAATTGAAGATATGTTTTTCCAGTCCTTCGAAACTTTTTCAGTAGGTGATGTTCCAGCTGGATGATTTCTAAACAACTTGCAGCAAAAGCAAAACACAGAGTCCTTCAACACTGAATATTGTAACCAATTTCAATGAATTTCTTCCCCATTAGTGAGTTTCCTCTTGTAATGCAGAGCAGAGAACTTCTTTAGGTCCAGGTTCCATGAGAATTTGTCAAACGCTGTCATCACATCTGGGCCATGAAGCTGGGTCCCCATACTGTGACTTGTTTCTAACTTTCTCATCCTTTCTTCCTTCTACTTCATTTACTTCAATTTCTGCATGTGTCTCTGAAGGTGATGTGAGCTAACCTCCTCTCCCAGAAAAATATCTTCATCTGAATGCTGGGAACTGCTTCCAGCTTTATTTAGATTAAAGAGAAGGTATTTCAGAAAGGATCCCTGCTGTTTTGCTTGGTCCTGTTCCTTCTTAGCCTTTCATTTACGATACTCAGCTCCTGAGGGTTTTTTTTTTTTCCTTTTTCTGCTATGGGGGATTTCAATATTTTTATGTACTGTGCTCCCGACTGCAAGCATTCTATCATTAAGGATGGCTGACACCACATGGTTGGCAATTTAAACCACATTGCAGTCATCCCAACACATATTTTCACTGCTTAAGGGTTCAGTGATTAGTAACATACACTCACTTACCTATTAAAACAGTTAGTTACAGTATTTACATGGAAACAAAATGACCTTTTTCAATGTTATAACCCAACACTAGTTGTTTGGAAAGTAATCCCCTCCCTCACGGTTACCCACTTGGAGTATGATGTCACCACTTTCATAGTCTATTAAGTGTTAATGCAGTTACTTTACTTTTATGGAGCTTATTTATTTCGTGTGAACCAGTTATAACAAAGAAAAGTTCATAATTATACAGCCCAATAATAATGCATCAAGATACTCACATTTTGAATTTATAATGCTGCAAGATGTTATTCTTTATTCTTTGTCACCAAGAAACACAAATTTCCACAGTTTTTGCTCAATTCTTAACCATCTACCTGCGATGTGTTAAAATGACCGTTTGACATGTATCATCTCGTGATATCTCTGCTGTACATGAATTTCCAGTTATGCGACCTTGATGTATATTCGAGTTAGGTGTCACTAGCATTGCTGGCAGATGTGTTTTATTGTGGCTGAGTTATTGCTTATCAGAATTGCGAAGTGGGTCATCTTGACCCTATGTCACAAATTGAAAAAAAAAATCACTAAAATATGAATTGTTTGTGCAGTAAAAATGTATCAACATTAATAAATTCTCTGAAATTTAGAGAATTAATTATAATTCATATTCCCTCAAACGAGAATTGAAATAGACATATTCATTATTTTATTTGTAATTTTCTCTTCTTTTTTTTCATTTTTTCTTTTTCTTTTTCTTTTTTTTGGAAATTTGATTTTTATCCTCAAATTTGGCACCCATTTTAACTTGGCACTCTAGGCGACTGCCTATTTTGCCTATATGGACAGGCTGCCCTCATGCCAACAGACAATATGTTCTAATTGTAGCCTTTCCTCTGGCTGCTGTTAATATTTCTGCACACTTCACAACCTTTAACCACCAAGATTTCATAGCCATACCTTAATGAGGCAGCTATCACTCACCCATTTTATAGATAAAATAACTGGGAAGTTGCCCAAAGTCACTTCAAGCATAGCTGAGAACAGAACCCCAGTCTAAAATGTGACTTACTCAATTGTCAATCACTTTGCCATACTGGCTTTCAGAAGAAAGGGGTCAAATTATATGCTGTTGTAACTCAAACTAATAATGTGGCTCTTTTCCTGTCTCTAGTACTATATGTAGAGGTTTATAACTGCTACTGCCACTACATTAATGAACCTACTCTTTTAGTTCAAGTAGCAGAGGCTTGTGCTTTTAGATCTAGAGGTCCCAGGTTCAGTCATTCCAGATAAAAAACAAAAGAAGAACAGGCTCATTTGTGCTGTCTCTGATCAATAGATATGACCTAACTCTCTGAGTTAGGAATTTTGATACCTAACGTTCCAATGCTATTTCACAAACAAGTGCACAAACAAGTGGGAACATGTTGTGTCTCCCTCTATGGGCTGGTCCTCACAATGCATAACAGTATGACTTTCCTTCACGCAGTGAGCAGGAGGGAAAACAAGATGGATTGTGGCAGATGATAGTGCCCTAAGGAAAGAAGAGCAATACCCCAATACCAATTTATGTGAACATTCAGCAATGAAATAATGGAGCCATCCAAGAACAGAACCATCCACTCCTGGTTCAATCTTCAGGTGAGTTGACACCACCTCTTGACGAACAGTACCAAAGTCTGCTGATCAACAGTGTCAGGCTGGACACATGAATTTCATCCACAACTAAGAGATTATCTACTAACATAACCAGTGCAGTTTCATTTCCATATCCACCAACCAGATTGATTGACAAAAGTCAAGGAGATCTGAGCCAGAGATGTTTCACCAAATTTTTCTCTATGATAAACCAAAAACTGGAAGATGTGATATAAGTCAATAGTTACCCAGGCCATCAGTGGTATGTGTTGGTACCTTGAGCAGAGTATGCACCAAAACTTCTTTACAAGAAGCTGGCATCCTGCCCTCCCTAACTGGCCTTCTCTAGACATGAAGAATATGGCTCCACAAAGGCAGGTTGTGGGGGAAAATGTTCCAGGGTGGACTATCAAAACAGCTCCCTCACTTTAACAGGATAAGTGAGCACCAAACTCAAAATGTATGAAATGTGTCATTCCATGTCAAAAGCCCAGTTTATAAGCCCCCCCCTTCCAATTTCCAACCACAAACTCCAAAGTGTGGCCGACTATGTGCTTAGAGATAGCACCACTTGGGACAGCCCACAGTGGCTATCAAATCTTGAGCCAATTCAGCATTGCCAACCTTAAAAGCTCAAAAATCATGAGGCAAATAACCCAAAATCATGATATTGACCCCCCAAAAAAATCACTAAAGAGGTTTTGGGGTTATCTTTTGATTTTTGAACTGTGTACACATGTATTGTAAGTGTGATAATTACAGGGTTTCCAATGCTTGCAAGTGTACAAGGAGTAATAACATTTCGAACCTTTTTGCAGGAGCTCGCACTAGAAGACCCAACCAAGTGTGGGGCTCCATTGTGTTAGACCCAACACAAACACATCTAAGAGACTGTTACTCTCCCAAAGAGCTTATAGTCTAGTGCAAAGCCTGGTGACTGGTTTGTGAAGTGGAACTCACTAAACGCACATATAAGAGCTACCAAACATCCAATATTGGAATCTCTACTGAGCTAACTTGTGGCCTATGGTAGCAAGGCTATACAGCTCATTAGCAATCAGATGAGGTATCCTGTTCTCCATAAGCCCTACATTACATGTTTGAGAATGAGGCTATTCTCTGGAAAGGTGAGTTTATTAAATCAAATTCTGACTTTTTTGAAGCTTACAAAGACAAGGCTCTCTGAATATGCAGGCAAGAACTCCAATACTACTTTCGGTTAAAACACATTCTACAATAAAGTGACCCATCCAGTTCTCAAAGGGGTTTGTTAAAAACAAACGGTAGAAGTGCAACAATAAAACATAACATAACATCCAAATTCACTTCTAAATATTAATTTTTGCTACATAAAATAATGCCAGCAACTACTCCAGGGTCATTTTATTTTAAAAATATTATATTTTCCCCCTAGTTCAGCTGCAGAGCTGGAACCCACAATCTTGAGAGCCGTAGCACACACAGGAGTTATTGTGTGGGGTGGGGGTGGAGGGCAGGCAGAATGAGGAGTGGAAAGCATGTATTCTTCTACATGAGCCAGCTCATGAATGAAGACACATGACACACATTGCTAGGAGATTGCACAACTATTTGTGAGAGAGCAGTGCAATGATAGATATCAGAGTTTCAGGTTTCTATTCCTGGCACAGGGAGCAGAGTGTCGGCTAGGGATTACAGATAGCCTAGCCAAGTGTAATATCACCCCTGAAGAGATTATCTGAAGTGGCTGAACACAGAACCTCTGGATATAAGAGCATGACTCCTTAGCTAGAGAACCAGGTCTGTTATCGTGGTGGTAGTAGTAGAGTCATAAAAGTCTTTATATGTTCTCACCACTAGAAGGTGACAGAGCCACAACAAATTAGTGTAGGTCAGACAAATATCTGTCATGCTCCTTCTGAAAGGGACTGTGGCTCAGTGGAGAAGAGTGGAGCTCTACCTGATGTGATCTTCTGCAAGATCTCACAACTAAAATGACTGAATAATGGCTACTTCCCCCAAAATAGCAGTTAAATATCTTGGTTCATAATAAGGCACATGAAGACCACAGAAATATTAACTGCAGTCACTGGAAGAATTGAAGCTAGAATTCATGGTCTCCTGGTTGCACCTTAATGCATTTTCTCCTCAAGTAGAGGGATTTCTCTCTCTCTCTCTCTTGTCCCCTATCCCCAATCCAAAATAATATGAAGGCAGGAGATTGTCACACTTCCACATGAGCTCCTAGAACACAAGCCAAAATTGCATTGCTTATGACAAATTCATGGGAGTTTGCAACACAGCCAACTTTAAGGATTTGTCATCCACATGAATGATGAAGTCACTGAGCACTATTAGCACTGGCACCTCCAGCACTATTGAATTTAATAGTTGAGAAACAGGATACTTGAGAAAGTAACAGGGAACTTGCCAATTAAAATGGCATCTTTTTTAATGCAAGTTCATAGATGAGTTTCCTCTGCAGAGGTATTGCTGTAAGTTAATTTCCAGTCTCATTTCCACAAAGGATGTTTCTGTAACTGTGCAGCTAAGCTATCTGTCTCTGATCCACACTTTTCTTTATGTTTCATAGCAGAGGATTACAAAGTGAAAAATATCAATAAGCAGGTACATTTTACTTTGTGGCATGAACAGAGTAGAATGATACAGTTAAGGCAAAGGAAAAAACCTGGAGGGCAACAAACTGCGGGAGAAAGTTTTCAACCAGAGCCAAATGCATTATGCAGTACAGTGTATAAGACTGTCAGCCAGAATTCTGATTTAACTGAGTAGCAGTTAATGCCACAAAATACTTACATTGAAATTATTGGAAATCTTGAAATATCATATCTACTGAATGACCCAAATAGGTTAGAAGTCTTGAACACTGGAAACAAGCACTACCCTTGGATCTCCTACCTTTCACTTTCTTCTAATCCAATTAATATAAAATAATAATGTAATAACTAGACATTAACACTTCTCCTTCTTTATTACTGGGTCAATCATTCTAATTTTCTCAATAAATTCAGGGTCTTCAGATCAGAATCTGTGCATTTAAACAAGTCTACAGGTTGGTGGTTTAAATGAAATTAAACAAGAGACTAGTTGGTGTTGGTCCTGCTATGAGCAGGGGATTGGACTAGATGATCTCCTGAGGTCTCTTCCAACCCTAATAGTCTATGATTCTATTAAAAAGGGAAAACAAAGCATTCAATGGTTTCTTTTGTTTAAAAAATAAAATAAACTTTTGCCCGAGCCATTGAAATAGCTAGAGCAGGGGTCTGCAACCTTTACTGCTCAAAGAGCCATTTGGACCCGTTTCCCACAGTAAAGAAAACACTGGGAGCCACAAAACCCTTTTGACATTTAAAATGAAATAACACTCTCTTCTTCCCTCCCCCTTCTTCCCTCCCCCACCCTCTTCTTCCCTCCCCCTCCCCTCCAGCCGTGCTCTCGCTCTTCTTCCTCCCCCCCGCTCCGGCCGTGCTCTCGCTCTTCTTCCCTCCCCCTCCCCTCCAGCCGTGCTCTCGCTCTTCTTCCCTCCCTCCCCCCCCCTCCGGCCGTGCTCTCGCTCTTCTTCCCTCCCTCCCCCCCCCCTCCGGCCGTGCTCTCGCTCTTCTTCCCTCCCTCCCCCCCCCTCCGGCCGTGCTCTCGCTCTTCTTCTTCCCCCCCTTCCTCCCCCCCCCGCTCCCCCCCTTCCTCCCCCCCGCTCCCCCCCTTCCTCCCCTCCGCTCCGGCCGTGCTCTCGCTCTTCTTCCCTCCCCCTCCCCTCCAGCCGTGCTCTCGCTCTTCTTCCTCCCCCCCCTCCCCCAGCTTGCCTTGCCTTGCCTTGCCTTGCCTTGTGCCCCGGCCCCGGCTCGCTCTTATCCGCCGGCTCCGCCGCGCTTCGCCTCCTGCCCCGGCCCCGGCCCCGGCCCCGGCCCCGGCCCCGGCCCCGGCCCGACTTGCACTTCTCCGCTGGCTCCGCCTCTCCTCGTGCCCCGGCCCCGGCTCCGCCTCCGTTCTTCTCCCCCCCCCGCCGCTCGCCTCTTATTGACCCCGCCCCTCTCTTTCGGCTGAGGCTCCGCGCACTGGTTGGACAGTGCTGGCGGGCCGCATAGAAAACAGTCTGCGAGACGGTTAAAATTAGCACACACAGGGAGCCGCATCGGAGGGATGAAAGAGCCGCATGCGGCTCCGGAGCCGCGGGTTGCCGACCCCTGAGCTAGAGATTTGCTCAAACGAGAACACCGGATCCAAATGGTAGAGATGAGGTATGTGGGTCAAAATCTATACCTAGATTTCTATTTGTACTTTGCAGATTGGCTCAGTCTCTGCTTTTCATATGCACTCTTGATTTCTAAATGGTTACAGCAAAGATATTATTCAAGTTCAAGTACAAGGTTTGTTTAGAGTCTTCTTACACACAAAGAGATGTTCAGATGAATTCCTGTCTGCATCCTGTAACCCTACACCCAGGCTGGCAGCGGGAGCTGAGTGGGGCAGGTGGCAGGACCCGCGATGGCAGGAGCCTGGGGAGAGAGCCCAAAGCGGCGGCGGGCTGAGCACTCAGCCTGCTGCCGCTTTGGGCTTTCCCCCCAGGCTCCTGCCAGCCAGGGTTTCAGCCCACTGCCAGCCTGAGCTTCTTACACCCAGGCTGGAAGCAGGCTGAGACCCCAGCTCGTAAGGGGCCAGTGGGAGAAGCCCCAAAGTAGCAGCAGGCTAAGGACACAGCCCGCCGCCGCTTTGGGGCTTCCCCTACAGACCCCTTTAGACATCCCGGTTAATCCGCAGCCCGGTTAACCCACACCCGGATAATCGGGAGTCTACTGTATATATGAAGTCTATACTAGTTATATGACCTATTCCATTAAGCCTATTAAATAGTGCACATGATATGCTGCATATTGGATAACATGCAATTTAATTGGCTTTACAGAATAGCTTAGGGAGGACATATACTGAATTCATGACCATGAATACTTTCAATTCCTCTGACTTTGAGACTTGAAAATGGAACACTGAAATGTGTGATGGCTTAGTTTAGTATGGAAACCTCAAGGTACGGTAGACTCAAAAAAAAGGGGGGGGGAGGGAAGGAGGGTGGAATGATACCAAAACTTAGAAAATCAGTTCTCTCTGATTTGAATCATGGCTGGAAATTAGGATAGTACACAGACAGCTACATTTCAGACACCCTCCTTGGTGAAGAAAAATACAGGCTTGGAAATCATGTGGTACAAAAAGAGTCAAATTCTGATTCAGATTAAGGGCTACACAAACTATGTATGAGGCTATCCTGTCTTGAGGAAGGCCATATGCTGCTTTGGGCTGTGAAAGAGGCTTTTGTGCTGGGTCTGTGCTCAAAACACGGTATCTTGAGCCACATGGAATTAATGTAAAATAAGTGCTTGACCCCAGAGGAACCCAAGGAGCACCCCAGCCCTTTCTTACCCCTTCATATGGCACTGTGGGTTATTTCTGTGCACCATGATGTGATCTAAGATCAGTTCTATCATTGCCTACAAATTCGGACTGAACATATTCCCAAGCGTGACATCTGCTTTGTAGGGGGGAACTAAAGGCAAGGTTTGGGATGACAGCAATGGAGTGGAGAAAGCGCTTAGCATGTCTGGCCACAGTTCTCAAAATCAGATTAGTGAAAGACTGGTAGAACTGTGACTGAATCAGTGGCCATAATTGTTGGAACACTAGTCTCATACAAAATATCCATAAAGTATATTAGAATTCCCCACGTGGAGTCACCAGGAACTAGACTGGCCATGTATGTGTGTGTGTAAGGAAATTTAAATTAACTCTTTAGGGTATGAGAGCATAGAGAGGAACTGACATTAGGCATGACCATAACTAATGTGTGGCAAAAATCAAACTGAAGAAAAACAAAATTGCAAAAAGCACCATGAAAACTGAAAACAAAAGGCTAATAAGTAGGATCTTACAGCAGCAATATCAAGTTGAACTGAAGAACAGATTTCAGGCACAATAAGACTTAGATCCACCACAAAAGTCAATATTGACAGGCCACACTCCTTTCTGCATGACAGTATCATAGATACCATAATAACTGTAGCTGGTTCCTGACAAGCAAATCTAAAGTCTGGATAAATGAGGATAAGTGGAGCTGTGTCAAAGAAAGGAAACAAGCTCAAAGCAAACATTACACCTCCAGAAAAAGAAACGGTAAAAAAACTGTATGAAACCAGGATAAAGCAGTAAAAAGCAGCTCGAGAACAGAGAAGGGAATGCATGAGGACATAAGAATGGCCATAATGGGTCAGACCAAAGGTCCATCAAGCCCAGTATCCTGTCTACCAACAGTGGTCAATGCCACATGCTCAGGAGGGAATGGACAGAACATGTAATCATCAAGTGATCCATTCGCTGTTGCCCATTCCCAGAAGTTGAAGCATCTCCTGAAAGAGATGATAGTAAAACACTATCATCTCAGTAAGTTCCTAACTGGGAAATTTACACCAGCCAGAGGACCTGTTGAGGAAAGTCTTTAACAACAAAGCAAGAATAAAGAGTGCAATGGGCAGAGAACTCTCAAGAGGTGATACACAGACCAGCAGCAGAAGAAACTGACTTTTATGAAGAAATTAAATGACTAGAGCTGAGCAAGTTTTTGGATAAAACTTGTTTTGGGGAGGGATGAAAAATACAGAGTTGGATCAACCAAACACACTTTGTGAATTTGTTTAGAATTTGCTGAATTGTTTTAGTTGAAAATTTCACATTTTATTTTAAAAAGGGTTTAAAACCTCCCAAAAAGGGTTTAAAACCTCCCCACAGCGGTCCAACAAGGTCACCCACTCTCAGGCTTCCAACTCCCTGTCCTTACCAGAGTATGTCCAGGCTGCACTGCCTTCACTGTGTAATTCGTAGCAGAAACAAGATGCCCAAGCACACCTGCTTTTGCTTTCTCCGCAGAGACAATTAACAGTGTGACTTCCCACAGTTATAGACACCACCCAGATCTTTCTATGCAAGCCTGTTTTATTCTTAAGGCAAAAGCACTGTGGAGAAAACATTAAAAGCAACAGAAGAATCTACACATTGTAATAAGTTTACCAGAGACTCCTCAACTCTAACATGGACTCTGGCAGGCGAATCCTTCTAAACCACACAAAGGAGTCTCTTCTGTGGTTATAAGTTCATAACAGCCTCAGATCAGAGCTAACACAAGTCTTATTGGACCTCAGTAGGCTCAGTCCTTCCAACCCCTCTCTAAGGATTGGGGCCCTCCATGGACTGAGGTCCTGTGTGTTTTCTGGATAAGGAAGAAGGCCCTGAGGCAGCTTAAAACCAGGCTATTTGCCTCAAAAACCCTCTTGGCTCCCAGAGAATTCAATTGGAACTAGTACACACGAACCTCTCCAATAGGTTGTCTTGAAAAGGCTGATCACAGAGGAGTTACATTAATATCCCCCATTAGAGAAAGTTCATAAAATGCCACAATAACACATACCCAACTGCATTTGTAATACAATAAATTTCAAAGATACTAAACCTAATTCAATAAAGTTTAACTGAATTCAATAACTTTATATTACTTCCATCAGATTTGTCCAGTTTATTACAAGATATTGTCAGCCTCTCCCAGGAGCTACTTCCACCATATTGTGGAGGGCAATGTTTCCCAGAGTGTAAGGTATGCCCATAAGGGGAGGCATCGAGGACAAAGCCAGAACCCTCAATTGTTCTCCAGAATCTCAGCTTTCTTCACCTGAGCAGGCATGGGAGAAAAGCCATTTTGTACCTTCTTCACAAAGCACACCATGAAAGAGCAGGTAAAAAAGCCTCTCTCTTTAGCCTTAGGACTTTACATAAATTCCCAGCATCTTTCTCTGTAGCCAGATAGAAATGTATGCTGGATTTTAGTTTCTAAACAAAATTCAGACCTATTCACCACCCTAGTAATAATATCTTCTTTTCTAGATAACCCCTCTTTGTAAATAATGGGAAGAGCAGATTTGGAATTTGTGGAGGTAATGTATCGAGCTGAATATGATGGGTGTTCAAATTTGCACAGGATGCTTGGCAGGATGGATTAATTAACACATTTGTTCTCAGCCAAATATCGTCAGTGCACAGCAGAAGGTAAAATAGCTGTTCTTCCAATAGTAGATGCACTGCCTGCGGAGTTCTCTAGTTGAAGTTGATATCTTACAAATCTTATAGACTACTGGGGAAGTTCCAGAGAACTGGGAAAAGGCTAATGTTGTACCAGTATTTAAAATGGGTAAATGAGATGACGAGGGTAACCTGTCAGCCTGACATCAATCCTGGGCCAAAGCACAGAAAGGCCAATATGGGATGTAATCAAATAAATTATGACAGTATAATTAGTAGCAATCATGGTTTTATAGAAGATCTTGTCAAACAAACTTGGTATTATTTTTTGATGAAAGCACAGGTTTGGCTGGCAAGAATGTAGGTCACAGTTACAGAATAGGGAACTATATTTTGTAAAGCAGAGACTCTGAAAGGGATTTAGGGGTGATGGTAGAAAACCAACTGAACATGAACTCCCAGTGTGATGTGGAGTTTTACAGGGCAAACACAATCTTTGGATATTTAATCAGGAGAATAAAGAGTTGAAGAAAGAAAAGGCTATTGCCTCTGTATACACTAGTGAGACCATTACTTCAATACTGTGTCAAGTTTGGTTTCCACAGTCATGAATGGTGTCTCATAGTGGCCCCCTGGAGGCAAAACTCAATGTTGTGGTGCTCAGTCTCTGTTTTCCCCTCCTCAAGCTCGTAAATAATGGCTTCACAAACTCCCCTTTACAACACAATTGTTTGTGCTCACTTATTAACAACAAACCAGTCTTCATAGTCCACACCTGATAATGTCCAATAGACTAAAATCATAAACAGAATCTTTGGCCAGCACCAAAGTTCCTCTTCCCCGCTGACCTTCACCAATGGTCTCACCACGTGCTAATGAAACATAAGAAAACATATCTTTGGCACCCTTCCTGGGCAACTTTTCTGCATATTCTTTGCATCTGCTCCTCTACTCTGCAGAGCACGTCTTTGCTTTTATTACCTGAGCACCACCTCCCAGGTCTTTCTTCCTGGAAGCCCTTTTTCCCCAGCAGGTTCTCATTCTCTCCATTCCCAGGACCTCTCTGCTGCTCCTGCTTCCCCCCACCCCATCTCTTAATGAAAGTCGGGGGTTTTATAGGGCATACTTGTCCCGTCCTCTTCTACATCTGACTAATGGACAGGGCTGGCTTGATTCAGGAGCAGACCATCCTGCTACACACACTTGAAAAGGAAATTTAAAAAATGGAAATAGCTGCGAAAAGTGCTAGAAGAATGAGGCAAGATCTGGAAATCTGTCGTATAGATAGAGAGAGGCTAAACAAGCTTAATTTAATGTTGTTTGTTGCAGAGTTTGTGTAGCCGTACGGATCCCAGGATATGAGAGAAACAAGGTGGATGAGGTGGTATCTTTTATTGGACCAATTTATGTTGGAGGAAGAAACAACCTTTCAAGCTTCACAGAGCTCTTTTTCAGGTCTGGAAAAGGTAACCAGAGTGTTACAGCTAAATACAAGGTGGGACAGATTTTTAGGCATAAAAGGTTCAGATGTTGCAAGAAACCACTTAAAATGAAGTGGGCAATTAACACCTCTGCAGTCATAGTACAAAGGAGGGTTAGTAAATTACAGATTGCATTAATAAGACCTGTTTCTGTTTAGTCCATGATTTTTGGTGAATTTTCAGTCCACGATTTTGGTTATGAATTTAATTTCCAATACCTCTTTTGAAGTTGTTGTGCAGGTTTCCTTGGAGGATGAGGACTGAGAGGACAGATTTGAAGTGACTGGTTGGTGGAAAGTATTCACCAAGAGGCGATGTGGTGTTTTTGTCTTATATCACTTTTCTGTGTGCATTCATTCAAGAGTGTTGTGATTGGTTTCACCTAGATGATTATTGCTGGGGCATTTGATGCATTGGCTGAGGTATGACATGTTGTGATAGGCACGTGTCTGGTGCCACTTTGAATTGGTTGCGTCCTAGTCTGTGGAGAGGTGGTTTCTGATAATGACATTGGAAAGTTTGGGGGGTTATCCGAAGGCCAGAAAACAGGGGTTGAGAAAAATTTCTTTCAGGATTTGGTCCCCATCAAGTATGGGTTCTAATTGTTTGAGGATATCCTATAGGGGTTCTGATGTGGAGTGGTAGGTAACAACCTGAGGTGTGTGGTCAGTGGAGGTTTTTTTCCTGTATTGAAGGTTCTCTAAGGGTATTTAGGTGATCTGTTTCATGATACAATCTATTTCTATGATGGAGTGTCCTTGTTTGGTGAAGGCAGTTTTAAGTGTGTTAACATGTGTCCAGGACTTTCTCTTCAGAGCATGTTTTGTGGTATTCAGAGCATATTCTATCACTTTCACAATGCTATCACTCTCTGATTTATCTGTCCTTGTCCTCAAAGAAAACTTGCACAACTCCTTCAAAAGACATGCATGGGAATTTAAATTCACAAGTCTGCTAGACACTAAAACTCATGGTCTTCTAAACAGAGACGCTGGTTTTACAACTCATTAAAACAACTGGGAACCTATTAACCCTCATTTAGTCAATTACTGAAGAGATATTAATTTTACATTTAATTTTAAGTGGTTTCTTGCAATATCTTAACCTCGTATGCTTAAAAATCTGTCCGATGTTCACATTTGCACAGGATGCCTGGCAGGATGGATTAATTAACACATTTGTTATCAATTCATTAACACATTTGTCCCATCTTCTATTTAGCTGTGAGACTCTGGTTACCTTTCCCAGACTTGAAGAAGAGCTCTGGGGAGCTCCAAGGTTTGTCTCTTTTACCAACAGAAATTGTTCTAATAAAGGATATAACATCATCCATCTTGTCAAATTTAATCTATTTAGTTTATCCAAGGGAAGTTTAAGAGGTGACTTGGTCATAGATAGTCTAAGTACAGCAAAACTCGCTCCTCCAATCATGCCAAGGTCCCTTACTGCCTACAATAGCAGTGTGATGGCAACCATGCCAAGACTGCTGGGGGGGGGGGGTAACTGCACTCTGCCCACAAGCGCCCCAATGAAAAACTCAGCCCTCAGTTTTGGGCCCCACACTACAAGAAGGTTGTGGAAAAATTGGAAAGAGTCCAGCGGAGAGCAACAAAAAATGATTAGGGGGCTGGAGCACATGATTTACGAGGAGAGGCTGAGGGAACTGGGATTATTTAGTCTGCAGAAGAGAAGAATGAGGGGGAACTTGATAGCTGCTTTCAACTACCTGAAAGGGGATTCCAAAGAGGATGGATCTAGACTGTTCTCAGTGGTACCAGATGACAGAACAAAGAGTAATGGTCTCAAGCTGCAATGCGGGAGGTTTAGGGTGGATATTAGGAAAAACGTTTTCACTAGGAGGATGGAATGGATTTCCTAGGGAAGTGGTAGAATCTCCTTCTTTAGAGATTTCTAAGGTCAGGCTTGACAAAGCCCTAGCTGGGATGATTTAGTTGGGGATTGGTCCTGCCTTGAGCAGGGGGTTGGACTAGATAACCTCCTGAGGTCCTTCCCAGCCCTGATATTCTATGATTCTATAAGGGGATGGATCAAGAAATATAGACCTTTCCCTTTGGCTTTCTTAGCTTCTCTCTCTCTCTCTCTCTCTCTCTCTCTCTCTCTCTCTCTCTCTCTCTCTGAGGGACATCAGCCACTGCAAATGCCTCTGGAGGAGACAGAGCTGAGGGGAAAACCCCACAAAAGGCAAATAAAGCCCTGAGACCTGACCTGGCATTAAACAAAAAAAATTATGGAGCCAAATTCTTAATCAAAAATTTGAATTAAGATGTTGTAATTTTTTTAACCAGGTTTTGAAATTAGGTTCAAAGAGCATATAAAAATGGAAAGGTGATATTGTGTTAGGCATTCTGGACATTTTCATATTGTGTATTTTTAGAAAATATACAAGTACCGAGGTATTTCACTAATGCTTTGCCATATGCCAAGTTGAAGATGCACACCACATGATAGAGTTCACTTAACTCAGTGAAAAATGTGTTAATTATTTTGGTCACATTCCTTATACTGTTTTAATCGGGACCATGATAAATGAAAAACTGTGTCCATTAATATGTTGCCATGTAATTTGCTAGACTGAGTAATGTGAAAAATAAACCCAGTAATGTGTGACTGTAGCCCAAAGTTTTAATCTTACATTCTCAGCCTCTAAGAGGATCTGAATGGAAACAAAAGGATTTATTTGGTAATATGCTTATAAGTAGCCTGTGAACTAAACTGAAGCTTTTTTTATTCTTCTGTCACTAAGTTGCAGAAGATCATTCATCTGGTATCTGGACCTCCATTCAGTCCCCATATTGATCAAAGACTAAATAGAAAGGAATGAATGTTTTGGACAAATAAGTTAATTAAGGCTTCTTCTATAGGGGCATGTTTCTGTTTTTGATTATACAGATCACAGATTCAGCATTAGACTTTGATAGTTTTGACCCAATTTAGGACTGTACCGTGCTTTATTTTAAGAAGTGATTGAAATAAGCCTCTTTGCTCAATTTATAATGAATTGGACTTGCTGACATTAGATCAAAGACAAAAGCTGTATTGGTGATGCTAGCTTATTGTTTGTTTCAACAGCATAGATACAAGTTGGTTGAGATGAACCAGGATAGATAATCAGACTTAAATAAAATGAATACTGGATAGAAGCCAGTTTTCAACTGAAAGAAAGATTAAGCCAGCTCATTTTGTTAAACTAAATTAGTTGTCTACATATGAGAAGAAGATGGAAGGAAAGGAAGGCTCCCTTCAGCTAAATGTTTCACTTCATACTCTGAGTAGGATGTATACTGTTTACTGTGCCTCATCCTGCAGTCTTGGGATAACATTATTCTATCTAATTTAAACATAGTGGACCTAGAATAAATATTATTCTAGCTAATTTAAACATAATGGTCTGATTCTCTGTGATATTAATGCTTGTGTATTTGTAGTTTCTTTTGGAAAAAACATCCAGTCTTGAGTTAAAAATTACTAGTGATGGAGAATCCACTGTCACCCTTGGTAAATTGTTCCAATGGTTAATTACTCTCACTCTCAGCTTAAATTTCCAGCCATTGGATTGCATTATACCTTTGTCTGCTAGATGACGTAGTCTTATAATCTAATTTTACCATTTTGGGAATGTTCTTCATTTAACTCTTCTGTGTGTATTGATTTTATTGTGTATGATCATCTCTCTAAACTTAAGAATTTTAAGGGGGGATATCCAATTAATAACTTTTCACATCTAAGAGTTTGATCATGATAGTTGCTGCCCTACATTAATGGGAGTTGCCTATGTAACTGGAGAAATAAGTTCGTCTTTTTCAAGTTCCAGACACAATAATGATATTGTAATTAGAACAACTGGATTATAAGCAGGAATAGAAATTGCCCATCACATATAAGGATCAGTTGGTCTTATAGCATACCCTGATGTACTGAGCTTGATTTTCCTCTCAGTTACACTGGTTTTGGCTCCAGTGACTGCAAGTGAGTTATTCATGATGTAAGTAAATACTGTAATGTAGGGCAGAGGTCATGAAGGGAAGAAGTAAGATGTTGGGGTAACAGAGAGAAAACAAGTCACATGTTAGCTCCTCCAATGCGGAGAACACTGGGGACCAAAATAACTCTGACATAATTTACAGAAGACAAGGGATTGGCTAGAGTATTCAGCACTCTGATTCTCCTTCATCACACCTACTCCTCTTCCTCCCACACACTTGTACAGCATGTGTAGATTTCATAGGGCCCTATCAGAGGAGAAACCTGTTTGTACTGGGAAACTTTTCAGTTGCTTTGTACTGTCTTTGATGTACAAAGCAGCTGGAACCAGGGTTATCTTTCCAAACAAATAAATATAGCTTCAGGTTGTTTGAACCATGGTTGACAAATTGTTTTGCAGAATAATAATTTTGAGCATGTTATTCTGACAATCTTATTTTTTTACCAAAAAGTTCAGTTCTTTGCAAAATAAAATTCAAACATAACAGTAAAATCAGTATTATGTTCAGTGTCTAATAATAACTATTTTGCAGGCAAGCTTTCACATAGATCAATATATATTGACTACAATGGCTTGCACTATGGGGATTTTGCCTATCACAGTCCTAAATTTAGGGCCAAAAAATTAAGAGTGAAATCTCCATTTCAAGGTGGTTCCTAAAGTCACGGAGAAGACATGAATCATAATGGCAAAGTCTACAGTGGAAAGAAAAGGTTGCAATCAAATATAAATGAAAAAGCTGTCCAGTGTAGAGAAGAATTGCCCAACATTACCCTCTTAAACCTCTTGGAGAGATAAGATTGAAGGGACTTGGATATATCTTTAACACTTCATGACCAATGTATCAAAGGCAACTAATAGATCTCATACATAATAGGAATATTGTCTCTTCATCCATCATTAGGATCAGTGCCACAAGAGCAGTTTCTGTGCCATATCCAAGTCATTACCTAGATTGACAACAGCTAAGGAAATCTCAGGCATCCAAACACTCTGAGTTGGATGACTGCAAACCTTTTCGAACATCGTGAGCACAAAGGAAAATAAAGACTCATGACCTTTCAAGTCAGGAAGAACACGGGTCCAGAGAACAGATTGCATGATGAAGTTTACCCGACTGATTAGAAAGCTTCGCTGGCTGAAACTCAAATAGAGATACTGTAGCATTTGTCTTCTCTAGACAACACACTTTTTCCACAGACGCAGAAAGCTCAGTCAGAATTTGGGTGATTTTCTCCACAAAATAACCAGCAATATACTTGTAACAGGAGGTATTCGAATCAGACCATTCACTAACCAATACAGCACCAGAAATAAATCTACAGTAAACCCTTGATTTAACGGACCTCGATTTAACGGACTTCGGATGCAACGGACAAAATTTCTGAGCAAGTCTGATGCATTCCTGATCCATTTCTGGCGGGCTGGCTGCCGGATCCCGGCTGCCGCCCGGGTCTAGGCAGTGGGCAGGCTGGCTGCCGGCTCCCGGCTGCTGCCCTGGTCTCGGCAGTGGGCGGACTGCGGAGCTGTCGCCCCGACCCTGTGGCGGGCGGGCTGCTGCTCCGACAGCTCTTTTTTTTTTATTATTAAATAACGGACTTTTTGATTTAACGGACACCCCCTCGCCCGAATTAGTCCGTTAAATGGAGGTTTTACTGTACTGATCAAGATTTGGCAGCTGCTATGGTAGAGGCAAAAAACCTCCTTCTGCACGGCTACAGCATATGAATGATTAAATAGTTTTAAGACATATTCAGTCAATCACCTTGAGACTTTATCTACCAGAGTCTTAGTAGTCTTCCCTCCCATTTCAGTTGCTGCAGGCTGTCTGTAAACCCACATGAGTTGTGAGACAGAAGACCAGGAAGTTGTCATCATTTTAAGTCATTGTGCAAAATACAAGTCCTTTTTAATAATGGATAAAATGCAACTGCAACCTAATATTTTCCAATGTATTATTATTCTCTCACAATTTATCTATGAAATATATGCCTTTTGCAGTGTGTTCTAATTTCTCTCACCCACTGCATTTTGGGGGTGAGAGAAATTATTATTATATAGTTTGTAATTCTGTGTCATATTCTGAGATTTGTAAAAGGCATTATCTAAAATGGATATGTCACTGGATGTTTGTGGGGATAATTTTTTAAAAAGATAGAAAGAAAGATCACGGGTTTGGGAAGGAGAAAAGCCAGCAAGTAAACGGAGAAGAAGAACAGAACATAATGAACAGTAAGAAAGGAAAGGACATAAAGGGGCTGAAGGAGGGAGAATCATAGAATCATAGAACTGGAAGGGACCTCAAGCGTCTTCTAGTCCAGGTCCCTGAACTCAAGGTAAGAGACTATGTATTATCTAGATCATTCCTGACAGGTATTTGTCTCACTTGCTTTTAAAAATCTCCAGTGACAGAGATTTTACAACTTCTCTAGGCAATTTATTATTCCAGTGCTTAACCATCCCAAAAGTTAGGAAGTTTTTTCCTCATGTCTAACCTAGACCATCCTTGCTTCAATTGAAGCCAGTTGGTTTTGGTCCAATCCTCAGAGGTTAGAGAGCAATTTGACCTAGTTTCCACTTTTTGTAGGACACTCTTTTGAGTTTCAGATCATTGAAGATCTCCTGGTTAGACCAGAGTGGTCTCTTGCCATACTCCTATCTTTCCTAGGCAGTAGGATTGTTTGCCCTTGTGACCTTAATATTTCTTTGAAAAATTAACAATTCTTTTGAACTATTTTTCCCCTTAGAATTGCTTCCCAAGGGATCTTACCTACCAACTTCCTGATTTTGCTAAAGTCTGCCTTTGAGAAGAAAAAACACAACAATTTCAAAACAGGTGTGAAAAATATGACCTAAAATAAAGAAAGAGTGGAATGAAGAATTTAGGATGTGAAAAAGAATGAATAATAAATTAACAGAAGACAGGATGCAATCCATTTTGTTAAAGTTCCTTATTTAGAAATTTAATTAATAATGGCGCAACTCAATAAATAATAAACATCATGTGACTATTTTATTCCTGTATATTGCATGGGTGTGGGTGATTTGGAGAATATTTTGGGGGAAGGGAAAAGATGGACAGCTTTGGAAGCATGATGGCACAAGTATTTTTCACTTGGTCTAGAAAGCTTTGGGGAAAATATCAAGCTATGAGCAGGAAAGCTATCCCTGTCTTTGATAACAAATGGAAGGATGTTTAAGCAACTACTCTTCTCCTTTGCTCTCTATTTTCTTCTTCTCTGCCACACCCACTCCTTAAAGAGTGTCCTGCACTGAAGTATCTCTTTTATGGAGAAAACCCATCACTTCTGCCAGCCAGAGGGGGTCAGTGTAAAGCAAATTAGTATATAGTGTGGGCTAAATACGCTGCCCATGTGGCTTTATCGGAAAAGAGTGATGGGGGTTAGGGAGCCAAATTCAGGTTTTTTTCCTTGCAGTGCAGTGCCGGATCTGCCTACTGCCATAGTTATATCTTTAGAAATAGTTTTCCCTTCTATTCCTCTTCTTGGCTTCATCTAAATTACTACTACTACATCATCCACATTATTTTCTATGATTCTGTATTAGTGTCCATTGTCACACCTTTAGATGGTACCACTGAAGTATTTGGGGACGGTAGTTTTGAGTCTTTGGGGACCCTGTATGCTATTTATTGTTTCATTTACCAAGATCTGTATAATTGTTGCTACTGAAGTTAAGTTTTAAATCAAGGATACTAGTTAAACAAATTGCAACGTCGTGAACAGAAGGATTTGTGTTTTTCCATCCATCAGACTTATTCACAAATAATACCAGCTGTATGGCAGTACAGTCTAGCAAACATTATTACTTTTTTGCAAGCCATATCTAAAGTTGTATTCATTACTTCCGCATCACCCATTACACTTTGTGAAATCCCCAACCCTGCTCTCATTTATGTTCTTTTACCATTTAGTCAATGAGAATATCACATTTTCCACTGCTACACACCCTTCCCACAGGTTACCCTACTATTTTCATGGTGGAAACGACCTTTTCCACATCATACAAGCTACCTAAGCTTAGAAGAACACAACACCAGCCAAGGTGGAGGAATAAAAATAAAATCTTCTCTTGACAACAATACTTTTTGGGGGGTTCTATAAAAGATCATTCATAAAAAGTATCAGAAAATCCTTTGAAAAGAGTCACTTTTAAAATACAGAGAAAATGAAACTGTTTAGGGGACATTTAAAGAGAAACTAAATGACTTGTGGCGAGGGATAAAATTCTAGACAAATACTAGTAGGACAACTCAAGTGAAATAACAACTTTCAACTCTGAAGAGTTACAGGGAAGGAACAGAGAGGATACCAGAGGCCACCAGTAGAGTGCATAAAGTTTGCCCTTGAATGGTCATAGTGCTGCCTCACGCTGATTAATATGAAACAAGTGTTAGCCCTTCACTAGTGAACTACCTTAGCTAGCCAGCTAAGTCTCCCTTCTCTGCACCTTTACCCCACTATATCCCCCTTCACTACCTTAATTCTTCCCCTTGTATCTCCACCCTGTGCACTGAATTAGACAAGAGTACTGTGTAAAAAAAAATTACGTACAGAACTTAATTGTTATACATTTATAACATGCAATTTTTGTACACTTCCCCTCGGATTGTATGAAAGGCATATTTTATCAATCAAATAAGCCTACCCATCTATTCAATCATTTATCCACTTCCAAATTAAACTCTGAGCTTCTCCCATCACTGCTAGCTTATTGGTTATACACTGGTCATATACGCAGTATGGAGAACTCAGAAGCCTTCCCACAGCCAGGTCCAAATCATTCACATTTGAGGGATAGGCCAGGGAGGATCCCAAATGACATCCTCAGGTTGGTTGGCTATTTGCATGGTCCACTGTAAATCTGGAGATTCTGAGCCAGAAGACAAGGATTTCCTCATTAGGCCATGAGGCCACGAGATATCTCATGCTGTTCTTTACTGGTCTTATCTGGATGACTGCTTTAAAGATCAGTATTCATCAATTCTATGATTCCTCTAGGGAGGGAAAATTCCCACAAAGTGGAACCTTTGAGAATGACAGAAAAGGGAACAGCTGGACATAGATGTGATATATGGGCCAAATACTGAGGTTTTATTTAGTTTTTACAACAAAAAAATAATAATTTTAGTTTCTTTTGAAGTCAGTGTGAGTTTGCTTGAATAATAATTATGAAAAAAACTAAGTGAAGACCTCAGAATATATTGATTCAAAGCCTACTGAAGTCAAAGGGAATCTTTCTATTCACTTTATTGGGCTTTTTAGATCAGGCACTGGCTTATGTGACAGATCACTCTTTCACCCCTCTCAGAAACAGGCAGGAAAACCCTTCTTTGCTTCAAACAGTGCTCTTTAATTCACAGTGCAAGTCCCCACCACCAATATATACAGCTTTGTACAGTCTTTCAGCATACAGCTCTTGATAGCTCAGCTCTACAGCTTACAGCTTTACAGACTCTTTATAGTCCAGCTCTTAACATGCAACTCTAAACATGCAGTTCTAAACATACAGCTCTGACTAGCTCTAAACACACAGCTCTCAATCGCTCCAAACCACCACCACTCTATACCATCCCCACCACACTGGGCTCGCTTCCTGGCAGGCCTTTTATCCCCCTGGGGAGGCTGCCAGGTGTCACTCATCAAGCCTGAGCCCAGGTGGCTGATTAGGCTTCCTGCAAGGGAGCTTTGCAGAGGGTTTTTCTCCCTCTTAAAGGGGCAGCAGGGCTGGCTCAGGCACTCCTGGCCAGCACCCTGCCACACACCTCCCCCCTTAGCCTAGCCCCATCGGGCTGGCTCAGACCCTTCAATATTTTCCAATTATATTTAACAGGCCCTCGAACCCTTTCTCCTCATTTCTCTCACCATAGTAGCATGGTCCTGAGGCTTTGGGGTGTCATGCCCGGCTGTGGCAGAGAACCCCACTGCCTTCATACTTTCTGCCCTTGCCTCTTTCACAGGCGCCGCCTGGGCAGGGGGTTGTGGTACTTTGCCCCCCTGCTTTTCGGGGGGGGAGCCTTGTCCACTCCTCACACTGCAGGGAGTAGGGTGGAACTGACCGTCCCTCTGCCTCAGTTTCCCCCAAGCTCTGACAGGGGCCCAGGGCCTCCTCTGTGGAGCTTACCTCCTGCTCTGGCCTCAGCCCTTCCTGGCTGTCTAGGTCCTTCGCAGGGTTAGTGGGCTGAGACCCGCCCCTTCTCTCAGCCGAACCCCCCGTACGGGTTTGCACGCTCAGCCTTGGGGCAGCCCAGGGCCTCGTACCTCCCACCGGGCCCCAGTCCCACCCAATAATTACAGGGCAAGGTAACCCCTCTGGCACCCCGACCCGCTTCCAGCGGAATCGTCCGCTGATTTCTAGGGGGACCTGGGCCACCCGACAGGTCTTCCTGTCCCCATGGACACACTGTAAGTCCATGGTAGCCCCCGGAATTAGCCACTCAGGGCGTACCAACGCTCTACGGACAAGCGTACAGGGGGAGGCTGAGTCCACTACCCCCGGTTGGGACTTCCTCCCCACCTGCACCCGCAGGGTGGGCACCCCCTTCCGCGGTTTCCGCCCCCAAACCTCGGTCCACCCACACCAATCGGTGTAGCCACAGTCCATGGCTGGGCAGTCCCTCTTAATATGCCCTGGCTTCCCACACTGCCAGCAGGTAAGCCTGGCAATTCTCTCTGGCGCCCCTCTGGGCTCCCCATCCGTCCCTTTTCCCTTAGCTGGGGGGGGAGTCCATGGGCCGACGCCCCAAATCCCGGACCCGTCGTGGTTGTTCTTCTCCCCGAGGTCCCTCTGCCTCCACGTATTCCTCGGTCAGGCGCACCGCAGACTCCACCATCTCCGGCTGGTGCCTCCTGACCCAGGTATGGACAGTCTCGGGGAGGCTGAGCAAAAACTGCTCCAAGATCAGGGAGTCCATGATTTCCTCCCCTGACCGGGCCTCCGGCCTCAGCCAACGTGTCGCCCAGTCTCTCAGCCTCTGGGCAAACGCCCGGGGCCGCACCGCCTGCGTCCAGCGGGCCGCCCGCAACTTCTGCCGGTATTTTTCCGGAGATAAGCCGACCTGGTCCAAGATGGCCGCTCTTACAATATCAAAGTCTTGGGCCTTTACAGTGCCCAGGGCCATATAGACCGCCTGGGCTTCGCCCACGAGGTAGGGAGCAAGCTTGAGGGCCCAGGTGGTCCACTCCCACCCGGCTGTGGTGGCTACCCTCTCAAACGTGCCCAGGAAGGCATCGGGGTCATCCGCCGGGCTCATCTTACAGAGTCCCCAGCCCGGCGGCCGCATGCCCTCTCCTGCCCCTCGACTCACCAGGTACTGCAGGAGAGTTGCCTGGGTCTTTGCTTGCTCCTTGACAAAGTCTTGCAGCGTCCTCTGCTGCTCAGCCTGGGCCTGCTGCATGGCCTGGTGGGTTTGTTGCAAGGCGTGCATGGCCTGCTGGGTCTGCTTTTGCTGCTCCACAAGCCACTGCAGGGTTCCCTCCATCTTTGGGCCACCAGTTGGGTTGCTGGTGTAGCGATCCCACCTCTAACACCACGTGTGGCAGACCGCTCTCTCACCCCTCTCAGGAACAGGCAGGAAAACCCTTCTTTGCTTCAAACAGTGCTCTTTAATTCACAGTGCAAGTCCCCACCACCAATATATACAGCTTTGTACAGTCTTTCAGCATACAGCTCTTGATAGCTCAGCTCTACAGCTTACAGCTTTACAGACTCTTTATAGTCCAGCTCTTAACATGCAACTCTAAACATGCAGTTCTAAACAGCTCCAAACACACAGCTCTGACTAGCTCCAAACCACCACCACTCTATACCATCCCCACCACACTGGGCTCGCTTCCTGGCAGGCCTTTTATCCCCCTGGGGAGGCTGCCAGGTGTCACTCATCAAGCCTGAGCCCAGGTGGCTGATTAGGCTTCCTGCAAGGGAGCTTTGCAGAGGGTTTTTCTCCCTCTTAAAGGGGCAGCAGGGCTGGCTCAGGCACTCCTGGCCAGCACCCTGCCACACTTAGCACACCAAGTTGCTTGAATGTTCTCTCTATACTGTATTTCATTAATCTTACAATTTCAAGCATATATCACATACAATGTAAATGACAATCTGCCAATGCAAACCAGGTAAACAAAATACTTTTAATTTCTAATCACAAAGGTTCTGAACAGCTTTAACATATTTTTGAAGCCTCAACATGCCAGTCGCTGAAAGTGTTGAAGTTTCAAATTAGTATTTTAAATTACTGTCCTTCTTATATATAATCTCATTAACCTTCAGAGTTATTGAATAGTTATTCACATTTAACATTTTGCAAAGCATTAATCAAAACTTTTAAGTTATTAATTTTCCAATAATTTCTTTAAAGAATTTGAAGACAGTCAGTAGTCAAATATATTATATGTCATGACTTACCTGAACCAAATTCCATCCTTTCAGGGATTCAGCAATGATAGAAGTGACTGTTGCACATACTCCACCAAAAACCATCAGATGATTAGGTCCATATTTTATTGCATCGTAGAAGGCTTTGAGTCCTTTTGCATTGTCACACTGGAAAAAAAAGAATTATTTCTTAACTAGAAATCGCTGACAATATGGACCATCATAGATAACAATACTGATTTACAAACTATTGAACAGACAAAACATTCAGACATTGACTTGACTAGGTTTGATTTCTTAGTGTCCAAAACTTGCAAGGTTCTGTGCACCCTGGGCTTTGGACTTCCTGGACACAAGGATTCTTAGTGTGCACAGCCTCTGTACTGGAGGCTAAAGCTTATAGGACGAGGCTTCATGCATCATTTAACTCCATTGTGCCCACTCTGCCAGAATTTTGACTGCTAAAATGTTATCCATTAACACCGGTGATGGGGAACAAATAGGGTGAGCAGACAGCAAGTGTGAAAAATCAGGACACGGGGGTGGAAAAAAGAAAAAGCCCCAAATATCAGGAGTGTCCCTATAAAATTGGGACACCTGGTCACCCTAGGAACGAAGCAGCAGTGACAAAGAACAAGTGCTGATGTTTTAAAATGTTAATAGAATCATTTTGCTACCTATAGCTACATTTTTTCTAGTATTTTAATACCTCACCTGCCAGATTTGCCAAAGAATATATTTTATGTACCGGCATCTGTTGTGAAAGTTACATCCATGTCAAAGCATGCAAATAACATTGTTTTGTATTAAAAAATATAAAACCTCTATATTTTATGCATATACATGTATAAAATATAATAAAACAATACTTTTAAGTAACGGACACAAAACATCAAGAAAGTATAATTTTAAAATCCTATAACTATAAACAATTGGATTACTTCCTTGTTTTAAATTATAAAGAGCTCTACTATAGTTTGAGAGTAAGCTCAAAAAATGAAGCCTGAAGAACAATTCTAGTCAAAGTTACAAAGCATGTGACTGTTAGGCTTATGCTGGAACAGCCTCAGCTTCTCTATAATCTCATATAGTAGCAACTTGATATTTCATGTTGTAGAAGAATATTAGTAGAACATATGCCTGAAATCAAGAATTCTGTTTCAAGGCATTAATAGGAGCAGATACAAATCAGATTTCTGTCAGGCTATATGATGGCTAATGGGACCAGCAGATTCTTTTTTCTAGTTCTCCCCTTTTTTTCCTAGGAAGTCCTCTTTAAATACAATCCTTATAAAAACATGGAACAACAGCCTCCAATATTTAATTATAACAATTCATTTGTTCATATGTATTCATATATTGTTGATATAACATTTACTATCATCCTATTTTAAATAGAGTATTCTGTTGCACTTTGTTAAAAGAATGCAGATTTCTACTAAGACGTTTGCAAGTATATATTAATCTTCTTACAGAATTCATACTTTAAAAGAAAAATATGGTTCTATTTCCATTTGGGACAGAATTATTCTTCTTACTCTTATCAAAGGATACAATTTTGCACTTAATGCATTTTTACTGCATCATACAGTACAAATGAACTCCCCTCTCCCCATTATGTCAGATGTTTTCCATAAAACTTGTTCAGCTTGGCACAGACTTATCAATTTGATGGACTGCTGACAAACGCAAACAATGCAAGAATTAACTATGTGATTACTGGATTGAGGAATGTTGCCAAATGACGTACCAGTTTATCCTGAGCAGAACTTCGATGGCACTCTACAACTAGGTCAAGTTCTAAAGCATTTCAACATACTGTACTATTGGCATGAAAAATATATAAGTCATCGGTCCAGGTTGTAGGTCCAATTATCCATTTCCCACCATTTTGCTACTTATAGCAATTTCAAGTTATTTGAGGCAACTTCTAATTTTTGTGGATATTTAGTGGTATTTGTATTTCACAGAATAACGGTGTTTATGAAAACTGCGAACCAGAATGTGGAAGAAGGAGAAACGTCAGTTTTAAAGAAATAGTTGGGATGTGTGGCCAATAAAATATAGTACATATAAAAGGAACAGAGGAACAAAAAACCCTTCCTCCACAAATTTAAGATCTACATGCATGTTTACAAAGTAACATGACTCATGCTGAAATTCATCACTCAGCTACCTCACATTTTCTTGCGCCTTATTTCTGATTCTTTTCCTAAATATTGACTATCTAGAACCTGATCCTGCTAATGAATCTGCCTGCAGAGAGCCTCAGTAAAATGGATGGGACTCCACTCAGACTTGAGGGTCCAAGTGGGGAGGTTCGGGAATTTATATTGTAAATTTTTCATGGCAGGAACCATCTTTTATATTTAAAAATAAAAATAAATCTACCCAAGAGACCTAGACACGCTGATATTTCAATTATCAATACTCCCAGCAGCATTCAGAAACAAACATTCACAGAGGACTAACTTTTCTTGGGCACTTAGCCAAAAAGCTACAAAAGGCTCCTTCTCACCCAATCCTCTCCCAGTACCCTGTCAAATGGATGGCTCTTTAAGAATTTCTAGAGGTTCCCCAAATATGGGATATTTTGGATCAAGATGGTGAATCCTGGAACTCCCAAATGGACTCCCAGCAGCTTCATCTCTGAAAGAAGATTTAGTTTGAGCATCTCCAGTGTCCACAGCTGGGACAATATGTCACAGGGAGAGAAGTGTACTCTCCCCACAGGCACTTCCCAGGTTATTTAATGCTTTCCAAGTCATAACCAACAACTTAAACTCCATTTGGAGACCGGTATGTACCCGTGTAGATCCCAGGGTACTAATGATATATACACCCAGCAAGATGCCCCATTCAATAAGTGAATTGCTGCTCTCTGCATGATTTCAGTTGCCCTGATTATAATAAGTGGCCCAATGTAGAGCACATTACAATAATCTAATCATGAGCGGACAACAGTTTGGAAACTAGTAGCAGGATCCACATATGACAAAGGAGGCTTCAAACTTCTGAATAGCACAGAGGCTGTCAGACTGCGGGTGGAACTGCTCTACTGTATCCTGGAAAGTCTTGTTTATGTACCTCTCTATCACCCTTAGCTCCTCCACTTTAGCCACTCTAGTCTCAAGAGCCCATATTCAGTCTCTGAGGGCCATGAGCTGCTTGCATTGAATACACACTATGCCCACAAGGCAGGTAGTCTTACATGCTGCAGTTAGTGCAATAACTTGGATATCCCCCCACCCAACTGCTAGACATATGCCTGCATTATTGTTACTCTTGTAGGTTTTTTTGTTTGTTTTTGTTGTTGGTGATGATAGTGGTGGTTTTGGGGACTTGTTTTTGTTCAGTGGGAGTGGGGTGTTATTGGCCTAAGTCTAAAGAATATTTGTTATGTGTATGTGGCTCTCATGCTCCCTCTCCAAGCTCCCTCACAACACTGACATTGTGACTGACATTGTTTTGATCCTTTCTCTGGGTAGTTTAGCTGCCCATGCTATTTGGAGGCATTACTCCAGAGTTAGACTGATTTATTTCAGTAATCACGTCTTTAGATTGAAATCATATGTCCCACAAAAAAATCCTATCTCTGATTAAGGAATATTTTATATTTCTAAAATTATATGTGGATGCCGAAGTTCTCAGCTCAGTAACACTAGTATCTAATCTCTCTTCTGCTTCTTGATTTTGAGTTTAAAAAAATAAATCTCAGTACTGTCTTATTCTCCCTGGGGTCACTCTATTTCAAGTATTATCCACAGCAAATTGTTTCACTCACATCTCATCTCTTTTCCCCAATTAAATAGAAAAACACTTTAAATTCATTTTCTCATCTTTATCCCCTGGTCAGCTCTCTATACAGCCTAATTTCTTTCTTCTACTAATTCCATGATTGTACAAGGTTTTTCGGTATTGTTTTATTGGTCTGATATTCCAGCTTTACTCATGGCCTGAGTACCTCCATACTATGTGTGTCATCTGCTTAGAAGTGCTGCTTTTCATTCATGTAGTCACACCCTCTTCCTTACTATACATCTCAGACTGATCACTGCCACCATGTAATAACATGAGAGGACTCCATTCTTATTAAACTAAAAATAGGCTTTTTTAAAAACAACTATTTATGGAGCTGTTCTAATTGCAGATTAAGGTTCCTAGCCATCTGCACAAAGATGGACTTCCTGGTATCTCCTCCAAATTCCTCCAGGTTGCTACACTGTTCACTACCCCTCATGAAGAATAGGTTTATTTATGTAACAAGGATGAATTTTTAAAAGAGGAAAATATTTCAGTGCCAAAAACCCTCTTAGAGCTATTTAAAAATACAAAGAAAACATTTCATTTTTCATAGCCCTATTACTGAAAATAGAGTGACTGAATTTCTTTAAACTTAAAATGTCTTGCTTGATTACAGCCTAAAGGTGCCCCATACCCTCATTTACAAAGATTAAAGGTGAAACAAAAATAGGGCTTTCCGCAGAATGGTTTATTGTCTGGAAGTTACAAGTTACATCAAGTACAGGCAGCCACAGCCAAAGAAACCTGCCACACTCACCAGCCACACTCAGCTTTTTAAAAAGTCCACAGGTATGTCTATCCTGCAATTAGACACCTGTGGCTGACCTGTGCCAGCTGAATTGGGCTTATGGGGCTTGGGTTAAGGGGCTGTTTAACTGCAGTGTAAATGTTCACAAACCCTGGGACTCTCTCACCTCCGAACATCCAGGCTCCAGCCGGAGCCTGAAACTCAACACTGCAATTAAACAGCCCCTTAGCCTGAGCTCTGGGCGCGTGAGTCATGGCATGGAACAGCCGTGGGTTTTTAATTGCAGTGTAGACATATCCCATGTTACCTTTTTAAAAGGATTAAAATAGGCAGTTTCACATTTCCTCAGTATGTTGAGCAAGTAAAGGGTTCACCTATTTCCCAAAATGACAAACAACCAGTGTATTTTCCTTAGAATGAAAGCAAAACCATTCCCTTAAATCACAATACAAACAAAATCTTACTAAAGCCAGGTTCTCCCTACATAGCTGCTATCTTTGATTGCTTCCAGCTGTTTCCTGCTTCAGTGGGGTTATTCTCAGAAGAAGGCCCTTGCCTTCCAACCTGACTGCTCACAGGGTCCAGCTGAGTACAAGGTACATATTAACCATTATGTGTATGCTAAAATAAATAAAGCATTTCTATGAAATGTTTAGAAATCATTTATTTCTAATAGAACATTGAATTAGTTTTTATTATTCAATAAGATAATGATAATATCTGTGGTGTTCTTTAGGAGTAATAAAGGCTTTTGAGATTCCTCCTGCACATCAATTGTGCTTTGGCACTTAATCAGCATCAAAAGGCATTGTTTCACACACTTGAACACCATGATCATTTTCATTTAACTATAATGATGCAAACGAGGTGGTGTTTTGTTGCTTCTTTCATTCTCAGAGAAAGTGATGGAATGTAGGAGACTTGCAGGGTGTTGGATGATTATGACTCAAGTACAAATTGAGGTGCTAAGGAAAACAATTTTGGCAGGTTCAACTCAATCACTAGTGGCAGTTTGGTGTGTGACTCTTCTAGTGTGTTTACACAGGGCCGGCGACAGAAATTTGGGGGGCCCCTACTCTGATCATTTGGGGCCCCCCCCCAGCCCAGATGACAGTGGCTGGGGCCCCCCCCCACCCCAGCCGGCGCTCCCCTCCCCCCCCCCAGCTGACAGCGGCTGGCAGCAGTGCGGGGTCCTAATGGAGCGCGAGCCCGGGAGCGGCGCGAGCCGCCCTTGCTGCTCTCCCCCCCACGCGCCCTTTCTCCCCCGGACTGCGCCGCTGCCGCCGGCCGGGCTCACCGCTCCTGCCGGGGAGACGCGCGCTCGTCCGGAGGAGAGCCGCGCCGCCTCCCCGCCCCTTCCCCGCTCTCCAGGCCTGGCGACAAGGGGGGACGGATGACTACGGGTACTGCTGTGTACTGGGCCCCGGACTTAAGGGCCCCCCCCTAAAGTCCGGGGCCCGGTACAGCTGTACCCGTAGTACCCCCGTCGCCGGCCCTGTGGTTACATTTCTTTTCATGCTCTTCATTCTCATTGTTTATATTTAAATTTCCATAAATACCACTTCCTTTCAAATAGCCTAACAAATGTTGTCATGTTGCATAGAACCCCTACAGACTCATGAAATCTATCTTTTTTTTTTCATTCCTGTATTGACATCCTTTTAGAATATTAGTCAAAAAGCCACACAAAGAAGTTTCAAATTCAGCAGAGAGGTTTTCACATTTTAGCTCATTTAACATGCTTCTTTTTTTTTTCCTCTTCATTTAGAGTGAGATTGCTATAGCGGAGGTGACAAAGTGGGTAAGGTTAAGTTATTGGACCAACTTCTGTTGGTGAGCAAGACAGGCTACAACTACACTTCATAAATAAGAGGTGATACATTTAAACTTTGATCTTTAAATTTCAAAAATAATGTCATAATCAAAATTATTTTTCCCTAATGCATGATTACTTTAAAGTACAGTAAACCCTCGATTTTGCGGACCTCGATTTAACGGACTTCGGATTTAACGGACAAAATTTCTGGTCCGTATGTCATATGTGAAAATTAACACCCTGTTAATTTTAAAATGCTTTTAACCAAGATTTGCTTATAATTAAATTAACAGGTTATTTTTTGTTATTAATTCCCCCTTTCCCAGTAGCTCTGTCCTGTTCCTCCCATGGCCCCAGGCCCGTGCTGCTCCTTCCCCCTTGGCCCTGGCCCCAGTTCCATCCCTATTCCACCTCTTCCCTCAAAGGCCCACCCCCCCCCTCTTTTGGCCCCCCCATCCTCGCTGCTGCCCTAAGACCAGAAATGTTTCATGGCAGGGAGCAAGAGCCCATTCAGCCCCAGGGCAATGGCAGGGGAGATTTTTCCAAATCTACCACTCCCACCCCTCGCTCCCCAGCAGCCTGAGATATGGGGAGGGCCAGCCTCCCCTAGCCTCCATTATGCCCTGCCCTAAACCAACATCTTAAAGCGTTATTAAAAGGTTTTCTAAGTACAGTCAAACCTCAATATAACGGACTAATTCGGGCGAGGGGGTGTCCGTTAAAGCCGAAAGTCCGTTATATAATAAAGTAGGTTTTCCAAATGCATATATTAAAAAATTGACAAATTAGTTAGTTTACCTGTTTTTACTTATGTAGACACATTTGTGTAATTAAAATTAAGTATGTATGAAAAGTTTAATTTCACAGAAAGGTTTTCTATATAGTAGACTCTCGATTATCTGGGATGATCGGGAAAACCTTAATCCCGGTTAATAAAATCCCAGATAATCACATGTCTACTGGGGGGGGGGGCATGTTCGCCGGCCGCCCGGGGGGGGGGAGGGGGGAAATGGTGGTGGTCCCACCACCTGCCCCAGTCAGTTCCCCTGCTAGCCTGGGTGTAGGAAGCCCAGGCTGGCAGTGGGCTGAGACCCTGGCTGGCAGGAGCCTGGGGGAAAATCCCAAAGCGGCGGCAGGTTGAGTGCTCAGCCCACCACCTCTTTGGGCTCTCTCCCCAGGCTCCTGCCACCGGCCCCAGTCAGCTCCCGCTGCCAGCCTGGGTGTAGGGAACCCAGGCTGTCAGTGGGAGCTGAGACCCCGGCTGGCAGGAGCCTGCGGGGAAACTCTAAAGCGGCAGCCAGCTGAGCGCTCCTTTCCTACATCCAGGCTGGAAGCAGGCTGAGACCCCAGCTCGTAAGGGGCCAGTGGGACAAGGCCCAAAGCAGTGGCAGGCTAAGGTTGAGCCCGCCGCCGCTTTGGGGCTTCCCCTACCGACCTGTTTAGACATCCCGGTTAATCTGCAGCCCGGTTAACCCGCGCCCGGATAATCAGGAGTCTACTGTAACAGTGAATTCATAACAAAAAATAACCTGTTAATTTAATTCTAAGTAAATCTTGGTTAAAAGCATTTTAAAATTAACAGGGTGTTAATTTTCACATATGACATACGGAACGGAAATTTTGTCCGTTAAATCCGAAGTCCGTTAAATCGAGGTCCGCAAAATCGAGGGTTTACTGTACAGATGAAATGATATTGGAGCAGCGGGAAATCTTAATGTATTCAAAAAACACGCCCAAAACTGTAATGCACAATGCAACCAAAGAGGTTAGATAAAATGCATAAGACATTTTGTCTAACTTCTCCATCACAGATTCAATTTTTAAATTAAAATCCTTCTAGGATGTAAAACAGTTGAGCTCTAGCCATAATGAATTAAACTTTATTACGGTAATATATTTAAAGAATAATATGTGATGATTTGACAGGAGATTCAAGTCTTCTGTTTCAACAGGAAAAGTGACAGGCTTTAATTAATTAATTAATCACTGAACACACAACTCAATGTTCTTCAGAGTGCATGAGTGTGGGCCTTGGATGCTCTATCATACTTCAGCCCAAACATCAATTCATGAATTGGGAAAAAAGTGATATGTTGGCCACAAAAAAAATTCTCTTTTCCTTTTTAAAAACTCAATTTACAAACCATTTTTCAACAGCAATCAGAAGTGAGTTATAACAAATATGAGCACTGCCCATGGCGAATTTAAAACACAAGAACAGCAACAAAAACCCCTACCTAGTTAATTAGAAAATTGTATTAAAAATGTGTCCACGACCATTACATTATTTTATACATGTTATTTTACATGCCTGTGTGTATTTACTTAAACTATTTAACAAAGGGTGTTGAAATCTATAAAGCACACGAAGAACGGAGTAAGAGATAAAGTTAACTAAGTAAGCAGGTCATAAAAGAAAACTGATGAATCTAGGAAAGTTAAACAACAGAAATAATTTATTCAGAGAGTAATAATTTCTAAAGCTTGTATTTTAGGGTTGGCTGGGTTTTTACTTATTAATCTTTAACTGTCAATAGTCCATATAAAATTTTAAAGTTATGTTTATTTATATTAAATCCCAAAGTAGGAGAAATAGGGGTTAACTTTCAGCTATCAAAGTGATAGTGCTCATCTGCTCTTCAAAATCTAACCCTTTAACGGAGACTGGATTCATTTTTGACTCTTTCTTGGTTCACCCTCCCACCAAATATAAAACATGGAACTATATCCAAGTCATCCCTTTGTTCCTCCTGCATTATTGCACCAATTACTTCCATCTGCAACTCTTTCTCATGCTTTATTCGCAGCCTGGCCTCAAATATTCTGTATCAAGAAGCATGCTCATCAGATTTTAAGGGGCTGGCATGCCACGGTGATGAAGTTAAGCCTTCATGTAGTTTATGAAAGTTCAGTACCCTGAGCTTTTTAAAAACAATTGATGACAACTGATTTAAGGAACATTATGGGTTGATTTCTGGACATTATGGGTGTGATTTTTTTTTTCAATATGACCTCTGTAGGTGTTTGGGATGTGGTAGCCAAACTCCAATACTAGCCAAGAAAAAGTTAATCAGCCCCATCCCACAGCCCCTCCAATGGACGTCAGACTTGGGGGGAGGAGTTAAAAGAAGTTATTTGGGAGGTAAAGCACACCCCCGACCCTCACTCTACGAGAGAAGCCTGGCTGGGGCTAGGACAGCGGTGGGCAACTACGGCCCGGGGGCCGCATCTGGCCCTTAAGATGTTTTAATCTGGCCCCCAAGCTCCTGCCGGGGAGCAGGATCCAGAGCTTGCCCCTCTCCAGAACTCCAGCCAGGGAGGGGTTGCCCTGCTCCACGCGGTTCCCAGAAGCAGCGGCATGTCCCCCCTCTGGCTCCTATGCATAGGAGCAACCAGGGGGATCGATACGCTGCCCCTGCCCCAAGTGCCACCTCTGCAACTCCCATTGACCAGGAACTGAAGCCAAAGGGAGCTGCTGGGACGGCGTCTGCAGATGGGGCAGGACGCAGAGCTGCCTGGCTGAGCCTCTGTGTGGGAGCTGGAGAGGGGACCCGGCACTGCTTCTGGGAGTTGCTTGAGGTACACACTGCCTGGATCCTGCACCCCTGACCTCCCCATTCCCCCAGCCCTGATCCCCCTCTTGCCCTCCGAACTCCTCAGTCCCAGCCCAGAGAACCCTCCTGCATCCCCATCCCCTCATTCCTAGCCCCACCCCAGAGCCCACACTCCCAGCCAGATCCCTCACCCTCTCCCACACCCCAAGCCCCAATTTTGTGAGCATTCATGGCCCACCATACAATTTCCATACCCAGATGTGGTCCTTGGGCCACAAGGTTTGCCCAATCCTGGGCTAGGTGCTGCCTGCCAGCATCTTCCTAAGGAACAATAGTCCTGATTCAGGACTTTTGTTTTAATTTGTTACCAGTAACTTGTTTGTTACTGAATAAGACTGCAGCAAGTGGTCCCCAGCCTGACAGGGGCGAGAGCCAAATAAAACCTTTTTTGTCTTTTACACCTGACTGGGGGGTCCAGCAGTGGTTTATTGCAAGCCCAGAAGCGGTCCTGTTACAGACCTCAGCACTGATGTAAAAATGTTAATAAAAATAATCTAATTCATTCTTACAATGTTAGGTTACCACAATCTTGCCTCCATCTTTACTGACTGTTAGGAGATACTCAAAATTACTATCATGCCCATGATGTTTTGAGTGCATGATAACTCAAATACATACAATTTTGGTTACTTATCTAATTATATGAAATGTTCAAGCTAAGAAAATTCCTAGGGGATCCCTGTTTTCTATCAATGTGACACGCTCGCAGAATGTCAAAGATAACAATGTTTATTATCCCAAGTGTATTTACACAGACTCTGAAATTTATAACTCCTACTTTGCTTTAACATTGTACTCTATTTTCATTTGTATTATGTTTTGAAAGGTGTATATCAGTTAGTGTGATTTTTTTCCCCTGGTATAGAATATATGATAAGGTTTTAATTGCAAATTGTAAATGGGTGCAAATGGCATATTGTGAATCTTGAAGTCAACTGATCAAAAGGCAAATAGACCAACAAAAGTGTAAAGGTACCCAATGTGCATCCCTGTGATACAAGATACCAGTGTGGCGTAAAGATAACTGTATCTCTAGAAAACATATATATGAGATATTTATGTTTTAGAAAGAATCCAGATTTGTGTAAAAGAATGTAAAGATGCTCTCTATTGAGGAGACTTCAAAGAGGATTGATGCATAAGTGTCAAAGCTATAAACCAAGTAGTAAAAATGGGCCTTTTCACCTCCTCTCCTTTTCAAAGGAAAGCCTTCAGTTCAAAACCCACACAAATTTTAGAAAGGTTCCTATTAAAATGCATTTATTTTATGAACACTTGAAAGTCTTTATTCTGGAACCTTTAAGGAAAATACTTATGGTCGAGAAGCATTTTCAAAAGATATTAATTACTTCTAATGTATGTTTCCACTTAAACATGAACATCTATATTTGTTCCTTACATTTTGGGCTGGATCCACAAAGGCCACAATTTAGGCATGTAAGCAGAATAGGGATTTGAAGTCACGTCCCCTACTGCCGAGGAGAGTGTCTATAACCAAGGGGCTGAGGGGAGGTTCTCTGAATTGTTGCTGCTGAGGCTGTTCCACTTTTTATAAAATAATTAAATCATTAGAACAGGGATTTGAACCCAGGTCTACTCCCTGCCATGTGAATGCCTAACCATCATCTCATAACTCTTTTTGGCCCAATTACTACTTCATTATCTTATTACAAGGTAGACCCTCCTCAACAGGAGAGTCTCAAAGTGCTCTACTGCAGAGACCTAGGTTCAGATCCCTGTACCACACCAAACAGAGGAGGGGTTTAAATGCGTCTCTCACATCCAGGACACTACACTGCTAAAAACAGCACTGTAGAGGAAGGAAAACACAGCTCAGGCATGTAGAGAGCTATGTAGGCTATACACACACCCATAGCTTCTGGCATGTCTTTACTCTACTCACCTAAGCAGTGCCTCACTATTTACACCCATTCTGGGAGGGCATGCAGTGTCTACATTCGACATGCTGCCATAAGCATCAACATAGCCAAAGAGACCACTACTTCTTATCTCAGTTCTCCCACTGACTGATGTTAACTGTTCTGTGCACTTGACATTCTTTATTATGGACTAGCATAAGTGCCCGGCGTTGCTCGGGTCAGTCGGAGGTGGGGAGGGGGCAGACAGCTGAGCGAGTGCGGGGTCCGTTGGATGGGGGCAGAGAGCAAACCTGACACCCCCACCTCACCCCCCCAACCAAACCTGACACCCCCACCTCACCCCACCAACCAAACCTGACACCCCCACCTCACTTACCTCTCGACCAACCCCGATTCACATTTTAACACCCCCACGTCTCCCCCCTACCAACCCCAACACCCCCTGACCAACACCCACACCTCACCCCCCCGTAGACCAAACCTGACACGGGTCAGTCGGAGGTGGGGAGGGGGCAGACAGCTGACACCCCCTGACCAACCCCAACACCCCCCCGGCTCACTTACCCCCCGACCAAACCTGACACCCCCACCTGATCCCCCCAAGCAAACCCAACACCCCTGCCTCACCCCCCGACCGAACCCGACACCCCCACCTCACTTACCGTCCCACCAAACCCAACTCGGATCCGTCGCAGGTGGGGAGGGGGCCCAGACTTGAGGGATTCCGGGGACCTTCGCAGGTGGGGGGGGGGCACAGAGCTGATGGATTCCGGGGTTCTGTTGGGAGGGGGGAGGGGCAGAGAACTGAGGGATTTACGGGGTTCCGTTGGAGGAGGGAAGGGGCAGTGAGCTGAGCGAGTGCGGTGTCTGTTGGAGGGGGTATTATGACATCATCACCACCCAGCTGCCCAGCTGATGTGATTGGCCCTTAAAGACTTTCACCCCTGGGGGGCATCAGAGGTGAGATCCGAAAATTTTTCGACCCTTATGACCATCTAGACCCCAAGACCCCTAAACTGTACCAAATTTCAAGTCTCTAGCTCAAACGGTGCGGGAGGAGTTCGCGGTCATACATACACCACTTGACTTTTATATATATAGATAATAGATAATAGATAACTAGTGTAAAAGCCCGTGTACACGGGCCAACCGTAAGGGCTCGTGCCAGCCCCCCGCCCAGCCCCCCTCCCCCTGCAACGACCCCCCTCTCGCCCAGCCCCCCTCCCCCCTGCAACGACCCCCCCTCGCCCAGCCCCCCTCCCCCTGCAACGACCCCCCCCTCACCCAGCCCCCCTCCCCCCTGCAACGACCCCCCCCTCACCCAGACCCCCCCTGCAACAACCCCCCCCTCACCCAGCCCCCCTCCCCCCTGCAACGACCCCCCCCTCGCCCAGCCCCTCTCCCCCTGCAACGACCCCCCCTCGCCCGGACCCCTCCCCCCCACTCAGCTCCCTCCCCCCTCAACTCCTCGTCATGCGCCTGACAGCCCAGCTAACTTTATATGTATAACTGCTCCTTGGTGCTCTAGATCGCTCAGGCAGGCATGCGTGGCGGCCATTTTGTGCCTCTGTCATGTTACTGGAATAATTTGGTACCATATAGATCACTGGGGTACCGAATATTAGGTGAAGGGGGTCATAACAGGTGTCTATGACCATATGTGTGTATCTATTTTGGAACTGGAGTTATGAATATTGGATAAAAGGTGCCTGTACTTCAAACGTAGGCTTGGCTCCTGGGTGAAATCTCAGACAGGCTGGTGCTAACTCGAGCCCACTAAAGGGCCATCAACTGCACAATGAACTTTGTCCACACCCGAGGAGAGGAGCCTCCCCAGGAATGGGACATGCCTGGGCAAAAACGGAATCATTGAGAGTCTGGTAATTGGACCATGTGGCTGTGAACCTTCAGTTTGCAACCAGACTCTGCATACGAGGAGGAGGGTCTTCGCCCACAGGAGGAAGTCTATACAGCCTGGAAGAACGTCCTCCATTTTGTCTTCTACCTCCAGCCTGCAGCCTGTCTTGCTTCCAGCTCTGAATGGACTTTTCTACACAGATGAACTCTGCACTAAGGTGCTGACCCATCCCTAAATGGGATGCTTTCTAAAGACTTTGATTTAAACCTGCAGTTATTCTACCTTTGCTGTAAGCCGAAACCAAGAGATGTGCCATTACTGCATGTAATTGATTTCTTTTAACCATTCCTAACCCTCACCTATACCTTTTTCCTTGCATAATAAACCTTTAGATTTTAGATTCTAAAGGATTGGCAACAGCGGGATTTGTGGGAAGATCTGATTTGTAAATTGACCTGGGTCTGGGGCCTGATTCTATGGAATTGGGAGAACTGTTTTCTTTATTTGGGGGATTGGTTTTCATAACCATTGATCCCCAGGACAGGTGGCTGCTGGTGGTGATACTGGGAAGCTGGAGTGTCTAAGGGAGTTGCTTGTGTGACTTGTGGTTAGCCAGTGGGGCGAAACCAAAGTCTTTTCTATTTGGCTAGTTTGGTTTACCTTAGTCTGAAGAAACCCCAGCTTTGGGCTGTAGTTGCCCCTGTGGAAGCAATCTGTCCTGATCTGACACTCACAGTTGCATCCCACCAGGAACAGCACCGTCACAGCCTCCGAACTACAACCCCCATCATGCCGTTCGTCCGGGCCGTCTCTACTGTGCATGACAGCTTCACACACCGTTCGCATGTCTTTTATAATATAGGATGCCCCACACACATATCTTAGGAAGCAGCCAAGTACCATTCCCCAATTCTACATACAGGATAATGAAGAGGATGCATATAATCATTTCTGTCGGAACTAGGACTAGAACCTAGGGGTAATATTCTGTGCTGTTTGTCTCAGGAGCTGCAGCACAGAGGGCCCAGGCTACGGAGGGGAGCAACGATGGCATTAAGCCATACAGTATTTATGTTTTCCACAATTTGGGCTGCTCTGGACACTCCAGCCCATTCACACCTTGTCACAGTCTTAGGCTGTGCAGGCAGCAGTATAGGAGTATTTTTACCAGTTTTACGATGCCTACACTGGGGAAATTCCCTGGAGAGCTCCTCTGCTCACTTTACAACACATGGACTCCTCTAGAGCAACATAAAGGCGCTAAAGCAGGGCTAGAATCTAGCTCTGAGTCTCTAATAAGGTGTCTCATCGACTTGGCATAGACAGTATATAGATTTGGCACATTCATCCTTAGACCCAGTATAACCACTAGACCACATTCACTTTCCGACCCAGGAATACAATCAATTTTCTGTGATTCCCATCAGGTGTTTACTGTTTAAGAAATAGCTGTGTAAGCTACTGACAAAGTGTATTTCTTATTCCCTTCGAGTAGTTGGCACACATGGAGTATAACAGTCTACTACTGCTAACAGTTACTTGTTTAGCTCAAGTAGTACAGTTCTGTGTTGTGGATTTGGAAACTGACCCCTCCTAAAAGATAAGGTCAAAATGACAGTACGTAATAGAGATATTTTGATTGAACCAACATGTAAAAGATGATGGGTGATAACTAGCCACATCGGGGGCAGCAACTAACTCTGTCAGAGAGGCAGTACTAACTTGTTTGTATCTCAGAGGGAGTATCTTTGTCTGACCTAGGGAGGAATGGAAAGTCCCGCCGTTCGCTGAGCTGGTCCATTGTTACGGGCATATATGTATTGGTGGTCTGGTAGAGACTGCAGGATACTAGTACCGTGCTTCATCGACAATAAACCTGGCTGGGTGCCTTCGCCCCTTAGCATATCTGGTGGTCACTGTGTGGTTTGCTTGAGGTCTGCTGTGCCAGCTGTCTGCGTTGGGCTGGGGCAGCACTCAGAGGGAACGGGAACACACATGAACGAACACACATACACACACACACACACACCTATCAACTTCTAACCACACCTGACCGTAGGATCACCTGGCACCACTGATGATCGAACCATGCTATTAAAGTGAGACGGAGGCAAAAGAAGTTTGTCTGAGCAACAAGGTGATTTCCTGTTGTGGCTGCATTGGGATTTCCTGTTCCCAACCCTGTTTCTGATTCCTTCTCAGCTTCTGCCTCACCCCAGCCTTCGCATCTATTGACACTGTGCTCTGGCTCTAGGACTGCCAACTTTCTACATGCACAAACTGAACACCTTTGCCCCATCCCTACCCCACTCCTCCTTCAAGACCCCACCCTTGCCCCAGCCCTTATCCAATGCCCCACCCTTGTCCCACCCCTTCTTTGAGAGCCCACCCCCATCCACTCCACCCTCTTTCCCCCTGTCGCTCGCTCTCCCCACTCTCACTCACTCGTTCATTTTCACTGGCTCAGGAGGTTGGGGTGGGGTTGGGGGCTCTGGCTGAGGGTGCAGGCTCTGGTATAGGGTCAGGGATGAGGGGTTTGTGGTGCAGGAGGGGGCTTCAAGGTGTGGGGTGGAGCTGAGGGATTGGGAGTACGGGAGGGGGCTCCAGGTTGAGGGAGGCGGTTGGGGTGTGGGAGGAAGTACAAGCTCCAGTCTGGGATTGCAGGTTCTGGGCTGGCCTAGAAATGAGGGGTTTGGGATGCGGGAGTAGGCTCTAGGCTGGAATGGAGGGGGTTGGAGGGCAGAAAGGAGATCAGGGCTAGGACATAGGGTTGGGGTACAGGAGGTGTGAGGGCTCCGGCTGGGGGTGTGGGCTCTGCTATGAGTGGTTTGGGGTACAGGAGGGTACTCTGGGCTGGGATCGAGGGGTTTGGAGGACAGGAGGGGGATCAGGGCTGGTGAAGGGGTTGGGGTATAGGAAGGGTTCAGAGGTGCAGGCTCTGGGCAGTGCTTACCTCAAGTAGCTCCTGGAAGCAGTGACATGTCCTCCCTCTGGCTCCTACGTGGAGATACAACCAGGTGACTCTGCACGCTGCCCTGTCTGCAGGTACCACACCCACAGCTCCCATTGGCTGTGGTTCCCAGCCAATGGGAGCTGCAGGACTGGCACCTAGGGCGGGGGGGTGGGCAGTGTGCAGAGCTCCCTGTCTGCCCCTACACCTAGGAGATGGAGTGGGACATGCCGCTGCTGCCAGAAGCCATGCAGAGCTGGGCAGGGAGACTTAGCCCCGCTGCACCACCAACTGTACTTTTAATGGCCCAGTCAGCAATGCTGACTGGAACCAGCAGGCTCCCTTTTGGACCAGGTATTCCAGTCAAAAACCAGACACCTGAATCCATCCTATATGGATTCATGCTTGACCCTTGCCTCTCCTCCAGTTCCATACCTTATGTCTCACTTCTAACCATTGTGGTAAACCCAGAACAGGCAGCTACAAGAGGGGGTGGTGGGAAGAGAGGTTAATTGGGTTCACCTGCGTAGAGGTTGCCAGAGACCCAGGCAAGATCAGCTGATGCCAATTAAGGGCTGTCAGAGACCTTTTTAAATCTTCCCCTGTTAGGAAGGAGGGAGGAGAGAGAAAGAGGGATTGATGCTGCCAGCAGGACAGGGAGCCTCTCCAAGAAGGGAGACAGCTTCCCCTGGCCAGAAGGGGGGGGGGGGGGGAGGGGACAGCCAAAGGACTGTTTAAGGGAAGGGAAAGCTTGCCCTTGGGCAATCTAGGAGGTCTGCCCTGACCAAACCAGTCTCTCCCAGGCATAAAGGACTTGTGCCTGGTGAGACAGGAGGATACTTTGTCACACCATGCTCCAACCCTGGTGTCTGACTTTGGCTTGACCCTTGGCTCTGGCATTTGGTATCTGACCCTCAGCTTTGATTCCTGGTTCTGACTCTGGCTTGACCCCAGCTCAGGTGTTAACTTTGGCTTCATTCCGCAACCTGGGCACCCTGCTCTGCCCACTAGACCTGACCTCCGATCTGACTATTAGGCCAGACCACCTACATCCCAGTCCATAACAGTTTTCTCATGCCTTCTCACATATTCATCTGCCTGTGTTTCCCGGTGCTGGGGAGTTAATTGAAGTTTCATTCTGAATTAACTGCCGGGGGGAGACAATACACTACAGCACAAGAAATTAAAGGGTAGCTCTTTTCCCTCAGACAATTTGGAGAATAGGTACAGTGGACTAAATTGAGACCTAGTGTAAGAGGATACCTTTCCCCTAAAAATTATGGAGAAGAACACAACAATGTATGTCATGAAGAGCGAATTTATAATCCTATCAGCAAACAAAGGGGCTCAGGAACATCGTTGTATGTCACACAACCATAGCATGAGTATAAAGCCTGTGCCTTGTGGGATAATCATATTTAATATTACTCAGTAGACCACAAAGTCACACAAACACCAATTAAATCAGTGAGTAGGATGAAGAACCAACTGCCGGCATCCAGATAGCAGACACAGCATGTTGGAACATTCAGACAGTCAGCCGTAGTTGCACGGATCATGGTTTGAATTATTGCTATTCTATGTTACAGCACTTAGCTACTAATGTTAGACTCTTTAGAAATGCATACTATAAGAAGAGCGGTAACAATGCCTATATTTAGGTTGCTTAAACCTTCCACTATAAAAAAAAATCTGTTTTTTTTTTAACATTAACATCTCCATGCTTTTCAATAGACTTTTAAATATGGCACAGTAAGGGAGGCACTTTTTTGCTATCACCATGAAAATTATTTAGATTGGGCTGCGATAGGAGCTGAGAAAAAAACACCATGTCCCACGACTGATTTGCTGTGGAGTTTGCCAGAGGCTGACTCTTCATGAGTCATTGATGAGAGAGAGACTGGAATCCTATCAACATACCATAAGGTAAATTTATGGAAAAACAAATGTCTTAACAGCAGTTTGATATATTATGTCCAATTATTTTAATTAGATTGGGTTTTTTGATAATTCCAACATTATTGTAATGTTTTATATCCCTAAATTACTGGTGTGCTCTTAACCGTAACTCTATCTTAATGTAATTTTCTGCCTGGAAATATATATAGGATGTGTAGACAGACGCACTATATAGACAATGATAATATACATATGCTAATTTAGAGAACCATGTGATAAATTGTATTTAACATGCACCTTTGACCACATCTCCTGTACTCTTCCCACTAATCCAGGGGTGGGCAAACTATGGCCCGGGGGCTGGGCTGACCGCAGCAAGCCACGAGCCCCGCACTGCCAAGCCAGATGCCGGGCCAACTGCGGCAAGCCGTGGGGCCCTGTGCTCCCGGCCCGTGGGCCAGGCGGAGCATTGCGAGCAGCGGGGCCTCGTACCTGGCTCAGCAGGTAAGCAAGTTGGGGAGGGGGGGTGCTTAGTGGTGGGGTCCCGGGAGGTGGGTGGGGGGTCTCTGGAGGGGGCAGTCAGGAAACAGAGAGTAGGGAGGCTAGATAGATAGGGGATGGGGTCCGGGGGGGGGGGGGCTGTTAGAGTGGGGGAGTGTCTAAGGAGGGAGCGATCAGGGGACAAGGAAGGGGGGGGGGATTGGATGAGTCAGGAGTTCTGAGGGGGGCATTCCCGGGGCGGGATCCTTCCCCCGGGGGGGCGAGGCCTGCAGTGCCCCTCGCGGCAGGGGGGATCGGGGCTCCCTGGCCTGGAGGGACACTCGGGGGCTGGTGGCACCCGAACTGCCTCCCGCTCCGGGGGAGAGGAGCTGAGTCCTTCGGCTCCCTGTGCTGGTAACTTCCGTCCCTCCGCACCCCCCGCTAAACCTGGCGCCCGCCCCTCCCGGTAACCCCAGTCCTACTGTGCCCCTCGGTAACGCCCACGCCCGCTCCCGGTAACCCCTGCCTCACACCGCTTTCCGGTAACCCCCGTCCCACCACGTTCTCCGTAACCCCTGCGCCCGTCCCTCCCGGTAACCTGTGACGGCCCCTTCGTCCTCCCGGTAATCCCTGGTAACTCTTGTGCCCGTCCCTCCCGGAAACCCCGGTCCCTCTGCACCCTCTGGTAACCCCTGTCCCACTGTGCCTCCCGGTAATCCCCAGTAACTCCTGCGCCCGTCCCTCCCAGCAACCCCAGTCCCACTGCCCCCGCCCTTTCCGGGAACCCTTAGTAACCTGTGTCCTCTGGTAACCCCTGCCCCCCTGCCATGCTCTCCGCTCACCCCACTGATATCTCCTATCGTGCCGTGCCCCCTCCACCATAACCTGAGGTAACCAAAGTCTTCTTTCTCCTGTAAACCCTGCACAGTGTGTCGCCGAACTACAACTCCCAGCATTGCTCTTCGTCCGGCCGTCTCTACTGCGCATGACAGCTTCACACACACTTCCCTAGCTGATTATTATATAGGATAATGAACAGCTGGCTCATTACTATATAGACAATGATAATATGCATGTGCTAGGTACCTTCCCTTCAC
The DNA here is from genome assembly GCA_032164245.1 of Sternotherus odoratus. Classification (NCBI taxonomy): domain Eukaryota; kingdom Metazoa; phylum Chordata; order Testudines; family Kinosternidae; genus Sternotherus; species Sternotherus odoratus. The sequence continues at coordinate 126,245,319 of JAVMKO010000002.1, read as the reverse complement.
TCCAAATGAGCTGCTGGAACAGGATCCAGCTAGTGCAGGGCACTATGTTACCCCATTCAACATCCATCCACATAATCCATAATCCCTACAGCACCAGACCAAGTAATAATCTACTCAGGTAAGAGGGGAAAAGGCCTGGAAGAGAGCATGAGCACAGAAGCAAGCTGGAGCCAACAGTTTTGGAGCTAGCTAAGGAGGAAAGGACAAGTAGAAAACCATGTGGGAGCTGGGCAGAGCCACATCCTGTCGCTGACAGGGGCAGTAATAGTTTATACTGGAGGATACAAGAGAGCAACTTGAAAGCTTTGAAACCTTTACCTCTGAACCCTCATATTGGACCAAGCTGGCTGAGGCCTAATCAGCACGGAGTAGAAAAGAAGAATTATTTTGAGTCTTGCTAACACCCCTGCTAATGCATCCCAGAACGATGTTTGCTTTTTTGCAACAGCGTTAACTGTTGACTCCTATTTAGCTTGTGATCCACAATGACCCCCAGATCCCTTTCTGCATTATTCCTTCCTAAGTAATAATTTCCCATTTTGTATGTGTGTACTTCCTAATTGGAGAACTTTGTAATCATCATTCTCTCAATATTTGTGTCATCTGAAAGGTTTATCAGTGATTATTTCATATTTTCTTCCAGGTCATTGATACAATTTTTTAATGATTTCTCAATTGTTAAAAACATTTTAGTTTTAGTGCTGGTAATTTGGGATGACCTTTATAACTCACTTATTTTGCTCCACATGAGTAATCTGGTAATCCTAAACCTATGCCACACCATCATGTACTCATTCTAAATTCACTTAGTTCAGTATTGCACATGATATAAGGAATATTGTATAGTAACCATGTATCAGACAAAGTTACTTTGTAAATTAAATTGATTTTTTTTAATTGTTAAGGAATTACATTTTGGATATTAAGAATTGTTTAAATACTATTTTTGTTGTTATTTTTATTCACATACTACTTTCTTGTCCTGTCTCACATGCTTTGATGAGCAATGAAAGTATTAATAAGGTTCATAATTAAAGTATCATCGGCATCTGAATTAGCATCCACTGAAATAATGGGGCCATTCCCAGTTCAAAGCGATTGTTTCAGACTTTCAGCAAACTCTGGCAGACATCCTTGCCCTGGTTATATTCAGTTTGTATTTGAAGGTTTACTACACAACCATAACAGCTAGAGATATTTTTTTTAAAAAAGAAGAAGATGACGACTTGGCCTGCACCCCTCTTCTTGACTAGTAATTAGCGTTGCTTAGGAGGCGAGCTCCACACTTTCAGAAACATTGCTGGCTAAACGGCTTTTAAAAATATATTAGCAAATGTATGCAGTACACTTGCTAATACATAATGCACAATGTTTATAATTGAAATGTCAACATTTGCAAAAAGATAGAGTAGCTGTTTATCATTCTCAGTAAAGCATAAAAAAGGTAGTATCTCAGACACACTGTATTGTCACCTTTGTCAACAGTAACCTTTTAACACTGAACACTGTATGGTGGTAGCTGAATATAAAAATACATTGCAAAGTTTATGGACAGCAAGGTTATATTTATTTATATATATTAACATTTAACAAATTCTCATTTATTCCTGTTCCTTTCCATTAATAAAATCTCTCCACAGAAATGTCACTAACATGTAAAAGACACTAGTGTCTCTCTAGCTGGCTCTAATTCTTATTTTCTGAAACTTATTCAAACTAGCAAGAAAACAGTTTTCTACTAACTTCTGCTTCTTTCTTTAAAAAGGTTTTTTTATAGTCTTTTAATTAAAAGGAATCTCACACTTAATTCAGAAAGTGGACCACACCTTAGAGATAATTTTGAAGAACACCATCTCTTGGATTGTCATTAGTGACCTTAGGTTTAACTCCTCTGCCTCTCAGCATCCCTCCCTGTAAAACAGGGATCAAAATACTTACCACGCCTTAAAAGTGCATCCAGAGCCTCACTGAACAGTTCTACACATGCAACATATGATATCTTTTCTATTTTGCATATAGTTATTCATCACAATTCCGTCCTGCTTTTATAACTAGGAGACCAAGGTGTACATTAGTAGACCATGACATGTATGTGCTGGGATACTGCACGGTCCTTCATAAACTAAAATGGGAATATTTGAAGAGCTGCATTTTAATTTTCATAATAAAAAATGGTCTGAAAGTAGCCCCAAAGTGACAAATGTTCCTAAAAATAAAATATCAGGAATATTAACTCTAGATTTCTCATTTTGCATGGAGGACCCTCTGGGAGACTACAGTTTGATAGAATCTATCAATATAATTGAGTTTTGCATATGTAAATCTAGCACACAAGTGTTACTACTTGAAGAGTACATGAGCAGGTGCCTAGTGTGCACAAAAAGAGTTCACCAAAATTTAAGTTTTGTGATCTAACTTTGGATTGTTTTTCTTTGTTGGTTTGGAAAACCTGAGTTGATACTTATCTGGCACAACTTAGACCCTATTCTGAGAGAATTTTAGTCAAAAATCTAAACAAAATCACCTTCCCAAGATAATAAGTGAGTATAATTGTTATTTTCTGTTGTGGTTGTATCATTTGATTCTGAAAACCTAAATGGTTATTGTCATAAGTGTAAAGTGCTGGAGAGGGTTAATGTTACCTGAGAGCAACTGACGTTAGAGCTTCCTTGCCATGAGGGAGGGAGGGAGTTTAGTTTCAGTTCGAGTTTGGCTTGCCATGTAGCTGACAAGGGTCCCGGAGCGTCTCTGGCTTTTGAGAATGACTCTACTTCCTTCTTATATTCCTACTTAGCTGACTGTGAGTGATCTTTTGATTTCATAAGTTCTGTGCCTATTTGGGGTGTCTCTATCCGTTTCAGAGGGGGAGTTAGAGAACTTTAAATTGTAAGCTGTACTGTAGCCTATGTTCTAATCTCTTTTCTTTATTAAATCTTGTTAGTTATAAAAAACGTTTTGTCTATCTCCCTTAAGGTTTCCTCTGCTTCCAGGCTGGGAAGAGAGGAAGGAGGGGGGGTAGATAAAAGGATCAGCTCAGGGTATGAGCTGAGGAACGGCGTCTGTCTCTCTCTCTCTTCAAACGAGAAGGGGGGGGAGGTGAAACAGCCTCCAAGTGTCTGGCTCTGACTCTCAGAGAGGGAGACAGGGTTAGGGTTTTGGGGAGTCTGAGTACCCCTCCAGGGCCTTGGAATTTTACTCAGATGGTGGCAGCCGGGGGTCCCCAAGTTCTCAGCTGGTAAAGGGTGAGAGCCTGGGGGGTATAGAGAATTAACTTAAGCTGGGGAGCAGTTAAAGTTAGTGGTCTGGACATAAGAGTCCCTTTCTCTGTACTCAAGAGCACAGAGACTGGGGTACCCACTCTTACAGTTATATTGATCAATTATCTGAGTTATGTAGCCAAATCACAGTCCAATACCATTTGCTTTAGTTGCTATTTTTAAGGATGGCTAATAAACTCTATAAAACTAATCTCAACTCCCAAGTCCTTTTCCTTAGTTAAGCAATCTAAATTTAAAAGCCCAGGAAAAGTGCTACTGATAATCAGTTAAGCAGTTGCATAATGAGAGTTTTACACCTTATTTTTTTTAACAATATGCACATGCATACACCCTGACCAGCTGAAGCCAAGCATAGAGAAAATTTACTTTTATAAATCTCTGCTTCTTGATCAATTCAAAAGTAAATACAGTATTTTTTCTTGACCTCTAACATTGCTTCTTTAAAATGTTAGTTTCAAAACAAAAACGGTTAGACTTTGAACTTCATAGTCATAGTGAAAAGACCAGATATTCTCATTAATATTGTAGTGTATAGGAACTATGAGGTATCCCTTTAAACAGTTTATGAGCCTTCTAGTGCCCTCACTGTCATCTGTGTTTCAGAAGCCATGAAGTGTGAAATCACAAAGGGGACACAGAAGCTGAAGTCCAACATTTCAGCACTACTGGTATTCACAAAATCCTTTCACAGCTGTCACCTAAACCAATAAGCTTCTGAAGTCCCTAGATGCCTGAGTTTCCACTGTTCAAGTCCCTGGGGTGCCTATATTTTGGTGGTGACAAAGAGTCCTGTGGCACCTTAAAGACTAACTAAAGTACTGAAGCATAAGCTTTCGTGGGCTAATACCCACTTCGTCGGATGCATATATTTTGGTGGTTGGGCATGTGCACAGCAACTAAAGTCCTGACTCAGCACTTAACTTGTGCCTAGTGTTTGGCTTTTTCAGTTTTTACTGATTTTCACGAATAAATTACCAGGTTATTTTAATTAGAGCACTTCAGTTTTTACTGATTAACACCTGCTTATCAATCCATTTTTTTTTCAGGTACTTATTTTTGTTAAGCACTAATGCTTTACACAACTGTTGTGTCCTGCGGCTCTGAGACTGAAGTAGTTTTGCAGTGTAAAACACAGAACACACATGGTGGAGGTTGCAAAAATGAAACCATTTTAATACTGTGCTATAATTAGTTCATAAGCAGACGTTTCCTCCCTGTTTCTTTGCAGCCATTTAGTACAGAGCTGAATGTAATCAATCAATCCTCCACAAATAAAGATAAGATAATAAGGTAAACCTAAGGTGAAAATGCAAATCTGTGCCTGCATACCAACAAGAAAAGTACTTTTCAAGAAAAGTAAAGATGGGAGTGAAGAGGATGCACTGTGCTGTAAATACTACAGCCCTGAGGTCAGTGCTCACACTGACAGAAAAAAGCAACATGTTGAAAGCAAGCAACACAAGAAGTTTAAAGAAGAAAGTGAGCTTTGAGATAGGGTCCATACCAGGAGCTTTCACTGCGCTTTAATAAAAGAGCGGACACAGTACAATTGTGTCAATAAATTTGTGCGTGCTTTTTGTTTCATTGGACAACCACTGTTAATTGAAAAATTCCTGGATTTTTTTTTTATAAATAAAAACTGAAAACACGGAACACTACTCATGCAGGATTCACAAACTAGACATTCCTCCAGTGGTTAGAACAATCAGCCTGGATATGGGAGACCCTAAATTTGAATCCACACATAGCCTGATATGGAGCAGGGACCTGAAGTTCTGACATCTACCTGTCAGGATAGTGCCTAATCACTGGGTTATACGATATTCTAGGGCAGGGCTCAAATCTCCCCGAATGCAAATGTTCTATTGTGTAAAAATAACAAAATATTCATGGGGCCAAAGACAGTGTGAGAGTGATGCTATAGTCCACTGGTGAGGGCATGCAGGTGGGAGAGCCAAGTTCCAGTCACCATGCTCCAGCGATTCATTATTTATATGACGTGGTACAGCTCCAACAGGAGAGACAGAAATAAACTTGCCTCACAGACCTGTGGTCAGGACAATTTCCTGGGATGGGGCAGACTTAACTTCAAGTGCCTGTTCCACATCACGCAGTGTGGAGATGTGAACCTGGTCTAAGTCTCCTGCATCCTGAGTGAATGCTGTAATCATAGGGGTAAAGATTATAAAGATCTCCTTCTTGTTTTATTTGAGAGAACAATGCATTTAGCTACCAACTCCAGGATAAGGCTCATGGCTTGAATCCTAAGTGGAGGGAGGCACCTCCCTCTGTCCTGCAGTTAAGCACCTAACTTCCCTTGAGGGGCAAGGCTTAGGCCTCCCATCTCCTCAGCATATCCTATTGGTTAGATCCATACCCAATACAGGGTGACCAGATCACAGAACCAAAATATCGGGACACACTGGGGCCCCACCCACAGTCCACCCCCACCCTGCCCCAGGTACCAACCCCCTCCCCCGGCTCCGGGGCACAGACACCCCCCACCTTCTGCACCAGGCACAGCCCCACTGCAAGTCAAAGCCACCCCCTCCCTCCATTCCGAAGCCAGGCACAGCCCTGCCGCGAATCAGGGACACCAAGACTCCTCCCCCCCTCCCGGGGCCAGGCGCAGGCAGCCGCGCTGTAGGTCAGAGGCATCTCCTTCCCCAAACTCCAGGCGCAGCCCCACCGTGGGCTGGGGACCCAGGGCCCCAGCTCCCGCCTGCAGCCCCCACTGCTTAGCTGGCAGTTCCAGCCTGACTCCCAGGGTCAGCAGCTGCAGGGGCGGGGGTCTGCACTCCACGTGCTGCCCCGGCCAGAAGTACTGGCTCCAGTTGCCATTGGCTGAAAGCTGATTGGGGGAGGAGGGGTCCCTGCCTGCAGCTCCCATTGGCCACAATGGAGCCAGTGCTTCTGGTAAATGCAGCACTGACGCAGAGACCCTCCTGCCGCTCCTGTGCCTGGGGGCTGTAGGGTTCTAGTGTCCGCCTTTTACTGGAGCAGCCCCAAGCTAGAATATCGGGACAATATCGTGACGTCTGGTCACCCTAACCCAACATGTTACCTTTTGTGAATCCTGTTTTTAAGTGTCCAACTCCTCCCATGCATTGAATAGGGAACCTGAGAACTAACTCAGGGCTATAAATTCCACAAGGCAGCAGGGCACCTAAAGGTTAGATATTACAACACTAAGCAGTCCAGCAAAGTGCTGAAGTCAATAGGACGTAGTCAAAACTTTGCAGAACTAGTCCTGAAGCTGTACTGGACTGTATTCAATTACCATTGGATTGTATTCAATTTCCCCTTTGCATTCACCTTTCAAGATGACCCTGCTATTTGGTCATTACTTACTCGTTATCTAAAGAAAGGAAATAAAATTTGAGGCTGTGCACTTAATAGATTTTAGACCAAAGCCAAACTCTGGCACAGAGTGATTTGTCAAGCTCTGTAGAGAAATAAAGGTCCTTTTCATTGAAGCCTCAGAATCACCACCACATTTTACACATATATGCATATTTGTGACAACCCTTATTTCTGTTGAAATAAGACATATTTGTAATAATTGATGGAAAGTCATTCTAATTATTGCATAAAGGTATATGGAATCAGCTAGCCATCCTATGGTTTTAGTTCAGACTAATCCTGATAAAATTCTAACATTCAGTAATTCAGTAACATCAGATAGTTACCTGAGAATAATAGACATACCCTTTGAGCTTGTATATGGAATAAAGCTCCCAACTATAGCAGAACATTTTTAAGGGTTTTCTTTATTTAGAGGTCAACTGAAAGTACACTCTGTAATTCTTTCCTGAAATCCAGGACCTACTGCCCAGCCTTTCCTAAAGCCTCTTCCCATGAAGGCTTTTATTCCCATTCCTTGAAGGTATCTCCTACCAGACCTTCTGCCTGGCTGCAGCTGAGAGCTCCTCCCACTTCCTTCCCCTGACATGAGCATGCTCCCTTTTATAGGATGTGCTGCCTCAGTGCACTCATGCAATCCTTGGCAACCTGACTCAGTCAGGCCTTTGAAAGAGGGTGCTGGGTCTCATGCATCCATTCCAGGGCTTGTGTCCACTTACATAGCCATGAAGTTAGAATTCTACCACTATGTTCTGCCAGCATGAGACACACAAACAAATCTGGGGTAGTTTAGTACAAACAGAATCCTAAAACTATATTACAAACTTGAATAGAAGGGTGGGTGGAGTTGATAATCTCCACTGGCTCTTCTGTTATGATAGTATTCTTCAGGTCACGAATCAGGAAGGTACTTAAGCATGTGAATAGTCCCACTGATTTAAATTAGATGATTTACATGTTGAAAGTCAGGTATGGGTTTAAATACCTTCCAGAATCGATGCCCTAGTCCATTTACCTATATGCTAAGAACTGCTCAGTGCAAAGTGGCAAAGGATAATATTGATCTTTAAAGAATATCAGGTACGATCTTAAATGAAAGCCAGGATCACACTGGTCATTAATATAATTTCAAAATGTACAAATACCATGCAGCATGTGTATGGGGGGAGGATGCATTGGCTTTATATCTATATATATAAAAGTCAAATGGTGTATGCGTGTATGTATGCGTGCGTGCATGCGTGTATGTACGTGCACTTACTCCTTCCACACCATTTGAGCTAGAGACTTGAAATTTGGTACAGTTAGAGGCCTTAGGGTCCTAATCAGGGTAAGAGTCGAAAAATTTTCAAATCTCACCTCTGACGCCCCCCCCCCAGGGGTGAAATTATTTAAAGGCCAATCACATCAGCTGGGCAGCTGCTGTTCTCTGTGACATAGTTATGATGTCATAATACCCCCTCCAACGGACCCCGCACTCACTCAGCTCTCTGCCCCCTCCCCCCTCCAACGGACCTCGCACTCGCTCAGCTCTCTGCCCCTCCCCACCTCTGACGGACCCGAGTTGGGTTTGGTCAGAGGGTAAGTGAGGTAGGGGTGTTGGGTTTGGTCGGGGGGTGAGGTGGGGGTGTCGGGTTTGGTCGGGGGGTAAGTGAGGTGTGGGTGTTGGGGTATGGGTTTAAATACCTTCCAGAATCGATGCCCTAGTCCATTTACCTATATGGGGGTGGGAAGGTGTTGGGGTGGGTGAGGGGTGAGGGGTGGGTGTTGGGGTTGGTCAGGGGGTGTTGGGTTTGGTGGGGGGGGGTAAGGTGGGGGTGTTGGGTTTGGTTGGGGGGGTGAGGAGGGGGGTCGGGGTTGGTCGAGGGGTAAGTGAGGTGTGGGTGTCGGGTTTGTTTGTGGTGGTAGGTAGGGGTGTCGGGTTTGGTTGGTGGGGAAAGTGAGGTGGGTGTGTCAGGTTTGGTCTACGGGGGGTGAGGTGTGGGTGTTGGTCAGGGGGTGTTGGGGTTGGTAGGGGGGTGACATGGGGGTGTTGGGTTTTGGTGGGGGGGTGAAAATGTGAGTCGGGGTTGGTCAAGGGGTAAGTGAGGTGGGGGTGTCGGGTTTGATCGGGGGGGTGAGGTGGGGGTGTCAGGTTTGCTCTCTGCCCCCTCCCCCTTCCAACGGACCCCACACTCGCTCAGCTCTCTGCCCCCTCCCCACCTCCGACGGACCCGAGCAATGCCGGGTATTTTCGCTAGTATGTATATATATACTGAAAGTATGTTCTAAAAAGTCAGAATCAAGGTAAGATTGACAAAGAGGTGTCTGCCAGACAATGGATGTATATTCACCTGTCTGCCTCAGTTCACATGTAAATTAAGCATTGTAAACCAACACAATAAATGCTCCATTTGCATACAAAATTGACATGAGGATGTGGAGTCAACATGAAGTCAGCATACCAGGGAATAAACTCCAGAGGGTTATCCTGACTCTGGAGCTAAAACAATGAATTTTGGGGAATATAAGGAGAAAGCAAAAGGACATCTTGTTATCCTTCACTAAGGAAGCATAGGGAAAGCACTTTTGCATTCAATGGTTGGAGACGCTGGGAGGTTGCTTTAGGTGAGATAAACTTCTTTAGACAAGGGTTTGTCCTGTTAAAGTTAAGTTTAATCTCTAGAATGTGTGCTATTATTTTGTTTAATAGATAACCTGTGTCCATTATTGTCCTTACTCGTTAGCTCTTAAATCTTCGGATCTGATAATAAACATACAAATCTTTTCACTATACATATATCTCAGTTCTGTGATATTACATAGGCATTGATCCTTAGTGAATCAAACAAGCTAATGTGCACACTGCCGCGTTGTGGTTAGCAAACCTAGTATTTCTGTGAGTAGCCAATGACAGGAGCTGGATATCACAAGGGGATGCTTTAAAGAGGCTCTGGGACTAGATGCACCTATTGTTAACCTGCCAAGCAAAGTGAGGGCTGACATTGCCCTGAAGAGATTGGTCAGGTGGCCAACAGGCTAGTGTTATCAGGGAGCAGACACCCAGTGAAACACCAGCAAGCCTCTCTTTTTGCTGAAAGTAAGAGGCTATCAAGGTGATTCACAGGCCCAGACACCTCAAGAAGCATCACACTTTATTTACAGCAAGAGATAACAGCTGTGGTTGAATTTTCTGTGATACCTATACTTGACTTTTTAAGTTTTAAGTTTGAAGCATGTTTCTGTAATTTATTTTTCACTAAAAGCTTTCTGTAATTATTATTAATATATGAAAAGTAAATACTATGGTAAAATCCAGTTTCTAATGGCCACACAGAGATAGATCCTCACATGGATGCACAAAAAAGAGGGAATGCCTCCCTTCCTTTGCACATCCTCTTCAGAGGCCTGTAATGATTACAATCTGTCCCCTGAAGCACTCAAGGGCAGTGCAACACCCACCCACCCCTCAGTGCAGGCCGGTGCCTTATAAGTTTGATAGATGATTAGCAGCTTATGGCATACTTCAGCACTTAACATCACAATGAGGCCATCTTAGAATGGACATAATGTTTAGTTCAGAGCCGCACTCTTATACATTCTAGTCCTATTACGTATGGCTATAAATATTAATGAGAAATATTTGTTGAAAGCTTAAAACTGTAAGACATATGAAGTTCAACTCTCTATTGCAATATAGACTCTTTGTTCTACTCTGATGGTGAATATGAGCAACAGATCTAGTCGAACTAGTCACCTGGAAACACCCATAGTGGAGAAAATTGCCCAGAAGATATATAACAGGGACAGCAGACTCATTCACTGAATGGGTATTAGCCCACGAAAGCTTATGCTTCAAAATGTTATAGTTAGTCTTTAAGGTGCCACAGGACTCTTCGTTACCTCTGCTATTCCAGACTAACACGGCTACCTCTCTGATTCTTGATCTGGACTATATATTTGGGACTAGGTATTATTCTCAATCCACATTGGAACTCACACTGATGTCAACAGGTGGTTTGCAAAAAGACCCTGGTAGAATTTGGCTTTCTGTACTAACTAAACTTTTAGCTATTATTATTTACATATATTATTGTAACATTCTGCATCACTCAGTAAGAAAACATAGTTTCAGGCCATTGCTAATTCTGTCCTTTGCTTCTCTCCCTCTTCCCTGTCTCTGTATTTCCTTCCCTGCAACAATTCTCATTCCCACTTCCCCAGTGGTTATACTTTCCCCCTCCACCATCCTCCCTATTTCCCATTCCATTTGCTGAAAAGATCACCAATTAAATAGATGTTGACACTGATGTGTGATCACTGGTCTTTAGAGTTGATACTCTAATGAGATTAATCAGGGACAGGTGAGTTGACACTTCAGAGATTTTTAAACTGGCTTCAGAAGTAGGGAGACTAAGGTCAGTAGGAAGGTTTTCTTTGCACCCATGAGGGCTAGGAACTTGCTTTTCCTTTTAAAATAACAGTGTGGGCCTGGCAAGCTGGACAATCTTAATAGGTCCTGCAGGACACATAAATACATAAATCAATCTAAATTTGGCCTGTGAGTCATACATTTGGTATTCCTAATACAGAAAATAGAAACTCTGGCTATTTGCAGGTACAAAACAACCCTGGGGGCCATGGAGAGCTGGCCACATCCCTGAAGCTGGACCAGCCCTGGGATACTCAATAATAGAGGGAGCAAAGAATGTATTAGATGCGTTAAAGCACCTTTCCATTGAAAAATTATTCTAACCATTAATATTCATATTTAAACTAAAATTAGGTCCAGCTGTCACTGTTTGATTAATATTTCACTTTATGATACAAGATAAAGTAATGAAACAGCGCAGAATTTATTTTTATAAAAATTTCTTCCCAGTAAGATAAAGAACAGCTCATTACTCATTTGGATGACAATATCTTGATTAATGAAACTGAAGCTGAGGGAGAATGCTCTTGAGTTTACACACAGCAAGTACTATAGAAGTTATATTTTAACAGAAGGCCAGGACCAAGCCTATAAAATTGGTGTCAGGCAATAACAAAATGAAACAAAAGTATCACTTTTCTCTGTGTTACCACTAAAAGTCAGTGAAAAATAACTGATTATCATATAAAGGGATGATGTCATTAATGCCATGTTAAAATATTTGTCGTTGTCCAAAGTTGTATTCTCTTCTCCTCCACCATACACCCATATCATTGGGAGTTTGGGGTTCCTTGCCAATGTCTATTAGAATCTCTTTTTATTGTGCAAACACTGTAAATTAATAAGTATTAGAGGAGTCCATGTTTGCAACTAGAAAAAAGAGCTGCATTTAAAAAATATAACTGGCATTGATCTTATCCTCCCTCTCCGTTCCCTCTTCTTGTGTGCCGTACTCCTTTGTTAGGTCTTATCTTAGATGGTAAACTCTTCAAGACAGGGACGGTGTCTATATGCATTCATGCAGGTCCTAGCACAATAGGACCCCAATGCTGAATGGCACAGTTGCTCTCCAATATAAATAAATAATACTTGGCTCAACTGATGCTTAATTCCGTTTTCTGCTGGTCTAACCGAGTGAAGAATTTGCTGTACTGATGGATATAGCATTCAGGATAGTACTGCCATCTAAGAGCAACACTCCAACACTGCACCCCAATGCAGCAAGCAAAACAATGCTAACAAAAGTTTCATGAAATGCTCATTGTACTGCTGAGGGGGATGTACTGTATGTGTGTGTTTTTAAACATTTGAAATTTCTTCACTCTTACAGTCTTTTGGCCCAGAGGCTTTGTACTGCTGAGAAATGTCATGCACTTATCACTGACATTGGTGAATTATTAAAAATAATTTGGTAAAGTATATCAAAAGCCTAAGTTTATTATGAGGTTAGGGATTTTTTGGAGGTGAAATACGACTCTCACTAGTGGTTAGACTGCTATTAGTAGCTATAGTGGTATAATAAAAATTAAGATTAAGTGTGAAATTCAATGGTCCAGATTCTCAGCTAATGTCAAGTTGGTGTAGCTCAATTGACGTCAGTGACCCTATACCCATTTACACTAATTGAGATTTTGGCCCAATGACATTAGTGGTGAAGCAGGGTTGAATTTGGCTCTGGGAATTCAATATTTGACAAGAATTTTTTCTTATTAATATCACAAAACAGCCAGAGAATCTGAGTGAGCCATTATATGGCTTTGAAAGAAAAATTCTCAGGAACAAAGTTTTTCCCCAAGAATCTTCTTAAAAAAATACAAAGAAATAGTTCATACACAAGTCTCCAGGGTAAAAAAACCAGACTATTTCTTAATACCCCTGCAGTATGCATAAGCACTAGCATAAGCATTGACCAACTCTTAAAATTTAACTATTTCTATACAATTCTTCTATTCTATTCTGCACCTTCATTCTGGTGCCTTGTGTAAATTCCTTGGTGCCTGTACTTGCATGGGATAGTGAGGGCCTAAAAAATTACATTAAAGATGTACCCTGTTATAGTCCTAGCCTATATATTGTCTTATTAAAGGTGGAAATGGCAATGATACCCAGCGTTAAGATTGCCTAATTCTTGGCATTACAAACCCTTGTTTTTAGTTGCTTATAAACTGGGCCAATTTCCATGCTGTCTTGTCCTAATAGGCTGAATATTTTGTAAAGTTTTAGTAAAAACTGTTCAAACATTTCTAAGATGAGGTCGAGTGAAGGACTGGTAATTTTTCCAATGTTAAATTTTTTTTCCAGATGTTTTTTTGAAGAGCTGTAGCATCTCAATGCTTTTGAGCAGGGGCTTGAAAACTGGCAGGAGTACACTAGTGAGGTTAGAGAGCTGCCTTTCACTGTTCCTGTGAAAATCTAGCCAGACAGGGCCAAGTTATTAGCCTCTGAAAATTGCCATTTGACAAGCTGAGCTGAGTGTCAATTCTTCTGTTGAGATGCTGTTGAATCACCAAGACATGAACCTTTTGATATCAAGAGAAGTTAAGGCTGAGAAAATTTTTTAAATAATACTGATATTCCTCAACATAACAGAAGTTCTAGCTCGACAACAGCTTGCTTTTGGAGGTTCTAAAGTTGAGATGGAATTAATCAAGATCTTGCATACGGTGCCAAGAGCACAATTTGTGAAGACTTGAACAATCCAAGTTCCTTGGCATCTTTGATGACACATCACAAGATGTCAGCCACCGGAAAGGTTAGTTGTGGATGTGAGATATATCAACAGTGAAGGCATTGTTAAGAAAAAAAAGATATCCATTGTTGAAGCAAAGTCAAAGAAGGGTAAAAACTTAGCAGATGAAATTGTGAAATGTATCTATGTCTTAAGAGTGGATGTAAATAAAAATGCCTTTCCATTATATGATTTTGCATACATCATGTTCGGACAGTTTGAAGGAATGCAAACTCATGTAAGCTCAATGATATGTTGTGAGACTCCACATTTCTGATGCTTGAGCCATCAAGAAAATAATATAGTAGAGCAGTCTTGTGAAGCTAACATCATAATAAGGAACATGTTTGGGAATTTACAAGGACATAAGAACATAAGAATGGCTGTACTGGGTCAGACCAAGGGCCCATCCAGTCCAGTATCCTGTCTACCAACAGTGGCCAATGACAAGTGCTCTGGAGTGAGTGAACCTAACAGGTATTGATCAAGTGATCTCTCTCCTGCCATCCATCACCACCCTTTGATAAACAGGCTAGAGACACCATTCCTTACCCATCCTGGCTAATAGCCATTAATGGACTTAACCTCCATGAATTTATTCAGTTCTCTTTTGGGGGGCCCAAGTCCTTCTGAAAGGGGCACCGCCCGTGGACGGTGTGAGGCCGGTAGCGACCCCCGGCGCGCCGGGACCGGGTTCTTCTCGGAGTCGGGTTGCTTGGGAATGCAGCCCAAAGCTGGTGGTAAACTCCATCAAAGGCTAAATACTGGCACGAGACCGATAGTCAACAAGTACCGTAAGGGAAAGTTGAAAAGAACTTTGAAGAGAGAGTTCAAGAGGGCGTGAAACCGCTAAGAGGTAAACGGGTGGGGCCCGCGCAGTCCGCCTGGAGGATTCAACCCGGCGGGTTTCGGTCGGCCGGCCCGGCTCCGGTGGCTCCCCCCTCGCCCCCGCGCCCCCCTCCCCGGAGGGGGCTCCGCGGGGTGCCGAGACGGGGACCGCCGTCCGGACGGCCCCGGCCCCCCGTCGGGCGCACTTCCACTGAGGCGGTGCGCCGCGACCGGCTCCGGGACGGCTGGGAAGGCCCGGCGGGCAGGTGGCTCCCCGTCGCACGGCGGGGAGCGTTAAAGCCGCCGGGCAGCAGGCCAAACACGTGTCACCGTATCCCGGGGCCGAGGGAGACGACCCGCCGCCGCACCTCCCCCGTGCCCGCCGCGTCCCTCGCCCCCGGCGGCCCTTCCCCGTCCCCTCCCCATCCTGTTATAGTCCCAGCCTTCACAACCTCCTCAGGCAAGGAGTTCCATGGGTTGACTGTGCACTCTGAGAAGAAGAACTTCCTTTTATTTGTTTTAAACCTGCTACCCATTAATTTCATTTGTTGGCCCTAGTTCTTATATTATGGGAACAAGTAAATAACTTTTCCTTATTCACTTTATCCATAACACTCATGATTTTATATGCCTCTCTCATATCCCCCTTAGTCTCCTCTTTTCCAAGCTGAAAAGGCCTTAGCCTCTTTTAATCTCTGCTGATATGTGACCTGTTCCAAACACCTACTCAATTTAGTTGCCCTTCTCTGAACCTTTTCTAATGCCACTATTTCCTTTTTGAGATGTGAAGACCACATCTGTATGCAGTATTCTTAGCCAAACCGAAAATACAAAACAGTAATCAGTGTTTCGTTTCTGTAAATCTATATTCATATTTTTAATATAAAAATGTAGGTGAGCCAATTCATTTGCAGTTATTTTTTATACTACAGAATTCCATTTGCAATATTAAAGCCAAAAGTCTCAAAAGAGCCCACTAATTTTTGAGTGTGTGGATGCACTTGGGCCAGATTTTAAGAAGAGCTCAGCAACTATCTTGACACCTAAATGAAAATGTCAGATTTTCAAACAGTGCTCAGTACTATTGTTCCTCATGGGAGCTGTGGGGTGCCGACCACATTTGAATATCTGCCCTCCACATTCAGGTACCTAAGCGGGAGCTGAGCTCTTGTGCTTGATGAATACTTTGAAAGCCTTGGCCCTGATGTCTTAGGTTGGGAACTCAAACACAGAGATACTCAAAAGCAGTGGGTTTCTTTTAAAATGTTGGCCTTAGTGCTTCAAAGTCCTATTTCTTCTAATCATATTATTAGTTATTTTGAATTTCTACATAAGCTGTCAAGAGGTACAGAAATTTTAGATAATTCACTGCACATTACCAAAAGCAAATAAGGTTAATCTCCTCTTAAATATTATACTATTGAACCAAGCACTGAAGTTGCAAATGTAATATTTCCAAATAGGTACAGTTTCTTTTTTTCTTCCAAAGCTAGTATGCTGAACAGCTGGGATCTGGAGCAATCATTTTGCTACATAAAGTCAGAGTAGGCTCATTACAACATATGCTGAATCTAATAAATAGGTATTCTAAACCTGGTTAAACAGGATTAAATATGATTTTTCTTTTCAGATTCAAGGAGAAATTAAAATGACACATACTGTTTTTGAAAGAAGACACTGCCCAACCAAGCCATGTTTGAAATTGGTTAAGCTGGAACTGAGTTCCCAAATCAGAGTGTAAATGGGGAATTAATTGAATGGGATATCAAATTTTTATAGCTCCCTCACCATGCTCCTTTTAAAATCCCAAAACTACAGCTGGTGCCAGGGGAAGGAACTTCCAATAAATTAATAGAACAGTCAAAGAGAACATTGGGTGAAATCTATGGCTAGTGTTATTGAGGAATTCAGTCCAGATGGCCTTAAAATATGTAAACTTTTGAGATTTATATCTTACCAAACAGTGATATAGTAACACCAGTAGTTTGAGTATACCTACAAGTCTCTGATCAATCCTATGATTAGAGAGAAGAAAACTGTCCAAGGTTGTTCCGTTGACAAAAGAAATTTGGTAGTTAAATGTAACAATGTTACAGAAGATAATGAGCTATATTTTGCTCATTTTACATGTGTAGTTCTATCCAACTCAATGGGATTATTTTCACGAGTCAGACTTTGGGCACATTTTTGCAATATATGGTCAATTTCCTTTTCATTACTTTCACACAGTTCACAGGCAAAGGCTGTGGAATCAGAGAGGTAGAAGTTTGATAGCATCTTCCTTTCCTCCCCCCAAAAAGCATTCTCCGTTTAAAATGCTTTGCTCTTGCAACAGCCAACTCCTACCCCAAATTAAAAGTGTTCTGGAACTTTGCTACCACTGCAAAGAGATGCATTTTTTTGTTCCCTTGAATGCCAGAACATCCTATCAGGTATCAAGAGACATGCTTCAGTGATCTGTATAATTGAATTTGAAACATGTGAAATCAAGTACAAATTTAACAGCTTTTAAACAAAAGCCACATATAGTTTAGGCAATGCAGTGTGGCCTCAAATTTTAGCCTAAGAGTGCTCTTTAGGGGCAAGGAACCCCCCAAAGAAGTGCTTATTTACCTCCCTTCAGTAAATGATTTAGTCTGGTGATCATTTAATCAGTGATCATACAAAATTAATTCACTATACACCATATATTTAAGAAGACAAAAAGAGGATCAGAATGACAGTAAGGTCCTGGGAATCAAACAGAATTATAGAATTCTCTGGCCATTTATCAATTTAGGTTTATCATTTGGGGACTTTTTCTTAAAAAAAGAAATTAGTACACTCTCCTGGGGAACACACACGATGTAGTTTAAGCAGAAAACTCCACTGTATACTCACAGTCATTTCTGCCATGACTACTATTACCCAACTTTATTGGCATTTTTTCACTGAGAAATTGTTGACATTTTCCTTGCAAAGAGCATATACATGAGGTATACATAAATGGAATTACCAGAGATTTCATTTTTTAACCTATTACAGTTGTCATAGAAATGTTTCCACGAATCCATGGAAATAATCACTGTCCAATCAATATATTGAAAAAAGTATAGTTCCCTTGTTTTTGCACCGATAATATTCTGTATCTGGAGAATGTCTGATAAACAGCACTAGGGGTTGTATTAATCAACCACAGAACGTTAGATAATAGATGTTGAAAAGATCTACCATATCCTACAGTTCATCCCCTTGGCTATGAAAGATTGTTCCTTAAGTAGAAAGTAATTTGTGCAGTTTAGTTTTAAATTATTCAAGTGTTGGGGCTTCCAGACTTCCCTAGGAACATTTTTCTTGTGTCTATTAAACATTAATGTTAAAACAAATTTCTGAGGTATCAGTTTCAATGGCACAGTTTCATTCTATTTAACCAAGTGGAACATTTTTCTCCTTTATATGTGGTGGCCTGATAGTGTTTAATACATTGATGTATTATATTTATTAATTATCTGGAAAAGGAGGAATACAGTGAGGTAGCAGAAGGCTGTTAGGTCTCCTAGAGACTTTCACAAAAGCCCCACTTCAGCAAAGCAATTAAGCATACATGGGGAATCTCTCCCACTTCATTGAGGAATGTTCCACAAAATCCTGCACACAAAAATGTCTGATCAGAAAGAAGCTTCCTCGTTGATAGGTTATTTCATAATTGCCTATTATAGGAATTCTATCACTTACTAGTGAAGCACCTACTTAAGAGACAGGGTCCAGGCCAGACACACAACTGATCTAATCCTAAAATCACTTATGCATGTGAGTGATTGTACAGTAAAGTTACTTTATGCATGTCGTTTTAAAGTAAAGTTACTCATGTGCATAAGTGTTTGCAGAATCAGGCCCATATTCTGATTTAAATTTAGTATTACCTGGTGCACATATATTAACATTTTATTCCTGGAGCAATGAATTCTTCTGAAATTGCTTTTGCTAGCCTAGAGAGACAATGTGGGTGAGGTAATATCTTTTATTGGACCAACTTGTGTTGATGAAACAGACAAGCTTTCAAGCTGTTCTTCAGGTCTTATTGTCTCTTTCATAAAAAGAAGTTGGTCCAATAAATTATATTATCTCACCTACCTTGTCTCTCTCTAATACCCTGGGACCGACATAGCTACAACTTTGCCAACCTAGACAGTTAAGCAAAAATATAACTGCAGTTAAAACATAGTCTAGGGAAGCAGACTGTAGTGGGCCCGAGTGGGCCCTCTCCGAGTGGGAGGGCGAGGGAGCCGGAGACCCACCTTGGAGGGTGGAGCCAAGACCTCCACGCCCAGCTTACCGGAAGTACAGGGGCGGGACAGGAAGTAGAAAAGGCCGGCCCCACAGCCCAGAAGGGGGAGAACCAGGGAAGGAGAAGGAGGCTCCGCCCGACTGGCTGCCAACCAGGGAGACTCCTGCCAGTGTGGTGCACCCAACCCTGCTGCGGAGGACGACTGGCCTGGAGCACCGGCTGCCGTGCACCCCGTTGCAGAGGACGATTGGCCTGGAGTCCCGGCTGGCGTGTACCCCGAGGAGCCGGAGATGGACTGGACAACCGAGGTACCGGGGCTCTGAGGCCCCTGCCTTACTAAAGACTGTACGTGTTTGCTAGCTGCCTGAGCCACGCCCAGGCTATAGCCAGCCCTGAAAGACTTTGCTGCAGAGGCTGAGGCCCCTGCCTTACTAAAGACTGTTTATTTGCTGGCTGCTTGTGCCAGAAGCCCAGGCCCAAGCCAGCTTGCCTAGAGACTGTTTATTTGTTGGCTGCCTGTGCTAAGAAGCCCAGGCCAGAGCCAGCTTGCTCAAAGACTGTTTGTTTACTGACTGCCTGAGCCCAGAGGCCCCGGCCTGAGCCAGCCTTCCCCGAAAGACTGCTCGTTTACTGGCTGCGCTACCCCTAAAGGGGCCAGAGCATACCCGGGACATCCCCCGGCAGAGGGCGCTCCAGAGGCTGGAAAAGCTGATTCCCCCGACGACCAGCAGGAGGCGCCGCCAGGGTGAGTGGCCCGCTAGCTTACACAGACATTTTGGGAAAAAAAACATTCAAAAATCAAAAACAGGCTATCATTTAAATATGCAGTTCTTTACACTTTTTATCTTGTTTTCTTTCTTTTAAAAATCAAAACAAACACAGGAAACTGAACACAAAAATGCACATTACTACAAAGACAACACAGCCATGCTCCACTTGTAAAAATCAAATGATGTTAAATTCAGCCCTGGTAAAAACACCTGCAGCGCCATCAACATATTAGTTCTGTGTGATAGATTTTTAGTAAGATAATTTGGATCAACCAGTTTTCATATTCAGTTTTTCTAATTACTGCCCTGGGGGGGGGGGGGAGGGATGAGTCAGTGTTCACTTTGCACTCCCCGTCACTACCAAGCCAAAGCCCAGGATCAAATTTGGTGGTGGATCCTGGTTACATGCCACATGAAGCATGTTGCACATATGCTAAGAAGAAGAATACTACCTTACACTGTCAGCTTTTTATCAACATAGGCTGACCATACATCCCGTTTTGAACGGGACAGTCCCGTTTTTTTAATGTTTTTTAACCGTCCCGTCTTTTTGTCCAAAATATCAATTTTGTCCCGTTTTGGGGGCAGGACTCATAAAATGTGGACTCATAAAACAGGACCCATAAAACATGGAGTCATAAAGCGTCCCCCCTCCCCCCCCCCGCCGCCGCCGCCACCGGCGCACTCAGCCCCCGGCTGCAGCTCCGGACAGCTCCGATCTGCCGCCTCCTCCAGCCCGCCGCCCGCTGCCGCCTCCTCCTCTCTATTCCTCCTTCCCTCCTTCTCTCCATCCCTCCCTTCTCTCCATCCCTCCCTTCCTCCCTGCTCTCTCCCTCCGTCCGCTGCCTCCTCTCACTCCCTCCATCCCTTCTCTCTTCATAAAACCTGGCCGGCAGCCCCCCCGCCGGCGCGCTCGGCCCTCGGCTGCGGCTCCGGACAGCTCCGATCTGCCGCCTCCTCCAGCCCGCCGCCCGGTGCTGCCTCCTCCTCTCTATTCCTCCTTCCCTCCCTTCTCTCTATCCCCCTTCTCCATCCCTCCCTTCCTCCCTGCTCTCTCCCTCCGTCCATTCTTTGTATTCTTTTGAGTGTATTCTAGTGCTAGCCACGATTCTACAAAATACAATGTTCTAAATGAAAAGTCACTTAAAAACCAAACAAAAGTGGTTTGACTTTGTCAGAAATCTCTTTCCCCCCCCCCCGCCCCACCCCGCCCCGCCCCGCCCCGCATCTTCCTCTGAAGTGACATTGACCCACTTTCAGGAAGTGTTTCCATTTTGATGGATCCATACATCCTGAAGTGGTTCCAGAGAGCCAGGTGCTGAGCCCAGTCATCCTGCCTCGTGGCAGCCTGGCAGAACTCCAGTGAAGCTACTCTGGGTTCACACAGTTGCAGGATGCCTCCTCTCGCTCCCTCCATCCCTTCTCTCTATCCCCTTCTCCATCCCTTCCTTCCTCCCTTCTCTCTATCCCTCCATCCCTCTCTTCCTTCTCTAATATATATTTATTATATTTATATTATATATTATATTTTCTCCATCCCTCTCTTCCTTCTCTAATATATATTTATTATATTTATATTATATATTATATTTTCTCCATCCCCCTTCTCCATCCCTCCCTTCCTCCCTTCTCTCTCTCCCTCCGTCCACTGCCTCCTCTTCCATCTCCCTTCTCTCCATCCCTCCTTCTCGCTGTCCCTTGCCTCCTCCATCCCCCCTGCTCCCTACCCCCATCTCTTCTCTCATCCATCCATCCTCTCCCTTCTCACCTTCGTGCCTTCTCTCCCTCCGTCCCCTCCATCCTCTTCATCCCTCATCCCCCCTTCTCTCTCTCCCTCCATCCTCTTCATCCCCCATCCCTGTTCTGCTTATTCCTCCATCCATCCCCCCGACCCCCCTCTTCCTCCCCCCGCCCAGCGCTGGGGGCCCCAGGTGGGGCCATGCCCCCCCCCACACACCCTGTCCCGTTTTTGCTATCCCAATGTCCCGTTTTTGTCTAAAGGAAATATGGTCAGCCTATATCAACAGTTATCCTGACTAGTTGATTATACCTCTTTTTCTTATTCTTCTTGAAGACACATTTCAAAAAGTAGTTCATCTATTTTAAAGTCACTGTCGATTTTGAACACTTCTTCCTTTACTAATGGGTCTAGCTTTCTTTCTAGTACTATCTGTCCCCTGCCCCATCCCTATGTGTTTAGTAAAGCTTTTCACACTTCTCTTAACTGCTTTGGGTACCATTAACACATTCTGATTTTGTGCTGGGCTGAAAATGAAACCTAGAAAGGGTCAATCAACTCTCAGATGTTCCTAGGTGAGTGTTCTACTCTCAAGATCACTAATGAGCCTGTGACAGTGGCCTTGATTCTCCACTACATTATGACTTACTCTGGGGTAACAGAATCACTGGGGTACACTGGGGTACACTGGGTACACTGGGGTAACTAGTGTAACAGAATCAATAGCCAGGTCCAGCTTGTTTTAATGGTATAACACACAATATCTTTGCTGCAGCATTTGAGGTTTCATTAACCCAAATTAACTGAACTCTGAAACAGGGAGAAGATCCCTGTTCAACTGGTTGAATGACTCTCTCAATATATCAAATGTTTTTCTCATTTGATTCCAGCACCATTATAGTACTCCCTTTTCAAAACACTTTGCCAATATTTTATCCTTGCAAGTGCTAGCAAACATTATGTGTCCTTTTTAGACTCCTTTTCCTCTCTTAAGTTTCACTGTAAGTTATTGTGTGCCAACAAGATCTGGGCTAGCTATTAGCCATTCCCTGTTCTGTGCATTCTTTTTCCAGAGGTACTATAGACTGTCACATTTTAAGGTGTCTTATAGAATTTCCTAGCCTTCTTCCAATATTCCTCCTATTGCAAAATACTTATTTGGAGAGATGGTGTCTTGCCCACGACTGCCAAAGGCGAAAGAGGGTGAGTTGGGAGGACAAAGGAGGACATACATTCACAACTTGGCAATTACGGATGACACTCTATTAGCACCAGAGTTGAAGTGAAGTCGCAGTTTCAGAATAAAGTCAGTTTTTCCAAGGTGTTCTAAAATTTGTAACAACATTTTTGACAACATAATTTTATTTCAATTTTCATTTTTTTATTTTTGTATTAAAGAGAGGGCCATCCCCTCTCGGCCATACCAGCCAACCATCCCAATCACCAAAACCAAGATTTTTAGTTTGGGCGCTACTAAATCCTCCACCTGCTCCAGCGATTCCATCCCATTCTACTTTGTGATATCACTGGCCCTTACTCTCATCCTCTCCTAATAACAATAATAATCATAATAATAATCATAATAAATAAACTCAATTTTCAAAGCTTCATGGTATAAATACATTAATTTATTTTACAGATACTAACTGTATGCTGTTACAAAGATATTATCATTAATCAGCTAAAGAGCCCCCCTGTGAGATCCTTCTGGAATTCCTAAGTGCAGGTACCTCACACCATTTTTAAAATTTTTCTATTAAAAAGCCAACACTCTTAGAGGCATGTAACTCTAAGGAGCCACCATATCTCATAGACTCAGACACTTTAAGATCAGAAGGGACCATTATGATCATATAGTCTGCCCTCCAGCACAATGCAGGCCACAGAATCTCCCCCACCCACTCCTATAGTAAACCCCTAACCTGTGTCTGAGCTATTGAAGGCCTCAAATCATGGTTTAAAGACTTCAAGGTGCAGAGAATCCTCCAGGAAGTGCCCTATGGTGCAGAGGAAGGCGAAAAACCTCCAGGGCCTCTGCCAATTTGCCCTGGAGGAAAATTCCTTCCCGACCCCAAATATAGTGATCAGCTGAACCCTGAGCATGTGGGCAAGACTCACCAGCCAGACACCCAGGAAAGAATTATCTGTAGTAACTCAGATCCCACCCCATCTCAGGTCTTTGGGCATATTAACTGCTAGTATTCAAAGACCAATTAATTGCCAAAATTAAGCTATCCCATCATACCATCTTGTCCATAAATTTATCAAGCTTAGTCTTGAAGCCCAAATAGGTCTTTTGCCCCAACTGTTTCCCTTGGAAGGCTGTTCGAGAACATCACTCCTCTGATGGTTAAAAACCTTCATCTAATTTCCAGTCTAAACTTCTGCTGGCTAGTTTATATCCATTTGTTCTTGTGCCACATTGGTACCGAGCTTAAATAATTCCTCTTCCTCACTGGTATTTATCCCTCTGATATATTTATAGAGAGCAATAATATCTCCCCTCAGCCTTCTTTTGGTTAGCCTAAATAAGCCAAGCTCTTTGAGCCTTCTTTCATAAGATAGGTTTTCCATTCCTCAGATCATCCTAGTAGCCTTATTCTGTACCTGTTCCAGTTTGAATTCATTTTTCTTAAACATGGGAGACCAGAACTGCACACAGTATTCCAGATGAGGTCTCACCAGTGCCTTGTATATTGGTACTAACACCTCCTTATCTCTACTGGAAATACCTCGCCTGATGCATCTTAAGACCGCATTAGCTTTTTTCACAGCCATATCACATTGGTGGCGCACAGTCATCCTGTGGTTAACCAATACTCTGAGGTATTCTCCTAACTACTTCTCAGAGTATACAGTACATTAATGTTCTGGAAATGTGATAGGCCATTCTGCCAGCATGGACACTAGAAATCCCAAAACACAGCTATTTCAAAGTATCACCTATGGTAGCTTCCACATTAGGATATTTAGCTAAAGCTGAAACTAAAATGAAATTCTAAAATGCAAAAAGTTATTTTAGTACAATATTAATGTTGCAAGGGATTTTGCTTAAATTGAAAACAAAAAATTAAGTAGCAACCAATTATAGAAATATCAGCATAAAGGGCGAATGTTGCAGAAGATTATTGAGTATGTCAAAGTAGGGTCAGAATGCACAGAGAAACTGTTTTATAACCCTAGCCTTTGTGGGTGATAGCAGGCTTCTGCTATAATAAATAGTTTCACTTGAGATAATTAAACAATAAATACCTGTTATTTTCCTTTTATATCTCTTTTTGGTAACTAAATGCAAATTAACATGAATCATTTGGCATGCTCTTGTCACACATGGCATCACAATTTGAGCATTATTTTTGAAGCAAGAATCACTTATAAGCTTCTATTCCAGCAACAGAGATACTATCATTTTCTATATTCATTACAATCTTATCAATGCATTTAGCCTTCTCAAACAAGTGCCCCATTTCTAGGTTGCTCATTTTTGTCAGGATGTTATGTAATGCAAGTTCTATAGCAGTTATTGTAATAGCACTACACAATAGTGTGGGACTATAAATAAATGGATGCAGAGCAGATCCAGCTTTTCTATGGATGTAGATCAAGTGATCCAGCTTTTATACTCTGTGAATAACTTAGAAATGTCAGAGCTAGTCTCAACTTCCATTAAAAAATATTTTCCCCATCTATAATTATTTTCATTCTATGGAAACCTACATCTGCTTCAGAATTCATCCGCAGTGTGCAACAGAAAATAGCATGAATGCTACTTTAAATAGGAACCTTCATCTCTGTGTATATTCAGAAACATATTGGAGTCATATAATTACTGACCAAAATAACATTCTTACTACTTTTTACTCATGTTAACCCTGAATCATGATACACGAGCCAGAAGAAAAAAAAAGGAAAAAAAAACCCTTGACTTTGACGTACCAGGTAAATTTTTCATGGGTGGCAATCAGAAAAAAAAAAAAAAGTAACCCAAAACCACAGTGCTTTTTAATTTATTAACTGTGGAAATCAATATGCTACAAACATGGAAACCAAGAAGACCTCAAGATAAAGCAAAGAAAACGAGGAATACTTGTGGTACCTCAGAGACTAACCAGTTTATTTCAACATAAGCTTTCGTGAACCATAGCCCACTTCATCAGATGCATAGAATGGAACACAGTAAGATACTTCTGTGTGTTCTATTTTATGCATCCGATGAAGTGGGCTATAGCCCATGAAAGCTTATGCTGAAATAAACTGGTTAGTCTCTAAGGTGCCACAAGTATTCCTCGTTTTCTTTACGGATACAGACTAACACGGCTGCTAATCTTAAACCTGTCAAGGGAAAGCAATGCATTAATGTCTGGCCTCAGCCAGACTGAAAACAAGGATTCTTGGTAGAGAAGCTAAGGACAAATAAAGACAACGCCTTTTACATGCAGTATTGAAGTACTGAAGTTGTTCTGTGCTACACAACTAGAGAGCATAGAGAAAATGGAGAACTCATTATGACAGTCCATAGTACCTACCACTGGTTGGCTGACTCAAGTCTTTCAAGAACTGGAGAAAGTCCTGCTTTGCCGGTGACCCTTGTAAAGTGATTGGTGCACTAGGAACAATCACTGTTTCACACTCAAACTCTGCATTATGTAATGTGCAGACCACAGACTCTTTCCTGAATGTCACAGGGCTTTGTGCCGCTGATCCCTAGCTAGGTTAAGTGTAAATGCAATGATGTGTCCTTTTCAGAAGGGGCAATGTGGTTAATCTGCTATGGGTGATTCTGCTGGCGGTCTTTTCCTCCTGCTCAGGGGGATCCACCAGCAGAAGATTCCATGGCAGTGAGGGGGATGGTAGAGGGGAGTGAGTCACAGAGGAAAGGGATCTGGGGCCCTAAGAAACATGGTGATTGAAGGCAATTGAGAATGAGCATTGAGAATCAACAGGTGTCAAGGCCCATATAGCGTTGGCATTTGAAGTGCCTACAGCATTTGCCTTACCAATGTATAGATAACACACTACCAGAGACAGTACCAAGGAAAGGACTGTCACGAAAGTGCCCAAGACCCCATGAGGGGGTAGTGTTTATCGTATTTTGGGAGACTGAACATTGTTTTAATTCTTTGTAAAGTCATAGGGATTGTTCAGAGGGTGACCT
Source organism: Sternotherus odoratus (assembly GCA_032164245.1). Taxonomy (NCBI): domain Eukaryota; kingdom Metazoa; phylum Chordata; order Testudines; family Kinosternidae; genus Sternotherus; species Sternotherus odoratus. Next base: position 126,218,781 of record JAVMKO010000002.1, on the reverse strand, counting down.
CCACATACATGACTTGCCTGACAGGAGACACCCCCATCAATGGACAACTATGGAATGGAAAGACATTGTGAAGCAGACAGAACTACACAGACAAAGAGACTGTTCTCTCAAGCTATCCTGACCCATTTGCTGTTTGGACACTACATGGATTTTTTTTTTTTTTTTTTTTTTTTGTTAAATGGAGATATACCAATCTCCTAGAACTGGAAAGACCTTGAAGGTCATCGAGTCCAGTCCCCTGCCTACACTAGCAGGATCCACCTGCCTACACTAGCAGGATTGAGTACTGTCCCCTGACAGATTTTTTGCCCCAGATCCCTAAATGGCCCCCTCAAGGATTGAACTCACAACCCTGGGTTTAGCAGGCCAATGCTCAAACCACTGAGCTATCCCCCCACCCCCCTGTAGTGGTGTTTGGCACTAAGCAATCTTTTTTGTAGTGAGATAAGCTATTTTATAGACTATGGCACTCTGAGCACTCCACCTCCTCTGCCTGTTACGTAGGAAACTGTATGGTGGCACGGTCACCATAGAAACCAGGGACTGGCTTGAGAGAGGTTTGCATTGCCATACGTGGCACTTTTTACATTATTCTTCATTTATGTTCCTCACATCATTGGGAGTCCTCACATTTACTGAAAGGCTATGTTCAGTAAAGTGCACTTTCTAACTTACCAGTCTGTCTACATTTATAATTCTTACTCTGCATGAGTGGTGAATACACACAAATTGTTGTATTCATGGAATGGAAGCCAGTACTTTGGCCACTCAAATGTGACAAGGTTCCTTCTCTCCTCTTCAGTGTGGGTACCAACATGAAATCTGTGAAGCCATACCTTACCCACATGCCTTCATGTATTAGCATGTGTACAACACTTATTAGCATATGGTAATGAAAACTGTGGATGGAGCATTGCATTTGGAAAAGGTCAGACATTGTTAGACAGGCACTCTGCACCCTTGAACACACCCTAATGCATGTTCATGCCTCAGACACATGAGGTGCTTGACGGAGCTTGCCATGGGAATGATAACCCCAAGAGGAGACAATAGAAAAAAGGCAATGTCCGAGGTTGACATTGATGTATTCATCATTGATGTTGGAGTGACCAATAAAGGATTTCCTGTTTGATGAAAGGGTCAGCAGAATGGCTGATGTCCTCAGGTAAATTCTGTGGTCTGGGATGCCAATCGATCACATGCTGTTGAGGGATCTTTCAGGCAGCTAGAAAATATGAACAAGTGGAGCCCACTGGAATACAGATTTAAGAGCCTCTTGGAAGAGCACATATATAGCCATTGTTAGTGTTTCTGCTGGATGTGGCATTCACTGGTGCACCTGATGTTCTTGGAGCCCATATTAGCATATATTTTGCTGATGACAATCTTGCAAAATCTCCTCCTGCTTGCTGTTCTCCATATTAGACCACTCCTGCACTGTCTTTACATAACTAGCAACTCAGTCAGAATGCAGCATAAAGTCCATTTGCATTGCTGCCCTGCTTTGCTCCTATTGGTTATTACCAGTGCCTGCAGAGCTTATCTGCTTTTGTTCATCCATTTGGTCTCTCTCATGGTCTGCCACAAGTAGTCGAGTCATGGGCAAGGAGATGCACTGTCCACTACATGCTCCACCCTCAGGGCATCATGGTGAGAAGCAAAGCAGAGCCACCTATTCCCTTGCCTGAATGTCTCTGGCGGTCATGAGGAGCTTTCAAAAACAAGACCTTGAATATTATTAGCAGGGTCGGCCCACAACATTTTGGCACCTGAGGCGGGGAGCTCAAATGACGCCCTCATGCCCCTTCACTTGGGCCAAAACTTTGAAAGGTCTCTTGTGGCCTCCTTCCTCCAGCACAGCACTCCACCATCTCTGTGCATCTAGAGCAGAGAGAATACATATGCACCAGCAGCAGACTCAACTTTCTACACTGTGGGTCCTAGTGGTGCCCCACACACACAGTCTGACACCTGAGGAGGCCGTCTCAGTTTGCCTCATGGTAAGGCCAGCCCCGATTACTGGTCCCCTTTTACTTTTTAAATATGAAAGATGCTAATCTGTTTATTACCACTGTTTCTGTTTTCCATGTCAGTGGTTATTATTGCTGTTAACTACTGTTTCTCTAATTTTGTATCTCCCTCTAGCTGCCATCTTTGGCAGTAATAGGAACCCACTTCCACTTTGAAGATATTGCAATAAATCCTCCTTGATGTCGAAAGATGCTGCATGCACTCCCTGATAAACCTGTTCTGTGCTCTCCATTTCAGAACAGAAGTTGAGTTAGACGGAGCAACTACTACAGCAGACTCCAAACTACATGGGCAGCCTTCGGAAGTGCAAATATTCTCCTGGGTGTGCAGGTGCTTAGTATGTTATTTAGATACCGAGGTTTGAAAATGTTGGTTCAAACACATGTGATTCTAATCTTCCTCTTTAAAGGGAGGGAGGAAGTCCTGCTGTCAATAACTACTAAGTAGTGTGCCCATACTAAAACCCTAAATGGGTTTTGTTTTGTTTTAGTTTGCTTACAATGCATTTCTATTCAAGCTTTGCTGCCTTCAACTGAAGCACTAGATCATGCTTCCTTCTGACCTTAAAATTCCTTAGCCTTGGTCCCCTCATGTCTATTCAAAATGCAGCTCTTCCCCAATGCATCATGCACGAGCTTCTTGAGGGTCTATACCACATAGATCCACCTTACCTTTCAAAACTGGCTCTGCTGAGACATACCGTAGATCACTCTTCACTCTGCATATGGTACCATCCTCAATCTCCTTTTATTCCCCACAAGCACTTTCAGGAAATGTAAGACAACATTCACCAAATCACCCTTTATCCTCTTTTAAAACCTTCCTTAAAAACCTCTGATATGATGCCTACATCTAGTTTAGCTAGTGACCATCAATGAATATTTATATCCTGATATGACTAATTTATGCAATCACACATCTCTATCCTGTACTTTGTAATTCCCTACCTTCCCAAATTTGTTTATTCACCTGTGGCATACTGTGTAAAACTTACATTGTGAGCCTTCTGAAAGCAGTTCAGTTAGGTCCTAATCCCTGTTTATAGTCTTTAGGTATTATCACACTAGAAATAATAAACAAGAATTTGACCATATAATAATGGTAACATAGGGCCTTATGTTTGCCTCTTGGCTCAGCTTACAAGTAAAAAGTTCATTTTCCTAGCCTGCAAATTCAATCTGGAATCAGAATCTCATGCATCACCACCTATCACACTGGTCAGCAACTTTCAGCACGCAGCCCATCAGGACAATCCACTGGTATTCAGTCCTGATGAAAGACTTTAAGTGACTGAGAATCCACCATGTCTATAAGTAAGTTGTTCCAGTGGTCAATTATCATCAGTGTTAAATACAGTAGACTCTCAATTATCCAGGATGATAGGGAAAAAAATAATTCTGGTTAATAAAATCCCAGATAATCACCATCCATAGGAAATATGGGGGCGGGGGTTGGTTCACCAGCCACCCTGCACCGGGGGAAGGGGGTGTTGGTTCACGGGCTGCCCTGAACCCTGATGGGGGGGTTTTGTGTGTGCGCTTGGGGCGGCAACAAAGCCAGAGCCAGCCTGCGAGTTACACATATTTTTTTTGACATCCCGGTTAATCCACATCCTGGTTAACCCAATCCTGGATACTCGAGAGTCTACTGTATGCACCTTATTTCTAGACTGAATTTTTGTCAGGCTTATTCTTCCAGCCATTGGATCCTTTTTATACCTTTGCTAGATTAAAGAACTTCTGCTATCAAAAATCATTTCCCATTGTAGATACTTCTAGACTGTTATCAAGTCACCTTTTATCCTTCTCTTGGATACACTAAATAAACTGAGCTTCTTTAGTCTCTCAATCTAAGATATGTGTTACAGACCATGAACCATTCTTGTGGTTCTTTTCTCAACAATTTTTTCCCACCAGAATTGGACAGTATTCCAATAATAGTCTTATTAATGCTGTATATAGTGGCGCAGGATTCAGCAGCGCCACTGGCTTGAAGTTTAGGGTTGCTGTTCACCTTCCTGGTTCCCCGCTCTGGGCATTGCAACCTGGCAAGGGAGTCGCAGCATCACTCAGGTTTGGCCCATCCCTGTCCATGACTTTTACTAAATCTTGGGGGAGGGGGCGCCGGGAACTGCTGCTTGCAGAGCATTGGGGGGGGGGGAAGGGGCTACTGATGGGAGGAGGCACCTGGGGCCAGTGGCACCAGCTGTCAGGGGCCCTGGACAATGGCTGCTCAAGCTGGCTACCAGAGCCGGCAGCCCAGGGGCTGCTGCAGGGGCCAGTGGACCGCAGCTGCTTCGGCTGGCTGCCTGGGGACTGCTGCCCAGGTCCACAGACTGCAGCTGCTCTGGCTGCCCCAGGACTTCTGCCAGCAGTGGCTGGTGTGGATGTCCCAAGGGCCACCTGAGCAGCTGGCTCTGGCACCAGCTACTTGGGTGGCCCAGGGATCAGCCACACCATCCCCTGCAGAAGTCACGGAGGTCACGTAAAGTCATGGAATACATGACTTCTGTAACCTCCGTGAGAGACACAGAGCCCTATCAATGACTACTGATACAACTGGTGTTGTGGATGAAGATGAAATGCCCAAGGATGAGGGATGGATGATTGATCCAACAAATTAAAATATTAAGTTGCTGCTGGCATTCATGAAGCAACTCCACATGGTGGATAAGCACTCCAGGACCCAAGAAACAAGCACTGAGTGGTGGATCACATTATAATGCAGATTTGGGGAGATAAGCAGTGGATGCAAAACTTTGGGATGCAAAGGCTACATTCCTGGATCTGGGTGCCAAGCTAGCCCCAGTCCTCCAGCAGAGGGACACCAGAAGGAGGTCTTCACTGACCGTGGAAAAGTGAGTGCCATCACACTGTGGAAACTCACAATACCGGATTGCTATTGGTCAGCCAGCAATCAGTTGGGAGCTGGAAAATCTACAGTGGGAGTTGTTATCATCCAAGTGTGCATGGCCATTAGATGTTGCCTTCTGCACAAGAGTCTGACTCTCAGGGCTTGGCTACACATGCAGATGTAGAGCGCTTTGGTTAAACCAGCATTCGGAGAGTGCACCAAGGAAAGTGCTCCAGTCTGTCCACACTGACAGCTACAAGCACACTGGCGTGGCCACATTTGCGGCACTTGAAGCGGCATTGGGAGCGGTGCATTATGGGCAGCTATCCCACCGAGCACCTCTTCCCATTCTGATGCATCGCTTCACAGCCCAGCAATCCCTGTGTTTCCATCCCCATTTGGTGCCATCTTTCAACAGTTTCTGTGCTGCGTAGTCTGTCTAGATACAGAGTAGACAGGGTATGTGGAGGTCCCTAGCAGGTCTCCTCAACAGTGCAGTAAAACCTAAGCAGTTTGAATGGTCTTGCTCTTATCTGCCAGCATAATGGTTTAATTTCAGCCTTCAAAATTTCTGATACCTAACTGTAAATACACCAGAAAATATTGCCCCATGTTCAACATTTCTAGCCTCAGGATCCTTTCCAAATATGTCAAGTTCCACTGCTTGCATCCGACGAAGTGGGTATTAGCCCACGAAAGCTTATGCTTCAATACTTTAGCTAGTCTTTAAGGTGTCACAGGACTCTGTTACCTTTTCTAAATATGTTTGGTAATATTCTGCTGCCCTCCCGAGTACTGTATGTTTGGTTACACTCTTCTTTGCATGTAAGTTCTGGACTCTTTCAGAAGGTACTACCGTAGGGTGACGAGATGTCCCGATTTTATAGGGACAGTCCTGATTTTTGGATCTTTTTCTTATATAGGCTCCTATTACCCGCTACCTCCGTCCCGATTTTTCACATTTTCTGGCTGGTCACCTCAGTAGGTACTGTATGGTATATCTATTGCAAACATGGAAATACTCAGGAGAATAAATCTTTTTGCCAGAAGATATAAAATCTATAACTCCCTACATGCAATAGATAACAATTGGAATAGTTGGAGTTAAATGTTGATGTTCTGTGGCTTCATTTGCATATTACAAATTACAGAAGGGGAATTTCAAAACGTCAGCTAAAGCCAACATATTGTTTCCAGTACAAAATATTCCTGCTACTCAGTAAACCTTCTGCTCTAATGCAAAAACACAGTCAGAATAGTTTTGTTTTACATCTAGGTAGTCATAATTGAATAAAATTAGTCCAAACCAATGCAGTTACATATTGCCACTGTAAAATTCTTTTACCATATCCTGTCTCCACCTCCAGCTGAATGTAAATAAAAGTAGGGAGCAGATGCAGCCACTATTTGTGGATTTACCACATACCAAATAGTTGCTCTTTATGTAATAGCAATCAGTATCTAGATTCAAGAGAAACAGAACAGGAAACATAACCAAACAGAAACAGAGCCATTACATTTGGGAAGGTTGAAAGAGTCGGAGTCCAGTGTGACAGAACAGGCAGGGACTCACACAGAGATCAAAGTAAGAAGGTTGCAAGGCTGCAGCAGGGAGGAATGGATGGAGGACTATCACTGAGTCAGGAGGATGTCAGGACAACAAGGACAGTGGTCATTCATAGGAAAGCCATAAAAGGAATGAACAGATGGGACACTTTACAAGAACTGAGGAAAACTATACTGGAAGACTTGCACCAGGGCCACAATGTATGTGAATATTAGCTGCCCCCCACTTTATGTATTTGGTGTTTAATGTATTATAACAGGCTTGTATCTCATTTCATCATTGACTGTGCTTATCTCCCAACCTACAATTAAGTCTGAAAACCAAAAGAAAGCAAAAGAGAAACAAAGAGAGAGAGTAAAGTATACCCTAATAATGGAAAGACTACAAGGCCAACAAGGCACTTTAAAATATAATCTGAACACCTCTGAAAATCAGGTCATATTTAGGTGCTTAACTTCGGGTACCAAATTTGAATAATTTTCATCCAAACAGTAACTGTTGCAGTTATTTATTGCAATGCAAATTACATGGCTAGCAATAATTGGCCTCTGGATCTCATGTCCAGTGGAGCACTGAAGAATTACTGTGATATTGTGTCTTTCAGTAAACAAATGCCATATTTGCTGTGTATTTCTGGGCCTAACAGAGTTGCACACTACAGTGTTGTCCTGACTCACCATTTTCTTGCACCTTGTGCAGTCACTTATGCAAAGTGGCTGCAAAATCCTATCAAATTAGGATGTATATTTTATACTCGCTATGAACAGAAGTGAATGACTATTTAATACATGTTGCATCCACATATCCTAGACGTCTGTGTTATGCTACATACACTGATTCAGCACCCTAGAGGGAGAGGCAAAGAACAGGCAATGTGTATGAAACTGGTGGGTTTGTGTTGGGAGCAGGGGAAGGAGCTCTACACACTCCTTGCAGTCAGAGAGAGTCACCTGGAATCCTAGAGACTCTTCCCCTTGGCTGGGGAGAAGTGGATGGCAAAGGGGCTCAGGACAGCTGCACTCCCCGGGAGCAGGGGGAAAGGGTACTCCAAAATGTTCACCCAATGGCTTGGAAGTCTCAGCAGAGAAGCAGCTGAAACCCACAGGACGTTCAGTGGTGTGAACTCCCCTGTTCATCTTAACAAGGTGTGCTCATCTTCTGCCTCCAGTTCACTCAGTACTGAGTTCCTGTAGCGTGCAGGGAGACTGTATAGTCACAGCTCCTTCCAGACCCACCTCGCATACTGTCTTTTGTTAACTCATTCCCTGGTTTTAGCATTGTGTGCCTGTGCTGTACATCAAACGTGCCTATTTTCAGCTCCCCAGCATTGTTTCAGCATGGTGTGCATCTAGCTAGCACTGTGCTTGCACTGCATGATTAGCTTTCTACATTTGGTGAAGGAGGAACCCTTGGACCAAGTAAACTCAAATTTCTACCTCAAACTCTAACCCAGCCTCTCTACTGACCTGCCAGTTTTCAAGTGGACCTAATTCTTCCTCTGAGTTTTGGGAGAGTTTGGAAGTTTGCCTTTAAATAGAAGTGCTGTTGCAGCCTGTTTTAGCAGTTGCTGCTAGCCCTGTGCTGACATCCCACAAAATTCTTGTAGCAACCTTATGCATCACTCTGTAAATCCAAAGAGAAAGATTATCATGCCAAATATTTCATTGTGGAGCTCCAAGTTCGCGCTAATTTTGCCCCGGTCCGTCTACTTGTATATCAATTTTCAGGATGCTCTAACTGTGCATGTAGATTTTTGAGCACTTTCAGAAATCTCCCTTAGAGAGATACCTTGATGGCAACTAAAATCTGGTGCAGCTCCCTCCCTTTATAATGCATGGATATGCCTTAATATTTGATCTCTTAAAATTGCAAGATGAAGGAGGAAAATCAGGGATAAAAAAAATTCAAAAACACCCAAGTGACCTAAATGTCTACATCTCTTTTGAAATTGGGACAACATTCCCAAGATACTTAAGCAAGTTCAAAAATGTTACCCAGATTATTATATAAGGGCAATTTATTTTTTCTGTAATGAAGGAAAAAACGATTAGAGATGTAGCCGTATTAGTCTGTATCCACAAAAATGAGAAGTCTGGCGGTACCTTAAAGACTAACAGATTTATTTGGGTATAAGCTTTTGTGGGTAAAAAATCCACTTCTTCAGATGGGTTTTTTACCCATGAAAGCTTATGCCCAAATAAATCTGTTAGTCTTTAAGGTGCCACCAGACTCCTCAAAGGCAAAAAGGGTGAGTGTGTTCACATCTAGTCCTTAAAAATATGCAGGATACAGAAGCCAGATGTGAGAGAAAGGTTTGAAGAGCAAGCTGGAGAAGATATTCTATGAAAAATACAAAAAAGGTGAAAACCTCCCATGGTTCTGAACTGTCACCACATACTGGCCAGCCACCCTCACTCTCTTGTCCCTCAGCTATGTCATTTGGATATGCATTCTGAGCTCACATGTTCTATTCAGAGGGCCAAATCATATCTGCCACTACCGAGGGGAGAGGCAGATCAGGATGAATCTATTACTTTTGCAAGGGTCTCTCTACAGCAGCGGCTCTCAAACTCCTCTGCACTGTGACCCCCCTGACAACAAAAATGACTACATGAGCCCAGGAGGGGAGACCAAAGACTAAACTGGCTTCAGCCCCACCATCCTGGGCAGGGGGGCCAAAGCCAAAGCCCAAGGGTTTCTGCCCTGTGTTGGGGCATGTAATCTTAGGCTCCGGCTTCAGCCCTGGGCAGTGGGGCTTGGGCTTCAGACTTTCTGGGACTGAGGGCCAACACCAGCCATGGCAACCCTATTAAAATGGAGTTACAACCCACTTTGGGGCCCCAACCCACAGTTTGAGAACCCCTGCTCTACAGGATCAGTGGAGAGAGGATAATGTTTGCTACAGCCCATCCCTCCTCCTTTTCTCATGGAGACTTCAGACCCATGGGGAGCATTCTGCAGGGTCCATAGGAAAAGGATGGCGTTACAGAGACTGCTATGTCCCATTTTGCACAGAATTTGATAACAACATCCATGGAGAAACCCATCTGCAAGGAAAGTCGAGGGGCTACAGACCTCTGCATACTCTAGGACTGTGAACTTCAAAATGCTCCGGTCTGCACCATACAGGACATATAAAATGGGAAGAGCAATGAGCAGGGAGGCTTCCAGACATACCAGTCAATCACTACCATGTTAGAAGGAACAAGCATGTTTGGAAGCTTATCTTAGCCCCTTGCACTCTGTCCATTTTCAAATTTGGAAAAATACCTTGGAAGATTCTGAATATTTTAATGGTTGCAATAGGTGTTTGCTCCCCAGTTAGTAAAGGAGAAATACTGCAAATGCAGCCATTCATCTGAATATAAAAGACTATTCCACTGAGGATGTTTGTTATGATCAGCAGAGACAACTAAAAATATAGTACATTATTTTCTCTCCGCATATGGCTTTAATTATTTTATTTGGAATACTAAGGAATTTTACATGCTAACTGGAAACAATCCAAGAATCTCAAACACTGTATCAGATTAGTCATATAGAAAAATCTTCAGGTTTTGTTTTTGTTTTATTTTCCTTCTTTCTTTGCTCATGAAAGTGGCTGAATGAATTTTAAAGTCCTTCAATAAAGCTGTAAATAGCTAACTTTAGCATATCTTCTAGATATTCCTAATCCAAAACTATAAAAAACTCTTGATACTAGTTTGTATCATGTGCCTACAAGAAACTTCTATTTCAAAGACAGGCGAACAAACAGTTTTCTAGTGCATTTCTTCTATTGCTAGCCTAAACAAATTATGTTGACTGTCATTCAATAGAAAACTAATAATATGTATTGATTTACTGAGTGTCACATTCCGGTGAGCAATCCAGATCAGAGAGGGCTTGTGTCATCACCTGACCTGTAACTCTGGGTGCCACACAATGCTTTGATGTTGTAGGTCCCAACCTGAGTCACTCACAACCAGCCTACCAGCATGCAGGTAACACCCTGAGTATGTATGAAGAGTTACAGCCCTGGACCAGTACCTCTGACCCCAACAGCCTGCTAGCAACACTCCAATCACACTCTGGCTTCCACCAACCTTGGTCACAACTTGCAGGGTGACCCCAAGACACTCCCAGTCCCACGTTTTTCCCAAAATGTATGTTCTGCAATGTCCAGCCCCCTCTTGGGCAGTTCAGATATTAGAGGTCCATTGCCCCTGTACGGCATCAATATTCATCAGTTTGCTACTTTAACTAAAGTTACCAAAGAGTTCCGTTTAAACACAGAACTGGATTCGTTTTGATTAAAATATTAAACAAGTTTATTTAACTACAAAGGTATAGATTTTAAGTGAGTACAAGTATAACATATTAAAGTCAGAAATGGTTACAAGAGAAATAAAGCTAAAACACTTTTTCATAGCTAAAACTTAACAAGCCAGACTTGGTTCAAAATAAAATCCTTATCACGTGGTTCCCCGCAACAGCGCTAACCAAATTTGCAGGTCAGGATCTCCCTCCCCCGACAAAGTCAAAGGGCTGGTTCCTTTGTCTTCGTGGGTACAACAGAGATAGGGACAGAGGCCTTGTGGTGTTTTTGCCCCTCACTTATATAGTCCAGTCACCCTTTGAAATGGATTCTTCTGAGGATTACTCCTCAAATCAAAGTTTATTCAAACAGTAAAGGAGGCAACATGAAGTCTGGTGGTGAAGGAGGCTCCATTATCTTTCTTCTCCCCTGTCTTTGCTGAAATGCAGACCTGAAAAATTTTCAACTACCTGTAGCGGGGTGAGTACCCTGCTTTGGAGAGAAAGGGGCTAAAACCAGCGCTGGGAAAGGGCTGCCCTAAGCAGTCAGTCAGGGGAAGGCAGGTAGCAGCCAATCCCAGCCCTGCAGGGCAGGTATAAAAAGGGCTGTGAGGTAGGAGATAGGCAGTCTCACTCCAGCCTTGGGAGTGGGAGGAGGGAGAGGGGGAGGAGAGGGGAGGGGAGGAGAAGGGCGGGACGGGACAGACGGACGGACCTGGCTGACTGAGGGTACCTTCGATATAGCAGAATGGGGAAGGGGCAGGCTGATCTGAGGAGCTCAGGCCTGGTGACCTCCCAGGCTGAGGTCTGACAAGAAGGCCTAAGGAGGTACTGGGGCTGCACGAAGAGGCAGCAGGTCCAACCTCCTAGCCAATGATGAGTGCCCATTCCAGACTGCAGTTTGCCCCTGAGTAAAGGGGCTAGATGAGGACTGGCAGTGGGTCACTGAGGCAAGGCTGGCTCAGGGGAGTGGGTTTCCCTGGGTGAGGGGAAGCACCCCAAGGTAAGGGACATCATGGTACAGGAAGGATGTGGGGCCTATACCTAGTGAGGATAAAGGGACTGCAGAGGGGTAGGTAACAGAGGGTGAGACACTGACCCATAGAGGTCACTCCAGGGCTGAGAGAATTAATTCCCAGATGACCAGCAGGAGGTGCCGCACAGGTGAGTCAGTGATCTGCTACATACATACATAAATATTTAAGACATTTTAAAAGTAGCAGATGGACAGAAGTAATTAATGCCTGTCTTATGAGTAAGGACACAATCTATTTTCAAATTGTTGTCCATGAAGAACGGAACAATCTGTTCCTTGCCTTATTCACAAGACAGTAAATACAGCAGGTGACTCAGTGCTGTGCTTTCCACTCTTAATTTCTAAGAAATACACACACACCATTACGGAACCATTAAGGTTCAGCAGAGTTCAAGTATTCAACTAGAGTTTCACCTACATTACAGAAGAGAACCATCCTTTAACCATACTAGGAGACAACTGTGCCGTCGCAGTCTTCTCACATAGCACTATTTATAGTGTAGAAATAGTATATAGGTCTAGGACTGTCTCTTTTTCAGTTATGAGGAAATAGATCTTATACGAATAAGAACACTGAATGCTCCAGAGTTCCATTTCCCAAGAATGGAATTTCAGGCACTATCATTACAGATACTGGCCCTCTGTTTGCCTGTCAGAAATTTGCCCAGTTTCAGCAGAATGGGGACATTAGAACTGTGTGAATTTGGTTTGCTGGCCATTCTGAAAAATATATTTTAAAAATTGATTGAGGTTGATCGAAATCATTTTTTTCCCCAGCCAAGTCAGGAAAAAAATGTTTTGAGTTGAACAAAATGTTTTGTTCACCCCGAAACAATTTTTTTTCCAGATCTTCCTGGTGAAATATTTTGCTTTTGAGGGAATTTTAAAATCCCACTAATGGAAAAGGTGATAGAACAAATTAAATGCAGACAAAAGCATGCCAAATACTACTGTGACAGAGGTACTAAAGAACTCCCTGAACTCCAGTCAGAGTACAACCAACATCTAATGTCTAGAACAGGGGATCTTGGGACAACATTTTTATGCTATGCTTCAGAATCCATGTGGCTAGACTGGTACACAGGCTAGCAGTTGAGGTCATGTGTCTAAGTGTTATGGCTCTACTACCTTTCCAGAGAACACCATTTTGTATCATCAGTTCTCTGTATAGTATCTCCAGTATTTACGAATACTAAGTGGCATCACTACCTTCCTGATGACTGTTCTGAGTTCTTGAAGAACAGTGTCTGCTTTGAGTATGTCTCTACAGCTGCAGAAACTATTTACATATCACACAAAGAAATTCTGCTCAACAGATGTGTTCAAGTTCCTGACGAAACTTGTCTTCTAGATTTATGCTGAAGATTTTATGATCAAGGGTCTCGGAAGTCACTGTCTTTTGTGGCACCTCTGCTTTGAAGGAGAAGTCTGAAATAAACATCACATGCCCCGTTTTTGTATTGTATATCCAAACAATAATCTGAATTTTCATTATCATTCTTGAAGATGCCTTGGAGCTGATGCAAAGACTTTTTGAAGATTGATTCCAAAGGTTTGTGTTCCACATGGACAAGGTCATGTCCTACATAATACTGGTCAAATGGTGCATACAAAAACAGGAGCTAGGCATTCTTCCTTCCAATAAGCATGGATTTACTCTGCTTGATATAGTTTCCCAGAACTACTAGATGACTATTTTATAACAACCCTTGATCTCAGTCTACATTCACTGGAATCACATTAAATGGCAACAGCTATAAGTTGATTCACAAAATAATATTTCAAGAGTGGATGGTTATTCACTATTTTTTGGATCTGTGTGAGAGCATCATGCAGTTGAGAGTCTCAGCGCCCGCAAGAATCTGTACTGGCCAATCTCCTAAAAGGTTCACTGGCTAGGTAGAGATCAGGCAGGAGCATATAATTAACAATCCCTTAAAAAGTACTGTCCATCTTGCATATTTTTCCAATGGGGCATGTCAAAAATTCCTCAAACCTTTTTATGGTCTAGTTTCTAATCCTCTGCTGTTAAAGAGTGTCCAAGATGTATGTATGTATGTATATATCTATATATCCAGTTCCCAGAACAGTCCCATATATATATATTCACTTTAAGAATCACTTGAGATGCCTTATTGTTCATTGTACCTCAATATTACAATCAGTCTTTCACATCTGGAAAACACCTCCACAGACAAATACTAAGATATCATCAGCCTTCTAGAATATCATGTTGATGTCACTGGCACTGTTCTGGCACCTGAAAAATACCAAATGTCATTGACAGCCATGTACCACTGTCAAAGAGTCCAGAAGGTCAACGGATAACTGCTCTATTTATTATTACTTACAGCATTAGAGCTTTTGGACATCTAAAACTGAAAAAGACTTTTGCCTTTGTGATTCTTAGTAGTATCTCTTCAGTTTTTAGTAAGGAATCATGGGAGCATTTTAGAGCTTCATTCAGTAGAGAGCAGTCATTCTCTCTCTCTCTCTCTCTCTCTCTCTCTCTCTCTGCCTGTTTATTTTATTATAATTGCCATATTGCCAGTCCAGTCTGTTGGATGTGTGATTTTATTTTAAGTCTTCCATCTCCACAAGATTATTAATATTTATGTAATATTACAAAGAAACTGCTTCTTTAGGTGGTGGCTGTAGTAGTGATTTCACCTCAGGGTTGATTTCTAAGTGATATTCTCTAGGAAATCATCTGAACTCTCTGGCTAATCTGTCTAGGTTTTTATAAAGTCACCCTACATTGTGGAATCTGAATGCCATAAACATCCCCATATGCATCCAGCACTTTTTCTTTTTGTTACAGGCATATGCTGGAACTGTCTGTAGCTTTACATATCAGTACGTCACCAATTGCTTGCAGCCCTCATTCAATTTTTAACTCATTTCTTCTGAAAGCAGAATCATTGGTGCCATTTCAACTATTTCAAAATCTAGTTTGTGGAACTTGCCTATCTATGAACATTTGAATGTGCAGTATTTCAGGGAATACATTACGGGACTATTGTGGAATTTTAGCCTGGAGTTGCTTTCCAACATCTTGGATGATTTATTCTACAGAATTTTGCAATTATAATTAAACTCATTATGTTGCAGATAGAGCCACTGTTAATTTGACATTTGAATGTCTGAGATGGTTGCCCTGGTGATGCTTGAAGTTTTAAGTTGTGCAATCCACTTTCTCTTTGCTTTTCACAGCCCTAACCCAATGAGTGATGATAAAGACAAACTCATCTGCGGAATTGTCACTCCCCACTTGGCATACATTATATGGCCATTTCTGTGTCTATCTGCATGGTTTTGTTATGTAATTTATTGTATGGCACTAAGCATCCTGACATTATCCCCTGGATATTTGACTTGTTTATTCTTCCACAATCTATGTAAGAGTATGGTTAGACTACAGATTGTAGCGCATTTTTTTATAGTGCTTCCGTATTTAGCGCAACAGGTGTGCACATTGAAGCCCTCTAGCACCAAAGAATGAACACATTTGCAGCGCTTCTGGCGACAGTGAGAGTACCGAGATAGGCCAGGTATCCCACAGAGCACCTCTTCTGGCACAGTGCCTTGTGGGGAAGGGGGCGTTTTTTGCGGCCATTCTGACAGCCAACCTGACAGCCCTGCCGCCTGCAGCGGCGGGGACCGGACAGCCCTGCCGCCCGCAGTGGCGGGGACCGGACAGCCCTGCCGCCGGCAGCGGCGGGATCCCGAGAGCCCTGCCTCCCGCAGCAGCAGGGGACCCGGCAGCCCACCCGCAGCCCTGCCCGCAGCGGCGGGGACCGGGGCAGGGGCGGACCTGGCAGCCCTGCCGCCACCAGCGGGGACCCGGCAGCCCGCCCGGAGCCCTGCCTGCAGCGGCGGGGACCGGGGAGGGGCGGACACAGCAGCCCTGCCTCCCAGCAGCCTTGCCGCCACCGGCAGGGACCCAGCAGCCTGCCCGCAGCCCTGCCCGCAGCGGCGGGGACCCGGGACAGCGGCGGGGACTGGCAGCCCTGCCGCCCACAGCGGCAGGGACCTGGCAACCCGCCCACCCGCAATGGCGGGACCGGGGCCAGTGTTTCAAATTTCCCAGGGAATGTGGGGGAGGGTCTGACGTGGGGTCACCTGAGGACGGACAGAAGAGTTTTAAATGCTGGCCAGAGAGGATGTAATGGGAATTCTGGGCCAGGGTGCTGGAGGCTGGAGGCTCATTATCACGCAAGGGGTGTGCACATTCCCAACCTTGCGCTACAACGCTAGCGCTAAAAGCCTTCTGCCTCTCGAAAAGGTGGTTTAACACTAGTGCTTTAAACCCTGAGTAAATGCGCAAAATGTGCCTTTCAAGTGTGTATGGTCAGATAATTATAGCGCTAATGGAGGGTTTTAGCGCTATAAAGCGCCAGTCTAACCATGCCCTAAGGGTTTTATACTGCCACCTAACACCATGGTACCTGAGTACCTTTTGTGTATAATAAATTTGCAAATAGGAAGGTTCATGGTGGGCTTCATGTAGTTTTCTCTTCTTTCAGTATATAGAAACCTCTTTCAGTTTGTATGTACTCTATTTTTAAAGGAGAAAGATGAAGGGAGTGGGTTAAATATCATGCATGTCATTCTTGATGTGATGAACAGGCTTTGTGAAAGTGGAAGGTTTTGTAGTATTTCCTAAAGATGTTCACACTCTGGATTTGACAGATTTCCTTAGAAATTTTGTTCTATAGCCACATCCTCTAAATTAAGCATGCTCTGAGCCCATCTCTCATGAGCTTCTTAGTGCTATGCTTTGGCATAGAGGAGCGCAATTAACTAAGTTTGGAAAGCAGTTTAGGCTTGATCCATTCACTGTTTAGATAAGAAGATAAGGATCAAGGCCTTAACCTGGTATTTGAAGATGACTGGGAGCCAATGGAGGGACTGGAGCATGGACTTGATGTGTTCACAATGGAATAAACTATGGAGGAAGAGGACAGCCACATATTGTACCAGCTGGAGCCTGTGTACAATTTTCCCAGTCAGCTTCAGATACAATGAATTATTCTGTCTTCATGTGACAAATGTTTGGATCATTGTGGCCAGGCCCTCCTCCAGCATGAATGGGCAAGTTTCCTGTCAAGTTGGGGGTGAATTAAGACATTTTTAAACACTGACCATATCTGGTTATCCAATCTTAGTGAGGGGTAAAAGCGAGGTAGCAAAGTTTTCGGTTGATACTAAACTGCTCAAGATAGTTAAGACCAAAGCAGACGGTGAAGAGCTTCAAAAAGTTTGGGCAACATCATTTGCCACTTTGTGATTGGGCAACAAAGTCGCAAATGAAATTTAATGTGGATAAATGTAAAGTAATGCACGTGGGGGAAAAATAACTCCAACTATACATACAATATGATGGGAGCTAATTTAGTGACAACTAATCAGGAAATCATCATGGATAGTTCTCTAAAGACATCCACACTGTGCAGCAGCAGTCAAAAAATCAAACAGGATGTTAGGAACCATTAAAAAAGGGATAGAGATAAGAAAGAGAATATATTATTGCCCTTATATAAATCCATAGTGCGCCCACATCCTGAATACTGCATACAGATGTTGTCTCCATATCTCAAAAAGGATATACTGGCTTTAGAAAAGGTTCAGAGAAGGGCAACTAAAATGATTAGAGATTTGGAACAGGTCTCATATGAGGAGAGATTAAAGAGGCTATGACTTTTCAGCTTGGAAAAGAGGAGACTAAAGGGGAAATGAGAGCGGTATATAAAATCATGAGCCGTGTGGAGAACGTGAATAAGGAAAAGTTATGTACTTGTTCCCATAATATAAGAACTAGGGGCCAACAAATGAAATTAATGGGCAGCAGATTTTATTCTTCACACAGCGCACAGTCAACCTGTGGAACTCCTTGCCTGAGGAGGCTGTGAAGGCTAGAACTATAACAGGATTTAAAAGAGAATGGATAAATTAATGGAGGTTCAAAGAATAGAATAATAGAATTTCAGAGTTGGAAGGGACCTCAGGAAATCATCTAGTCCAACCCCCTGCTCAAAGCAGGACCAATCTCTATTTTTGCCCTATATCCCTAAATGCCCCCCTCAAGGATTGAACTCAAACCACTGAGCTATCCCTCCCCCCAACGTTAAGTCCATTAATGGCTTTTAGCCAGTATGGGTAAGGAATGGTGTTCTCTGTTTGTCAGAGGGGGGTGATGGATGGCAGGAGAGAGATCACTGATCATTACCTGTTAGGTTCACTCATTCCAGGGCACCTGGCATTGGCCACTGGAGGTAGACAGGATACTGGGCTGGATGGACCTTTGGTCTGACTCAGTATGGCTATTATGTTATGAGTTAAACAAGACCCCACGGCTTTATACCATTTTAACAAATAGGGTCTGTATGCTGTCAATGGAAGAGGGAACAACAACCTGAGTAGTTCTTTAATCGATTTTCTCCTTCTGAACAGCATTTTAGTCTTGTTTCAGTAGAGTTTGCATCAGCTACAAACCATCCAAGTGTAGGCAATCTAACATTTTATTAATGGTGGCACTGCCTCGTCGAAGAATGGAAATATATAGTTTAGTGTCATCAACATATTATTGGAGTTGACAATGCATTACTTGCTTGCCCTTCTGAAACCATCAGTCCTGTTTTTCATTTTAGTCTGTGCATCTATTTTGTGTGTGAGATACAGCACATTATTATTTGTATTACACTACTGTCTACAGGTCTCAGTCAGGGATTATGACCTTACTGAGTGTACAGACACATATATGGTGGGCCAATACAGGAGTTTCTGAGCATCAGCTAGCTTGGATAGTTGTATGTTTGGTCTTTTTGTTGCGCCTCTGTGACTGAGCATTCTGGACCTTTAATCAGGCTGGGTTTTTGAATTCTCGGTACGTTTGATCCCTTCCTCTTAATGAGGGGATAGCACAATTTAACAAGGCTATGTAGCTCCTGAACGTCTGAGAGGATGAACAGGAGCAAGCTAGATTTCCTGAGGGAGGTTGCTGTGGTGAGTATAAATGATACATTTCTACATCAGTGACAATGGAGACCAGCTCTACAGCAATTATTGTGACCTGCAGAGAATGTCATATTTTGTTTCCTGTCTGAAGACAAAATTCCTATGTATGAACTACAGGTTAGTCAGCCCATCACATGTCCAAGTAATTCTTACTCAAAGCAGAAAACCCACAACAGTGTGCTTCCTGTGCAGTGATACATACTGCATATGCCCTGAATATACTTCACTATATTTGTCTTCAAATATTAGTCCGTGATAGACCCTAATGTATCATATTTAGCATGAATGAAAAAAGCAGCATTGTCTTATTTTCCAAAAACAATACTAGAAGTAAAAATGACTTTTCATTAAGGCCCCTTCAAAAAGCCTAAAATATTAACTTGCTGTCACATTAACTTACTGTGGATTCTAGGCAATCAAGCATTATTCATAGAGGTTTCTAAGGCCTGCCTTGACAAAGCCCGGGCTGGGATGTTTTGGTTGGGGTTGGTCCTGCTTTGAGCAGGAGGTTGGACTAGATCAGTGGTTCCCAAACCTTAACCACCTGTGAACCCCTTTCACTAAAATGTCAAGTCTTGTGAACCCACCTCCTAAAAATGAATATTTCCAGGGATTTTCTCCTTTACCTGAGTATAAATTGTAAAAGCAGTGCTCTTGGAAATTTAAAATTTGTTTTTATGACATGCTTATTAGACACTATTATTAATTATTAATGATTAAAGTATTTTTATTACATAATGAAAACCGCAACACTCTTCCAAGATCTCACTTTTGTAACTTGTATCACTTTGAATAAGCCTGTTATAAGACAAGGCTCTTCAGTTTCTTCAGGGAGTATCAGATGTGAAACAGCATGAAAGTATTTAAGAAGCCAACTCAGAGAGTTCCTCCTACACAAGCATTCGGATCTTGAGCAGTCTAGGTATACAACACACATTACAACAAAGCTTAAACTTGTTCTTCATCATAATTTTAAAAACAACATTAGCTGCCTAATTAATTATAAAAACAGCAAAAAATATCCACCATCCTTTCCATTTATGATAAGGAGTCTTGAAATTTAAATCTCCTCAGTATGACAGAGATGCTTACTTTGATCTGCTTAGCTTTTGGAAGTCCAGGGTTTCCGGGATATTGGCCCCATGCTGCCCAGAGTCCCTAGGGACAGCTCTGTCCACCACTAGAGAATTTTTTCCCCAAGAAACCGTTGTAACATTTCCTGAACCCCAGTTTCGGAACCGCTGGACTAGATGACCTCCTGAGGCCTCTTCCAACCCTAATCTTCTAATATTCTATGATTTGAAGATAGAATGTTGGTAAACCAGAGAACTGATGTCTTTGTGGCATTGCCTACAGTGTTATTGAAGAACAACTTCCTGGTGCAATTATGGGAGGAATCAACGAGGGGCCACTCTCCTCTTGACCTGGTGCTTACAAACAGGGAAGAATTGGTAGAGGAAGTAGAAGTGGGTGGCAACCTGGGTAGCAGTGACCATGAGATGGTTGCGTTCAGGATCCTCACAAAAGGAAGAAGGGAGATTAACAAAATACAGACCCTAGACTTCAGAAAAGCAGACTTTGACTCCCTTAGGAAACTGATGGGCAGGATCCCCTGGAAGGGTAATACGAAGGGGAAAGGAGTCCAGGAAACCTGGCTGTATTTTAAAGAAGCCTTATTGAGGTTGCAGGAACAAACTATCCCAATGTGCAGAAAGAACAGCAAATATGACAGGCGACCAGCTTAGCTTAACAGTGAAATCTTCAGTGAGCTTAAACACAAAAAGGAAGCTTACACAAAGTAGAAACTTGGTCAGATGACTAAGGAGGAGTATAAAAATATTGTTCGAGCATTCAGGGGTTTAATGAGGAAGGCCAAAATACAATTGGAGTTGCAACTAGCAAGGGAAGTGAGGGGTAACAAGGAGGGTTTCTACAGGTATGTTAGCAACAAGAAAAAGGTCAGGGAAAGTGAGGGACCCTTATTGAATGGGGGAAGCAACCTAGTGACAGGTGATGTGGAAAAAGCTGAAGTACTCAATGCTTTTTTTTTTTTTTGCCTCAGTCTTCACAGACAAGGTCAGCACCCAAACTGCTGTCCTGGGCAACACAGTATGAGTAGGAGATGAGCAGCCCCCCTCAGTGGCAAAAGAACTATTAAGGTTAAGGACTATTTAGAAAAGCTGGACATGCACAAGTCCATGGGTCCAGATCTAATGCATCTGATGGTGCTGAGGGAATTGGCTTATGTGATGGCAGAGACATTTGCCATTATCTTTGAAAACTCATAGTGATCAGGGGAGGTCCTGGATGACTGGAAAAAGACAAATATAGTGCCCATCTTTTAAAAAGGGAAGAAGGAGAACCTTGGTAACTACTGTATCCATACTTTTTTAACTTGCTGGCAAGAATACTGTGGGAGACTGTATCAAAAGCTTTGCTAAAGTCAAGATATATCACATCCACTGTTTTACCCATATCCACACAGCCAGTTATCTCATCACAGAAGGCAATCAGGTTGGTCAAGCATGACTTTCCCTTGGTGAATCTATGTTGACTATTCCTGATCACCTTCCTCTCGTCCAAATGCTTTAAAATGGTTTCCTTGCGGACCTTGTTCCATGATTTTTCCAGGAATGGAGGTGAGTTGTTTCAAAACTACAACTGTAAAAAAGTTAAAATAATTGAATAAGGGAAGGAAATATGCATTCATTCTCCTGCTACTCAAAAAGGCTGTACTGCTTGTGTTTAGCATTTCCACATCTACTCTTCCTTAAGCAGAGACTGAGCCTGGAAAATTTCAGCCAAAAGGCGACCCTTTTGAGAGTGTAAGAGTGACTGAAAACTGGGTCTTACAATGGAAATACTTCCAATAATTATATTTAATCAACTGTGATAATCCCAGTTCCAGTCCACAAAATGAACTTGTTTCCATTATCAGATCAGCTCCAAGTTTCCTTTCTAAAGAGGGGCCCATAGTTAAAGTTGTATGGCACCGTTTTCATTAAAAACCCTGATTTTTATCTCAATCTAACTCAGAGAAAAGGTACTTTTTATTTAAATTCTCATGTGTACACATAGGAAAAGAGGAGATTTCTTCTGGGAAAGGTTGAGGTTAATAAGATAAAAGGAACAGTGACACAGGCTGAAACATGACTAACCCATTTCCAGCAGCAGCTTTCCTCTGGAATCTACTGGAGTGGAGAGTTTGCGCTTATTTTATGAGATCTACCAAGATCACAACTTAGTGGTATGAGACAGGTCAAATCCACAAGCATATGCTGAATGGATGCCTGACATGGCAGGCATTTATTTTCTTTACAGGTCATTCTTAGTCTTTCTAGATCCCTCCCCATTCTACTGTAGGAAATGGTCATTGAGGAAGTTGTACTGCATTGACTGTTTCATAGTAGAAGAAAGACATGGTACAAGAGAAGAACTATTATGATGAAGTTGATCTTGAGATATCAAAATGCTTGAAAACTCTGACAAGTTGCTGATATTGGTCAGTAGTGAAAGTCAAATGGAAGCATCCTTCAGTACTGACTGGGTCACTACCATAGGCAGGGGTGAAAGTAAGTTAAAGGACTTACCGGTACGCCGGAAGTCCTGATCAGGGGGCGGAGCCTCACCCAGAAGAGGCGTGGCCTCAACCGGAAGAGGCAATTTAAAGGGCCCCGGGCTCCAGCTCCAACCGCAGCGGAGCCCCAGGCCCTTTAAATCCCCACCGGAGTCCTGCTGCCAGAGCCCTGGAAGAGTGGCGGTGGGCTCTGGCATGGATTTAAAGGGTCCCAGGGCTCCAGCCCTGCTACCTCCCTGGAGACCTATAAGTCCCCACCGGAGACCCACCGCCGCTCCCCAGGGCTCCCATGGGGATTTAAAGGGCTGGTGACTGCAGCAGCCACTACCGCCCCGGCTCTTTAAATCCCTCCTGAACCCCGCGGCCGGAGCCCTGGGGTAGCGGCAGCAGGGCTTTGGCGGAGACCCGCCGGCGCTCCCCAAAGCTACAGCCGCGGGCCTCAGGAGGGGATTTAAAGGGCCAGGGCGCTAGCGGCTGCCGCAGTCTCAAGCCCTTTAAATCCCCTCCAGAGCCCTGCTGCTGGAGACCTGCGGAGCGGCGGCACGTCTCCTGGGGGAATTTAAAGGGATCTAGGGCAGCGGTCAGCACCGGACCACAGGGTAAGTACCCTTAGGGGCCCCGCTGCTTTCTTTAGTTGCCGGCTCGCCGCGTACTGCTTCCCCGCGGCTCCCATTGGACTGGGACGGCAAACCACGGCCAGTGGGAGCTGCGGGGAAGCGGTGCCCGGCGAGCCAGCAGCTAAAGAAAGCAGTGGGGCCACTAAGGATACTTACCTTACGGTCCCGTGCTGACCTCTGCCCTAGATCCCGTTAAATTCCCTCCAGAGATGTTCCACTACTCCCCAGGGCCCCGGGCGCAGGGCTCTGGTGGGGATTTAAAGGGCTGGGGTGGTAGTGGCTGCTGCAGCCCCAAGCCCTTTAAATCTCCACCTAAGCCCTGCAGCCAGAGCCCTGGGACAGTGGCCGGGGTTCCCACGGGGATTTAAAGGACATGGGGCTCCTGCTGGGAACCCCAGGCCCTTTAAATTATCTCCCGAGGAAGCCAGTCTCGGTACGCAGTACCAGGGCGTACCAGCTTACTTTCACCTCTGACCATAGGCATAGAAACAATCAAATTCAGGACACTATTTTCTGCAATTTTTGGCCAGTACTGGATCAGTAACTGAGCCATGATGGCTTCTATGGTGTTGCTGCTGAAGTGATGGAAAGTTTTGAATCCATATTGCGCAAACAAACTATTTCCACATGCTAATTTCCCCCCTGCTGTTACTCATGCCTTCTTGTCAACTGTTTGAAATAGGCCATTCTGATTATCACTACAAAAGTGTTTTTTCTCCTGATAATAGCTCACCTTAATTGATTAGCCACTTAAGGTTGGTATGACAACCATCTCCACCTTTTCATGTTCTCTGTATATATATCTTCCTACTGTATGTTCCACCCTATGCATCTGATGAAGTGGGTTCTAGCCCATGAAAGCTTATGCCCAAATAAATTTGTTGGTCTCTAAGGTGCCACAAGTACTCCTTGTTCTTTCTGCAGATACAGACTAACACAGCTACTACTCTGAAACCTGTCAACATTGCAAAGCAGGTGTCCCATTATGAAGGAGTCTCACATGCAGAAGCTATCAAGGTAGGGACATGAAAGAAAAAAATGTTTAGTGCTGCACATAACTGCTTGTGCATTTGCAAATTTGTGCTGGGGAGACGGTTGAGCTGCAAGAGTAGTGTGTGTGTACATATACAGTCCTTTGCCATCTCTTTTCAAAATTCAGCCTATTTTTATGTAGAGATCTCAGAGTTTGAGAATCTACGTCCCTGAAAGCAGAATTCCTTCCACAAAAGCAACCTCTTTATCCACCTTCACTGCACCTTATTTATCGTAAAATATACTAATTAAAGTTGTTAACTAACTTCAGTTAGTTCGGCTTCAGAATACTGCACTGAGGCCATTCATCTTCTGCATTATACAATGTGAGCACTTCATTTTTAGAATAACATGGCTTCATGTCCAATACGATATGGGACATACAATTGCAGGTGAGAGATGCAGTATTTCTTTTCATGAATGTCAAATCTCATGAGTAACAGACAATACAATAATTCTGAAAGTTTTGTACAAGTGAAAGAAACAGCCATTCTGAATTAAGTATACATCTGTATATTTATTAAAAATATCAGCATAAGCTTTACTAATATATGTATAATCACTCTAACACAAGTAACACTTTGAAGGAAAAAGAATAATGCATTCTCCTGTGTAATAGAAGATTTGAAGTAACTGTTAAATTGTGAAATATTGATCACAACATAATTGGGTTATTTCCAGACTAGTCTGCTGTACAATTGTAATATAGATTTGAAAAAAATAATGCTGTAAATTATCCCAGCTCTATCATCGTATAAATAATGAAGAAAGTCATTACATATGGCAACTGTGCAATATTCTATAAAGAGAGGAGAAAACTCAATTAATTGTCAAGGTTCTGAAATATATTCAGGTAAATGAACCTTTGGATAAAGTAATTTTGGAGCAACTGATACTAGTGCTGCCCTTCTTCGAACACCAGTGTTTTGTTCCAAGATCAGCATTGCCCCTCAGCCAAGCACTAACAGATGTCTTCCCAAGTTGGCTTCCTAATGGAGGGGGAAAGAGTGAAATGGTGTGTGTGTGTGTGTGTGTGTGTGTGTGTGTGTGTGTGTGTGTGTGTGTATCTAAGTATAACTTATTTCATTCACACACATACACTAGTCCTGAAACAAGATTCAGGGAATCCATTATTTCAGGAAACTCAGCCCAATACCAACTTCCTATTTGAAAGAGAGCATCTCTACCTCAAGAATGGACTGAAAAACCAAAGCATAAACAAACTCTCCTGAAGGACTCCCTCTCCCAGAACATTGTACAATTAAAAGTGAACAAATATGCAATACTAAACTCGTTCACATGCCAAGAAACAAAACTTGGAAGACTATGTGTAACAGCACCACCTAACTATGTCTGCCGTAACCATAGTAACACATTGTAAGACAGAAAGTACCTTCTCAGGTGAATGTTTGCGGTACAGGTATGTAAAATGGGAGCATAAGTGTCAGGAAGGCATACAGTAAATTGTAGCAAATGGGGAAAAGAAGGCAGAAGAAACCTGGAAAAAGTGTATGAAGGAGATAGGAAAAGAAAATAATCCAGGAAAAGATAGCTTGATATCCGGATGGCTACAAAATAATGTAAAGGTGATTGGAAAAGAGAGAATGTATTCATATAGCAAGGAAAGTAGTGAAGTCTAGCTAAATAGTTCTTATTTCTTACTCTTAAAAGCCTCTAAAATTCTACTGTACAGTAAGAGACCACAAATGTTGCATAGTTAAACTCTCAAAAGCCAAGAAATGACTGCCCTTTCATGCTTGTGTACTGTGATACAGAGTATATTCTCCACTCTCTTACTCCAGAGTGCTCTAATTCCTGTTGCTTGCATCCAACAAAGTGGGTATTAGCCCATTAAAGCTTATGCTTCAATACTTTAGTTAGTCTTTAAGGTGCCACAAGACTCTTTGTTACTTTTGCTATTCCAGACTAACACGGCTACCTCTCTAATTCTAATTCCTTTAGTTTTTATCGAAATGAAACTGGAGTAACAGAGTGGTGGAATTAAAGGAGACTTAAATTACATGATCACATTTGGTTTCTCAAATTAATAATCCCCCCGGGGCCCCTTCCCTAATTTTGTATGGTACGCAGGGCTCTACATTAACATTGACCTCATTCCCTATACATCTCAAATATAAATGATTTCCCATAGCCTCCATTTTCCTGGAATACACAGAGCAGAACACCATAGTACATGTATCTCAGATTGCAGAATAAATGTATGATATTAAGAGAAAAATGTAATAGAATTCATTTTTGGAGCTTTTTTTTTGAGAAACATAACAAAATCAAGTGATATAGTTTCAATAATCTGAAGCACTTCATTATACTACAAGTTCTCGGTGTCCATTATAATGTCTGAGATATTAAATGGTTACACTGATTAGAGTGAGAGATTCCTATTTTGCTAAAAGAATTCTGCTGTTTTTGAAAGTCTAGTTGAACTCAAATGACAAGATAACAACCTATACTATCCTAGAGTTGTATCTAATTTACAACTATCTGAAGGTTATCAGTTTCCCTGATGTGATAAGAAATAGTAACCTAGTTAAAAGAAGTAGATGTATTTAATATTACCACTAAAAAAATCAGAGCTTAAAAAATCCATTTGCTATTGGTGAGTGGGAAGCTTTCCTTGTTGGGGCCTAAGCCACCAGTTTCTGTAGATTTTAAGATTTTATTTTTAAAACAAGTAAGTTATTAACCCTCATAATTGCAAAGAAAACCTTTGTTGCCCCTCTTGGATTAAATCTGTGACCTTCAGCATAGCTCATAAATAGTTCTTTGTTTGAGGTTGTAGATATATAATATAGCCCAAAGACGAACCCAATAGTAATATGCTAGCTTTACTGTTGCAAATTAATTTTCATCATAAAGTGGTCAGTCAACTACATATAGAGTAGTTGGGTCAATAAAAAAGGAAATTTGTCTCCCTACTCATTCTTCTATGAAGAGACCTAAGTAAATGAATTTATTCTGCACATTCTATGGCTAGCAAATATGGCATTTAATGTCAATTCTATTGCCATGTATGCAGGATGTTTGTGATGCACATATGAGGACACAGATTTGATGTAAATCTTTTTCCTGTGAAGGATAAATGAAAAATTTAAGAATATCATCCCAAGACTTGTGCAGTCAGTTTATGTTACAAGTTTTGTAATGTGACAATATATATTCATGCAGCTAGCAACCAGAAAAATCTGCTTTGGATGTTGTGTGCTTTTAAAAAATGTATCAGAATTGCTGCAGTTCTTTATTTATTCAAGTGCAGACTTTGAGGAGCAGCATGCCATGACATCCAATCCTCTTACTTTTATTCACTCTTCTCTTTGCACATACACACCATTATGTTGAAGAA
This sequence comes from Sternotherus odoratus, assembly GCA_032164245.1. Classification (NCBI taxonomy): domain Eukaryota; kingdom Metazoa; phylum Chordata; order Testudines; family Kinosternidae; genus Sternotherus; species Sternotherus odoratus. Next base: position 126,191,394 of record JAVMKO010000002.1, on the reverse strand, counting down.
ATAGGAAAAATATGTCTTTGTCATCTTAATAAATAAGATGCTTGCAGGAAATAAGGTTATGCATAAAATTCCGCTATACTACAAAAGAGTTAAATTGGACGCTACTGATAAGAGAACTTCAAAAAGATTCTTAAGTTAATATGAATTAAAAAAATCTGCATCTTAAAAGTATTTCCAAGGGAAAAATAAAATTATGAGCAAATCCTACAGAATTGTATAAACTTCCTGCCAAGGATCAACACTCTTTCAATAAGAGGCACATAATACATTTTGGAACATCAGGTTTCCTATTGCACTAAAAGTGGTTATAATTTAATTATATATAAAAAAAAATCTCTTAATCATCCAAAAATTCCATGGCACTTAACATTTCTCATCACCCAAGAGACCTAATTTAAACTTAAATATTTTAAGCCATCCATTTTCTCAGTAAAAGAGAACATGTACTCTAATAGACTGTTCAAACACATAATTATGCACTAATCCACTAATATACTATGAAAGGCTCAGTTGTTGCTCATTTTTTAAATCAGTACAGTAATTTTTATTGTTGTTGCATAATTTATAGCCTTGAGAATAGAGCATACAATGTAATGAATCAGCAGGGTTTCATTGGCCCTGTCTTCACTACCACTTTAATTCGATTTTAACGACGTTACGTCGAATTAAACGTGTACCTGTCTTCACATACATGCCCTTAACGTCGATGTAAAGGGCCCTCAAGATCGAATTTGGAACTCCAGCCTGACGAGAAAAATAAGGCTAATCTCGACATTCCAAGCTCGACTGTGGGCTAGTGAAGACGGAACCCAACATTAATAGCCTCCAGAGGCTGTCCCACAATGCTCCATTCTGACCGCTCTGGACTGCCTCACTGCTCCACTGTGACCGCTCTGCACTGCACTCTGAACTCGCTGCTCTGGCCAGGTAGATAAGACCCGGGAACATTTGAATACCATTTCCTGTTTGGTCAGCGTGGCCAGCTCACCTGAACAGCTCAGTCGCCATTCAGAGCAATCAGCAGCACTAGCCGCCATGCAGAGCTCAGCATCACAAGACTCCATGCAGAGCTCCTCTACCCTGGAGACCAGCCAGAGGAAAAGAGCTCCAGCATGGTCCACTCGTGAGGTGCTGGATCTCATCGCTATTTGGGGAGAGGAATCCGTGATGTTGGAACTACGCAACAACAAACGGAATGCCAACACCTATGGAAGAGTCTCCAAGGCCATGCTAGAAAGGGGCCACAACAGAGACACCACACAGTGCCGCGTGAAAATTAAGGAGCTGAGGCAATCGTTCCAGAAAGCCAAAGAGGCAAACGGACGATCGGGGGGCGCGCCGCGGACATGCAGGTTCTACAATGAACTAAATCAGATAATGGGGGGCGCCCCCACCACCATCGCGCTGGTCTACGTGGACTCCGCAGATGGGATAATCGTCAGGGAGGAGACTGATTCCGAGGAGGACGACCATGAGGAAGAGGAACATCTCACGGAGCAGCAGGAGGCCAGCGGGGAACCCGTGTTCCCAGAGAGCCAGGAGCTGTTTATCACCCTGGAGCCAGCACCCTCCCAAGCCTCCCAGGGGGGTAAGTGTTTCTTTTTTAAGGGATTACATAACACGTGATTTTGTAAAGGAAGCATTTATTAATGAGTAACTTGCCCTAAGCCTAAGGTCTTAGCGTGCTTTCATTGCTGGTCAATTTCTACTCAAAGAGTTTGTCAATATACTCCGGGATTGACCATAAGTCCTCCACGGACATTTCAAGGAAGGTATCCAGGAGGTAGCGATGAATCCAGTGCAGCAGATTTCTGGGGAGAGCCGCCTTATGTGGTCCCCCGTGATAGGAGACCATCCCACGCCACGAAAGTAGTAAGTAGTCTGGTATCATTGAGCAGGCTAGCATCGCTGCAAACGGACCAGGACTTTGCCTGGAGGCAAGGAGCATGCGCTCTCTAGCTCTGTGAGAAATTCTCAGCAAAGTGATGTCATTCATGGTTGCCTGTTTGAGATACGGACTGCAATTAGTTGGGAGATAAAGATTCCCAGCTGCAAAGTACTCGTTTCTGCTGAGGGCCGACGAACCTTCCCCCCTCCCCCCCCACTCCAGCCCGTAGCGGTAGCTAGCAGGGACTCTGAGCAGTCTGCAAGCGGTTGCTTCCGCTTCAGATCCAACGCGTACCCAACCCCCCCACTCCCAAGCCCGTACCGGTAGCTAGCAGGGAATCTGAGCAGTCTGCAAGCGGTTGCTTCCGCTTCAGATCCAACGCGTACCCAACCCCCCCCCCCCCAAGCCCGTAGCGGTAGCTAGCAGGGAATCTGAACAGTCTGCAAGCGGTCTGAAGAGACCCAAAAAGACCTTACCTAGCCCTTAGCGAGAGATTTTTTGGCCTTTGCTTTGCAGTTTGCGGGTCAGTGGGCGCCACGCGGTGGGGGGAAGGGGGTGGGGCTACTCTACAATATGCAAGTGCCACTTCTAACTTACCATGGCCGGCTGCACGGTGATTTCAGAAGCCGTGTTGGGCTGAGGCACGCATATGTATCTGAGATGCTCTGACTTTTCTGTGAGCTATTCAGTCACTTTTAGGTGTAGAACATGACCTTGTACAGAAATCATATCAGGCCTCTGAATACTGAGGTTGCAAACGGCATAGTACTCCCATTGTGTACTGTCCGAGACTGCATCTGCCTCCTAACCTTGAATGTATCTGTCTCATAACTTTCAAACTTTCTTTTCCCACATTCGCCCACAGATGAACAATTATCTCAGAATCCCCCGTCCTGCTCCTCCTCCCGCCGTGCATCGCAGATAAGAAAGCGTAAAAAGAAAACGCGAACGCGCGATGATATGTTCACTGAACTCCTGGAGAACTCGTGCGCTGAGGCAGCCTGCCAGACGGAATGGAGGGAAAGAATGATATAGGCAAGGAATCGAGAGAGGCAGGAATCGAGAGCCGCTGCAGAAAAGAGGGAAGAGTGCGAAGAAAGACGCATGGATGCTTTGCTCCGCATAATGGAGGACCAGAGCGACATGCTGCGATCTCTGGTGGAGCTGCAGCATGCTCTGCAGCCCCTGTGTAACCACCTCCCCCCCTCCCCAACTCCCATAGTTTCCCCACCCAGACGCGGGGTGAGAACACGGGGGGGCAAGCTCCGTGGGCCGCTCCACTCGACCCCACAAGCCAGCAGAAGCAGCAGCAGCAGCAGGCTGACGTTCTCAGAAAAGTTTTAAAAGCTGCTGTGTCTTGCCCCCCCCTCCTCTCCCCCCTTCCCCCCCCCCCCCCTGTCCGCTCCTCCCCCACTGCGACTGCCGGTTTCCCTCCAGGATACCAGGACAGTGATCCCCTGTATTTTTATTTCCGATGAACCAATAAAGGAACCATGATTTTTCAAACAGTGATTTTATTTCCTCTGCAAGCATGGGGAGGGGGGAGGGAAAGCATGGGGAGGGGGGAGGGAAAGAGGGTTCAAGGGCAGCAGGCTTAGAGCACAGCAAGGGAGCAGATTCTCAAACGCCATCTCGGCCACTCATAAAACTGTCTTTCAAGGCGTCCCTGAGGCGCAGGGCCTCACGGTGTGCTCTTCTACTTTCCCTGCTGTTTGGCTGCTCATAAGTAGCAGAAAGTAAATTTGCCTCTGCCTCCCAGCCCGCCATAAACGTTTCCCCCTTGCTCTCACAGATATTGTGGAGCACAGAGCAAGCAGCAATAACAATGGGGATATTTCTCTCGCGGATGTCTGAGCGAATCAGTAAGGAACGCCATCGCCCCTTCAGACGGCCAAATGCACACTCTACGGCCATTCTGCACTTGCTCAGCCTGTAGTTGAACAGCTCCTGACCCCTGTCCAGGGCTCCTGTGTAGGGCTTCATAAGCCTGGGCAGTAGGGGGTAGGCTGGGTCCCCAATGATAACGATCGGCATTTCCACCCCCCACCCTCCATGGAAATTTTCTGGTCGGGAAAGAAAGTGCCTTGCTGCAGCTGCCTAAAAATCCTAGAGTTCCTGAACACTCGAGCGTCATGAAGCTTTCCCGGCCACCCCACGTACAGGTCGGTGAAACGTCCCTTGTGGTCAACCACTGCTTGCATGACCATTGAGTAATATCCCTTCCGGTTTCTGTACTCGGCGGCCTCGTGGTCCGGTGCCAGGATAGGGATATGAGTCCCATCTATAGCCCCACCACAGTTAGGGAATCCCATGGCGGCAAAGCCATCTATTGTGGCTTGCAGGTTTCCGAGGTTTATAACCCGGTGTAGCAGCCGCTCGATGATTGCCCTGCTTACTTGCATCACAGCAAAGCCCACTGTAGACCGACCCACCCCAAACTGATTCGCCACTGACCGGTAGCTGTCTGGTGTTGCAAGCTTCCAGAGGGCTATCGCCACTCGCTTCTCAACTGTAAGGGCCACTCTCATTTTGGTATTCCTGTGCCGGAGGGCCGGGGACAGCAAGTCACAAAGTTCCATGAACGTGCCCTTTCGCATGCAGAAGTTTCTGAGCCACTGGGAGTCATCCCAGACCTGCAGCACTATGCGGTCCCACCAGTCCGTGCTTGTTTCCCTGGCCCAGAATCGGCGTTCGATGGCATGAGCCTGCCCCATTGCCACCAAATTTGACAGATTGTCAGTCGCCCTACTTCCAAAAACGGCAGTGTCCATGTCATCCCCGCTGTGCACGTCCTTGTCCATCTCCTCCTCACTGTCGTCGGGTTCCAGAAAGCGCAGTTCTCCCCGGATCGCATTCCTCCTCTGCAGACGGTGCAGCATGAACTCCGCAACCGTGATCGAGGTCCTCACAATGGCCATTACTGCAGCCATGGTGTCAGCGGGCTCCATGCTTGCAATGCTATGGCGTTAGCACGGCGCGGAGAAAGGGCGCGAATTATGGGATGCCTACCTACAGTGCACCGCTCGTAATGGGGGTCAGCGGCGCGGAAAAAGGGCGCGAAATTTGGAAATGCCTACCCATAGTGCAGCACTCAAAATGGTGCCTGCTGGGGGATCAGGGAACTGTGGGATAGGTACCCAGAGTGCAACGCTCGTCATGTCGACGCTTGCAAAAGTTTTGCGGACAGACACTGTCGACTTGCTGTGCTTAGCTGTGCCTAGTGAAGACACACAAAATCGACTGCATACAGTCGCGTTCACAACATCGAAATAAAGGAAATCGAACTACTGCTGTAGTGAAGACATACCCATTGTCTTACAATCAGTCTGCCAGGCCCATTCTTTCTTCATAAAAACCTTTGATCTAAGTAATAACTTATTTTAACTTCAATTTTATAAATGAGATGTCCCTTCCATGATATACATAAAAATTAAGGTATTGTTAAGTATTAAAGATGAGAGGAATAGTAGAGGTGGATTGGGACATACCCCAGATCTACGTATCCCTGAGTGTTTAGACTTGGGGTCAGAACCTCTTATCCTTGAAATGAAGCAAGCAGACAGCAGGAAACTACTGAGTAACTGTAGCAGGGAAGGTTGCTCTGAGTATATGCAATCTTGGCTCCCATCAAAGCTGCTTCTGGGACTGCAGGGGAAGTTGGGAAGGCAATACACGCTGTCCCTTACCTGTAGAAACAGGGCTGATTTAAAACACTTCAAAAAAGAGCCACATGACACAACACAGGGAACACTTTCCAGTTCTTAAACATGTTTTCTTCTTAAAGATCCTTGAGGACCCCAGTTTGGACACCACTGACAGAGCATAGCTGTCAAGTTTTGCTGCAGAGAGAATTTACACTGGCACACCATTTGGCTCAAAAGCTTGCCACTGCTACCTACTGCTGGAATTGCCTTTGCTCAGTCTGTACTTTGCACAGTCTGTACTTTTCATTCAATCCACACTGAAGAAAGAAGTGTGCAAGTGGTAGGCCTAAGATCTCATGTGGCATCCATCACCCTTCCCCAGCCACGTGTGTCTGGAAGAGAGAAGAACTCCACAGAAGGCCAGCTCAGGACCACAGACTCAGTTAAGCAGATGATGCAATTCAGTATCAGACACTGTCAGATATGACCATCAGATTTTTGCTTTCTATAGTTTTTGCCCTACAGCCTTTTCCCTCTGGTGACTGGCTAATTGCTGTAGACCCCTCCCATTTTTTCTACTTCAGTTTTATCCTGTTATACCTCTGCAGTCTAACTGGAAAGCAGGGAGTCCTTCCTCTAGTGACATTAAGCTCCTGTTTTGAGCCCTACTGGGATGAGAATTACTGGCCTTTGAATGTACAGAAAGATCTCAGTCCAGAAATCAATTTTGCTCATCCCAGACCTCAGAGAGGAGTTTTGTCCACCTTTTGAGGATGAACATGGACATGCTTCTCTGAGACTTTTGTTAAAATAGAAGACAATTACTTGATGTATCTCACAAATTTGGAATATGTGAAATCACCACAGAAAGATGGATTACTGATAACACTATTATATCTTAGTGGGCAAACAACAGATAATGCATTCAAAAGTGCATGATAAATTTGTTTGTCATGTGCTTCTGCAGTTTCACATATCATGGGGCTCTGACCTCCACATAAGTTGCATTCATCATACACGTTGGACTGCTTCACTTGTGTTCAGCTCACTAATCCATCTCACTGGGACTACTTCTAACATCCCAAAATTGAACAGCTTCAAAACAGCACCCATTTATTTGCGGAGAGGTAGGTAACTTAATAAACACAGCAGTTGCTACCACTTTCCATTACTTAAATAACCTTCTTTTTGAAGAGCTTAATGCCTCCATGATTTATTGGAGGTCGGACAGATTTGACCAGGAGATAGTCCTTGGGTCTTTGGCTGGCCTCATGTAAATCCATCCAAGGGCTTGTCTTCACTACTGCGGGTAGCCATCGATGTTTCGGAGGTCGATTTATTGCGTATCATCAAGACACGATAAATCGATCGCCAACGGCACCCCCGTCGACTCCGGAACTCCAGCTCGCCGAGAGGCGCAAGTTGGAGTCGACGGGGGAGCGTGCCGCCGACTGCTGCCGTCGTGAGGATGGCAGGTAAGTCAGCTGAAGTTGCGTATCTTCAGTCGATCCCCCCCAGTGAAGACCAGCCCATAGTCATGCACTACAGAATGTTACCACTTCCCAGCTATGTTTCAAACAGCAAAGCTTGTTTTGGGCTTGCTGCCAAAACGCCTCACTCTTCCATTAGCAATGCATATGCACTGCGCCCACATCTCACTTAATCAGTCCACACAGAGCAGAACTTACTGATGGGAAACAGACTCTCTTCCTCCTCCTCCTCTTCCTCCTGTTGCTGCTTCTGCTCCTCTCTCCCCACATCAAAATACTTTTTAATACTACACTGAGAACCAGAACCCAGATCCACAAAGATATAGGCACTTGGGCACCTAACTCCCATGGGAGTTCAATGCCTATATACCTTTAAGGATTGGAGCCTAGTAGATCATGAGTTACAGAGCCACTTCTTCTAGGACTGGCACTAGCATTTCTGTGCTATTCACTATCCTTAGTGATCAAGGTAGAGACGCCAACTTCCTTGAGGGTGCCCGCCTCCCGCTCCAGACCCTGCCACCACTCCACCCCTTCCCCCAAACCCACACCCTGTCTCTTCCTAGCCCTTCTCCACCTCTTCCCTGCCTCTTCCTGCCCTTCCTCCTCCTCTTCCCACCAGCACCTCCTGCACGCTGCTGAACAAATGATCACCAACAGGTGGGAGACGCTGGGTGGGGGAGGAGCTGATCGGCGGGGCCTGATTTTTTTTTTCATGGGTGCTTCAGCCCCGACACACCCACGGAATCGGCACCTATGAATCAAGGGTGCACAAGAACAAAGACCTCCAGTATTTCAGTTGGTGGGATATGCAATATAGCAACCTTAACATACAGTTAATAAGATTTTCTGTGAAAATATTTTCCAGCTTTTTAATGAGAAAGTCTCAACACTGATCTCTCTTCATAGGGCATTCAGATGGAGGCTAGCAGTACTGATACGTATTTTCCACTTACAGCCCCTGTGCAGCCCTCATGTCTCCCATGCTACTCTCCTATCCTCACACACAATCCTGTTTCCCCTTCTGGTCTCTTTTAGAGCAGTATTCCTCCTTCATGATTCCATTAAAACCCTACTCCTCCCTCCCACGGATCTCCTTCCACATAGTTCTGCAGCTCTACCCGGACCTCTCCCACCAGCGCACTCCAGAGCTCATTCCTCCTCTATCCCTCTTCCTTGTCATGGCTCTGTCTTCCCTACCACCTTCAGGTGTTAAATACTAATCTGTTTCCACATGTGTTTTCAGACCCTGCTACCGGGTCATCTCCAATTCCATTCTCCTGCCTCCCGAGGGACAGCAACCCGTCAGAGCTGCTCTCTGTGCAGAGTGACAGCCTGGTCCTTCAATACAAGGAGCTGGTAGAGCTACCATCCCAGCCTCCCAGTTGTATAAGCAAGTTGCTGGGAGGCAGTGCACTTAGTACTGTGGTCTCCCAGCCAGCTGAATATCAGCTGCTCCTAGCTAGCTAGGCAGTTCCTACTGTCCCCAGCCACACCCTGGCTCCAGCTCTCCCTCCCACCCCGCTGCAGGCTAGGAAGGGCAGCGAAGGCAAGATGGGGGTGGGGGGACTGTCTCTTTCCCCACCTCCCCAGAACTCTAGTAGTGGCCAGTGAGGCCCAGGTCATGGGGATGAAGATCCCAATATCCCCACCCCAACCCCTGATGTAAGCGGCTGCAACCCAGTCTCCACCTGCTCCCCTGTGCCCTGACCCTATGAGCTGCTGCCCATCCCCCCCCAGCAAGCTTTCCTCTGTCCCGAGCCCAGGCCCCAGCAGTCTCAAATCTTAACACCTCCCTTACTATAGATATCTTTGGTTTTCAAGGGTTTGTCTGCTGTCCCTCCCCCATCATCAGGGTGACTACCACAAGCCACCATTTCCACCCCAATTCAGAGGAACAGGAGGTTCTTCAGGAGAAGAGACACACACCCTTACCAGTAGGCAGACATCTCTGCTGTCCCCCAACTTGCCTGCCAGGGAGAACTTCGACCCCTTCAATATGGTTTGCTTTTGACAGGGCATTTACTCATTACATCAGCAACACAAAGGGCAGAGTTTCTCCTTGGCTGGTAGAGCTCTGACCACCTGTGAGGCTGGGTGTTGCTGGGGAAATGAGGGGTTATGGCCTCGGGTGTCTTCTACACTATTACCCTTCCTCCCTAACCCAGGTGTGACCATGTCTAGCTCCATCACAGTAAGTACTGCATAGCACATCATGCTATGAACTGCCTTTATCCTGCACTGCTAAGATTTTACATCACAATAACACACATTAGTTATCTCACTATTAAAACACACACACACCTTGTCTGGCAGTGAAGACATGGCCTGCACCTCTGCTCCTGGAGAGGCATGCTCTTGTCTGAGATTAGGAGAGCAGTGGCCCCCCAAAAGACTAGAAGATGGGAGGCACCGCAACCTCCTACCGCCAGGCTCCCAAGAGACAGTGCTGGGGACAGCAGCACATTGAGATGGGTTGGGGCAGAGGCAGGTGTGGGGCAGCAATCCAACAAGAATGGTAGAGGCTGCACTGAGAGGTGAAGGACAGGGGTCCATAGGAATATATGGGCCAGCAAGTGGGGGAGATGCAGCATCCACTTAAGAGTTCGGGGATTTTAGGATCCTCACCTCCCCCAACCTGGACATGACTAGCTAGGGCTCTCCATGGGGGAAGGGAGCACCAGCTGGGCTGAGAGTGGGGAGGGGGTTTCCTCCACTGGCTGAGACCAGCTGGGAAGTGGCAAGATGGGAGTTCTGCCTGCTACACATACTGAGAGACCAGACGTTCTGGTATGTGCAGCAGTTCTGACTGGTTGCCCTTCCCCAGCTAGCAGGAAAATGAGGGTGTGGGGGAGAAGCAGCCATTCAGATAAGAGTTTTGCTGTAGACTAGAGATTTTCCCCACAGTCCCTATGATAGTCTGAAAGTATATGGTCTATGGAGAAAATCCACAGAGAAGGTAGTTTTAGGGGTGGGTAGAGGTGCATGTGATATAAGTGGGTGTGAGGTGCAGGTATGGGTGTACAGAATGAACGCCCATATGTATTCAAAATGGGAGGTGTGCATGCAGAATGGGCAGGTGGGTAAGTGTAGAATGATCTAGGGCAGGTACAGAGTGGAAAGATTGGGAGTAGAGTGGCAGTGGCTTGGACGAATGAGAATTAAAAGGTCACTACTGAGTGCATCTCATAGGTGTAGGTCGGACAGAGGAGCAACATGCCCGTGTGTGGAAATTCTTACAACTTTGTTTAGTTAGTATCTATGGAGGAGATTTTGGCAGGTACACACATGTGAAGTTGCAGACTTATAGCCCAGGACTCTGGACAGAGTGGTTTTGAAGAGAAGGAGGAGACCTCTCAGCGTATGACTGCACAAAGAGGTAATTTATAAGACTATGAATAACACTTGTTAGTTTTGTTTGGACAGCAGGAAAGGTTAGTCTACATACTCGACTGCAGGAGGAGAGGAGGATAGTGCGGTGATGGCAAGAAGATGACAAGCTAAGTTTGGCTTCCTGGAACATGTAAGCAATTTACCTGTTGTGTCCTTTTTGTAACTTAATGTGAGTATGTCTTACCTAGTTTTGCCTTTATTGAGTATAAGTCTAGATATGTTAAGACAACCACTTACTCTTTTTTAAATTCTCTGTTTAATAAGCCTTGTTTTATTAAGAGAACTGCTGCGTATGTGTAAATTTCATTCAGTCCTGTCTCTGAAGAGAAAAGCACTCAGGCTACTTTGCTGATAGGGGCCTATAGGGTAAGAGTTCTGAAACCTAGACACCACACTCTCATCTCAGTCTAAAGGACATGGAGAGTAGAGTTCACTCACAGCAAAGTGTTGCAGAAGGCTCAAAAAGGTAACACACAATGGGGAACTTCTCCTGTGTGGAAGCCCAGTGAAGAAGAGCTAGTCTATTTTGATAGCTTTTCTGGAACATGGTAAACATAAAACAAGTTACAAAATTGATAGAATCATAGAATATCAGGGTTGATCATCTAGTCCAACCCCCTATATCATCCCATCTACCCCCTATATTTCTGTCCAGTTGGCTCCCATTCTGCATCAATTAACACGCAGGCAACACATGAAGTGAAGCAAATTTCCATACCACACCACTGAAGCCAGGAAGCCAAGTGCATCTTTGAGGTAAATCCCTGGCGGGGCAGAATTTAGCTCAACATTTCTCTTCAAAGTGTTATACCTTTGGTCATTTTGTATCTTTGCTAAACAAAGCCCAAATGTAGATCAGCCTTCTACACTACCACATCAGCCATATCACAGGTCCATTGGCTCCATTCAGAGTGTTCTGCTTCCTTCCCAGTGAGGAACAGCTGGTTCTGAATTCTGTAAATGGCTTTTCTTCATGAAGCTGAGATGCTATTATATTCAGGTGAGATATACTTTGATTCCACCTAGTTGCAGTGTTATGTGGAAAGGTCTTTGATGGATGAGGGGCACTTACAATGACAGGTATGAAGAAGGGAGTTGTATCTGGGGGTTACTCTTCAGACCCTATGCCTCTCCTATATCTCCTCTTGACCTGATGCACCGATGCCTGGACTTGTCCTGTGATCTCACATCAGGATATTGTAGGGAGGGTGGGGCTGGAAAAGGAAGGGGAAGGAGTGTTTGAAGCAGAAGTTGCAGAAGGATCATTTTGGACACCCTGTTGGGTTGGATGGTGTATGAGTGTAGATGCCGCTGTCCCAATGCCATCAAGACATTTCCTGTGGATGACAAGGAATCTAGAAAGTAGTGATTAACATGAATATCAGCATGACTGGCAAGCTATGTAGTTTTTCCTTGTCCTAATGCATTGCAGGGGGAATATCTATTATAGGTATACCAAGTAGGTGTAGTCAGATACATTTAATTCACATGAAATAAGACAAAACTGCGTATTGAAGCAGTAAAGTATATACCGTATTTTTCGCCCTATAGGACGCTCTGGCCTATAAGACGCCCCCTCGTTTTTCAATAAAAAAGCCGGACCAAAAAAAAAAAAAAAAAGCGCCTCGCTCTCCCGTCCCCGCCGCGCGGGCGGGCTGCCGGGAGCGTCCCGGTTCCCCCCTCCCCGCCGCGGGCGGGCTGCCGGGAGGGGATCCGGGACGCTCCCGGCAGCCCACCCGCGGCGGGGAGGGGGGAACCGGGGCGCACATTCACCCTATAAGACGCACCAACTTTTTCCCCCCCGTTTTGGGGAAGAAAAAGTGCGTCTTATAGGGCGAAAAATACGGTAGATCACTAAAATCAGATGTCACAGGAAAATATTTTGACCCAGAAGGGTACATATTGAGCCAAAGAATGTTATTTCAGATTGTGGGGAAGACAAATCCACTTTTGTCTTAATTTTAATCTTATGTTAGTAGTGCGTCATTACACGTTGAAATCAGGAAACTTGATGTAGGAGATTTTAGGCAGTGGGGGAGCGATAATGCATTTAGGAGCACATTTCTTCTAATTCCAGGACTTCCATGGGAGATTAAAGCGCAGATTGGGAAGACTAATGATGCATATAAATCACCCTATTACATCTGCTAAAGACGTCACATTGCTGACATTAGAGTGCCTCTGCTCAGTCCTGTTGATGGTTTAGCCTACCTTTGATTATTCTAACACTGGTACAACGAATCCATAACTTCCTATAGAACTATTTTGTTGCTTATATTTCCTGATGAAGGTCTGTGGGACATGGAGACTTACCCATATAAAACAGTGATCCCACTTTCATTTTCTCAAATCTCTGTACAACTGATGCTGTCTACATTTATTTGGTGGCTACTCAGACTAACTCCATGCATGGACCACCGCCTGTTGACAATGCACACAAATGCTCCTCCCCAATCTTCATCCTGACCACGAAATGCCTTCACAAATTTGATTTTTTCCTCCCACTTGCATGTTGTAAAATGTAAGTGAGTTGACTATAGGTAACTTATATAATGGGGATTTTTTTAGCCATAGTTCACTGTGTCTATATAGATTATGACAATTCTGTCACTAGATCAGTAGGATCATCATCACTTCAGGCACAATTGTTTTATTGTTTTGTTTTTTTGCATCCCTTGCTCCAAAGTTCACCCAGGTCTGTAGCTCTGCCATGCAAAAAGCTAATTCTGGTAAGCAATACAGGAAATATTACAGTACTCCACATGAAATAGTCCAAAAAGCTTCTCCCTCTGTTTGTATGTCTCTCCCCCATCACAGGGCAGTCAGATATGTCTAAATGTGCATATTTGAATAATAATGTTTCTGACTGGTAGGCACTTTATATCAGAGAATATATTGTAAAAGCAGTCCTGTGTTGGCAGGTGATGAATCAGATGGCATAAAGTTCTTTTCCATCTCTAATTTCTGTGATACCAAGTCTGACATCCTAGCACCTTCTGTCCAACTTCTGCCTCCCACCTAGGTTGTATGAAGCAGTGATCTCACGATTCATAAATGATGGACACATACAGACATCAAGGGTTGTTTAAATCTTCTGTTTTGAGAACACTGCATACAAGAATCCCATGCTCCTTCATTTTGGTATGGACAGACGAAGTAAGGAAGTAAGTTAGAGCTTGTCACTTACAGACTAGCAACCAGAGTTTCCAGTAATGTTTTTTGGAGTAGCCTACATAAAAGATTATTACAGCTGGAGTGTGTGGGATGATTCAAATAGCTAAACGAGTTTCTGGTATCACTGATATATTGTGCACAACGGATGATAAATGTGGGTAATTAAGAAGCAAGATGAAAGATGACAGTGTAAAGGAAAAGAGGGCAAGAAGTTAGAAATGGAAGATGATATAAGATGCAAAAGCACAGTAAAGAATGAGTGCAGGCACTCACAAATGGAAGTTATCAAAATCTAAGAATGTAAATTATATACTGAAATAGCACTTCTATTTCTCTTTTTTTTCTTTACTTCCCTCAAATTAGTTTTAAAAAAATTTCAATCTCGCATGCTCCACACAAATCTTCCAATATAAATGTTTCTCCCCAGGGCTGCAGAGGGGATCAAAAATTCCAAATATGGAAATTCCAACCTTCTCCCATGGGTGCTTCACAGCTTTGTTATGTAGGCTCTCTCTATGTGCTACTGTGCAGGAGCTTGAGAAGTTAGGGATGAGTGGTGACAGGTGTATGTGTAACTGCACATATCCAATAGCCCAGATCCACTATGGAGTGGGAGAGCAGAGGCTGCTAAGTGGTGTTTGTGATCCAGTGGGTGAAGATTCTATCCTATAGCTCCTGCAGAGAACTCTCATGCAAAGCCCAAATGCTGCAAAGATCAGTTCTTTGACTCTGTTCCATTTTGGCTGTGCTGTCCCACACCTCCACCCCCTTCTTTTCTTCCACTTTCCTGGGCTATAATGAGCACTATTAAAAACTCAACGTCTACCACATCAACTAACTGTAATATCCCCATACATTATACAATAAGTATATTGTATTTATACACTAATATACTCATACAATAAGTGATTCAAGTTATACTGCAATCACTGTGGGGTGCCAAATATGTTTAAAGGCCCCTAGTGAACTTTTGCTGACCAAGTGTGGAATAGTGACTACAGATAGCCTGAGGACCTACCCATAATTCATATTTAAACTAATATTTGCTTAGGTGATTAACAAGATGCCTGACTGAGACTGAAAGGTGGCATTGAAATAATGCATTTAGCATTTAGAAGATAGCATTAGTCATCATTAAAAGGATCTTCCTTGGATTATTTCCTATAGGAGTTTGGATTCACTTTGCGTGAATAGATAATAAGAAAACTAGTTTTGAAAATAGGGTAGCAGCCTGGATCAGGGGCTACTTGATAGGAGAAATCTCTAGGCATGGCAAGGGGTTGTTGGTCTCCAGACAGCAAGCAATGCTGACAGCCAGGCTGCCCAGAGCCATTAGAGAGTATATCCTTCAAGGGAGGCAAAGTACTCACTTTGTTTCTCTAATTAGCTAGCAATGTCTTATCTAATTTAACTTTTGAGAAAGTGTAATTTCAGATATGTTAAGCAAACAGTTTGCTTTAATTCAATTTGATCTGTCTTTAAAATAAGTCTTGTTTTAGTAAGCTTACTGTTGTATGGAGTATTTCCTATAAATGTTCCCCAAGAGAGGAGAACCTCATAATATCTGAGGTACTAAAGGGTAAAACATTTCTGGAACATACACACCTCACCTCGCCTCTCTCCCCTCCCCCACTCACTTAGCTTCTATTAAGTGAAAAAGACTAAAAAGGTGTCCTCTCTCAGGAAACCGTGTTACTATTAGGTTGCAGTGGGTGAACACCACAGGTGAAGACTAACATTGAAGGTGATGTTTTTCACACTGAGGCTTTGGAATGATCAGATGTCATGGTAGTTCTGCTACAGTGCAATTATTTTTTAGTTAAAAATTTGCTCAGGTGTAGTTTACATTTGATGACGATCCCATGAGGCCAATATACATACAGTCCTGCTGGAGCATGTTTCTACAGGAATACAAATCACAGGAAGTAGAAGACAATCTAAAAACAGCAGAAAACCCTGAGCAGTAGAAATTTCAATTCATTGACAAGAATCCTTAAGGTAAGGTATTTTTTAGTTTCTTTAAAAGAAAGTAAACAATTTGGGTGACTATTTCATTGTGACAAGCTTTACGTCAGTAGTTTAGGGCTGCAACTTCAGAAGTCTGCCTCTTAGTATTCGCTCTAGGTAGTATAGTGATATACAACACTACTCCTTTAAATATGTAACAGTATATGTGTGTTTTATAAAATATGAACATTTCCCCTATCTCAGTAGACCTAAAGGGAACTAAAATAGTAAGGAGGGACAGGAATATTCTTTCCCTAGCAGACAGTATAGTTTCCAACTTAACTGGTGTAACAATACTCTAGCCACTAGGTACAGGCAGATGCAATGAGTACAGGGGACTGGACTAGATGACTTGAGGTCTCTTCCAGTCCTACAATTCTATGATTCTGACAAGCTCTGCTCTATCCTGACAGGTCCTGGTCTAAAAGTGGGGCAATTGCAAGATTCCATCCTAAGACAGGTTAGGGCAAGTGGCCTAAAACCTGAGGAGGTGCACTCAGAGACCAGAAAGGGCACAAAGGGCCTGTTACCTCATAACTGTGTAAATAAACAGACTTACATTCACTCCAGGAAGTTATTAGGTTGTATGTGACACTTTGTCTAGAACCTGGCACAAGATGCATCAAGGTTAGGATCCAGAAATTATTCTGACATTGATACCCACATCAACATGTGAAAGCATTCAGGTGCCAGGTCATCTTGGGTGTACGTAGCCTCCCCTGAAGGTGTCCCCGCCGGACAAAAAAAAAAAAAAAAAAAAAAAGCGCCTCGCTCTCCCGTCCCTGCCGCGCGGGCGGGCTGCCGGGAGCGTCCCGGTTCCCCCCTCCCCGCCGCGGGCGGGGTGCCGAGGTTCCCCCCTCCCCGCCGGACAAAAAAAAAAAAAAAAAATAGCGCCTTGCTCTCCCGTCCCTGCTGCGGGCGGGCTGCCGGGAGCGCACCCGCGGCGGGGAGGGGGGAACCGGGACGCTCCCGGCAGCCCGCCCGCGCGGCGGGGACGGGACAGCGAGGCGCTTTTTTTTTTTTTTTTTTTTTTTTTTTTTGTCTGGCGGGGAGGGGGGAACCTCGGCAGCCCGCCCGCGCGGCGGGGACGGGAGAGCGAGGCGCTTTTTTTTTTTTTTTTTTTTTTGCATTCGCCCTATAAGACGCACCAACTTTTTCCCCCCCGTTTTGGGGAAGAAAAAGTGCGTCTTATAGGGCGAAAAATACGGTAATTCCTTTGCAACACTTACAGCTTACTGAAGAACTCTATTTTAGGCCTTGAACCAAGTCAGCAATTGGGATTAATACACAATGTTCTTATTAATGTGTAGAAGAACTGACTCAGATACAGACTTGTATAAAAGGATTAGTTAACCAGTAATGTATAAAATAACCCTAAAAATAATACATACATGCCGCCAGGAATTTTCCTGAGGATTTCAGGGACAAACTGCAGAAACATTTCATCTCAGTAGACTTTATAGAAAAATGAGTGCTTTTTCTGACTATTGTGAGAATGAAAAAAAGTGATACTACGAACTTGTGTTTAGACCCCAAAGATGGAATACCAGGATAAAGTGGGAGCACTACTACATATTCAACAGATGTGAAATCCTGGGGAAATGGCAGATGACAGATCCCCTTCACCATTTTGGATAAATCAAATGAGTTTTGACAAATACCCTCACTTGAGTTCAAAATTTTTCATATGCCTTTTTGTAGGCAGTGTTGAAAATGCCTGTTTGCTGCAGCCAAAATATTCCAGAGCTAATCAGCATCTCTTGATGGTGTCAGATGCAAGCTAAATATAGACCAAGGGCTTGTATGGTCACTGCACATTACTAGGGACAATGGCCTAAAATTGAAAGAAAAGTGCTAATTAGGGAAATTTCCTCAGAAAATGAGGTGAGGTCAGATCCTGCAAAAAATAAACTATCCTATGAATGCCCTAGCCCAGGCATTTTCAAACTTCATTGAGACACACTTGTGACAACAAAAATTACTACACCACCCCAGGAGTGGGGATAGAAGCCTGAGTCCGCCCGCGTCTTGCCACCCCAGGTTGGGGACTAAAGCCAAATTCCAAGGGCTTCAGCACCAGGCAGGTGGACTGTAACCTGAGCCCTGCTGCTCAGGGCTGAAGCCCTGAGGCTTCAGTTTCAGCCCTGGGCAGTGGGGTTTCAGCTTTGGCCCTTGACCCCAGCAAGTTTTAAGCCAGCCCTGCTGACTTCACAGTTTGAGAACCCCTATGGCTTATCCAAAACAAATCAAAGATTTTTAGGAATAGTGACTTTCTTGGGAAAATTCACGCTCAACCTGGCCAAATAAAGCATCTAAGAACACCTCTGGTCCAGGCTGTGGAATGGAACTGGAATAGAGTGTATCCAGATGGCAGTACTTTCTTCCCTAGTGAAATTTTTAAAAAACCAACCCACTGTCAAAACCAAGTAAGGCGAAAGGACAATACTACAAAAGCCCAAATCCCAGGAAATACACTACAGTGTGAAGTAATTCCCCTGACTACATCCTCATATCACCCCGTGCACCAAACCCCAGTCACTCACAGCACAAATATCTGGAGATGAATAAACAAAATAAAGCTACATCAAAGCAAATTATCTTAAAATTGGTAAAAATAGATTCCAAATGTTATCAGATTTTAGATAATGCATCTCAGGGCCTTGGAGTCTCCGTTCTGGAACTCTGAGCAACTGGAATCATGTTACCTTTTAGGTAGTGGTAGTTAGAAATAGTATGCTTGAAATCATACAGTATCCCAAAGTATGGGATTCAAAGCTGGCAAACTGGGCCACTGTTTCTTTCCTCAGAATTCTAAATGAAACAACTTTTAAGTGCAGAAAGTTTTGTCCTAATCTGAGATCTAAGCAGAAGTTCAGTAGGTTACTTGCAGTTTTCCATTGGTATTGCCTTGTGGTATAGCAAAGCAATAATGAGATTTTCTGTTGCATGTAGAGCCATCCAATAATTTCTTAAAATTTATTTTTCAAAAATAATGGAGAATAGAAAAACCCACAAAGGGTGCAGGGAAGGGGAAAGAAAAGCAATATCTGCTTCCATCCTCTAGGAATTAATCAACGTTTTCAATCGCTTCTCATACATTGATGCTGTATTGTGGGGCAACTGATGGTGAGAAATCCACAATAATCAGATAAAGTGGATAGAGTGGATGGATAAAGAAATAATTTGGGTCTTACTTGATATGAGAGGATCAGTTTCTGCCATTCCAACAATATAATCCACCTGATCCAGCTGAATGGTGTTACCTTCAGGTTAAGCATCTCTTGAAGGACATATTTGGCGATAATGCCCTTTGGTGCTCCCATGTGCATGTCTATACTGCATCCCCCCAAAAAACATGGCAGCAAGTATCAGAGCCCAGGTCAACTGACTTGGGCTCATAAAAGGGGGCTAACATTAGCAGTGTAGACATTGCCACTTGGGCAGGAGCCTGGGCTTTGAGACCTTTGGGTCTCTCCACAACTTGCACAATAGCAACATGTTTGAGGTACAAATAAATAAGATTTAGCTAATGAAAAAAATACAAATTCAAAGAAAATGAGGGTAAATGTATTCAAGTTTTATAGAAAATAAACAGGTGCAAACTCAGGCTTTGGATTTGTATTAATATGCAAGTATATTTTCTAATGCAAGTTACCTATTGCCTCTGAACACAGATTCATTGCATACCCCCTAGCTAATGAGAATCCAGCATTTATGGAGAGCTTTCAGCCTACATACGGTCCCGACGTTTTTGGGTGCCTTTCACTTCAAATCCTTTCCATTTGAAAAGGCGGGTTTCCCCCACCCCAATGGCACTATCAATATTCCAAATGTGGAAATCCCCAGTAGTCTCAATGTCTTGCCATCAACTGTAATGGTCCATCTTTGTCTTTTCCTGGGGTTGTGCAATGGATTTTTAGATGTCAGTTTTGTGAAAACAGCTGGTTTAGGAGGTGCCTCTCCTTGTCTGTTCACTCACAGACCTGCTGTGAGGTGGAACTGAAGCTTTGGACCACAGTTCTCTATATACATATATACAGGCTATAGTTATGAATGTATCTCATGACAAAGTTCAGAATACTACAAGCTTTCATAAGATTTTACTCAACATTTGTATACAGTGCTCTCCTATAAAAATCAGTTGATTCAGCTGCTGATTCTTTGGGGTTAAAACTCCTCATTATGTTGTTGGAATATCTGGGCCCTGAGTCACAGGCACTGAGTCACAAGCACATATAGTCACAGGAGAGTAGACTATTAACACTTTGGCATAACTTTAGTTGTTAGGGTTAGTGTGAAGGTGCTGGATGGCATTGGTTTTCTGCGACATAGAATCATAGGGTTAGAAGTAGGGTGACCATATATTCCCAAAGGGAAAACAGGCCACACACAGAGCTGGCCCATCCCTGCCTGTCTCCCACTCATGCAGAGCCAGGCCCTTCCCCCAGGGCCATCCTCACCCCCTCCTCCACACACACACACACACAGGGTCACCTAAGCCCTCCTGTTCACATGGGGCCATCCTCCCCACTGATGCCCAGAGTCATGCATGGAACCCCCTCACAAATCCCCCCCCCCGGTCCCCTTCAGTCCCCATGCACAGGGATGGTTCGAGTCCCCCACTGCCTGCCAGCATGCAGGGCTGGTCCTCCAAGTCCCCTGCTGCTTGGCCATGATCCCCCTTTCTCCCCCCTGCACATGGGGGCTGGTCCTCCAAGGTCCCACACTACCTGCCCACACACAGGGCCACCCAAGGTCCCCTTCTCCTCACTGCATGCGCGGCAGGCCAGGCTGAGCTGCTCTCCCTAACCCTCCCTCCAGCGCAGAGTTGGCATTGCCACTCCCACCCCACTCCACATATTCCGCCACACCCAGCTAGCGGTCACACTCCACTTTTTTGGCAAAACTGGGCATTTGTCCAGTTTGCTCTTGCCAATGATCAGTTTTGTAAAAAAAAAAAAAAAAAAAAAAAGTCAGTACAGCCAGGACAGGGCCTAAAAAAAGGGAGTGTTCCAAACAAAACAGGACAGATAGTCACCCTCCTTAGAATGGACTACAAGAGTTCTCTAGTCTAACCCCCTGCCAAGATTCAGGATTTTTTGTTGCTAAACCATCTAAGACAGATGGTGATCCAGCCTCCATTTGAAAGCCTCCTGTGGAGAAGCTTCCACAAACTCCCAAGGCAGCCTGTTCCATTGTCCTACTGTTCTTACAGTTAGGAAGTTTTTCTGACTCCCTGGAGGCAATGGCTTTGTCCTCTCTGGGCCCTTCTGGGGGTTTATTGCTGTCCAATTATAGGCTATTTCCCTAGTGGTCTGGGAACGAGGAGGAGGGGGAGGAGGTCCAGGCCCACCCACTACTCCAGGTCCCAGCCCAGGGATCCTAACAATAGCAGCCACATGTCACCATGTCTCTTTAACTAAACTGCTTTCAATTCCGAGCCACTTCCCCACAGCTCCAGCCTTCACTCATGCTTCACCCATACTTCAAGGTTCTTCTGTGCTCAAGCCCAGCAGCCAGCCAGGAGCTCTTCCTCCCTCCCCAAGCCCTGCCAGTACTGAGCTGTCTATGGTGCTGCAGTTCCCTTTGACCATCCAGGAATACCACCTGCACTCCTGTGGCTCCAACAAAGACCTACCTGTCTGTGGTTCTGCAGCTTCTTTTTACATGGTCCTCCTGGGTCCTGATTGGCTGCTCCTTGCAGCCTCTCTGATTTGCTGCCTGCTCTTCAGTCTCTCTGGGCCACTCAGAGGACCTAGATCCACTGCTCCTTTCCTGGGGTGGGTGTGTAGGACCCTGTGCCCTCCAGTAGGGGGCCTCTGGGCATAGACCGCCCCACCACAGGCAGCCTGTCAAGTATTTGAAGACCATTATCATGTCTCCCCTTAATCTCCTCTTTTCCAAACTAATCATACCCAGTTCCTTCAGCCTTTGCTCATATGGTTTGCATTCTGTCACTTTGATCATCTTTGTCCCTCACCTATGGATCTTCGCCAGTTTCTCCACATTCTTTCTATACACTGGTAACCAAAATTGGCACAGTACTCCAGCTGAAGCCTACCGAGCACTGAGTAGAGCACCACTATCAACTCCTGTGACTTGCATGCTATGCCTCTGTTACTGCTGCCAAAAATTACATTTGATTTTTTTACAACAGCTTCGCATTGCTGACTCATGTTGAGGTTGTGATCCACCATGTTAGGGGCTTTCCCTTCATCCCTTCCCCCTTGTTCTTGTCACACCATCAGAAAGCAGGAGACCAGAAGTCTGAAGTGTAGATAATGCAATGTTTATTGTGGTTGATTCAAGCAAGCATATCCATAGCTCTGCTTGTCGGTAAAGCCTTTTTCTCAGTGTCCTTGTTCCCCTTCCTTAGCAGGCATAATTATACCTGTAGTACATGCTCTTGGTCCTTTATAACTTACTAGTGTAACAGCCCGTGTACACAGGCCAAAGTGCTTAATACTGTTTGCCCTCAGTCCCCCTGCACCGTGCCCTGTTACCTCACTGAGTCCCTCCCCCGCTCTGCCACTGCCTCTCAGTCCCACTGTACCGTGCCCTGTTACCTCACTTCTCTACCCCTCCTTCTCTACATTGCCCCTCAGCATCGTGCCATTACCTCACTGGGGTCCCCCCTGCTCTACCACCACCCTCAGTGCCGCTGCACTGTGCCCTGTTACCTCACTGGGGTCCCCCCTGCTCTACCACAGCCCTCAGTGCTGCTGCATCGTGCCCTGTTACCTCACTGGGGTCCCCCCCCCCGTTCTACCACTGCCTCTCAGCACTGTGCCTTGTTACCTCACTGGGGACGGGCCAAAGTGCTTACTGCTGTTTGTCCGGGCCATCTCTGCAGCTCGTGGCGGCGCACACGCGGCGGCCATTTTGTGCCGCTGAACTACCACTCCCAGCATGCTGTTCATCCGGGCCGTCTCTACTGCGCGTGACAGCTTCGGACAAACTTCCTCTGGCCTTTTATTATATAGGATGGTCATATTCCATTTTGGAGGGTCTTGAGGTTTCAGTACCACCTCCTTTGTACCCCATAGGAGAGGTAAAAAGTGAAGTTGTGTACTAGCCAAGACCAGGCTTTTCTTTGGCTTTCAGTGTGTCTTATACTATCCCCCCGCCATACCCCTCATCCCTCCTGACTGGTTGCTTGACCTTATCTCTAGAGAGGAGTTGAGGCAGGGCTATCTGAAGCAGGGCATTTCTAATGCCAATATATCTTTTCTGAGATGAGACCACATCTGTATGCAGTATTCAAGATGTGGGCGCACCATGGATTTATATAAGGGCAATAAGATATCCTCCATCTTATTCCCTATCAATTTTAAAAACAAATATTCCTAACATCCTGTTTGCTTTTTTGACTGCCACTGCACACTGCATGGATATCTTCAGAGAACTATCCACGATGACTCCAAGATCTTTTTCCTGATTAGTTGTAGCTAAATTATCCCCCATCATATTGTATGTATAGTTGGATTTATGTTTTCCAATGTGCATTACTTTACATTTATCCACATTTGATTTCATTTGCCATTTTGTTGCCCAATCACTTAGTTTTGTGAGATCTTTTTGAAGTCCTTCACAGTCTGCTTCGGTCTTAACTATCTTGAAAAGTTTAGTATCATCTGCAAACTTTGCCACCTTACTGTTTGCCCCTTTCTTCAGATCATTTATGAATGAGTTGAATAGGATTGGTCCTAGGACTGACTGTTGGGGAATACCACTAGTTACCCCACTCCATTCTGAAAATTTACCATTTCTCAATTTAACCAGCTCTCAGTCCATGAAAGGATCTTCTCTTTTATCCCATGATAACTTATGTAAGAGCCTTTGGAAAGGGACCTTGTGAAAGTCTTTCTGGAAATCTAAGTACACTGTGTCCACTGGATTCCCCTTATCTACATGTTTGTTGACTCCTTCAAAGAATTCTAATAGATTAGTAAGACATGATTTCCCTTTACAGAAACCATGTTGACTTTTGTCCAACAAGTTATGTTTTTCTATGTGTCTGTCAATTTTATTCTTTATTCTTGTTTCAACTAATTTTCCTGGTACTGATGTTAGACTTACCAGTCTGTAATTTCCGGGATCACCTCTAGAACCCTTTTTAAATATTGGCTTTACATTAGATATCTTCTAGTCATTGGGTACAGGAACTGATTTAAAGGACAGGTTACAAACCATAGTTAATAGTTCCACAATTTCACATTTGAGTTCTTTCAGAACTCTTGGGCGAATGCCATCTGGTCCGGAGAATTGTTACTGTTAAGTTTATCAATTAATTCCAAAATCTCCTTTAGTGACTGTAGCAAGGCGGTGTGATGCCCCACCGCCCCGCTAGGGGACGAGCCTCCCCAGATACCACAGGGGGTGGAGCTAGGGAGACCTAGGCCCGCCCCACAGAGGTCAGTGGCTTCACCAAAGCAGGGTGCTGAATCCTTGATGTCAACATTCGTTGGGCTTTGTTAGCATCCAGTCAGTCCAAACTAAATATTTTCTACGTTTCATACTGATAAATATATCCAGGTAATACTTGGAACATCAACAGAGATTCATCAGAAAGAGTCACCTACTGATGTGCTGGAAATCTAAGAGGAATATCTAGCTATAATATAGAAGCAGGTAAAACCCTATTCATCTTGTTATAGTGTGATGACATCACACCTTAAGGAGTACAGTTGCAGGCCATATATGTTCAGCTTCACCTCCACCTTAACAGTGATTCACCAACCCCCCATTTTCCCTAAACACATCCATAAACATTTACAACACAAACAACTCATCAATAAGCACTTGCTTTCAGCAAAGCCACTTACCATACTAAGTGCAGAATCTATAACTGATTCTGTAAGATCAACTTAGATCACAACTTATTTACTTTAAATATTCAGATCTAGGACACTACTCTTTTTTTTCTTTTTCTTTTTTTTTGGAGGGAAAAGCTTCTCAGTCATTCAAAACCACTTTGTAAAATAATTGGTTTTATGAGACCTATCATAAAATACTAATTCAATATCTCTTCTACTGCAGTCAGACAATAAAATCTCATCTAGCTACTGCATGATACCATAAAAACTGGAAGGATCAAAGCCTCTTTAGATTTGAAAAGAAAAACTTATTTATGAAATAATTTTAGATGATAATCTTCAGAAGTGAGTGAATAAGAGAATTTAATTTTCCTGTTTCCTTCCACATTTTCCTACGGACTTGCTAACACAATATACTGAAACTGTTGTTCAAAAAGCTTTTGAATTAAGACTCATTATCCTACATTTCTGGTTTTGAAATTTTATCCATCCAGCATAGTTTTCTTTGTGGTCTCTTCTTTTATTTCCTAGAGATCAGGCATCACTTGAGTTCTTTTTATGGATAGTAAATCCAAATCTATTGAGAAATTTCCAGCCCAAATGCAGAAGATATCAGTTCTATCACACACATTGTATTAACTGTTTCTGCTTAAACAATCAAATGTAGGTATTCTGTACATTGTTACAAGCAAGGCTGAATAAGATAGCCGCTTAGAAAGATTAAATCTATCTTTTCAAATTAAGATGGTAAGGTCTAAGAAAGAATTGCATATAAATTATTAGACAAGGTTGAACACTTGTTTACAAGGCATATTTCCACTAAGTCAGATAGAACACTAGAGGGTAAAGATTTACTTTGTACATAGGACACTAAAAAACTGAGTGGGTAACATTCAACCGACAGGAGATGACAATGTACACTTCGTCTCATGTGACAAACACTTTTGGCAGTCTTGTTATATTTTCAGTACTGCCAACCCCAGACATTCAAAAGTCAGGCCCCCAAAACGAGGAGACTGGTTTAATAACTCTAATTTAAAGATTTTTTTTTTTTGCTTTCTGAACCTTTGGAGGGCACTCAGGACATCTCTTCAAAATTTTCTCTGCAACCATGAAGGCTAAAAGCTTACTTTACAAATAAAAGTGAGATGCTCACACAACTACCTATCTTGATGCACTGGTTCTTTGAGTAAGAGACCAACCACCCCAAGGCTTGCTATAAAATTGTAAAAGTTGGCAACTCTGCATCCCTGCCTTCAGCTGAGCTGCAGGACAAGAGCCCACTAGCCCCTAGTAACTGCGGCATCCACTGCTCCTTAACCGGCCCCTAACCATAAAAAGCTCCAACACCCACTTCACCCGCGAGCACCTCACACACCATCTAATATCTGTCAGTTCCAACAACCCCAGCTACCCTGCACCCCACCCCCAAACATCCTCAAGCATTCTTACAGGTACCCAGATTTTATGTTGCTCCCCAACCTACCTTTGCACCCCTAGACCTTAAGACCAGAAGAGATTATCATGATCATCATCTGACCTGCACATTGCAGGCCACAGAACCTCCCTCACCCACTCCTGTAACAGGCCCATAGCACACCCTGCCCTGAGCCACAGGTGAACAATAAACTTACATTTATGGGGATACAGATCAAAAACAATTCAGCAGCTATGCCCTGGGCTTAGGCACAGTACAAGGCCTATGTACCATTTAAGCCATTGAAACCAGGCATAACTGTGACCCTCTGCACAAGGGTGAATTTCATATAGTGTTATTAGGGTCTCAGTACAGAAGAGGGGATTTCAGGGGGTATCTATCTATCAACAATATATATATATATATATAGATATATATATATAGATATATATAGATATAGATATAGATATAGATATATATAGATATATATAGATAGATAGATAGATATAGATATAGATATAGATATATATATGATATATATAGATATATAGATAGATATAGATATAGATATAGATATATATATATATATAGATATAGATATAGATATAGATATAGATATAGATATAGATATATATATATATATATATATATATATATATATATATATATATATATATATATATATATATATATATATATGCGAATCCGAAAAACACTTCCATTATATGGAAGCACAGAGCTACAGGAAAAGCTAATAAGAACAAACTTGGGTACAGACTGTACAGAGCAACCTTTTGAAAAGGGCAATAATACTAAATACAAAAATGAGTCAATTCCAATCTGTTTACTCTAGACTAAATTCGGCTTTCCGTTACAGCCATACAATTATCTGGATACTATACATAGTGACCCAGCAACAGCAACACTTGTTCTCAACCATCAATACCATCACTGCCATTCCCAGCTGTATAAGTCATATGTCAGACCCCAAAAATCATGACATGGGTTGTAGGTTCTTTGCCTGCTGATTTGAGCCTGTGTGGTACACTGGGATCATGTTTTCAAGCTTTTCTCTGAAATCATGAGAACTAGAAACTTGCTTTTTAAAATGAAAACTGAGATAGTCATGTAATCACTTGTCTTCAGGAGGCAGGACTTTAAATAAAAGCATCAGTTATAAGAGCTGGCTATATTTCAGAACAGGCAAAGTTTCAAAACTGACTTCTACATTTAACAGGAAGTCAAAGTGAAGACCATTTTGAGAAACTGACTTGGTTAAAGAAACAGTCACCTTAATAAAAGATAAAATGTTTGCAAATATTTCTCCTTAAAATTTAAAACCACTGTTCTTAAAACAGATTTTTTTTTGAATGTTTGAAACCCAAGGAATGAAACCAAGTTTTTAAAAAAATGTCTAAAGCTAGGCTATTACATCCATATTTAGGTATTCTTTGTCCATACCTCTGGGAACCTGAATATGACAGTTATTCTAATATAATTAAATTGATTCTTTGATTTTTATTGTTGCCCTTGAAAAAAATCCAAAAAAAAAGGAAGCACACAAGTGTTAAGTGAAATGGATTTATAACATTAATTGGGGTTGGTCCTGCCTTGAGCAGGGGGTTGAACTAGATGACCTCCTGAGGTCTCCTCCAATCCTAATCTTCTATGATTCTTTCCTTTTTAATAATCTAAGGAGGTTATTAGGAAAATGGGTAAAACACTTGTTTGTTCCATGATTTCTAAGATGACAGAGGCCCCTAATATTGCTTTTCCTTTTATAAATTATAAAGCTAATGTTGTGCAGTTTATCATTACCACGGCAGTTATGATTACAACAAAATCATTGTAGTTTAATTGTTGACCACTTACAACTTACAAAATCAAATCAAATCAAATCACAACAGCTGTGAATACAAACCTGTGCAAATCAGAATTTCCTGGGAGCACAAAGATTGCTACTATCTGTATAGTTTTCTGAACATGAGTCTCTTGCTGTACATTTATGAACAAGGATTTCATTATAAACTAGAAGTTAATTAGTTTGACCTCTATCAACGGTTATACACCGGTGTATAATATCATGCCAACACTTCCAAAGAATTGTTATTTTAGTAGTTAACACAAAGTGACTAATCTTGCAGTCTTTACTCACCTTGAGTAATAAATAAAAACCAGTTCAAGCAAAGAAACCGGGCTGCAGAAACTATACTGATGGCATCCCAAAACTTTAGTCAGCTCAGCTAACTTTCCTGCTCTTCCGGCTCTGCGAGCCCCTTTTACCTGGCTCTGCGAAACAGTGTGAGGAACATGCATTATAATTCAATTACCAGCCTGTAGATGACTGGATTTACTGCTAGCACTCCCCGTCATGCCTAGGTATGGCATAGCAGGTTCTCATCTTACATCCCCTACAGACAGCTGCTCTGGTCCTCTTCTCATCATGACTCAGCCCCCAGCCAGACAACATTTACTCTTAACCCCTTTGGGTAAACAAAGTCCAATAAACTAAACTCAAACATAAAACTTTTTACCGCTACTCAGGTTTACGCCTCCACAGACTCTTCACCCCTTCCAAGGCTCTGCAGGGTTCTTCTCCCATTCTGGTGTGGGGTGACTCCTCCCAAGGTGTTATCCCTAGAGACCCAGCTCCAAAATCAATAGTGTTTCACCCTCTTGTTTCAGGATGTTTCTGCACCCCTTTTCCAGTGGACCAGAAAGAGAACCCAGACCCTTCTTCTCCTCTGGGTTCCAGTCCAGAGCCCCTATAGGAAGCAGCCATGGACTGTTCCCTCAGATTCTTCACTGCATCCCTTTCTTCTTACCTTGATCTTCTTTCAGACACTTTTCCACAGCCCCTCCCTGGACTTGTATAGTTGCATATCTACAGGCTTGTCCTCTGCTCTCCAGCAAAGAGAGAGAGAAGAATCACAGACTTCTTCCCCATCTATCCTGCAATCTCCTCCTTATTCATTCAGTTCCTCCCCCAGATGCCCTCCATCTTTAATTGGGCCTGGTCCACCCTCCAGGTGCAACCAGGTGTGCTAACTTCAATGTCTCCAATTAACTCTTTCTTTACATGTATGGGGTACCTACCCGATCTCATTGTCACTTCTGCAGAAAGCTAGAGGCTGGTCCACCAGGGAAGGAGAGAAAGAATACATGAGATATCTCAGAAACGTCAGGTACCCAGGTGTATCACGCTCCATACCCTTTATTTCCTGACCCTCATGTCCTGCCCTGGCACCAAGTTGCAGGACCTCCTACCACTGGTGGAGGGTGAGAAGCTCCTGTGAGCCAGTCTGTGTTCTACCTGGCCCCACAGCCCACCGGGGATATTAGCTGGGGACTCCTTCACAGAGCCATGTGCACAGGCATGGACTTGACACAATTCACCCTCCTCCTCGACACTTGCAGTATTAACTACCTCAGGTGTGCCAGGTTGCAGCCCCTTTTCCAGCTGCTCCAGAACCTCTGGTTGAGGTTCTATACTTTTCCTCATACTTGTTCATTTTCGCACACCCTATCCGTGGCCCCACGAAGTCGTGAGAGCTCCTCGTCTACCTCCTCCTGGCTCTGGCCAAAGTCACCATCTACAACACCAGGAGGAGGATGCAGGACAAAGAGGTGCTCTGAGACTGTGGGGCCCATTTCTGATCTTCCTTGGTCTCATGCCTCTGGACAGCGTTCCAATGGGCAACATCCGCTGGCTACCTTGACATCTTTGAGGAGCAGTGGGTGCAGTCTGGGGTTCTCTGCTCGGTGTCTCCCTCTGGATCCCTAGGTTTGAACCTTCACTCCTGAACCTGTTTTTCATTAGTTGTTCCCCGTCTTCATTTGGTTTCCAGGTCCAGTGGTCCTTTCTGCTAGGCTGGGGAGGGGCCTTTAGAAGTGAGCTGCCTTGCGCCTGCCCACCTTCCAGGATAGCCAATAAGGCCAGTCTGTGCTCTACCCTGGTCCCCCAGCCCACCAGGGATATTAGTTGGGGGCTCCCTCACAGAACCATGAGCACGGGCATGTACTTGGCACAATTCACCCTCCTCCTCGACACTTGCAGTGTAAGGGAGACCCTGACACATCTACCTTAAGTGTGCCAGCTTGCAGCCCCTTTTCCAGCTCCTCCAGAACCTTCTTCTCAGGTCCTGGCTGCTCTCTCCCCATCTCCTAATGTTCAGATACCCCATCCAGGGCCCCAGAAAATCACGAGACCGCCTCATCAACCTCCTCCTGGCACTGGCCAAAATGGCCGTCCACCATACTAGGAGGAGGATGCTGGACAGGGTGGGGCTCTGTGAGTGTGGGGCCTATTTCTGTTCCTCTCTTAAGTCATGTCTCCTGGCAGAGTTCCTCTGGGCCACGTCCACTGGCTCCCTGGATGCCTTTGAGGAGCAGTGGGGGCTGTCTGAGGTTCTCTGCTCAGTGTCCCCCTCTGGCTCCTTGATTTTGACCCTGTAACACTCACTCCCATCCTTATTTTATCAATTGTTGTGCTCCACATTCATTTGGATCCTGGGTCCAGTGGCTACTCCCCTTAGGCTTGAGTCAGAAACTTAGTAGGTACCCAGCTGTGATAAAATCGTGAATTCCATTTCAAAAATGCTGATTTCTGTGACAAGCTGGCAAAATGCCAGATTGTACAGCCACAGAACTTCAGAGTCCACAGGGCCATTACTGGTCACACCCATCAGACATAGGCACAGTTTGATTGCTATATTTGGGGGGCAGCATGCACACATATGTGCACTGATGCCAATTCCACTGACTTTCTCCCACTGCCTGGAGTGATACCTGGGCTTCCAGTGATGGGGGGAGGGGAAAAATACCAGTTTAATGGGGGAAACTCAGCTGCTGCTGCTGCTGCCAAGGGGACGTCACATGCTGGGGTCCAGCTCTACCGTCTCATTCTGCTATCCCCTTCTATTCCCCATTCTACCCCCCTTTTCCTCTCCACTGCTTCTTGCCCCATCTCATCCTCCTTCTTCTCCCCACCCCATCCCCTTTCCTCTTCCCACTGTCCCTTGCCCCTATCCCCCTGTCCCCAGTCTTTCATCCCTCACTCCAATTCTCTCATCCCCTTCTCTTCCCCCTTCCCTACCCCATTCCCCTTCCTTCCTCAGTTTCTCTTCCCCCACCTCACCCACCTTCCCCCATATTCCCTTGTGTACCTTGGCCTAAATCCCTATCAAGATCAGACTGTACACTGCTAACAGTTCCATTTTCTGTTTTCTCTCTTTCCAGAGCCGCCACCAGCAGTGGTGCTAGAGGCCATTGCAAGTAGGTGTGCCAATCTGTAGAAATATGAAAATTTCATCCTTTCAACTTATGCATCCATGTGTGCAAATATCCTATTAGCATACTGAAATATTTATTTCAATATGGTAATGAGTAAAGTAAGGGCATCATCAGGCAGGATTGCAACAGGATCTAATTTAGTATATTTTTTTCTGAAAATGCTGAGTATCGGTAGCATTAAGCACTGTATTGTCTTCCCTTTGAGGCTTCTCTGATCAGAGCTCTGCTACCACCTTGTCCCCAGGCACTAACCATGGAAAGCACAGTGCTTTAAAGAAATCACAAAATTATCAAGTATACCAATATGGAAATGAACAAGGGAATTTCTATAAGAGATTGGATCTGAGGTCTCTCTAGTCCAGTATCTTTCTCTGGGAGTGGCCAATACCAAATGCTTCAGAGGAAAATGCAAAAAATCCCAAAAGGGCAATATGGAATAAACTGCCATACGATTTTTCCTAAGACGTACAAGTAAGAGATTTGTTTATATCTTGAAGCATAAAGTGTTCTTTCCCTGCCAAATGTTTTATAAAATCCAGTCTAATGTAACTTTTTATGTTCTTATTGTTCTCATCTTTTTGTGAGTCGTGCTGAATGCTTGGGCCCAGATTTTTTCAGGTATTCGGGAGTTTCTCCATTCGGCATGGCAAGGCCTAATAACTCAGGGCAAAACAATTATCTGCTGTTGCTTTCATGGACGGAGGGGTGACTGACTAGATGTGCCCAGGAAAACCCACGAGAATGTTTTTGCCCCATCATGCACTTGAAGCTAAACCCAGAATT
Organism: Sternotherus odoratus; assembly: GCA_032164245.1. NCBI lineage: Eukaryota > Metazoa > Chordata > Testudines > Kinosternidae > Sternotherus > Sternotherus odoratus. Next base: position 126,159,490 of record JAVMKO010000002.1, on the reverse strand, counting down.
CCAATGGGCGGCGAAGACTGTGGGAACTGTGGGATAGGTACCCACAGTCCACTGCTCCAAGAGTCGATGGTAGCCTCAGTACTATGAACGCACTCTGCTGACTTAGCGCATTTAGGGAGGGCACACACAATTGAATGAATACAATCTTTTCAGAAAAATCGACTTCTGTAAATTTGATATAATTTTGTACTGTAGATGTACTCTCAGGTGGCTAAATTCCATTTTCAAAATGCAGATATTCAATAAGAGAGACAAATCTAGAAACAGTAACTCTAGGGTGACCAGGTGTCTAGTTTTCAACTGGAACACCTGGTTGAAAATGGATCCTGTCAGCTCTGGTCAGCACCGCTGACCAGGTCGTTGACTGTTGTGTGAGTAGAAAGGTGGCAACCCTAAACAACTCGAGAAGACACTGTAATAGCTGATAAGGAATAGCAAATCAGGCACAATTTGCAGTGTGATATGGCAACAAATAACATTTTAAAGCAGGCACAGGCAAACTTTTTGGCCCAAGGGCCACACTGAGGTTGCAAAATTGTACTGACAGATGGGTAGGGAAGGCTGTACCTCCCCAAACAGCCTGGCCATCTCCCTCATCTGACCCCCTCCCACTTCCCACCCCAACTGACCTCCTCAGAACCCTGATCCAGCCAATCCTTCCTGCTCCTTGTCCCCTAACCCCTCATCCAAAGACCCCTCCACCCCAACCACCCCCTGATATCCCACCCCCTATCTAAGCTCCTCTACTCCTTGTCCCCTGACCACCCCCTCCCAAGACCCCCAATCCTAACTGTCCTCCCAGGACCCCACCCCCTATCCAACCCGCCCTGCTCCCTGTCCTCTGATTGCCCAGATCCCCATCTACCCTCCTGCCCCCTGACAGAGCCCTGGGACTTCCATGCCATGACCATGCCCCCCAGAACCTCCGCCCCATCCAAACACCCCCAGACCGCCTCCTGGGACTCCCTGCAACTCATCCAAACCCCCGGCCCTGACCCCCTTACCATGCCACTCAGAGCAGCAGGTCCTGACAACCGCTGGTCCACGGGAGCCAGACATGCTGCTCTGCAGGAGCGCACAGTACTGCCGGAGCCAAACACGCCACTGCAGTGCTGCCCAGGGGCAGCGGGCCAGAGTACTGTCTGTGTGGCACGCTGAGGCTGCAGGGGAGGGGGGGAAATTTGGGAAGGGCCGGGGGAGTCTCCCCGGCCAGGAGTTCAAGGGCCGGGTAGGAGGGGCCCACAGAATGGATGTGGCCCACAGGCCATAGTTTGCCCACTCCTATTTTAAGGTATACGTGCAGAAGCATCATATCATGGAGCAGAGCGGTAGTAATCCCTCTATATATATTTCTGGTGCAACTACATTTCTAGCATTGTGTTCAGTGCTCAGAAACTAGGTCGATGGGCACCTATTTAAAAACATAATTGGTTAAAATGAAGAGAGGCGAAATATAGGATGACTATCAAGAAACTCCCTCTCCTTGTTGAAGTAAAACAATAACAGCAGTTATAGAAATGCCTAAATTAGACAAAACGTTCATCATGGGAAATGATGGATTAAGCTCCTTCAGTTCTCAGTTGAGATATGTCAAATTAGACGGGGCAATGCCTAGAATATTTACTAAAGGAAATAATCTTGCAGAGGCTGAAAGGTGAATTAGATTACCTTAATGGCCTTTTCTTTCCACGATCTGTGACTGAACAAGACTTCAGGAGTGGTGAAACCAGAGGTCAGAAACCAGTCTTGCTTGTTGATATGCTATTACATTGTCCCATGTGTTGCCACATACTATTACATTACCCCTTCGATGTGCTGCCTATTTAGCTATGTCGAAGGCCCTGCCCCTGAGAATGGTTCATGTTAACTGTAGAGGACAAAGTACACCTTTCTACTTGCAATACTACAATAGAATATTTATGTGCCATCATTATGCAGTCATGGAAATATTTGATACAATATTCAACAAATACATTTTAAAACATTTTCAGGAATATTTTTAATTTCAGAATCAAACAGCAGCTTTGCTGTTGCTGAATCTTCACAATATAGATATTAATTGCAGACTGTATTATTAAAGTCCACCTTCTATACACTAGTGACAATTTTTTGTTGTCAAGGAGATGGACTACGATTTTCTTTCCTGGTAAAAAACCTCATACTGAGCTAGATGCTATCAGAATATTCAAACAAACTAGAATAGTTTAACTCATTTACAACAGTCTAAATATAACCTGTATGTCCATACTATTCACCCATGAATTTACAGAAGAGTTGGAAAAAATATATTCTGAGCACCAACAGTTCACGAGTACATTTTTAAACATCAGTAACTCCCTCGCTATGTCATATTTTCATCTATATTGTTTTTCAGATCTCAGCATATTGGTAGAAGTCACAGGAACAACCATGCTACTGGGGTTTCTAAGTGAGTCGGAGATCAACTGGAAAAAAAAATGTAGTGGTATACTGCCATGGTCTGTTCCGAGAACCATAAGAATGATTTGTCTTGAAAAACCTGCTTTACAGGGAGAGACTAAACTTTTAGTCTATCAAAGAGAAAGTTAAGTGGTGATTTGATCACAGGTCTACAATTAGATACATGGAGAGAAGATATCAGAAGGATCTTTAATCTAGCAGGTAAAGGCAAAATGCAGTGACTGGGAAATGAAGTCAGCAACATTCAATTGGAAATAGGAGGGACATTTTTAACAGTCAGAATAAGTAATCGTTGGAACAACTTTGTAAGGTATGTGGCCAATTCTCCATTACTTCAACTCTTTAAATCAAAATTGCATGTCTTTCTAAAAGAAATATTGTAGTTCAACCAGAAGCTGATGGGCTACATGCAGGAAAAATTGGGGAAAATCTATAGTCAGGAGGTCAGACTACATTATTTTAGAGGTTCCCTTCCCTTGTCTGTCTCGTTTTTTGTCTGTCTGTCTTTGCAGGAGCAGTCATTGTGTTTACTAAATGCATGGGCTGCACAGGGATGCTCTCCAGCATTCCATCGGTTTCCCTCTTGTAGCCTTTTCATGTAGAAAGCACTTCTTCAGTTTAGAGTCAGTGCCTCTCTCTGTCAATCTCTTAACACACGAATCAGAGTGCCCAATGATAAATGCTTGGGATTATGCAATCTTGAAAGCTCTTCTGTACTAGAGCACTGGTTCCACTGCTGCTGGTGTCCCGCCAAATTTAATAATAATGGGCAATTGACCCACATATCTTACCAATCAGATTGTACCCAGTCCATGGATCAACTATTTTAACCTTTACCTTTTATATATTCTATGGAAAAACATGAATGGCTTCATTCTCATTTACATTAAAGCTCTCTTACCTGGCTGTGGCAGTGTCCACACGTAACCTGCATCCTATTTAAAGCTGCTTTACATTGCAGAACTTTGTAAACAAGTTTTAGTATAAATCAGAATTAGACCAATTATCTTTTTTCAATATTATAACAGAAATTTAAAAGTAATGTAATTTGTACCAATGAGCAAAACCGATAGGTATGGATGGGTCCTTGGCTTATGTATAGGCTGACCATATTTCCTTTAGACAAAAACGGGACATTGGGATAGCAAAAACGGGACAGGGTGTGGGGGGGGGGCATGGCCCCACCTGGGCCCCCCAGCGCTGGGCGGGGGGAGGAAGAGGGGGGTCGGGGGGATGGATGGAGGAATAAGCAGAACAGGGATGGGGGATGAAGAGGATGGAGGGAGAGAGAGAAGGGGGGATGAGGGATGAAGAGGATGGAGGGGACGGAGGGAGAGAAGGCACAAAGGTGAGAAGGGAGAGGATGGATGGATGAGAGAAGAGATGGGGGTAGGGAGCAGGGGGGATGGAGGAGGCAAGGGACAGCGAGAAGGAGGGATGGAGAGAAGGGAGATGGAAGAGGAGGCAGTGGATGAAGGGAGAGAGAGAAGGGAGGAAGGGAGGGATGGAGAAGGGGGATGGAGAGAAGGAAGAGAGGGATGGAGGGATAGAGAGAAGGGAGGAAGGAAGGGATGGAGGGATGGAGAAGGGGATAGAGAGAAGGGATGGAGGGAGCGAGAGGAGGCATCCTGCAACTGTGTGAACCCAGTGTAGCTTCACTGGAGTTCTGCCAGGCTGCCACGAGGCAGGATGACTGGGCTCAGCACCTGGCTCTCTGGAACCACTTCAGGATGTATGGATCCATCAAAATGGAAACACTTCCTGAAAGTGGGTCAATGTCACTTCAGAGGAAGATGCGGGGCGGGGCGGGGCGGGGCGGGGCGGGGAGGAGATTTCTGACAAAGTCAAACCACTTGGTTTTTAAGTGACTTTTCATTTAGAACATTGTATTTTGTAGAATCGTGGCTAGCACTAGAATACAATCAAAAGAATACAAAAAATGGACGGAGGGAGAGAGCAGGGAGGAAGGGAGGGATGGAGAAGGGGGGTGGAGAGAAGAGAGGGATGGAGGGAAGGAGAAATAGAGAGGAGGAGGCGGCAGCGGGCGGCGGGCTGGAGGAGGCGGCAGATCGGAGCTGTCCGGAGCCGCAGCCGAGGGCCAAGCGCGCCGGCGGGGGGGCTGCCGGCCAGGTTTTATGAAGAGAGAAGGGATGGAGGGAGTGAGAGGAGGCAGTGGACGGAGGGAGAGAGCAGGGAGGAAGGGAGGGATGGAGAAGGGGGATGGAGAGAAGGGAGGGATGGAGAGAAGGAGGGAAGGAGGAATAGAGAGGAGGAGGTGGCAGCGGGCGGCGGGCTGGAGGAGGCGGCAGATCGGAGCTGTCCAGAGCTGCTGCCGGGGGCTGAGTGCGCCGGCGGCGGCGGGGGGGGACGTTTTATGACTCCATGTTTTATGGGTCCTGTTTTATGAGTCCACGTTTTATGAGTCCTGCCCCCAAAACGGGACAAAATTGATATTTTGGACAAAAAGACGGGACGGTTAAAAAACATTAAAAAAACGGGACTGTCCCGTTCAAAACGGGACGTATGGTCAGCCTACTTATGTAGATTGGATGCACTATAGTAAAAAGCTGAAATTGGTTTTTTGCGTTTATTTTTCATGATAAACATAACTTACTGTTTTAACTGATGATATTATCTGGGTACTGCATTAGTTAATGTGGATCTCCTGCTAGTCTTTAGTACAGTGTTCTCTACTATGGCTACTTTTCCTGAGGGCCAGCAACAGAGATAAGCAAAATTTCTATTTCCATCTTGCAGAAAATTCCACTATTTCAGCATTTGTTTTTGTCCCCAATCAGGATGAAAAGTTGAAATTTTGAAAATTCTTTATGGACTGGAAATTCTAAACAAAAAATTGATTTAGAAATTTCAAAAGACTTTTTTGCATTTTTGATCAAAACAAAACATTTTGACTTCCCCAAAATTGAAATGTTTGGTTTCAGTTTGTTGAAACGAAACAAATGTCTTCATTTTAAGCCATTTTAAACAGCATTTCCTAGTGTGGAATATTGCCTTATAGAAGTTCAAAAGCCTGATACTCCCATGGGCCAGGTTTCCTGGGTGGATTACCTCTCTCGGGAGGCACCCAATATCTGACTCTTATGATGTGCCACACAGAGCTTGCTCAGTGCACTGCATTACAAAAGATGTAGTCCTCCAGAGATCTCGACCCTTAGGAGAGATTGAAGGCCAAACTAGATCTCCCATCAGGCAATCCACTGATAGGGAAATGCAGTTTAATGTTTTATTGAATTCATTCAAAATGAAACATTACAGGACTGTTGAATAAAATGAAATATTCCAATTTGGGTTGAATCGACATGAAATGAACTATTTTATTTTGATTTTCCTATGGAAAATAATGGTTTTCCCATAACATTTTTTGATTTGGCAGAATCCGTATTTTCCATCAGACAATCATTCCAATGGAAAATTCTCAGCCATCCCTACTCAGCAACCCCTTTTAGCAAGCAGACATCGAAGAGAGTAACAGCTACTTGTTTTCTTTGCTCACACTCAATTCCATTATTCGGAATGGGTGAGGAGCACACAACAGGAAACATTACCATAGTGCTGCCGCTTATAGAGTCTTTATTTTCCCCTCCATTTAAATAATGGTATCTTCTTTGATAATTTTTTAAAGTAAAAATCTGAATATGCATGTGAATTTCAGAACCCTGTGTTAAATATCAGCTCTTAAAACAGAAAGGGCAAAGCTTCCCGAAGAAGTCCCTGCAGAATGTAGATCAAGAATAACTAATATGCACAACACACATGCTCAAGACGCTGCCACCATCAGGACTTGAATTGACCTTACATGTGCGTTTGGCAGGTTCAATCATCACAATACATCACTTTGATCCACGCATATAGTCAGACATCAGGTTATCTGTCAACACAGAGCACCAGTCCTGCCGCGCATATGCACAAATGACTTTCTGGCTTGTCACCTTGGCTTGATTTACATTGTACATCCCATTTTTTCCAGAATAACTTTTAAAATATTGCTTTCCAAAAGATCAGGCATTGGCAAAATCAAACCTGAGCAGATGATATCAGTTTGGGAGGATCAAAGCCACAGTTTGAGCCTTTGGTGTTTACAAAAAAAGTTACAAGAATCATAAAATTCATGTAACTATTTTTAATGCTCTGATACTGTCCCGCTTCGTACTTGTTAGGCACTGTACAAACAGAAAAGAGACAATCCCTTCCCTGAGGGTCTTGCAATCCAGAACACAAATAGATGAAGGGTAGAGTAATTACATTAAATGGGCCAAGCTTTGTTATATATATTATATTTTTTTAGAGAGAGAAAGGAAGGGAGTAGGAAAAAAAGAAAGAAACAGAAGAGCAACAGTTACAGCTTGTCACCTGTCCAGCCATGATTATCACGTAGGGTTTTGTGGGAATCATTGCAGAGGTAAGTCTTAAGGAGAGATTTGAAGGAGGGCAAGGTAATGATTCTGGATTTTCTCAGGGAGCTTTTCCCATTTATAAAAATGGCAGAGAAAGCATGAAGGTGTTTAAGGGAGAGGCTGACTGGTGGGTATAAAAGACAGTGAATCCTGGCAGAATGAGGTTGGGGGTCAACATCATGAGAGATTGTAAGGTCAGCTAGTTATGGTGGGATTAAGGTATACAAGGCTTTGAGGTAAAGACAAGAGGCTTGTATTTGATGCTCAGGTGAAAGGGGACCCAGAGGGAAAAGACAATGGGGAAAATGATGTGAGTGAACAGCCAACATTATTTTAGCAGCAGCATTCTGAATAGACTTGTTCGGATCAAAATGGCAATAGTCAGGGTCAGACCAGAGGAGGTTAAAATAGTCAAGACGTGAAATGATGAGGGCTTGGGTGAGCACTTTGGCAGTGCCCAGAGGAAAGGCTGGAACTTTCAGTTACTGTGTAAGGAAAAAATGTTAAGATTTAGAAATGGCCTGAATGTAGGTACAGTAAGGGTATGTCTACACTTTGAGCTGGGTGTGTACTTACCAGCTGAAGATGTACCCATACTAGCTCTAACTGAGCTAGCATGGTAAAAATTGAGCATAGCCGCACGAGTGCAAGCAGTAAGAGGGGCTAGCTGCCCCAAGTACCATCCCAGCTGAGTCACTAACTACAACTACCTCCAGTTGCTCATGCCATGGCACCCATACTCTACTTTTAGCATGCTAGCTCAATGAGAGCTAGTACAGGTATGTCTCTTTGAGCTGGGAATCACATCCCCAGCTGAAAGCGAAGACATAGCCTAAGAGGGCGAAGTCAAAGCTGACATACAGGTTACAGGCCTGAGTGACTGGGACAGTGGTGGTGTTCACAGTGATGTTGAAATGGGGGGGAGGGCGAGCATTGAAGGGGAAGCTTGAGAGCTCTGTTTTGGCCATGTTGTGTGAACATAATGAATCCACAAAGATGTCAGAAAAGACAGGCCAAGATACTAGATTGGAGGAAGGGAGATAGGCACCTAGAGAGAAGTAGATCAGAGAGAGCAGCATAAAGATAAGCACACTTACAGAGAGAGTGTAGTGGGAGAAGAGCAGGAGCAGCACAGGGACTTTCCTGCTTGCACAGGATGACAGCCTCAGAAGGGAGAAAGCAGAGCTGTGGACCCTGACTGAATGGGGCTTCTGGAGAATCTGGAAGCAGTCAGAAAATTTGGCAGGCACAGCCTCCGAGAGATGTGCTTTTGTTCCTTTTCTTTAACAAAAAGGAAGATGTTATGTCGGAATCACTTGATGTCTATGAAGAATGTTACTTGTTGGCACGCATTGTCACAAAATAAAATAGTTATAATAGATAATGCAAATGATTTAATAATGAAAGCTAATTCAGTTTTGAATAATTGCCTATGTAGTATATTTGATATGCTTTCATTATTATACAAAATGTGAACTCTCTACATTTTATTTCTTGAGATCATTGAAACGAATAAAGCCATTCAAGCCAGCTGCTACAGATACTGAATTTCAAAATAGATGTATTTAAGAAATTTTATGTAAAAATAAGTAGCTGATCAAAAAATCTAGAAAAGACATTTTAGCCTAAAAAGAGCAATATGACTCAATTTTGGGTGAAAAATAATAGTATCTAAACTACTTAAGAGAGTGTGGTACTGCTAAAGTGCACAGCACAATTCAGCCTTACCTAGGGAGCTGTGACTTACACCTCCATAGTAAGACTGGATGGATACATCTGAAACCCTGGCAAAATACTGTAAGTGGTCAGCCAAGTTCACAAGTTGACCTCATCTAGAAATAAGGACTTGTTCCTACAAGTGCCGATCATGAAAGAGCCTGAAGCAGGTGACACTGACATGCTGGAGAAGCTTGGATGGTGGCTACTGTTGAAAAAAAATGGCAAAGCAGCACCAGTATGCATGCCTGGATAAAACGATGCACTGACCCACAATCTGGGATTCCTCATAATCCACGATATGTAGAGCAACAAATTCAAAAAGGCAGACAGACATGCTGTTAGGTGAGAGCTGGTCCTGCCTGGGATCAAAGTAAGGGGGCTGGAAAGAAAAAGGATCTGAGGCTGGACAAGAATGAGCTAGAAAGAAGGGGTTTGAAAAGGACAAAAACTTTCCATGCACAGTGGTCTTTGTTATTTGATCTTCTGTGCAAAACAAATAGACCCAAACTCTAAAATTTTCTTTACCCAAAAGAAAGCAATCTAAAAACTGCATAAGTTATCAAGGACTCCATTGTTTTGCCAGTGCATTTTTTCAGCTGAAGGCTGTTATACTTAAGGAAAATCATCTTGCCTTGTAAAGCAAAACCAGGTTCTGTATTTTTTTCTATCACTTCTTTAGAGTGGAAGCTAAAGAACAATGCAAGACTTGTCTGGGAATGACAGCAGAATGAAAACATCACGGATGGTATTTATCATAGAAGTTGACAATTCTGCACTAGTCAAAAATCACAACAATGTAAATTGCTCCAAGAGTAACAGCAATCACCAGAGGCTTAGATTCAATCAAACAGAACAATGAACAGCAATACTAGGACCTTATCAGTTGCATTAACTGAAGATAATCTTTCTCAGAATCAGATTATTGTTTCAGCTGTCCATTTTCATTTTCGAATTATAGGGCTGGCAATTCATACAGCTTCCACTATTAAAAAGCATTTGAGGGGAATATCCCATAGGAAAAACTTTTGTGAGAAGACAAGAGTAGAACTGTGTGGAGAAGGGAAATTCCATTTCATGGAGGCTTTTCAAGCTTCCAACATACGATTTTGTTCCTATTAGGAACAAAACATGAAAGTTTTGAAATTCTCTGCAAAAGAAAATTCCCCCCCAAAAACCATTTTCATGTCGACAAAATTGAAACATTTTATTCTGATTTCAACTTTTTCAACTGTGATTTCTCAGAGTGCAGCTCTTATCTCGCAGATCATTGGTAGATCATCAAAGCAGACTTCCTCTCTATCAAGACATAGGGGGTCCTTTAGAGCACAGTGCCTGTTCTACACATTCCCTCCCTCAGATCATGTGCCTGTTCTACACATTCCCTCCCTCAGATCATGTGCCCTCAGGTTTCATGTGCCCCTGAAGCCCCATACAGCCACCATGCCCCTTAAAGCTCCACATATCACCCATGGGTTCCTACAACCCCATGCCCTTTCAATCTACCATGCTCTTCCCAAACCCTCAGGATGCTCAAAGGAACCTACTAATGTGGCATCAAGGGGGTCATGGGCTACAGTGAGCACTCTGACATGAGGAGACCTGCAACAAAAAATCTCAATGGGAGGGAAGGGAAGGATCAAGGAACATGTTTTTATTTCAGGGGAGTGCTCAGGCAGGGCACATGCAGGGTGCTGCCAGAAGCAGTGGGGGCTAATGGGGAGGGCATATTCAGGAGCAGCTCAGATTTGCAGGGGGAGCTGGGAGTGGGAAAGGAAGCATTAACACTGTCCTGCCTTTTCCACCCTCCTAATATTTTGTGGTCCATCATCAATCCCAGTGCGGCAAACTGCAGCATTTTCACGGGGCAGAGAAAAGATGGGCGCACCAGTGCTTTGCCCCTAACTTCTTCTGCTGAGTCGCTGTGCTGCTCCGGTGTACCCCTTACCCAAGGTTGGAGGTAACTGCTACGCTGACATATCTGCTCCTAGCAACCCTCACCCAGCCATCAGGTCTATGCTGGAGATGCTTGAGGCCATGGTTATGTGAAGCTAAAGAAGGGGAACTAACACATGTCATACTAGGGGAGGAAGAATCAAATCAGGAAAAAGACATTGGACATCATTGTGGACAGTTCAATGGGAATTTTGGCTTAATGTGCAGCAACAGCCCAAAAAGCCAAACCCCTCCTCCTCCCAACCCATTAGATTCTAAAATGAGGGAGATAATAAAGGGAGACACAGCAAAAATATAGCTGAAGAAACAGAATAATATCAGTGAATGAAGGAAAACATCTTGGGCTTCCCCACAAGCCATAAATAAATACAATCTTTCTGTTCTAAGAAAACTAGCAAGAATTCCCTTACCATAACTCCTTACTCAGGGCAATGGTTTCATATACTATGTGCATCCACAGCTCTCCCATTCTCTGCTGCACTGAAAAGTGAAATATTGGAATAAACCTGAAGTTGGATGCCTTTCGTGGCAGTACAGACCATTAAACAACAGGCAGTTAGGCAGGTCCCATCATCCTTTTTTTAAATGTATAATTCATAAAAAGAACAATTGCCAATAATCACAGCAGAGAAAGATTTTCTGTAATGTTCGTTAGAGAACAGAGCATTTTTTCCTTTGGTATTTCCAGTTAGACAATTCTGATAATGGGAATAGTAATATGGCAGTTTGGGAAGGCTAAAATTAGCATTTGACAAGTACTTTGTAGTTCACAATGTAAATGTCTATGGCATTATAATTCAGTTCCTCTAAGGGTAAAGTATGGTATTCTGCTCATCTGAAATGCTGGAAGGTGTGAACTGACTTACCAAATGCATGGTCTTTTAGTAACTTTCAGAGGGCACTAATTCACATCATAAGTCCCCAAAGCATCTTGTCAAAGCTTTTTCACAGTGCAAAGATAATAATACTTCTAACTACACTTTATGTGTTTTGGAACACAGGCTTTCTGAATCACAAGACCCTTTTGTTTTCTGTACTTTTCTGGGCAGATGGTTTCATGTGTCCCTACAGCCCCATACAGCCACCATGCCCCTTAAAGCTCCACATATCATCCATGGGTTCCTACAACCCCATGCCCTTTCAATCTACCATGCTTTTCCCAAACCCCACGATGCAACCCCACTCCTCAGGATGCTCAAAGGAACCTACTGAAACTGCACTGAAAAGTGAAATATTGGAATAAACCTGAAGTTGGATGCCTTTCGTGGCAGTACAGACCATTAAACAACAGGCAGTTAGGCAGGTCCCATCATCCTTTTTTTAAATGTATAATTCATAAAAAGAACAATTGCCAATAATCACAGCAGAGAAAGATTTTCTGTAATGTTCGTTAGAGAACAGAGCATTTTTTCCTTTGGTATTTCCAGTTAGACAATTCTGATAATGGGAATAGTAATATGGCAGTTTGGGAAGGCTAAAATTAGCATTTGACAAGTACTTTGAAGTCAAAACGCAATTTTATTTATTCAGATGGAGCTGCAAATTCTATCCTAAGAGCTGCACATAGGAAAATCCAATAATTCACAGTTTCTAATTTATGAAATCACACTCTAATTAATAAATAATAATTGCATGATAAAGTCAATACCAATTGTCTAATTTTTTTAAATTGCTTTTAAGTAGAAATCTCTGTACACATGTCCTCCTGCACAGGGCCAGGGCAAGAATGTTTTGTGCCCTCGGCGAAACTTCCACCCCCCGACCCCATTCTTCCCCTATTCCTGGAGTATCACTTATTATAAACTTAAAAATAGTTTCCAAAAAACACCCTTTTTAGTCACATATACTTCCTTCCTTCTTTCTTTCATATAAAATCTACTACATTTTATTCTACCTTTAGAATACCCAATTACTGTTATTAATAAAATTTATAAAATTAGAATGGTGGATACTCCATCATATAACAACAACTGACAATATCAATATGACAATTTTCAACAACCTACGCATGCATATTCGCACATAAACATATACACTCAAATACTTAACATACACACACAATTGACACAAAGTATTAGCAAAATGATGCAGCAGCACTTGCCAGAGTCTTAGATCTGAAACAACTCAACAAAAATAGTTCGCATCAGTCGACAACCTCCAAAAACTAGTAAATTTAGCATTATAAACAGCCGGTCAGAATGGGTAACTGCTGCGCGCAATGAGAAAAATGACACCATTGCCACTTTGTACTGTAGTGAAGCAGTATGCTTGTGCCCACAACGCAGAGCTAGCATAGGCTATAGCTGCAATGTACGAGAGAACAAGAAGTTTGACAACTTTTCTCTTTTCTCATTTGTTTTCCAGCAATAGTGTAAAAATAAATTGGGGGCACCACTTTTTGGCACCCCCAAATCTTCGCACCCTACGCGGCCGCCTAGTTCCCCTAGTAATTACACCGGCCCTGCTCCTGCATGAAAAGGAAGCCAATGTCAAATGATTCAAACAAGCTTAATGTAACAGTTCAGTGTACTGAAGTTTAAGTCTCAAGCAGAAAAGCTTTCTTATTTAGGTAAGATAAGAAGAAGAGGACTTTAAAATTTTTCACTGTGGAAATAATTTACTTATTAGTGTCACTTTATGTGATGGTTTATGTGCCTTCTTAAAAGGTAGACGCATACAAACTCATGCATTAGACAAGGTCTGTCACAAACACTAGCATGCCTTTAGATTCTTGATTCACACCCTTATTACAAAGCAAACTGTTTGTTACTAAAGAATAGACCAATAAGACCACCTAATCCAGACCAGGGCATCTTGGTTTGCTTCTGAGGCAGGGTGAATGGGTTAACGTGAGCTATTTAGCTGCATGTTGTGTTTTGGGTCAGGCTTAACTGAACACAAATCCCAGGTGAGGAAGGAGCTGGGTGGTTACTATGAATGGAGGCTGTTCAGAGTTGAAGAGGGCTGCAGGGAAGGAGAAACTCTGCAGTCATCCTCTGGAGTGAGAGTGTAGAGCAGGGGTGGGGAACCTCCGGCCCGCGGGCCTTATACGGCCCGCCAAATCATTCTGTCCGGTCCGCGGCGGGGCTGGGGACGCGCCGCAGCCGCCGGCCAGGGACACGCGTGGGCCGCCAGGCGGAGGCGGCTCACGCCTGGGGGAGCTGCTGGTGCCGCGCGGCCGCCAGGCAGGGGCAGCTTGCGCCTGGGGGAGCCGCCGGCACCGCGCGGGCTGCCAGGCAGAGGCGGCTCGCGCCTGGGGGAGCTGCCGGCGCCCTGCGGGCCGCCAGGCGGGGGCGGCTCCAACCTGGGGGAGCCGCTGGCACCGCACGGCCACAAGGCGGGGGTGGCTCACGCCTGGGGGAGCCACCAGCGCCGCACGGCCACAAGGCGGGGGCGGCTCGCGCCTGGGGGAGCTGCCGACGCCGCACGGTCACCATTAGCCAGGCGGCGAAAGGAAGAGCTGAGGGGAGCCAACGGTCAAGGGGGCATGGGGGGAAGGCTGGGCTGGGGGGCAGGCAAGGGGTCGGTGGGGGGGGGAGGCCAGGCTGGGCGGGGTGGGCGAGGTGTGAGTGCGGGAGGGAAGGAGGTTTGGTGAGGGGGAGGCTGGGCTGGGCGGGTCAGGCATGGGGGGCAGGAGGCTGGGTTGGGAGTGGGAGGGGGGAGGAGGTTAGGTTCGGTGGGATGGGCTGGGACAGGCAGGGATGGGGAAGGGAAGGCGGTTAGATGGGGGGAGGCTGGGCGGGGGTAAATGAAGATCACCCCCTACACCCAGGCTGACAGCGGGAGCTGACTGGGGCAGGCAGCAGGACCCTGGCTGGCAAGGGGCCAGTGGGGGAAACCCCAAAACAGTGCAGGGCTAAGCACTCCGCCTGCCACTGCTTTGGGGTTTCCCCCGCTGGCTCCTTGCCAGCTGGGGTCTCAGCTCCCATTGCCAGCCTGGGCTTCCTCGGTGGGGGGGGGGGGAGGGAGAGAGCGGCCCGCGAATGACATTATAAATGTTCAAATGGCCCTTGACAGAAAAGAGGTTCCCCACCCCTGGTGTAGAGGGACCAGGAAGGTCAAGGAGGAAGACTCAAATGAGAGGGAGGAGAGTAGAAAAATATCCTCTCCCTGGGAAACAACCCGAAAGAAGGATCAGAAGAGCAAGGCTCTTCCCAGGGTGAGCTGAAACCTGATGGGAGGTGGGGGAACCCTGAGGAGCTGTGGCCTGCCTGAAGTCGTGCGTGAGGGAAGGAGTCTGCCAGTTCTTGGATAGAATCATAGAATGTCAAGGTTGGAAGGGACCTCAGGAGATTCTAGTCCAACCCCCTGCTCAAAAGCAGGACCAATCCCATTTTTGCCCCATATCCCTAAATGGCCCCCTCAAGGAGGGGGCCCACAACCCTGGGTTTATCAGGCCAATGCTCAAACCACTGAGCTATCCCTTCCCCCGACCATAGTGGGGCTATGGGAGGCACAGGAGTCTGGGATGAAGTGTGGGGAAAAGACTATAGCAGGTGAGGCACACCTGTGAGGAAGAAGCAACCTACTGAACCCAGCTGGGCTGAAAGTTTGTGTGTGTGTGGTTCTAGTGGATTTTGATAAAGGACTCTGTAGTCCCAAAAGGGACTCTATCATATAGTCTAGTTAGAGGGCCAGGACACTGCTACAGCTGGAATAGGCCAAAGCATTGTGGAGGAAACTGAGACATGAGTGTTGCAATGCCACATCCTGCCAGGAGGTTGTGTGTTAGGGCAGCAACTTGCCACAGACAGAGGATGTATGCATAATGATGGACTCAAACATCCTTATACAATCAAAGGAAAAAGTGGCACTTTGGAATGGCATAGAATCTATGCAACAATAACACTGAGTATACCATATATTTAAATCACCCTTCCAGTTGTACCATGTAAAGGTCTCCTGCCAAAATCTCTGCTAACCAAAACATAACACAAAATGCAAGGTGATTAAGTTCACAGTCTATGTCCAAAGAAAAATAGTTTTTAACTCCCAAGGCATCATGGAAGTCTAGATGAGAACAAAATAGGAACTTGGAGGAGCCAAAATAATGTCCCCTGTCCGCCAGTAGAATATAATGATTTGGGCCCAGACATGTAAGAATCTATCTACCAGCTAACTCTGGGAGACGGTTTGTGGGAGAACCTACAAAGGCCACTAATGTAGAAGAAAGCCTCCACAGACACTCACATGTTTTCCAGTCTGATTACATCTGCCATCCTCTCAGTTAAAATCTCCAGAGAGAGATTTTCTCTCTTTGGTCTAGAGAAAGATGTGATGGGCTCGGAACCAAGAAACAATGGGCTGTGTTCTCACCTCTTCTGATGAATTCTGTGAATTGTGCAACTCACAGTGCTAATGACTGATGAAGGTCTGACATCTCCACCCCAGGAGAGAGGTAGCTGAGTAACTGACAAGGTGACTCCAGGCAGAGCTGGGAACAGAGTTCAGAACACTAATATGACAATCAACTTTCTTTTACTCAATCATACTGTCTTTCAGATGGTACCAAATCTATGTGCCTAGCTATCATGTGAATAACCACTGCTGTAACAACTAGACCATACTCTACTCACAGAGACAGGAATTGAAACCATAAATCCTGATGCCCCACATTCCACTGATGCCTCATAAATAATAATGTAATTCACTGTGTTTTATGTCCTCCTCTAGAGGTTAATTCACCTAGAGAATAGCAGGCTAACTGTGTTACCAGTTGCTTGTTTCACTCAAAATAGTAGAGGTCTGTGCTGTGGATCAGGAGTTACCCAATTCAAAATCTGCTGACTATCCCTGTGGGGGAAAATACCATGGGGGTGCCTGCTCAAAAAATAATTTCTACTAGGGGTGCGTGGTCAAAAAAGTTTGGAGACCCCTGCCCTAAACCACCAGGCTACAGAGTGTGAGAGAGTCTCTCTTTCAAAACAAAACAAAACACATTTATCAAGCACTAAAGCTGCCTTGCTATCAGGGGAGAATTCCCAACACATGGGCAACTGAAATTGCAGTGAAGAGCTTAAAAGTATGTGATCACATACTATTTAACACAAAACCCTGTAAACATTACCACATTCATTTACCTGAGTGTCCTTTAATGTTACCTGGAGTTCATAGTTCTTTAAAATCCATGAATGCCTATATAAATGTTCCAAGGCTAAACGAATAGCAGGTAACACTCCTGCTGTTAGATTTCTCTGGCCTGTTATGCAACTGACCGGTAAAAGCCCAAGAATAGATAGGTGCGTACGGTCCCGTTCTTCAGAACATCTGATTATCAGCAGCATGCAAACTACCAGAATCTCCCTCCTCCATTTCCAGAAAACCATCTTTCCTAGTCTCTCTCTGTGTCTTCCTGTCTCCCCTTGGAGCATTCATCCCTAGAGAGAACAAGCCTCAGCTTCGCTCTCTGCCAGACATTTTGCAGCTTTCTTTTGCCTTGGTCAGTTATGTCCCTCTGAGAAAGGAGCTAATTGTTATTAAAGGATAAAGAGCTCTTCAAGGCTGGCTTTTCCAATTTGGACAGTAATCCTGCTCACAGCAGTGCTGTGAATCAATACTTCACAAGAATAATCTTTAGGCAAATTGCTCTGCCAAGTCTAATTTTAAACATGTGACATTTCAGACATTTCTTTAGCAGAAATAATCATCCATAGTTGACAAATCTATAAACAAATAAGTATAATCATTCTTTTAAAATCTGATATTTTATTAGTTGATCAAAATGCTAGTATATTGAAATATTATTTTCAGTGCCTCTTTATGATCTCACATATGCAATATTGCTTCAGTTTGTTTAATTTTGTATAATTTAGCTATCAATCATTGTTATATGAACCGAACAGAGAATATGTAGTATTGTACACTGATAATATCTTATATGCTTCCAAGAAGGAATAAAATAGCTCAGTCACAATTGCACATCTTGGGCCTGATTCTGTTCTCCCTGCACACCCAAAACTTTTCTTAGAGTCAATGGGAATTTTGTATGTACAAGGAATGCAGGTTTGACCTTCTCTCCTATAGTGTTTACCCTTAAATCTTGATGATTGTTTTGTATAATATCTTAGATATCTAAATAATTTTACCTCGGTATTTGAAGTAGTCTTAAGGAACACCCTTAAAAAGTATAAAGAAGTTTTAAACCCTGAGGTAATCTATTTATCTAAAGAAAAATTGGCAGATTTTCTGGGCAATCACTGTAATTATCAATAGATCTGTGTGGAAAAGATTTTTGCCATCCTGCAAAAAGTTTTGGAGAGTGCAAACAGAAAATACCATCCCAAGTTGAGACAAAAAAAATCTAAATCTTGAAAATGTGTGTGAACCAAAAAAAATTTAAAAAAAATTAAATTAGCTCAATCAAAATGTTTCATTTGGATAATTTAAAAAACATTTAATTTTGATTTAAACCATTTTTAATTGTTAAAAAATTACTATAGTTAGATGTAATTTCTAAACAAAAAGTAATTTTGAATGAAAAAACCAAAATTTTTCATTTTGAAAATGTTGAGACAAAACATTTTGACAATTTCAAGACTTTTTTCAAAACTTTTTTTAAGAAATCTCTCTAAACTAACCCTTTCCCACAAAAAGTTTTGGTTTGAATGAATTGGCATTATCTGAACAAAAAAAAAAATCCCCAGTCATCTCTAATTGTAAACTTCCTAATTTTTGGTAATTGCATTCTGTAATTAACTTAGTTAACATTCTGTTGATGGTGCATTAGTCAGAAAAAAATTAATCTCTGCAGGTGCTAACAGGAATGAAAGGTAGCAAAATTTCTGTTTTCACTAATGTAAGTATATATGACTCAATATGCAGTAGCGGCAAAGGCCGTTGACTATCTGGTTGGTGGCACCATGCATTGGGACTTGCAGGCTCATTGCTAGCCTCTGCACCATGCAGCTCCCAGGAAGCAGCCGGCACATCCCCCATCTGCCTCCCACATGTAGGGGCAGCCATGAGGCTCTGCACACTGCTTCCACCCCAAGCGCCCTGTGGGGGGGATGCCTGTAGATGGGGCAGTGCACAGAGCTGCCTGGCCACTCCTCCCCATGGGAGCTGAAGGGGGGACATGCCAGCTGCTTCCGGAAGAACCTCCCAGAGCCTGCACCCCTGAGCCCCAACCCCCTGCCCTAGCCCTGATCCCCCCACCCTCTGAACCCCTCAATCCCAGCCCAGAGTACCCTCCTGCACCCCAGGACCCACATCCACAGCCCCATCCCCCAGCCAGAGCCCACACATTCCCCCAAACCACAACCCTCTGCCACAGCCCAGAGCCCCTTCTAGCACTCTGAGGCTCTCTTCATACTACTCCACTATTGGCAGAAAGACAAAATGATTCACCAGTGACCAGTATGACCTCATGTTTTCTGCAACATATCAGACCTGATTTCAGAAGAACCAGCTCATTTGCACTAAATTTTGCAGAAAACTGAATATTCTTGCATTGCCCCAATAGCATTCCAACAGCTACATAGCAACTCATATTATGCTCCTGTGCAAGAAAGTAAGAATGAGTAAGAACACACACACACACACACACCCTGCATGTAAGCTACTAAGATCCTAAATCCATGTATTTCGGAGTAAACGAGGCTACTGGCTGACCAGAATAACTGCAACGATGTGAAATAGGTAGCAGTTTACTACCAGCATAAGTCAATAGTAAAAAATTACTATCCCTATAAGTAACGGGCAAGCATGAAAAAAAACTGTGACTCAGTATGTGTACCTGACTCACAATGCCTCTCAGGGCTACTTCTCATTTGGTGCATTGTATGCACCACAACTTGATCAGGGCTGTATCTAAACACACACTCTTGTTCTAGGAATGTGGTATGATGCCTGTTAAACAAGGAAGATAACGCTGGAATTTGATCTTTGTGATAATCTGTGTCTGTGGACTTAGTTGTTTCCTTTAATAATCACCTTCTGTTTAAAAAAGAAATAATACAATGACATGGAGGCACCTTGTTCCCAGACATTTAGGTCTTAAAGAAAAGTGCTGCTGTTTTGACTTCAGCACATAACACTTGAAATTTGGAGCAGGTGATATGTCTGTTTAATAGATTAAAATTGCCTAGTGTCAATCTTGTGTTGTACTGGTGTATTATAACATATAGCTTTGTTGAACTGGGAGAACAAATCATGATTCTTTACAATTGTTTTTTTCAAATCTTTGTTGCTCTTCATTAAAAAATATATCTACACTAAAAAATCCTTTTCTGAAAATGGTTTTCAGCATGGGGTTCTGGTACTGAAAACTGTTTCAGCAAGTGTAACGGAGACTTCCACCAAGTAGAACTGTACTGAAACAAATCCCATATACACTCTGGGAGGTCACCTTCACTTGCCCCTTTTTCCATAAAGAGAAGTTCTGCTCTGATAAGTGCCTATAAAAATAGAGTAATGGAATTCCCATATTTATTGTCTCTCCACTACTCTACATCACATTTGATCATTTTGCAAGAAAAAGGTGATGGTGTATCCCCCTCCAATCCCAGCCCTGCAAACTATGTTCTTTCCATCTTATTCATCATCACCACAAATAAAGATTTTACAATTGGATCTTAGTTAACATTCTGTTGATGGTGCATTAGTCATAAAAAAATTAATCTCTGCAGGTGCTAACAGGAATAAAAGGTAGCAAAATTTCTGTTTTCATTAATGTAAGCATATAGGACTCAATATGCAGTGGTGGCAAATGTGAAGATGCAGAGGTATCATGGTCACATACACACTTTCTGGACATAATTTCACTTAAATTATTTTTCTTTTCCAGAATTGACTGGTTTTACTGGTTTTGTTTTGACATAATTGTCAATTTCCATAAAATGTGTTTCTTGCCAGGAATAATTAGCCACCTAACCAGAATTTACTTTCCTGTTTCAGATCTTCAAAGATTTTTCCTGCTAAAATTAATCCTATTATCTGTGTGTCAAAACAGATGTCCACAACTTTTCACCTTGCTGAATTAACTAGCCATAGGTGCTATCCATGTAGTTGAACACATACATTTGCCCATCGGGGTAGGAAAATTTGCTTTTAATACCTAATGCACCTGTAAAGCATATGTTTTACCTTAATCACATATTTCAAGAGAACTTTCTCAACTGAATTTGCTATACACGCTGAATTTTTTCCACGATAATGAGCAACTGTCAAATCCAAATACAACAAATGATTCACTGTATGTGCTTCCTAAACATACTTCTCAAATTTGAAAGTAATATTTATTAATGTTTGGAATTGTGCTAATTTTCAAATAAATTTAAACTAAAGACCAATTAGGCTATTCAGTTTTGAATCAATATTTCCCAAAATTTTTAGGTGGTTTGAGCAAACAATTTACTTATTTTTCTTTAGTGATAATCACTAAATTTTTGCTAAAGCTAATTTCCAGCCTTAGATAAAAATGGATGACCATGTTAGTCACTGTTAGTATTTCTTTTGTGTGATGTAACATGCACACATGTATTCCTCTTCTCCTATTTCAGTCTCAGAACAGTCATTTTCAGAAAAGGGATGAATAAAGCACTTACAAGAAAGACCTTCTCTTAGGGTGTTTTGGGATTGGGTCTTTTTTGTTTTGTTTTGGGTTTTTTTTGGCCATTTGTTGTTGTCTGATGCATTCCAAAGGCAAAGGGAGATATGTTTATTGTTCCCTTGTATTAATAGCATTTTAAATTGAGTCCTGGATCCTTCATCTGTATTTCTTAGACCCAGACCAGTTTAGAAGTTATTCAATCATGTCAAAGTTTGACTATATACTTAAGCTGCAGCTATATGTCATTTCATGCCTTCCACACAACAGTTTTACCTTAATCACATATTAATTACATCCTTCTTGAGGACAGTCCATTAACATTTAGCGGGATGTCGCTATCCCACACTGATGCACTCTCTTTTTCAAAGCAGATTATCATTAAAACTGGGAGAAATGTTTTAGCAAATAATTTAGCAGTTTTCGATCAATTGAAATTGTTTGGGAATTTGGGTCAAACTCAGCAACAAGTTTCAGCTGAAAAATGGGGGGGGGGGCAGAGGGGGAATCCAAAAAAATCTAAACATTTTTCTAAATAAAACATTTGGACTTTTCACTTCCACAAGACATTTCATTTAGAAATTTAGCTAGATTTAGCCAAAAGAAAAATAGTCCAAAAAGGTTAAAAAAAACCACCGAAACCAAAATGAAACATTCAATTTTGGATCAAATTAAATGATTCTTTCAAACTGAAACAATTTTTGTAATTGTTTCAGTGAGAAATAACAAAAGAGTGTTCATTTGGGTTGATCTGAAATTATTTGTTTTTCCCATTTGGCCACTAAACCGAAAATCAGTTATTCACTCTGCTCTGATTATCATTCAGCCCCTTTGTGTCTCTGAGTTCCATGTTTAATTGCTTATTTTAATCAGGGTATGGCATACTCACAGGTCCTTTGAAACCCTTATTATCTATTTGACTCTAATATGATTTATTTTTGATGGCAATGACGATTGTCACACCAAGAAACATCTTCCTCCCGTGACAGGAGAGGAGACACTGCTAAGAGTAAGCCACTCCTGCACAGCTCTGCTCTGTGGATGCCTCAGCTTTTCAGGAGCCAGCTGTTCAGCTGAGAAGCAGCTGACAGCTGGTGCAATGCTCCTCTAAGGATTTACTTTCCACGCTACTACCCAGAACAATTGGGCCTGCTTGTAGGCCAGAAAACTTCATCTGAAGAAAGCAGAAGAATCTGTTTTTGCTGCACACACAGCTTCTGTTGCCTCCTAACAGGTGGCACAAGGGTCTATCTCATCTCCTCCCTGCTGAGCAACACGCTTGAAGTATAAGTGATATTACCATTGTAAATGGCCTTAGTGAGACCATTAGTAACATAGCGTATGCAGTTCTGGTATCCACGCTTTGAAAAGGATGTTGACAAACTGGAAAGGGTTCTGAAAAGATCTACAAGAATGATTTGAGGTCTGGAAAATCTGCCATAGAATGAGAAACTAAGAAAACTCAATCTATTTCATTTATCCTGTGTTATGCAGAAGGTCAAACTTAATGCCCCTTCTGGTTCTAAAATCTATGAATGATTGGCCATAGATGTTTCCATCTCTAGGCTGCAATCAGTGGAGTAGAGTGGGATCAGAGTGAAAGCTGCAGAAAACATGACTGCAAGACACCACTGGCCTGTGATTTGTATATTGAGTAATAAGACTCTAGGGACACAAGGCTCTTACAAAACAATATTTTTGCTACAGTCATAAATGTCACTTTTATCAGCATAGGCTATGGAAATAATTACCTAATAATTCTATGCCTAAAATGTATATGTTAATTATGAAATTAAACTATGTCTCATCTATAAAGATCTCTGCATCTAGTATCTTTTGAAAGTAAAATAATGTGCAATAGTTTCACAGGACTTTTTATTTGTAAGACTTTGATTTAGAAAGATACTATACTGATTTAGTTAGGTCAAGCAATTAAAAACTGTAAATGCATTTGTTCTTAATTATAAATTGCATTTCTGTCTCCTGCTCATAATACCATCTTGCTCCTAAATAACTTTACTGACTTTTACAAATGTTGATTACCCAGCAGCTTTCACTGATGTCAAGAGCAGCTGCATATTACTTAGCACTTTTGAAAATCAGACCATTTATGCAGACAGTTCCTTAGGTTGCTAAATAATAAGACAGATTCTCTGGAATAAGGTATGGTAGGGTCTGAATGCAAAGTGCAATAGCCATTCTGGAATAACTCCCTGTGAGGACACTCTTATTACAGAATAAGAGTGCCTTTCTCTGGTTTATTTTAAGAAACTTCCAAAACGGATTAAACTAAATCAGAAAAAGGCATAATAACAATGTCCACATGGCAGCTTTTCTAAAATAGCTATTGTGGAATAGTTCGTTCTACAATAGCTATTCTGGTCGATTTCCCCATGTACCCAAACCCTAAATCATGTAACAAGTCAGACTGAAATGACTAAACCAGATGTTTGGACCTGTATTAGTCGCTATCCTGCATGTTTTGCTCCATTCCATAAGTCCTTTCAGAAGGGATGAAAGTAACTCAGGACACTTATCGGTACGGGGCAGGGCAGCTCCCGCCCCAGAAGAGGCGGGGCCTCAGGAGGAAGGTGAAGTGGTGGGGGTCACCATACCCCAGCCAGCCCTTCCAGGCCACCTGGCCCGTGCCGTCCAGAACTCCCATGTTGATGTAAAGAGCCCAGAGCTCCAGATGTCGTTGCTATGGTAGCAGCAGCAGTGTCTGGTGGCCTGGACCCTTTTAAATTGCTGGCCCCAAGGCAGCTCCTTCCTTTGTCCCTCCACCCGTCGGTGGCCAAGGGGGGAGAAGGGGCAGAGACGTTAAAGCGCTGCAGGGTCCTTTGCCACGGCAGTGCTTTAACCTTGCTGACCCCCCGCCCCCTACACACACTTCAATCAACGGCCCAGGGCCACCGATAGGGTGAGGGGGGCAGAAACATTACAGCTCTGCCACAGCAAAGGACGATCCTTAAAGCACTGCTGTGACAGCGCTTTAATGCCCTTGCCCCTTTTGCCTCCCCTAACGGTGTCCCTGCTGGTACAGACCCTACCAATAGGGCCACTGACGGGGGGAAGGGGCAGAGACATCAAAGCACTGTCGTGGCAGCGCTTTACCGTGGGCTGGGTATGGGCCAGTGAGGGTTCTTACCGGTACACCATACCAGCCCGTACCAGCTCACTTTCACCCCTGTCTGTCTCTTGCTAACTCCCTCCTTTCCACTACTGGTAAAGCAGTAAAATGCAGCATCTAGGTGGTAGAGAAGGAACGTATGATAGTGGTTGTTAAAGCACAGGACTGAGAGTCAGGCATTTTGAATATTATCCCTGGATGTGCTATTAATTTGCTGTGTGATTTTGGACAAGTTCTTATCCTCCCTGGGTCAGTCTTGGCCCTCCCTCTCCTTCCTCTGGACCTTGCAATTCATTCTCATTTAAAATTTTCTGGATGGGGAAGAGAAAGAGAGTGTTGGGCCCTCTGCCTTCTGTAAATAAAGATACTCACACTTCCCAAGACTCACAGAGCTCTTGTGGGATTGAAATCATTAGTGTTTCTAAAGCATTGTGTGATCCTATGAGGAAAGCCATATAGGAGTGCAGAGTATTGATGTTATTGTAGATATTTGTGTGTATTTAACAAATTTTCCAGGGATAACATTGAAAGTAACATGTGAGTAAATATATCTGAAACTGATAATGTTTGAAAAATATACAAAATACTTTCATGTTGTGTAACTTGAGTTTTACTCTGTCGAAGAGTCACATTTCATATAAAGTTGAAATTGTAAAGAAAAATATCTACTGCCTATTAGCTCTTTATTAAGCAAATACTAAATTGTCTGCCAGGGCAGGTACAGTAAACAGTGGAAAGGAAGTTAATTAACATCCCAAAAGGAGCATTTTACTACATTTCCCTTAGGGAGAAGGATGCAACATGTTTACAAAGAGGCTTATTGTGTATATACTCCTTTACAGGAATTTTGTAGATCAGTGAAACTGTAGAGGAAACTAGAACCTGCCATGTATGTGTAACCAGCACAGGAATTATAATGGGGAATGATTTGGGAGAAAACAGAAAAGAGTCAGACCATTATCCCTTGGCTAACCACACTGGAGATATACCATTTTGTGAGGGGAAATGGTATGATAAGTAAAGCTATGATATTAAAAAGATAGGGCAATGATGAATTAGGCTCACAGTGTTTGGTGCTTTAGCCAACCTGGTAAAAATGCAGGGGACTGCTGCATGGAGTGAGTCGATTAATAATTAACAACAGTCCACATGGTGTCATGAAAAACAGGTCTTTTCAAATGAACCTGAAATCACAAGTCTGGCTAATTGTGCTGATATAATATACTTGGACTTTTGTAAAACATTCTATCTAGTGACACATGGCATTATGACTGAAAAACTGGCACTTTTCAGGATCAACATAGCACACTTTAGACTGATTAAAAGTTGCTAATTGATACATTGGAAATGTTAATGGTGATTCTACAATGAGTGGGGCTGTTCCTAGTGGGGTCCGGTTCTCGGCCCAACACTATTCAATATTTTTATCAATAATCTTCAAGAAAATAGAAAATTGTTGCTGATAAAACTAGCAGATGATCCAAAGATTGGTGAAGTGGTAAATGAAGATATGGATAGCTCACTAATACAGATTGCTTGTCAACTGAGCACAACCAACAACATGTTTTAATACAACCTAATGCAAGGTAGGGTGACCATACCCCTGTTTTGACCAAAACAGTCCCTTTTTTGAGCCCTCTGCTGGCCATCCTGACTTTTTTTAGTAAAAGTGGGCATTTGTCCCTGTAGCAGGCAGCTGACTTAGCGCCTGCTGAGTCAGCCCCTGCTCCCTCCTTACCCCTGCAAAAGCCAAAAGCCTCTGCAAGCCCAGCCTGCTGAGGCAGGCTAATCAGCCACCTGGCTGTAGCTCTGGACTGCAGAGGGCTTAATGGGCTCCACCTGGCAGCCTCCACAGGATATAAGGCCTGCTAGGGATGAAGCCAGGGTGGTTGTGGTGGTGGGAGATAGATAGAGAGAGGTAGGAAGGAGGAAGGGGAAGGAGAGAGAGACAGTGAGGGATAGAGAAGGGGCAGGGGAGTAAGCTAGCTGAGGCAGAAAGCCTGCAGGAGCTAGCTAACCCTGAGGCCAGCCAGAGACTGTGGGCTGAGCCTAAACCTGGACTTGTGTAGATAACTGTATATAGGTGGTGGGGTTTTTGCACTGCTTGTGACTCAATAAAAGACACTGGTGAAGCCAAAAAGCAGTCTTCTGCCTGTATCTTGAAGAGGGCGGTCAGAGGCCCGCTTACAGTCCCATTTGCTCTTCCCAACTTGATCAGTCGGCAAGAGCAAATGGGACAAATGCCCGTTTTTTGTCAAAAGAAATAAAAGTGGTGTGCACAGCGACGTGGATGGGGGGCAAGCGGCAATGCCAGCCCTAGGATGGGGGGGGTGTCAGAGTTCAAATGGGGGGCAGGCAGGGCTTGGTGAGCAGCGATGCCAGCCCTGTGTGAGGAGTGGGGGGCACAGGTCCGGCAAGCGGCTTGGACCAGCCCCACATAAGAGACGGGAAGTTCTCAGGGTAACCCCACGGAGTGTCCCAAAGAATGTAGGCCAAATTTACATGATGGGGGGACTGTCTTCTTGAAAGCAGAGATTCTAAAAAGGCGTTGGGGTATCATGTAGATAACTAAGTGAACATGAGCTTTCAATGTGACACTATGACCAAAAGATGTAACATAATAGTTGGGTGGAATGGGGTAACTACATCCCAGCTAGATGGGAGGCAGTTCTAGGGAGATCTCAGTATAGAAAAGTTGACAAACATTAATCAACCACTATAAGTCACTATAAGAGCAAGTGGCTGGAAGCTAAAGCCAGCGAAGTTCAAAATGGAAATATGATACAAATTCTTAATAGCGGTGATAATTAATCACTGGAAAAACTTACCAATGGGTGTGGTGAATTCTCCATAATTTGGAACCTTTAAATCAAGATTAGAGATTTTTCTAAAAGATATGGTCTAGCTCAGGAGTTCTCAAACTAGGGTCCAAGGTCCACTGGGGATCTGCGATGATAGCCCAGGGGCCCGTGAGTCATGTCTGGGGCCACTGGCCCCACTGATCAACTGCTCCTCCTCCCTCCCAGTGCTTCCTGCATGCCCTGGAACAGCTGTTCAATGGTGTGCAGGAGGTGCTGGGAGGGAGGGAGGGAGAGAAGCGAGAATGGGGCATGCTTGGGGAGAGGGTAGAAAGATGCAGGGAAGAGAAGGGGCAGGGGAGAAGATGGGGTGGAAAGAGGTGGGTGGGGCCTTGAGAAAAGGGGTGGAATGGGGGCAGTGCACTCCCCAGGTAAAATTAGAAGCCAGCATGGGGAACCGTGAAAATTTTTAAATCAAAATGGGGGTCCTTGGGTTGCTAAAGTTTGAGAACTGCTGGTCTAATTCACACATAGGGCTAGTTGCAGGAATCTCTGTGCAAAATGTATGCCCTGTGTTGTGCAAGAGATCTGGTTAGATAATCATAATAATCCCTTCTGACCTTAAAATCTATGAATTAGTTAGGAATGGAAAAGATCTTTGCAGAAGAATCTAAATGTTCAAGTACCAGCCCTTAGTCTGTCAATGCTCAACCTTAAAAAAATAATTAGCCCATAATCTGGGACTTCATCTGCCCTGGAATCCCCAACAACAATGTTAACCGTCTGTGTGATCTAACCATGACATCATATGATTTTTGTTACAATTACATTTGGCTGGGGGAGGTGACATTACCTTCAAATTTTGTTAGATTTCATTTCTAGCATTTGGTAATAGTCCTTTAAACCTGCCAGATGGGAAAGCTTAAAAAGATCCCAGAACTAATATCTTAAAGTTAAAATGACAGCTATTCACATGCCCCAAACCCCTCCCTATCAACCCAAGATTTGGGATTGTGTATTAGATGTTATTACATCACATGGAGGTGGAGTGCCAGGTCTCTCACAGGGCCTAATTTTGCATTCCATTGTGGTCCCATTGCATTACTCCAGTGGTGCAAAGGGGCTGCAAATCCAGCAGATTTTACCAACTGGAAATTCCTGTGAATAGAAGGAATGTCTGGGTGACAAAGAGGCTCTGTAACATCCCCCTTGCAGACAACATAGAGGGAATGGCAAGGAGCATGGGAAAATGACTGAAGCTATATTCCAGCCATCCCAGATTGCCAGAAGAGACCTTTCGGACACAGGCAACTGGACATAAAAAAAAGCAACCCCGAGGCTGCTCTAACTTACTCCAGGAGCCAATCTAGTGCTCTGCCAGACCCAGAACTGAGGAACCGCAAAGCTGATGCAAACATCAGCCTCACCTCAAGTTATGTGCAGCTTTGCTGGGTCCAAGAATCTGGCCCACAGCATATCTTGCTTCTTAGATTTCCAGTCTTTTACTATTTTGTATGATTACTAGTATGTGAAAGGTATTCACTGCACATAGCAGTAAATTCCAAAAACTCAAAACATTCAGATTTTGTCCTCTCATTCTGGTGTTCTGGCACTGACGGGTTCAGATAAGCTTGACATACAGCTCCAGGAATGCGGTCTTCCATATTCTGAAGTTCAGGAGCCACTGCTGGTCATTTCAGGTTTCCACAAAGATCGAGTCCCATAATGAAGCGCTTATTGGGTGGCCCCAAATATGTCACTCTGCTGAGTGCAGATGCTCCGCAAATAAATCCAGCAGGAATGGTTGAGTGGCACCAAAGATGGGTTCTCCTCTGGCAACTCCCTCCACCTGCAGATTCCTCTAGTCAGCATTTCAGAAACAGTGCTGCAGCTTCTCCATAGTAATGAAGAATGCAGTTCAGAATTGCATAGGCACCAACTGAAATCCAGCAAATGATGGCTGCTCTCAGAATTCCTTCAAATGCCAAAAGGAATTCCATAATATGCCCTAAAAATTGGCCACAATACAGTGATCCAGGAAATAATGCAAGGGACTCTGGAATACCTTCCCAAAATCTCCATCATGCTGAAATCATTGGTGGTGTTGTGTAGTTATAAGTCTTGAAATATGACGCTGCTTGTGCCTATTCAGCTAAATCAATTTAAGTTGTATTGGTGCACCTTCGGCATGCAGACAAGCCCTAGGAGACTTAATAAAATATTTCCAATGCAGCTCCACACCCTCCACCCCACTGCACCCTACCCTACCCATAGCAAATATTCTGTTATCCCCAGGATTTCATCCCCCTTTCTTTTGTTCATACATGGAGGAATTCTGCTTTTGTTTGTCAAACCCAGAAATAGAAATCCCCCTCCCTTCATCATTATTTGAAGCTCCTCTCTTGATGTATTCATAAATAATAAATAATAACTTCACACT
Organism: Sternotherus odoratus; assembly: GCA_032164245.1. Classification (NCBI taxonomy): domain Eukaryota; kingdom Metazoa; phylum Chordata; order Testudines; family Kinosternidae; genus Sternotherus; species Sternotherus odoratus. The sequence goes on along the minus strand of JAVMKO010000002.1, from coordinate 126,130,050 downwards.
ACAGAAGAAGTCAATTTACTGTTTAAAGCAGAATTCTCTGAACAAGCCTGTGATATCACCTTAGATAGAATGATGAGCTCTGAGGCTCATATGAAATCTAATAGGCATGTGCCAGAGAATGTTGTGTTGTCTGTGTGCATCCTGGCAGAGAAACGTAGGGATGCATCTTCTGCAAATCAGGGATTTACACCTGGGTAAGGAGTGCTGCCTATCTCTCTCCATCACCTGAACACCAGTGGAAAAGTAAGCAGAAAACTAGATCAGCCAATTAACAATCTTATGTTTGGAAAATCCTGAGGGAGAAAGACAGAGAGAGACATCCCAGAGGTAGTGGTAGCTAGGAGAAGCCTTAGCATTATGTCCCTATTGGAGTGACATCAAAAGATAGCCGAAAGGGCCACAGACTACTTTTCAAAATCCAAGTATATCAATTATTAGTGCTAAGCACTAAAAATGTGCTCTTGTTATTGCCAAAATAACACTGCTATTCACAATTATTCAGGCACATTGCGACTTAAGTGTAACTATAGTTTAATGCATAGGACTCTGTAGTAAGTACCTATATCAGAAAGCGTAAACTGCTATTTAACAAATACAATGTAATGGTTGTGCTCTCCTAGGTGGTATGTATACCCAATAATGCCCCATCTTCAGTTCTGAGTGTAATCTATGCTAGTATCAAGTGCCACTGAGGATATAGAAAAAAATGCTTGTCAATTTTACCTTCAGCTCACATCTCCTTTCTTCTCCTTAGGCTTCTCCCTTGTATTCTCCTGACCACAGCACTTTATGAAACATGATGGCAGAGAACACTTTTGTCTATCTTCTTTTGATTGAGACTCTTGAATGGAGATAAGGGTCCAGGACACCTTTTCCTTTTTAACTACCTCTCTTTTGAGGTTAAAAGGATTTGTTTGGACTGGCCTGTGAGAAGTTACCAAAACCAATCTATGACAGATACAGGCTTCTTAAAATTAAACAATATGTTTAAAATAGTGAGGAAGTGTTAATAAAACAAAAAGATATTTGCAGAAAATACCTAGATTTTAATTGTTCATAAAATAGTTTAGACAAGGTACTCTCTGCTTAGTTACAGAATAAGAGAGGGGAAAATGAATTATATTTTTAGAAATTTAGTTTTTCTCTTAGACCCTCTTGGACCAATAGCATGAGACATTCTCCTTTATGTGTTGCAATGATCTGCCTGCTGTGCCAAGAACAGTTTTCCAAATCTTCGGTTGGTGATTCAGCTCGTGTTAAAGAACATTATCATAACAGAGTGAGTTACGTCAGAAGTTCTACAAAGTATTAGATTAAATGTAGTATCCCCCCACACACACACACTTCTGAAACAATCCCCCACCGTCTTGGCTCCAAATCCTGTTTTTCACAATTTTGAACTTCAAAAGACAAGATGATTGAATTCTGACTTGCACATCCATTATTCTTGGCTATAGGTGTTGAGGCTTCATAAACTTGCAGTCTATCTGTGCCAGTTTGTGTATTGGAGCGCCAAGGGACAAAGTATATTCCTCATTAAGGGGCTATGTTGAAAGGCACAAAGGGCAAGTAGGCACCCAACTCCCATTGAAAAATCAGTGAAAGTTGGGTACTTGACTCCCATCTGTGTCTTCGAAATATCTCTCCCTATAATCCCTCTTGCCAACATTCACTTGCTATAAAATAAATATTAGTGACATACACATTCTCTGTCACACTGCTCAGTTTCTTTATGTTAGGGTTGTTATAAATATGGAGATATGTCTATCTCATAGAGCTGGAAGGACATTGAAAGGTCATTGAGTCCAATCCCCTGCCTACACTAGCAGGACCAAATACTGTCCCCTGACAGATCCCCCCCCCCCCATCATCCATCCAGGGTCCCCTCAAGGATTGAACTCATAACCTTGGGTTTAGTAGGCCAATGCTCAAACCACTGAGCTATCCCTCCCCCCACTGAATTAAGTTCTACTTTAGAAGCTGAATGAATGTACAACCAAAGGGGGGGGGGGGGAAGAAATATACCTTAGTTATTGGTCCAATACTGAGACACATCAAGTTTCCTCAACTCCTAAAACCAGACCCTTTAAAGTCAGTAGACTTTGGATCAGGCTCCTAGACAGCAGAAGATACTCAGCAGCTCACTTTATTTGGCCCTACAATTCTAAAACAACATAAACAACAAAATCTAGCGTGCATGGCCAAGAAGGGTCTTATTCAAAGCCTGTTGAAAACTCAATGGGAATTTGGTCACTGACTTAATCCTCAGTCCTACAAACACTTGTACTTAATGTTATTCACATGATCAGTTGTAGTAGTACTCATGTACATAAAGTTAAACACATGCATAAGTAGTGTATGCAGGATTGGATCATTAATTGGAGCAGGATCAGGCTTTTGATTTCCCTTGAAACAACCTTTGTATTTTCATAAATTTGCTTGACCACATTTTGCTGAGAAAATATAGTACACAACCCCAACTAGCCTGTGCCCCAGTTGGTCAAAGGACTTAAGCATTTAAGCATATTTAAATGCTTTGCTTAAGAGGAGAGGGGTTAATCATATGCCTATAGTTAAACATGTACTCACTGTTTTCCTGAAGTGTGGCCTAACTGAGAAAGTGCCTGGCAATGACTTAAATATAAATCATTGGATTTACAGTAAATGTATTCTTATATATTACAGAAATCACAAGCAGTAAATGAACATACTCATTTAACTTGCTAGAAAAATATCTGAATATATAAATGCTTTAAACTGTATACATCAGTCCAACCTGAATTAATTTAATTATCTTTCATGGGCTTTTCATTACAATTTTGTAAAAAAAAAAAAAAAAAAAAAAAAAAACCAATATATTTCAATACTTAAAGTATTTTTGTAAAAAAAAACACATAAAAATGTTTAAGATTCCAAAGCATTACCATATGTAGACTTAAGTATGTCTCAACATATGCAAAAATCAGATCACTTGCTATCAAGCCCTAAATTCAATGTTCTGTTTCCCCTTTAGTAAATGATGATGGCTCCGCATCTGTAATGTTTGCAACTGTAATGTCCTAAAAGAGATGCACACTCACTGATTATGCCATGAATAGAATGTGGGTCTCTTACTCTAACCAACTGACCACATATTTGTGTCAATCTCAGCAGCTGAGCAAGGATTGAGTGAGTCTGGTAATTTAACTACACTATCATTCACGTTTTGTCCACATTCGAATTAAGACAGCAGCTGAGTAGTATCAAGAAGCTTGCTCTGGCATAACTAAAATTGAGAGAATAGACTGACAACTTTTTGCAGGTGCTGTCATTCTGGTACCTTTCATAAGTGCTAAGTTATTTTATTCATAAGTGCTATGCATTTTCTAAACACAGAAAAGACTATTTATATTTTAAGAAAATGAAAATAATGTTAACCTGTTCACATGGTACATACATGTGTCAATTTGTTATAGTCCCAATTAATTCTATAGATAACCTCTTTCCATCTTCACTAACTGAAGGATCTAAGAAAAAAGTGTATCAATTGAAACAAGCACAGCCATTCTCAAAATCAAATCTACCCTTTTTTTACACTGTATCCATTAGAGAATTGTATATGAAATTTCCTATACATTAAGATGAATTAACATCTTATGATCACTGAGGGATAGCTGATATCCAGTATTCCCTCAGGTCATTGCTATTAACAATCAACTGGAATTCAAAGCTACATACCAGGTTTATGACAGGACCCTATTTTCTTAATTTCTCTGGAGCATGAAATAGTAAAAGTGGATTTTTTTTTAACAAGACTGTTATTCAACTCACTGAGAAATAAAACCTGTTTTTAAATAGTTCAGAAAGCAAATTCTTTGTTAATAAATAACATACCCATATTAGACAAATGTTTTGAGGGTTAATTAAAAGTGTAGCAGCTTTTTGACTATTATTGGATCCTTAAATGTAAAGGGGAAATTGTGTCCAAGTTTGTCTATTTCCTTTCTTTAAATATTTTTTTAATAATCCCATCTTTAGGAGTCATCAGAAGAATGAATTAGTAAAACTGTGAGTATTTCTGACAAATATTGTGCTTATATAAAATCAGGTATTGCCATTCAGAAAACCCCCCATAATCCCTTTCATTATCATTTCACAGTTCATTTTGGCATTCATTTCCTAAAGACAACCAATGACTATCTTAGGCTCATCCTGTCTGTATACTATTTCAACATATCATTTACATTAATACAAAGAAATGCTGTCGTAGAATGTTTGCTTATCATTTGTGTCTTCAATAATATGCATCTTTCCTTAAAGAGATCTGAAAAATTACTAAACAAAAGATAATATAGTTTTATGTAAATAAAAAGCAGGAGCTACAGAATAAGAGATTCCCTAAATAATTTCTGGGTTAGACACATTACAATGAAAACAGCCTGTGCTTGATGATTTCAGTTTATTTCCATCAGATTCTGGGGACAGAGTGGGAAAGGGTTTTTTTTCTTAAAACAAATTAGGACAGGGAAGATGTTCAATAGTCAATTAATTGCTTTATCAGGTTTGTCTTGGAAATGGATAGCAGACACTAGTATTATACAAGAAATGACTGCCATCTTCAGGAAAGGCTCAATATTGAATCAGCATTTATTCGCTGCATTGCAACCACACGTTTATTAAAGTTGTGGCGAAAATCAAGTGTAATTCATCAAAAAATACTTTTCCAACCTCCATCTCTCTCTCTATAAAACTAAAAAGAACGAGAAATTCCTGTATTAAATCTGACATCGTTTCCTGCGCAATGCCCTCCTCCAATCTCAAAGAAACAGATCTGAAACATGGGGCTTTTACATGAGTTGTGTGTGGCAGATACACAACAGGGAGAAACTGCAAATTTAACTCTTTGTGAACATCCGCTGTTTTGATTTCACAACCATGTATTCATGCTGTCAGCCCTGAAATTCGCCTGCATTCCTTAACACGTGTGTGTGTGTGTGTGTGTGTGTGTGTGTGTGTGTGTGTGTGTGTGTGTGTGTGTGTGTGTACACCACACGCAATTGATACGACTCCATAACCTACTAATCGTAACAAATGGGGTAGTGAGGACAAGGAGAGGTAGATCTCTACATCAACCAGGGTCATGCTTACGCTGAATAAATCGGCGAGAACTAGAAGCCGAAGACGTATTGCCATCCTTACTTTGCATTCACCCTCCAAACGCACCTCTGGAAGGACGTCCCTGCCTGCTGCAAGCTAAAGCTGAAATGTGACAACATCCCCAAGCTCCTTTCCCCACCTCCTCACAGAGCTTCCTTCAGCGACTTCAATTGCCACTCAAATCCAAATGCTGCATTTTTATAAATCCGGATCGCAGGAACAGCTCACGGGGGGAGGGGGTCAGAAAGAAGGTCATTGACGTGCATCTGTTGCTTAATAAATTGAAACCGCGCTGGGAAAGAGATCCCGCCTGAGGTTCTTCACGTAGAAATCATCAATTACACCCAGCCTATGGCAAGACGAAGTGCGGCCAAGCCGGGCGATCAGACAACCTAGCAACCCAGACACCTGCCCGGCCCAGCCCCCACCCTGCCCCCCGGCTTCCCCACCAAGCTCCCAGCCACGCCGCTACAACCTGCGGAGCGAGCCCATGGATGCCCGCAGAGCGAGTCCGGCCGTGCCCTTGTGTCCCCGAGATCACCGCCCCCCGGGCTCTCCGGCCGGAGCCTCGCTCCGCGGCCAAGCACCAGCCGCCGGCTGTTTGCGCCCCGTGTCCACACACCAGGCTGATGCCCGGGGCACCGGCGGGAGCGGGGGGAGCAAACAGCTGCGCATCAACCTGTCCGGATGGCCCAAGCTGCGGGGCGGTGTGGCGGGGAGGGGGCACGAGCCTGCCCTCTCCGAGCACCTGCCGCATCCCCGGGGCGCCTCCCCTGCACCCTCCAGGCGGCGGGGGGAGGAGGTCGCCGGCGACCCGGCATCCCTACCTCGGTGTCGTAGAGCCGGAGGTCCAGCGAGTAGGGGTTGAGCAGGGACTCGTTGCGGATCTGATCCATGGCCAGCTGCACGGCGGGCAGCACGCCCCGGCCGATCTTGCTCTTCTGGTCCTCCTCGGACTGGCTGAGCGGCATCAAGCCCATGATGGAGATCGGCGTGGTGGCGTTGGGGGGCAGCCCGGCCGCCCCCCGGGAGTGGCCCCGCGCCCGGCCCAAGCACAGGAGCAGCAGCAGCAGGGCAGGGCAGGCGGCGGCCGCGCGGGGTCCCCGCGGGGAGGGCGGCATGCTGCGGGCGAGGGCGCGGGCTGCCTCACGCCGGGCGCATCGCTCGGTGGCCGCTTCCCCCGGCCAGGCAAAGGGCGGCGGGGATGGGCGCCCGGCTCTGCCGCCCGCTCCGCACCGGCCTCCCCCCCGCCCCGGCGATAATCCTCCTGGCAATGGCGCCGCCTCCTCCCCCAGGTCCGCCCGCCGCAGCCGGCCCCGCAGCGAGAGCCCCCCAGCCCGCAGCGGGGACCTGCCTCTCCCCGGGCGCTCAGCGCCGCAGCCGGCCCGCGCAGCCCCGCGCCGGCGTGCGGGGGGCGGCGGCCACCATCGCGGAGTCGAGGCGCGGCGGGAGGGGAGGCGGAGGCGAGGAGCGGGCGGCGGAGGAGGGACGCGGCGGTGCCGAGGCGGGCTGGGGGGAGACGCTAGTGCCGCATTCCCCTGGAGCCGGCCGCCGCACGCGCCCCGCGGCCGGCCGGGCGGGAAGGGACCGTCTCCGCCTTTGCTCCCGCAATCCCCGCCGGGCGGCCCCGCCGCTGCATCCACGCCGCCGCCGCTGGGGCTGGTGGTCACCCGGCTTCTTCCCGCCGCGCGGAACCGCTGCTGAGGAGGAGACGGCGGAGTGAGGAGATGCGGGTTTGGGCACCTCCACCAGCCTATGGGGGAGGGGGGAGAGAGTACTGGGGGGGGGGAGGGCTCGCTCCCGCAGCTGTAGTGAGCGCCCGTGAATGTTTTCAGGTAGAAGGCTGCACGGGGGGGAGGGGGGGTGTCAGGCTTTTCCCCGGCAGGGCTCCATTTTCAGTCCCACTTTTGGATCAGAAGGAGATGTGGGGAGGCACAAACCGGTCCTTACGTGCCATGCCTGCTCTGCTGCCTGCCTGGGTGATTAATAACGGCGCCGCGTCTCTTAGCCCCCTCCGCGGGGAAATTTTATGTAATCAGCTGGCGAGAACTGCCCTTCCCGTCGCCCCATTCTGTGATAACGCTCTCCACACCCTGCGAGCCCAGCCTACCCGCATCCTCCACCCCGGCACCCCTCCCCGCACACACACTAGCCCACAAATCCACAGCCCCACGAAGCACACAGCCTCCAACCTCCCCCACCCCGCAGAGTTCCCTCCATCCCACACACAGATGCAAGCAGTCCCTTGTCTAACACCTGGAGTGACCGCACCACCATATGTATTCTGCCCCCCGTCAAATTTGGTATTTTTCAAGATGCCATGGAATTCACTATTTTCCTGCAGCCTCCCTGCTTGCAGATGCAACTAAATGCATGAATGTTGCAGCAGAATTTAGCCTTGTCTCTGTGTAGTTTAGAGGTTGTTGCCATAGAATTTGGTCTCATTGTGCCTCAGAGAACATGGGCCCTGTACATATTGTAGGCGTTCATTCACACCATGCAAACACTCCCCAGCTCACACCCGCCTCCACATATTTTCCACCTGCACATACTGCACACTTGATCACACCTGTACACACTATCCCTTACCACCTCACAGTGGTATATTTCCCGCTGTGGAAGAGAGGGACACTGTACACAGTGTCCTTCCCTGACTATATATTGCAAAGCTCCTCAACGGGGAGGCTTTAATTCAAAACACAGAGACAGTCCAGGCAGCAATGTAGGTCAGTCTTTGTTGCTTTAGCACTGGAGGTTAACAACCCAGGGAGTGATCAAAGAACACAGAGCTATGCACAACTAAATGCTTCAGACTCCTCCCTTTTTATAAATACTAATTATTTTCCTAAAAATCACCAGGGATCTCATTACAGGTTCCACACCTTTTCTCTTAAGCAAAATGTTAGCATTGGCCAATAAATCCAACTTGTCACATAGTGTGATGCGGCAAGGCCAGATGACTATAGGAAAGTGATAAGGAACAGATATGTTAGTCCCAGGCTAAACAAATCCCTGGTACCAAATGGCAGTTGTTCCAGGTTAATCAAGACACCTGGGGCCAATTAAGAACCTTCTAGAAAGCAGTAGAAATAGCTAGCCTGATTGGGACACCTGAAGCCAATCAGGGGCTGGCTGACACCAGTTAAAAACCTCCCAGTTAGTCAGGTGGGTGTGCATGTCAGGAGCGGTGGGAAGAAGTTGTGCTGTTGGTGAGACTAAGCAGTGGACACCATATCATAGGCACTGAAGGAGACCCTGAGGTAGGGGTGAAGTGGAGTTTGAGGAACAGGGACTGCAGTGGGGAAGTAGCCTAGGGAATTGTATGTGTTCTGTTGCTAAAAGATCAGATGATATAGCTGATACTATTAGGGTCCCTGGGCTGGAGACTGAAGCAGAGGGTGAGCCCGGGCTCCCCCCTTTCTGCCTCCCCTAATTAATCACTGAGAGTGGGAGACTGCACAAGAAAGGATAGGTTGTCCTCACCTGCCTTGCTGGCTTATGCTGAAAATGGGTCAATAGGCTGTGGCCCTTGTCTCTAGAGAGAGAAGGGCTATGGGGAGGCTAGTGCAATCTGCCAGGAAACGCAGGCTGCACGAAGACAAGGACAGTCACGATATGTACTGGTGCTATCACTATAATAAATTTGAATAATGGAAAATTGTATTGATAAATTAATTTTAAAGCCAAAGGGACTCTTATAATCATCTAGCCTGACCTCCTGCATAACACATGATGTATAATTTTGCCCAGTAATTCCTGCATCCAGCCTATAACTTCTTGTTGAAAAACAGTATATCTTTTAGAAAGATATCTGATCTTAATTTGAAGACTTCAAATAATGGAGATTCCATCCCATCTCTTGGAAAGTTGTTCCAGTGGTTTATTACTCTGATAAAAATGTGCCTCTTATTTTCACTTAGAATTTGTTAAGCTTCAGTTTCCAGTCACTGGATCTTATTATGCCTTTCTCTGCTAAATTAAGGAGCTCTTGCTGTTGGAAATCTTCCCTCATCTAGATACTTGAACAAATCATTATGCACTTTGTAACCTGTTTGATTAAACAAAATTGATTGAGTTCCTTCAGAATGTCACTATAAGGCAGGTTTTTCAGACTTTGAATCATTCTTGGAGGCCTTTTCTGAACCCCCTTGTGATGCTTCCTAGAGGTACCCATGGCTGTGAGGCACCTCTCTATTACCTGCCATTAAAATGAGGAGTCTATGTCTATGTCTTTTCTATGCCTGCTGTCGGTGAGCTCCCCAGCTGCATCACCACAGACAATACAAACAATCCTCTCTAGGCCTCGCAGGCCCAGCTGTCAATGTAGAGGTTAGTGAGAAACATACTCTGGACTTCAAGTCCTCCGAGTGTCTCCCTCAAGTGTTCAGCCTCTGGACACTCTCAGTATCCATGAGTCTGCTGCTGCCAAAGAACCAGCACATCTCCATTTAACGGTTTCACCTCCTGTCACCACTCCACTTAACTCACAGAACTTAATTTGTTTGTTGTGAAATCAAATATACATTTATTTAACACAGCATAGAGATTCAAAGTAGTAGCAAAAAATAAGTTTGAAATAAATGGCTAGATGAGGGGTCTGCAGCCTTTGGCATGCCGCCCATCAAGGTAATCTGCTGGTGGGCTGCGAGACAATTTGTTTATGTTGACCATCAGCAGGCACGGCTGCCCGTAGCTCCCAGTGATCACAGTTTGCCATTCCAGGCCAATGGGAGATGTGGGAAGCGACGCGGGCTGTAGGGACGTGCTGGCTGTCGCTTTCTGCAGCTCCCATTGGCCGGGAACAATGAACTACAGTCACTGGGAGCTACGAGGGGACATGCCTGCAGGCGGTCTATGTAAACAAAATGTCTCACGACCCGCCAGCGGATTACCCTGGAGGGTCACGTGCCAAAGGTTGCCGACCCCTGGGCTCGATACAAAATAAAATCATAACACGTATTCTGTAGCTTGGATGTAATTAACAAGATAGTCTCGTGTCCCTTAGAATATTGTTCACTCAAAATCCTTGAAGTGCTTTATAGTGAGGCTGGCTGTGACCCTTCTTGTGTGAGGGAAGTATACTGTCAGTTTGCCTCAGTGTGTCCCTTTGCACTCCAAGATATATCAGACCAATCCTTTATTCATAAACAGGATACCCTCCTGCTGATTGTTTCAGCCTGTAGATTTCCTCTCTTGCAGATTTCACCCTCTCTCAATTTACACCTGGCTCAGTATGTAAATAGGCATGCATTGTGAGGCATACAATATACATTAGATATATGACCAGACAGGGAGATACCTTCTGCTTGAGAGGCCATTTCCGAGTGACATCGCCTTTTGCAGAACTGCCTCAAATCCAAGACCTTAAGAGCATATTTTTTAAGTTAATTTAACAAATAAGCCAGTGGGCTACTGGCTTTCAGTAAAAACCTCACATGCCACCCTTTGGTGAACTATTATGCAGATATGACAGATCCAGATAACACCAATGGGTCCCCAAATCAAACCTTTCCAGTTCCTCAGCATCCTTTTAGAAGTGTTGGCTCCAGAAATGGATATAGTATTCCAGTGCTGTTTACAGAGGTAATACCACCTCCTACTCCTAATAGTCCCCTCTGTACTTCAAGAATAGTCTTAGCCCTCTTGGCCACAGCATTGCCCTGAGATCTCATGACCACTAGATTATCCACCATGACCCCTGAATCCTATTCAGAGTCACTGCTTTCAAGGATGCAACTCCCTGTCCTGTAAGTGTGACCTATGCTCTTTGAGCCGAATGAACAAAAGATGGTAGGTGGTGTGACACAGTCACAAGGCCTCACTTGTAGATGCCTAGAAATTGCAATTCACAAAGCCTGAGTTAGGCATCCAGGCTTCTTACACAACGAATGGTGACAGATATACACCTCAGACTGTGATTCACAAAACCCAGTGCTCTAGGCGGGGAGCTGCCTAAACTACTCATTCGGAGATGTTGATGGGAGGGGATGTTTGCTAAGCACTGTCCCTCTTGCTGAGCTAGGCACTAAGTCCAGGCTGTGAGGAGGCATCAATCTCTGCTTGGGTTTCTCAGCTGTGAATGCTCTCCTGGAGTTAGGCACCTACAACATTTTAGCAAAAAGCTAAGCCCTGGTCTACATTGGTGGGGGGCGGCGGGGGGCGGCGGGGGAGGGAGCAAGATCAACCTAACATAGGCAACTTCAACTATGCAAATAGCATAGCTGAAGTCGACTTATTCAGGTCGACTTACTTTGGTATCTTCACGCCGCTGAGTTGACTGCTGCTGCTCCCCTGGTGACTCCGTCTGCACCTCTCAGCATGATGGAGTTCTGGAGTCGATGGGAGAGTGCTCAGCGATCGATTTATTGCATATAGATAAGAAGCGATAAATTGATCCATGAAAGATCAATCTCTGCCCGCTGGATCAGCAGATGGTGTAGACGTGGCCCAAGTAGGAGAAGTGCTTACCTTACAGCTCAGTGTTTCAAGCACTCACCTGGGATGTGGCAAACCAAGGTTCACTTTCCCCCCACCCTGCCTTCTTTGTCAAAGTAGGACAAAGAATTTGAATGTAAATCTCCAACCTGTCAGGAGAGTGAGCGCATCTCTGAACTACAGGATATTCTGATATGTGGCTTTCTTAGCCTCTCCTGTTGAAGCTGTTCCATTGTAGATGCTATAAGAGGGTTTACCCCCAGCCTCTATGCTCCTGAGTACAAAGGCTGGACCTCTTATGTGCCAGACCAACAAGTCCTTCTTCCCCCACACCCCCACCTTGCCAGTTGGGGTTTTTGGGGTTACCAATCGCTGCCACCAATCGAGTATACTTCTAAGACCTTGGAGGGCCCCCCGATCTTCCCCACCCCAACTTTGTCCCCCTCCCTGGGTTTCAAAGTCAGATACCTGAAGGCTGCTTTCCTTCACCCTCTGTCTCTCTGTACCTGAGAGGCAGACACCTGGAAACTGCTTCCCTTCACCCTCCCCGGCTGAAGGCAGACTTCCCTTAACCCTGACTCTGTCTTCCTCCCTGGAAGCCAAGTCAGATACCTGGGGCTATGCACTTCCCCCTACCTCCTCTCTTCCCTGTGAAGAGAGAAAAACCTTAAGGAAAATAAACCAGACGGTTTTATAACTAGAAAATTTAATAAAGAAAAAGGTTAAAGCAGAGATACAGACACTTTACATTTGGGGTTCCCCACTTTCTTCTGAAAAGGAAAGAACACCCCAAAAAGCACAGCTTAATAGAAGAATCAAAATCACTTACATCAGCTAAGTAGAAGTATCAGAAAAAGGTAGAGCCATCTTTATAGCCAAAGATGGTCTAGAACCCTTGCCAGCTACCTTGGCAAGCCTCCTGCCTTATGTGCAGCCAAGATGGAACTCTCCTGGCCCTGGCCTCCTCCCTGGAGACCAGCCAAGATGGAACTGACTGTTTTTCTCCTCCCTTCTTCCTGGGCTGGAGGCTCCTCCCTCCCTCATGGCAGGGAAACTCCCACGTCCTTTGTCTCAGACAACATAGCCCCCACCCAGGGAAGGCACACTGTCTTAGATAACATAGCCCAACCCAGGCAAGGCACCCTCCATACTTATGACAGATGCATAATAGTTAGAGTAGTGGGACTGGTGGGTGGGTGTCCTAGCCACTGAACTAGAGTCATCCTCAGTGCACACGTAACCTAAATCTTGCCATTCCTAACATGTGAGTGTTTTACTTTGAAATCTTAATGTTCTTTTTTGAAATGTTGGAGTAGGTTTACATAAACCCCAGGGGGGAAAAAGAGGTGCTGTTGACCCCTTATTCCCAAAGGCCTGGCACAAGGGCATTCACCTGGGATATGGGAGACAAGATTCAAACTTTAGAGTGGGGATTTGAATCTGGGTCTCCTGCATCCCAGGAAAATTCCCCAATCTCAAGGTATTCAGGGGTAGTTCTGTTCAGTCTCTCCTGTTGAGCTGTTCCACTTTGTATGAAATACTAAATATTCATTGGGCCACAGAGTGAGAATTATTGAATATTAGGATTGGAAGAGATCTCAGAAGGTCATCTGGTCCAACCCCTGCTCAATGACTCTATAACTTGGCGATTAAGGCATTCACCTAGGATGGGGACTCTAGGCTTCCAATCCCTTCTCTAAGTTAATCAGTTATTCAAAGTGGAACAGCTTCCATAGGAGCGATCACAAGAGAACCACCAGAAGGGCCTGATGGTTAGGGCACTATCTGGCACGTGGGAAACCTGAGTTCAAGTGTTTGCTATATTGCTGATTTCACTTCCCTTTTTAACCAGGATGTGTTGGTGTTTTTTTTTAAACCAAAGTAGCCTTATTTTATGATTGTCTAATTGTATTTTTGGACTTCTTGTAAAATAATCTTACACAATTATTTTCATTTTTCAGTTTAATTTTCCCCTCTCAATCCGTTTGGTCATAATTGTTTTAGCCCTGTGAAAATGCTCATTTTAAATATATATACTTGCTAGGGTATATTCTGTGTGCACATAATTAGTCAGGTCATAATCAGTTACACAAAATCACTTATTTATAGTTCAGTGATCAATTCATGTTTATCTATGAGATATGAGGTCTAATATAGAATTACCTTAAATTTAATTAATAGTTTCTGTGCTAGAAGATTGTCATCTATTATTTTATTAGAAACTGCAAGAATGTTTTACTAGTGGCAGCATGATACCCGCAGCCTATGTCCTCCAGAATGTAATTCCCCAGAATAACATGGGTCTTCTTTCCACACATTACTGGTGGATGCTTAAGGAGGTGCTTAGGCTCATCTGTTTTATTTGGTGGTCTACATCAGACCTATACCGGTACCACTTTCTTAGTTAGCAGATTGATTCATAAGCACAGCAGGTCCTGTGCTTCTGAGTTGTCAATAAGTCTAAAATAGGTAATGGCATCTTTGATGTAGAATGCCACCCCCAACCCCTGCTGCTGGCTCTTTCCTGCCTAAAGAGGGTGTATCAAGTGATTTTAACATTCTAGTCATGTGAATCCTCCCACCAGGCTTCAGTAATAGCAATTGTGCCAAATATCTTCTGATAAATTATTTCCAATTTCTCTCATGTGTTACCTAGTCTTCTGGCACTAGTATACAGGCAGTTTAAGAATTTATTCTCTTTACATTTCTTGATACCTTTATTACATTCATGATATCTTGAGTGGGAATTATATGTCTGAGCATACCATGGGAGATTGCCCACTACAGTACTCTGCAAAACAATAGTCCTATGTTACACCACTTACCAAGACAATACTTCACCTCCAGAACCTTCTGTTGTATGTTTTTGCTTTGTGAAATATGGAGTCTCTCTCAGAAGATAACATGTACTTTCTTCTCCTTTAGCTCCCTTTTGAAATCCAAGGTTTGTTTATAATCTGTGGAGTCATGTAATTCATGTCAGTACGTACCATACTATTCTATGCATAAATGTGTGCACACAACTGAATGCTCCAAACTTTAAAAATCTCTCCTTAGATGTCTTAAGTATATCTTTATTTCTTCAGATCTTTCCAAACTGTGTATTACAGCAAAATAAATCAAATTTAACAACTACAAAAAACCTCCAACTTAAAGTTTTTAGAGCATCCAAATACAATAAAAAAAATTATAAGGTGCATACTTCCATCTGAATTACCAAGCTAATAGCATCATTTGTTTTTAAGCATGATTGCACAAAACAATAACATCATAATTACATAATAAAGTAAAGGAACACAATTCCATCAGTCTTTGTTAGGAAATCAACATATATTATCCCTTCAGAAATATTTACTCAAAAAATATATAAAAAATAATAAAAACCAACAGAATTTCGACAGCCTGTGTTAGCACAGCAAGAGGGAGACATTGGTTCCAATTCATTGCTGACCTGTATAGGTAGACCAAACCCTTTTGTAGCCCCAGTGCTCTCAGATAAACTTCAACATTCCTCCATCATGGAGGATCATTCATGAGTGCTTGTGTGGAGACAGTAGTGGTTTATCATGTTTTGTTTTTAATAGTGGGATTATTTCCCATTTTTTGATGTCCAGAAAGTCCAACCAGTCTGTGCTGCAGTGTATCCAAGGCCCACAATTCTATCATGGGTTAGCTTCTGCTCATGGAAAACAGAGGAAAGAGAACAAAGAAAAATATAGAGTAAAATAAATTGGCCAATGACTTCAGAATGTAGGTGTTGAGCAATTAACTCTTACCTGCTTATGGATTTCTAAGGAACTTGTTTACTGCAATCAGTGGTTTTCAACCTTATTTCATTTTTTGACCCCTACACATTTTTGAATGAAGGTGCAGATCCTTTTGAATATCTTAGCCACAGGCTGCTGATTCCAGATTGAAAACCACTGTTCTATGATAACAACCTTTCGTGGACCCCTTTAGTCTCATAGAACTCATTTGGACAACTCATGTTTGTAAGCATTACATCCAGTAGTAATGACTTACCAGATCAGTGTCCAAAAGATAATCCATTTGTAGACATTGTTACTCTGTGGATTCTGACAACATTCCTTCTACTGCTATCCTAAGTTAACTTGGGAGGCATGCAGAAACTATATTGATACAAAGTTAAGGTTGTCATACTGAAATTCATTTACCAATGTTCAGTTCCCAACATTTGCCATAGGATTTTTATTGGTTCAACTGTGCAGCTTTATGGACTATATAGGCTGTATTGTACATGGACGCAACTATCGGAACAACACTGTCTCCAATTAAAAAGTGCTTCCTAAGTCATTAGGCTTAGGGGCTCCCAGAGCCAAAATGCAGACACAGAACCTCCACGTGACGACACTGGCTTTGTGTAGATTTCCCGTGAGCTTTGGATGAGGGGCAGTCCCACTGAGGTCAAAAGCTGCCCTTAGTTTAGTGGGTCTTCTTAAAATGGCTGCTGTCTCTCATTTTACCCAATGGGCCTGATGCCACAGGCTGTCCTTGGGAAATATATGATCTGCCTTCCACTGTTCCTAGAGTGGGTGAAACCCAGCTGCCAGTAGGAAAGATGCTGGTCCCTATGCTGTCATGAGTCTGAGGAGAATTCTGGGAGGAGACGAGGAATTGTGATAGTATTTATATCTGATAAGTCAACCTGCAACCTCAGTAGCAGTGACAACAATGTGAGATGGTGGCCATTTTGAAAGAGGGCAACTCTTCATAAGTTTATTTGAAGAACAGTATTCTTCTGTGAACTTGAGTTCTAAAGAATTTTTGAAAATCCGTAATCTTATTTCCCACCCACAAAATATTCTTTGTACCATATCTGCACTTTGAATTAAATAATGAAAGAATCATTGGGCCAGAAAAAAAGCTTCATAATGACTCGGTAGCGTGTGGTTAGGCATGGTCCTGGGATGTGGGAGACCTACGATCCAGTTCTCCTGCTTTAGTGACTTTTTTATTGACCACAGTGGAACAGCTTCAGCAAGAGAGACTGAGGGAGCCCTTCATACCAGAATATGCCATAGCTCAGTGGTGATAGGGCATTTGAGTGAGAGGTGGAAAGTCTCTGTTCAGATCCCTTCTTTCCCCTTCCAGCAAAAGGAGGGCTTGAACTAGAGGGTCTCCCATCTCCCAGGTGAGTAACCTAATCCATGGGCTAAAAGTTGCAGGAGAACCTCCCCCCTCAGCTTCTTGCTAAAACAGTATAGATTTACACCTGAGATGTCCAAGAAGAAATAGGTGTCTCCCTGTAGCCTGCATTTAGATACCCATCTTTAAGAGAGGGATTGGACATAGCACAAACTTCTCAATTTGGCAGATCCTCTTGGCTAGCTTAGACGAGGAGTGTCCTAGGGTGTTGACTTCTACAAATCTCAGTTAGAGCAAAACTTATCTTTAATGCAGGCTCTAGCAGGAAGTAAGCTTCCAACAGATACCGGAACTGCATATCCTAGAGATGGGATGTTCCAAGTTAGGTGTACAGGCTTTGAATGTTTAAATTGGTGGAGCTCAGTTTAGTAAGGGTCTGTGTGGCGGGTCTGGCACCGCAGCACCCCTTTGTGGCAGAGGTGGGGTGTGGGGTCAGACCCCAGCCACTCTCTGATCCCCAATCACAGGGCTGTATGGCCCAATGGCCAGAGTCCTTATAGCGTCCCTGAATCTCTGGGCAGTGTGGCCCAATGGCCGGAGTCTATATCTCACTCCCTGGTATCAGAGCAACATGGCCCTATGGCGAGAGTCCATATACTTTCCCCTAAGTCTCTGGATAGTGTGGCCCAATGGCCAGAGTCTATACAACCTTCCCTCAGTCTAAAGGTAGCATGGCCTAGCAGCCAGAGTCCATAGAACTTTCCCTAGTCTCAGGGTAGCTTTGCCTAGTGGCCAGGGTCCACACAACTTCCCCAAGCCACAGGGCAGTGTGGCTTAATAACCAGAGTTCATTTAGCTTCCCCAAGTCTCAGGGTAGCAT
The DNA here is from genome assembly GCA_032164245.1 of Sternotherus odoratus. Lineage (NCBI taxonomy): Eukaryota > Metazoa > Chordata > Testudines > Kinosternidae > Sternotherus > Sternotherus odoratus. The sequence goes on along the minus strand of JAVMKO010000002.1, from coordinate 126,112,493 downwards.
GGCCTAACAGCCAGAGTCTATATATTCACCTTGCAGGCAGGGTAGTGCAGCCTAGTGGCTGCAGAGGTAGGGGGACCCAGGCCCACCCTCTCCACCAGGGCTCACCTGACGGTGGGGCTTCCCCTGTCCCTAGCTTGGCGGTGATCCACCCGCAACACACCGACCATGTGTGTGTCTTTAAAACTCCCCTGGTCTCTTCCTACCTGCACCGCCTTGTCTTCCAGTTCTGGGGGTCCTCCAGTCTGTTCCCCTTTGGGTGGGGGCCTCAGATCACGTCCCGGCTTGGCTGGCCTCTGGAATCTGGGGTCCTGGCTGTCCCTCTGTAGGAGCTAGTGGTATGCCTCCTTCCTCTCTGGCAGTCAACCCCGGATCTTCAGTTGGAGCATGTCCAGCAGAGCTTCCGGGGCGTGGCTTCTTCAGCTAAAAGAGAAGGCTTAACCCCCGCGGTACCAGTGCGGGGCCGCTCAGCCCCATCACAGTCTGTCTGCATACCGGTAGGGAAGGGCTTAATTGAGGGTTAGCAACTTCTGCATAAGGCATTATTAAGACTTCTGTTGCAGGATATGTTTAGCAGCAAAGGGCAACTTAGTGGTAGAGCAAATCGTGGAAAAACTGCATGTCTTTGAAAAAATTCTCCTCCTGGCTTACCTTTGCAAGCCTAGATGATGGCTACATATGTAGAGCCTAGAGCAAGCATTTAGGAGTGGAGGTAAAGGACCTAGCAGAACATAGAACTGCTGTCTATATTACGATAATCCCTTAAAGAAGAAATCTAATTTTGTTATCCATTAGGTCTTTGAGGGAAGTAACAATTACAGAAGATATGGTCCTATTGACCCAGTAAAGGGAATTCGAACCTACCTTAGAGCCAAATGTATTCCTCTGCTTTTCCTTAGGATTTTATACAGATTATGTATTCATAGTTTTATGTGAGTATGTATTAATTCTTCTATTGAGCAACGTGCAGTCACTGCCTCTTCCAAAAAAATTAAACAGCAGGAAAGAATAACTTTCTTGCTTTGTGTCTTCTTAAGGGAAGTCTTAGCAGAGGGAAAATAACAGAGATTTCCCTTCTTGAATTGCTAGCACCTTGTTCACTTTCAGGATAATGTTGTCAATATATCCAAAGTTGCAAGTTCTAAGTCCGTCTCACAAACTACCTGGCAGAAGAAAAGATGTCACTCTAACCCAGGAGGAAACCTGGTGTGTGTGTGGGTGTGTTTTATTTTCTTTTAAGAGGTTGTCTTGGCCCTTTTTGAAGGTTTTTTTTTTTAAAAAAAGGAATCCCTTCAAAGGTTATCCTTATGATTGTGAAACAGACTTGTCATCTAAGCTCTCCAGTTGGCAGGCAGAGCTGAAACAGCGGTCTCCCTCCAAGTATTCACCATAGAGTTGATAAGGAACAGTCCAGAGACTGTATTGTGACTATGAAAGCAGCCTCTCATGAAAACATGAGCCTCCAGGGGAAGTAGAACTTTCTGAGGATGCCAAACAGACACGGAAGTTAACAGCAGCTAGTGAGGCATAGCCAGATTAAAGATGGTTGGAACCAAGGCCAGGGATGGGCAGTGTGGAGGCCAAATAAACATTTTATTCAGGTCATAAAGGTCTCATGATTGACAAGCACCCCATGAAAGAAAGTCCCAAGGTGGCTGCAGTCATCTGTGGCAAGACCTGGGCGATATTTGTATGTGAGAGGATAAGGGTAAAGTGTTAAATGGCCCTGCCACAGGTACACCTGCTGGCTGAGGTGTTCTTATCAATACATGGAGAGCTTCTATTTAAACGACTATATATTACGAAGCACAGCAATGAGAAGTTGCTCTAAGCTTCAGCCAACTAAACCCTGGTTTGATCCCAGCTATCTAGAACCCTGTTTCAAAATGGAGGATGACCTTTGATTTCCGTAAGCGTGACTTACTTTCTTACATGGCAGCTACTGCACACAGAGTGGATCCCCTCCCTCTGACACATCAGTCCCTTCTCCACCAATGAGGTGAAGCCAGGAGTTCTCAATCCATCCCACTTAGGGGTACTGAAGGACTGACTCCCAGACAGCCATGATCTCCCTCAAAGGGAACAGAATCTTACCATTCTGTTAAAGGCACATTCTGTCCAGACAGATGCTGGCCGGTGCACTGATCCTATAGGCAGACGCATTATTGGGCTACTGAAGCAAGAGAGGGAGAAGAGAAGCAGCAGGGGGCCTGGCACAAAAACCCTAGTCACCAGCTGAAAATCCCCATCAGAGAGCAGGCTGCATACCATAGCTATAGAAATAGCAAACTGGTTCTCAAGTATCACAGGGGTAGCCGTGTTACTCTTTATCTGCAAAAGCAACAGAGTCCTGTGGGACCTTATAGATTGACCGACTTATTGGAGCATAAGCTTTCGTGGGTGAATACTCACTTCATCAGATGCATCTGACGAAGTGGGTATGCACCCATGAAAGCTTATGCTCCAATAAGTCGGTTAGTCTATAAGGTGCCACAGGACTCTCTGTCGCTCAAACTGGTTCTGTGAGCGTGCCCTGACTTCTAAGTGAAGAGCCTGTAGTGCATCAAATTTTATCCATGGTTGCTTCTGTGGTGAATTTGTATATAGTTACCTAGTTGTTTCCTCAAACCAAAGGATTCGCTGTGAGAGAAAACAGGAGTTTTATGCAATTTTATGTTACTGTAAACCTAAACCTCACTGCTTTTCTTAACAGATGGTTCAGACTAGGCAGCAGGATTTCTCTCTGTACAATTCTGTTGTGAAGTCTGTTTTTTCTTCATCTTATTTGCATATCACCACCCACAGGTGAAATCCTAAAGTCCCGACTCCATTAAAACTCAAAGATTTCAATGGGAGATTTGTATGTGTATGGATGGTAATATATGGCTCTTTAACCGATTGATATAATTTTTTGTAAGTCCCAGAAGGAAACTGAAGTGACCAGATAATCTTGCTTTAATTTTAACACCTGTCTTGTACCAACATCTGGTTTTAATTGTGGATTTAACAGAATGGTTTTTTTTTTAAACTGAACATAGGTGCAACTAGCCAGTGAACAAAAGTGCTAATGAATTGAGCTTCCATTGCAATGCTACCTCACACTTTGATTTTATTGTCTCTTCCTCTCATGCCCGTACACACACAGTGAGTTCCTTTATTTGTTCTTGTACTATATGTATTGGACTGAAGCCAGTACCCTACTTCTTTGTAGATTTTTAGATATCAAGGGACAAATTCAATAGTGAGCTAAGGGGGTAAGGAAACAGTTGTAAATGATTAGTGGTAAAGTAGTGTAATTTGCACAAATTTGGGATCCAGCAGGTGAGTAAAACTAGTGCAATTTGTATACAAACAGGCAAGAGGCTATAAGGAAAAAAGAGCTAATAGGAATGTAAGATAAAATAGTTGTCTTTTCCTATGTGCTTAAATGTTGGAATGATCAGGGCTAAAGATCAGAGAAATTCTGAGAGAAAAGTATTGAGACCCCAAGAAAGAAATACTTACAAGAGTTTCTAAACTATTAATTCACAAATTATTTTATTAGATCCAATATCAGTTTCATCAACCAAATCCATAGAAGCAGAACTGTAAAGGTGCTTAATGTTTTGCAACAATCTTGGAAGAACCCACATACATGCCCCTCTAAAGGCACAGAGTCCCCAACAATCAAAAAATAAGTATGGAAATATGACATGAATTCACCAGGATTCCGAAGAGATATGGATGTTTATGGGTGTTCTTGTTATCCATATAATTACAAATGTAAGGATAAAAGAATTAAATTTTAAGTATTTTGGAAGAGATATAAACACTCATGCTTTAGCACACAAGTGGACCTCTGACAGAGATAAGGAAGACATTTGCTCTATGGGCTGAAGCATCTGTTGCTGACCACTACCACTGTCAAAGACAAACTACTGGACTAAGATAACTTGCCTGATTTAGTATGGCAATTTCTATGCTCCAAGCAGACAACATCTTGAATAGATGCTAATTAAATACCCAGACTTTCAGCAGGAATGTACATGATGAATTGAACAGCTTGTTATTCATAATCAAAATTCGTAGAAAACAATTACAATCATGAACACAAATGTTTAGATTAGCATCAATTGCAAAAATGATCACTTACATTTATTACAAAATAATTTTTGTTTTAACAATTTTTGTAGAAAAGGAGTGCATTAACAGTATCAATGAAACTGAAGTTATCCATTTTTAAATGCATTTGCTTAAAAACTGAACTTTGAATTAAAGCTTTAGTGTCAGTAATTATTACTATGAGTCTGATCTTGAACGATTTGTGCATGCAGAACTTCCATTTAAAGCACACAGTACACCCTTTTAAAATTGGGACCCCATATGAATTTAATTTTTTCCCCAAAAGTCATTTCTAATATTGATGCTTTATTTCTTGACTAATAAAGATCAGTAAATAATCACTAATTTTACCCCAAAGATAACGTTAAGCAGCTTTATTAGGAATCTGTCAAGTACTATGAACATTTAAAATGTTATGACATTCAGTTAAATATGTGCAATCTGGAGTGTTATTTGTGCAAAATTATTAGGGCCTAGTCTGGCTTGAGATGTAGACATGTAACTCTACACTGAGTTCAATGAGAGCTCTGCTCCACTTTCACATCTCTGGGCAGAATTTGACCTAAATTTACATTTTTGGAATTTAAAAGAAGAATCCTTAGCTAATATCTGTTAAAAAGCCACCACTGTAGAATGTTTAGAAAAATAAACATTTTAAAGTTACTGGCAGATAGCATTAGTGCAATTACTTTCACTTCCTTACTTGCACACAGTAGGTTAAAAAAATATAGTCACTTGTGAAAAAGCATAAAACATTTAAGAAACAGTATAGCTGCCAAGTAAAGAGAACAGGGGAAGAGAAGATTTCTGCAGCATAGTATATTCACAGTGCCCGTTCAATAGAGTTCAACACTTAATGCCTTTGAGTGCTCCAGAAAACAAGGTTTACAACTTGTAAACAAGTTACAATTCTTTTCATACAAAAATAGATCAGCTATGTAATTTTTCCAAAGACTTCCTAGCTGCTGATTAGCAAGTTGACATTTTTCATATTCAGGCATACAGTTGACATCTGGATCAACTTCTTTCTTTGAAGAACCATTTTTGGTAATCTGAATTGCTACATGGTCGCAATAATGGTGCTGGATTGCCATTGTAAGAGTTAGACTCGGCTTGTAGGCACTTCTGGGTTTGTACATGGAACAAAGTACCATCCTATAAAAGATGATGGAAAATTATTATTTACAGCACAGTCTTTAAATTAGAGTAATTCATTACATTTTACCAATTTTAAATGTAACATCAAACATCTATATCTAAGCTTATACTTTTCCTTAAGAGCACTGCATTGAATACAAGAGCCTGATGTCAAGGTCAAAAACTGTCTTTTGGGTTTACATGAATGTTGCTTTGCAGCAATGGGGCCCAAGAACCTTAATTCCTTTCTGACTGACACAATCTATGGATAGAGGAACCTATGGGGTTGCTCCCCCCCCCCCCCGATTGTCTGACAAAAATCCTTAGCTTTTTGCTTATTTTGTAAATAGTTTTTATTTCTGTTGGTAGTTTTAGGAATTTACTCATCTTGCTTAGGTGGCCATAATTTTAGTTGTGCCTCTATTCCAGGTGTGTGTGTTGCCCAGAATCTTTGAAGTTAGATGCCTATTTTGCAAACTCTGGATGGATGCAAGGTCTGCCAGCTCTTCATACACAGTCCCCAAGGAACATCAAACTGATGCCTAAGGCCTTCTGATTACAGAAGTCTCCAGTTCATCCAAGCAAATCTCAACTCCATTAGCAATGCCTGCCAGGAAATTAGCTTCCTATAAAGCTACATACGCAACTGTGGAGAAATCAAAGTCCCCTTCCCTAGTCCAGGAGGAGGTTCCAAGACTCAGCTGTTTGTAAGTTATGCCACAACCTCTCTTGGCTCCAGAAGGCAACAAATACCTCAGATGCTGGTGCAGATGCACTGGTTCTGAGTGGAAAACAGGTTTTACGGGAGTTCTGCTTCTTTACCAGCAGTAGCGGACTACTTGTTACATCTTAAATCTAATAATCTGTCAAAAGACACCTCTTTTGTTTCCTGTATTACAGATCACACTATTTTGAAAATAAAGAAAGCACATTTATAGTGCATACCTATCAGGTATCATTACAGCATATATTAAACAACTTAAAACACATGCCCCTAAATAGATCTATTTAGAAAGGGAATTAAAGAAAAAAACCTATATAATCACTCCCATTACTACCTAGAGAGCCTGATCCTTCAAGCCTATGTATGGCGCTCCCACTGACTTCAATAAAAGTTCCTGCAAGCCAATTGGGTCCTAAGTGGAATTTTTCATACATATAATGAACTAGGTCTCACAGTGGGCTTGTCTACCCAGTGGGGTAATGCACACTAACATGTTGCACATAGATTTGCTCCATATAGACCCTCCTGGTGTGCATAAAGGTTCCCTACTGCACCTTAGTGTAGTACCGTTTCAACGGCAGTAAATTACTTTGGCATGCACCAACAGCATCTACACAGAGCAGTTAATACACAACATGCTAGTGGGCTTTAGAAATCACAGCCATGTAAATGTGTGCTACCCACCATGAGGACAAGCCCAGGGATGAACTATTAACAGTTGTCTATTGCAAAATGCAAAATTTCTCTGATTTGGAAATGACTCTGGTAAAACATTACCATCCTGTATAAAAAGTTAGCACAAGAAAAATGTAATTATAATTTACAGCATAAAATTTGTGGGCCAAATCCAGAGGTCCTTTTTTCAGTTTTTACTCATTATTTCCTTAGGGCCTGATTTAAAATCCATTGGAGTCTATGGAAAACTTCTCACTGACTTCAATGACTTTTGGAACAGGCCTCATGACTTTAAATCAGGCAATTACCATCGGTTTCAATACATGTCACTATATTAACAGTATGATTATACATTATTACCAACATCTAGCGTATACATGTCAGAACATAATTCTGAACCTAATAACAACCACACACAAGACCGTTATGTTGTCTAATGGTTTCTCATGATGAACAACCAACATGACAAACATAAATATTTAGGGAAACTACATTTAAGTTCTGTTGAAAAACAATACAGCTACTTCACAGTCGCTTATAAAATACATATATTGGCTAAGGATGATGCAACAAACATCATAAGCAAAAATGTAACAAACAACCTAATTCTGCTCCTGTAGCAACTGCAGCCTTGTCTCTTCTTCATTCTGTTCCTTTCATTTTTCTAGAGAATGATTCTTCAAACTCTGATTCACATCATTAAAGATTCCCATAATTATGCCTCTACAAGGCAAAATGCCTCTCCCTATAAACTTTTCCTAAATGCTTTTTTAATGGCAGACTATGACCTCAATCTCTGATAAATTAGTGCCATCATACAGTTTCATATCAATTCCATCCTCCGATTTTACCTCTCTCCTAACTTTTTCCCTAGAAGAGCGTAAGAACTTTCTATTCTACAGCTGGAGATTCACCATTTTGGATGCACAAAACATCACACGGGGGCACATGACAAATTTGTACATTGCCCTTTCTCTCGTAACCTGTTCAAAAAGACTTGTGCATGGAAGGAACAATGTAAACCATATTTTCCATCAGCTAATGGCAGACCCCACAAAAGAGTCTGAGCTCCTATTTTAAATGCAAAAAAGAACCCAACCTTAATTATAGCATCATTGCTGCCTTGTCAAACTACATTATTCAGCTGGGTCATTTTTTCAGTAACAATTCCCAATACAAATCTATTATCATCTCTATTTGTGGCAGGAGGCCATCTGCAGCTCAAAAAGGGAAGTTAGGTAGGAAGGGACAGATTCATAGAAAGCCTTGAAGGTGGTGACTGGTAGTTTAAATCGAATACAACGGAAGATGAGGAGCTAGTGTAGGGATTCAAAGGGAGTGATGTAATCAAGTCAACAGCCACGGGAAAGGATTTTAGTGGCTCAAAATCAATACATTCGTTTTAAAAATTAATGCTTCTGAATGCAATGACCTCGGAAGTATTTCAAATCACTTTTTTTTCCCCCTTCAAATCTTGCTTCTTCTGAAGTGTCTGGGATCCATTCAATATATGTGTCATCTTAGGATACGTCTACACTGCACACTCCTTATGGCAGCACATAGCGTACTTTCACCTATACACACCTCTAGCACTGGTATAAATAGCAGTGTAGACAGTAAGGCATTGCTTAGGTAAGTGAAAACACACCTGAACCCTGTGGGCATGTACCCTGCACAGCTCTCTGAATGGCCAAGCAGTCCCTTCCCCATCTAATTGTGATTTTTAGCAATGTAGTGTCCTGGCGGGAGCCTTTTCCAGCTCCTAGCAGGGGTGGGAGGGGAGAGGGATAGCTCAGTGGTTTGAGCATTGGCCTGCTAAACCCAGGATTGAGTGTTCAATCCTTGAGGGGGCCATTTAGGGATATGGGGCAAAAATAGATATTGGTCCCATTTTGAACAGGGGGTTGGACTAGATGATCCCCTGAGATTCTATGATTCTATGCTGCAGGGAAAGGCTCTGGCAGTGGAGATAGCAGCACATCAAAATGTGGCCTCCTCTGGGCTGAAAGTGGGATGGTGGCATCATTTTGATGGACTCCCACTACTTGTCAAAATATCCATAGATTAGACTGCCAGAGATTAAGATGGTGAACAGGCACATTTTGATGCAGGACACATTTTGATGTGATGTGATGGGGAAGGCAGCAGGGACTGTATGGGGAGGGTGCTGAGGGCTTGGGGGAAGAAGGAGGTTATGGGACATTTTAGATCGAGGGGAGTATACCAAGGGATTGTGAACTATGAGGTCTGTGTGACAGCTGGGGTAGCAGGTATGGTTCCTGTACAGCAGGATGTGGGAGGTATATACTGGTGGATAAAAGGATTGCAGGGGTAAGAAGTACCATGGGGTGGCAGGACAGCCTTGGGATACACAGAGGTTGGAGGAAGCAGGGATGGCAGCAGGAGTTCCTGTGGACATGGGCAAGGAGAGGATAATACGAGTGATGTACAGGGGGATATGAGTATGTTTGAAGATAAGGGGAAGGGGATTTTGGACAGGGGAGGGCAGAGAAGAATGGTGGGCAAGTGAGTGGGCAGGGATAGGTGGGACTTCAACGAGTGAGGCATACGGTCTATGGGAGACAGCAGGGAGCATGGAATTGGCAAGGAAGTCTTGGGACATAAAGATTGGGATAGAATGGCAGGAACAGCAACAGGCAGTGGTGTGGGTGGAGGCATTGCTGTGGTGGGCGTGGGGATTGGAAGACAGTGGTATGGTGAAAGGAAGATGGGGAGACAAGGGATGTGAGGAGACAAGCTGCTGTGTGTGTGGGAATAGGAGCAAAGGGACTGGGGGGATAGATAAGTGAGGGTCAGGTGGCACAGACACCTGAAATACTCTCCCACCACTAGTGCCTCACGGTGCCAATATAATGCAGTTAGAGGTACCAAGATAGGAGTGCCAGAGGTGCACAGTGACTCTGCAACCAGGCACCATCAGCTCATCCCACAGCCCGTTTTCCCAAGACTTTCCCCCCACACATATCACCACGCACCCTGCTCCCTCTCCCATGGCCATACCATGACTTTTCAGCCCAAAATGGGCCATTGAAGAATTTTTTTCTGAGTCTCGCCTGTTTTGTAGTCACATAGCAAGAAAATTATGAATTTTTGTGATTTGAAAATGGACTCGCTTCCAGATGCTAGCATCACATAAGAGGTAGGTTACTTTTACAAGCAATTAATGGCATAATTTTGGATTGATAGACAATTCATCAGAATGCTTTCTATCTAAGAGCTTTGGATGTAACACCCCAATCTATATACTGGGTGTGGGCTGCTTGCATGATGACCAGAAACAACAAAGTTAAAAAATGACATGCTTACCTCTCTGAAAACAATTTTCTGATTTTCAGGAACATTTTGAACATTGTCTTGACACAAGTACATTGTCAAATAGTCAGTCCCGGGATCAACTGCTGCACAGGCTTCAGGCTGCCGGGTGTTGTAACGTATTTCATTATGAGATGTATATTCAAAAAACTGCAACCCCAGAGAGGAAACGAAGGACATTAATTTTACATGTGCAGTGTGCTAACAAAAAAGCATTTTATTCGAAAAAAGGATGGAGTAAGAGTAACAATTTCTGTCTATCAATGTACTAATAAGGTTAATTAGAGTTGTCTGTTCATTTAAAGTTAGAGAGAAATTCTGTTGAGAGTTTTCATTCCAGGAGTCTTGACTGCTAGTACTTACTTTACTTTCTATGGGAAATCAATCCTGCAGAAGTATCATCACCACATACTGGTTCTGGTAGCACCCATAATGTACTAAATGCTGTACAAACATGAAAGAAAGCAGAATTCCCTATGCTGAAAAAGTTACAAATCTTATAGGTTGATTTAAAAGTTTGATTGTAATGAAATAGTTTTAAATCTACATCATCCCTACATCACTGGGATGGAGATTAGTTTATAGATTGAGATTAGGCACCCATAATTTAAGTGGCAGGTTTAAGATTAGCAGCTGTGTTAGTCTGTATCCGTAAATAAGACGAGGAAGACTTTGTAGCACCTTAGAGACTAACCAGTTTATTTCAGCATAAGCTTTCATGGGCTACCCGATGAAGTTATAGCCCACGAAACAATTGAAAACAGCACCCAATGTTAATACAGGCGAGTTGCATCTTACATGGGGGTTATGTTCTGCAGTAAAGCAAAAAACGCATATAGTCAAAACTCATTGAGTTTAATGGTGGGCAGAATCGCCCGCCCTACAGATAACCATTTAAAAATGGTATTTTTCTCTTTTTTTGCCAACCGTGTAAACTTGAAATCACACATGTTAAATGCACGTAAGATGCAACCTGCATGTACGTTCAAAATATTCTAGTGTAGAAAGGCCTAGTCAGGAGTGGGGGCCAGCCACCCAGGCTTCTCAACAACCTGAGTGGGGAGCCTCTGGGCAGCAGCCCAGCTGGGAGTAGGGAACTGAAGGTAGCCGGGCTCTAGTTACCTGGCTTTCTTGTCAATTTCACAGCTTCTGGAGCCCTGAAATTGGCAAGATAGTCAACAGGCCACGTAAGTAACAGTCTACACAGACACTGCATCACCCTAACTACACCGACATAAGCACTATGCCTCTCATGGAGGTGGAATTATGATGTCAGCGTAGTAGGGCACTTACATTGGTGGGATAAGGCAGTCGTGTGTACACTCACATAATTAGGTTGACATAAGCTGCCTTATATTCCCTTCTCAGGGACCTGCTCACAAAACCAGAAGGCTTTTGCATTCCACCCTTCCGCCCCCCATTTATCTAGAAATTATCCCATGTGAAACAGTAACGTTCCTGTGATAAGTGCTCTGTGAACCAGCCTCCCCCATAGCCACAATGTCATTTTAGTGCCAATGGTTAACCCTAGAAATTTTATTCTATCCTGGAGGACTGATAATCATGGAATTCTGGAAGGGACCTCATGAGGTCATCTAATCCAGTCCCCTGCACTCCTGGCAGGACTAAATATTATCTAGACCAGCGTTCGGCGGCACCAGGGTCTTGCGCACCCCCGGGGGTGAGCTCACCCCACTTTGAAGACCACTGATCTAGACCACCCGATAGGGGTTTCTCTAACCTGTTCTTAAAAATCTTCAAGCTCCCAAGGCAATTTATTCTAGTGCTTAACTATCCTGACAGTTAGGAAGTTTCCCCTAATGTCCAACCTAAACCTCCCTTATTGCAATTTTAGCCCATTGTTTCTTGTCCTATTTTCAGAGGTTAAAGAGAAGAATTTTTCTTCTCCTCCTCCTTGTAACAACCTCAGTCTTCTTTTCTCCAGACTAAACAAATCCAATTTTTTGAATCTTCCCTCATAGGTCATGTTTTCTAGACCTTTAATAATTTTTGTTGCTTTTTTCTGGACTTTCTCCAGTTCATTCACATCTTTCCTGAAATCTTGTGTCCAGAACTAGACAAAATATTCCAGCTGAGCTTAATCAACATGATCTCTCACCACTGGTACTTAGCCTTACCAAGAAAGGCACTGGACTTTTGAGGGTTCGAACTCGAAGGTCAGCTACAAGCTAGGGTGACCAGATGTCCCAATTTTATAGGGACAGTCCCGATCTTTGTGTGTCTTTTTCTTATATAGTCTCCTATTACCTCCGATCCCATCCCGATTTTTCACACTTGCTGGCTGGTCACCCTTGCTACAACCCATCACTGTGACAAAACTTCCCAGACTGGAAGTGGTAGTCAGCATGCTTTCAGACTTGCATCCATGCAGATTTGGCTCCTACAAGTCCAAACTGTAATGGATCAGCTACTGCAGCCAACACTGGCCTCACCTTCTTTCCCCAATGAGTACTAATATTTTCCTTCTATACCCTACTCAGACTGATGCCACCCTCCTTATAACTTTTAGCCCAGTGATTAGGGTTATTACCCGGGATTGAGAGATCTGGGTTCAATTTCCCTCTCTGTCCATGTGGAAAAGAGATTAAAACTCGCAACTCCCATACTGCAAAAGTGTCCTAGCCCCAGGTTTATGGGATATTCCGGAAGGGACTCCTAACCTCCTCTGTTAATGCTGTTCCATTTTTATAAATAACTAGCATAAGTGCCCGGCGCTGCTCGGGTCAGTCGGAGGTGGGGAGGTGGCAGACAGCTGACACACCCTGACCAACCCCAACACCCCCTGGCTCACTTACCTCCCGACCAAACGCGACACCCCCACCTGACCCCCCCAAGCAAACCCAACACCCCCACCTCACCCCCCGACCGAACAGTGTATTTAATAATCTGTGTGCTACACAGTGCACCATAAGCCGGGGGGGTGTCGGATTTGGTCTGGGGGGGGTGGGAAGGTGTCGGGGTGGGTGAGGGGTGAGGGGTGGGTGTTGCGGTTGGTCAGGGGGTGTTGCGGTTGGTGGGGGGGTGAGGTGGGGGTGTCGGGTTCGGTCGGGGGGTAAGTGAGCCGCGGGGTGTCGGGTTTGGTCTGGGGGTGTTGCGATTGGTGGGGGGGTGAGGTGGGGGTGTCGGGTTCGGTCGGGGGGTAAGTGAGCCGGGGGGTGTCGGGTTTGGTCTGGGGGGGTGGGAAGTTGTCGGGGTGGGTGAGGGGTGAGGTGTGGGTGTTGGGGTTGGTCAGGGGGTGTCGGGTTTGCTTGGGGGGGTGAGGTGGGGGTGTTGGGTTCGGTCGGGGGGTAAGTGAGCCGGGGGGTGTCAGGTTTGGTCTGGGGGGGTGGGAAGGTGTCGGGGTGGGTGAGGGGTGAGGGGTGGGTGTTGGGGTTGGTCAGGGAGTGTTGCGGTTGGTGGGGGGGGGGTGAGGTGGCGGTGTCGGGTTTGGTGGGGGGGTAAGTGAGCTGGGGGGTGTCGGGTTTGGTCTGGGCACCCACCCCGACACCTTCCCCCCCCCCCAGACCAAACCCAACACCCACCCCTCTCCCCTCACCCACCCCGACACCTTCCCACCCCCCCAGACCAACCCCGACACCCCCTGGCTCACTTACCCCCCGACCGAACCCGACACCCCCACCTGACCCCCCCAAGCAAACCCAACACCCCCACCTCACCCCCCCGACCGAACCCGACACCCCCACCTCACTTACCGTCCCACCAAACCCAACTCGGATCCGTCGCAGGGGGGGGGGGGGGCCCAGAGCCGAGGGATTCCGGGGACCTTCGCAGGTGGGGGGGGCACAGAACTGATGGATTCCGGGGTTCCGTTGGGAGGGGGGAGGGGCAGAGAACTGAGGGATCTCCGGGGTTCCGTTGGAGGAGGGAGGGGTGAGCTGAGCGAGTGCGGTGTCTGTTGGAGAGGGTATTATGACATCATCACCACCTAACCGCCCAGCTGATGTGATTGGCCCTGAAAGACTTTCACCCCTGGGGGGCGTCAGAGGTGAGATCCGAAAATTTTTCGACCCTTACCAGCATCTAGACCCCCAAGACCCCTAACTGTACCAAATTTCAAGTCTCTGGCTCAAACGGTGCGGGAGGAGTTCGCTGTCATACATACATACATACATACATACATACATACACCACTTGACTTTTATATATATAGATTAAGTAGTCATTGGAGCAAGGACTTGAACTTGGGAGTCCCACCCCCTAGTGCAACATTAACAAATTCTGGTGATCTGTTAGTGTCCCCATGTTTTGACACAGGGAGTTAAATTTTGGCAGGGGGTTGCCTGTCAGTCAGGGATGTGCCTTTTACTGTTCCTGTTAATGGCATAGGAAGACTGGGAGCCAGAGGGGGGCGTTATATTGTGATACCTTCACAACAGAATGAGAGTTAATTTTCTTTTATTTCTAATCAAGAAAAAGAATAATGGAAAAATGTCATCCTCTCACAATAACCTTTTAAAAGCATGAAAATAATAGTTCTCTCTATTGGTTTTGTCTTTTTACCCTGGTACTTTTTTTTCTATTGGAACAAAGCTGAAATTAATATGTTTTTGTTGAAAAGCTTTCATTAGAACATGAAAATATACTAAAAAGGAATCCCGGAGTATAAAATTATTAGATAAATGCCTTTTGGAGTTCATCCATTCCTATGGATTTGATTAGCTCTGATGTCAATCCATGGAAGTAGTCACTTCTTTCTATCAAAAAACTAGCTGAGTAAATTATCTGTTTATTTCATTAATCATCTCACTGAACTACTCATTTGAGACAGCGTGTTGGGGGGAGGAGGATTGAATTATGGAACAAGCAAAGGGATGACATTTAACGTGCTTAAAATCTAAGATGTGCCTAACTTCACCCAAATCCCTTGGCTGTGTGATGTACGACTACACCCCACCCTTCATCTGTCTTTGTCTTCAGGGCAGGGACAGTTTCCTGTGTTTAGAGAGTACCCACACATTTTGGCCTCTGCTGCAATCTAAACTATCAATACTATTAAATATTAACACTGATAATACAGCTACATGTAATAAATCTTACTGCCACATGATAAATCATGGCAGGAACAACGATGTTCTCAATTAAATTCAGTGGAAGTTTGGGATGCCTTCCCCCCCTCCCCCCCCCCCGCAAAAGAAGGTAAAATGAATTCTGTATTGAAGGTTTCCCCTTGAAGAGATCTCTGCTTACACCCCTTTGTATTTTAATTTTCTTCATAGTCAGACAGTTTCCAGAAGTTTACGAAGGTGACTGGTAAACTGCATGACCCTCGTCAACTCTGGTGCTCCTATGAAACTATTTATTCTTCTTGGAATATCTTGTTCGTGTTCACTTCCCCAAACCCAGCCACCTGCTCACGGTTTCTAGTCCCACCTGCCATACGCTTACATTCCTTTGCCTCTCAACCACACACCTATTTCTCCACCCCTTCCACTCGGGGCACGCCATATCACCTCAGTCCTGGAAGGAATCAGAAAACATACCAGGATGGCTAATACACCAATACATCAGAAAGAGTACTGGCATGTGGAGGCACCAATCAGTCCTCATGAAAGTTATGTGAAACCCCCGCATTAAAAGAATACTTACTCAAATATCTTAAGTTATCACAGTCCTGGAGCCCGGCAACACTTTCAGAAGGTTAAGGTCTCATGACTGTATGTAGATAGACCAAAATAGTACACAAAACTAAAGCAATTTTTGTACTTGGTATTTCAAACCATGAGAAGTAAACCAGACATGTACCCAGAAGCCTCCTGCTGCGGGACAAGCCCAAGAAAGAAAACAACAGAACACCGCAAGTCATCACTTACAGTCCTCAGCTAAAACCTCTCCAACACATCATCAGTGATCTACAATCCATCCTGGACAACAATCCCTCACTTTCACAGGCCTCTGGGAGGCAGGCCAATCCTCGCCCACAGACAGCCTGCCAACCTGAAGCAGATTCTCACCAGCAACTATACACCAAACCATAGTAACTCTAACTCAGGAACCAATCCATGCAACAAACCTCGATGCCAACTCTGCCCAAATAGCTACACCAGCGACACCACCACAGGACCTAACCAGATCAGCCACATCATCACCGGTTCATTCACCTGCACGTCTACCAATGTAATATACGCCATCAAGTGCCAGCAAAGTCCCTCTGCTCTATACATCAGCCAAACTAGATAATCCCTACGTAAAAGGATAAATGGACACAAAACAGATATTAGGAATGACAATATACAAAAACCTGTAGGAGAACACTTCAATCTCCCTGGATACACAACAGCAGATTTAAAGACAGCCATCCTGCAGCAAAAAAACTTCAAGACCAGACTTCAAAGAGAAACTGCTGAGCTACAGTTCATCAGCAAATTTGACACCAATCAGCCAACTACAAAAGCAGTTTCTCCTCTCTCCGTGTTCACACCTCCAGATCAGCTGCTGGAAGTGGGCCTCATCCTCCCTGATTGAATTTACCTTATCTCCAGCCTGACTCTTTCCTGCATATTTATACCAGTCTCTGAGATTTCCACAACATTCATCTGATGGAAGTGGCTCTTCGCCCACTAAAGCTCATGCTCTAAAACATCAGTTTGTCTATAAGGTGCTACAAGATTCTTTGAGGCTTCAAACCAAGAAAGCAAATATCAAAGTTGAGAAAGGATCAGGTTCTAAAGGAGTTTAGAAGAAACACCTTTACCCAGGAGGGCAATTAATATGTCTATATAGAAAACAGTTAGACAAGTATTGAGATGAGAACACATTTCAAAAGAAACAATTGCTTGACAGATGTGGGCAGACTTAGATGGGTCAACATGGCTTAGCTATCTTCCAAATGTAACTTAGAACTGTGAAAACCTGACTTCAGTTTTCTATTAGACACAAGAATGTTAACAGAATCTCATAGAGGAACCAAAAATAGAAATGGTGCTGGCTAAGATCACATTGCAGTGGCCACATGTTCCCTCAGAAATACGGTCAAATTTTTACTTTGTATCATGCATCCTAAGAGGGTTAATCTAACATTCATCATAACTAAAGGGAAAAACAAATCTTACCTGATTTTGTCCCATGCCATGGCATGGGTATAATATGATTCTGTGCCCTGTTACTTCATGTTCATTTGGAGGGTTGTAATCAAAGCAGTAATTTGCCATTCCTCTATTTTTCAGCTAAATAAGACAAAAGAACAGATTAAAGCATCAGCCTGAAATAGATACATGTGTCACTTCATACCCCTATGTTGTATTATAGGCTTCCCACTCCCAGTTCTGAACCCTGGTAGAGCTGGTTTCTCTGGATCAGGGCCTGGCAACAATACAGCTGACAGAGGTGACCTTGTAAAACTGAACCTGATAATAGTGGACCAGAGTAGACCTCGTGCAGCTGCCTTTGCTGAACCAGAACTTGGCAGCGGTAGACCTGGCAGCAGCAACTTTGCCAGATTGGATTGGAGCAGGCCTACTATTTCTGACTTGATTGGAATGGGCCATGCCTGGAAAAAGTGTAGGGGAGGCACTCACTCGGATTGCCACATAATCTAACAAATTCTTGAGTCTGGTTTAAGTAAGTGGTGACTGTGGCCCTTTGCCCCCTGCAAAGTAGCCAATTAACCACTGAGCATGCAAAGTCTGCCACGCCCCCGTCATTCTTTTTTTCTTTTTGTTCATTTAATTTTTCTTGTTTTTTAACTGGAGATTTATTTCATTTTTTAAAAATAAAAGGACTCTTGTGCTTTTGAAGTAGAGAAAAAACCCAGCGAAGGCAACTAGTGTTTAGGATTTAAGTTCCTAAAACCTGCATATGGATACAATTTCAGTGGTGACTTGAACCAAATGTTTTATTTATTTTTAAAGGAATGTCATAATGTTGAATCCAGCCTTTCTTACTCCTACTGACGACACTTGCAGAAGGATTACATTATTTTGTTTAATTAAAAAATATTCCACAGGCAAATCAACAAGGACTTCCAATTAATACAAATATCCAAGATAAACAAAAGTTACTTGAAAATTAGTTGAACTGGGGAATAATGATAATTTTTAAATGTATACATGCTTTGTATAGTCATATATTACCCACATACATGAATGTTGAAACAAAACAACTTCTGTAAATAAACATTAACGCTAAATGCCTCTTGTACCTGAATCCTACTATGTCGCATATAAAAGAATAAAACAGGCAAGGTTAGTGTCCCTATAACTACTGAAGGTGTAATTTTGCTTCTTCTCAAGTACTAGGTAATAATTATATCCATAGTTTCCAGTGCAGTGAATGGTTTTCCTCCACTTTTACCTACTACCCAATCTCCTCTTTCCACATTTTTTGTATTCATTTGCACTGTAATTCCTTAAACCTCAAGAACACTTCTTACACACCCTTCTCCAGATGTTTCTCACCATTCTGGTGAGTGCATTAACACCATTAACCAACATCTAAGTAAACAATAAATGTGATTTTGAATTCTGATAGATCTCTATCTGAGCAGCTGTAAACCTTGCAGCTTACTGGTGCTTTCCAGAGCTAAAGGAAGTCTCCCTGGCTTCGTTTTGATTGTAGAGTGGCGTGGGGCTTGGTTACACTGGCACTTTATACAGCAATAAAGCCTCCCAGAGTGCTCTACCTCACTGGCAGCACACACAGAGCACTCTAACTCCCTGGCTATACCGGTCCTGGTACTCCTCCTTGCCAGAGGATTAACAGCCGTTGCATATTGGGTGATACGCTTTAGCTCCAGTGTAAATGGGTAGTAACAATACTGTACTGTGCTTTGAGTGATCTCTGGAAATGCCCCCTAATCCACTTAAATCAATTGACCTCTCTTCCCTTTGTTTTGAACTTGGCTGGAGGAATGCAGAAGTACCTTTTCAGAGCTTATCTGTAACTGGGCAAATCAACAAAGCAAATGTTTACCGAGTGAGTGAATGAGAAGCAGAAGATTAGGAGGATCTGCATTTAAAAGACAGCGTGCTCCAAAAATCCATTCCCTCTCTCCCTCTGCATACACACAGCACACTCCACCCCACCCCCCTCGTTTGAAACGCACGTTGCAGCCAGCTGAATAATGGGATAGCTGACCATAATGCACCACTCCCAATGCCGCTGCAAGTGCCACAAATGTGCCACGCCAATGTGGTTGCGGCCGTCAGTGTGGACACACGGGAACACCTTCCCTGGAGCTGTATCTGAAGGTGGGTATAACCGAAAGCGCTATAAAGCTGCAAGTGTAACCAAGCCCTTGGTCTGAAGGCAGTTGCATTAAAGTCTATTCTATACCTTTTGTAAATTATTATGGTTTGACCAAGAGAAATTTAGATTTACATTTAACACTAGTAAAGAGCTACCTACAAAAACAGAAAAGTAAAACTGAGCAAAGCTTGAAACAACTATAAAAATTACAACCCTCCCCACAATACTTGTACCCCATACTTATAATAGTCTGATATGAAGGAATATCAGATTGAAGGTATGCTGAATTATACATGACAATAATTTTCATACATAAACTAAAATAATAAATGGGTTTCTCTTGCCCTCAATAACTGACTTCAGAGTTGGAGGTATTACTCATTAGTATGCTCAGAATCTGTGTTAACACACTGGCAATTTATTCCAATGGGAAGATCAATGGAGTCAAATATTGACCCCAGCTATCATGCCCCAGATGACCATTCCAAGCAAAGACATCAGCAAGAGTGCTCCACTAGCATCTGACCAGCATAAACATTCACCTGCCTATACGCCATTAAACATCACAATGATTATCTCCAAATTTAAGTTAGCCATGTGTATTCTACAATATTATTGACTTTTAGGCACAACACTATTTTGTGTATGTGTGCATAAATTAACTGCAAACCAAATTACTCCACATACATACAACTCTCTTTGTATGCTACAGACAAAGTAGACATAAAGGAGAGGAAAATTTAACCAGGGATCTGAAACTGCAAACTCGCTGTATAAAGAACATAAGAAAATACGAATGGTCGCACTAGGTCAGACCAAAGGTCCATCGAGCCCAGTATCCTCTCTACCAACAGTGGCCAATGCCAGGTGCCCCAGAGGGAGTGAACTAAACAGGTAATGATCAAGTGATCTCTCTCCTGCTATCCATCACCACCTACTGACAAACAGAGGCTAGGGCACCATTCCTTACCCATCCTGGCTAATAGCCATTAATGAATTTAATCTCCATGAATTTATCCAGTTCTCTTTTAAACCTTGTTATAGTCCTAGCTGTCACAATCTCCTCAGGCAGGGAGTTCCACAGGTTGACTGTGTGCTGTGTGAAGAAGAACTTCCTTTTATTTGATTTAAATCTGCTGCCCATTAATTTCATTTGCTGGCCCCTAGTTCTTATATTATGAGAACAAGTAAATAACTTTTCCTTATTCACTTTCTCCACATCACTCATGATTGTATATACCTCTATATCATATCCCCCCCGTAGTCTCCTCTTTTCCAAGCTGAAAAGTCCTAGCCTCTTTAATCTCTCCTCATATGGGACTCGTTCCAAACCCCTAATCATTTTACCTGTCCTTCTCTGAGCCTTTTCTAATGCCTGTATATCTTTTTTGAGATGAGAAGACCACATCTGTATGCAGTATTTAAGATGTGGGTGTACCATGGATTTATATGTCAATAAGATATTCTCTGTGTTATTCTCTATCCCTTTTTTAATGATTCCTAACATCCTGTTTGCTTTTTTGACTGCCGCTGCACACTGCATGGATGTCTTCAGAGAACTATTCACGATGACTCCAAGATCTTTTTCCTTGGTTAGTTGTAGCTAAATTAGCCCCCATCATATTGTATATATAGTTGGGGTTATATTTTCCAATGTGCATTACTTTACATTTATCCACATTAAATTTCATCTGCCATTTTGTTGCCCACCTAGTTTTCTGAGATCTTTTTCAAGTTCTTCACAGTCTGCTTTGGTCTTAACTATCTTGAGCAGTTTATCTCATCTGCAAACTTTGCCACCTCACCTCTTTACCCCTTTCTCCAAATCATTTATGAATAAGTTGAATAGAACTGGTCCTAGGATTGACCCATGGGGAACACCACTAGTTACCCCTCACCATTCTAAAAATTTACCATTTATTCCTACCTTTTGTTCCCCGTCTTTTAACCAGTTCTCAATCTATGAAAGAATCTTCTTTCTTATCCCATGACAACTTAATTTACATAAGAGCCTTTGGTGAGGGACCTTGTCAAAGGCTTTCTGGAAATCTAAGTACTCTATATCCACTGTATCCCCCTTGTCCACCTGTTTGTTGATTCCTTCAGAGAACTCTAATAGATTAGTAAGACATGATTTCCCTTTACAGAAACGATGTTGACTTTTGCCTAACAATTTATGTTCTTCTATATGCCTGACAATTTTATGCTTTACTATTGTTTCAACTAATTTTCCCTATACTGACGTTAAACTTACTGGTCTGTAATTGCCAGGATCATCTCTAGAGCCCTTTTAAAATATAGGCTATCTTCCAGTCACTGGATACAGAAACTGATTTAAAGGACTGATTTAAAAGATGATTTAAAATATACCTAATTACCTCAAATTTCAATTCAGAACAACTTTTTATATAGTATTTATGCTCCATCAATGTGTCATCTCATCTTTGTGTCCCCTGCACACATACTTTTGTTGTGCAGACAAATTCCTAACATGTACTATCAGTATTTCCGCCTGACTATAACTGGATCTCTTATTTTGCAAACTCAGGAATCTTCTGTCATTTTACTGGCATAAAGTAGGCCTTTTAGAGATCTAAGAACCTGATATATGGGTACAACCAGGTACTAAACACCTAATGATGCAAGGTGAACCTGCAGATATTTACAGCCATATACTGCAGACACAAAAATAAAGGTTTAAAAATCTGGTCCTGAAACCATTTATGCATGAATTCACCAGTCTCTTGTTCCAAGGCTGGAATAGATGAGAGGGTTTGTGAAAACACTATCCTCTCCCATTAACTGACAAAGATAGCTTGCTTTGCGCTGACAAATCTAGTACCATAATAGTGTCCATTCATTCATGTAATCTCTCAATATTTTTTCCAACATGTATCAAACAAGCTTAAATCATGCAAGAAGAGTTAAAGTAGGATATAAACAGAAACTTAGTATGCGATTTTAAATTTGTTCGTGACTTACCTTAATATTTTAGTAGAATGCTGCATTAAAGAAAATAAAAACAAGAAAATATTTGTTCTCCTTATGAAGTGTTTACTTCAGCTCATAAAAATCAATAATCCTGTCCATGCAAGATTTCTGATTGTTTCTTTGCCTATATAATTTTTTGTCTTCTAGGCTGCATATTCTGTAACCACAGTTTGTCACCATTCCCTTTGGAGGTTGGGGATAAGTAATAAAACTGCAAATGTTAAAATATTCTGAAATATTAGGGACTATTTCTGACAGAAAGACAGGATAGAATTTTCAGAAAGAGTGCTCAACATTGGCTCATTGTCACTTGGAGAGGAGTTAGACTTCTAACACCAACTGCTATTTAACCCCCCCCTCCTAAAATCATAGGTGAACTGTGTTTGTGTCCTTCCACTTCCTCAAAGCCTAACAGATTTCAAAGAAGTGGGGATGGAGAGTGGAGTCTCTTGTCTGGATCTGTATTAACAACCTGAGAGCTCTATTTACAGATGAATAACCTTTTTGTTACCTTTTGATATAATCACTACAGATCCTCACAGTGATAAAAGCAGTGATAAACACCAAGGAGGTAGGACAGAAGCAGCTCTCTCACCTAAAGAATGACGACTGGAAGTCTGCTTTCCTGAACTGGACATCAGACCTCAAGGTGAGATCAACAATATTGCTAGGCAAACATATTAACTGAGCACCAAGCATTGGCTCTGCAAATCTCTGCAACATGGATTTTCTGATGGCATACCTGAGACACAGAGACCCCTGGGCAAAGGGTCCCCTCTTCTTGCAAACATCTTTAACCTCAGACCGGACAAACTCATTACATCAAACACACATTACAGGATATTTATCCATAAAGAGCAACATTTGAAGTATCTCCTGAAAGCTTGTAACTTGTCAAGATTCATTATTATTAAGAGTTGTGTACGGGTAATATTTAAGAAAAAATGCATTTATATTGAAAGTATGTTTTATAGACTTGGAATAAAAATTAGTCAACAAGGGTAATGAGGCTCAGTGTTGGCCACACCAGCAAGAGGGGGTTATCATCCTTGCCTAGTCAGTTGGTGAGGTAAGGCAAGGTTCTGTTTACCCTTGCAACATCCCAGAGCAAGCAATGAAAACCATCTAAGACAACAGCCAACAATTGAAACCATTTGGACATCTTGTAGAACTCTGAAGTTAATGGGAGTTTTGTATGAAAGAGGATAGTAGCAATAGAGGTAGTACAGACTCTCACAGTGAGGTTCTGTTTTGAAAGGGGACTGGAGTTGCAGGATTTAACAGTTACTGTCTCAATTATTTTGATCAACTGTGCTCATTTTACCAGAAAATAAAGCTATTTTTTTCTAGTTCTGCAACTCAAACCTGTGCTCCTCAATGGTTTTACATGAGTCTGGGAGGAATGGATGAGACTGCTTTGGACTGGCTGCATTCTTTCCTTGTTCAGAGGTCCCAAAGGATTGTATTGGACAATTGCTGATCAACTCCAAGTGCTCTTTCATATGAGGTACTGGAAGGTTCCAACTTATCACCTCTTTTGTTCAGTATGTAATGTATCTCTGGGGAACACCCTGCACCCCTATGTTCATCCTTTATAATAGGATTGTGTTGCCCTGAATGCAGAGTTTGTCATGTCTTCGGAAGGCTCATGATGCACTGAGAATTGTTGTCCTAGTAATGTTATAGGTTGTAATTTCATGTATATAGTTAATGGGGCTGAAAATGTATCCTCATGGCTTAAAACAAACCCAAGGAAAACTCTCCAGGAACAGAGGGGCAGTTCACAGCTCATAAAGGCACATATGGGACAAACCCAGCCCAGCCTCACAGGAACAAAGGACATTGGCCTAAGCAGCAACAAATGATCTGTTTGAATCTCCAGTGAGTCACCCCCCTTCCTTTGCTCAGTTTGAGACTTATGATGAGATAATGTTCAACTGACCCTGAAGGGGAGGGCACAGCCCAAGAGGGAAGAAAGAACATGATAAAGGGAGAGACATTCGCCATGCTCTTCCGCTCTCTCCCACCTATATCTACAGACACCATCCCCACCCGACTGAAGCGCTGATAAAAGGGGAGAGCCTGGCTGAAGGGCAACCAGCCAGCCTGTGGTACGATGCATCTAAGTTTATAAGGGCACTGAAAGTGTGAGGATCAGCTTAGAATGCGTTTTGCTTTTATTTCATTTGACCAAATCTGACTTGTTATGCTTTGGCTTATAATCACTTAAAATCTCTTTTGTAGTTAATAAATTTGTTTAATCTATCTGAAGCAGTGTGTTTGGTTTGAAGCATGTCCGAGGCTCCCATTGGGCTAACAAGCCTGGTGCATATCAATGTGTTTGTTATATGAACTAATATAAACTGCGGTGTCCAGCAGGCATAACTCGACACTGCAAGATGGAAGTTTCTAGGGTTGTGTCTGGGACCAGAGATATTGGCTAGTGTCATTCGGTTGCACAATCCAAGCAGCGTCTGGTCAAAAGTGCTCACTCACGTAGCTAGGAACAGCTTACATGCCAAAGGGCTGGTCTCCACTACGGGGGGGGGGGGGGGGGGGGGGGGAGGGGGGCGGGAAGAGATCGACTGCAGATACGCAACTTCAGTTTGCGTATCTGCAGCCGACTTACCTTCCGTCCTCATGGCGGCGGCAGTCAGCGGTGCACTCCCCCGTCGACTCCAGCTTGCGCCTCCCGGCAATCTGGAGTTCCGACGGGGGCGCCGCAAGCGATCGATTTCTCACGTCTTCATAAGACACGAGAAATCGATCGCCAGAAGATCGATTGCTACCTGCCAATTCGGCGGGTAATGAAGACATACCCAAAGGCTGTGCGTGAACAGCCCAGGAGTGGGGGTTCTCACAGCAGAGCAGGGTAAGGTTGGCTCCCAGAGCCGAGGATTGGTGTGGCCTAGCAGATCACTGGTCCAGCATATCACTGGTGCTGATAACACCTGGGGGAATGTCACAGTCTGTTAGGGGAGTGAATGAAGAGACTTGGGCTATGGTGTTGTCAGTATACTGACAACACACAGCTTTATTTCTCCACTGAGAAAAAATCCAATAGAGGCGGTTAAGTGACTAATCCAGCGCTTGGCAGTATTAAAGCATGCTAGGTCAGTCTGGCTCAGTCAGGACAAGACTTAGGGGATGTTTATTGTCTGAAATTAAAAACCACAAGTGTCAAAACTTGCTCTAGGAAGGGCCTGAGATTATAAATGTGGGATAACCACAGCTATATTTGGTGACATGTAGGATCACTTGTCCATGCCTGGCTAGAAGGGTACAGCCTTATCTTTCGGATGTGGCTTTTGCTACCATCCTCCATGCCTTTGTCCTCTCAGAATAAGATTATTGCAGTGCATCTTAAATCTACTTATAAAATGCAACTGGTGCAAAAGGTGGCCGTCTAACCGGTGAGTGACCAGTTAGACTGCAAAAAACAAAACCAAAAACAGAAGGAAAAAAAAGTGTCAGCGAGTGCTGAGTCTCAAGGTTCAGGAAACAAACTCAGGTTTGCACTACAGGGCTGAAAATAACACTGCAGACATGCCTGCTTGGGTTGCAGATGGGCTCTGAGACTCACCCCTCTCTTTGGGGTGGGCAGAAATGTCTACACTGCTATTTTTTAGCCTGCACCATGAGCCCTAAGAGTCAGAGTTAGCTGATCTGGGTTCTGAGACCGGCTGCTGCAGTTGTTGGTTTTTTTGCAGTGTAAATGTATCCCTGAGTGTCTTAGCACATGAAACCTGTGCTCAGGGAGCTGCACTGGTCAACGATTACCTGCAGGATAAACATTCAAGTGTTAATTTTGACATATAAAGTCCCAAAAGGTCTGGGACCAGACTATATGAAGGATGACTACCGTCCACTGCTTCCCATGACAGAGCACTACAGTTGTGGTCACTGGAGGTGCTCATGCTTGACGTAACAGAGAAAGGACAGCTGGCTGAGCATTTTCCATAAGGCCCCCAGGGCTCTGGAATATCTTCCTAAAACTGGCCTGAAACCTTTCAGATTTGTCAGCTTTGATGGCATGCTTTGGAGCCCTTTCGAAGGAAGTTCAGAAACTGAGGTGCTATTTGTTGTACTGGACTATTAGCATTTTTTACACTAAGAACAGCTGCTTGGTAGAAGGAGTGATGCTAACTGAGATGTGTACTACTGATAACCAACAGCATGCTCAGCTGATTGGTGTGGGTGCTTTTTATTGCTAAAATAAAAATAAAATTCTAAAAAACATTAATAGAAAAATAAGAGTTATTTCCTGTGAGTCTAATCTCAGTTATGTGTTCATATATGTTTAAAAGCACTTTATTCCTGTTTTCAAGTTATAAACTAAAAACATAGCCCCAAACCTCAACAAATGTTTTTCCCCCTTATCTGTAATGTTTTAAGAAATGTTGCAAGCCATACTTACTAACACCATTAACCCACTTAAGACTTAATTTTGAGCTGCAATTTATGGTCTTAACCATACTATTTAACTTTATATTATATTTCTAATACCCACCAAATGTTAGTGTCTACCCAGTCTAATTAAATTCTACCAAAATCAGTGTTTTCTGAAATAAAAATATCAGGTACATCTCTATCTTCCATACTAATTAATATAAGAGAGGAGAGAGTGACTTAGGGAGACACTTTCCAGACACCAATGAAACATGTTGCCTACCATTCCATAGAATCCAGCTCTGTCTTCAGGTACATGAAGTTCAGGATAAATATTCTCCAAAAACCATTTAAAGTCTTTACATTTGAGCTTCTCTCGAAGCAGCCTCCTTTCTGTCACATCTCCATAGGGCTCCTACAATAAAATAAAATACAATAGAAGAATAAGAACAGGTGCTTTCTGTTAGATTAGCAACATACACTATTAGAAAACTGATCCTGCAGTGCTTTCTCTCAGGGAAAAAAACTCTCATTGCAGGGCCCTGGATTTGGTTTCATTATTATTAAATTTATTAATATTTTAACAACAACAATTCTTTCTAACACAGTGCAAATTGATTTCTTTAAAAAAAAATCTGTTTAAAGTGAGAACACAGTAGCAAATTCACAGTTTAAGGTTCTTTGACTGGATATTTGAATGTCTTAATAACAGTGCATGAATTTAAGTTGAGTGCTAAATTATTCTCACCATCCATTTGCAAAATCCTCTCTAAAGACATCATTAAACTTAAATGTGTTTAAAAGTTTGGAAATTCTCAATTAAGGTTGCCTTTGAACTTATATCTTGCAAATTAGTAAATTCAATAAAAGAAAACTAAGTTTACAAATGGAACCTTAAATCTGCTAAAGAAAGGCACCACGCGAACTCTTCACTTGCTACAGATTCCAACAGAGCTCACATCATTTCTTCAAATCTGTCTTCAAAATCCACTTCCTTCCGTAGTCCCAGGGTTCTCAACCTGTGGTCACAACCTCATTTGCAATCCCCAGGTTTCCCGGAGGCCACCTTCCTTTTCCTCTGCCCCGTTCTTAACCTTTCATTAAAACAAAGTTTCTAGCCTCTTCTTCCATTCTTTCCACAAGACAGACAGAATCCGGGAGGCTTATGAAATTACTTTGCCCTCTGCAGACAAAAGGCAAGGGCCCTAAGCACATCCAAGGAGTACCACATCACCTCTTGCCTACTCATGGGCAATACAGGTAAATGGACACTTGATTGACGTGAAAGTAAGATACTACCTTAAGAATAAATATTGGGTGAAGTCTTATGAATATTTTACCCTTCTGGAAAACTGCATGGTGAGAGGTGTCAGCCAGGAACCCTCCTAGCGCCCCTATTCTTCTGGCAGACATGATTACAACTAGAACTGTGACCTTTATGGAAAGGTGTATCAAAAAGCAAGATGCCAGAGGCTCAAATGCTGCCCTTGTCTGAGTTGATAAAACACGGTTCAAGATTTGTCTGGTACAAGATTTAGAGGGAAGACTCTAACCAAGCCTTTCAGGAAGCAAGATGGGGTATAACCCCTAGTACTCACTTGTCCATAGTGTTCTCTTTCCAGGCTGACAGGTAGTGGGAGAGTCTTCCTCCAAAAGGGTGAGAAAAAACAGTGGAACTATCTAGATCTGATGAGGTTGCTGGTGCACGGCTCTTGAAAGTCCATTAAAACACTCACTTTGGGGCCAGTGCTGGCTGGGAGATAATGGACGATTACCCCAGAGCACCATTTTCATGAGTCCTCTGATACTTGAGGAGCAGTTCTTATTGCTGCTGATGGTAAAAACTCCAGCAGAACTGGTCTCTGTCAAAATTGCTGCTTGCTGGATTTCCACTTAATCATAAGTGTGTGCACATAAAGGGCGTGGAGCATGGCTCCAGAAACTTTTAGGAAGTAGAAGAATTCTTCTGTCTTCGTGCAGAGCACCTTCTCATACTCAAACAGAAGGTCCTACGTTTTTGTTTGCATTTCCTTCAGGAACCCTAGAAAAGAGAGAGCCACTTCATTACCACTGCAATTGCCATCACTGCCGTGTTCGCCACATTTTAAGCCATCTGGCCATCAGACCTAGCAACCAGCTTCTCCTCTTCAACCAGAGCCTAAAACTGAACCCTAGCATCCTGAGGTACTTTCTTGACAAAGTCTGTCAGCTTGTTAAAGATGATAAAATTATATTTGGCCATCAATGCTTGATGGTTTCAGTTTGACACTGGAGAGGGGCCATCTTCCTCCTAGAGAGGTCCAACCTCTTTGCTTCCTTTTCATGAGGCACAAACCTGGCTTGTCTCTGCCTACTGCGCTCAGTGGCAGCTGATACTACCAGAGAGTTGGAAGCAGAATAGTTAGTCCGAGCCTTTTGTAGATATGAAAAACCTCTTTTCAGTCTACTTGGATACTGCTGGAACCATCTGCCAAAGGTCCTGGTGGGTTCAAGGATAGCCTTGTTAATAGGAAGCTTCGCTCTACTTGAACTTGAGCTACATACGATGTTCTGCAGTCTGTGCTTCCTGGATTTCTTCCAGGGAAATCTGTGGTGTCTCTGCTATCCTTTTAAGCAAGTTTTGGAAAGCCTCCAGATCATCAGGAGATGGCTGAAATCACCACCTCATCAGAGAAGAGCAGCAGCCAACGAGGGTGGGGCAGAGGCATTGGAGCTTGACAGAGCAAAACTCTAGGGGCTGCTCCTGCCTTCTTCAGGCTAACATACAGGTCCTCACAATCAGAAGTTTTCCCTGGTCTCAAGGACCGCTCCATGAGGAATCTTTGGAGCAGGAACTTCCTCATGCTTTGTCCTTCTTGGAGACGACTTGCAGATACTGCACCTCGATGAGACGTGGGTTTCTCCAAGCAGTACAGACTGGCATTGTGGTAATCTGTGATCAGGAAGGGTTTGTGGAAGTTGATGAAGCTTTTGAAGTCAGGATTCCTTCCTTGGGGGACTCTCCCCACTACTGTCAAAGAACGTGGGTGTGGTGGGGAAATACAGGAATCCCTCTCCGACCCAGAGGATGATCCCAAATCTAAGGGGACAGAACCCCAAATATGTATCCAAACTGTACTAAATAGCTAAATTATTGGATGGATAAGGAATGGTTTTCCTAGCCTCTGTTTGTCAGAGGGTGGTGATGGATGGCAGGAGAGAGATCACTTGATCATTACCTGTTAGGTTCACTCAATCTGGAGCATCTGGCATTGGCCACTGTTGGTAGAGAGGATACTGGGCTCGATGGACCTTTGGTCTGACACAGGATGGCCATTCTTACGTTCTTAAGTGGTAAGAAGGAATTAAGATGGCAGCTGACTGGCAGCCTCCTTCATAACTTCGGTGCAGAGCACAAGTAGAGCAGATAGACACTGGTAGGAAAATTTATGCAGTCCTTGATGCATGGCGCAAATGTGTAAATCTGAAATCTGAATGTGCTTGTCTCTACACATAGGGACAAGCACTTGGAGAAGAACCACCACATTCTAAGTCAGCTGGTAGTGATCGGTGGGTAGTGATCAATCTAGTCTAGACGTGATAAATCAAGCCCCGAGCGCTCTCCCATTGACTCCTGTACTCCACCACCATGAGAGGTGCAGACGAAGTCAACGAGAGAGCGGCAACAGTCGACTCACCGCTGTGAAGATGTTGCGGTAAGTTGATCTGAGTACATCAACTTCAGCTATGCTATTCTCGTAGCTGAAGTTGTGTATCTGAGCCCTGGTCTACACTGGGGGTGGGGGGTTGATTTAAGATATGCAACTTCAGCTACGAGAATAGTGTAGCTGAAGTCAATGTATCTTAGGTCGACTTACCTCGCGTCCTCATGGTGCGGGGTCGCTCCCTCATCAAGTCCTCTTCCACCTCTCGTGTTGGTGGATTACAGGAGTCGAAGGCAGAGCGCTTGGGGATCAACTTTTCGCATCTACACTAGACGCAATAAATCGATCCCCGATAGATCCATCAGTGCTCACCGATCCAGAGGGTAGTGAAGACGTACTCTTAGATTGATGTCCCCCCTCCCTAGTATAGACCAGCACTAGACATAGTTATATCAGCAAAACTGTGTTTTTACTGATGTAGCTGATTCCATCAACCCAATGAATGAAAAAAAATCTATTCCTGCAAAGCACTTTTATGCCAGTATAACTAAGACCTGGGCTGCACTAGTAGGGGGGGTTCGAACTAAGGTACTTCGATTTCAGCTACGCTATTCGTGTAGCTGAAGTACCTTAGTTCGACTTACCTGACCGTCCCCATGGCGATGGGTCGACCGTAGCAGCTCCCCCTGTCGACTCCGCTTCCTCCTCTTGGCGAGCTGGAGTTCCGGAGTCGACAGGAGCACTTTCGGGGATCGATTTATCTCGTCTAGACAAAACATGATAAATCAATCCCCAAAACATCGAACACTACCCGTCGATCTGGCAGGCAGTGTAGCCCTACCCTGAGTCTACATAGGGGCTTTTGCCAGGACAGCTATGTCAGCCAGGGATCACATCTCTTCACACTCCTGATCTAGTGGCATAGCTATGTTGAAATCTGTAGCATAGAGATTGTATGAAATCATATGTGCGCACTGGTTAAGTATTAGCTAAAACAGAAGAGGGTTAACTAATGACTCAACACTACCACATCCTGTAGCATGTACGGTATATATATTTCTTTTATATCTCCCGTTCAACTACTGACCCAGTCTGGCCTTGCTTAGCCTGTGAAATCTAATGCTATACAGGACTAAATATACTGTGTACACAGGTTCAGCAAATGTCTATTGTGTGCTTCAAGCTGTCATGTCAGCTTATCCAAATAAGTACAGGTTTGAAGTGTTCTATGCTTCAAAGAGCTATAGGTAAGTGGCTGATTTGTTTTTTAAATTCCATTACTCAGCAATGACTATCCCTCCAGCCATCTGATCAAGTTTGTGGAGATTCTGCTTCCTACAATTTAATAACAATTTGTTTTCACTTCGTGATATATTCTTAAAATAAAGGTTTATATGAAATGGTCGGGTCTCGTGGTTAAAGCATGGGATTTGAAGATGGAAGTACAGTCCTGCACAGGACTAGTGTAGAGCCCTGCAGCAGGACCAGGATCCACAAGAGTGAGAACAGCCCAGGAGCGGGATTAAAAATAATCCCACATAGGCCTCTAGATGGAAGATTTGGGTTCTACTTCTAGCTCTGTCATAAGATCACACTGTTTCAATATTATAATTTTAGGTAGCACAGTAGCATAAACCACTTTAAACCACTGAATGTATTGCTTCCTATCTTACACCTTATACCTTCCTATTATAAGGCCGTTCTCGGTGGTTTAAAACTTTGCCAAACATTAACTATACAGTTTGTAATTCTCCAGGCCAGGTGTCTGTTTCATGTTGAAAATTTTGGGAAAGTTTCAACTAAAAATGATTCAGCTGCTTCCAAGGGGAAAATGTTGCTTTCCCCATATTAAAAAATATAAATCTTACAGCCATTTCATTGAGAAGCTATGTTGTTGAGCTAAAGCATCTTGTTTAGAAAGTAGGACAGTCACGTAATTAAAAAAATAATTGTGATTAATAGCACAATTAATTGTGCTGTTAAACAATAACAGAATACCATTTAAATATTTTTGATGTTTTCTACATTTTCAAATATATTGATTTCAATTACAACACAGAATACAAAGTGTACAGTGCTCACTTTATATTTATTTTTGATTACAAGTATTTATACTGTAAAAACAAAAGAAATAGTATTTTTAAATTAACCTAATACAGGTACTGTAGTGCAAACTCTTTATCATGAAAGTTGAACTTACAAATGTAGAATTAGTACAAAAATCCTGCATTCAAAAATAAATCATGTAAAACTTTAGAGCCTACAAGTCCACTCAGTCCTACTTCTTGTTCAGCTAATCACTCAGACAAACAAGTTTGTTTACATTTGCAGGAGAGAAAACAAAGAGAAATCTTGTTTACAACGTCACCAGAAAGTGGGAAAAGGCATTTTTGTGGCACTGTTGTAGCCAGCGTTGCCAGATATGCTAAAGATTCACATACCCCTTCATGCTTCAACCACCATTCCAGAAGACATGAGTCCACGCTGATGATAGGCTCTGTGCAATAACAATGCAAAGCAGTGTGGACCAATGCATGTTCATTTTTATTATCTGAGTCAGATGCCACCAGGAGAAGGCTGATTTTCTTTTTTGGTGGTTCGGGTTCTGTAGTTTCTGCATTGGAGTGTTGCTCTTTTAAGACTTCTGAAAGCAAGCTCCACACCTCATCCCTCTCCGATTTTGGAAGGCACTTCACATTCTTAAACCTTGTGTCCAGTGCTAGCTTCCCATAGAAATCTCAAATTGGTACTTTGCGTTTTGTCAAATTTGCACTAAAATGTTCTTAAAATGAACAACCTGTGCTGGGTCATCATCCAAGACTGCTATAACAGGAAATACATGGCAGAAGGCAGGTAAAACAGAGCAGGGGACATACAATACTGCCCCATGAAGTTCAGTCAGAAATTTAATTAATGCTTCTTTTTTTAATAGCGTCATCAACACGGAAGCATGTCTTCTGGAATGGTGACCGAAGCATGAAGGGGCATATGAATGTTTAGCATATCGGGCACGTAAATACCTTGCAATGCCGACTACAAAAGTGCCATGCAAATGCCTATTCTCACTTTCTGGTGACATTGTAAATAAGAAGTGGGCAGCATTATCTCCCTTAAATGTAAACATACTTGTCTGTCTTAGCGATTGGCTGAACAAGATAAAGGACTAAGTGGACTTAGAGGTTCTGATATTTTACATTGTTTTGGTTTTGAGTGCAGTCATGTAACCCAAAAAAATGTATATTTGGAAATTGCACTTTCATGACAAAGAGATTGCACTACAGTACATGTATGAGGTGAATTGAAAAATACTATTTCTTTTATCATTTTTACAGTGCAAATATTTTTAAGCAAAAGTAATATACGCTGATTTCAATTACAACACAGAATACAATATATATAAAAATGTAGAAAAAATATCCAAAATATTTAATAAATTTCAACTGGCATTCTATTATTTAACAGTGCAATTAAAACTGTGATTAATCATGACTAATTTTCTTAATTGCAATTATTTTTTGTTAATTGCACGAGTTAACTGTGATTAATCAAAAGCCCTATTAGAAAGGCATTTAAATTAATCCCCCTTCCCCTCTTCCTGCAATGTTAGATATCTTCAATTTATGTACACTTATAGTGATAATATAACCTTCTCTGACAAGCAAAGTAAAATTAGATTCCTTAAATCTTTCATTGTAAAGAATATTTTTCAGATCCTGAATCATTTCTCTATCAATTCTCTAATCCCTCTCCAATTTATCTTTTTTTAAAAAAAAAAGTTCAGCCATCAGAAATGGGCACAATATTCATGCAATGGTCTTACTAGTGCTATATTCAGAGGAGATACAATCTCTCTAATCCTACTTTATATTTTCATTTATACATCCAAGGACCATGTCAACTCTTTTTGCCATAGCATCACTCTTGAAGGTCATTACAATGATCTTTCAGAGTTATTGCTTTCCAGGATAGAGACCACCCTCTAAGGATATCCCAGATGTTCCTAGATGCACGACCTCTCATTTGGCTCTATCAAAGTGCACATTGCTTATCTGTGCCCAGCTTATCAGGTAATCAGATCATTCCATATCCTCATTATTAATCCTCCTGCCAATCTTTGTGTTATCTGCTAACTTTTAGCACCAATGATTTTATACTTTTTTCCATATTATTCCTTAAAATAACCAGTTTGGGGGGAAAAACCAATCCCTGGAACACCCACCAGCAGCATTCTCTCTCATTTATGATTTTCCATTGACAATTATGTTTTCAGATCTGTATTTTAATCAAATTACAGTAGACTCTCGATTATCCAGGATTGGGTTAACCAGAATGTGGATTAATCAGGATGCCAAAAAAAATATATATGCGTAACTCGCAGGGCCGGCTCTGGCTTTGTTGCCATCCCAAGAACAAACAAACAAAAAAAACCCCACCAGGGTGCAGGGAAGTCAGTGAACCAACACCCCCATCCCTTGGTGCAGGGTGGCTGGTGAACCAACGCCCTACTCCCAATATTTTCTATGGATGGTGATTATCAGGGATTTTATTAACCAGGATTATTTTTTTCCCTATCATCCTGGATAATCGAGTCTCTACTGTAATTTGCACCATATTAATTTATATCACATTAATATTTTAAAATAGGAATGTACTACAGCACTATACCAAATTTACAAAAAACAAATCTATTATATCAACTGTTACTTTTCGAAAGAAAGGTGGGTAAGGTAATGTCTTTTATTGGACCAGCTTCTGTTGGTGAGCGAGACAGCGCTGTGTAGCTTCTCACCAACAGAAGTCAGTCCAATAAAAGATATTATCTGACCCACCTTGTCTCTCTAATATCCTGGGACTAGCACAGCTACAAAAACACTGTATAGAACAGCTACCTTTATCAACCAGACTTGTAATCTTGAAAACATTGCCAAGTTAGTTCGATAAGACCTATTTTGCATTAAATGACTTGGTAGCATTCATTGTATTTCTATCCTGTACTGACAGAGTCCTGCATCAGCTGTTGCATTAGTCCAATATGCATCAATATCAAGCTAACTAGCCTGTCATTACCTGGGTCATGCAGCTTACTCTTTTTAAATACAGGAAAACCTATTGCTTTCTTCTAGTCCTCTGGAGTTTTCCCAGTTTTCCAAGAGATATTCAAATTAGCCGTGTTGATAATGTTCATTTTTATGTCAGTGAAGGACATTAATTTGCAAAAAACCTGAATTTAGCTACTAAAAATAAACAAAAAACGAAACCACCAAACATATTTTTTCTGTTAAATCGAAAAGAAATACAAGTTTAGTTCTAAGCACAATAGATATCAAACTTACCCTACGTGCATGTGGATTTCGGTGGTAATAAAGCTCTTTGTATTCATCCATCCAAACTTCTGCTGCACGTACACTGTTAGCCAGGGCTTTGGCACGTGAGTAGGGAGCTTGTTTGGGGAAAACATGACCTACATGAGAACATGGGTGGATCTCAAGGCTTCCTCCACACTGCCAGATCTAAACAAAGAATTTATGTTACATGTTAGCAACCTGAAACTACGTAAACAGTAGGATATGCAGAATAACAATACTTTGTATGTATAGCACTTTTCCCAAAATCTCAAAGCACCTTGTAAACTATAAATATCGTAATCTCAGGAGGGAGGCAAATATGATCCTCAATTCACAGGTAAATAAACAAAGGTGTCAAAGCATGTCAATGGGAGAATCAGTAAGATAACGATGGAGTCAGGGATACTGGGGTGCTTTCACTGGAGTTCTGGTTGGCAAAGATGAGATATTACAGATGTTCAAACCATGATCACATGTGCTACACTGAGCTGCACTGGGCAACTCGGGCTTGCTTCCTCCTCTCTGGGGTTCAGATACACCTTGGGAGAGAGTTGGATTAAGTAATATATACAATAGGGAAGTGCCTATGGCCCTAGCTCTTAAACATGTGAACCTACACATTCATTTAAATATATTTCTGGTTGTGAAGAAGTGATGTCTGCCAGAGTCTGCAGTCAGCCTGCAGCAGTGGGAGAAGCAGCATCCACTAGATCAGGGTTTCTCAAACTGGGGGTCGTGACCCCCCGGGGGGTTGTCACCGAATGCTCCCCAGGGGGTCGCGAGCTCCTGCCACCGCTGAAAAGCCGCCAAATTGATTGGTTCCGCATTCGTCGGCTTTTCGGTGGAGATATCAAGCGCTTTCCAAAAATAGCTGTATTCAATTCGGCGGCTTTTCGGCGGACATGCAAGGGTCGCGCCGTGCCGCCTGAGAACAAAAAAGGGTTGCGGTCTCAAGAAGTTTGAGAACCGCTGCGCTAGATGAAGGAAGGAAGCCACCTGTCCTGACAGTGGCCAAGATGAACAGCTGGTGTGGCCTATCTCCAAGAAAAAACTAACAGATCTAAAGTTAAAGTGCTACAGATTAATATCAAGAAAACTTTTGGAAAAGACGTAAAACCATTTTGCCAA
This sequence comes from Sternotherus odoratus, assembly GCA_032164245.1. Lineage (NCBI taxonomy): Eukaryota > Metazoa > Chordata > Testudines > Kinosternidae > Sternotherus > Sternotherus odoratus. The sequence continues at coordinate 126,075,825 of JAVMKO010000002.1, read as the reverse complement.
AATCATGCTAAGGTCTACACGATGCATACAGAAACCTTGTCTAAACTTTGTTTCAGCAACTGGGTTCTTATGGATATGTTTTGGATTTTCCCAACATTCTTCTTGTTTTTTGAGCTGAGATTGTTTAAATAAGAAGAGCTCTTGGGAAAATTCAAGAAGGACTGCTGTGAACTATCTAGCATTATTCCATAGAGCACGTATAAAACCCAGAGTGAAGGATCTCTGTTCAACTTGGTCAGTCTTTGTCTTTGCTTCTGTCAGTATTTTACTGTCTTATTCTAAACTTTTACTTTTTGTCCCAATTAATTAGTATGAAGCCTTTAGAACTTCAGGCCATGATGTTTCCTGATTTTACCTAGGTCCACTGGCCAGTCATCAATTTGATTTTGCTGGGTCCTACCATTAGGACATGGGGGGTGGGGAATTTTGTCAAGCAGTGGGACTTCACTTCCAATCCAGCCTTCCTAACCTGACCTCAGATGGACCAGAGACTCTGTCCCCACAAAAAAAAAGCCACAACTACATCCTGAAGCTGACAGCAATCACATCCCAAATGCCACCACAACAGAATATGCGCCCTTATTCTCTTCCATTTTACCATCTCCTCTTTGCTTTTGTCTATGTTCCATTGGAGTAACTGACGTAAGAAACAGATAAGGACACAGATCAACAGAGCCAGACGTGTACCCAGAAGCCTGCTGCTGCAAGACAAGCCCAAGAAAGAAAACAATAGAACACCACTGGCCATCACCTACAGTCCTCAGTTAAAACCTCTCCAACGCATCATCAGTGATCTACAACCCATCCTGGACAATAATCTCTCACTTTCACAGGCCTTGGGAGGAAGGCACACAGACAACCTGCCAACCTTAAGCAGATTCTCACCAGCAACAGCACACCACGCCATAACAACTCCAACTCAGGAACCAATCCATGCAACAAACCTCAATGCCAACTCTGCCCACATAGCTACACCAGCAACACCATCACAGGACCTAACCAGATCAGCCACACCATTACTGGATCATTCACCTGCACATCTACCAATGCAATATATGCCATCATGTGCCAGCAATGTCCCTCTGCTATGTACATCGGCCAAACTGGACAGTCCCTACAAAAAAGGATAAATGGACACAAATCAGATATCAGGAATGGCAATATACAAAAACCTGTAGGAGAACACTTCAACCTGCCTGGATACACAATTACAGATTTAAAAGTCACCATACAGTAAAACCTCCATTTAACGGACTAATTCGGGCGAGGGGGTGTCCGTTAAATGAAAAGGTCCGTTATTTAATAATAAAAAAAACCCGAGCTGTTGGAGCAGCAGCCCGACCGCCACAGGGTCGGGGTGGCAGCTCCGCAGCCCGCCCGCTGCTGGGACCCGGGCGGCAGCCGGGAGCTGTCAGCCAGCCCGCCCGGGTCCCGGCTGCTGGGAGCCGGGTGGCAGCCGGGACCCGGCAGCCCGCCCTCCCGCTGCTGGGAGCCGGGTGGCAGCCGGGACCCGGCAGCCCGCCCTCCCGCTGCTGGGAGCCGGGTGGCAGCCGGGACCCGGCAGCCCGCCCGCCCGCCCGCCCGCAGGCGGGAGGCGGCAGCCGGCAGCCCGCCCGCCCGCAGGCGGGAGGCGGCAGCCGGCAGCCCGCCCGCCCGCAGGCGGGAGGCGGCAGCCGGCAGCCGGCAGCCCGCCCGCCCGCAGGCGGGAGGCGGCAGCCGGCAGCCCGCCCGTCCGCAGGCGGGAGCCGGCAGCCGGCAGCCGGCAGCCCGCCCGCCCGCAGGCGGGAGCCGGCAGCCCGCCCGCAGGAGGGAGCCGGGAGCCAGCCCGCCCGCTGCCTGGACCTGGGCGGCAACCGGGAGCCGGCAGCCAGCCCGCAACAAATGGATTTCGGATGCATCAGACTTGCTTAAAAATTTTGTCCGTTGCATCCGAAGTCTGTTAAATCAAGGTCCGTTAAATCGAGGGTTTACTGTACTGCAGCAAAAAAACTTCAAGACCAGACTGCAAAGAGAAACTGCAGAGCTGCAGTTCATTTGCAAGTTTGATACAATCAATCTAGGATTGAACAAGGATCTTGAATGGCTTGCTAATTACAAAAACAGCTTCTCCTCTCTCCGAGTTCACACCTCCAATTCAGCTGCTAGAAGAATACCCCCCCCTCCCTGATTTGAGTTAACAAGCTGGTTCAGCCTGATTGGACTAACCTTGTTACCTCCTACCTGGTTCTTGCCTACTTATCTATACCTGCCCCTGGACACTTCCACTGCTTGCATCCGATGAAGTGGGTATTAGCCCACGAAAGCTTATGCTTCAAAACTTTATAGTTAGTCTTTAAGGTGCCACAGGACTCTGTTACCTCTGACTTAAGAAAATTCATAATTCTGTCAGTAATCTGAAAAAGTTTCAGTTGTACCATCATTTCCATCTTTTTTGAAGAAGATTAAAAAACAAAGCTGATATAACTTGCCACTGTCCTGCACACATAGGTAAATTAAGTATAAGCATTCATATATTGTGTTATTAAAAAGTTGGACCCAAAGCTGTTAAAAAGCACCCAAAGATGTAGTGCTGGCTGTGCAAAGTAAAATCAAAAAAATCTTTTAACTGTATTTTGGTGGCTTGGTTGGGGAGAAGATGAAACTTTGCATCTACTGCTAGAGCAGATCAAGCCTCACCTGCCATGGCATGCTGGGCTCAGCAGGATTGGTTTCCCATTGGTAGGGCTCAGCTGCCCCCGGACTCTGATCTCATCCACTTTCTGGCTCCACATGTCAGGTGTGTGCATTCTCCAAAGTGGCACCAATTCATGGAACCAAGAATCATAGAATTGGAAGGGACCTTCAGAGGTAATCTAGTCCAGTCCGCTGCACTCAAGGCAGAACTAAGTATTATCTAGATCATCCCTGACAGGGGTTTGTCCAACCTGCTCTTAAAAATACCCAATGATGGAGATTCCACAACCTCCCTAGGCAATTTATTTCAGTGCTTAACCACTCTGACCGCTAGGAAGTTTTTCCTAATATCCAACCTAAACCGCCCTTGCTGCAATTTAAGCCCATGGCTTCTCCTATCCTCAGAGGTTAAGATGAACAATGTTTCTCCCTCCTCCTTTTAACAACCTTTTATGTACTTCAAAACTGTTATCATGTCTCCTCTCAGTCTTCTCTTCTCCAGCCCAAACAAACCCAGTTTTTCATCCCAGCAAGGGCTTTATCAAGCCTGACCTTAAAAACCTCTAAGGAAGGTGATTCCACCACCTCCCTAGGGAACCCATTCCAATGCTTCACCATCCTCCTAGTGAAAAAGTTTTTCCTAATATCCAATCTAAACCTTCCCCACTGCAACTTGAGACCATTACTCCTTGTTCTGTCATCTGGTACAACTGAGTACAGTCTAGATCCATCCTCTTTAGAACCCCCTTTCAGGTAGTTGAAAGCAGCTATCAAATCTCCCCTCAGTCTTCTCTTCCGCAGACTAAACAATCCCAGTTCTCTCAGCCTGTCCTCATAAGTCATGCGCTCCAGGCCCCTAATCATTTTTGTTGCCCTTTTCTGGACTCTTTCCAATTTTTCCACATCCTTCTTGTAGTGTGGGCTCCAAAACTGGACACAATACTCCAGATGAGGCCTCACCAATGTCGAATAGAGGGGAACAATCAGGTCCCTCGATCTGCTGTCAATGCCCCTATTTATACAGCCCAAAATGCCATTAGCCTTCTTGGCCACAAGGGCACACTGTTGACTCATATCCAGCTTCTCATCCACTGTAACCCCCTAGGTCCTTTTCTGCAGAACTGCTGCCTAGCCATTCGGTCCCTAGCCTGTAACAATGCATGGGATTCTTCCATCCTAAGTGCAGGACTTTGCACTTCTCCTTGTTGAACCTCATCAAATTTCTTTTGGCCCAGTCCTCTAATTTGTCTAGGTTCCTCTGTATCCTATCCCTACCCTCCAGTGTATCTACCACTCCTCCCAGTTTAGTGTCATCTGAAAACTTGCTGAGGGTGCAGTCCACGCCATCCTCCAGATCATTGATAAAGATATTGAATAAAACCGGCCCCAGGACCGACCCTTGGGGTACTCCGCTTGATACCGGCTGCCAACTAGACATGGAGCCATTGATCACTACCTGTTGAGCCCGATGATCCAGCCAGCTTTCTGTTCACCTTATGGTCCATTCATCCAGCCCATACTTCTTTAACTTGCTGGCAAGAATATTGTGGGAGACCGTATCAAAAGCTTTGCTAAAGTCAAGGAACAACACATCCACTGCTTTCCCCTCATCCACAGAGCCAGTTATCTCATCGTAGAAGGCAATTAGATTAGTCAGGCATGATTTGCCCTTGGTGAATCCATGCTGACTGTTCCTGATCACTTTCCTCTCCTCTAAGTACTTCCGGATTGATTCCTTGAGGACTTGCTCCATGATTTTTCCAGGCACTGAGGTGAGGCTGACTGGCCTGTAGTTCCCTGGATCCTCCTTCTTCCCTTTTTTAAAGATGGACACTACATTACCCTTTTCCCAGTCATCTGGGACCTCCCCTGATCGCCATGAATTTCCAAAGATAATGGCCAATGGCTCTACAATCACATCAGCCAACTTCTTTAGCACCCTCAGATGCAGCGCATCCAGCCCCATGGACTTGTGCTCGTCCAGCTTTTCTAGATAGTCCTGAACCACTTCTTTTTCCACAGAGGGCTGGTCACTTTTGTTGGTCTTCTCTGGACATTCTCCAGTTTGTCCACATCTTTCCTGAAGTGCGGTGCCCAGAATTGGACATAATACTCCAGTTGAGGTCTAATCAGAGCACAAGAATTACTTCTCATGTCTTGCTTAAACATCCCAGAATGAGGTTTGCTTTTTTTGCAACAGTGTTGTACTGTTGAGGCATATTTAGCATGTAATTCACTATGACCCCACGTCCCTTTCTGCAGTACTCCTAACTAGGCAGTCATTTCCCATTTTGTATGTGTGCAACTGATTGTTCCTTCCTAAGTGGAGAACTCTGCATTTGTCCTTATTGAATTCCATCTTATTTACTTCAGACCATTTCTCCAGTTTGTCCAGATTGTTTTGAATTTTAATCCCATCCTCCAAAGCACTTGTATTGTCCGTAAACTTTATAAGTGTAGTCTCTATACCATTATCTAAATCATTGATGAAGATATTGAACAGAACTGGACTGAGAACCGATCCCTGTGGACCCCACTTGTTAGGCCATTCCAACGTGACTGTGAACCACTGATAACTATTCTCTAGGAACAATTTTCCAACCAGTTATGCAGCCACCTTACAGTAGCTCCATCTAGGTTGTATTTCCCTAGTTTGATTATGAGAAGACAGTATAAAAAGCCTTACAAAAGTCAAGATTATACCACATCTACCACATCCCTCCATCCACATGGCTTGTTACCCTGTCAAGAAAGCTATCAGGTTGGTTTGACATGATTTGTTCTTGACAAATCCACGCTGACTTATTTATCACCTTATGATCCTCTAGGTGTTTGCAAATTGCTTCATTATTTGCTCCATTATCTTTCCAGGTACAGAAAAGCTGACCAGTCTGTAATTACCCAAATTGTCCTTATTTCCCTTTTTATAGGTGGGCACTATATTTGCCCTTTTCCAGTCTTCTGGGATGTCTCCCGTCTTTCATGACTTTTCAAAGATAATTGCTAATGGCTCAGATATCTCGTCAGTCAGCTCCTTGAATATTCTAGGATGCACGTCATCAGGCCCTGGTGATTTGAAGACATCAAACCTGTCTAAGTAATTTTTGACTTGTTCTTTCCCTATTTTAGACTCTGATCCTACCTCATTTTTACTGGCATTCACAATCTACTGTTCTCGGTAGATTGGGCAGATCTATGAAGATTATAGTCTGTCTCTTGGGAAGATTTTGGCCAAGCTCTCAGCATCACTTCCCATGTAAGGAACAAAACTTTGCCACTCTGGCCGCACACTCATTTCCCTACTCTGAGCAATCCCTCTCTGGCTGCAGTTCTCTCACTTAGAAATGCTCTTGGCTGGCTTCCACTGAGGCTAATGATGTCCAAGGTATCTCTGAGCTGTGTTTGTTATCTCTTGCCTCCTCAGCCTGCAGTCCTAAAGCTTTTGCACTCAGGTGCACTTCTTACTATCCCCTGACTTGCTCTTGCTAATGGTAACTTCAGAAATATTCAGAACTGGAGACCCACTGCATTACTGAATGCCAATCATAAGACACTGGCTACACATTTTGGTAAAGTGCAAAAATTATTGCATACTTCTGAGTTCAGTTCAGTGTTGTTGCAGAGGAACCATGTGCCAGACATTCTTTGCAGCCTCATAAAGGCTTCTGACATTAGTCAGAAGGGAGGACAGGAAAGTTCTGTCAGTGCACTAGAACAAGTTAAGGCTTTCAATAATGGCTAACCTGGGCTATCTGCATATTGCAAAATACTTTACTATACATTGCACAATATAGTTTGCAGTGAGCCAATTTATTGTTTCATTTTAGTTACTATGCAAGCAGGTAACATCTTTGAATGGAGAGCAGGAGGAAGCTTTTAGGATATGCTCAAAGGTGAGGTAGGGTTGTCCTGTGAGCTTCCTATTATAGCAAATATATTTTTAACCCACTGTTATAAGCAGTATAAGGGGACACAGCTTTTGAGAAAGTAGCGGGGAAGCAATGAAAATATATGTTCATTTGAATGAAAATATAGTTCAGGTAGGCACTAGAGAGGAGAGCAGGCCCATTTTTATACAGTTGACCTGTATTCAAGCAGTAGCAGGAGCTAAAATTAAAATGGGCTAGAGCACAGCAATCTACTGGGGATTAAGGAAGCCTCTTTTGCTCTATCAAGGAGAATTCAGACACTGAAAGACCCACCCAGCCCCTCCCAGCATTGCTGATAGGCCAAAAGGTTTTCTCTAGGGTGAGGGCCACATCAGGGTTGCAAAATTGATAAAGGGCTGGGTAGGGAAGGCTGTGCTTCCTCAAACAGCCTGGCCCCGCCCCCATCTGACCCTCTCCCACTTCCCATCCCCTGACTGCCCCCCTCAGAACTCCCGTCCCATCCAACCTCCCCTGCTCCTTGTCCCAGACTGCCTGCCCCCCCCCCCCCGAGGCCCCTCAACCCTAACTGCCTCCCAGGACCCCACCTCCTACCCAACCCACACTGCTCCCTGTCCCCTGACTGCCCCAACTCCTATCCACCCCCCACCCCCAACAGGCCCCCCGGGACTCCCACGCCCTATCCAACCTCCTCTCTCCCATTCCCCGTCCCCTGACTTCCCCCCTCCCCAGAACCTCCACCCCATCCAACTGCCCCCTGCTTCCTGTTCCCTGACTGCCCCCCAAGACTCCCTGACCTATATCCAACTCCCAGGCCTGGCCCTCTTACTATGCTGCTCAGAGCAGTGTGTCTGGCAGCCCTGCGGAGCTGTGTGGGCTGCATGTGGCCCACGGGCCGTAGTTTGCCCACCCTATCCTAGAGGTCCCTTTCAGTCAGGCTTCCTCAGCAGCAGTAACTTAGCAGGAAAAGATAACTGCTTTGTCAGCACCTGATTGTAAAGTAGGATAACTGGAGCCTGATAGCTGGTGAATAGAATGCAATTGTTCAAAAAGCACTAGCTACCCATTTGTAATTACTTAACTTATGTGCATCCATCACCTGAGAAAACAATTCACAAGAATGGTTTAGTCTTTCATTGATTGTGGAATTACAAATACAATTTAGTGAAAAGAAACATTACTCATGTGCCCGTTCTAGAAGGAGAATTAGGGATAGAGTGTCCTGAGGTTTTAATTCTATTTGTTTTTATTTTTCACTTTCCACAGGGTTAATAGAGTAATAGAGAAGGCATGGCTGGTGTTCTTTTAAGCATAATTGGGAAGGTTCCAAGACTCATTATATGTCAACTGATGAGTAAAAGGGAAAGAGATCCCTAAAACAATTAATATTGTAAAGGCACAGATCAGAGCTTGTCTACACAGCCCCATGGCTATGGGGGTGAGAGTTCCAGCACATAGTAAAGCATTGTTTTGCAATTGTTCTGTGTAGATCCACGCTAGCACAAACTAAAGGATTAGTCTGCATTAATTTAGTCTCAGTGGTTTGAGCATTGGCCTGCTAAACCCAGGGTTGTGAGTTCAATCCTTGAGGGGGCCATTTAGGGATCTGGGGGCAAAAATATGTTGGATGATATAACTGGGGATTGGTCCTGCTTTGAGCAGCAGGTTGGGGCTAGATGATCTCCTGAGGTCCCTTCCAACCCTGAAATTCTATGATTCTATAGTCAGCAGTGTGTGGCTGTGCACATAAGCCATTAGGCTCCCTCATGCATTGAGGGCTTTCAAACTATATTTAAAGGTGGCAAATGCCAGTAACTACAATTCAGGACCTGTGGTTTTCAGTTTTTGAAAGCTCGGTATAAGAATATCCTGTGGGGGATATTATGTGGAAAAAATTCTGTCTGTCACAAGTTGTTTTCTGAACTACCTTACCAGGAGCACTGAATTTTATTTAGGAAGTTTTAACAGGTTTACAAATCATCACCATATACATATCAGAGACAAAATGATAATCCTTACAATACTGAGCTTTTGTTTAGAGAAATGTTCTACATTAATACAAGCAGTCAGATCTCTCTATTTAATTGGGGTTACCATATTCCAGAGTGAGTCTGTTTATACTATGCAGAACATATTGTTTCTGGTGATTTTATCAAACTGGGTGAAATGTCTGATTACACATATTTATCAAACCAGGCTTCTCCTTCAAAAAAATAATATTAAAAATACTGGATAGGTGTGCTGGGTCTCTTTTTTTTCAGGACCATATACGTTTGCTCACTATTGAACAAACAGTGACCAAATATCTAAGTATATATTTGTTCTCTGTCTATCTTTTTGGATACGTAACCGGTGAATTAATTTTCTGTAACAGTACACTCCCATATTTTTGAACTATTTCTCTAGTTTTTGTCTATTTCCCTTTTTCCTATATGTTGTTTTCCCTAAAGTTGGAAAAGACCTTCTCTTATGCCGCTATCACAGACCATATCGCTACTGAAAAATGCAAATATTTTAGCAAAAATACTAGCCAGTCAATTGGAGTTTAATGCCTCCATTTATATAAACCAAGATCAAACTGCATTCATAAAGACAGACAAATGTTGGACAATATTTGTGGAGTACTTGGAATCAGCCATAATTCCAGATTTAAAAAAATCCATTTAATTTTTTATCACTCAATGCAGAGAAAGCTTTTGCAACGAAAATTCTCATCAACTTTACTGTCCAATTTCACTCCAAAGTCTTTTGGCTTAACTGTTTGAGTTTCATCTTCTCCCTCATGGAATAAATATTTTGAAACCTTCTCTGTATGTTATTACATTTACTGTACTCTCTATATTCAATATTGTTTTTAATCAGAGTCTGAGTCATTTTTTAAAGAAGTATATTTATATTAGCAACTTAATTCTTGCTCCACTATTTCACTAAGGAAAGTAGTATTTGTTATTTGTGTTTTGACCAAACTTTTTTAATAGACAGGTAACTGTGTACTGTGGGGTACACGTTTAACTGTGATAAGTTGACAACAAATTAAACAAAGTGGCCTCTAAAGCAGGGGTGGGCAAACATTTTGGCCCAAGGGCCACATTGGGGTTCCAAAATTGTATGAGGGCCAGGTAGGGAAGGCTGTGCCTCCCCAAACAGCCTGCCCCTGCCTCCTATCCGACCCCCACCCACTTTCCACCCCTGACTTCCCCCTCAGAGCCCCCAATCCATCCAACCCCTCCTGCTCCTTGTCTCCTGACCACACCATCCAGAGAACCCCCCCGCTCCTAACCACCCCACAGACAGGACCCCATCCCCTACCTAATCCCCCTTCTCCTTGTCCCCTGACCGCCCCCTCCTCAGACTTCCCACCCTAACTGCCCCCAGCACCCCACCCCCTACCCGTTCCCCCTGCTCCCTGTCCTCTGACTGTCCTGACTCCTATCCACACACACACACACACACACCGAAACACCCCTGGTACTCCCACGCTCTATAGAACCCCTCCCCTGTTCCCCGTCCCCAACTGCCCCCACAGAACCTCCACCCTATCAAACCCCCTCTGCTCCCTGTCCTTGCTGACCACCCTCAGGGACACCCTGCCCCTTATCCAACTCCCCAGCCCCCTTACCACTGCGCATAGCATGTCTGGCTCCGTGCAGCCCGTGGGAGCTAGACACACTACCCTGCAGGAGCGCGGAGCGCTGCCTAAGCTGCCGACTGTAGCTACGGTTGGTGTGGTGCACTGAGGCTTTAGGGAAAGGGGAACAGCAGGGGAGAAGCTGTGGGGAGCCTTCCCAGCCAGCCGGGAGCTCGGAGTGCGGGCACGAGGGGCCCATGGGCCGTAGTTTGCCCACCCCCCGCTCTAAAGTCTCAGTCCTACAACTGCCTACCTCTATGTATTAATGTGTACCACTAAAATATTATACAATAAGATTAGAAGGAATGGGCCCTAAATGCTACTGAATCAAACAAAGTACATAGGAGAGTAGAACTTCCTTCTGTCCTTCTCTCAGGAAATCCCATTCCACTGGATCCTAAACACCGTCCCCCCACCCCCACCCCAAAGGGACTGCAATGTCTCTCCTCAAAATCACTTAGAAAAGTATTCCATAACAACAGCTTTTAAAATTAGAAAATTCCCCTCTAGAGCTGTAATTTTAAATATCCCTACAAAGAAACCCTAAAGTTACTAAGTAGCACCATTAAATTATATTTTCTTCATTAAGACATAACTGTACAAAATGGGTCACCCTTTTATAGAGATTGCACTTACATTGCACTGCCATATTTTTATTTTTTTAATACTGAAGATATATTTTCATCTCTATATAAACTGAGATACAAAATGAACAGCTGTAAAAATGAAGTAAACAATTCAGCATAAAAAATAACCCAGATACTAAATGGTAAATGTGGTATTAATGGGAAGAACTGGAGAAAGTTCTCCTTTCCCACCAAACCACATCCATCCAACAGAACATCAGAGTACTTAATACATCATGTATAGCTAATGTGGGGCTGTGCACATTGATTTTTTTGATTTGTAGGCATTTCCAGTTGTTGTTTTTTTAAAGCCATATTTTGGTTACACAAAATGCTTCATTTGACCTGAACTGTATTTTCTGACTGAGAGTGGCGTATTTCCACCAACTTTTATGATTTTTTAAATAAAAAAAGGAAATTATTTTTTTTTAAAAAGTCATTTTGAATTTTTTTAAAAAATCAGAACATATCAAAACAAACCACTTCACCTTTCAGAATTTTGCTTTTTTCTTTGACATGTACAATTCAGTGAAACCAACATGAATTTGAGAAAATATTTTGGTATTGCCAAATGTGCATTGTTTGCCAAAAAAAGTTTCCGATGAAAAATTTCACTATAATATGGTATGCACTTGTGTGTGTTCTAGTTTTGGTTAGCACAAGGCTTTCAGTTAGAAAGCACAGGAATTTTTACACTAAAAACACTAGAATGACAGACTTTATTCTTTCACTTTGACTTTATGTACAAAAAAAATAAATCTATACAGTAAATATTTTTCATTAAAAATGCATTTTCATACTATCAGGGAAACTATCAACTATATTAAACAAAGGAGATGGGAAAATCACTGTGGCTAATCTGTTTGTTGTTGTCTTCTCCCATTTTTCACTACTGGATTAAGGGACAGGCAGTGTTATGATGCCACCTACTGGGAAGCAGAGAGGCAAAGCATTCTGAAACCTTGTCCTTGATGATATATGACTCAGCTAGACCCTTCCCTCCAGTGGGAGAAACAATATACTAGATAAATAATAAAACAAGCACACAGTAGCATACCACACAGCAAGATAGAAGATGGAATTCAGAAGAGGAGAAAATGAGACTATGATAAACAAAATTACCTATAAGTAATTTTACCTTCTCAAATCTCTCTCTTTTCTCCCATCCTCTGACAGTCCATTAAGGGACAGAAAGCAGATATAGTAAGTACCAATACCAGAGGATATGCATCCGACAAAGTGGGTATTAGCCCACGAAAGCTTATGCTTCAATACTTTAGTTAGTCTTTAAGGTGCCACAGGACTCTTTGTCACTTCTACAATACCAGAGGGTGAGTTTACTTTTTAGTGCCACTAGCAAGACTTGTTGCCAAAGGAGGCTTTCCAGAGAGCAGAGAGGTCCAGTTGATAATGACATGTAAAAGGAGTAAGGAGATAACAGGTCACTTGCTTTACACCCCTTGAAAACTTATGCTTCAGTGCTCACTGACTATGAAGTGGAGATTTCCTGAGCCAAAGCTCCGCACAAGACTTATCAACATGATTCTACATTCACAATGCAGCCTCGGTCCAGTCTAGCAATCTTGTCTTTAGCTAGACCTTTGTCCTTGAAGCGACTCCCAAAACAAAAGAAATAGTTTTTTCAGTGTAGAAAATTAAGATGAGAAAGATAGACAGATATACATGTTCTCAAATCTTAACATCCAACACAGGCAGATTTTCTTCACCTAGCAAGTGTATTTGGTTTGGACAGAGATGAGAAGAACAAGGGGTTTGTTTAGATGGAATTCACTATTCACCATGGTAATGAATTCTAGAGGATGCTCAAAAGCTTTTTCCAAAACCAATTGGAGATATGGAGGAGAGATGATGGGCACTCAATTCCCTCACTCATCCGGCTGAAGGTACTGCAATAAGGACAGCCCTCTGAAAGGAAAGAAGTCAAAGGAGTCTTCCCTAAAGCTTGACCGGGGTCCCCCATCAGAACATGCAAAATGAGGGTCAAGTCCTACTGATGAATCACTTAATGAAAATTTTAACTGTTCTTTGAGTTCCTTTTTGAATCCCAACAGAAAGAAGTCCAAGATATTCTTCCATGAGCAAGACAGGGGAGCAATGCTTAGGGTGCCACATCAGGCCACAGATATCTTTCACATACAAAAGTACAAAAGGCAGAAAATTTTCTGCTGCTCATCAATCTGTCAACGGAGTGGAAAAACCTTCTTTAAAGAAACTGATCTGCTGAAGTCATACACAGCCAGCCTGAAGCAGAGCTAGAACACAGAGCTCCCAGGCCGGAGGGAGCAGGGGCTGCTTATCAAAGAAGATGCTGAAGAGTAGAAGGACCATTTTTGTTTTATATTCCCTTTTAGGAACTTCAGTTCCTCATTCTTCAGCCTGGGTCCTTTGGTCACATGGGATTAGGAGTCCAGGCCCCCTTTGCAGAGGCTACTTATCTTTTGCCTTGCAGGAAACCACAGGGTGAGCCTGGACCATTTTATAGGGTGCAGGGCTATTTTTGTTTGAACTGCTTTATGCCTCCCCAGCAGGAGATGTCCTCCCTGAGACAAGCAGCCGGAGGACCACACCTCAAACTCCAAACTCACTCTACAGTGATGCCAAAATCCAGGAAAAGATATCTTGGGATGAGAAAGGCACCCAACCTCATTCAAAAGGGGCTCCCTGGAGGCAGAACCTAGCACAGGGCCCTCTGGTTCCCTGCCCTCATGCAATTCTAACCACCCAGCTAGACAACTCTTGTATTCCCCATGTGAACAATACAATTTCTGTCTGCTCGTGACCCATTCCTCACTCCATCTTTATGCAGAGGAAGGAGTCATGACATCAGACAATGGCTGGTCCTGACTGACAAGGTGGGGTGCTTGGCCACAGGGTTTGGAAGATTGTCTTCCATCCTCTCCATTTAATTTGAAGCAAAGCCTTCTTCTGTCCTTTTCTTTTTAACCCCCTTCTTCATTCTTGTCCTATCTTCTTGGTCCCTGCACACAAAAACAGGCAGAAGGAAAGAGCAGTAGAAAGACTCCTTTCTTCCAAAGTTAGGAGGCAAAGCAAACTGTAGAAAAACACTCCAGACCTCAGACAACTAAAAGAATTATCTCCCTCCTTGCTTCAGTAGATGTATGTCACCATAAAACTGTCTATTACGTATATCTACTGTCACGGCGTAAGAGGGGGAAAAATGAGAAATTTCTCACTTGATTCTTTTTCTTTCCCTTAGCAGAGTCTCTCTGAATTCATTATGAATGGGTTAATGCCCCCACCAACTATGGAATTTGGAGGTTATCCAATATTATTGCTACTGGAGGCTTCAAGACTAAACTCCCCCTCACATTGGGCCAGCAGAAGAGTTCTTCCACAGCTGTAGAAACACTCCAGCCTTACCTTAGCCATAAAGCAACTTGGTATAATGTATTAAATTGACCTTAACCCAATATATATCTAAGCCTCCCTTTTGAGAAAAATTTCAATTTATATTCTGCTAATTTACCAGACTACCAGGCTGGGTTGAATTTGCAGAGAAGGTGCTGAGAGAAATAAAACAAAAATTATCAGGTATGAAAATTCTCATTCGGCTGCACAGCTTTTCTCCTCATTCAGTACTCAGGTGATGTAACGGTTGGTAAATATCAGACGTAGGGAGGGAAAGGATAAGCAGAGTTTAATCATTATAGTACAGAAACAGGCAGGAATGGAAGTTCTCCCCATATAAAGCAAGAGTATTATAAACTAAGGAATTATGTGGGAACCAACCCCTTCTTACCAAAGGACACCTCTGCAGAGGAATGGAAACATACTTTGCAAATCTTCCACAGAGGAGACTCATACACTTTTCCCCCAGCGCCTAAAGGGACTTCTGTGAATTGTTTCCCAGATGCCTAGCATGCCAACTGGTGCAGAATTTTTACTTCTTGCCTGCAGCAACCTGGAGGCTGTCAGCTTTGGCATTTTGGATAGAATAAGATTAACAGGGTGCAATTGGCGTATGTACTCCATATGCCTGAGATATATCTTTAGAGCTCTAGTCCATTTATGCCACAACCTTCCAGGGATTAGAACACAGTGATGGGAGAACGGTTTCCCAGAAATTTTGAAAAAGAGGAACTTACTTCAAACAGAAAGATTTCTGGAGCTAGAAGAATAACCCTTTCCTCAAAGTAGTGTGGTTCTTGTAGGGATGTGGGAACAAATTCTAAAACTTGCTTTTCAGAAGCAATGGGCACTAGAAAGACCAGCCACAAGCTTATCTAAATTGTCACTGTGATTAAACTTGGCATCTGATACTCAAATAAAGATCTGATGTGTCTGGCTACAAAATGCCACTATGGCTGATACTCATGTTTCTACAATTCCTGGTTATAGAACGCAGATCAAACCTCCTGGAAAAACACTAGTATAGCTGAGATCATTGAGATTATTATAATATTTGTATTACAATAAGCTATGAGAGGTTAGGGCCCCATTAGGCTGGGTACTGAACAAATACAGAGGCAGCTGTTGCCCACAAAAAGCTTTGTTTCCCCTCACATTGGAAATTTTATTTTGACCAGATAAGTGAGTGAAATATACTGGTTGAGTTCTGTGTGGATATCAAAGTATATCAGAGGTTAGTCACAGAATGATAGAAATATAAGGTTGGAAGGACCTCTAAAGGTCATCAAGTCTAGCCCCCTGCCCTGAGGGACCATGTAAACTTAGACCATCCTTGACAGATATTTTCCCAACCTATTCTTAAAAGCCTCCAGTAATGGGGATTCCTTATCCCTGCCTTGAAAGCCTATTCCAGAATTTCCAAGGGAGAATGGAGGATCCATGCTGAATGAAACTTTTCTTCTGATACCCAGGCTGTTAGCTCTAGGTGTTCACAGTCTAAATGAAGAAATCTCTGCTTCAAGAGCTCTGGTGTTTTCCGCAGGTACAATGTGCTTGACTATCTAACAAGTGTAAAGTTCCTTATGGTCTAGTGGAGGACTAGGAGGAAGACCATAATTCTCCCTTTTCCTCTTTTCTGTATCCTTTATGTAAACGGTCTTGAAAAGTAACAGATTCTTCTTTACCCAGGAATCATTTCCATTGGCATAGAGAAGCTTTGACCTTTGTTTACTTCCTGGTTTCAGAAAGGATATCAACAGTCATGCCCCAATTACAAGCTAATCTCAACCAGGAAGTAGGAGGAGACTTCCTCTGTAACTAGCATAATTGTTCACTATATGGTTTCTGGCACCTTATACTGATACAGGTGGTACTAGTCACTGTCATAGCCAGAACTGATTCCATATGGCTATGTTTGCGGGTTTTTCTTCTTGTTTTTAAAGACACGCCCTGATAGAGGTGCTGAAATAAACTAAAAGGACATGTACTATGAGATTTTGGAAATTTGTTTTCCAGGTATGCTTGCTACCATAGAGAGTAGACAAAGGTCTAGAGTGAAAGTTGGGCTGGATTTCAGCATGTTGTATGTATTTACCTTACCTCCCCACAAAGAGGCATTCAACTGTGATCTGAGAATGACAGTGGGGACAGAGGAGGCTGGCAGGAGGGCATTGCAGTTGAAACCTAATCTATGGGAGGAGGAAATCGAAGACGAAGACTAAGTCACCACTGCACAAAAATGAATATATAGGAGAAACTGCACCAACATCTTGTTCCACCACCAGAAGCAGAATATCAGGTGGCCTAAACTGAAGTGGAGCTTAGTTCTGGAGGCTCCAGCAACAATAATGGACCACCTCCAAATTCCAAAGGCGGAGGGCATTAACCCATGAGTAATCAATTCTGAGACAAGCTGTGCAACAAAACCAAGGGATTTACCACAGAGATATCAATATTCCCAAAAGTATTTTCTGGTAATGAGCAAAAATAACAAAATCCCAAGTACCCAGTTCTGAAGCCCACACTAGCTGATAATGCTACCTTAGGTTGGACTACACTGCACCTCTAGCAAGAGGAAGACCACACGGGGTAAAGCATGAGCAGCCAGTGGTCACTTGGAAAACTGCAGCAGTATCAGTAATCACCGAAAAAGTAGAGGACACGAAGCCCTTTTGCCATCAAAATGTGTTGGCCTGTATCTCCTCCCTCCTTCTGTGCCAAGAACCTTTTCCACTCTAGCATAGCCTTCGACCTTGATTGTTCTCCGACTGCCATCCCTGGAGAGACTAGTCAGAACCACTCACCCATGAGATGCTACTACTTCAATGCATGGCAGTTCTCCCACCTCTGAACTACACAAACATCATCCTATTACATAGTATACTGCATTGTAGGTGCTCTTTAAGTGAGCCCTCTTGGCAGTGGTCCCAACTTATTGCTATGGAGGGATGTAGATCATCCCTTTCACCGTCTTTGCTGTTGATGCCCCCAATCTAGTCCTAAAGTCAAACTAGGTAAATCCATGAAGGAGCACAGTCTGGTCTCTTGCTCTATCAGTAGTTTTCTCTGCTCCCACCCTTCCACTCACTCCAACCACTACAGAAGTTCCAGGTATGGGTCAATATAGCTATAAACTTTTCTCTTTCCTCCCAGACTCTCTCCTTACCTCACAGTCCACCAAAGGCAAATTTCAAAGATGGCTGTCATCCCACTTCCCAAAATTTCACACTGAAATTCTGAATAAAAATACATTTCTGCACACTTTGATTTCTGAAAAACCACGTAGGGATAAGCATAATTCCTGGGGCATAAGAATGATGTAAACAAACTCTTGGAAATCTCTGCGCAAAAACTGCCAATTTTAAACAACTCTATGTTAAACCTACCACTCCGTGCAGAAGATGTAAAGAAGAAAGTTAAGATAAAACCAGTTTTTACCCTCTGACAAAATTGCTGATTGTGTCACTTACCCTAAATGAGAATTCAAGGTTTTCTCCTCCCCATACTTCCATTCCTGTGTCATAAGAGCCAAGATAGTCAAAATATTTCTTGCTGACAGCAAACAATCCACCAGCCATGGTTGGAGATCTATGCAAGAGAAAAATAATTCTGGATTGGGTGTGGGGAGGGAGGAGGGATCTACCCATACGTCCATTTTTTCTTAATTGTTCTCTAGTTACAAAGCAATAATACACAGCACATCAGATAAGTATCCTAGTGATATAACATTTAAGCTTAATTTGCTAATAATAAAATTGTATTGGAAAAGTTTCTGAAATGCACTAAGAATGGACGTGCAAAAAATTATTCCGGGGAAGTAAATATAACATTAAGATAAACCAAGGTACATTTTAGTGTCATCACAGAACCCAGTTGCTTTGTAATGAATGAAAATCCATGCCTCTTGCCTTCAACAAAATAGGGGCTTAATCTTGCTCCCACTGAAGTCAATGACAAAACTCTCAGACTTCAATGGATTAAGCCCCTAAAGTGGGTATAACCCTTGAAAGGATATGCTCTCAACTGTTTCTTTTTTTTAATTTTGTTTACAGTGCCTAACATGTAATTGGAGAGGCCAAAAAGTGACATAGCCATTTCTGACAGATTCGGAGTCAAGAAGTCTGCCAGGGAAATTCAAATCTGTTGTTTCCAGTGGCTGAAATATGTATTTGGCTCTTTTAAAGCACCAAATACATATACTGCTGTCAGGACTTATATTCTTCTTGCACATAATAAATTTAATAAAACTCATGGCAATCAGGAGAGGTCCCGGATGACTGGAAAAAGGCTAATGTAGTGCACATCTTTAAAAAAAGGAAGGAGGAGGATCCGGTGAACTACAGGCCAGTCAGCCTTACCTCAGTCCCTTGAAAAATCATGGAGAAGGTCGTCAGGGAATCAATTCTGAAGCACTTACAGGAGAGGAAAGTGATCAGGAATAGTCAGCATGGATTCACCAAGGGCAAGTCATACCTGACTAACTAATGGCCTTTTATGATGAGACTAGTGTAAAAGCCCGTGGACACGGGCCAATGGAAACGGCTCGTGGCCCTCCCACTCTCTAAGCTCTCTCCCCCCTCCGCCCCACTCCAATGCCCCTCCCTGCTCACCCAGCTCCCCCCCCCACGCCTCCCCCTCGCCCAGCTCCCCGCTCCATAACGCACGCCCCCCCCCTCGCCCAGTTCCCTCCCTCCCCAACCCACACCCAGCTCCCTCCCTCCCCCCCAACGGGCCCCCCTCACTCAGCTCCCTCCCTCCTCCCCCCAATGGGCCCCCCCGCTCAGCTCCCTGCCAATGCCCCCCCCCGCTCAGCTCCCTGCCCCCAATGCCCCCCCCCTCACTCAGCTCCCTCCAACTATGTCTAGCTTTATATGCATAACTGCTCCTTGGTGCTCTAGCTCTATGTGAGTGAGGATCCCTCAGGCAGGCATGCACAGTGGCCATTTTGTGCCTCCGAACTACAACCCTCAGCTTGCCGTTTGTCCGGGCCGTCTCTACTGCGCATGACGGCTTCACACACACTTCCCTAGCCAATTATTAAATAGGATAACTGGTTCTGTG
This sequence comes from Sternotherus odoratus, assembly GCA_032164245.1. NCBI lineage: Eukaryota > Metazoa > Chordata > Testudines > Kinosternidae > Sternotherus > Sternotherus odoratus. Next base: position 126,056,560 of record JAVMKO010000002.1, on the reverse strand, counting down.
GATGAGGGGAAAGCAGTGGATGTGCTATTCCTTGACTTTAGCAAAGCTTTTGATATGGTCTCCCACAGTATTCTTGCCAGAAAGTTAAAGAACTATGGACTGGATGAATGGACCATAAGGTGGATAGAAAGGTGGATAGATCGTCGGGCTCAACAGGTAGTGATCAATGGCTCCATGTCTAGTCGGCAGCCGGTACCAAGTGGAGTGCCCCAAGGGTCAGTCCTGGGGCCAGTTTTGTTCAATATCTTCATTAATGATCACACTACAAGAAGGATGTGGAAAAATTGGAAAGAGTCCAGCAAAGGGCAACAAAAACGATTAGAGAGCTGGTGCACATGACTTATGAGGAGAGGCTGAGGGAACTGGGTTTGTCTGCAGACGAGAAGAATGAGGGAAGATATGATAGCTGCTTTCAACTACCTGAAAAGGGATTCCAAAGAGGATGGATCTAGACTGTTCTCAGTGGTACCAGATGACAGAACAAGGAGTAATGGTCCCAAGTTGCAGTGGGGAAGGTTTAAGTTTGGATATGAGGAAAAACTTTTTCACTAGGAGGGTGGGGAAGCACTGGAATGGGTTACCTAGTAAGGTGGTGGAATCTCCTTCCTTAGAGATTTTAAAGGTCAGGCTTGACAAAGCCCTGGCTGGGATGACTTAGTTGGGGTTGGTCCTGCTTTGAGCAGGGGGTTGGACTAGATGACCTCCTGAGGTCCCTTCCAACCCTAGTATTCTATGATTCTGTGATTAGTAAGGTTGCCTGTTTCAGTACTAGCAAATCTTATTATTCCATTTCAACTATTGCCTCTTGCCTGTTTGCCAAGCTTCTTATTTGTGTGCATTAATCACCACTTGCTATTCTTTCCAAGTATCCTTTCCTTATCCTTTTCAAGTGTTCTTCTGTTATTCCATTATATTTAGCAGTAAACCTCTTTTATATGGTAAGAAAGGCTTGGTGAGTAAATACATTCATGACAATTCACATAGGAAAAGTAATGCAGATTTCTTTTTTAAAAGCAAAATTTTACCAAAAGCATGATGACTGGAACTACATTAAAAAAAGAAAGAACATTTTTTTAAAAACTCTGTATTTCCAGTTTCAGTGCTGAATACTAAGTGCTCATTTATATGAATTCTTTTATTTATCTTCAGCTGAAGTTAAAGTTTGTAAATTTTATAAAATTTGACATTCAAAATCAAGATACAGCAAAATAATATTCACCTGATTACATCAGTTTTGGACCTTCTTAGTTTTTGCTCCCTCTCTGGGATAACATGCCAAGTGAAGACCAGTCTCCAGTCAAACCCTCCAATCTGTGGTTCCCCAGCATTTCCCAAGTACTCAAATGTATTCCATTCAATCACATCGATCACAGGACACACAATTGCTGACTCATCTTCCCCAATTCTAAATTATTTTAGAAAGAACAGAAGTTATTTTTGTTGAAACTAGCAGAAACTAGAAATGGCAGGAGTAAAGAAAGCGTTTATTAATATAAAAGTCAAGTTTTTATTCCCATTTTACATATACAGCTGAGCCCGCAATACCATGCCCCGCGATAGCGTGAAACCGCTTATAGTGCGGGGCGCACGTGGCTCCCGACGGCGGCAGCGGGCAGCACTTTGATGTAGCGCAACCCCGCAATACCGCCATCGATATTTTTGGACTCCTATCGTCGTGGTATTACAGGGTTCCACTGTAGTGGGATACAAGTAACAAGTTGCATCCGATGAAGTGGGCTACAGCCCACGAAAGCTTATGCTGAAATAAACTGGTTAGTCTCTAAGGTGCTACAAAGTCTTCCTCGTTTTATTTACAGATACAGACTAACACGGATGCTAATCTTAAACAAGTAACAAACAGTTACTTACAGTCTGCCGTGAGAAGGAGCCCTGTACAAAGATGTGTGTATGGGAAGCAGAGTCTAAATAATAGACTTGAATCCTGATGGGCTGCATCAGTTCACGGTGGTCAAAAACAGTAGGTCAGAAGTGGCTCCAAAAACTTTCAAAAGTTTTGAAGTTTAGGCTGAGTGAAGAACTAGCATGCAGAACAGAGGAGGGATGAAGCCACCAAGCTCTTTATATGGACACATGCTCATACAGGAGTATGAGGAAGCACAGGATGCATGCCCAGCTCTGACACTGCTATTCAAAACAGCTGTTCTCATGTACATGAGGAGATGCATGTGCACTTACAGTTGTATCCACACAACTCGAAGAAACACTGAACATGTTTCCATCCAATCACAGAAATATTTTGCTGTATATTAAAAAAAAATAGGTAACTGCCACTCATGTAATTACAAAAGAGAGCAGATAAACACAAAACATATCTGCTTCTTCTGCAAATTAAAACTGAACCAGATCACACAAAGTATATTTAGTACACAAGTAAGAAACAGTTAACTAATGTTCCATCTCAATAAAAGGGATCCAGATTCTGAGATCAACTGATTAGGTTGATTTGTAGAGTTGTATGGAAGGAAATTCACTACATTTTCAATAAAGAAAATCAGACTATTCATCCAAAGTCCTTTCTAAGACTGCCATCTTCTGGCTTACCTAAATCACTTACAGATTGCCTCTTCATAGGTAAGGTTGTTTCTTCAATTGCTTGATATTAAAATCCTGATTCTTTTAATCATCTTTCCCTGCTGCTTTCCATTTAATCTGGTACAATTAATCTAATATGTCTGGAATTTACTATACATGGTCCTGTCCCAGAGGTTAAATTTAGGGGAAACAAATCAGACAGGTTGTTTGTAAGAGGTCAATTTAAAAAAAATCTGTTAGTTTGGGGGAAGCTGTGAAACAAAGTCAATGTAATGCATGCCCTAGGGCAAGGCAGTTTTGGTAATCTCACTTGTTTTTTTGTAAAGTTGTACTTCTTGGCCCCTTCTTCAAAGTCCACTTTACTCAATGGGAGTCTTTCTGTTGACTTTAAATGGGTTTGAATTGTGTCCTTTAGCCTCAGCAAGAGCTGGTGCCTTTGGGAAGGGTTGAATATAGTCTCCTATCCGCAATACAAGCTACGTAAAGTCGGTTGTAGGCATTGTAAATATTTGCAAGTGTAGCTCTGGCATTAGAGGGGGTCTGAATGTGTCAGAGCAGAAAGCAGAAAAAATGTATGGCACTGTTTGCAGAGAGAAGCTAAATTCTGCTGTGGGAACATCTATGGCGCCATTCAAACTAGGAAAAATAAACAAATGTATTCAGTAGATGTGTAGTATATGGGTGCAGTTGCAATAGTATTACAAATGTTTTAATGTAATGTAGATGGGGTATTCTGTGATTTGTTCTGTTAAATGAAGGCTTGGATTCTGCATCATTCTGTGATGGAGGTGGCATGTGTGTCAAATGACACCTGTTAAATCAAGCTCACTGAGTATGCAGGACTCAAATTATAGTGTGTGTACATACAACCTTAATTCTTTCCCTTTGAAAACTTTTCTGCATAGTGCCTGACCCAGCCCTTTTTATTCAGTACCTATATGGAAAGTATAGATTGCTTGAAAACTAGGAAGGCAAGTTCTTCTTTGCCCTTATTTCCAACTTGCTTATATGTATCTTGCACTGAGATAGTGAATCTCTGTCTAAAACCGAATGTCTCTAGAACTGTTCCTTGGTCCCTTACCAGGCTGACAATGTGGGCACCAACAGAGCTGTGTGAATAAATTATTTTTTGGATCACTGGCATGTCCAAACAATTGGAGGAAAAAATAATTTTAGGTAGGATATTTATAGCCTTCTCTAATTAATAGCAAAGGGTTAGATTCTCAAGGCAACTTCAGTGCCAGCGGCATTGACAAAAGGAGGAGAAGTCACAGTGGGTGTGCTCCCCCTTATACTTTATAGCGTAGTGGTTAGGACACTCACCTGGGATATGGGAGACCCAGATTTGATTCCCTGACCTGGAGCAGGGAATTGAGCCCAGTCTGTCCCTCCTAGCAAGTGCCCTAACACTTGGTCTATAGCAGTGGTGGGCAAGCTGCAGCCTGTCAGGGTAATCCATTGGCGTGCTGCCAGACAGTTTGTTTACATTTGAACAGCCGCCCGCAGCTCCCAGTGGTCGCAGTTTGCCATTCCCGGCTAATGGGGGCTGTAGGAAGCGGCACAGGCTGCAGCTCCCATTGGCCGGGAACGGCGAACCACAGCCACTGGGTGCTGCGGGCAATCATGCAAATGTAAACAAACTGTCTAGTAGCCCTCAGAGGATTATTCTGATGGGCCACATGCGGCCTGCAAGCCACAGGTTGCCCACCATTGGTCTACAGTGTGCAAGAGGCAACACCACTGCCAGCTCCTCCAATTCGTGAATGAAAATCCCCTTGTGAACCTAATCTGAAAGACAAACTGTTCACTGTGGAAATGTTGAAACTCACCATTTTGACATTTCAGAATTTTATTCCTTTTTTCCGCCCCATCAGAAATAACCTGCCAAAACCGACACAAATTTGCAATATGTTTGGTCGACCTGAATATGTATTTTTCAGTGAAAAAAGTTGTGGCCAAAAAACAGTTCTAAACAAACATTAAATTAGGTGAAAAGTCTGGGGTTCCACATCAAACATTGTCCCCTCTTCCTGGCAACAATCCTTCATTCCTTTAGGAAGAAGGAAAATGGATCTTCGAACCTCTAATTCCACTAGGCTATTAATCTGTTCTATAGAGAAACAAAATTTGCTGTTAAATAAACTGAATATTTACCATTCTGTTGCACTTCACATACTTGTGTTCTCTCAAAAATCACGTGCTAACTAATTGGTTAACAATGATATTTTAATTACCTTGACAAACACAGGAATTTAACAGATGACTCTTTTTTCCTCAAGTTTATAATAAAAACACACACACACATTTGGTGTAACTTTACCTTTCCAGTAGTGGTTCAAGCCACCCTTCATGACACTCACAGTGGCAATCAAGAAATGTCAAAACATCCCCTTTTGCAAGAGAAGCTCCCAGAAGCCGAGCTCGAACCAGTCCTTCCCTTTTATTTGCGCGAATGAGCCGTACCTTGCGTAAACCAGCCACATAGTTTTCCAAAGGTTTCTTTAAATGGTCTATTACAAAGAAGTTGAACAGAGCACTGTAAAATTATTGTACATAGTAGTTTATAAAAAATAGTATTTAAAGCACTGTTGTAATACACTGATAACAGTGCTGTGCGATCTGGCCTGTAGCCCTTTTCCCAATACTGGCATGTCCCCTATACGTGGACAGGATAAGGGAATCAGCGACATAAAACTAGGATAGACAAAAATAACGATATCTTGGTAAAAATAGCGAGGAATACTTGTAGCACCTTAGAGACTAACTAGTTTATTTCAGCATAAGCTTTCGTGGGCTATAGCTCACTTCATTGGATGCATAGAATGGAAATAAAAATAATAATAATTAAAAAAAAATGTACATTTTTTTTCTTTTCTTTCTTTCTTTCTGTGTGTATAAATGCATCTTACTTCTGTTCCATTCTATGCATCCAATGAAGCGAGCTATAGCCCACGAAAGCTTATGCTGAAATAAACTAGTTAATCTCTAAGGTGCTACAAGTATTCCTCGCTTTCTTTACGGATACAGACTAACATGGCTGTTGTTCTTGAACTTGTTAAAATAGATTTTATTTAAATTACATGTGCCTAGTTCTTAGCTTTCTTCCTTTTTTACAGACTGTAGTTGCTGGAGGTGATGATTTATACTTGTGTCTTTAAATTAGTTTTCTAATTGTTAGCAGCATTTCCATTTTTATATAGATATTTTTTACTAAAGTTTCACACTTAAAATGTCCATTTATGCTATAAAAAACAAGTAAAGGGCTCAATACTGTAACATTCTTACTGTGAACACCACAAACTCAAATACAAAATTGATAAACAAATAGCCCATATTATATTTGCAACTAACGCCTTCCAATATACTGAACTTCCACAAGTCAATAAAACTGAAATGCTTTGCCCAGATCACTAAATCATACTTGTAGTGATTTCAAGCTACAAGCATGATTTTACAAATGAAATCACTTGTAAAGTGATTTCAAGCTATAGCATATTTATATATGGCTAAATATAACAATTACAAAATGTTAATGAGTCGTTACCATATCAGTCTACTTTCCACTCCTGCAGACTTTTACTTCACCCACCTTGTCTATCTGACAAGAGTACAGTTATTTATACAATGAAATACCTTTGTCACTGTAATCATCCACCAGGATAACTTCTTCCAGTAGAATATCTGGGGATGTCTCAAGAACACTATGAACTGTTCGCAGAAGGGTTGACCAAGCCTCATTATAAAAAGCTATTACAACTGAGGTTTTTGGCAAGTTATGATAATTGTATTTCTTCTCTTTGCACCTGTAAATAAGGGGACCCAAATTAGTAAAAGTGTGAATTGATCTGTAAATTCTCAGAAAACGGTTTTAAAATGAAGACTGCATATGGTGCTTACTAATTTTGTTTAGCAAGAGCACATCAAACATATAAAGGAACAATGAGGGAGGTCATGTAATGTGCTTAGTGAGGTAGCTATTAAGGGGGAGTCTTCAGTTTTACATTTATATTTTGAAATTATTCAAACATGTAAAAAGACAAGGGAAGATGTCTCTGGCTCAGGGGTGGGCAAACTACGGCCCGTGGACTCCTCGTAACCGGCCCCAGAGCTCTGGCTGGGGAGGCTGCTCCGGCCCCTCCCCTGCTGTCCCTCTCCCCCGCAGCCTCAGTGTCAGCACGCCGTGCAAGCAGCATTCTTGGGAGCAGAGCTGCACGACAGTGAGTCTGGCTTCAGGACAGACACACTGTTCTGAGTGGCGGCGTGGTAAGGAGGGCCGGGGCTGGGGGTTGGATAAGGGGCAGAGGGTCTTGTGGGGTGGTCAAGGGATGGGGAACGGGGGGGTTGGATGGCGCGTGGGAGTCCCAGGGGGCTTGTTAGGGGGTAGGGGTGTGGCTAGGGGGCAGGGCAATCAGGGAATAGGGAGCAGGGGAATTGGATGGGGGTGGGGTCCTGGGGAGTGATTAGGGGGCTAGGGGAGGTTTCTGGAGGGGGCAGTCAGGGGAAAAGGAGCAGGGGGCTTATATAGGGGTGGGTTCTTGGGGCGGTAGTTAGGGGTAGGGGGGTCTCTGAAGGGAGTAGCCAGGGGAGAAGGAGCAGGGGGCTTAGATAGAGGGTGGGGTCCCAGGGTGATGGGGGGGGTCTCGGGAGGGGGCAGTCAGGGGACAAAGAGATGGGGGGCTTAGATGGGGCTGGGGTCCTGGGGGGTCTCCGGAGGAGGCGATCAGGGGACAAGGAGCAGGGGGGAGTTGGATGGGTCAGAGGTTCTGAGGGGGACAGTCAGGGGGTAGGAAGAGGGTGGGGGTCAGATAGGGGGCAGGGCACTACCTGGCCCTCCACACAATTTTGAACCCCAATGTGGCCCTCAGGTCAAAAAGTTTTCCCGTCACTGCTCTGGCTCATTCTCATGCAATCTTTGCCCCATCGGAAAATGGCTTCAAATTAAAGAAGAATGCTACAATGGGGAAAATGCTGTGGTGGAAAATGCTCACCATAGGAAGCCACACCCAGTGAGGAAATTGCAACTAAGATCTTCTATTATTTTTTTGCCTAAGTTACTGATAACTTAACTTTTGTCCAGGGGGGCTAAATTTGCAAACTAGAGAACAAAGTGGAAGTGCTCAGTAGCAGGGCCGGCGACAGGGGGGTACTACGGGTAGAGCTGTACCGGGCCCCGGACTTTAGGGGGGCCCCCTTAAGTCCGGGGCCTGGTACACAGCAGTACCCGTAGTCATCGCCCCTTGTCGCCGGGCCTGGAGAGCGGGGAAGGGGCGGGGAGGCGGCGTGGCTCTCCTCCGGAGCGGACGAGCGCGTGTGTCCCCGGCAGGAGCAGTGAGCCTGGCCGGCAGCAGTGGCGCACCACCGCCTGCAAAGAGGGCGAGGGCGGGGAGGCTCCGCAGCACGGTAGGGCTTCCCCCGCCGGGTCCGGGGGAGAAAGGGCGCGCGGGTGGGGGGGGGGGAGGGGGAGAGCAGCAAGGGCGGCTCGCGCCGCTCCCGGGCTTGCGCTCCCGCAGGACCCCGCAGGACCCCGCACTGCCACCAGCCACTGTCAGCTGGGGGGGGAGTGCCGGCTGGGTTGGGGGGGGGGCCCGGCTGGGCTTCCCCCCCAGCCGCTGTCAGCCGGGGGGGGAGGAGGGGGAGAGTGCCAGCTGGGCTGGGGGGGGCAAACAATCAGAGTAGGGGGCCCCCAAATTTCTGTCGCCGGCCCTGCTCAGTAGTAAAATTGCTACTACAGGCTACTTGCAGAGCCTGACATGCTGTCCTGCAGGAATGCACAGCCCCGCCCTGAGTCTAGAGCACTGCCCACATGGTGGCTTGGCTCCAGGGGAGGAGAAGAAGGAAGGGGAAGGGCTAGGGGTAGCCTCCCTGGCCGGGAGCTATGGGGCTAGGTAGGATGGTCCTGTGGGCCGGATGTGGCCCGTGGGCTGTAGTTTGCCCACCCTGATGTAGAATATCATTGGAAAACTAATAACTCATTGATCATTAATATTCTTGTGTGATGTATGATGGTAAACAAAAAGGAATATGCTTATTTTTCTGACTAACCTGGTCCTCAGGCAGAGAGAATGACGGTCCACTTACATATGAGATAAAAAAACCTATCAACATAATAAGTGGAGAAGAATACAGCCTGGGGTGTACACCTCAGCTAGGAAGAGAAACTTTATCTGGGCTATAAAGACAAGGGATCTGAGCCTCAAATGATAAGCAATTGAATCAATTGATTATACAGTACTAATGTATTATAAATGTCTGATGAGTAAAGTGTTTCATGAAAGCCTATGACACTTGTGAGAAATATAATTGTGAATCATATGTATTAATGATAAATAAGGAATTATGGATAACTCATTAATATTGTGCTTTAGTTTGTGACCAAACGGAGAGACAGCTCTCTTCCATACAGGAGGGAATATCACAGTGTAGTAAGATGAGGCCCTGAAACAAACTCTTGTATCAGAGGCCTAGCATGAGGCCTGAAGCCCGAACCAAAGTACTGCCAGGTATTGCTAAACAAAGCTGGGCTATGAGCCAGAGGCATGCCCTGCTTTCAGAAATTGGCAAGAAGAGGGCTGCTAAAGGCACATGTTGGTTACATGTGCCAGGAGAAAAGCAGTAGTGAGCCAGGGGGCTGTACCTCAATACGTCAGTAGGGATGAGTAATCTGTCCTGTACTATATAAAAGTAGGTCTCGGAGTCCACATCTTTGTCTGGCTGAGGGAGCAGTGAAGAGTCCTGCCACTGACTGAGCTGGTCCATTGTCTGGGGGGCACATATGTACTAGCAGACCCATCGATATATAATCCGGAAAGCTAGAGACTGTGTTTCATTTGACAATTAACCTGGCCGGGTGCCTTTGTACCTTACTAGAGTCTGTGGTCTTTGGGGCTTCTCTCAGGGTCTGCTGTGTCAGCTATCTGCGCAGACCTGGGACAGCACACAGAGGGAACATGCATGCAGCAGACTGATATCATTATCGAGCAGAGCACCACACCCGTAGCTACTGACAACAAACAGCTCCCTAATTAAGCAAGGTGTGACCAAAACCAGTGGATGCCCCATTTCCATTCCAATCAGCAGCAGGCTGCGAAGATCACAGGAAGTGAAGAACAGCATGATGTCAATCTGCCTCTTGAAAAAAGATAACTGAATTTGAGAGATGTAACAAATAGAAGCAGAAAGCCATTTTGGCATTCATCCCTACACAGACACAAGTGGCCAGAATTCTTGCAAAGCTGAGAAAAAAGGGTCCTTCAACCAGTTGGGGGAGAGGGACTGAAGTATCTGTGAACTGACGGGAGAAACTTTCTTGGCAAAGACCTTTCACTTAAGAAGCCAAGGGTAGCCAGCGTCATGTATTTCTGTAGAAGGTCCTGACCGAGGAAAAGTCAGCCCTGGATGGGAAGAAGAATTGGAGAGAGAACCATCTTCAACAACACCTGTACTTTGCTAGATTAAGGGTTAGGCTTCTAGATGTGTGTTTTAACTTTTATTTGTTTGTAACCCTTTCTAAGATTATTCCTTTTACTTGGCATAATTTAACCTAGGTCCTATCATTAATACATTTGTTTTTATTTTTACTATAAACCAACTCTGTGCTGTGCTTGAAGGGAATCAAGTTAAATTAATAAGCCCTAATGTGGTTTTGTCTCTTTAACCAAACCAATCTTATTATTTCTCTGAGTGGTCCAGGAGGGAACTGGACACTTCAGGGCAGATGGGTTTGGGAAACATCAGGACTTGCGGTGTGCTAGGGGTCACCCGGCAAGTAGTAACCAAGGCTAACAGAAGCCAGTAGCTTGTGCTGTAGGCAGGCTACTGGAGTCAAAGTTGTTGATCCAGGGCTGTACAGCACACAAACACTGAAGGTGTACCCTGGATGCTTGTCTGCTGCCATCCTGGTGTGAGAGCCACTGTAATAGGACATTTGAGGCACCTAGAGTTACAAGGAAGGCAGTGACCTGCCTCACTGGTCTGAACTGCACCCTCAGAACGTGATACCTATTCTAATACTTCTGCAACCCTTCCTTGCTGAAATTTTCACCATTTTTAAAAGACATTTTACTTCAGCACTTTGGACATCCTCTGCAATTCATACACCATTCAGTTGCACACCACACTCCGGGCTGGACCCCACTACGGCTTAACGTCGACTTTAGCGTCGTTAAGTCGGAATAAACCTGTACCCGTCCTCACACGGATGCCATTTGCGTCGATTTTAAGGGCCCTCGAAATCGATTTCTGAACTCCTCCCTAATGAGAGGAGTAGCGCTGAAATTGACCTCTCTGGGTCGATTGTGGAGTAGTGAGGATGCATGGGACGTTATTGGCCTCCAGAGGCTGTCCCACAATGCTCCACTGTGACCACTCTGGACAGCATTCTCAACTCGCTGCTCTGGCCGTGTAGACAGGAAAAGACCCGGGAACATTTGAATTGCATTTCCTGTTTGGTCAGCGTGGCGAGCTCACCTGCACAGTGAAACGTCTCCCCCTTGCTCTCACAGAGATTGTGGAGCACAGAGCAAGCAGCAATAACAATGGGCACATTTCTGTCGCTGATGTCTGAGCGAATGAGTAATGAACGCCATCACCCCTTGAGGCAGCCAAATGCACACTCTACTGCCATTCTGCACTTGCTCAGCCTATAGTTGAAGAGCTCCTGACCCCTGTCCAGGGCTCCTGTGTAGGGCTTCATAAGCCAGGGCATTAAGGGTAGGCTGGGTCCCCAAGGATAACGATTGGCATTTCCAACCCCCTCCCCCCGAAATTTTCTGGTCGGGGAAGAAAATCCCTTGTTTTAGCCAAAAGAAATCTGATGATGTTCAACAAGGACAAATGCAGAGTGCTGGACTTAGGACGGAAGAATCCTATGCACCACTTATAGGTTGGGGACAGACTAGCTAAGCAGAAGTTCTACAGAAAAGGACCTGGGGATTAAAGTGGATGAGAAGCTGGATATGAGTCAACAGTGTGCCCTTGATACTAATAGCATATTGGGATGCATAGTAGGAGCATTGCCAGCAGATTGAGCGAAGGGATTATTCCCCTCTATTCAGCAGTGGTGAGGCCACAATTGGAGTATTGCATCCAATTATGGGGGCCCCACTGCAGAAAGGATGTGGACAAATTGGGGAGAGTCCAGTGTAGGGCAACAAAAGTGATCAGGGGGCCGGGGCACATGATTTATGAGGATAGGCTATGGGAACTGAGATTGTTTAGTCTCCAGGAGAAGAATTTGGGGGCAGGGGATTTGATAACAGCCTTCAACTACCTGAAGAAGGTTCCAAAGAAGATGGATTTAGATTCTAGACTGTTCTCTTTGGTGGCAGATGACAGAACCAGGAGCAATGGTATCAAGTTGCAGTGGGGGAGGTCTAGGTTGGATATTAGGAAACTATTTCACTGGGAGCGTGGTGAAGTGCTGGAATGAATCACCTAGGGAGGTGGTGGAATCTCCATTCTTAGAGATATTTAAGGTCAGGCTTGACAAACCCCTGGCTGGGATGATTTAGTTGGGGTTGGTCCTGCTTTGAGATGGGGTTGGACTAGATGACCTCCTGAAGTCCCTTCCAACTCTGATATTCTATGATTTTATAAAGAAAATGAGGAATACTTGTAGCACCTCAGAGACTACCAGTTTATTTCAGCATAAGTTTTTGTGGGCTATAGCTCACTTCATCGGATGTATAGAATGGAACACACAGAAGATGCATTCTATGCATCCGATGAAGTGGGCTATAGCCCAGGAAAGCTTATGCTGAAATAAACCGGTCAGTCTCTAAGGTGCCACAAGGCTTCCTCCTTTTCTTTAGGGATACAGACTAACAGGGCTGCTAAGCTTAACCCTATGATTTTATGAATATGAATTCCTGAAGGGTGGGCTGTACATCTTTTAAACCACAAAATACCCCGTTATGCTCAGCTCAGTCCGTCACCCAGGGCCAATGGGGCGACTAAACAGTCCGCAGGGCCAAGATCCCTGGCGGGCCCAGGAGGGCTCCCGGCATTTCTACCGGGCCGCGGAGCAGGAGCGGCTGGGAGGCTGCGTGTGCGGAGCAGGGCCGCGCCCAGGAAAAGGGCGGCGGGTGGCACCCGGGCGCAGCGGGTACTCACAGCGGGTGCCAGCGCTCGGGCAGGCGGCGGTGCAGCGAGATGCGGTCGCTGAGGTAGATGTTGATCTGGTGCTGCCGGATACTCTCCTCCTGGCGGCTCTTCTCGGCCGGGCTCAGCTCCAGCCGCACCGCCCGGCCCAGCTCGCCCAGCGCCCCGGGCTCCAGGGGCGGCTTCTCGTACACGGGTCTCCGCAGGCGCTCGGGGTCGCCGGGCAGGGGAGGCTGGGGGGCTCCGCGGGCGGGACGCTCCGCCTCGCTCTCCGGCGGGACGCGCCGCCACACCAGGAAACCCAGCGCCGCCAGCAGCCCCAGGGCCAGCAGCGCCCCCGCCCCCCGGGGGGCCCGGCCCCGCCGGCCCCACCACTTCCCGCGGCCGACCCGCCCCGCCATGTCCGCGCTGAGGGGGGGACTCCCGCCCGCCGCCGGCCTGGGAACTTTGCAAAAGTTTCGCGAAGCGGGGAGCGACCCAGCAACTCCCCGAGAGCGGGCGCTAAAGCTCCCCCTCCAGGAAACCCGGCCGGATCCTCCGCCAGCGGCTCCTCCCTTCTCCCCGCCCCGCTGCCAGCGAGACCTGGAGGGCAGAGCCGGACGGAGCAGCCGACGGAAGCCTCAGCCCGGCAAGAGAAACCCAGCCCCCGCTGCCTACAGTCAGTGGGCTCAGAGTTCGTCCTGGGCTCTTTCAAAGGGGAGTTGCATCGTTCAAAGCTTCACTTGTACCGACTGCCCCAGAGGTCCTAGCCATGCTCCTCCACCCCGGGCTGAAGAAACCTCCTCTCGCCAAATACAAGCAAATCGCTGCTCATTGTCACAAAAGCCCCCTCGGAGGGGAAGTACCAAGCAGGAAGGAGCTCAACGGCTGATGCATCTGCGCTTGATTGAGCTTCATAGTCACAGGAAGAGCTCCTCGCATTACTAACCCTCAAATCCCCATTGCCCTCAGTGATGCACAGTTTTATTGCACGCTTGGTGTTCTCCTACAGGTTTTTGTATATTGCCATTCCTAATATCTGATTTGTGTCCATTTATCCTTTCTGGTAGGGACTGTGCACCAGCACATCTACCAACATAATAGATGCCATCGTGTGCCAGCAATGTCCCTCTGCTATGTGTATCGGCCAAACTGGACAGTCCCTACGAGAAAGGAAAAATGGACACAAATCAGATATCAGGAATGGCAATATACAAAAACCTGTAGGAGAACACTTCAACCTCCCTGGACACACAATAACAGATTTAAAGGTCACCATCCTGCAGTAAAAAAACTTCAAGACCAGACTGCAAAGAGAAACTGCTGAGCTACAGTTCATTTGCAAATTTGACACCATCAACTCAGGATTGAACAAAGACTATGAATGTCTAGCTAATTACAAAAGCAGTTTCTCCTCTCTCCCTGTTCACACCTCCAGATCAGCTGCTGGAAGAGGATCTCTTCCTCCCTGATTAGAGATAACAAGGTGGTTGAACCTGATTGAACTAACCTAATTATCTCTAACCTTCTTTTTGCCTAGTACTTCCACTGCATGCATCTGACAAAGTGGGTATTAGCCCACAAAAGCTTAGGCTTCAATACTTTTGTTAGTCTTTAGGGTGCCACAGGACTCTTTGTCACTTCTGTATTTGGATGAGTACTGAGGTGGGGACAAGGCGCTGTAGTGTAATAAGCACAGATATAGGAAAACAAAGTTATGTTTGGAGAGTGGAAGTAATAAGTAGGGAGAAAGGGACAGTAATGAAGATCTACTGTGGTGGTGACTATAATGGCTGAGGGAGGGCCTGTAATGTGATGATGAAAGTACAGAGTTGGAGAAAGAGGCTGTAATATGTCTTTATTGGGTGACAGGAAGAGACTGTGCCCTATGCAGAGTCAGATTAACCCATTACTGGACCCTAGGCAAACATAAATTTTGGGGCCCCTACCTTCTACTATGACTAACAACAAACAGCCAATACTTGGAAAGAAGTGGGAAAAATACCCTTCCATGATGTTCCCTCCCATACATGCCACTGCAGTAAATTCCCATCCAGCCTGTTCACTTACTGCCATTGGAAAAGGAAGTGGTTTCTTTACCCAGTCCTTCCTCTCTCCTTGGCTCTGTTGGGATGGCACAATGACTCAACCATATGTGAGGACTATCCTTGCCCACTCAGGCACTGATGCAGATTTGTTCATGAACTAAAAGAACTAACTCACTTGAGTGAGTGATATCGGGACCTGGCGCATGAGGTTGTAACACCACTCTAGTTTGGACTGGCTACCCCTCCATCACGATGGAGCGATAGCCAGACCCAATTTTGAGTGAGTGGCGTTGCACAATGCCACCCAAATTTGACCTAGCTGTCCCCAAAGTCATGATGAGTGATGGCAAAGCAAATTTGTATGGTGATGCAACCCCATGCATGAAGTCAAATGGGTGTGCATGAAGTGACTTGGGTGTGGGAAAGGGATTACAGTGTGAGAGTGGTAGGTGGTGTAGAATGTGAAGGTGGTTGTAATGGATTGGGGGAAGGATAACTGATTGAATGAAGGAAGGGGGCTATAATTTGGGGGTGGATGTACTGAATGGAGGAAAATGTCTGCAGTCAGATGGTGAGTGCAGTGGGCTGTGGTGTGGGGGTGAAATGGGGGGAAGAAGTAGTAATTTGTGGTGAGTGTCCTGTGTTTGGGGATGGGACAGTAATGTGGAGGTGACGGTAATGGGAGCAATGGAGATGACTATCACATAGGAAAATAGGATGTAGACAAGTGTGCATGTGTGCACCGGGTTGGAGGAAGGGGCGGTTGTGTGTGTGTGTGTAGGATGCACTGGGTTAGGGGAAGGAGCAGTTGTGTGTGTGTGTGTGTGTGTGTGGATGGACTGGGTTGGGGGAAGTGGCTGTAGTGTGTATGTATGCACTGGATGGATTAAGGGGTGGTGTGTGTGTGTATGGACTGGGTTGGGGGAAGGAGCAGTAGGGTCTGTGTGTCAGTGGATGCACTGTGTTGGGGGACAATGGGGAGGCTGTCCTATGTGTGTGTATGCACCAGGGTGGATTTGATTTAAATCATGATTTAAATCACTAGTCAGGAAGACTCAATTTAATCATGGATTTCTACATAAAAGTGCATTCTTGTTGGTTGTTATAATCTTAATACATATTCTTCACAACTCAGATAGATGTAGGTTTCATTTTTAGAAGGTACACATGATACATTTTTTAAGTGATTTATTTTGAAACTTTTCAGAATAGTTTTACAGCTATATCAGAAAATGAATGATTATTTGGTTATTTCATTTGCCAAAGGTAATTGAAGCAGATAGTTCACCTCCCAATGACTTCATAAATATTTCCGGTTCAACAGGTTAATCATTAATATCTGGAGGATTTTTTTGCCATGCTGTATTAGGAGGAGTACATCACCAGACAGACATTTCATTTAAAAAAAACCCTAAAACAACGTTATGTGTTTTGGATGTTTTTCCTTCAACAGCAAACATATACTATTTTAACAAAACAAGCATATGAATTTTTTAATTTAGTTAAACGTTCAAGTTTTTTTAAATCAGGTTTGGTTTTGTTAAAATTGTTTTTAACTAAAATAATTTAATGAAATATTTTTTTAAAAAACCCAAAATTAAATTGACTCTGTCAACCAGGTCAACTTGAGAAGCTTAAAATATTGGCTTCTGCAGCTAACTCATTCTTGACCTTCATTTTCCAGTTTGTTCATAATCTGGAAAAAGAAAAACAAGCTTTACTGCTTTATCAGGTCCCAAATGATTTCTCAATTTGGAATGAATTAGTCCAAAGGAAGAAAATATTCTTTCTATGCCGGTAGAAGAAACTACTGCTGTTAAAAGTGAGATTATCACTTCAACAGTCTCTGAATCCAAGTTCTTAAATGACTTCCACCATTTTGCTGATGTGACTTTCTATAAAACATCATCAGTAAACATATATTTCTTGAATGATTCACCCTTGGCTCTGAAGTTTGATGGCATTAAGGAGAGGTGATTGCTGGATGTCCATGTCATAGCCAACTCCTCTTCTTCAGCAGTTAAGGTTAGACTCTGCAGCCACCCCCAGGTAATAATACAAACTGTGGCCTGTCACAATTTGCTGTTTTGCTGTTACTGAGCACATGCAGTCATATCTGCTGAAGTTTCTCCCTTCCCTGGCCTTAGCAGTCTGCTCCCTCCCTGCTGCTCACGAGCACTAGAGGGGGCAAATCGGATGGGAGGGTTGGGCAGAGTCTGTGCAAGGGGCTGAACTGAATCGTGGGGGTAAAACAGCTGGGGGCAGGGGAGGAAGACGGGCCAGTGCAAAATCGGGGATGGAGATAGGAGCTGGGACTGAGACAGTGGAAGAGGGAAGCCCTGGGATAGGGTGGGGCAGAGGAGATGAAATTTATCCCAGATGAGGTGAGGTGAGGTGAGGTGAGGTGAGGTGAGCCATCAGCATGTGTTTGCAGAAATGAGTGTTGATGGGCAGGGGCGGAGGCAGAGGTGCTGATTTAATCAGATCCTGGGTGGTGCTCAACCTACCTAGACTAGAAGATTTGGGTTGCAAGAGATCTCAGAAGGTCATCTAGTCCAACTCCCTGCTCAAAGCAAGAGCAACATCAATTTAAATCATTCCAATCATCTTTGTCAAGCCGGGCGTTAAAAAACCTCTAAGGATGGAGATTCCACCACCTTCCTAGGTAACTCATTCCAGTGCTTCACCACCTACTAGTGAAATAGTTTTTCCTAATATCTAACCTAGATGTCCCTTACCTCAACTTGAACCCATTGCTCCTTGTTCTGTGATCTGCCACCATGGAGCCCAGCTCCATCCTCTTTGGAATGCCCCTTCAAATGCTATCCAATCCGCCCCTCACTCTTCTCTTCTGCAGGCTAAATAACTCCAGTTCCCTCAGCCTCTCCTCATAAGTCATGTACAACAGTACCCTAATCAATTTCATTACCCTCCTCTGGACTCTCTCCAGTTTGTCCACATCCTTTCTGTAGTGGGCCCCCCAAAACTGGACACAATACTCCAGATGTGGCCTCACCAGTGCCAGATAGAGGGGAATAATTGCTTCCCTCAATCGGCTGGCAATACTCCTACTAATATCAGAGGGGTAGCTGTGTTAGTCTGGATCTGCAAAAGCGACAAAGAGTCTTGTAGCACCTTGTAGACTAACAGATCTTAGGGATCATAAGCTTTCATAGGCTAAGACCCACTTCATCACGTTCATCTGATGAAGTGGGTCTTAGCCCATGAAAGCTTATGATCCCTAAGATCTGTTAGTTTATAAGGTGCTACAAGATTCTTTGTCACTCCTACTAATGCAGCCCAACATACAGTTAGCCTTCTTGGCAACAAGGGCACACTGCTGACTCATATCCAGCTTCTTGTCCACTGTAATCCCCAAATCCTTTTTTGCAGAACTGCCTCTTAGCCAGTTGGTCCCAGCCTGTAGCGGTGCATGGGATTCTTCCTTCCTAAGTGCAGGACTCTGAACTTGTCCTCGTTGAACCTCATCACATTTCTTTTAGCCCAATCCTCCAATTTGACTAGGTCACTCTGGACCCTATCCTACCATCCAGCAAATCTACCTCTTCTCACAACTTAATGTCATCTACAGAGTTGCTGAGAGTTCAATCCATCCCATTATCCAGACCCCTTGTAAATCTCTGCTTGATACTGGCTGCCAACTAGACATTGCAAGCCACTTGGCAGGTCATTCCCATTTATTCACCATATAGCTGAGCCAATAAGAACTCAAGTGCCAGGAGACATGTTATAAACATAACCACTGAAGACACTCTGTGACATAAGTGACTGATCAATGAAAGAGCATGCACATGTCTGCTATGAAGGATGGTTTTTCTGACAACACTGAGAAATGTTTTGAAAAGGAGGATGTCGACATTGTTATGAAGAGCTGAAGAAGACAGGCATGTACACTACATATTATGGACAGGGTATAGAATCATAGAAATGGAGAGTTGGAAGAGGCCTTGAGAAGTCATCAAGTCCAACCCCATATGCTGAGGAAGGACCTAATAAACCTGGACCATTCCTGGCTGCTGTTTGTCCAACCTGTCCTTGAAAGTGCCCAGTGATGGGGATTCCACACTGACCCTTGGAAGTCTATTCCAGAGCTTAACTACCCTTGTAGTTAGAAACTTTATTTTCTAATATTTAAATCTCCTTTGCTGCATAATAAGCCCATTACTAGTCATCCTACTTCAGAGGACATGAAAAACAATTGTTTCACAGTCCTGTCTCTTTACAACAGCCATTACCATATTTGAAGACTGTTAAAATGTCCCCGCTCAGTGTTCTTTTCTCAGGACTAAATATGCTCAGATTTTTTTTTACCTTTCTTCATAGGTCAGGTTTTCTAAACCTTTTATCAATTTTGTTGCTCTCCTTTGGACTCTCTTCAATATAGCCACTTCTTTCCTTAATTGTGGGACCCAGAATTGGTCACAGTACTATGGCTGGGGCCTCACTAGTGTCAAGCAGAGTAGTATAGTTACCTCCTGTGTCTTACACACAACACTCCCTGTATCCTGGAATGATATTAGCCTCTTTTGCAGCCACATTACATTGTTGACTCATATTACATTTTTGATCCTGCATAATGCCCAAATCCTTTTCAGCAGTACTGTACATAACATAAGAACATAAGAATTGTTACAACAAAGGTCCATCTAGCCCAATATTCTGTCTTCTGACAGTGGCCAATGCCAGGTGCCCAGAGGGAATGAACAGGACAGCTAATCATCAAGTGACCCATTCCCTGTCGCTCATTTGCAGCTTCGGGCAAACAGTTTTCTGCCCATCCTGGTTAATAGCCATTGATGGTCATATCCTCCAGGAATTTATCTAGTTGTTTTTGAACCCTGTTATAGTCTTGGGCTTTACAACATCCTCTGACAAAGATTTCCACAGATTGACTGTGTGTTGTATGAAGAAATACTTCCTTTTGTTTATTTTAAACCTGCTGCCAATTACTTTCATTTGGTTCTTGTGTTATGAGAAAGAGTAAATAACACATCCTTGTTTACTTTCTCCATAATAGTCATGATTTTATAGACCTCAAACTTATCCCCACCTTAGGGCATGTCTTCACTACCACTTTAATTCGACCTTAACGACGTTAGGTCGAATTAAAGGTGTACCTGTCTTCACATACATGCCCTTAAAGTCGATTTAAAGGGCCCTCAAGATCGATTTCGGAACTCCTGCCTAACGGGAGAAGTAAGGCTAAATTCGACATTACAAGCTCGACTGTGGGCTAGTGAAGAGGCATCAGAAGTTAAGCCTCCGACCTCCGAGCAGCCCCGCGAGGGGGGGCCTGTTCGGGGGGGGGCTGTTCGGGGGGGTCCGCGGGGCTGTTCGGGGGGGTCCGCGGGGCTGCTGAGGGGGGGGGGAAGCCCGCGCGGGGCTGCTTGAGGGATCGGCTCAGCTGTCTGGTCAATTTCACCAGGCAGCTGAGCCGATAGCCCCGCGCCGGCTCCCCCCCCCCTCGGGCGGGGGGGGGGTCCAGCGGGGGGCTGTTTGGGCGGGGGGGCTGTTGGGGGGGCTGTTCGGGCGGGGGGGGTCCGCGGGGCTGCTGAGGGGGGGGGAAGCCCGCGCGGGGCTGCTTGAGGGATCGGCTCAGCTGTCTGGTCAATTTCACCAGGCAGCTGAGCCGATAGCCCCGCGCCGGCTCCCCCCCCGGCGGGGGGGGTGTCCAGCGGGGGGCTGTTTGGGCGGGGGGGCTGTTTGGGCGGGGGGGGGTCCGCGGGGCTGCTGAGGGGGGGGGGGGAAGCCCGTGCGGGGCTGCTTGAGGGATCGGCTCAGCTGTCTGGTCAATTTCACCAGGCAGCTGAGCCGATAGCCCAAGCAGCCACGCGCTGGCTCCCCCACCCCCCCTCGGGCGGGTGGGTACGGCGAGGGGGGGGCTGTTCGGGCGGGGGGGTCCGTGGGGCTGCTTGGGCAGGGGGGGGGGTCCAGCACGCATTGCACTGTGGGCTACCTACCCACAGTGCAATGCGGGCTATGTCGACCCCCTGCAAAAGTTCAAGGACAGACAGTGTCGACCACTGTCGACCTGCTGTCCTGGTGGGGACACACTGATTCGATTTTCTAAACTCGAGTTTAGAAAATCGAATTAAGGGAAATCGACCTAGACCTATAGTGAAGACATACCCTAAGCTGAAAAGTCCCAGTCTTATCAATCTCTCCTCAATCGAAAACCATTCCATTCCCCTAGTCATTTTTATTGCCCTTTTCTGAACCTTTTCTAATTCCAATATATCGTTTTAGAGATGGGAAGACCACATCTGCATACAATATTCAAGATGTTGAAGTTTTCAGAGAACTACCAACAAATGTCTCCAAGATCTCTTTCAAGTGGTAAAAGTTAATTTAGACACCATCATTTTATATGCACATTTGGGATTATGTTTTCCAATGTGCATTACTTTGCATTTATCAACATTGAATTTAATCTGCCATTTTATTTCCCTGTCATCTAGTTTTGAGAGATCTTTTTGTAGCTCTTTGCAGCCTGCCTGGAACTTCACTATCTTGAGTAGTTTTGTATCATCTGCAAACCCCCTTTCTGAAATTAAATGCTATAGTGTTGGGTTCTGTGGTGTTCTCCCCTCCACAGGGATGTTGCATTTAATTATATTATGGTCATTATTACCAAGTGGTCTAGCTATATTCACCTCTTGGACCAGATCCTGTGCTCCACTTTGGACTAAATTAAGAATGGCCTCTCCTCTGGTGGGTTCCAGGACTAGCTGCTCCAAGAAGTAGTCATTTTAGGTGTCAAGAAACTTTATCTCTGCATCCCATCCTAAGGTGACATGTATCCAGTCAATATGGGGATATCCCCCATTATTATTGAGTTTTTAATTTTAATAGCCTCTCTAATCTCCCTGAGCATTTCACAGACACTATCACCATCCTAGGCAGGTGGTTGGTAATATGTCCCTACTGCTATATTATTATTATTATTAGAGCATGAAATTCTATGGTACAGTTTGGTTCATTTAAGATTTTTACTTCATTTGATTCTGTTTTCTTTTACATATAGTGCCATTCCCCCACCAGCACAACCTGTTCTATCCTTCTGATATATTTTGTACCCTGGTATTACTGTGTCCCATTGATTATCCTCATTCCACCAATTTTCTGTGATCCCTATTACATCCTCATTTAATATGAGGCACTCTAGTTCTGCCATCTTATTATTTAGAATATATATATATATACATATACAGTAAACCCTCAATTTTGCGGACCTCGATTTAATGGACTTCGGATTTAACGGACAAAATTTCTGGTCTGTATGTCATATGTGAAAATTAACACCCTGTTAATTTTAAAATGCTTTTAACCAAGATTTGCTTATACAGTAGACTCTCGATTATCTGGGATGATCGGGAAAAACTTAATCCTGGTTAATAAAATCCTGGATAATCAAGAGTCTGCTGTGGGGACCTCGGGGAAGGGGGGGGGGGTACGTCACTGGCCCTGCGGCAGGGGAGAGGGAGGTCCCAACACCTGCCCCAGTCAGCTCCCGCTGCTAACCTGGGTATAGGAAGCCCAGGCTGGCAGCGGGAGCTGAGACCTCCGCTGGCAGGAGCCTCAGGGAAACTCTAAAGCCGCAGCGGGCTGAGCGCTTAGCCCACTGCCGCTTCTCAGCCCGCTGCCACTTTAGTTTCCCCGAGGCTCCTGCCAGCGGGGGTCTCAGCTCCCGCTGCCAGCCTGGGCTTCCTACACCCAGGCTAGCAGCGGGAGCTGACTGGGACAGGCGGCGGGACCCCGGCTGGCAGGAGCCTGTAGGGGAAGCCTCAAAGCAGCGGCGGGCTGAGCGCTCAGTCTGCCGCCGCTTTGGGGTTTCCCCCGCTGGATCCTTGCCAGCCGGGCTCTCAGCCCACAGCCAGTCTGGGTGTAGTAAGCCCAGGCTGGCAGCGGACTGAGACCCCGGTTTTCAAAGGGACAGCGGGGGATACCCCAAAACCGCCACAGGCTAAGTGCTCAGCCCGCCGCCGTTTTAGGGCTTCCCCTGCCTAACCCTGTTAGATGTCCTGGTTAATCCGCAGCCCGGTTAACCCAAGCCCGGATAATTGGGAGTCTACTGTACTTAATTTTAATTACACAAACGTGTCTACATAAGTAAAAACAGGTAAACTAACTAATTTGTCAATTTTTTAACATACGCATTCAGAAAACCTACTTTATTATATAACAGACTTTCGGCTTTAACGGACACCCCCTCGCCCGAATTAGTCCGTTATATCGAGGTTTTACTGTGTGTATATATATATATATATATATATATATATATATATATATATATACATACACACTTTAAAACCTTGTCACTTTTTAGCTGTCTGTCATTACATGATGTAATTAAATGGGACTTTTTTTTTCATTTGACTGTTTCCCATTAGATCCTACCTGTATTTTATCATCTTGAATTATCTCCTCCTTACTAGGACATAGTAGCCCTTGGCCCCTCTCTCCCCATTTTAAAATTGTACATTTGATTTTGACTTCCTAAATGGTTTGTGCTTCTCTTCATTGAATTTCATCTTGTTGAATTCAGACCCATTCTACAATTTATTAAGGTATTTTTGAATTCTAATCCTGTCCTCCAAAGCGCTTGCATCCCTCCCAGCATGGTATCATCTACATATTTTATAAGCATGGTCTCCATTCCCTTATCCAAGAAGTCATGAATGAAAATATATAATTGTATCGGACCCAGAATTGACCTCCATTGGACCCCTCTAGATATGCCCTCCCAGTTTGACAGTGACCCATTCATAACTTCTATCTGAGGATAGTCTTTCAAACAGTTGTGCACCCCCTTTATTGTACTTTCATGTGGACCACATTTCCCCAGTTTATTTATGAGAATGTCATGTGGCACTGTGTCAGAAACCTTAATAAAATCAAGATATATCATGCCTCCTGCTTCACCCCTATCCATGAAGCCAGTAACCCTACCTAATTAGGTTGGTTTGGCATGACTTGTTCCTGAGAAATCCCTGCTGGTTATTCGGTATAACCCTATTATCCTGTAGATGCTTACAAATTGATTATTTATTCTTTCAGTATCTCTCCATGTTTCCAAATTAGGCTGACTGGCCTATAATTCCCTGGTCCTTTTTGTGCTTCTTTATAGAGACTTTGGGCTAGATTTACAAAGGTTTAGGTGCCTAATTCCAATTCTAGGCTCCACTGCAATTCCCAAAACTCCTGCTAAAACATTTAGGCACTTTAACTCAGAGATGCCGACTCCGTCCGTCACACATGGGGAAAAAATGGTGGGTGCTGAGCACCCACCGGCGGCCACACTATCAGCTCCCTCCCTTGCCTCCGGTCTGCTGGTGGGCCCTGCGATCAGCACCTCCCCTTCCCTCCCCACGCCTCCTGCCTGCTGTGATCAGCTGTTTCATGGCATGCAGGAGGCTCTGGGAGGGAGGGGAGGGAGCGAGGATGCGGCATGCTCAGGGGAGAGGGCAAAACGGGGTGGGAAGAGATGCGTGAAGTGGGGGTGGGAAGAGGCAGGGTGGGGCCTTGGGAGAAGAGGTGGAGTGCATATGCTTCAATTCTGTGGGTGCTCCCGGGCTGGAGCACCCACGGGGAAATATTAGTGGGTGCTCTGCCCCCCCCCGGCAGCCAAACACCCTGCCTCCTCCGCCCCACCTTACCTTCTCCTCTGCCTCCTCCGCCCCACCTTACCTTCTCCTCTGCCTCCTCCGCCCCACCTTACCTTCTCCTCTGCCTCCTCCTCGGAGCGCACTGCATCCCAGCTCCTCTGCCTCCCTCCCAGTACTTGCCACTGCCAAAGAGCTGTAGCAAGCTCTGGGAGGGAGGAGGGAGGAGTGGGAATGTGGTGTGCTCAGGGGAGGAGGTGGGGAAGAGGCAGGGCTGGGCTGCAAATTTGGGGGAGGGGGTTGGAATGGGGATGAGACGGAGGTCGGTGCGGTGCAGGGGTGGAGTTAGAGGCAGGTCGTGCACTCACGGGTGCCAGAAAAAGTCGGTGCCTATGGTGGAGTGGGGGCAGGGCCTAGGGCAGATCCAGGGGACGAGCACTCCCCAGCACATTGGAAAGTCAGTGCCTGTGTTGATTAACTCACTCAGTGCCTACATTTTCTGGGTAAAATTTCCTTAGGCTCCTAAGTTTCTGTCTCTGAGCATGCAGCCTTTTACCTTACTTTAGGCATCTGGATGCCTATTTCCTAAGTAAGTCCCAAAGCAAATCACAAACCAGGGAAGATTGGGGTGCGGGGGAGGGAGGGGGGGCATAGTTGGCCAGCATGCTCAGAGAGTGCCTACTGGAATAGGCCCCATTCAAAATCTGTCTGAAAGAGAAGGACATGTTGTCATTACCCACCTTATAACTTCTATCCTAGTGTTTAGCGCACTCTTGTGGGATATGGGAAAACCTGGGTTCAATTTCCCTATGAAGGGGAGAAAAGTTTTGAACAGGGGGTCTCTCACATCCAAGGTGAGCACTCTAACCTCTAACAGAAGTTACAAGGCTGGGCCCACAGCCTCCTCTGGCTGTTTTGTGTGGTTACACATTTGCCTAGTTCAATCCTTCAAAAAACAGCGTAGGCACTTAAGCCACGTGACTCCGGAAGGGGCTGCAAGTGCTTTGGGGGATAGGATTAAAATCCAGAATGATCTGGGAAAACTGGAGAAATGGTTTGAAGTAAATGGGATGAAATTCAATAAAGATTCCACTTAGGAAGGAACGATCAGTTGCACACATACAAAATGGGAAGTGCCTCCTGCAGTGGGGTAGCTTCCCCACCCAGCACAAGAGGGGTTGAAGCGGCCCTGCAGAGGACTGCAGCATGGGAAGGGCAGCCTGGCGGAGGGCAGCTTGGGCAGAGTGGCCGCGGCTTAGTCACTTGGGGCCCAGCTGGCCCTGATGGAGAGGGCCCTGGGGTTTGGGCGGGGGGGGGGGAGAGAGTCTCCTGTCTGTGGAGGCGGACTGGCCTGGCTGCTGGGTAGCTTGCCAGAGTGCCTGGAGGGAAGCAGGGCTGGGGCAGGGCAGGAGGTGCTGAGGAAGCTCTAGCCTACAACCCCCCCCCAGGCTGTAGAGCCTAGGGGAAGGCCCAACAAAGGGTACTGGAGTTGCAAGGGGCAGCCCATGGCTACTGAGGTAGAAGCAGCAGGCCAACCCCCCCCCCGTGCCTCAGTCTAGACAACTGCCAGTCACCCCTTGCCCCCATTCACTGGGGCAGACTGCAGTACAATTGCCACTCATCACTGGCAAGGAAGGTTTGGCCTGCTACCTCTGTAGCCCTGGGCTGCCCCCTGCAATCCTGGCATCCCTTGTTGGGCCTTCACCTAGGCCCTGCAACCTGGGGGTTTCCAGGTAGGAGCTCCCCCAGCTTCTCTTGCCTTGGCCCGGCCCAGCCCTACTTCACTCTGGGTACCCTGTCTAGCTTCCCCAGCAGCCAGGCCTGTCTGTCTCTACAGCCAGAGAAGACTTTCTCTGGCTCTAAACTGAGCCCTTTTATCAGGGCCAGCTGGGCCCTAATTGAACCAACCACAGCTGTGGCTACTCTGCCCAATCAGCCTGGGAGCTGCTTGCCCCCAGCCACAGCCCTTTGCACCTTTTGGGTAAAAAAGTCCCCCCAGCCCTTTGCATCTATTTGGGTACCCGAGGAATGGGCGGGCCTAGGCCCGCCCATAACTAAAGTCCCTCCCCCAGCCTGGCGGGAGGGACACTAGGCCCGGGGCCAACTAAATACGGGGGACAACCAATGACAAAAAGGCGGGGGAGTGCGTGAGGGTCACAGGTTCAAAACCAGGGTATAGGACGGGGACACCGAGCAGAGAACCCCGCACAGCGCCCACTGCTCCGCGAAGCCATCGAGGGAGCCAGTGGACGCTGCCCAATGGAACTCTGCCCGGATGCGTGCCTGGAGAAGTGACCTGAGGTAGGCCCCACAGTCGCAGCGGACCCCCTCGTCCAGCATCCTCCTCCTGGTGTTATAGATGGTGGTTTTGGCAAGCGCCAGGAGGAGGTTGACGCCCAGCCCTTTGCAGAGCTGTTTTAAACCTTTTTTCCTGGAGTAGGGCTGTCAAGGGTCTATTTCCCCACTCTGAAGTCTAGGGTAAAGATGTGGGTGACCCACATGAAAGAAGAAATAACCCTCCAAGCTTATTTTACCAGCTTAGGTTAAAACGTTTCCCCCCAAACCCAAACTTCTCCAGTTGGGGCTTGGAAAATGCTGCCACCACCAATTTGTGCCCCCAAAACCATGGATTAGGGGAAACTGGAACCCCTACTTTAACACCCCCCAAATCTCTTCCCTTTACCTAGGAGAGATTTGAGAACAAAGACCACAAACCCTCACTTGCTGTGAGACGTGCCTGATCCAAACCAGGATCAATCCAATCTGAACAAACAGTCAATTTCTTAAAAGAAAGTTTTTAATAAAAGGAACAGAAGAAGTACAGATCCCTGGTACAGAAATCAATAGAAAATAAAACTCCTTGCATCACACAAGCCTCATTGGCCCCCACCCTTGGAATTTCTCCACTGCTAAAGCTAATAGCAAAGCAGCACCATGGCTCAATTATTAGAAGGAGTACTGCAGAAAGGATCTGGGGGTCATAGTGGACCACAAGCTAAATATGAGTCAACAGTGTAATGCTGTTGCATAAAAGCAAACATCATTCTGGGATGTATTAGCAGTAATGTTGTAAGCAAGACACAATAAATAATTCTTCTGCTCTACTCTGCTCTGATTAGGCCTCAACTGGAGTATTGTGTCCTGCTCTGGGCACCACATTTCAGGAAAGATGTGGTCAAATTAGAGAGAGTCCAAAGAAGAGCAACAAAAATGATTAAGTCTAGAAAACATGACTTATGAGGGAAGATTGAAAGAACTGGATTTGTTTAGTCTGGAAAAGAGAAGACTGAGAGAGGACATGTTAACAGTTGTCAAATATGTAAAAGGTTGTTACAAGGAGGAGGAAGAACAATTGTTTTTCTTAACCTCTGAGAAATGGGTTTAAATTACAGCAAGGGCAGTTTAGGTTGGACATCAAGAAAAAATTTTAGTCAGGGCGGTTAAGCACTGGAATCAGTTGCCTAGGGAGGTTGTGGAATCTCCGTCATTGGAGATTTTTAAGAGCAGATTAGACAAACACCTGTCACAAATTATGTAGACAATTAGCCCTGCCATGAGTGCAGGGGACTGGACTAGATGACCTCTCAAGGTCCCTTCCAATTCTATGAAAAACACAGTGAGGAGAAAGCACTTCAGTTTGTAGTGAGTAAAATGCCTGATAAAATGTTTCTGAAATAAGAGCTGGTGCAATATACTCAGATGTTTTGCCAAAGTGGGTAAGCAGATCAGGTTGAGAACTTGATTAGTAAGTGTCACTTCCAATGTGGGTGGAAAAGCTGCATAAGGAACAATGGAAGATATTCTGTCTAACAGCTTGTGTTTCTAATACTGTTTACAATGATTTGCACTAGTTTCTGTGTTTCCTGTACATAACATGATTGTTTACCATAGAAACTATACGGCCTAACCTACAATGGAAAGAGACTAATACAGAAAAACATCTTCATTCTGGGTTTTTACACACAGTAGCCCTGCCGTAACTCTGTTGAATGGTTTTCCAAATTACAAAAATGTAGCTCTTTCTCAGTAGTAGCAAATTGTGAAGGTGCACCTGGAGCGACCGGATAGAAAGTGTGAAAAATCAGGACAGGGTTGGGGGGTAATAGGTGCCTATATAAGAAAAAAAAGCTCCAAATATCAGGACTATCTATACAATTGGGACATCTGGTCACCCTAGCCATCGGCCCTGCCCCAGGAGCTGGGCAAAAGGGGAGCTGAGGAGTTATGACTGGCCCAGCCTCCCCACATCAGCCCCCATTCGCCGCCCCTGGCCCAGAGGATGGGGACGTGCCGGGGAGTCCCGCGCTGTCAGGAACTGCTGCCGGAGCAGACGGGGCGGGGGGAGGGGACGGGGACTAGGTGTAACATGACACCGGCTGCCCTCCCGCGGGCGGAGCGCCGCGCTCCCTCCTCCCAGGGCAGCGAGGCCCAGGCAGCGCGCGGACGTGGGGAGCGGAGCCGGCAGCCGCCCGGGGCTTGCCGCCGATGGGGGAATGCGGGGTTCCCACCCAGGTCCAGCTGTTTCTCCGCGCCTGCGACCAGGGGGACCACGAGGGCGCCCGGCGCCTGCTGGGGCTGCCCGGGGGTGGCGCGGAGGCGGCGGGCGGCTCCGCTTGCGGGGCGGAGGAGGCGGCGGAGCCCGGGGCCGGCGAGGCGGCAGCGCCTCCCCCCTCGGTGCCCGTGGACTGCACGGACGAGGCCGGCAACACGGGGCTGCAGTTCGCCGCGGCCGGGGGCCACGAGCAGCTGGTGCGGTTCCTGCTGCGCAAAGGGGCCTCGGTGCAGAGCCGGAACCACTACGGCTGGAGCCCGCTCATGCAGGCGGCCAGGTAGGGGCGGGCGCTGGGCATGCTCCGGCCGCCCGAGCGGAGCCTGGCGCATCCCCCGAGCCCAGCGCTAGGGCGCCTGGGGCTGGGTGGGGACCGCCCTGCTCAATGAGGGGAGGTTGGGTCGCAGTGGCCTGGGCAATGCCTCTTCTCTAGCAGAACGGCTGCTATGGGGGCTGCCCCCTTTAGGGTGACCAGACAGCACACGTGAAAAATCAGGAGGAGGGTGGGGGTAATAGGAGTCTATATAAGAAAAAGCCCCCCAAATCGGACTGTCCCTATAAAATCAGGACACCTGGTCACTCTATCTCCCTCCCCATGCCCCGGTTTGACCTGGCTTTGGTGTTTCTAAAGTGGCCCCATGTTTCTTCATTTCAAGGAACCAGTTAGAAAAGGAAATAACCCCCAAGTGCCCTGCTGAAGAACAGAGGAAACCTAGGAGAGAGGTCATCATAGAGACGAGAAGTTCTTTCCTGGTCACTTACAGCATCTTGGAGTGTGGCCGTGCCTCCACTTACCTGTAGCTAGAGCCCATAATAAACAATAGTCAGTTCCCTAAGAGTAGCCAAAGTAATACAGACCCAGTTCTTTGGGAGAATCAGTGTGCTCCAGACAGATCAGGCATTCTGCTTTTGAGCATTCAAACTGTTATCAATGGCTCCAAACATCTGGTAAATGGGGCCCTTGTGGGGAGTCAGCTGTCATCACGCAGTGAACTGCAAAGAATGGGGCAGACAATCCCCATAAAACTGGTGGATATTCCAATACCTAGATTTACCAAGCCAGCATAAAACAGAATCTTTATTACCTTACTGGTTACTCAGAAGTCCAAATAACAGTGCCCTTAAGTTGATCAAGACTCAGGCCTCCATCCAGGTCATATATGACAAACATTTCTGTAAATCTTATTTCATCATATAAAAGAAAAGGTTCTACCAATCCCTAAGGATTGGATACATTGCCTCCCAGGTTAACAAATGTTTCAGATCTTACCCAAATACACGCCACAGCTAATTCTTATTAACTAAAATAGAAAGGTTTATTTATATATAAAAAAAGGTGAGAGTTAAAATTGGTTAAAGGAATCAATTACATACAGTAATGGCAAAGTTCTTGGTTCATGCTTGAAGCAGTGATGGGATAAATTGCTGGCTTAAGTCAAGTGTCTGGAGTACATCCACAGATTTGGATGGGTCATTCAGTCCATTGTTCAGAGCTTCAGTTTGTAGCAAAGTTTCTCCAGAGGTCAGAAGCAGGATTGAAACCAAATGGAGAAGATGCAGCCTTTTGTAGTCTCTTGTCATGAGGCCTGTGCTTCCTTTGGTTCACACAAGCTGCCCAGCCCATGGCTTGGAAGCCTTAGGGCATGGCTACACTGGAAACTTCAAAGCACTATTGCAGGAATGCTCCCGTGGCAGTGCTTTGAGTGTAGTGGTGCAAGACCACTGCGAGAGAACTCTCCCAGCACTCCTGGTATTCCACCTCCACTAGGGGATTAGCTCAGAGCACTAGGAGTGTGGCTCCCAGCACTCCGAGCCTGTCCACACTAGCGTTTTAAAGTGCTCAGACTTGCTGCGCTCAGGAGGGTGATTTTTCACCCTGCTGAGCTAACAAGTTAAAATGGTTAAGCATCTCTCTCATTCTTGTAGAGCTCTATTAGCTCTGCAGAGCTCACAGCAGTAGAGGCTTATTTATAGGAAGGAAAATTGAATCTGAAGTTTTGAACTACGAGGCCAGTTGTGAATTGGACTGGTCATTTAAAAGAAACAAATAAAACCTCCCTTCTAAAATTTCAAAAGCTTAGGGTGGGGAGAAGTTTATGGTGAAGAAATATTTCTATTTGAAAAGTGAAATAACCCTCCTAAAAGTGGCTATATCTGAACATAGGGATTTATAATGCAAATATCTGTGCAGTAGTGGTATTAAAACAATACTTCTATTTTTTTAGGCCCTGATTCAGGAAATCCCTTAAATATGTGCAGAATTTTAAGCATGTGAGTTCAGTATGGGATTATCAAATCCCTTTAATTATGATTAAAGTTACACATATACTTAAATATCTTCTTGATCTGGGGCATTTGTGTTTTGTCCAGATCTTTATGGTTCTGTGGATTCTTCTAAATCCTAATGTCAAAGGATGGGAGTTGGGCAGCGGTGGTAGTCTTGAGTCCAGATGTCACATTATCAGATGATGTAGGTACAGTACGAGAGCTAGCATACTGGATAAATGCTATCGCAAAATTTTGCTCTCTGTAGGAGATATGCTCTCTATAGAATAAATGCTCTCTATAGGACAGGGTTTCTCAAACCGGGGGTCGTGACCCCCCTGGGGGTCGCCGAGTGCTCCCAGGTAGGTTGCAAGCACCTGGTGCTGCTTAAAAGCCGCCGAATGAATTACTTTCGCATTCGATGGCTTTTTGGTGGACATTCTGAACTATTTTGGAAGCGCTCTGCATGTCCGCCGAAAATAGCCGCCGAATGCGGAAATAATTAATTCGGCGGCTTTTTGGTGGATATACAAGGGGCCGCTGCGGGAGCCGAGGAACAAAAAACGGGTCGCAGTTCTCTAAAGTTTGAGAATCGCTGCTATAGGAGATATTTGTTAAAGTAGAATTGGTTCTTTTTTCAATTCTTTTTCCTCCTCTTAAGGTTTGGACATCTAACTGTGGCTCACATCTTGTTGGAGAATGGTGCTGATCTCAATGCACAGAATAAGCTGGGAGCCAGTGTACTTACAATGGCTTCTAGAGGTGGCCATGTCAGTGTCGTGAAATTGTTGCTGGAATCTGGAGCTTTTGTTGATAATTATGACCATTTTAATACCAGTTTGGTTGACAACAGCAAAGAAGAACTGCCCGATATAACACCACTAATAGCAGCTGCCCAGCATGGATATGAGGCGGTGGTGCATTTGCTACTGGACTGGGGAGCTGATTGTAATTACACTGTGAAGACTGTGGGCTGGAGTCCTCTAATGCTGGCAGCTGTTAGTGGAAAGGTGAGCTTGGCACAACAACTCATTGACAAGGGAGCCAATCCTAACCACCTAAATGTGCTGCATAAAACACCTTTTGAAATCTCCATTGGCTTCAAACATAAAGACATGAAAAATTATTTGGAATCGCTAACAACAGTCAGACCTCTGACAGGTATGGGCTACTATTTTTTCTATTTTTTTGGTTTACTTTCTGCAGGGTTTAGACAGTTTGAGACATAAGAACCAACAAGGTAGTTATTAATGTACATTTTATACTTTGAAGCACAGGGCTCTTGATCTAGATGTTCTTGGAGTGGATTTACTCATCTTTGCTTGCAAGCACATTTCCTCCAAACAACATGGAGGCATGTTGGTATTTCTATAGTTTTATGGCAACAAGACTGTAAATTTGACTTGACAAATTAAAACAAAACAAAAAAATGGTGTTCCAAGTGGGATCCTATGTGTGCTCTTTTAGGGGGAAAATAAAAAGATTTACCCAAAGGGGCAAAGATGTTGAAAAATTAAAGACAATTTAGAGAAGAGCCTTGAGAATGATTCAAGTCTAGATATCCTGCCTTACAGTGGGAGACTAGACTCGAGGAGCTCAGTCTTACTAGTTTAAAAAAGAGAAGGTTAAGAAGTGACTAGATCAAAATCTAAATACATCTACATATGGCAAGAAATCTTATACTGGAGGGCTGTTCAGTTTAGCAGACAAAGGCATAATAATGTGCGAATGGAATATCTAAATGGAAATAAGACAATTTTTTAATAAAGAGAATAATTAACTTTTGGAACAGACCACTAAAGAAATGGTAAATTCTTTATCCATTGAAGTTTTTAAAGCAAGATTGAATGTGTTTTTAAAATATATACTGTAGTTCATCTACAAATTGTTGGGTCTGATGTAGGAATTATTGGGCAAAAGAAATTATTTCAGAAAAATATGTGTTTTTTCACACCCCTGATAGATAAAAGTTTTCCTAATGTATGTGCTAATGTAGACAAGGCCTTAATCTATGCCATTACCTTCAACTACTGCTCTCAGTTGTAAAGATTCCAAGGAATTCTCATTCTTCCTTTCTTTGGTTTCTCTTCTCAGCATTTGACTCTATGGAGTATTTTGGAATTATGCCCTGTGAAGTCCAGTCATGGATAGAAAACTGTCTGTGTAAAAATGGCAACTTCTAACTTAGTAATTCTGTCCACCTTTTCTTGATTTCATATCAGATATGTCATTACTTTATACTCCTGTTAGCATTGAAGTGCCAATAATGTTTTGGAAGAGGGAGCTGGATTTATTATCTGACTTGTATACACATGACAGAATATATCAATTTTTTCCTTAATTGTGTGGTGCCAACAGTTCCTAGACAGTTCACAGAGATTTATGAATACAAACTCCATGCCCTAAAACACTTAAGATTGGAATAATTTCATTTGAAGAATTGTTATCCTCTGACTGCCAGATGCTGGGACTGGACAGAACGGGGTAGATCACTTGATAATTGCCCTGTTCTATTCATTCCCTTTGAAGAATCTGGCTTTGGCCATTCTCAGAAGACAGGATACTGGGCTAGATGGAGCACTGGTCTACCCAATATGGCCATTTTTATGCTCTTTTATCTATATATATAAAAGTCAAATGGTGTATGCGTGTATGTATGTGCACTTACTCCTTCCACACCGTTTGAACTAGAGATTTGAAATTTGGTACAGTTAGAGGCCTTAGGGTCCTAATCAGGGTAAGAGTAGAAAATTTTTCAAATCTCACCTCTGACGCCCCCCAGGGGTGAAATTCTTTAAAACCCATTCACATCAGCTGGACAGCTGCTGTTCTCTGTGACATAGTTATGATGTCATAATACCCCCTCCAACGGACCCTGCATTCGCTCAGCTCTCTGCCCCTCCCCCCTCCAACGGACCCCGCACTCGCTCAGCTCTCTGCCCCCTCCCCACCTCTGACGGACCCAAGTTGGGTTTGGTCGGAGGGTAAGTGAGGTAGGGGTGTCGGGTTTGGTCGGGGGGGTGAGGTGGGGGTGTTGGGTTTGGTCGGGGGGTAAGTGAGCTGGGGGTGTTGGGTTTGGTCTGGGGGGGTGGGAAGGTGTCGGGGTAGGTGAGGGGTGAGGTGTGGGTGTTGGGGTTGGTCAGGGGGTGTTGGGTTTGGTGGGGGGGTAAGGTGGGGGTGTTGGGTTTGTTTGGGGGGATGAGGAGAGGGGTTGGGGTTGGTCGAGGGGTAAGTGAGGTGTGGGTGTCGGGTTTGTTTGTGGTGGTAGGTAGGGGTGTCGGGTTTGGTTGGGGGGGAAAGTGTGGTGGGTGTGTCAGGTTTGGTCTACAGGGGGTGAGGTGTGGTTGTTGGTCAGGGGGTGTTGGGGTTGGTAGGGGGGTGACGTGGGGGTGTTGGGTTTGGGTGGGGGGGCGTGAAAATGTGAGTCGGGGTTGGTCGAGTGGTAAGTGAGGTGGGGGTGTCGGGTTTGGTCAGGGGGGTGAGGTGGGGGTGTCAGGTTTGCTCTCTGCCCCCTCTCCCCTCCAACGGACCCCGCACTCGCTCAGCTCTCTGCCCCCTCCCCGCCTCCGACGGACCCGAGCAACGCCGGGTATTTTCGCTAGTCATTGATAAGGATGGAGATGAAGGCCTTGGAAAGGGGGTTTAGAAAAATCATTTTTTATGTGAACTGAGCAAATTTGGTGTGGAAATCCATGAGTAGAAATGAAAATGGAACCCCACAAAACCATTTTTAGTTATGTTTCAGAGTAGACACACACTTTGGGGAATATTTACCCCAATGCAGAAGCTCACACATTTTATCCCAGAAATTCACACTAATGCTTTGAACCTTATTGCAGGCCTTCTGAAGTAAATGTCATCCTTTAACAGATATTTTAATCTTTCAGACATATTGCTGTATACATTTAAAGATTTCTTTTCCTTATACAGAATAGATGTTGGGTGGCAAATAACTCTACTGATGATTTATACAGTCTAGTCCTGATCCCGCACTGAGAACCATGCAGGTGGACTTCTGCTCCCATAGGGCCTATATTTGTTTCTTTGTGCTTTCGTCTTTACAATGAAATAGAAGCTTGAATATACATTTTGGATTAAGATAATTAAATATAAAATATTGTGATGGAGGTGCCAGGGAGTCACACTGAGGTTACTCAGGGTGAACTGCAAAGAATAGGGCAGACAATCTGTAAATCTGATGGATATTCCAATACTTAGATTTACCAAGCCAGTATAAAACAGCTTCTGTAATATCTGATTACCCAGAAGCCAACAACACAGTTCCCTTAAAGCAGTGGTCACCAACCTGTCAATCGAGACCAACTGGTCGATCCTAGAGGATCTCCCAGTCAATTGTGATCTCCGATGGTGTAGCATGGCTGCCGCTAAGGCAAACTCCTTGCCTACCCTGGCCCCACACTGCTCCTGGAAGCACGACCCCCACAGCTCCCAGAGTATTAGTTAAAAGATGAATATACATACAGACCTGAGTTCTGAAATCAGATTAATAGGAGAGATGGTGAGCTTGTAGTTGCAAAAGTTCTTTCAGAATTAGTCCATAGATTATAGTCCAGTGTCCATATTCAGGGCGATCCAGATGAGCCTGGAGATCTTAGTCCTACGACTTAAGTTTCCCCTGCACGAAGCATTAAGTAGATCTAAGATAAAAAGCATCAGGACCCAAGAGATTTTTATACAGTTCCAGGCGTTCTCTTGACAGCTCAGAGTCCTTAGGCGAACAATCAGCAATCATGAAGATTTTGAGGCAGACCTATTTCCTAAGCATCACCAGTAATTGGCTACACGGATTAACATAAGGCAATTTATCCATTAGACAGTTTATCACAAACTTTAAAGAGACATATAGACAATGACATTATTTCACCCAAGAGTCATCTAAATGTTAATATGCCCTTTTGATCTCTCAATCAATAGCTATAGTGACAGACAGGAACATCTGTTTACATGGATAATATCTAACAAGGTATAACTAAACATACACAATTAGTATCAGCTCTAATTCCTAGCAATACAGAGGTTTGCATTTTGCAGTTCTAGCCTTTCTAACATGGAATGGCCCTAATTACCATTTACATACTTCTCTAACATGTCTCTAAAGGTTGACTCTGGGTCATTTAGCCTGCTAGCCTCTTAACTCTTTCTGGCCATGCGTCACACTTTGTGTAAGTATTGTTGCAATTATATAACAGTAGTAGCAACAATGATTTTCATGGTATACCCCAGTCGTATCACTGGTTGTGTCCAGTCTAAGCGGATCCTGCCATAGTGCGGGAATAACGCTAGGAAAAACAACTCTAATCAGATAATATCACAAATATATTTTTATTTTTTATGCTAAACTAATTGCACACAGATTTTTGGCTACATGACTCAAATTTTAATACAGATACTTGTATTTTTTCAGATAATGAAAAGAGGCAACCTGATGTCTTTCATGCTTTGAAAATGGGTAAGCATTAAAAAAATTCCCCACCACATATATTTCCTGAGACTGTAGGGAAGGCTTGCTTACATGCTAACATGGGAAACTGAGACCGTGTGTATTGGAGATATAGGCTACTTTGCTCTTTCCTTACTATTTAGATAAAGATATGAGCAAAAGCTTATCATCAATGCTTAGAGTATCAAAGGACTCAAAATCAGAGGTTCTGACAAGCTAAAGGAGACATTCACCGCCTGTGGTTCCTTGACACACGGAGAATATCAAAATGAGAAATTTCCTCTGACATTTTTAGGACTCAGTTACAAGCAAATATGAAGGTGGATGGGGTGAGAGTCATCAAGAATTCTTCTTGCAGTGTTGCAGGAGGACAATAGTGTAACAAGAGCTGTGCCATGCTGATTCTTCAGTCTTTCAAAGTTTGTATATAGTCCCACAGTCCCTGCCAGAAGACTAGATGATGTGTAACTAGATTAATCTACCTTTGCCCGGGCTGAGACTGATGACCAGGCTGTCAGGGGATGATGGGATGGGTGCTTATGTCCCAACTGGTATTGGCAATCATCTTCTCCAAATGACAAATCTGGAGTATCTTCTGTATTTTCACGAGACCCCAGCAAGTCCGGGACATGGCTACCAACATGGGTGAGGCTTTGAATCTGTAGAGTCCATCAGTAAAGGAAGAGACCTATGCATTCTTGATCATGGCCTGATCAAATGGACCATCTACATACACTTTTCTCTGGTATAAGTGTTATCAAGAAGTATAACACTTAGGACCACAGTATAACATAGAAAGCACCTACCAGTGACTGGAAAAATAAGCAGACAAGAAATTAAAATCCAGAAATTAAATTCATGGCTGAGGACGTTACAGAGAGTCCCAAACCTGAGCCATCCTTTGTAGGTAACAAATCTGAGGAATTGTCACAGATTGAAGTGTCATTAGAGGAGGTTTTGGAATTAATTGATGAACTGAACAATACAAAGTCACCAGGACCAGATGGCACTCACCCAAGAGTTCTGAAAGAACTCAAATGTGAAATTGTGGAACTATTAACTATGATTTGTAACCTGTCCTTTAAATCAGCTTCTGTACCCAATGACTGGAAGATAGCTAACATAACTCCAATATATAAAAAGGGCTCTAGAGGTGATCCTGGCAATTACAGACCGGTAAGTCTAATGTCAGTACTGGGCAAATTAGTTAAAGCAATAGTAAAGAATAAAATTGTCAGACACATAGAAGAACATAAATTGTTGGGCAAAAGTCAAGATTGTTTCTGTAAATGGAAATCATGTTTTACTAATCTATTAGAGTTCTTTGAAGGGGTCAACAAACATGAGGACAAGGGGGATCCAGTGGACATTGTGTACTTAGATTTCCAGAAAGCCTTTGACAACATCGCTCACCAAAGGCTCTTACGTAAATTAAGTTGTCATGGGATAAGAGGGAAGATCCTTTCCTGAACTGAGAACTGGTTAAAAGACAGGGAACAAAGGGTAGGAATAAATGGTAAATTTTCAGAACGGAGAGGAGTGGTTAAAAAAGGGATAGAGAATATCGTATTACCCTTATGTAAATCCATGGTGTGCCCACATCTTGAATACTGCATACAGATGTGGTCTCATCTCAAAAAAAGATATACTGGCATTAGAAAAGGTTCAGAGAAGGGTAACTAAAATGATCAGTGGTTTGGAACGAGTCCCATATGAGGAGATATTAAAGAGGCTAGGACTTTTCAGTTTGGAAAAGAGGAGACTAAGGGGGGATATGATAGAAGTATATAAAATCATGAGTGGTGTTGAGAAAGTGA
This sequence comes from Sternotherus odoratus, assembly GCA_032164245.1. NCBI lineage: Eukaryota > Metazoa > Chordata > Testudines > Kinosternidae > Sternotherus > Sternotherus odoratus. The sequence goes on along the minus strand of JAVMKO010000002.1, from coordinate 126,018,167 downwards.
ATAAGGAAAAGTTATTTACTTGTTCCCATAATATAAGAACTGGGGGCCACCAAATTCAATTAATGGGCAGCAGGTTTAAAACAAATAAAAGGAAGGTCTTCTTCACACAGCGCACAGTCAACCTGTGGAATTCTTTGGCTGAGGAGGTTGTGAACACTAGGACTATAACAGGGTTTAAAAGAGAACTAGATAAATCCATGGAGGTTAAGTCTATTAAAGGCTATTAGTAAGCATGGATAAAGAATGTTGTCCCTAGCCTCTGTTTGTCAGAGGGTGGAGATGGATGACAGGAGAGAGATCACTTGATCTTTACCTGTTAGGTTCATTCCTTCTGGGGCACATGGCATTGGCCACTGTTGGCAGACAGGACACGGGACTGTATGAGCCATTGGTCAGACCCAGTATGGCCATTCTTATGTTCAGTGTACACAGCAAATAAGACTACCAAAACAAAGTCAAAACTCATACATTAAAATATTTCAGCTTATGCAGATCAGTAGAAGTCAGCAGTAATTCATGCAAAATGAATTACCTAGTCTACATGATAGCAGCCTGGCTTGCTGACACCATTTGTCCCATGCTAGGTCACTTTCTGGTGATGTGTGTATTTCCCATAAACTTCATGCACACCATGAAGAAGTTAGTCTTCACACTGGATTTTAAGAGTGCCTTGGGTTATTATGTAGATAAATCTAGTGTGTTTAGAAAATTACCTAGATTTCTTTTTATTCCATATGAGAAACATTGTAAGGGAAATGTCAATGCTTCTTGACATCTCTCCAGCTGGATTAGATTTTGCACAGAGACTTGTTTGCATTTTAGCTGCTGTTCCCAAATTAGAGGGACTTTGGACTTATTCAACAGGAAGTACCTCCTGTGGTTGTCTTCAACACATTCAAACTGAGAAGCATAGGATTATGTTTATACAAGGACAATACCTAGATTGACCTCCAGATCTGATGTTAGGTTTTGAGAGTGCTTTTACAATTGATGTTCAATTAAAAACTCTTCAATCCACTATCTCTGGAGTTTGCACTGCTTGTCAAGCTAGCAATTCTGGAAATGGGCAGAGAATACCCTGACAAAGAAAGAGATGATACTTGCCAATAACTGCTGTTATTCAAGGGTGTTTCTTCCCTACATTCATGATATCGACCCAACTTCCTTCTTTTTACCCTCAGAGTCCTCTCAGATCTGTTAAGCTGCTAGAGTACAGTAGAAGTAACAAAGCCCCAGTGGCTAACATGCTCCTTTGTGGTAAAGTTTCAACACTACTTTCACCCATAAAAGTGAAACAGGATTTTAGGCCTGTTTTAAGTGCAAATCAAATGCAACCATAACTACAGAATCAGTACCAATGTCTCCATGAATATTTAATATACATGTTTTATACCCCTGCTCTAGGGATTTATCCTTGGAATTATGGGATAGTGCTGTGGTACACAGGAAAAGACTGGAGGGAGAATTTTGTGTGGATACACTCTGCCAGTAAAACAGTACAGATATACTGATCAGCTGAAGGAACAAATAGCACTGCAAATTCTTAGCTGTAACATTTAAACTTGAAGGAGTGCAGTTCTCTAATGTAGATGGAGCTATAGTATATGTGAAGTAATTATATTTCTCTTGATGTTGCTATTTCATAGCACAATAAAACATTTTAAAGGTTATATATATATTCTTTTTTCCTTTTTAAGTAAGAATATGTTTGTCAATGTTAGCAAATCAAAATATATATTAATTTAGAGGCTGAGAAATTGTCTATTCCTAATATACAACATTATTATTTTTTGTGACTTTCTTCCTAGGAAATTTTCAGTTGGTTAAAGAGATTGCGGACGAAGACCCAAATCAAGTTAATATTATTAATGGTGATGGTGCTTCTCCACTGATGATTGCAGCTGTAACTGGACAGTTGGCTCTTGTACAGCTGCTTGTTGAGAGAAATGCTGATATCGACAAACAAGATAATGTTCATGGTTGGACAGCCCTGATGCAGGCCACATACCATGGGTAAGTCATTTTTCCCCTTGATTAGTGAGGGCTTTTTCTACTTCCTAGATATGGAAACAAAAGTAATCACTTAGATACTGGTTCAGAGGGCAAGCTAACTAAAAATTCTAGATACTAATGCCAAGGAGCAATAAGTCCTATGCCAGTGAGAAACAGGCCGCTCTTAGGTGCCAAAGCTTCTGGAATTGTTGATGTCTTTTTCCTTGGTGCTAGCTTCAAAAGAAGCTTCAGTTTTGGTATTGAGACCCTCAGGTTTCTCTAGTGGGCCCTATCTCCAGTAAGTGGCTTGGAAACCCAGGGTACCAAGCTGGTACCAAGTGGAACCCTGTCAGTGCAGAGTAGCACTGGTTCAGAAGTCTCAGTCTCTAGTTCCATCAACCACTCCTCACCCTAAGGAGAATAAGAGGAGGAAAGTTCTTAGGGAGCCCCTGTTATTGAACCAGAACTCTCTTATGAAGAAACAGTAGAAGAAGAAACATTGTGACTATGGGTATGTCTTCACTACCTGCAGGATCGGTGGGTAGCGATCTATATATCGGGGATCAATTTATCACGTCTCGTTTAGACGTGATAAATCAATCCCCAAAGGTGCTCCCCGTCAACTCCGGAACTCCAGCTCGCCAAGAGGCGCAAGCGGAGTTGACGGGGGAGCCTGTTGCCGCGTGAGGACACCAGGTAAGCCGACCTAAGACGTGCCGACCTCAGCTATGTTATTCACGTAGCGGAAGTTGCGAATCTTGGGTCGAGGCCGCGCCCCCCGCCCCCCAGTGTAGACCAGGCCTGTGGATCCAAGAATTGAATGGCAGATCTGGTGACCTCAGTGCTGAAGACCCTGAGTGCCAAACTGGTTCTGCAGATAGCCAGGAGCATTCTAATTTGTTGCAAAGCTTTTGATGTGAGGGTTCCACTGTTTCCCCCAATCAAAAGTGACACCTCACTTTCTATGTTAGAGGGTTCCTTACTGGTGCCAGTCCCGGAATTGAGAACCACCTAGGTTGTCTATAGACAATATCTGGGCAAATTCTAATTCAGGAAAAAGAGTGTGGCATAAGAGGGAAGAGATGGAACATTAGCACTCTTTCACGTATATGACCAATTTTTTTTCCTTAAAGAAATAAAGAAGTTGTTAAGTATTTGTTGAATCGAGGAGCTGATGTCAATCTACGTGCAAAAAATGGATACACAGCCTTTGACCTGATAATGCTACTGAATGATCCAGGTATGTTATGTCATAGAGCCCAAAATAAATGCTTGCAGTGACAGCACATGTAACAAGGAAAACACCCCTTCTAATTTAGAAAATACATGTGAGTTGTAGAAGATAACCTCCCATGAGTTCCATGTGACAGAGAGAGATTATTTTCTGGAAATGTAAGGATTCAATGGTCAGATAGAAGTGTACAGAAACATATGGGTTATAGTTTGTCCTTTTAAAATCTGTTTATTCCTGCTGCCGATTTTTCAAGTGTGGTGTCAAAACGCAATGTTTGTGTCACCAGCATCTTTTCAATAAAGTTGAATGATGATGGCCCAAAGACTCTCCTGTGACATATCTAAAAATATAGAGTAAAAATATAGAATAATTATGAAAGTGGAAGCTTCCATTTGCACAGATGTCTTCGTAACCAACAGTAAAAGGAAAGGAAAGAGAATGTGCCATCACCTGGGAAGTGGTGAACTCCTGGGCAAATCTCCTTTTTAGCTCTGTAAGATCGAGTAAAAGTCACATTTCAGGAGTCCAACATCTTTTTATTGAAAACATCCTAGAAAGAAAGGAAAAACACCCTAAATGAGGCTTTGGTAAAATGTTTTTAATGTTTCTGTTAGGTTGTCAAATAAACGAATTTGGCTTACATTATTTGGCACTTTTCTGTTATTCTTACCTGTATCTGAAGTGGCTTTTCTGAAGCCAAAGAATGTGGTTTCTGATGGAATTAACCTTTGCTATCTCTATATTTCCTTCACTCCATCTGAGAGAGAGAATGAATGAACAGGCAGAGGACCTCTACCAAAATAATAATAATAATTAATAATAATAAATTAAGAATAATAGGGAAGGTGATAAAAACTGAACACTAAATAGTTCTTAGTTCTGGTATCACCATTTGACTATCTAGTGTTGAATGGCAATCATTTGAGCTGTACTGAGGTCTTGATTGGACAGTGTGGGTTATTGACAGTACATATCTGCTTGTGACACATTGCAGTGTCACAGGCAAAAATGAGGAGAGAGGGAATTCATTCAGAAACTCTACTGCTTTGACAGGTCCTTGGCACTCATGCTGATACAGTGCAGGCAGGGAGCAGAGAGGAGGACTGCAACATTCAGGGCATCACAATAGACTCCTTTCTCAGCTGTGTTCTCTAAAGTTTCCCATGACTGCAGTATCACTTTGGGAGCTCTGGTGTACACAAGGGGCTGTGGGCTGTCAATTCTTTAATCACTGTCAGGTACCTGCACCTTTTCTGGACTGGAGCTCTCACTACTAGAGCTGCATCCAAGGCAGCAATTGTAGGAAATTTTAGGGGAAAGAAAATCTACTGAAGTGTGTTTTCTTGTGGTGAATGTCAACTTGCAGAGCTGGTGAAGGTTTCTGGTTTTCTACCTAGTCAGGCTACAGTGTAGGCCAGTTCTTCCCTTCTGAAAGTCTCTTCTGGCTCTGCTGCAAATAAGAAACTTTTACAGGACTTTTTTCCAGCATCAGCGCTGCAAAGACACCCATATTTAGTTCCAAATACAAAATGTCCTTGTTCCTCTAATAAGTCATGTTATTCCATGCCTTGTGCTTACTAACTCTGGACACTCAAATATCCCTCCCAGCCACTGTCAGGTCTTCCACTAGTAGTCCATTTCCCCTTAGATCAGGGGTCTCAAACATGCGGCCCGGGAGCTGCATGCGGCCCGCGAAGCCCCTCCCTGCAGTCCGTGAAGCTCCCTGGCACCCCCCCCCCCCATAGCAGTTGGCGGGAGGGAGGGGCCAGAAGTGAAAACTTTTCTGCTGCCTGGCTGGGCCGCTGCCGATCCCTGGCTACCAGGCACTGCTGCTGCGGCTTCAGTGAATGAGCTGGGGCGGCGCTTCCCAGGAGCCCTCTACAGTGGCAGCCAGGAGCGGTAAACCAGGCTCCCCGCCGCCCTCCCACCTCTCTCTGCTGGAGGCTTACGCTGCAGAGGGCCCTGCGAAGTGCCCTGGCTGGACCACTGCCAAGTAGCTTCCAGGCGCTGCTACTGTGACCTCAATGAACAAGCTGGGGCGGTGCTTCGCAGGAGCCCTCTGCAGTGGTGGCCAGGAGATCAGAGGAGGAGTCGGGGCAGGGGTGGGAACCTCATGGACGGGGTGGAGTGGAGGCGTGGCTGGGGGCAGCGGGGGGGGGGGGAGGGGCGTGTCAGTGATGCGGCCCTCGGTCCAGTGCACTAGTCTTCATGCAGCCCTCATGGTCATTTGAGTTTGAGACCCCTGCCTTAGATCATCCTGTCCCCTTCCACTGCAGCATGTAAAATAATCTGGGATGAGATTTTCAAAAGCACCTAAATTAGCAAAACCAGTCCCATTGGAAGTCCTAGCTCCCTTGGGTGTTCCTAACGCCCTTGGATCTTGTCTTTGTGACACGTTACTGCTTGGCTAGCTTGCTGTGCAGTAACATACCATATGGACATTGCTACAGTGCACAAAAGGTCCACAGTGCGCTTTGGCATATGACTATTTGAAACAGCTGGCTACACAGTAACATAGACAAACCTTTAGACACTTTTGAAAATCCCATCTCTAACCCTTGTGCATTTCAGTAAAAACTTCTGGGTGAAATCCTGACCCCCATAAAGTTAACACTAAAACTCCTATTGTCTTCAGTGCTGTCAAGGACCCACCCTTTGTTTTTAGAACACTTATTGCCAGGACAAAATATTGCTTTGCTAATGTATGTCTCACCTGTGGTTTGCTCTCCTCTGTCTTTCCCCTTTCATTTACTCCACTTTGTTTTTTTCTGTTTTGTGTCTTGATGTATTTTCCATCAGTTTCACTATCTTGTTTCCCATACATTAATTTTTACACAGTATTGAATGGCGTTTAAAATGTGCCCTTTATTTTTTCTCTGGGTTCATTATTGTCATTTTTTGTCTCTCAGATACTTTTTTTGATTCTGTCTTACGCTTCAGCATTTCTTGTCTTCAGGATTCTTTCTTTCCCTCATTTTCCCTTCCTTCCTTCTTCTGTTTTTTCCCCTCCTTTCTTTCTTCCACATCTTTTCAGTCACCTTGTTGTTTAATCTGAGCATTGCTCTTCCCTCTGGAATTTGTCTTCAAACTTCCTCCCTCCAGCCTATGCTCAAGGAAAGAGAAAAGAATATCCTCTCTGCTCTCTTCTTCTGTCTCAGGTGAGAAAAAGTAGCTTCTCAATGTTTTTCTTAGCCCCCATCAAGCAGCTGTGAGGTTCATTTGCTAAAGTGATCTTGATTCTGATTGAACAGAGCTCTCTTCTTGCTGTTTAATACTCTTTAGTCTAGTTCTAGTGACTCAAGCTCTGATAGTTGTTTCTGTAGATCTGGTGGTATGAGTACCACTGTGTAAGTTAGCAGCTCACTGAGTGCAGGGCCACCATTCAGTATTTGTAGTCAATCCACCTTTGTATCTGAATGTTATAGAAGTTTCACCTGGACAAGAATAGAGAAGGGAGGGCCAAAGAAGGAGCCATTGGCACCAGAATTTTAAACCTATGTGTCTGGTACTGTGGCCATTGCCTTATACTATCATAGGGTACATAGGAGACACTTCAGCACATCAATCCTGGTTATATATTTAAAATGACAGGACATTTACAAGTAAAAAAAAACAAAATCAAAACTATTTTTTTTTCCCTCAGACACAGAACTTGTACGTCAGCTAGCATCAGCCTGCATGCAAGTAGACAAAGACAGGGGTAAGCAGAACAACAAATCATCTTTGCCCTGTTCTAGAAGTAGGCAATCTTTAAATACCCCGATGTTGCCAGATGACAAGGGAGGATTAAAGGTAAACAAATTTCGTATATACTCTCTCTTTAATGATTTCTGCATAAATAACAAAAGTACAATTTACTCTAAGGTATGAAATACCATGTTTTATATAACAAATTCCCATGGAGTTTTGAAGCTTCATCTGAGTAACCTATTATGAAAATGCAATAAATTAAATAATTAATAGATAAAATCCGGCATTATGCAATTTCTCCCATGTACCCCCCCCCCCCCACAGATGTCTTGCGTACCCCCAAGGCTATGCATACTACAGTTTGGCAATCCCTGGTCTAGGGTATTGCGTGACATTGGTAAACTGCTCTAATGTCAACTCTTGTAGTTTATTACTAAAAATCCTTGCCAGAATGATAGCTTTGTGCGAAGCTGAATTGATATAACTTTTCCTTTACTTATATGTTTGAACAAAGTTGTCCTGACTTCTCATCCCCCTAGTCATGGTGGAACAGGATGTCCAATAGATTCCGCAAGCTGAAGTTGACCCAAACATTGCGTCATGGATTTTCCACTAGTCAGTCTGTGCCTTTTACTGATGAGCCTGAACCATCTCTGAATTCCACAATAAAAGCCACGTCACAGCCTGATGTGAACAACACTGGAAACTGTGATGCTGCAACACCTTGGACCACAAATATCAAAGCTAGTGGTAAAGTCATAATTGCTTATATCATATATGGGATCTGGTTGTTTAAGTGGTATCATATTTAATGTAATGCATTTGCTGCAGATGAAAACATGTAATAAGTATGAAGTATATGCAAAGAGACTGGACAGAGAGTTATTTTATCAGTCTTGTACTGTTTTTGGTTAGTGATTGCTGCTTAACAATAATTTTAACATCACCCAAGAAGGAAGCTGCTTAATATCATGTCATGCCATTAGTGCACTGGTTCTCCAACTTGTGTACTACCTTTCACATAGCAAGTCTCTGAATGCAACCCCATCCCCCTATAAATTAGAAACACTTTTAAATATATTTAACACTATTATAAATACTGGAGGCAAAACGAGGTTTAGGGTAGAGGCTTACAGCTCGCAACCTTCTGAGGGGTCCCAACCTGCAGTTTGAGAACCCCTGCATTGTGTGCAAGAAAATACCCTTGAAATGGGCAATAAATTCATGTTAGAGAGAGAAGGTGGGGGAGGTAATCTTTTTTTATTGGACCAAGTTCCAATGGTGAGAGAGACAAGCTTTTGAGCTACACAGAGCTTTTCTTCAGATCTGGGAAAGAATGTCACAGCTAACTACAAGATCGAACAGATAGTTTAGCACAGAGGTTCTCAGCCAGGAGTACATGTACCCCTGGGTGTACGCAGAGGTTTTCCCAGGGGCACATCAACTCATCTAGCTAGGTGTCTAGTTTTACAACAGGCTACATAAAAAGCACTAGTGAAGGCTATACAGACTAAAATTTCATACACACAATGACTTGTTTATGCTACTCTATATAGTATACACTGAAATGGCAGTACAATATTTATATAACAATTGATTTATTTTATAATTATATGGTAAAAATGAGAAAATCAGCAAGGGACAGAGAACTCTGGACTGCAGGTGCGGGGGCCGCGGCTTCTCTCCCCGCTGCCCAGGACAGAGAATTCCGGGGCTGCTGATTGCAGCGTGGGAGTTCTCTGTGGAAACCGCTGCCCCTGGCGCTTCCACCAGCACTTGCAGCCCTGGAAGCTGCTGCCCCCGCGCCTGCAGGAGCCTGCAGGAGCGCGGGCAGTAGCTTCTACAGAGAACTCCTGGGCTGCAGTCAGCAGCCCCGGAGTTCTCTGTCCCCGGCAGGTGCAGGGCCGCAGCTTCTCTCTGGGCAGGGGGGAGAGAAGCCGCAGCCCCCGCCTACCGGGGAGTGAGACCCCGCTATAACGCGACTCCACATTTAGCACGATGGGATTTCTTGGATCCCATTTGTTGCCTTATAGCGGGGCTCCACTGTATTCTAAGGGAATATTCCAGGTGAATTGGCCTGTTAGTCATAGAACAAAAAGGGGGGTTATTGGGTTTGAACCCTACAGTTTATGATGTAAAATATAAAACATCAATGGCCCAAATTCATCTTGGGTACGTTGCCAGGAAAGTCAATGAAGTTGCATGAGGGATAAATTTATGCCATTATATTTACTGATTGAGACTGTTGTGGCATACAGTACAGTTGTCAAAGTTATCCTGGGAGTAAGCATTTGGAGTTTTTAAATATCCTTTTTGTGTTTTTCAGGTGTATGCGCAAGAACAGGAAAGGATGATGAATTATTGACAAGCATGGTATGTTACAGTGTTGTCAATGTGAACAGAACATCATGCAACTCCCACTCAATCATGTTTACAATCCAAATTAGACTGGCAGTACAGTTCACTCATATTCTCATACAAATGATATAGTGGTCAAATAAAATAAAATAAATAGCATTTGCTGATGATCACTAGACAGTTATTTTCCAAACAGCTGTATTTTATCTCTTTAGTTAGAACAGGAAATAACTGCAATATTGCTGTTGGTATGGATTGGTAACTCTTGGTAAATATTGATTTTTATAGCAAATTCTGTCCATTGGTTGATGGATTAATTTCTTATGGTCAATAATGATTTAAAAAGAGATCGCTTGATTAATTGGTTTATTGCTGAAAAGCCACATGAAGCACTGTGTTTGAAGGAGGAATTTGAATGTTGTAAGAGAGATGTCTTGACAAAGAAATGTAGGGGATGTAACAGACTTATTTCACAACCATTTACGCGAACAAACATGCTCTGCTAGATAAAAGGGTAAGCTATAGTAAAATTCACGATGAACATTATGCATTTTCAGCAATTTTTGACCTCTCTCAAAACCTTCACTTTCTGGAGAAAGTTACAAAGAAGGTATAATATAGATTCCTCCTTTGTTTTGATTCCTCCATTTGTATTGCTTCTGTTTACCGTATTTTTCTCCCTATAAGACGCACTTTTTCTTCCCCAAAATGGGGGGGGGGAAAGTTGGTGCGTCTTATAGGGCGAATGTCTTATAGGGAAAAAAAAAAAAAAAAAGAAAAAAAAAAGCGCCTCGCTCTCCCGTCCCCGCCGCGCGGGCGGGCTGCCGAGGTTCCCCCCTCCCCGCCGCGGGCGGGCTGCCGGGAGCGTCCCGGTTCCCCCGTCCCCGCCGCGGGCGGGCTGCCGGGAGCATTCCCGGCAGCCCGCCCGCGGCGGGGAGGGGGGAACCTCGGCAGCCCGCCCGCGCGGCGGGGACGGGAGAGCGAGGCGCTTTTTTTTTTTTTTTTTTTTTTTGGTCCGGCTTTTTTATTAAAAAATGAGGGGGCGTCTTATAGGCCGGAGCGTCCTATAAGACGAAAAATATGGTATTATTCTGTATTGTACATCTTCAAAGATTTATGTCTTGATTAAATTGTTTTTTTTCCTGTTTAAAATACCCTTACTCCCAACTATCCTTTTATTCTGATGATGCATATTAAAATAGCTTCATTTCCTATTCTATATGCATATAATTAGAGTCAAATATTTCTAAAAAGAGGTAATTTCTTTTTCTTCTCAGTTAAGAAGTGGTGCTCCATTTACTAGGCTACCTAGTAATAAACTGAAAGCAGTTATTCCTCCTTTCTTACCTCCTTCAAGTTTTGAGCTGTGGAATTCTGATCGAACACGAATGAACAAAGATGGCAAGACTGAACATATGAGGACTGCCTTGCCACAGCGCGGGATCAAACATGATTTTAACAGCAGTGCAAACTCTGACGTAGTAAGTGAATGCATTGTACAACAAAGTATTGTAGAAAATTTTGGTTGATAAGACACAGTAGTTTGATAGCTGTCCCTCAGACTTGTGGTCCTCTTGGATTCTTGCAACATGTGAGAACATCTTGTAGAATCATGTATTTTCCACTGTGAGTTTTTTTTTAAATTTCCATCTTTTTAGAATGGTTTGTCCCTGTAAACTCAGCTACTCAGGAAGAATATACTTCCTTCAGAAGAGAAGCATAAGAGGTTGCATGCCACACTTTTCCTTGAATACAGTAAGCTCCAGTACTAAGATGGGTTTGTCGCAAAGTGTTGACGTGATCATAGATTCCAAGTGAGATGGTTTAGTCCTCAAAGTAAGCCCCCTGGGTGTATCAGAGCAGGGGTACTTTGAGTTGGAAGTGAGTTCAAGAAGGAAGGAGGGGAAAAAAACAACTGAATTGAAAGAAAACAAATCAGTTGCCTAGATGTCAGTCATTATAAAGATGACAGTAGCGTGAGTGGATAATGTGTGCAGGGAGCAAAGCAGAAGAGTGCCAAGCATGGAGTCAGGGAGACATTCATTCAAGGGCTAGAGGAGTGGAGAAGGACCCACCAAACCAGAGACTGAAGGAGCAATCAGACAGGTAGGAGAACCACCATAAGAGTGAAACCACCATAACTGCAAAAGCCACTGGAAGATGGGATTTCAAGGAGTAAGGAGTGGATGTTGATGTAAAAGAGTTCAAAGGGGATGTGGGTGGAGTTGAGACTTTAGGATTTGACCAGAAAACCATTAGAGCCTTTAGTGAGAACACTTGCTGTGGCATGAAAAAGGCTGAAGTGGGATTAAAGATGTCGGAAGAGAGGAACTCACAGCAGTAGTTGTAGTTTAGTTAGTGTAGAGGGGCAAAGGGATGGTAGAGAAGCAGGTAGTGAGCCCTAGGGTGTTTTTTTAAGATGTGTGTGTGTGTGTGGGGAACTAGAGCAAGATTTTGTATTAAATAAATTTTACATGTGATTTTATGAACCGACATTGAGACTTCGTATTGCTCATGTTATACTGATTTTTATATTACTACTTTATTCCTTGTTGAATTAGGATTTTGTAATGTTCAAAAAAATAATCATTTTCATTTCTAATATCCATTTTGATCCTCCGAGAAAGTCACTGTTCTCTATGGTAAATAAAATTGTGTTTAAAGCTTTATCTGTCATTTCTTCAAGAAAGAAATGGAAAAAAGTGTATATATTTCTTGCTCTTTTAGACATCTGTTACCAAAGGTACTAGACCGGTCAAATTGCCAGCCTTTGCAAGAAGACCTGCTTCTCCCTCAAATTCAAGCAACTTCAACCACTCGCCACACTCTTCTGGTGGATCCAACAACATCGCTGGAATTAACAGACATGGTGGAGAACTCCATAATAGATCAGGTGGCTATATTTTTTTAAATTTTATATATGAAAATCATTAAGACACATCAGCTAGGTAATCTAAATTCACAGGTAAGGTAGAAATTACACAAGTTCCTGCAAAACTGCCATTAACTTTGTTGGAACAGGAACCACAGACAGTCACAACAGGGCACTGTAGCAGACCGAGCACTCACACCCCTGTGGCGCCTCTTGCTGGTCACCTGGAAATTAGCTCATTCCAGCACTCAGAGTGCCTCCTGCTGACTGGTGTCTCTCCTGCCTCAGGACCCCGTGTCCCTGCTGGACCCTGGTGCCCTCTTATATTGGGGTGCTGCCGCACAGCAGTGCCCCCAGTCCGGGTCTCCCCTCCCAGGGGAACCCCTAACCATATAAGCCCACTTTGCCTCAGTGTCTACTGCCAGTCCTCATCTAGCCCCCTTTCCCTGGGGCAGACTGCAGTTTTTAATGGCCACTCATCACTGGCAAGGGGGTTGGACCAGCTGCCTCTGCCTATCCCTAGGCTGCACTTCTGTAGCCCCACTACCTCCTTAGGCCTTTACCAAGACTTGCAGCCTGGGAAGTTGCCAGGCTGGAGCTCCCCAGCTCCTTTTACCCTCCCCCAGCACTGCTCTGCTTCAGGTACTCTTGTGCTCCCAGGCATCTAAGTCCTTCCCACTCCACAGCTGGAGTGAGTCTCCCAGCTCCTCCCTTAGCCCTTCTTATACTGGCCCTGATTGGCCTCCTCAAGCCCACTCATGATTGGCCCCCAAGGCAGCCTTTTTCCAGAGTTGGTTTTAATCCCTTCCAGACTGGAGTGGAGTGACTGCCCCACTTCAGGGACTAAGGGATTCATGCATTTGGAATCACAGAAGCTGACCCTGCATCGAGGAACCTCAGTGGCTTTAATTGGGAGACATCCATGCAGCTTAGATTGCAGGAGTAGGTATGCTGCCCTAAAGGACACATTTCTACCTTAATATTTCTTTCATGAATTTTAGTCTTTTTTTCCATTTATCACTTTTTTTCTGGTTGAAAAAGTCTGATGTTTTAATGAAAAGAAACAAAAATCAAACTACCAGCATTCATGTCATGCCTATCCAAGAGAAGAATCAGAGAGATAGCTGTGTTAGTCTGGAATAGCAGAGGTAACAAAGGACTCTTTGTTATCCAAGAGAAGACATTCCAGGCATAAAACCTATTAAAAATACTGTTTTATCCCATTTTTGCATTGGATAATGTAAGATACTGAAATGGAAAAATATTTATTTTGTAAGTATGGGTTAAGTCTGTGTAGGTACATACATATTTCATAAAGTAATTGTGGTAATTTTAACATGGCAGAAAAGATTTTGACCTCAAAACCTGTTGTAGTAGTTTAACATGTGGCAGGTTCTCAAAACACAGAACAAAAGATCACATCACTAAGAAATGTATTTAGATTCTTTCCAGTGATGTGTATCAAAGATTAAACCATTTTCTAAATATAAATAAATAGATTTGTAATATTTTGACACAGAACAGAGGGTACTGAGACCTGTCAGTCCTCCCAGGGGCATGAACCTGTCTGTTGCCACCTCAGGATTCTTTACTGATTATCTCCAAAAGAGCTACATTAACTAGCAGGTATCAGTAGGTGAAATTCTGTGGCCACTATTACGCAGGAGGTCAGAGTGGATGATCACAATGCTGCTTTTCCGTCTTGAAATCCATAAAATTAATACTCCTTTTGTCTGCCATTTTCTTCCTCAGTTCAATGGGGTTATATTATTGCAGCTGTAGACTCAGAGTTTTTTCCATGTATTTTCATCTTGAATGTAAAAGGTTTTTCACCAAGAGGGGAATAAATGTACTTTGATCAGAACGGTTAGAGATTTCTGATCCAGGGTGGATAGAAACACCGATTTCATTCTACACATAGATCAAAAATCACTTCAGCTCATGGTGGAAAAGAGCTGAATCATCCTTCTCCATTGCATCAAGTACTGGTCACCCCAGGTCCTCATAAACGGTTGCTGGTTCAGATAAAGCCTGGCCATACTAGGGGGATGCTATGATTTTTGCAGTCAACAACAGATGGTCACTGGACATTTTTGGGCTGTTTTAGAGTTTTCTCCTCGTCTAGCAAATTAATTTTATTATTTGTACTAGGGTAGTGCGTAGAGGCTCCAATCAACATTGGGACCCCATTAAGCAAGGCAGTGCACACAAATTAAAAGATGATCACTGTGCCAAATAGTTTACAGCATAAACTCCCAACCATGGGAAGAAAGAACCCTACTGGATACCCTCTGTAACTGCAGTGTTACTGCCACTGCCCAAATTCTTCTGACAACAGCCTCTACTTCCCATATTTTATTATCACCTGAGAATTAGATAGTCTTTTCCCTATTCTCTACCTCTCCCCACCCAATTGCTGAATCAGAAAACTCATGTATGGAGTCTAGCAGCCCTACTCCAGCAGATCTCTGCTCAGTTGATTTAATAGAATGCATCTCCTCACAAACACAAAAGTGGCCCCCACATACTTACCTGGAGGCCACCAACAGGATCTCCAAGGGCTTCCTATAAAAGGTCTCCCATGTTGGGGGAGAGACGACCAGGAGCAACAGAGTAGTAGAAGCAACATGGATGTGTTTCACAAGCCCGGCGGTCAGGTGGGTTCATCAGAAACATCTGAATGATTTTCCTGCCTGCAGGCAGTGCCTCTCAGTAGGAGTTGAGGAAATTGCAACTAACAATGTGTGTCTGTCATAATCTCGATCACTTTTTTTACTTGCATCTATTTTCTCCACACTTCATGTGTATCTTTTCATATTAAGAAATTCTTCAAGCTAGGGACCAGAGATTCAATTCTGGTTCTGTTAAAACCAGTGAAAATTTTGTCATTAACTTTCATAGATGGAAATTTTCACAATATGTCTTCATAGGCCCCCTCACACAGTAAGACCCTGTTACAAGGAAAGCTGGTCCTTTAAGGAGAATTTAGGCCCATCTCTCATCCGTGCCTAATTTTGTGCTGGATCATGGGACGGGACTGAGAGTGAGCAAGCCCACTGGGAAGGAAGAAGCATCCTATCAAGATCTTCATGCTGTCTGTAGGGGGAGAGATTCAAGAATCATAGAATATCAGGGTTAGAAGGGACCTCAGGAGGTCATCTAGTCCAACCCCCTGCTCAAAGCAGGACCAGTCCCCAACGAAATCATCCCAGCCAGGGCTTTGTCAAGCCTGACCTTAAAAACCTCTAAGGAAGGAGATTCCATCACCTCCCTAGGTAACACATTCCAGTGCTTCACCACCCTCCTAGTGAAAAAGGTTTTCCTAATATCCAACCTAAACCTTCCCCACTGCAACGTGAGACCATTACTCCTTGTTCTGAGTAGCAGCTGATTAGGGAAACTCTCCAGGAATGTCTATATCATCATCAATGTCTATCATCATCTCTCCAGGAATGTCTATATCATCAATGTCTATATCTATATCATGCATCCAATGAAGTGAGCTATAGCCCACGATAGCTTATGCTGAAATAAACTAGTTAGTCTCTAAGGTGCTACAAGTATTCCTCACTTTCTTTATATCAAGGCTGACATGATTCCCTGTGAAGGAGCCAGAAACAAAACCTGTGAGAGGCTTGGCTGAAGAAACCTGACCAAGACCTGGCAAGAGACAGGCATTGTAGGTGATGTCCCCAAGAAGATAATGGAGAATGGCAGTCTTGGGTTTGGAGCAGATTGCTTCTCATGGTGTAGGGGCCTATAATAAATGGAGGGCATAAGGCACCTCCTAGAATGATTGTGTGCAGGCTCTTGCATTGAGGAGAAAAAGGACTGTTAAGTCTGAGATATTGCAACATATGAGTGATCCCTGCAATGAAGATTATTGACAGCTCTTGATACAAAGGGAGAAGGAGGTCTCCTGTGTCAAAGAGTGAAGGACTACATAGCTGGAGCCTGAAGCACCTATTTTTGTGTTTGGACCTATTGTCCTTTAGAATTCAGTGCAATGTGTAATTAGAAAAAAGTTTGACTCTGGATAAAAATAATTGAAAAATGTGAAATTTCATTTGTCAGGCATCCCCCTCTTCTCCTGTCCTGCTGGAATTACAAAACAGCTAGTGAAATCCGGAGACGAAGAGTAGTGGAAGCCTCAGAATACACATAAGCTGACCCTCCCATATCCAGCCTTTTAGTCTTTTCTTTGCTGCTTTTCTGGAAGCAAGGAGAGCAGCTCTCAGTCTTCTGTCTCCAGCACTTTAGATCAGGGGTGGGTAAACTATGGCCCGCAGGCAACATCCAGCCCACAAGACCGTCCTACCCAGCCCCTGAGCTCCCAGCTGGGGAGGCTAGCCTCTCCCTCCTCCTGTGATGTCCCTCCTCCCCCAGAGCCACACTACCGGTCGAGCGGCACTCTACGGGGTAGGGCTGCGTGCCCCTGCGGATCAGCGCGGCAGCGTGGTAAGGAGACCGGGACTGGGGTGTGTGTGTGTGGATGGGGGGCTGTCAGGGGACAGGGAATGGGAGATAAGGGGTTGGATAAGCCTGGGAGTCCCAGGGGGTGGGGATGTGGATGGGGTCGGGGCAGTTGGGATAGGGAGCAGGGGTTTGGATGGGGGTGGGGTCCTGGGCAGTGATTAGGGTCGGGGTGGGAGTATTGGGAGGGAGCGGTCAGGGGACAAGGAGTGGGGGGTGGGGTTGGAATGGTCGAGGATTCTGAATGGGCAGTCAGGGGACAAGGAGCAGGTGGAGTTGGATGCGGTTCTTTGGGGGGCATTTATGGAAAAGGAGGTCCTGGGAAGGAGTGGTCAGGCGTCAAGGAGTAGGGAGGGTTGGATGGGTTGAGGGTTCTGAGAGGGGCAGTCAGGGGGCAGGAAGTGTGGGGGGTCAGATAAGGGGTGGAGGCCCCGCTGTTCGGGGAGGCACAGCCTTCCCTACCTGGCCCTTCATACAGTTTTGCAACCCCGATGTGGCCCTTGGGCCAAAAAGTTTGCCCACCCCTGCTTTAGATAATCTTTGCTGGCGTTATCTTCCACTCATTTTTCTGCCTTTCAAGTATTTTCCCTCTCCTGGTGTCTCTGTTCACTTGCACTGGTGGCAAAACGGGCTACTGCCACTGTCTTGATACTCCCCAAAGATGGTGTCTGCTTTCCCATATTTTTTGCTCCTTCTACACCTGATACTATTGCAGGATTTAGGTGGGCAGGTGAACAGTTTCAGTTAATAGTGCTTACCATTTATATTGTACTTTATGCATACAGAGCACTGTACAGAGACTAACAGATAAATAAGGTGGTGGGTAAGTATTATTTTCCTCATTTTACAGATAGGGAAACAGACAGAAGGTTGAAGTTAATTGCCAAAGGCCACTCAGTGAATCAGTAGCAGATCCAAGATTAGAATTTAGGAACACCTCTACTCATTTATCAAGTCCACGCTGCCTTCACAGTATCTGCAATGCTCTTTCCACTCCCCAGCAACCATGGGAATTTCTTGCATTGAGACCAAGGATTTGGTGGATTTTCCCATTCTTGCTAGCTTGCTTCTACTTTCCTGACCTGCACAGGCCAATCCAAGAAAGACATAAGGCCTTCCTGGGAGCCTAACTCTTTCCCCTGAAAAAACAATAACTCCTACAAGGACTACCAGCACTTCTGTGGAGAGATTTTTGTACTGAAGTTTTTTGGAGGGTGTAGGGTGGCGGAGGAGGTGGGCTAGGGACTAATTTGTTTTTTTTAAATTATATCAATGTATTTAATATGTTGCTTGTTTGGACCTAACACACATATATATTTTAATTTATGGTTCCTCCTCAGGTGGCAGTGCAGATAGTGTTTTGTCTCAAATTGCAGCTCAAAGGAAAAAAGCAGCAGGCTTACCTGAACAGAAACCCAGCCAGCAATATAGCTCAGTCCACACAGCTGCTTCATCCACTCCTCCTGAACCACAGCAGAGTACTCAGATAGCTGGCAATGGACATATTGAAAAGGTATGTATAGATGAATTTTAAGTTTTCCTGTTGCTAAAATAGCTAATACTTAATAAAGCAGTTAATGAAGCTTGCCTTAGTTGTGTGTGGTAGGAAACACAACAGATAATAAGCTAAAATGTGTGAATATCTGACACACTGGTAGAAACATGTCAGCTCCACCAAACTTTCCCTTAGTAACAAATCTGTGCAAAGGCAGGCAAAAATAATTGGAAGTTTTTATTTATTCTTTGCTTAGTTCATTTTAAATAAATGTAACCAGACTTTAATAGATTTCCTGAAAATAACTCTGTCAGCCTGACATATGCCTGTCTAGCGTGCAAAGCCACCTGGATCTGACTGCTCAGCAACTAACTCTTTGGAACGAAGTTTTAAAGTTTTCACAATCAGACTTAAATACGCAGAAAAAGGGGTTAGGAGGCAGCATTTTCCTGGAAATTTAAAAAGAAATAAATAGCCACATTGACATCCTTTCTTTGTAACAAAGGCAGTAACACAAGATGGGATATGCAGCTTGTGGTGAAATATATGCCCTTTCCAAGACTTAAAGCTTTGATTTTGGAAAATATTTAGGCATATACTTAACTTTAATTTTGAAGCCGGTGGGATTTAAGGACATGTGTGGGTACTCTCCTGAAGTGGAGCCAGAGAAAAAAGCTGGTGTGATAAGGAAGAGAGAACCCAAACATTTTTTCTAGGGAAGCAGAATGATATAACTTTAAGCTTTAGCTTCATGAAGAAATTTATTTGTATGCACTTTGAAAATGACCAGCTGAAGCTCAAGCTTCATAGGGCATGTCTTCACTACCACTTTAATTCGACCTTAATGATGTTAGGTCGAATTAAACGTGTACCTGTCTTCACATACATGCCCTTAAAGTCGATTTAAAGGGCCCTCAAAATCGAATTTGTAACTCCTGCCTGACGAGAGAAGTAAGGCTAAAATCGACTTCTCTACGTCTATTGTGAGGCAGTGAAGAGGCATCTGAAGTTAAGCCTCCGACCCCTGCCCACCTTAACAGCCCCCCCCCCGAGGGGGCTGCCCTGCCCACCTTAACAGCCCCCCCCCCTTGGCGGGGGGGGGGGGGGGAGGGGGAGCCATGCCGTGGGCTGCTTGAGCAAGCCGGTCAGCTGCTTGATCAATTTCAGGTGAAACTGACTGTCACTAGGCAGCTGACCGGCTCGCTCAAGCAGCCCTCCGGCTCCCCCCCCCTCGGGCGGGGGGGGGGGTCCGGCGGGGGTGCTGTTCAGGTGGGCGGGGGGCTGCTCGGGTGGGGGGCGGGGGTCCGGTGCAGGGCTGCTTGAGCGAGCCGGTCAGCTGCCTAGTCAGTTTCACCTGAAATTGACCAAGCAGCTGACCGGCTTGCTCAAGCAGCCCCGCGCTGGCTCCCCCCCCCCCCTCGGGCGGGGGGGGGGTCCGGCGGGGGGGCTGTTCAGGCGGGCGGGGGGGTCTGCGGGGCTGCTTGGGTGGGGGGGGTCCAGCATGCATTGCACTGTGGGCTACCTACCCACAGTGCAATGCAGGCTATGTCGACCCCTGCAAAAGTTCTAGGACAGACAGTGTCGACCACTGTCGACCTGCTGTCCTGGTGGGGACACACTGATTCGATTTTCTAAAATCGAATTTAGAAAATCGAATTAAGGGAAATCGACCTAGTCCTGTAGTGAAGACATACCCATAAACAGCTAATTGTGGCAGACAGTTCTAATGACCGTTTGCAATACTATTACAAGTCAGAGCCCAATTCAGCAAGGTACTTAAGCACATACCAAAATTTAAACGCATCAGTGGGACTGCTGATATACCTCATTGAACAGGGGCCTTGGTGGAAAAAAGGGAATTCAGATTCAACCTATTATGTGTGGTGATCTTGTTACGGTCGTTTCACACTGCTTTTACTCTGGTGACTTCAAGACAGGTTTTCTTAATTTACACCGGTCTGTGATCAGGGTCAAACCCAGTATTCTTACATTTTGGCAAAGTTTTTGATGTGGTCCTGCCTGAAAAGTTAGAATTTTTTTTTGCAATAAATACTGGGGAATGGATACAAATTGACTATATATGGATACAAACATTAGTGCAGAGAGAGCGAGAGTGAGAGAATATGCATGTTATTTTGCAGGGATTACTTTAGCACTCAGTATTGTATTAAATAATACTATTATAATTGATTTAAAGCAAGGCTTCTCAATTTCGCCTCTGCTACCCCATAACCACTATTTTTCTTTTCTTCTTTGATTGTATAAACGAGAATCTTTTATGCAGTTTCAGCTAAAAAGGCCAAAAATGCTGTAATAGGAACAGGACTGCATTTGTAATTTAGTATAACTGGAATAATATCTGTAACATTGTCTGGCAGCCATACATCTCTGAGTTCTTTGAGAGCGTGTCAGTGAGGATCCCAATGTAGGTGCACATGTGGCTCATGCACAAGTCTTTTGAATAGCAGCGTCTGTCGAGACCACGTGCCTCCTTGTGCTTTTGTGCAAGGGCATAAAGGATGGAGCTGCCTCAAGCTTCCCTCAGTTCCCTCTTCATAGCAAGGAAGAAATCCTGTGAGTGTGTAACCCACTATCATGTTCAGAGCTTTATCACCTTTGTTTATTCTTAAATCTACCACGAGAAGAACACTGTCCTCCCCCCGGTGCTCAAGCCAGCATCATGCTCTGGGATCTAGTAGTGAGAAGAAGACACCAAAGAGAGTGCCGAGAACACTGGCACTGGTTACATCAGTGCCAATGGGTTCAGTTCCACCAACCTCCATACCAGCAGTCCCAACACCAGCAGCCTTGGCATCGACCCGGTACCAGTGGATCCAGCACCTAAGCTCTGCACACTTCAGCCTTTACCACCCCAGAGACAAGTCAGTGTGTAGTATAAAGATTGCTGCAAACATCAGGCTGATTCTTCCTGAAGGAAGCATCCCAAACAAAACTACTCGTAGTATTTTGCCACCCTGAGGACAGGGGATGCAGGCCAGATCACAAATGCTGGGCGGGAGTGATGACACTGAAGATGACATCAGTACTGGTGATCAAGTCAATCACAGCCTCAAGATTCATGATACTGGAGGAATCAACATCACCTCCCGAGGCCTACTGCACATTGAGGCCCTGGTGGCACAGGCATCATCGGTACTGGTGCTATACTTCCCACACCACCACCATTTGAGGAGATATATTCCTCATTCTCTTCATCAAACTATTCATTTTTGCCAGCATCAAATATAGAATCAGGAAGTGACCCCAAAAGGAGACCAGAGGTGAATGGTGGTAGACTGGCCAACTGCAAACAGACCAGTATCCATATAATATACCAACCTGGCCATTTTGGTCTTACTGGGAATCATCGTCACACATGTCCTGGAGCAGATCCCATTTCTACTCTTAAACAAAGTGAAGGAGTTCTTACTCACCAGTGGTATTGGTAATGAGGCCTCCCACACCAGAGTGAGACTGGGATCAACCGTAACCAACAACAGAGGGACAACAGGAACCTCAAACCTTACCCAAGGAGTCAGACAAGGCAGTGACACTGGTGTCCACTTCAGTGACTGATGTTTTCAGGGTATTCCATGATTCCCTGACCATAGGGATCCTGGGCATTGAAACCACAGTAATACAGGAAAAGTCCCACAAGCTCATTGACCTCTCAAACTCTATGACAATGGCGAATATCACCCTTTCCATCAGCAAGGGTATACTCAAGTCGGTAAAGGGACTTCGGCAGACATTCTGCCACATCCAAACAGATGGAAAAGAATATCAGATATCTTAATTTGAACACTTCTATTCCCATCCATACCCAGGGTCCCTGGTGATGTCAGCAGTGGAAGAGAAGTCCAGATCTAGAAAGGGCACTAAGACACTGGACTTGTTCAGACACAAGGCACACTCCTTGACTTCATTACAACTTCACATGGTGAACTGTCAGGCCCTGTTTGAAAAGTATAACTTTCTCACTCGGGTGGAAGTGACTCCCTTCCCATCCAAGTTCCAACAGGAGTACAGGGAGAAACTGAAGGAGATCACAAAAGAGGGCCAGAAGTTCATTAGGACAGCATTGTAAGTGGATATGAATGCATCCAGTGCAGCTGCCATAACCTAACCATTACACGGACTTGAAGTGTCTAGTGTCCCCAAAGAGGTCCAATCCACCATAGACTATAGGAGGAGAGAGCTCTTGAGCTCTTCAGCAGCCTCCATGATGAAGTGAGCCATTCATTTAAGGACTTAAGGGCCAAGCTAAGATCCCTGGGGATCTGTACCCAGGCCCCTACCATAAGCCCCGTAAATACCAGCCCGAACAGAGGCAGTGAACATGTACCTACACTCAAGAGTGACAGCATCCATCATTCCATCCCTTAAGGCTAAGGACCGGTTTGTACTTTTGACTTACAGGACATATACGTCTACGTAGACATCCATGCAGCCCACAGGATGCATCTCAGAATCACTGCCACCAGTCATTTGACTTTTCACAGGGACAAGGTGAAACCACATTCTAGGTTCATCTGCACAGTGGTCTTTGATTGAGAGAGAATTCCATACATTAATTTTCCTGTTTTCTTCCTGAAACCTCACTGGTCTGGGAGAGAGGAAGTTACACATTCTGGATGTTTCCAGAGCCTTATTCTATTACATCAACGGGACTATGCTGTTTAGAGAATTCCCCGGTTATTTCTAGTCTGGCAAGGCACCTCCTTCACTCATTGAGCTCAGCATTTCCCCTGTGCCCATGGGGGGACCTGGTGTAAATCAGTCCGACTCTGAAGAGTTTTTATTCCTCAGGGGAGTGGTTATTTTCTGATACTTACAAGTTGGGCCTCAGGGTAGGCCCAAGCAGTACTCCTCAGCCAAACAAAACATCATAAGACAAAAAGGGGATAGCTTTTTCTGCCCCCTCTCTAGGCTGTTGCCCTGTTATACTGGCATCTGGGTGCCAGTTCTTCACCACACAGCAGTTAGCTTGGTTGCTGTCCCTACAGGGAGGAGAGCAGCCTTCCACCCAGGAGAAGCCTTTTCTCCCCACCACTACCCTTGTTTCATTTTGTGTGTCTGTCTCACACTCACACACACACACACACACAAGAGGGGGTTTTAAACGTCACAGGCAGCCAATCATTGGACTCAGGTGTTCCTAGTTGACCTGATGTATTCTCTTTTCAGCTCATAGAGAAAAAGGGCCTTTACCATTCTATTGCTAATACACTTGCCTTCCACCACTCTCTCCTAGCTGTCCGGCCTGACTTTGTCACACTGGGGATAGCTTGCCATTCCATAAGTCAGACCATCTTGTCACAAATAATATCTATGTTGATAAACAGTGCATCTCATTTTGTTACCAACTGGTTGGCCTAGACCTGTTGAATGCTAAGGGTCACTCCACTAGAGCTCAAGCAACATCCTCCACCTGCTTCCGAAATGTATTGCTATCTGAAATCTGTATGACAGTGATGTAGGGTAACCCGCTGATCTTGTTGAACATTGTGCATTGGACTTAGATGCTAGGTCAGTTGCTAAATTTGGGGAAGCAGTACTGATGTTACTATTTGACTAATGAAGCTGAAACTCCTCAGTCCCACCATCTGGCGAGGATGCTGCTTGCCAGCCACTTACAGTGTGAGCCTGACACACACTGGAACAATGAAGAATGGTACTTTACCCTATAGTAACTGTAATTCTTTGAGAGTTGTTGGGATTGTGAGATCCACAACTCCCCTCTGTTGAAGCCCATAGCAAACATGGACTGTGAATTGCAAGGACTATGGTAAGCTTGCAGCTGCTCCACCATATGTTCCCTCACATGGGCGAACGAGGAGACACAGGTGCATGTGTGGCCCCAACTGATGCTGCTATTCAAAAGACTCCCATTGCACACATTAAGTACATGTGCCTCTACTATCGGATTCAATATCGTGAAGAACCTCAACTACTTAGGGTAAGTAGCCATTTGAGATTGGAAAAAAAGAGCTCTGACAGTTTTACAAATTATAAAAATGAAGTTAATCTGTATCTGTCACAGAACCACTCATGGTTCAGTTTGAAGGTCACAGCCCCAAAGCTGAAAATGACCAGTGTAGGAGGTGTAGTGATTTTACATTGATCAAAGTTGCAGGCAGTATCAAACTAGAAGATATTAGAAAAGCCACGCAGAAAGGAAAGCAATTGAATAACCTACAGACTAAGGATTAGAGAATTGGGCATAAATCACTGATAAATTAATTTAGATAAATGCAGGCAGAGCACTTGAAGAAGAAAAGCCTCTGAAGAACAAAATGACAGATGATCAGATAGAAAGAGGTAATACAGAGAGGGATTTGGGAATTTAATATGAGACAAAAAAGTTAAACATGGGCTTGCAACTGCTGCTGCAAAAGAGCAAATGTTGTAATAGACTATGTAAATCATGGATGTTTGACATGCAGGATTAAGGATGTAATAATATTAGTAATAAATAACAATACAGTTTCCAAAGCACCAGGCAGCAAATTTGTCTCTTCATAAATTCCAAGATCTGCTGGTGGCTGGCTCAGGCTAGGGTGGCCTGCAAGCTTCACTAACTTGCAGCCCTATAGCAATGACCCATAGCGCTTCTGCAAAGATACAGAATCACTAGGATATTATGTCATAGCTCCTTTGCATCAGTCTAACTAGCATAAAGGGGCCTTAAGACAGCGGTGAATCTAGGAGTCCAGGGGAAAGTCATATAGATCCCTGGGGCTCATATATAATGCAGATTTTAAAGTAGGTGGTGCATGGCTTCAGAGTAATTTATAAGATGAGGTATAATGACTCTGTTTGACAGGGTCTGTTGAGAAACATGTATACTCACATTTATCATCCATGCCATTTTTCCATTTCCATGCTGTCATATATTTAATAAATGTATCTGAAATGAATATATACTGAACAGTTTGTCACTTGCCCTAGTGTTATGTAATCCTATAAATACTAAGGATGTAGTGAAAACCTTCACACATCATGGCACCAGTTCAGCAAAGCATTTAAACACATCTGTTAACTTCTAAGCTTTTGATGAAGTCCTATTTCTGGTGTGATGAGGCTTCCAGGGGAACCAACTGAGGTCACTCAATTAGGGTGAACTACAAAGAACAGGGCAGATAATACCCAAAGCTGGTGGCTATTCCAAGACTTAGATTTACCAAGCCAGCACAATACAGCTTCTATAATACCTCACTGGTTACCCTGAAACCAACAACACAGTCCCCTAAATCAACCCAGCCTTAGGTTTCCACCCAGAAACCTACCGTATTTTTCGCCCTATAAGACGCACTTTTTCTTCCCCAAAACGGGGGGGGAAAAGTTGGTGCGTCTTATAGGGCGAATGCAAAAAAAAAAAAAAAAAAAAAAAAAAAAGCGCCTCGCTCTCCCATCCCCGCCGCGCGGGCGGGCTGCCGGGGTTCCCTCCTCCCCGCCGTGGGCGGGCTGCCGGGGTTCCCCCCTCCCCGCCGGACCAAAAAAAAAAAAAAAAAAAAAAAGCGCCTCGCTCTCCCGTCTCCGCCGCGCGGGCGGGCTGCCGGGAGCGTCCCGGTTCCCCCCTCCCCGCCGCGGGCGCGCTCCCGGCAGCGGAGCGTCCTATAAGACGAAAAATACGGTAAGTCAGATATGATGAGTATTACTGAAAATCTTATTCATCATATAAAAAAGTTCTACCAATCCCAAATTATCAACACATTACCTCCCAGGTTAATGAATATTTCAGATCTTACCCAAATACATGCTAACAGCCAATTCTTATTAACTAAAGTAAAATTTATTAAAAAAGAAAAAAAGAGAGGGTGTTGATTAAAAGATCAATATACATACAGACATGCGTACAATTCTTGAGATTAGGTTAATAGAAGAGATGGTGAGCTTTGTAATTGCAAAGAGTTCTTTCAGAAATAGTCCATAGGTTATAGTCCAATATCCATATTCAGGGTGATCCATATGAGACTGGAGATCTCAAACTTACGATTTAAGACACCCCTGCATGAAGCATCAAGCAGATCCGAGATTAAAATAATTGGGACCCAATGCATCTTTATACCGTTTCAGGCCTTCTTGTGACAGCTTGGAGTCCTTTGGTGAACAATAGGCAATTATGGGGACTTTTGAATGGATCCATTTCCTAAGCATCGCCAGTAATTATCCACACAGATTAACATAAGGCAATTTATCCATTAGGCAGTCTATCACAAACTTTAAAGACACATTTAAACAATGACATAACTTCATCCAAGATTAATCTAAATGTTAATATTCCCTTTTGATCTTTAAATCAATAAGTATATTGACAGACAGGAAGTGTCTGTTTACATGGGTAGCATTAAAAAAGATATGAGTACACACACAAAATTGAAATTAGTTCAAACAATATCATAGAATCATAGACTGTCATTGTTGGTAGGGACCTCAGGAGGTCATTTAGTCCAATCCCCTGCTCAAAGCAAGATCTAAGCCCCAACATCTCAGCTAGGGTTTTGTCAAGCCTGGCTTTAAAAACCTCTAAGGAAGGAGATTCCACCACCTCCCTAAATAACCCATTCCAGTGCTTTCACCCTCCTAGTGAAAAAGGTTTTCCTAATATCCAACCTAAACCTCCCCCTCTGGAACTGAGACCATTACTCCTTGTTATGTCATCTGGCACCACTGAGAAAAGTCTAGCTCCATCCTCTTTGGAATCCCCTTTCAGGTAGGTGAAAGCAGCTTTCAACCCCCTCCCCCCCATTCTTCTCTTCTGCAGACTACATAATCCCAGTTCCCTCAGCCTCTTCTCATAAATCATGTGCTCCAGCCCCCTAATCATTTTTGTTGCCCTCCTCTGGACTCTTTCCAATTTTTCCACATCCTTTTCGTAGTATGGGGCCCAAAACTGTACTTCAGATGAGGCCTTACCAATGCCAAATAGAGGGAAACGATCATGTCCTTTTATCTACTGGCAATGCTCCTACTTATACAGCCCAAAATACTGTCAGCTTTCTTGATAACAAGGGCACATTGTTGACTCATATTCATCTTTTCATCTGCTGTAACCCCTAGGTCCTTTTCTGCAGAACTGCTGCCTAGCCACTCAGTCCCCAGCCTGTAGCAGTGCATGGGATTCTTCCGTCCTAAATGCAGGACTTTAGACTTGTCCTTGTTGAACCTCATCTGATTTCTTTTGGCCCAATCCTCTAATTTGTCTAGGTTCCTCAGTATCCTATCCCTACTCTCCAGCATATCTACCACTCCTCCCAGTTTAGTGTCATTTGCAAACTTGCTGAGGGTGCAATTCACACCATCTTCCAGATCATTAATAAAGATATTGAACAAAACTGGCCCCATTGGGCCACTCTGCTTGATACTGGCTGCCAACTAGATATGGAGCCATTGATCACTACCCGTTGAGCCCGACGATCTAGCCACCTTTCCAGCCATTCATCGGATCCATACTTCTTTAACTTGCTTGCAAGAATACTGTGGGAGACCATATCAAAAGCTTTGCTAAAGTAAAGGAATAACACGTCCACTGCTTTCCCCTCATCCACAGAGCCAGTTATTTCGTCATAGAAGGCAGTTAGGTTAGTCATGCATGACTTGCCCTTCGTGAATCCATGCTGACTGTTCCAGATCACTTTCTTCTCCTCAAAGTGCTTCCAAATTGATTCCTTGAGGACCTGCTCCATGATTTTTCCAGAGACTGAGGTGAGCTCACTGGCCTGTAGTAGTTCCCCATATCCTCCTTCTTCCCTTTTTTAAAGATGGGCACTACATTAGCCTTTTTCCAGTCATCCAGGACCTCACCCAATCACCAGGAGTTTTCAAAGATAATGGCCAAAAATACAGGTTTGCATTTCAAAGTTCTAGGCTATCTACCATGGAGTGGCCTTAATTATCATTTACATACTTTTCTAAGATCTCTCTAATGGTGGACTCTGGGTCAGTTATCCTGAAGGATGCTTAATGCTTTCTGGCCATACATCACACTTTGTATAAGATTTGTTGCAATTGTATAGCAGTGGTAACAACAATGATTTGTATGGTCAGATTTTAATTAGATAATATTGTTGAATTAGAGCCTAAATTGTGTTTTTAAATCATATTTTAGCTAAATCTGTGAATTAAAAACTTGTATCCAACATTAAGATAATGTTATCCTTTATAAACAGTTATTTAAATGAACATTTATATCTCTTTTTGTTTGGAGTGGGGAATTATTGCTTTGTCCCAGTCCCGAGAGATTAACAAATATCCTTTCCTTTTGGGGTAAGATTTTCAGTTGGTGTGAATCAGTGTAGCTCCATTAACTTCAGTGGGACATAAGCACAATCTCAAAGATCTGTTTAAGTGCTATGCTGAATTGGGGCCTTAATTGTATGATAGTTTTAGTTAACAAAAACATTTCTGTTGTTAACTGTAGCAGAAACTGGAGATGAACAAAAGACCTCCATCTGGGACCTCATCTACATCTAAAAGCACATCACCAACTCTCACACCATCCCCATCTCCATCCCCATCCCCTAAGGTTCACAATGCGGAGTCATCTCTCTCTTCCTCTCACAGACAAGCCAAGAGCAATGGTGACTCCAGCAGCGGAACCATTACTGATGAAGGTGAGTGGATCATTATTGTCAAGAAATAAAGTTTTAGAAGCCATAATGATACTGGTTTTGTGTATAAGGGAAAAAAATTAGTATAGTTTCCTTTTAAGAAATTTAAAAATTTTCTGTTTCTAACAGTTTGAGATTGGCAGCTCCTTAACTCTTCAACTGCTCCATATCCTAAAGCAGGGGTCGGGAACCTATGGCTCGCGAGCCAGATGTGGCTCTTTTGAGCCTGTCATCTGGCTCGCGGCGCTGCTGTGACCGCGAGGCTGGGGGGCGGGGGAGGCGGTGTGGCGCGGCTCTGAAAGCGAGGCTGGGGGGCGGGGGAGGCGGTGTGGCGCGGCTCTGAAAGTGAGGCTGGGGGGTGTGTCGCTCCTCTCCTTCCCTCACTGGAGTCGGGTCACAGCAGCGTGACCCAGCGAACAAGTAAGCACGGGGGAAGGGGTGTAAGCCGTTTGCCAGGGAGCATGGGGGGGAGGCTCAGCTGGGAGCGGAGATAAGCCGTTTGCCAGGGAGCATGGGGGGGAGGCTGGGCTGGGAGCGGAGATAAGCCGTTTGCAAGGGAGCATGGGGGGGAGGCTCAGCTGGGAGCGGGGATAAGCCGTTTGCAAGGGAGCATGGGGGGGAGGCTCAGCTGGGAGCGGGGATAAGCCGTTTGCCAGGGAGCATGGGGAGGAGGCTGGGCTGGGAGCGGGGATAAGCCGTTTGCAAGGGAGCATGGGGGGGAGGCTGGGCTGGGAGCGGGGATAAGCCGTTTGCAAGGGAGCATGGGGGGGAGGCTGGGCTGGGAGCGGGGATAAGCGGTGTGGGGGAGAGACCGGGCTGGGTGGGTCAGTTGAGGGGGGGAAGAGACCGGGCTGGGTGGGTCAGTTGGGGGGGGTTGGAGGAAAGGAGGTTTGGGGGGGAGAGACCGGGCTGGGTGGGTCATTTGGGGGGTGGGTGGGAGGGAAGGAGGTTTGGGGGGGAGAGACCGGGCTGAGTGGGTCAGTTGGGGGGGTGGGAGGGAAGGAGGTTTGGGGGGGGAGAGACTGGGGGGGAGAGAGTGGGCTGGGCGGGTCAGGCAGGCGGCAGGACCCTGGCTGGCAAGGGGCCAGTGGGGGAAACCCCAAAGCAGTGCAGGGCTAAGGACTCCACCTGCCACTGCTTTGGGATTTCCCCTGCTGGCCCCTTGCCAGCTGGGGTCTCAGCTCCCGTTGCCAGCCTGGGCTTCGGGGGAGGAGAGCGGAGCCAGGGCCGGGGCAGGAGGCGAGGCAAGGCAAGCCGGGGGAGGGGGGCAGTGAGAGCACGGCCGGAGCCGGGGGAGGAGAGCGCGGCCGGAGCGGGGGGGGGGGGGGGAGAGGAGCGCGGCCGGAGCGGGGGGGGGAGTGCGGCAGGGGGGGGGCTATTATATGGCTCTTACTAAAATAAATTTCCAAATATTTTGTTTTCATGGCTCTCTGAGTCAAAAAGGTTCCCGACCCCTGTCCTAAAGCCTTTGAGTCCCATACATATGGAAGGGTTTCTTTAGTGTGTAACAGGCAGGGTTGATTGTGTAGCAGAGCTGCTCTGCCCCGCATCCTCTGCTATGAATCCTCTTTTCTACACTTCGCACATTCCAAATGGGACTGAAATTGATATGGTTCTTTTTATTTAACAAACTCATTTAAACACTACATTGTGTTATGATGGTTTGGGTTGATGATGTCAGCAGGTACTAATAATCTTTAATTGCAGCAGTGCATTATTTTTATTTTATTGATTTATTATTCTTTGAGAGAATAAGGCGTTTGAAGAAGAAGGAAATATTTAGGACTTTCCCAGTTAGATTGCAACTTTTAAAGTTGAAATTTTGGACCTAAGCTACTTTTCTGATAAAAAAAAATTACCCTGTTATGCTAGTGAAAATAGAAAATAGTTTATTTTGATAGTTCTGGAAATTGGATTGTTAATATACGAGTCCTCTTAGAATCTTAGACAACACATCCCTAACTGTTTTGTATCATTTTTCTAGATGCACTTTATTCATTTTGAGAAAGTCAGGATTGATTCTACTTTCACTTATTCTAATTTTATGTTGGGGTTTAATTCCATTTTCTTTAGGAAGTGACTTCCAATTTATATTGGCATAAAGGAGAGCAGAATTTGGCTCACTAACTGTTCTTGTACTGTAGACTGGCTGTTATAGACGAGACCTACTAATGGAGTAAATCTTTTCATATTTTAGTTCCTGCCATTTTAAGGGGATGGCTTAGTAGTGTAAGAGTTTTTAGTTTCCAATAACCTAGAGAGAAAAGACTCATAGATTTTAAGGTCAGAAGGAACCATCATGATCATCTAATCTGACTTCCTGCCCTTTGCAAGCCACAGAACTTCACTAATCCACTCCTGTAATGGGATTGCCAGGCATCTGGTTTTCGACTGTAACGCCCAGTCAAAAAGGGACCCTTGGGGCTCCGGTCAGTACCGCTGAGTGGACCGCTAAAAGTCCAGTCATTGGTGCAGCGGGGCTAAGGCAGGCTCTTTGCCTGTGCACTGTGCCCTAGCTCCGCGTGGCTCCCTGAAGCAGCAACATGTCCTCTGGCTCCTGGGTCCAGGGGTTGCCAGGGGGCTCCACGCACAGCCCTGCCTCGAGCGCTGGCTCCCCAACTCCCACTGCCTGGGAACTGCAGCCAATGGGAGCGCCTGCAGGAGAGGGCAGCACGCCTCTGGCTGGCCCTGTGCTTAGGAGCCAGAGGACATGTTGCTGCTTCCAGGAGCCACCTCAGGCAAGCGCCGTCTGAAGCTCACCTCGCACCTGAACCCCCTCCCCCAGCCCTTACCCCCTTCCCACACCCCAATTGGCTGCCCCATCCCTAAACCCCCTCCTGCACCCAAACTCCCCTCCAGCATCTGCACCCTATACTCCCTCCTGTACCCTTACCTCAGCCCTGAGCCCCCTCCTGCACCCCAAGTCCCTCATCCTCAGGCCCACATCAGTGCCCACAGCTCCAGCCAGAGCCCTCACCACCCCTGTCAGCGCTCCAACCCCCTGCCCCAGTCCTGAGTCTCCTCTCTCACCCTGAACCCCTCATTTCTGGCCCCACTTTGGAGCCCACACCACCAGCCGGAGCCCTCACCCCACCCACACTCCCAACCCCTGTCCCAGCCCAGAACTCTTCTTGTCTCCACCCTCCAGCCCAGAGCCCCCTCCTGTGCCCCAACCCCCTCATCCTTGGCCCCACCCCAGGGCCCGCACCCTCAGCCAGAGCCCTCTACTCCCATACCCCTGCCTCAACCTGGTGAAAATGAGCGAGTGAGCAAGAGTGGGGGAAAGCAAGCGATAGAGGAAGGGGAGGATGGAGTGAGTGGCGGCGGGGCCTCGGAGAAGGAACAGGGCGGGGTAGGGAGCAGAGCAAGAGTGTTTGTGTTTTTGCAATCAGAAAATTGGCAACCCTATCCTGTCATGGACCCCGACCACATTCTGAACACTGACTGACCGGTTAACCACATCCCTGAAGGTTGTAGAACGACCTGAAACTCTTCAAGTCTGGCATCCAAACTGCTCCCCCTACAAAATCCTGGAACTGTGTCACAATCCCAGACTTGATGCTTCTGTGCTACAGTAACCTATGTTCACAGCAGGTCTACTCTGAGCGTGAGGATTAGGGCTCCATGGCTATACCAGTAGTGCTGTGGGCACTGAAGACTTCCTCACCTCCAATGACATAAGGGTTCAGAGACCCTGTGGCAGTGCCAGAGCCACAATGCTGAGCTTACTCAGCGGTAGAGCACACATACTCAGAGGTCCTATGATAAGTAAAATTAATACATTAAAAAAAATACATTCAAAGGGCTTGTTACAATATTTGAGATTTTCTTTATTTCACACAAAAAATTAGGCAGTTGATTTGCACATATAATATAGTTATAGTGAGCATAGTGTTTAAAAGATGTGTGGTTTCTTTTTAGGCAACCAGTTGGTGGACTACCAAAAACCTGTCCATAATTTGAGAACCCCTGACACAGAGAATCATGAAAGAAGAAACCATGTGAGAGTAAAAGGAGTTTGTGAAAACTTGGAGAAAGGTAATCTTTCTTGTGCAGAATGTCACTGATGGGGCTTTACATCTGAGGACAGTAGAAGTATTGGTAGATAGATCCCTCAGAGCCCCTTTTCTCTCCAGTGACATAATTGATAAAATTATACATTATTATCAACAAAGAAGTTCAGATGAAAAGGGGCTAGAGAGCACAATATCTTCTGTGAAAGCCCAAAATCCAGATATTTCAGGATTTATCACCTATTACACTGAGCTTGTTCAGAGAAAGAAGAGAATTAATGAACTGAAGAAAAAAAGGGTATAAGATAACCTTATCTTCTCCTGTAAGAATAAAATGTTTAGATTTTATTGCTGATCATTGTGAGTAAGCTTTCACAATCTGAACCTTTGCCTTTAAAGATCTAAGGATGTCTACACTAGACTTTACCCTGAGGATCAATCTATGGTATAGAACAAACATTGGTAGCCTGAATCAAATGTGTGGGCAGTGTTCTCATCAGCTTTTAGAAATATGTCAAGTATGAGGTAACTATAACTGGACCAATTGGAAATAGTGACTATGATATAACAACATTTAACATACCTGTGGCGGGAAGAATACCTCAAGAGCCCAAAACTATGGCATTTAATTTCAGAAAGGGGATCTATGCAAAAATAAGAGGGTTAGTTAAACAGAAATTAAGAGGTACAGTGACTAAAGTGAAATCCCTGCAAGCTGCATGGACACTTTTCAAAGACACCATAATAGAGACCTCACTTAAATGTATACCCCAAATTAAAAAAACACAGTAAAAGAACTAAAAAAAGATTAATCGTGGCTTAACAACGTGGTAAAAGGCATCCTTTAAAAATTAGAAGTCAAATCCTAGTCAGGTATATAGAAAGGAGCATAAACACTGTCAATTTAAGTGTAAAAATGTAATAAGGGAAGACAAAAAGGAGTTTGAAGAACAGCTAGCCAAAAACTCAAAAGTTAATTAACAAAATACCTCCGAAGCAGGAATCCTGCTAAACAACCAGTGGATGATCAAGATACAAAAGGAGCACCTGAATGATCGAGATACAAAAAGAGCACTTAAAGACAATAAAGTTATTGCTGAGAAACTAAATGAATTCTTTGCTTTAGTCTTCCCGACTGTGGATGTTAGGTAGATTCCCAAACCTGAGCCGTCTTGTTGGTGACATATCTGAGGAATTGTCACAGATTGAAGTGTCACTAGAGAAGGTTTGGGAATTAATTGATAAACCTAACTGTAACAAGTCACCGGGACCAGATGGCATTCACCCAAGAGTTCTGAAGAACTGAAATGTGAAATTGCAAAACTATTAACTATGGTTTGTAACTTGTCCTTTAAATCAGCTTCTATACCCAGTGACTGGCAGATAGCTAATGTAACGCCAATGTTTAAAAAGAGCTATAGAGGTGATCCTGGCAATTACAGACCAGTAAGTCTAGCATCAGTACCAGGCAAATTAGTTAAAGCAATAGTAAAGAATAAAATTGTCAGACACATAGAAGAACATAAATTGTTGGGCAAAAGTCAACATGGTTTCTGAAAAGGGAAATCATGTCTTCCTAATCTATTAGAGTTCTTTGAAAGGGTCAACAAACATGTGGACAAGAGGGATCCAGTGGACAGTGTGTACTAAGATTTCCAGAAAGCCTTTGACAAGGTCCTTCACCAAAGGCTCTTATGTAAATTAAGCATCATGGGATTTTCACCTACAGTATATGCATAGAATAAAGACTATCTTGTTTTGCAATTTTGTATGAGTGGGTTCCTGGAATGTTTGCTTTAATTATCTGTATATCTTCATCAGTTAAAGTTCGATATATTTTCCCCACAAGTTTCCAAAATTGAATTGTTTTAAACATTGTTTCTTTTTCTTTTCTGTTATTAAAGATGAGCTGACCAGTATCCTTAAAAAATTGTCACTTGAGAAATATCAGCCTATTTTTGAAGAACAGGAGGTAAGGCAGTGTTTTGTTTTTGTTTTTAAATCAAGATTGGATGTTTTTATAAAAGATGTGCTCTAGGAATTATGTTCGTGAAGTTCCATGACCGGTGTTCTACAGGAGGTCAGACTAGATGATCACAATGGTCCCTTGTGACCTTAAAATCTGTGAACCTGTGAGTCACTCGGCAGCCTAGGTTGTCTGTTGAGTCAAGAAAGCTCTTTTTGTTCAGAATATCACCAGCTTCAATCATCACTGGGATTTGCAGTCTATTAGTAGCCAGCTTTTAAGTTCTCTGAGGTTATGAATTACACATGTGTGACAAGGCATGTATCAATGCCAAAAGGTGTAGAGCATTGTGATATCAGCAGTAGCTCACCCAATCCCTGCATTTACTCTACAGCTAATTTGAATGCAGCAATTCCATTGGTTGTATGGAGACTGCACAGACTGATGGATTTCTTGGCCCAATTGACATGCCTATTTGACAACCTGGAGTTTCTGCTTCTTATATATATATATATATATATATATATATATATATATATATATATATATATATATATATATATAAATAACATAACATAAGTACATAAAGTTAGATATATATGAGCGAGAACCAGTGTACACAGTAAATGTATACCTGTGTATCTTTTTTCCAAAGGTGGATATGGAAGCCTTCCTCACACTCACTGATGGTGATTTGAAAGAGCTGGGTATTAAAACTGATGGATCTAGGCAGCAAATTCTGGCAGCTATTTCTGAACTGAATGCAGGAAAGGTAGGTATGGTTTGAAATAAGAAAATTTATAAACTATTTTTTTCAGATTTGCTTGTATTTCAGATCTGAACAATGGTTGTTGAAAAAACCCTAGTTTTATAAACAAGATATTTACTGTAAATTTATTATATTTCTTTGCTATTTCTGGGCCTTCTCCATTAATCATAGAATATTAGGGTTGGAAGGGACCTCTGGAGGTAATCTAGTCCAACCCCCTGCTTAAAGCAGGACCAATCCCCAACAAAATCATCCCACCCAAAGCTTTGTCAAGCCTGACCTTAAAAACCTCTAAGGAAGGTGATTCTACCACCTCCCTAGGTAACCCATTCCAATGCCTCACCACCCTCCTAGTGAAAAAGATTTTTCTAATATCCAATCTAAACCTTCCCAACTGCAACTTGAGACCATTACTCCTTGTTCTGTCATCTGGTACAACTGAGAACAGTCTAGATCCATCCTCTTTAGAACCCCCTTTCAGGTAGTTGAAAGCAGCTATCAAATCTGCCCTCAGTCTTCTCTTCTGTAGACCAAACAATCCCAGTTCTCTCAGCCTCTCCTCATAAGTCATGCGCTCCAGGCCCCTAATCATTTTTGTTGCCCTTCTCTGGACTCTTTCCAATTTTTCCACATCCTCCTTGTAGTGTGGGCCCCAAAACTGGACACAGTACTCCAGATGAGGCCTCACCAACGTCGAATAGAGGGGAACAATCACGTCCCTCGATCTTCTGGCAATGCCCCTACTTATACAGCCCAAAATGCCATTAGCCTTCTTGGCAACAAGGGCACATTGTTGACTCATATCCAGCCTCTCATCCACTGTAACCCCTAGGTCCTTTTCTGCAGAACTGTTGCCTAGCCATTCAGTCCCTAGTCTGTAGCAGTGCATGGGATTCTTCCATCCCAAGTGCAGGACTTTGCACTTCTCCTTGTTAAACCTCATCAAATTTCTTTTGGCCCAGTCCTCTAATTTGTCTAGGTCCCTCTGTATCCTATCCCTACCCTCCAGCATATCTACCACGCCTCCTAGTTTAGTGTCATCTGCAAACTTGCTGAGGGTGCAGTCCACACCATCCTCCAGATCATTGATAAAGATACTGAATAAAACCGGCCCCAGGACCGACCCTTGGGGCATTCCACTTGATACCGGCTGTGAACTAGACATGGAACCACTGATCACTACCCGTTGAGTAGTTAATTCCTTCCTTGTTCAGTAACTGGACAGTTATTGACTTTTTTTTACTCATTTATAATAATAAAAAGAAACCAGTGGTGACTTAAATACTGGTCATATTATGGCTCTTTGGCCTTCAACCATCATGATGTAAAAAAAATAATCTATAATTTATCCTTCTCTAGAATAAATTTGTGGCTATCAACCTTTTGGTCTCCTTTCAACTGGACTTGTATAGTATTTTTCTCAGACAGCATAGTTTTGTTGTCTTCTTCTTTGGTATTTACAGGTAGATGAAAATAAAGGAGAAAGGCAGAAAAAAGGAGAATTCCCAACAATGGATTTCTTTAGTCACAGATGTGAGCTGGTGCATCTCTGCAGCTAAGTCTTATGGTTCTTCTAAGTCTTTCAATTCCAAGTTCCATTCTGTCTCTGATCTTTTATACCAGTTCAGGCATACAGGACACGAAGACTTTTGATCATGTCAAACCCACATTGTGAAAGCTCTATTTGTGGTTCTGTTACAGGAGTGCTCTCTAGCTTCTATCTATTTGTAACGAGGTTGAGACTTATCAGCATGGCACCTTCTGCTGGTCATCTTGGGAATTAGCTCAACTCCAGCACTGGAGCATTTCCTGATGACCGGCGTCTCCCCTGACGCAGGCCCCCAAGTCCTTTCTAGCCCCTTTACCTCATGGATCTGCCCCCAGAAATACCCCCTTACTCTGGGTTTTCCCTCATAGGGGCACCCCACCTTGTGTTAACCCACCTTGCCTCAGTGGCTACTGCCAGTCAGCATCTATGCCCCTTTTACGGGGGAAGATTGCAGGGAAATGGCCACTCATCATTGGCAAGGGGGTTTGGACCAGATGCCTCTGCCTAACTCTGCACCTTTGCAGCCCCAGTACTTGCTTTGTACCAGGCTGGAACTCCCCAGCTCCTCTTGCCTTTCCCCAGCGCTGCTCTACCCCCAATACCCTGAGCTCCCAGGTAGCTAGGACCTTCTCTCTCCACTGCTAGAGAGAGTGACCCAGCTCCTCCCTGAGCCCTTATAAGAGGGCCAGGTGTGGCCCAGCTGTGGCTACCTCCCCAATCAGCCTAGCCCTTTTTTATCGGAGTAGGGTAACTGCCCTGCTACACTATGCTTATGTAAATACTTAAGGTGCCAGTAGATGGTACTCCAAAATGTGTATCCGAGTTTATAGGTTTTTCATGAACATAAAATTTGTTGTTGTGCATTTGTGACATCCCACCCTCACCCAACCAGTGTTATCTGGACTGGAGATCTGCTAGGTCATTCCAATCCTTGACTCTGGGAGCCAGCCTTAACCTGCTCTGCTGTGGGAACCCCTACTCCTGGGCTGTTCACACACAGCCCCTGGCATGTAAGCTGCTCCCAGCTACTTGCAACTGAATGACACTAGCCAATATCTCTGGTGCCAGACACAACCCTAGGAACCTCCAGCTTGCAGCGTCCATGGAATATAGGGCTAGAAGAACATGTTTGCTCTTCTGTCTACCAGCTATCCCCAATAGGTTCCATGGCCATTCGGCTGGGCACACAATGTTTACAGTATGGCTTTGTGAAGGCTAAGTAGGGAAACAGAATTGTTTTTTTGTTTTTGTTTTAAATCCAAGTAAATCTGAATTCTATAATTTCCAAAATTAAGAAAATAAAACGAAAACAATTAAATATATATTGCTTCGTGTTTGCAGAGCATAATATTTTATTATATTCAGTTCATATGATAGTTGCTTTCCAGGATAGACACAAATTTTTATATTTGTGTTTAACCCTAATACATGCATTATTGAATGAGAAATTTAAGAATGTCTTTTTGTTTAAATCTATTTCTT
Organism: Sternotherus odoratus; assembly: GCA_032164245.1. Taxonomy (NCBI): domain Eukaryota; kingdom Metazoa; phylum Chordata; order Testudines; family Kinosternidae; genus Sternotherus; species Sternotherus odoratus. The sequence goes on along the minus strand of JAVMKO010000002.1, from coordinate 125,979,661 downwards.
TTACAGGGACGAGAGAGGCAGATTTTACAGGAAACCATACACAATTTCCACTCTTCCTTTGAGAGTAGTGTTAGTAATACCAGACCTCCTGGCCATTCTCAGTGTAAGTTCATTCATATGTTGTTGGATCAACTTCAAGCAATTTTTCTTAAATCAGGGTAAAGTACAGTATATGCAAACATGCTATGTGTTAGTTTAAAGATTCCTGCATTTCTCTCTCTTTCAGACTATTTTGAAGATTTCAAAGTAAAAAGGCAAAAAGTTTATAAGATTTTTGTAAAAGGATAGGTTTTATGTGTTTCAAACACATTAGTGTCTATTTGGTTAATTCAAAACTTTTAAAATTGACAATGTATTGCATTTTACATTGAAAGCCACTGGGGGTGTGCTTTTCATATGAGGTAGGTCTCAATCACATAATGAGATAGCTAGGATTGCTGCTTGTCTATCTTTTGAGCATAGCGTCAGTTGAGCAGAGGCTGATGTTTGGATTCTGATATGGAGTGAGCTGTAGATTCAGGCAGAGCAGTGCGACTGCGGAAGAAACACCTGGGTATATACCGTTACCACGTGGCCAGTATTTGACCAGCCTGGCCGTTATTTATGGATTTGCCTTAATCGGTCGGGTTTTTTTACATAGGTTTAAAGGTCTTCAATATTATGACAATACACTGAGATATCTAATGTTAAAAGTTTCTGTGTCCAGCTCAAGATGTTGCAGTGTTCCCACATCTGTAGTTTTAGCGATAACAGATCAAAACTGTTGAAAACACAGCAGCTGTCTGCTTTAAAACATGCAGGCACATTGCGCGCATATGTGAGAGAGGATTTGAGTCACGTGAGAGTGATAACATTGCACGTCGTCTTAACCTTATCTATGTGTGTGATCTCTCTAGATACTGTAAGTGACTGTTCAAGGGATGGGGGTTGCTGAGTCGCCTTATGGTTGGTGGCTGAGGTTGAGGTTGCTGCGGGCTTGCCTTATGGGGAAAGGGGGAGAGAGCCAGGGTTTTTTTGCATTTCGAAGGTAGATCAACATGTTTAGGTCTTGTGATGGGGTATACTGGGTCAGGTGAGGCTGCTGGAGGCCTCCCGGTCCTGCCATACCTCACCCCAGAAAAGAAGCATGGAACGTGGGGCCCCAGGCCTACCTAGAAAGCCTGCAGGGAAGCAGCCAAACTGAGTCCAGCAGGCTTAGTTAAAAGGCACTGCAGGGCCTGAGCAGGTCAGTTCCTGGCTAGCACCAGAGGAGTAAAGAAGAATGCTCCTTGCTGGAGCTCAAGGGAGAGCCAGAAAATGGGCCTGGTGGCATTGGCATTTGGTGAGTAGGGAGAAGAGTTGAGAACTTCAACCCTCAGTTAATGATGAAGCGAAAAGGGGTGCATGGAAAGTGGCCCAGGATATAGTAGCAGTAACTCTTAGAGGAAGCAGTGCATGGCTGCTGTCTATATGAGCCCTGGGCTGGGACCAGGAAGTCTGCGCACCTTCCAGAAGTGCATTTAGTATCATGAGTGGCATCTGTCACATGTGGTGGCCTCCTTATTCTGTACAAAAGCTTTCTATTAAATTATATGGCAATGAGCTCATCCCTGGGATCCTACAGTGGCCAATGAAGTCATTCCAGCTGTGAAGTCCTTCCAACTGTGGGGTAACCATATGGGGAAATAATGCTACAGCATTTGTGTGAGGATTATCACTAACTCTTTGCAATAATTCCTTTTTTCCCTCTGGAGGCAAACGTGAGCAAGGTGATATTTCCCAGAGAAATAGCTGCTGTAACAATTCAACTGCCTGCTTTTTAAATAATTACTAAATTTGCTCTGATCATAGCATGCCCCCAAACCTCTTCTCGCCCCATTCGTAGCTTCCCCTATCACTCCTTGATCTTGCTAGGGACAAGTCCTGAGCATGAGCCCGTGAGAAGGGGGCTGACCTTACCATTGCACTCTAGGAACTAGGCGATGCTTACACTAAAGCTTGGTATTCAAACATGTATCAGCATTGTTATCTTTCTCAGAATAGTTTGCCTTCATGGCTTGTGTGATGTAGTGCTGTAACTACCAACTTCATTATTTTTAATTCAGTCACTGGAGTGGATGATCCAGCTCTTGAAGGAAGGTGTGTAGACTGCCCGCCCAGGTCCACACTCCCAGAATAATCAACAACAAGCACAAAAGCAAGGGGAACTGTGTGTGGAGTTGGAGAGAGTAAACAGATTTAAGGAGATGTTGTACAAGGAAAACAAAGACAGGCAGAAACAGTAAAAAATAAATGGGTGATTATATGGCTAACTAAATGCAACATGAGACTGACTTGTGGAGGGAAGACAGATTGTTCTACCTGTTGCTTTTTAATGCTTTTTTGGAACTATAAACTCAGTTGCTGACTGTGCCCTCAGCTACCTGGTACCCAACAGCTCCTGCCAAGATCACTGCTTCTGACAAATATATATGAAATTCACTACAAGAACCTTTGGAAAACTTGATGTGTATATTGTATATTTTGGCAGCCAACCTGTTTCATACTAAAGTTTATTGTTGAAAGAAAGGTTTATTTGTATTTCAGTTATGTCATCTCTCCCTGAAAACATTGCATCCTGTAACCTAGCTCACTACAAATATACATTAACTTACTCCTTAACCCGTAAAATTCAGAACAGAGGACCAACCTACGGGGGACCAAGCAAGATAGATGTCTGAGCTCTGATAGATTATTCAATAGAATAATCCTGTCTCCGTCCATACCCTAACCTCACTGTAACACCCCAAAAGCAGGGCACCAAAAGGCATGGCTCCCATAACAGGCAAAGGATACAAGGCTAAAGTAATTTGGTTACTAAAGCAGATATCAGAGATTTACGGTCTGAATTCACAGCACTGAGGACTGATTTATTCTCCAAGATTTCTGCAATCAAAGACTAATTGAGTATAGCATTTCTAGTCTGGATGCTGCATTGGGAGAAATATCAGAGAAGAGAGAAAGCTGCTGCTTCATTTTGTAAATTTGCTGGCTCCAAAAGAGAGATGAAGCGACATGAGAATTTAAAAAGTGGCTGTAAAAGATGAGGAAGGAAATCGCATTCTCTTTTTACAAATCTTTATGAATTAGTTTGTTAAATTTCATGTCTGCGGCAGAGATTAAAATAGAGTACCCCGCCTTAGGCTAGTAGCAGACCCAGGAATTTCATTATGAACTTTCACCATTACCAAAAAAAGTTTTGATTATGAAAAAAGGATAGATAGCACCCAGAGTCTATACTCCAAGGCCACAGTCTTCAGTTTCTCCTAGAAACTGCTCTAATTTTAAAAGAGTAAAGAGTTGAGGCAAGTTAAAGCAGCAATTAGAAGGGCAGAGATTCTCTGTAGAAGAGAATTTCCATTCAGCTTCTAGCATCAGATCTGTACAGCAAGAGTCTCTAGGGAAAGGAAAATGACACTCGGGATAGAGATCCAAAGCTCTAGCTTGCAAGTAAAGTCTGTGTTAGCAGATGTTGAAGAGCTGGTCAAAAAATAATGGCATACAGTGAAACTGAAGAAAAGGAGAGTGAGAAAAGAAAAGAAGGATCTTCTCTAGTAGAAGTGGAGCCAAGGGACTTAGATACCTGAAACATAATTGAAGATTAACTAGAAAGGGTTTAAATGAACAGTTGAACATTGGGTATGATTATGGTGAAAAGAAAAGATTGTTCAGTTTAATTGTGGTAATCAGTTAGCAGTAACTCTTCTCTCCCCTCCTCCCCCCAGTAAATTAAAGTTATTAAGGGAACATACTGTGAAATGGAATTTGTATGGGGGATGGTAAAGATTGGAGAAGATAGATAGAGGATGTGTAGGGACCTATAGGACATTTGTATAATTCATTATGTAATTGAAAATATCAATTGAAAGGCTATTCTCCTGGGGTGAATAATGAGATCTCATTGGTGGAGAATTTACCTCACTTGGACTGCAAGGGACAAGAGCACAAGTATTCATGGAGAGAGTATGGGGACTTGGTTTTCAGACATGTATATAATTCATTTGGGGACTGATTTAGATGTTATTTTGACTTTTCGTGTTTGGATTTAAAATTAGAAATATACATGACATTTATCCAGAGGAGAGAATTGGGTAGGAAGTGAGGGGCTTGATAAAAAAGGGAAACAACTGTGAAAGCTTACAAGCAGAAATCATGCCATAGTCAAGTACAGCTTGACAGTTGGGGGAGTAATACATTTAGTAATCAGATGTCTATTATAGAAGGGTTTGTGTCAGTAAATGGCCTCTTCATGTCAAGTTTAGAGCGTTGGTGCTCCAATTCAACAAGGCACTTAAGCATGTACCTAGTAACAAATATCTCCAACGGTCGATGATGGAACACTAGATAGACAGGGCTCAGAGTTACATCAGAGACTTCTTTCCCAGTGTCTGGCTCCTGGGTCTTGCCACATGCCTTGCTCAGGGTCTAAGTTATCACCATATTTGGGGTCAGGAAGGAATTTTCCACCAGTCAGATGGGCAGAGACCCTGGGTTTTTGTTTGTTTGTTTTCCCCCTTCCTCTGCACCATGGGGAACAGGTCACTTGCTGGTTTGAAATTGTGTAGAGGGTGTATTTTCCCTAACTTGAAGTCTTTAAATCATTATTTGAGGACTTTAATAACTCAAAGGTTAGGGATCTGTTACAGGAGTGGGTGAGGTTCTGTGGCCAGCAAGTGCAGGAAGTCAGACTAGATAATCATGATGGTCTCCTCTGGCGTTTAAGTGTATGAGTCTTTGTGCTTAATGTTAAACACCTGACTAATCCCATTAAAATCAATGGGCTACTCATGTAATTAAGTACCTTGCTGAATCAGGGCCCTAGTTAGAGAAAAAGATTACATGGGCTGGACTCCATAATCAGGGTCTTTTCTCCTTCAGGTTGTTATTGAGTCATGGGATCAAACTGACACTGATGAAATTGAGTGCAATAACTTTGAACACTGAAGTCAGGAGCTTTGTGCCTAACGACAAATGTAGTCCATTTTCCTTAAAATATTGCTGTGATTGTTAGTTGAGCCTTGTGTAGGCACTGCCAGAAACAAATAATAAATGATCTCTCTCTTTCCTTGTAGCACCTGGATACTGGATAAAACCACAGGAATCTGGGCCTATCAGGAGGTAGCTTCTGGATAAAGATATTCTAGTATTTTTAAGCCTGGGGCATGGATGATTGAGCTCAAGTGTACAGAAGAAAATTTATAGAGCTGGGTGCTAACCCTGGTGTCTCAGTACATAGTGTGCAGGAGGTTGCTGCAGTAATATTGTTCTGGATCTAATTCAGCAAAGCACCCTTTAACTTTGAGAATGAATAGTTTTACTGACTTTAAGGGGACTACTCACGTAGTTAGAGTTAAGCACATGCTTAAGTGCTTAGCTGGTTCTGGGTTGATAGGAACAAGGCTAGAGAAAATAGTGGCATAGGAAGATGTGTAGGTCACCCTTCAGAAGTACCAGTTTGAAGATCTCACAGAAGACTTATGAAGGCACAGCCAAGCACCACAGAAACTCAGGCGGCAAAAACGTTGTTGAAAATTTTGAGAGCTTGTAAATGTGGAAATCTCTAAATTAAATAAGCCACTCTAGAATGTTACATGTCTACAAAGGACAGAGGCCAAGTCTCAAGATTAGTTTCATGAGAAGGAGTTGAAAGGAAGAATATTGATACATATTAACTAACTAAAACAATTTAATCATTGCTAAGAACACTAAATACAGTTATGTTGATTAAATATCTATTTGTGTAAATATGAAAATATCACTAAGAAAATTCATAATCTGTCACCAGTATTTACACACAAATAATGTAAAAATGAGACATTTTAAATTGGTGATGTTTTGTTTGACATTAAAACCATGTTAACTGATTTTTGTAGTATATACCTTTGATTAACAGATATTGTAACGGGTTACAATACAATTTTTATATTCAAATAATTGTTTTTAAACAATGGATGCTGAAAGGATTTGCACAAGAATTATGGCTGGAGCTATTTGTTAGTGTTGTGCATAAGAGATTTTGTTGAGCAATTAAAATACAAGCCATGATAAACTTTTAAAGAGAGTTTTCTCCTTTCTTAACTCTGCAAGTGACAAATGTTCAAAATTGCACTACTGGCTAGATTCAGTATGAGTCTGAGGGTGCGAACCAAGGTCAAGCGGAACTTGCTCAGATATTTGGTGCAGAGGACAGAGCTTTAACCGGTTGATTAGTTACATAAAGAGGCCATAGAATCCTCATGGACTTGCTGAAAACTGGTATTTTTAATACAACTGCACATACAGTATAAGTGCCACATAGTAGTACTCCTCGATACCTTGGTCAATATCAGAGGGGTAGCCGTGTTAGTCTGGATCTGCAAAAGCGACATCTGTGGCACCTTATAGACTAACAGATGTATTCGAGCATAAGCTTTTGTGGGTGAATACCCACTTCGTCGGATGAATGCCATGGCATGCATCCAACGAAGCTAGATAGCTTGGTTACTGACTCCTGGCTCTGGAGTTCCAGTGGGGACTCTTTTAAACTGCTCTGCCCCTAGATGGGGGCTGGTTATAGTGTGTCAAGGGCACTGAAATTGTTGATGGTGAGCATCGTTGCAGAAGGGGGGCGAGGTACAGAAAGAGCCCTGGAATGAGCAGGGAAGGTGAAGGCATAGGACCAGCTTTCTCTGCTGCCCATCTATTTCTCTGCTCCGCCACACTCTGGCAGGTTTGACAGCCTCTTTGGTAATTGCCCTCCATATTTGGCAATGTAACCTAATGTTCCAAGTAAGGGCAGAAACTGAGCAGTTCCATGTAGGTGGTCTCCGCATGGCAGCCAAGTGTTTTTAAAGTCAAACACTGAAATACAGAAGATGTCAAAGCAAGAGACTTTTAAAGAATTAAGAATCAGAGAGGTAGCTGTGTTAGTCTGGAATTGCAGAAGTGACAAAGTGTCCTGTGGCACCTTAAAGATTAACTAAAGTAAAGACTAATACCCACTTCGTCGGATGCAAGCCCACAAAAGCTTATGCTTCAATACTTTAGTTAGTCTTTAAGGTGCCACAGGACTCTTTTGTCACTTAAAGAATTAAATCTTTGTAAAAATATCCTTTAAATAAAATAATCATCTTAAGAAGGGAAAACAAATGGCTGGTGTGAGAAACATTCAAATAAAATTATCAAGCAATAACCACTGCTGTGGTTCTGTTGGAGGAACGCTGATGGATATAAAGAGAAAGATAGAGTGGAGAAGTCTGTAAGGACTTGAATTGCCACTGTGATTGACACTAGATGAAAAAGAATGAAGATGAATATAATCTGGTGCTTAGAGCACTCACCTAGAGACTCTAGTTTCCAGTGACTAATTATTTTACAAAAATTGGGACAGTGTCAGAATGCCCATACTAAAATATCCCATAGCTCAATGGCTAGGGCACACTCATGCAATGTGGGAAATTCAAGTTTAAATCCCTCTTCTACATCACGTGCATGGACTGAACCTGGGTCTATGACATCTCAGTTTAGTGCCACACCTACTGAACTAAAACTTATGATGGATGTAGCAACTACCTGCTCTTTCCAGCTGTTTTATGAATCCTTTCTTTTGCTTTTATCAAAATGCCTGCAAAATTTAAGCAAAATGTATGGGTAATGCCAAAATGAAAAGTTTCATTTCAACATTACCAGAATGTTTTGCCCTTGTTTTGGACAAAACTATTCTGTGACCATGCACATGAGGCTGAAATAGTTTTGGTCGAAACTTCATTTTGATGAATAAATTGTTCATCCAAATAAATTTGCCCAGCTCTTTATGAGTGAGAAGGGAGCACATAGTGCTTCACCATTGATTGAGATATTTAAAATTTGTTTATACACGGCACTAGGAAAAGTGCTAGAAGAAGGTCCTCTAGCATAGAAAGAGATATGAACCTGATGACTTCTCATCTGTACCTTTTGTACTCCATGACCACTTAACTCTTGGTTTGTATGCTGTATTCAGTTATCCTCTGGGAATTGGACAGAGACCACCACTTCATTTCACGTAGGTCACCAAACAGCCATAATCTAATAAAGACTCATCATTATTGATCTGTCCCGGATTTGACCAATCATCCAAAGGTGAAAGGCTCTGTGCATCATTCTCCTCTGTGACCCTGGTCCTCCTTTCTATCCTGTTTAGGTGGAAGATTTTATAAATGTGGCTTGTATTTCACCCCTGTTAAAAAATGACTCCTTTGGAGTTCCATAAATGAAAGAAATATTTATTTTTCTCTTCAGTCTAGAATTATGGATTTAGCTAAGCCTTAGCTTCCATCTCTTGGCAATACTGTAATACCAAGCAGCAGGAGTGTAGTGTTATTTTATAATAAGCTTCTATAAAGGTACTTGAAATTTTCTTGTCTTTTTCTTTATTTCTGACATTAATCAAGATCAGATTTTAAATAGAGGTGCCTCATTATTCAGAAGTGATTCAGAAGGTTGTCTGTAGTTCTTTATGTCTCAGCAAATACCTCAGACATAATGTAGCTTCTCAGGGAACCAACTCTGGTTTCCACAGTGAAAGGGAAACATAAAGGCTTTTACAAATTGAGATATTTTTATTGAGATTACCCGTTTAGAAGCTGTCTGGCTGAGTTTGTCTCAAACGAATAGCCCAAAATTGACCACTTTTAGATTTTTGTTTGATTTCAAAGTCCTCTTGACAGTACAAGATACATTTCAAGGGAACAGGCTTTGTCCATTAAACCATCAACCATTGGAAATGTTTAAAGCTAATTTGAAATAGTTAACTTCTATAGTTTCTCAGAAGTTTTTATCTTTGGTAAAAGCTGTTAAAGCAATTTCCTTCTTAAAGGACCACAGCAACAGTTTCCAAGTACTTTTCAATGCTCGTTATTTATAGCATCCAAACGTGACAGATAACATAGTCAACCCCGAAAATATGGTAGTGACTGTGGAGTAGGAGTGTCACAGCCCTGATATAGTATTTGCTGTATTTGCTACTTCTCATATACCTAATAGCCTTGTGTGACCCCTATTTTCTCAAGTCTTGAAAGCAGCATGCTTCTCCCTTTTGGGTGATAGTATCACACTTTAGCGATATCCTGGACAAGTAGCGTTGACTGACTCCAGAGAAAACCTCCTTTGTCAGAAAGATTGCAATGACATGGGCCTTTGAAGATGTTGAACAGGTAAAATTGATTATAGAAAAATAGAGCAATTGAAGACAGTCTATCAAAAATGGCTTTAGAAATATTGTATTTTCCCCAAAGCATTTGTGATGTGGCAGCAAACTCTTAGCCTCCCTCTAAACATTAGCACACTGCTGGATTGGTGGCCTACAGCTGGCCCTAGCAGAAGTTATATCTGTTCTGTGCTACAGATCTTAAGGCTTGTCTCCACTTACCAGGGGGTTGATGTGCAGCGATTGATTCTCTGGGGGTTGATTTAGTGGGTCTAGTGAAGACCCACTAAATCAAGCACTGATCGCTCTCCTGTCAACTCTGGTACTCCACTGGAATGAGAAGCATAATATAAATCGACAGGAGAATTTCTCCGATCGATCCAGCGCCATGTAGACACGCCAAAAGGTCGACATAAGTTACGTTGCCTCCAGCTATGTTATTCATGTAGCTGGAGTTGCATAAGTTAGGTTGACTGTGCCCCATAGCATAGACATGACCTTGGCTAAGGAGGACAGGAGGGAAGAGAATAATGAAGATGAGAGAAAAAAAAATGTGGAATGAGCCCTGCTGAATGAAGAAAGAGAAGTTGGGGGAGAGATCCAAAGAAAGGACAGAGGGGAATGGCTGACAGAAACAGAAATAGCATTGATGATCACACCATGGGCTTTCCCCCCTTTGGGGGGTATGTTAGTGATGGAGGTCTAATAGAAGTGAAATGTCTCTTTTTAACCTGCTGGTAACCATATGATAAAGCAAGGAGCCAAATATACATCACTATAAATTCAGCATAACTCTGCTGAAGTCAATAGAGATCCCATACTAAGGATATACATGGGTGAAACTGAGATTAGAATCTGGCCCAAGTTAGTTGTACTGAGGGCTGTGACACAGCTCACCACCACCTGCCCTTAGCATGAGGTAGTCTTGTCTGTGCCTGCCATGGGTCAGCTCCCCAACTGTACTGGCTCGCTGTGAGGCAAGCACACCCCTCCAGGGCTCACAGATCCTGCGATTAGCGATTGGTACACCCCAATCATTGAGCCTCTGTGCCTCTTCCTGGATTGTCCGCCCCTGGTCCACTGGACAAGCACAGATTTGCTGCTTCCAAAGATGCTTATGTGCTGCACCTCAAATCACCGCTCTGCTTAACTCAGCACTTAGATTTGTTTAGAGTGAAATCAAATAAACTTATATTAAATAAACATAAGTTAAATATAAGTTTATTCAAGTAGAAGTACTGGAAAGAAATGGTTGCATATAAAACAAAATCATATCTTGAGATATAAACAGTCATCTGGAGACATCTTTAGAGCCTAGACTTATTTAAGATACTCATGTCTCGTAGAATATTGCTCACGTCCTTGAAGTATTTCACAGCCAGGCTGGCTCTGACCCTCCCTCACGAGAGAAGAATGCCACCAGCTTGCTTCCCAGGCAAAGGATAAGTGTGTGTCTTTGCCCACAAAGTATACCAGTTCCATTCTTTGTCTTTATTCAGAAACAGGACAGCCTTGCCGTTTTGTTTCATCTTGTACATTTCCTTTCTTATAGATTTCACAATCCTCATTTAACAACTGGCTCAGTATGTAAATAGGCATATGTAGCAGGGTGCTAGTGCAGAAAACACCTAATTAGCTCCTGCTCAGCCAGCCTCAATCAGGGGAAATGGATTGGGGCTGGGGAAAGCCTGATGCCTGGCCTAAGGATTGGCTGCACCTGCTGGTCTGAGGACTATAAAGGCTGAGGAGCCCAGAAGACAGAGGGGGAATGGTTTGTCTGATGATTGGGCCCTGACTCTGTGGCTAGAAGGACCCAACTTGGCTGGTGAGCCTTGTAAATAGCTGGATACTGGTGGTGGGACAATGTTGTAAATAAAGACATGGGTGCTGCACATTTAAAGCCTCTTGGAGCTTTGTTGGGATGGCCAGGGAGGCCCAAGGAAGTGGGGCAGCAGGAAGACCCTGTTACACATACAATACCAAATGGCGAGACAGGGAGAGAAGTGGCTGTTACCTTTTAAATGTTCTTTTCAGGCAGGAGGCATGACAATGAATATGATAACAAGTGGGTTGGTGGCCCTCAGCAGTGATCTCACATGCTATCCTTCAGTGAACCATTATGCATATATTTGACCCAGAGTATCCCAGTAAAACCCTATGAACTCCTGTGCCTCCAAGAGGACCCAGGATCACAGTAGTTAGGTCACCCTAACACTAACCAAGATTTTCAAAAGTCACTAGTGAGTCTTAATTTTTTTGGTGCTCATCTTGAGACATCTTAAAAGACCTGATTTTCAGATGGTAGGCACTCTGCACTTTTTGAAAATCAGGCCCCTTAAAGATATCTCAAATTAGGCACGTAAAATCAATAGTCATTTTTTTTAATGTATCTTTGGCTATAGGGAAGAATCTTGTATTAAGCCGTATGGAGATGTCTTAATTTGTTGGGGCTCAGATGACATTTACCCCAAGGAAAATCCTGCCACTCTGTAACATTAGAGACATTAATCTGATAAAGAAAGTGTTAGAAATGTTAATAGCTGCTCTGTGTTATATTGCTTCTCTAACTTCTATTGGATCAGGTTAGCATAAAGAACAGTGCGAATGAAGCGCTGCATTAGAAAAGTGGCTTATGTAGAGAACCTTTTTGTTCTGTTTGTTTCTTAAACAAAATAATCCAATTTGGACATTATCCAATGTGAAGCTGGAATTTATACTACAGATTTTTATTTTATCCTATCTGACTAGTTTCTTTTAGCTGGAGAGGGTGCCATTTATTAGAACTAGCGGAATACTTTAAAACCAAATCATTTTTTGGGCAAATTTAACCCTTTCTTCTTCTTTGCCACATAGCCACACACACATAATGATTTGACGTTTTTGTTCACTTTAAATTGTTCAATGGGTCATTTGTGCAAACAAGTTTTAGTGTCTTGGTTGTTTGGTTTATTATAGGTGATTTAAGTCTGTTCCTGAGATGGGGCAACCAGAGCTGCACACAGTATTCAAGGTGTGGGCATACCATGGAAATATACATAGTGTCATTATGATATTTTCTGTATTACTATCTACCCCTTTCCTAATGGTTCCTAACATGGTTAGCTTTCTGACTGGTGCACGTTGAGCGGATGTTTTCAGAGAACAATCTGCAGTGACTCCCGAGAGGTGTCTCTTGAGTGGTAACAGCTAATTTAGACCCAATCATGTTATATGTATAGTTGGGATTATGTCTTTCAATGTGCATTATTTTGCATTTATCAGTATTGCATTTTATTTCCCATTTTGTTACTCAGTCATCCAGTTTTATGAGATCTCTTTCTAACTCTTCGCAGTTTGCTTTGGATTTAACTATTTTGAGTAATCATCTGCAAACTTTTCTACCTCACAGTTTTCCCTTTTTTCAAGGTCATTTATGAATATGTTGAACAGCGCTGGTCCCATTACAGAAACTTGGGAGACCCTGATATTTACCTCTCTCCACAGTGAAAACTGACCATTTATTGCTACACTACATTTCATATTTTTTAAACAATTACTGATCCATGAGACCATAGGTGCCAACTTCTGCTTATGCCAGTGGGTGCTTGACTCTCCCCTCTTCCCCCAGCCATATCCCAACTCCACCTCTGCCCTCCTAAGGAGGGAAAGGAACCAATATAATGACACCAAAAGTCACATTCGATGTGACATTCATAAACATGCTGGTGACCAGGTAAGAATGCCACAAGGGTCAGCCATCTTTCTTCAGACACCCAGCAGATTCTTACAATGGATGCAGTTTAATTATCATTGCCTCCACCTCAAGACTACACTGAAAAAACTGCCATAAAAAATGGTCCAACCCTTTTGTATCAATTCTGAAAACCATCAGCCTGACTTTTGGTGGAAACAAGGGCTTGAACAAACACTCTGTCACTGTCCAATATACAGGAAAACTGATGCGGAGAGGTTAAAGTGACTGGATATAGCCATACAGAAGGTCAGCGACAGAGCCACTTGATCCCCTGAAAGGGAGTCCCCACTCTCCATGTGTTTACCCTAGTGATTAAAGTTAGGCAGAGTACTGCACTAATCCAGAAGTGGGAAGATAAGCCTTCTCTTAGGCATAGTGGAGCAAGGCATTACATGGTGCTGCTCTATGCTCTTAAATAGTTAGCACATTTCAGCCAAGCGACGACTACATTTCAGTAAAAGGCAAAGTAAATTGCAAGCCAGTATTAATTTGCAAAGTGCTTTAGGATTTGTCTGGATGAAAGGTGCTATGTAGAAACCATTATCATAATTTTAAATTGTGCATTAAAGAAATAGTTTAACAGTTTAGATTTAGTTTCCAAAAGTTTCTTGTTTGATCTTTTGATACCCTTATCATGAGGCCCTCATACTTTGTGACAACATCTTGAATTATTCATGCTTATTGACAATCAGAGGAATTAACATTTCTCTCAGCAAAAGCAAGAAGATACTCTGCATTTCATGATAATAATGATCAAAGATGAAGTGAGATTACTGGTGATACTTTAAGTACTTATAGGATCTTACACATTTTACCAATTCTTATGAGAAATCTTTTTAAGAATAATATCAACCACCAGGGGGCACTCTGAACTAAACTTTGGGACTATGGAAGTCTCTTGTATGTTAATAGTTCTTTCAATGACATCTTCAGCTCAACCAGAAAGCAGCCTAAATAATAAATAAAAATTGTATCCAGTTTGTTGGTTTTCTTAGAAGGAAAGGATGTCAATCTCCAGCATAAGTATGACATTAACTAGCAGCAGCAGCAGCAGTCTCCTTTGTTTATTGTAAGAATATTTTAAAGCATTGCTTTTTCACAGTTTGACCTATTGACAAGTTGTCTTACTCATTCACTTGCCTGCACAGTTCATTTCTGGAAGAAATTTACAATCACATAGGCCCCAATCCAGCAAAGCACTTATGTATATACTTAACTTTAGGCATGTGAATAGTGCCATTGATTTTAATAAGACTACTCGTGCTTAAAGTTAAGCACATTGATTTTGCTGGACTGTGCTCAGAGTAAATAGCACAGGCTTCTAGAGGCTCATCGCTCCGTTAACTAGTTACTCAGAATGAGGGGTAATGTAGACTTTAGTTCTGTTGCTTCCAGAGGTGAAAGTAAGCCGGTATGGTCCGGTCTGGCATACCGGAAAGAGCCAGTACGCTGTGCGGGACCGGCTTCCCCAGGCCGGCGATTTAAAGGGCCTAGGGCTCCTGGTAGTGGTGGCATCTGGGAGCCACTGGGGCTCAATCAGTGATTTAAAGGGCCTGGGGATTTAAAGGCCCCGCCTCTTCCATCTGAGGACCCGCCTCCTCCAGTCGAGGCCCCGCCCCCTGCTCAGGACTCCAGTGTACCGGTAAGTCCTTTAAGTTGCTTTCACCCCTATTTGCTTCCTATTGCATCTATGTGTACTGTGTAAGGGAGAGTGCACATATTCCCTGAATGTTGTCATCCCTGCTAGCCAGCAACATTGTGTCACTGTAGTCAATGAGTGGATTAGAATGAGAGAATGAATGTTTTGTTTTACTATTTTTGGTGTACTGTAAATACAGTAGAAAGATCTTTTTAATTTAAAAAGAAAGATTGTTGAAATCTGAACATAATCAAAGAGCCACAACCTCTTGGTCTTTTTTGTAAGAGCACAGATGTCCCCTGGGCCAAAATTTCTCTTCACAAATTAAGCATATCTACATAGACATAACTACTTAAGCTGCACTCTTGTTTGAATATTTTGCCAGTAGTTCTCTCATTTAGCTCAGTTATTGAATAGGAATTGACTAACGGACAGCTGTCTGAGAAACTATATGAGCGTATCTAGCACTTTTTAATGCCTGAATCTAAACTTCCCGTTATATGGGTGCAAGAGAATAATACCCATGCAATATTGGGGAAGTGACTGAGAAACCTAATGTTCTCTACGTTTTATACTTTAAAACCTGGTATTGCTATGGTGCATTCCCTACTTTGCTCTTTTTGATGGATAGTTAGTATAGCAGATAAGGACAACGAAGGTGAATTTGAACAGTCCTTGGATTTGATCCATCTAGATGTCTTGGAATCAAAGGTTCAAATCCCTGCAGGGTCAACTTATTTCTTCACTTTTCTGGGATAGATAAATTAAGTTCTTTGAAACCACTGTGGGTTAAGCTTTTTGAATAAAGTGTTAAAAACAGAGGCCTTCTTTGTACTGTGTAGACTCTAACAATGTCTTGGTCTTTTTTGTAAGAGCATAGATGTCCCCTGGGCCAAAATTTCTCTTCACATAGTTCTATACTAACTGACATGTAGAAATTCTTGCAAGTCATAATCCCCTTATTTCCTGAGAGCTATTTTTCTGCTGCTAACCACATCAGTTTCAAAGTATACTAATATTAGCCTGCATTGCATTAAGCATGAGGAAACTGTAAAAGTGCACTCTTCAGGGCTCCTTAAAATGTTTGTGTTCATTTAAGCTATATAAAATAAATATACCTTTGTGATGGTGCAAGTCTGCTTAAATCCACCCAAATATTTCTGAAATTGATTCATCATGTGACCATATCTCCTGTCAAATTGTTTAATGGAGTCACCTAGTATAATGAGATGTGATCTGCCTGACACATCAAGAATTAGAAAGGTTCATTGCCTCAGACATCGTGGGAAAGTGTGACTTTTTGGTAGAAGTCTCTAATGGGTCATATTTCAGGACAATGTGGGGAGACTACAACTGTCCACAAAAGGACTACATAGCTCAGATGACAGTCCCCACAGAAATAAAGGGATTTATATACTTTATAATTAACTGAACGGAAGATGCTTCATTTCCTCATTTGAAATGTTTAGGCAGCCCAAAAATGTATTAAAAACAGAAAAACAAAACAACACCACAAATACTAAATTCCACAAATGTTTTATTACACTAACTGTAATATTTTGGGGGGAGTAGGCTATTCTCATCATTCCTGTCTTTCAACAGCATCTCTCCCAGGTGGGAAGCAACCTAAGCCAGCCCAGTATACAATATTGCTCCATGGATTGCTTAGCAAAGCTGTTAGGATGAGAGAACATAATGCACAAGCTTAAGAAAATTATGCATTAGAAATACAAGTACCCAGCAGTTTGGCAGAAAAATGTATTCCTGAACTGAGGATCATACTAGCATTAAATCCAATACCTTTATCACATCTAGTGCTTACTGCTAGCTAAGATCATCAGAGCTGAGAATGTACCTTTATGCTGTTATGATAATGTCAGAAGTCCTATAAGTCCAAGGAGAACAGTGGGGGCAAAAACCCCTAACTGGTTTCAAGACTGGGCTTGATAAGTGCGTGGAGGGGATGGTATGATCAGCTACATGCCACTGTAGGCAGTCTAATCTATTACTGCTAGCAGCAAATATCTCCAAGGGCCGGAGAGGGGACACTAGAAGGGGAGGGCTCTGAGTTACTACAGAGAATTATTTCCCAGGTGTCTGGCTGGTGGGTCTTGTCCACCTGCTCACAGCACAACCCAGGTGGGGAAAGTGACCGGATGCGTGGAGCCCTGACTTTGCTCCTTGTTCCTCCCCTCTCTGCCCTCAGGGGGCGTGGAGGAGCAGCAATGCCAGATGCTCTTTGTATCCAGGTCAGTTTCCCCACATGGGTGCAGGAGAGGAGTGCAGGGCTTATGGGTGGGTGGGTGGGGGGAAGGGGATGCAGAGGTTAGAGGAGAATGGGGCAGATAGCAGGGGTTGAGATGAAGGAGGAGGTCCGGGGTTGTGGTGCAGGGGAGAGGTGAAGGGGGAGTGCAGGGATTACTGGCAAAGGGAGCACGTGTAGGGTTTAGGGCACAGGAGGGAGCAGGGTTAAGGGTGAATGCAGGGATTAGGGGCACAGGAGAGGAATGCAGGGGTTGTGGTGAATGATGAGCTTGGGAGCCCACAGGATCCAGGGAAATGCTGGGGGAGGGAGGGATCACTGCACCCATAGTGCCAGCGGCTCCAAAATACAAGTTGGCCCAAGGTGCCTTTTTCCCAAAGGCCGATCCTGCTTCAAATAAAACATATTAGCAGCTCATTCTGTAAGTCATCTAGTATGTACATGGCAAAATCAGAAATGTAATTTTTTTTGCTATCCAACAACATAAAAATGGCTTTTCTTGGTTACCCGAATGAGGGAGGGATAAGGCAGAGGGCTGCCAGTGCCAATCCTCTGTTTCAAGTTGTCACCATATTTGGGGTGGTATTTTCCTGCCAGCTGACTAAAATAAACAATGAAGCAAGTTTGATATTTTCCTGTCCTGCACATGGCTGTTTGTAAGTGTCCTTGTTGTGTTCTACTCATACGATTTACCTTCGTGACAATTACCGTATTTTTCGTCATATTGGACGCTCCGGCGTATAAGACGCCCCCGACTTTTAAAGTAAAAAAGCCGGGGAAAAAAAAAACAAAACAAAAAACAAAAAATCCCCACCACACACAAAAAGCGCCCCGGTTCCCCCCCTCCCCGCCGCGGGCGGGCTGCCGGGGGCGCCCCGGTTCCCCCCTCCCCGCCGCAGGGAGGGAGGAACCGGGGCGCCCCCGGCAGCCCACCCGCGGCGGGGAGGGGGGAACCGGGGCGCCCCCGGCAGCCCGCCCGCGGCGGGGAGGGGGGAACCGGGGCGCCCCCGACAGCCCGCCCGCGGCGGGGAGGGGGGAACCGGGGCGCCCCCGGCAGCCCGCCCGCGGCGGGGAGGGGGGAACCGGGGCGCCCCCGGCAGCCTGCCCGCGGCGGGGAGGGGGGGAACCGGGGCGCACGCACTGTTTTTGTTTTTTTTTTTTGTTGTTTTTTTTTTGTGATGGGGCGAATAGCTATATTCGCCCTATAAGACGCAGCAACTTTTCCCCCCCCCCCGTTTTGGGGAAGAAAAAGTGAGTCTTATAGGGCGAAAAATACGGTACAGAAAGTTGTTTTGTTTAATAAAAGCACCACTCCATGGCATGCTCCTGAATACCACAACAGATTGACAATCAGTTGCGCAAACCAACAGTTCCTGCTTCAAAACTCTGTGGACACATGGTTCCAATGTCATGAATTCTTTGACTAAGTGCATGTTTCTGTCCTGTTCCTTGATTAGCATATGGACCAATCCTGAAAGCATTCCTGCCCCCCCCCCACCCCAAATGATCTCAAACCAACACAATTTTAGAGAGAGAAAAGAAAGGGCTTAGCAAACAAATTCCCACAATTTCTTTTAAGTTACAGCAACTGGATGATCCAAGGCATGAGAGAAGAAGCATAAATATTAGTACAACAAGGCTTCCCTCCTTAGGTTGTTGAATCAAATTCAGCCCATGTCAGTAGACCTGGAGGGTGATTACGATCTGATGCCTTTTCTGTGCCCTTCATGAAATCAGTTGGTGGCCTCAGATCAGCTCTTATTTATCGCCACATTTGCTATCACATTGGTGAGAGTTTCATTAGAAAGGCCAAGGATTGAAGAGGCACTGAAACTGTACTAGCTCCTCACAGCTAGAGAAGCTACAGGGTTGAGACACACGAGGAGGGACGCATGTGAGATTTAGGCGTGTGTGGCCAAATTGTACCATTTTACTGGAAAAGTAAAAGACTTCTGTATCTAGCACTTCCAGTTTGACTCTTTCATAGACATTATGATAGGCATTACAAAGGAGCCTACTGAAGTTAGGCACCTCAAATCCAATTAAATTCATTGGGGTTGAACATAGCCTATATTTCACAGAAAAATAATTAAAAAGTAAACAATAGGTATAGTACTTAAGGCATTTTGTAACTTCCCCTTTAAACTGATGCATTGAAGCTTTTATCCCATTGTTAATTTCTCCTTCTTTTTTCTTAAATTGAATCTTTCACCACCTATTTAATCCAAAGAGATATAGGGGGCAGTCAGAGGGGATATATAAAATTCACCTTACTTTCATTAGTCATTAGTATCCTGCATGCATCTTTTTAATGAGCTGAAATGAGAAGCCTTGTAAACTAATTTGAACAAACTACAGTGTATTACTCACAGCAGGAGATCTCAAACATCAATCAACTCATGAAAGTTTGGTTGCAAGATATTTCTGTAAGAATCTTTCATCCTCAAAATGATATTGAGAACTCTGCAATAGATCTTGACAAGATTCTCGTGTGTGGATGCCCAAGAGATAAATGATGCATTGTTCTATTGTGTAAGGTGATAAAAATATTCCACTTCTAAGACTATGTCTAAACAAAGCCAACCTGCTCATTAAAACATAATGCAATCTGACTGTTTTACATAATGTTTTGTAAATTAGACTTCTCAAAACAGACCTTTATTTTCAAGTTTTCCCTGAAAACCCCCAGAGGAAGACAAGTTTGTGAACAGAAGATTTCATACAAGTTTAACAGCTAGAATGCCTTCTTCAGAAGTGTGATGTAGAGGAAAATTCCATGCCTCCATCAATGAACTAGACATTCTTTTAAAACTTTAGTTTCAAGTTAAAATGTTCCTGAAGCCACAAATGAGGTCTCAGCTCAGTGCTTTGTGAATACAAATACAAATCAAAATTGGCACTTTCCTCAAAAGGACACTTTGAAGATTAGCAGTCCACTTGGAATGAATGAATCACCTTCAAATGTAAGAATATTCTAGTGCTACAGGACCTTCAAGGTTCTGAATACCATCAAGCATTTCAGAGGAAGAGTATTCTACAGTATTAAACACTAGTTGTTCAGAGCCTTTACAATCTGGGGAAAACTATATTAGAGGAAAAGATAAAGAAAGAGCTTGGAGCAAAATGATTGCTTTTTGGCAAGCAGAGGTCTTCATTTAGCTGAATGGAGTTATTCTGGAGGTCTCACATTTTAAAAGTCTCAATTCAAATTTATGTAATTCGGACTACATCTGCTTGACTTCTAGATATATGGGAATAAAGGCTCTGTTTAGTATCTGCAATAAATGTTATGGATACCCAGGCTTTTTATTCATTTGTAATTTGCTTCAGAAATCAAAATAGTTGCAAAATAAAATAAAGGTAAATGTTTTACCTATCACTGCTACTGTCCAGGCAATTACTGGATCCTCAGTCACTCAGGGACAAGTTTTTTAAAGGTATTTTGGTGCCAAAATATGCAGATGTGGAATTTTCAAAAGCATCTGGGATCCTAACTCTCATTGACTTCAGTGGGTAACTCAGCAAGGTGCTGCCTCAATCTTTCCCATGCCGTCACCTCCATAGCACAACAAAAATGTATAAATATAGGTGTATTTATCTCTGAAATAACCTAATAAGTGCCCATAGGATCTTGCGTGCCTCTTCCTTTCTTCTACCTCTGTCCTATAGCCCCTAGGGCTCCACTAAAATAGCTGTTTGGGAACAGCTTGGAGATCAAAGGATGATAGTAGTCTAGAGTAACCTTTTCTTTTCACAGGGATATAACATGAGCCCACTTTGTAGCTCCTTCATGTGACCTTCTTCCTCTCCTTCACTGTTAGTGTGCTGCTTTACCCCATGCCAACTAGCTGGTCAAAGCTGGACCAATCCCCAATTAAATCATCCCAGCAAGGGCTTTGTCAAGTCTGACCTTAAAAACCTCTAAGGAAGGAGATTCTACCACCTCCCTAGGTAACCCATTCCAGTGCTTCACCACCCTCCTAGTGAAAAAGTTTTTCCTAATATCCAACCTAAACCTTCCCCACTGCAACTTTAGACCATTACTCCTTGTTCTGTCATCTGCTATCACTGAGAACAGTCTAGATCCATCTTCTCTGGAACCCCCTTTCAGGTAGTTGAAAGCAACTATTAAATCTCCCCTCACTCTGCTCATCTGCAAACTAAACAATCCCAGTTCTCTCAGCCTCTCCTCATAAGTCATGTGCTCCACCCCCCTAATCATTTTTGGTGCCCTTCTCTGGACTCTTTCCAATTTTTCCACATCCTTCTTGTAGTGTGGGCTCCAAAACTGGACACAGTACTCCAGATGAGGCCTCACCAATGTCGAATAGAGGGGTACGATCACGTCGTTGATCTGCTGTCAGTGCCCCTACTTATACAGCCCAAAATGCCGTTAGCCTTCTTGGCAACAAGGGCACACTGTTGACTCATATCCAGCTTCTCATCCACTGTAACCCCCTAGGTCCTTTTCTGCAGAACTGCTGCCTAGCCATTCGGTCCCTAGTCTGTAGCAGTGCATGGGATTCTTCCATCCTAAGTGCAGAACTCTGCACTTCTCCTTGTTGAACCTCATCAAATTTCTTTTGGCCCAGTCGTCTAATTTGTCTAGGTCCCTCTGTTTCCTATCCCTAGCCTCCAGTGTATCTACCACTCCTCCCAGTTTAGTGTCATCTGCAAACTTGCTGAGAGTGTAGTCCACACCATCCTCCAGACCATTTATGAAGGCCAGATTATTATTAAGGTATTTAGAAGCCTAGGGAGACAGGTAGGTGCCTAGCTGGATTTTCAAAAGGCTCCTGGGTTACAGCCTTAAAGAGACTGAGGTGCCTGACTGCCACTTTACCTTCTGCCTAATTCTGTCGGTGCCCTCGGATCTACAGCTTGACATGCATGGAACTGCCTAAATCTTGTTGCTGCTGAGCTGCTATATGACCTCACTCACACATAAGCCCCAGCAGGATTCTCAGACGAGGCCTTCCCCTGCAGTTCTTTACCTATGGGGCGCAATCCGGTGGGTGTGCTCAGTGTGTGCTCACACAAGACAGCTGGGAGCAAGCGGGCCAAGAATTTTTAGGGCTCGCATCTTTGTTCTTCACTCTACCGGAGGTTATAGCGCTTGGATGTGGGAGAAAAAGGCTTGACCCCCAACATCCTGCCTCATTTGGAGTATATTCACTGCAGCAGGGGCTTGAACCTGACTCTCCCTCAGCTGAGCCGTACCGCTGGGCTATTGGCTAAAATGAGATAGGGGCTGCCAGTGCTCACTCTGAGAGACAGGGCTGACATAAGTTAGGTGCCCAACTCCAGGAGACAGTACATGGCTCAGATGCCCAAGTTGGGGGGCGAGGGGGAAGGAGATGCCTAACTACCTTTGAGAAGCAGATCTTAGCCACCACCCCTTTCAACACTTCCTGGACCTGAAATACACATAATAATAAGATGGTGAGTGCTGTGGAAATGCCTCACATACAAAGAAAGATCAGCTAGACATTGCTACTCGGTGTGTAGGACTGAATAGCTTAAATCACAGGTTATAAAATTAAATTCAGAAAAATGTCAGGTATCATAAAAAGTAACTTCTAGACCAGGAGTGGGCAAACTACAGCCGAGGGGCCATGTGCGGCCTGCCAGCCATTTTTATCTGGCCTGCAAGGTCTGGCTGAGAGAGCGGAGCCAGTGGCCCCGCTCTCCCAGGCTGGAGCTCCGGGCCAAGTGCGGCAAACGCGTAGGGGAGGGGCCTTAGGTGGTGGGGTTCCCGGTGGTGGTGGTTGGGGGGGGGGTCTCTGGAGGGGACAGTCAGGGAACAAAAAGCAGGGGGGCTTAGATAGGGGGTGGGGTCCTGGGGGGTAGTTAGAGTGGGGGCTCTCCAGAGGGGCAATCAGGGGACAAGGAGAAGGTTTTTTTTTTGGAGTGTTTGGTGGTTCTGAGGGGGGTAGTCAGGGGGTGGTACATGGATGGGGGTCGGATAGGGGACGGTGCCAGGCTGTTTGGGGAGGCACAGCCTTCCTTACCCAGCCCTCTATAGAGTTTTGCAACCCCTCTGTGGCCCTCAGTCCAAAACGTTTGTCCACCCCTGCAACAGTTCATCAGAGATGCTGTCCAGTTTATTTTATTAAAGTTTTATTTCTTTCTATTTCACTGGTTTGTTATTTAATGAACCCCAAGTTCTTTACAAATATAAACATCAATGAATATTAGCATAATTGTTGTATATTTTTCCAGTGACTGTGGAACTGAATATTTCTGCAGTGGAAGTAGTTTCATGCATTTGTCTTTTGACTGAAAACAAGAAAAATAATCAGCACTAGAGTATTTAAAACATAGCCAAATCAGCCAGTGTTTATAGATAGATAGAGAAATCTTGGAGCTAGTTTTAGCAGGTCTCATTTGCCTGGTTTCATTGTAATTTTAATTAAATGCAATGTGACTGTATATTTTTATTTCCATATGCAATAAGAATTTGTTTGAAAGGCTGCAGCTATTAGGTATGTCCTTTTAAAAATGGTCTCAGTTATCAATATATATGAAACGATCCAGATGGAAGAATTACAAATATGCACAAAGACATCAAAGAGTTTTCTATTCTATTTGACTGACAAGGCTGAAGTGGTCATAACTGTGCTAGATTGCTGCAGCTTCTACTTTGCATTCCCTGTTCTTTCAAAGCAATATGCAGTTTCTATTTCCTTAGCATTATGTTGTTGTTATGATTGTATGAGACAATTCCTAGCTTAAAGAAAAAAAAAGGCAGCAAGTCAGGGCATTAAAATTAAAGGGGGGAAAAATCTACACAAACCACTTAAGCACATTCATTATTATGGCCCTTGCTACCTCGGGCCACTGGAGAACTTATAATTTAGTCAGCATTATGCAGTTTGAAGTGTTTTATGTTCTGCATGGGAGCAGGCTGCAATTCAAATATCAGTGGCCATGAAAAATATGCACATACATTTAATATGAAAATCTCCGAGGGCATAACAGAAGAGATGGGCACATGTCGCCGCAGTGTGATGGAGAATCTCTGTGAAATAATCATTTGGACATAGTTTATCACCATTTTATATTTTGCCAGAGACACTTCCTCTCCATTTGTTGGGGAAGCTTATTATACATGCACATCTTAGAAAGCTAATAAGGCCAAAGCCTTTGATGCTTAAAGGCAACAGGCTTTGTTAGATTCTGTTATGACACAGACAACTTCTCCACTGACAGAGCCATTCAGATAACAAGAGTAATTGCTTATTTTATCGAGTTTAGGGAATTGTGCTTCATTCTCCCTCCTTGCCTATTACACCAGCTATTATGACCAGTCTTCTATCATAATTTAGGGAGAGCAGAGTATATGCATTTTGAAAGCATTTCTTGAAAGAATAGAGCACTCTGTTTACATGTTTCTTTTGTATTTCCAAAGTGCACATATTGAATACATTTTTTATAAAGCAGCATCATGGTCGTTGTGTGTGTGTTTCCCAGTCTGCATTGTGCAGAGGAGCAAGGGGGACTCACCTGCTTGTTTCTGTCTACCCTTTTCTGACTGGAGACATTGCCATTGTAATAGCAAAACTACCAACAGAACAATTGCTCTTGACACTTTAAAAGAACATTATTGACATTCACAAACACATTGGGAATTTTAAAGGAGAACTTTTCCATCTGTAAGACTTGGCATGATCAAAGATGACATAGCAACTTGAGATTAGTGAAAATGAGGCTACAGAGCAGAGTTTTCTGTTCCTCCTGGAGAAAAGAGCTTGCATTTGAGTCACGTTAATCCTCCCCAATCTTTGCAGAAACTACCATCATATGGAAACATTTTTTACTTTTATTTCCTTTAGTTTTTGCAGCCTTCAAAATATTTCTGAAAGTACAAAAACAGAATTTTGAAATTGGATTCAATATTTAAAATGTTACCTTCATTTTACATTTTGATCACATAATGCATCACTTGTTATTTTTGTCTAGCATCAAAGTCTATTTAAGGAAACTAAGGTTAACATGTAAATAAAACGCACATGGTAGAAACTTATAAAATGTTTCAGAGGCTGATAGCTAAAACTCTACAAAACAATACTGAGGTTAACAGGAGGGGACCTTTCAAATTTAGAGTCAACAATAATGAAAATAGATGGAATGGAAAATAAAGTGAACCTACACCATCCTAAGCCCCCCCACCCCAGGCAATTCACTGCCTCTCTTCTTGTGATGCTCAGCTGCAAACCCTCCCTTCTCTTAGGTTTAGGTGTCTAAACTGATTTTGTAAGAGGGCATTAGCGAGAAACCTCCTTCACAGCTTTTAGCCCAGTGGTTAGGGTAGATACCTGGGATGTGGGAGATCCCAATTTAAATCCCCTCTCTGATTGACAGGATTTGAACAGAGCACCTTAGCCATAGACTAGTTGGCATGGGGGAGGGGTGGGAAGAGGATGGAACAGGCTCTCTCAATCTCTCTTGTTGAAACAGTTCCACTGTGGCTAAGTCATTTTGAACAGTCATTGGTAGAGAACTGGACTGTGTGTCCCCCACTTCCCAGAGGAATGCTTGAATCTACAGAATCATTCTCCTGTGCTCTCTCTCTCACCCAACAATTCTTTCATTAGTTATTCACAGTGGAACAGCTTCAACAGGAGAGACTGAAGACACCCTACATCAGACTATCCCATAGCTCTGTGGCCCTGGCATTCATGTAGGAAATGGCAGAGCCCTATTTAATTATCCCCTTTTTTTCTCCCTTAGGCAGAGGGAAGATTTGAACTTTGGGCTTTCCACATCCTAGGCAAGTACAATCACAGGGCTGAAAGTTAGGAAGTAGTCTTTTCCCACCCAGACTTTTTGTGTGAGCTCGCGTGTTGGAAGACAATTTGTTAGGTGAGCTCTTTCCATGCTTGCCAGATACTGCGCCACAGGGGATTAACTGAAGGAATGCCTTCTTCCCTTGGTTTGTGCATTACTCTGGGGATTAGGCATCTGGAGACTTAGGGGGAAGCATCAGTGTGCATGTACACAGGCAGAACTAGAAAGACCTTTACTGCAAACATGTAGGCACTGCGTGAGTTTAGGCACTTATAGTGGTCAGGAGCAGCTGACTGGGGGTTTTGTGAATCCCAAAGAGACCAGATTCTGGGATTTAGGCATCTAAAGTGGCATTAAGGTGCCTAAATCCTTTTGTGACCCTTGCCCATAGTCTGATATTATAAACTCTGGCCCTGATACATCAAAGGATGTTCTTGGAGTTATGTACTTCCCCAATATCTTTGCAGGCTCAGGGGCCATATATATTGTATCGATTTTAAAGCCATATCCAGATTTTAACCAGAATATCACATGTCTACAATTCAGCTGCAGGCCATGGTATACCCACACAACCGCCAGTACCTTTGATTCATGATTCCCAGGCTGGAAGGGATAATTTTGTGCGACCTCCTGTCTAACACAGTCCATAGAACATCCCCAAAATAATGTTTAGAGCATATCGCTTAGAAAAACATCCAATATTGATTTTAAAAGTGTCCATGATCCTTGGTAAATTGACTCTCACTATCTAAAATTTGGGAGCTCATATCCAGCTGATTATCCACCCAGGCCCCCCTTTTCTTTTTCAGTGTCACTGCTTCTCAGGATAGAGTAGGTGTACGAATGGTCTGCATTCTTTCTTTCTAGTTGTTTACATCATATTTAGCCATAATAAAACACATATTGTTTGCTTGTGCCCAGCCTATCAAGTGATCCAGATTGCTCTGTATCAGTGATCTGTCCTCTGTATTATTTACTAACCCCCCAATTTTAGTTTCATCTGCAAAGTTTATCAGTGATGAATTTATGTTTTCTTTCAGGTCATTGATAGAAACACACCCATTCAATGATGATTCCCCATTTACAGCCTAATCCATTTAGTAGATGCCATATTAGTTTTATATCTTTCTATTTTTTAAATCAAAATGGCATGTGGTATCAAGTCAGATGCCTTACAGATTTTTAAGTATATTATATCAACACTCTTACTTTTATCAGCCGAACATGTAATCTCATAAAAAAATATCAGGTTTAATTTGACAGCATCTCTGTTCCATAAAACCATGCTGATTCACATTAATTATATTACTCTCCTTTAATGCGTTATTAATCCACTATCATATGAGCTGCTCCATTATTTTAACTGGGATTTATATGAGACGGTCAGGCCTATAATAATCTGGGTCATCTCATTTACCCTTTAAAATTATTGGCACAACACTAGCTTGCCCACCGTCATCTGGAATTTCCCTGATGTTCCCAGACTTTATTGAAAATCAACAATAACAGTCCAGTGAGCGCCTCAGTCACTTCTTTTAAAACTCTTAAAATGAAAGTTATCTGGACCTGCTGATTTAAAAATGTCTAACTTAGTAGCTGCTCTGTAACTTCCTCCTGATATACTGGTGGAATAGAATGAGTCTTATCTTATAATATGTCTACACATCTTTTTCTTTCCAAATAGAGACCAGAAATAATTATTGAATGCTTTTCTGCATTATAATTTATGATTCTACCTTTTCCATCTAGTAATGCACAACTACCACTTTAAGGTTTGTTTTTTCCCCCTCTGAATATGCTTAAAAAACTCATTGGCCTTAACTCTGCAGGGTATAGATGTTTCTTTGCATCCTTTTCATTCCTTTTCAATTTTCTACAAGTCCTAGTTTGTGATTTATATTCATTATTACCAGCTTTCCCATTCTTCCCTTTGTTTTATATATATAATTGCTATTTTCACTTCCTCCCTAAACTAGTCTATTTTTTTAACCAATGCAGCCTTCAAAAAATTATGGTATTGTGGCTTTTTGAGCATCTAATAAAGTGTTCTTAAACAATTCCCAGTTATCATTAACAGTTTTCTGATTAAATTCTTCCTCCCAAATGATTTGCTTCTCAAATGTTTTTAGATTTGTGAAACTGGCCCCTTTAAAGCACCATATATATATATTACTGATCTGGACTTTATTCTGTTTGCACATTATAAATGAGATCAAGTCATGATCACCTGTACCTAAGTTACCATTATTTTTTAGTTCTGTTATCAGTTCGTCTTTATCTGTCAAACTGAGGTCTAATATCAAATTCCCTTATGTTGGATGCAATACTTTTTGAATTAGGGAATTATTGTCTACAATATTTAGAAATTCCATGGATGTTTTAGTACAGGCAACATGGGAGCTTCAGGATGTGTCACTCAAACTGAAGTTCCCCAGGCTTACACAGCTTTCCCCCCAACACATTACAGATAGGTACGTTGGAGCTCGTCATCCTGTTCCCTGGTGTGGTTTGATGTAACATACACCAACTTGTATCTCATGTTGTGCTTTGTTTGGACATTGATCCATAAGCATTCAAAAATAGTTTCTTCTGAGTTATCAGTGACTCGAACACTAGTAGTGCCTTTTTTGGCATACAGTGCCATTCCTCCTCCCCTTTTGCCCACTCAATCCTTCCTAACTGGATTATAACCATTGATTATAATGTCACAGTCATGGGAGTCATCCTATCTACTTTCAGTAAAACCAGCTAGATCATATTTATGCTCAGAAATGAGCAGTTCCAATTCCTCCCGTTTGTTACCCAGGCTCCTGGCACTGGCATAGAGTCAATTAAAATATTTCTTCTCTTCATGTGCTTTTTGGTTCCTTGATTAATTTTGTTCTTAACATCTCAATTTTGTGCTAACTGAATATGAACAGAGCATCCTATTAATATTGTTCATTGCAAATGAATTTTCACATTAATAAAGTACATGACGAGTCATCCAATGAATATTTGTTATTCAGTATCCAGTAATCAATATTGTTACAGCATCTGGTTTTGTGGAGTTCTAAAGAGAAAGAAAGAAATGTTACTGTATTAATTATTCGTTGAAATATTTTCATGCGCTAGTTTGAGTTTCCCTAAGGAAAACCAGTCTCCCAACTTAAGCACATTGTTACATGGTATAAAATCAGATTACAATGAAACTATAAAGCAGACAGAAAGTGATTTCTCCTTTTTCAGGAGGTGGTGAAGTGTGATAAACTGACATCAGAAAAGCACCTTGCATTTTACAATATGCACGGTGACTTCTGGCCTAAAGCACCCCTGTAATCACACTATTGTACTAATCATTGAACAAACTATGCCTTGTGTGGTATAATTTGAAAACTAATAACTCACTGATCGTTAATATTCCTGTGGGATGTATGTGCACAGTGTGTATTAAGTCTTATGGACATATGCTGGAAATATGACTAAGGTTTGATTAAACCAGGCATTTCAGTGGAGTTGGTAAATACATCTGCCTTATACAAAGAAATATGTATTGAAGGCTCTGATCAGCCAGGTCTTTGGGCAAAGACAATGAGGTTTCATTTTTATATATTAGGTGAACAAAGCTATTAAGGTAATAAGTGGGGGAATAAGGAACATGAAGCTTCCTTCATCATCATACTCCATGTCACCTTTCTCACAGTTTGAAAAACTTTTCTTTGAGAGGTAACTCCCAAAATAATCCATTTCAAAGGTTTTCTGGTCTATAAAGAATGGGAATGGGTGGGGGCTGTACCGCAAGTGATAAGGAGCTGATTGTACACAATATTATTGTATATAAGAGTGCATAGAGTGAGTCTTTTCTGAAAGTTAATAGCACACTGGTGATTAATAGAATTGTGAACTGTATGTATTAACATTATATGAGGAAATATAGCTAACAGGTACTTCATGATATTATGTTTTAAAGTCTGTGGCCAAGTAGGGAGAAACAGTTCCCGTCCCACCCCAGGCCCCAAAATAGGAGAGAAGGCAGGTAGTAACCTGTTTCCTATGTAAATTAAGCATGCTGGAATCAAAACAAGGGAAGCCCCTTTTATACACATGGACAGGGATCAGAAGACCCCAGGAAGGGAAAAACAGCATGAGGTCATCCTGTCTCTTAAAATAAAGTCATTGAACTTTGGAAGATATAAGCAAAGATGGAAGCCATTATTGTCATCCATCACGACACAGATACAAAGGAACAGAGCTCTTGCAAGCTGAAAAAGATGGGTCTTTCAATCAGGGGAGAGGTTGAATTCTCTGGAAACTAAATATAGGTGTCAAGAATCAGAGAGGTAGCCGTGTTAGTCTGGAATAGCAGAGGTAACAAAGTCCTGTGGCACCTTAAAGACTAACTATAAAGTTTTGAAGCATAAGCTTTCGTGGGCTAATACCCACTTCGTCGGATGCAAGCCATAAATATAGGTGAGAATCCATCTTGAGCAAAGCTTGTATCTAGCTAGATTAAGATTTAGATTTTTAGATGCCTTTTCAATTTGATTTGCTTGTAACCATTTCTGACTTTATATTTTTTACTTGGCATTGCTTAACCTGTGTCCCATAATATATATGTTTTATTTTCACTATAAAAAACACCCAGTGCTATGTTTAAATTGAAGGTGTATTTATCCTAGTTAAATTAATAAGATGGATTGAGATTTTGTGCCTTTAGAGGAACAAATTAACCTTATTATTTCTCCGAACTGTCCAGGGGTGGGATGGATAATGCAGAAAAGTTTAAGTTTAAGACCAGTGTGTCGTAATCACCCTGAAAGTAGTAACCAAAGCTGGCAGAAGCCAGAATGGGACTGTTGGGCTGTAGACAGGCTGTGAGGGTCAGGGCTGCTGAACCAGGGCTGTCTACTACACAAACACTCATGCACGCTGGTGGAGATTTTGTGAGCATCCCAGGCTAGAGCTATAGCAGAAAAACATTGTGAGGCACCCAGGATTTCAGTGGTGATACAACTGCTTACTGGTATGTCTTGCATCCCAAACCCTATAACACAACTCATATACCTTAACTCTAACTGCATTGCCTCTTCCACATCGTTTCCATGGCTCGCTTGTTAACATAGATTTTCACCCTTCAGTTCCACCTTCAAGTGCTCAAATGGGAAATATTTTTGAACAATCTGAGACTTGAAAAAGTCCCTTTTCTATAATAAAGAGACAACTTGAGTAAGTATAGAAACCTCTTAAGCTTACATTAATTGGTTTATCCATTACCTATCTAACTAGATAACTATTGAGTAGCATTTAGACCCCATGGAATTGCTTCAAATGTAATAAGTGGAAGAAAGGACATCTTCAAGGAGTTTCTATCTTTGGTTAATGGGCTCTGTCCCTTTCCCCATCATCCCTCAAATCACTGTGCTTTCAGATTTCTCTTCTGCAGACAATACTCCCCAGTGTTCAAAAAGAAGACACTGGCATATAGATGCCTCATTACAGATATTACAACTATTACATACTCCTTTCACTTTAACCCAGATGTGAATTTCTTCTGAGGAAAACAAAAAGCACAATCACAACTATTGTTTTTCTAAACTAAAACTAAGGGTCATATTATAGTTGGTAAGCCACAGCCCACGGGGAAAGGATGGGGGTGAAAAGGGGGCACTGCACCAGCAGTAGCCATAGGAACCATTGTGTCTGAGGGAAGCAGACTATCTCCAAAGGAATTGGAGAGCACACACTCTTAAAGGATGTAGAAAGTGCTCCACTAGAAAAAGCATTTTCAGCCATGCTGGTGCAGGAGGGAGAGTGGAGCCAAAATCCTGCCTTACCTGTCTTGAGTCTTCTTGCCCATCTCACATGCCCTAGAATGACCAGCCACCATTTGGTCCCAAATCTCTGCTTGCTCACATGGATTATTATTACAGGTTTGCTTATGAATACTGGACTGTTTACATTTTTTTTCTAGAAAATACATTACCAGGGTGGTGTGACTCGGTGAACTTGGCCTAGAAGTCCCCTGTTGGAGGCCTCGGGATTCTGCCACACCCTGTCCCAGAGAGGAACAGAAGATAAGTCCTCCACGTGGCCTAGAGTGGCTGCATAGGAAGCAGCCATTCAGAGTGGCTGGAGGAGGGCCATATAAATAGAAGCAGAGAGTGAGTCAGTCAGTTGCTGCCTGGAGCTGGAAGAGAAAAGTCGGTGTTCCTGGCTGGCTGAAAGAGCAGCAGGACCCCAGACAGTTCCGTGTGGGCAAGGGCTGGGGGAGCTAAGAAGGAGCTCCTGGCTGGCTCCTCGGACTGAGTCCAGGGAAGGCTACAGAAAGACAGTGTCTCCAGGAAGGAAGCCCTGGGGCTATAGCCCCATACTAGGGCTGGGAAAAAGTAAAAACTGTATATGCTGGAAGGTGTTTGTTCTGTTCCACCTACAGACAGTGTGTCGGTACAGTCAGACTGTCTCCTTGGCTGGTGGGCTGAGTCACTGAAGACCTGCTGAAGAATCCATTTACCAAGAGGGGGTGCTTGTGAGAGATGGGTGCCACCATGTTACAACACCACAAACTGTGAGGCTATAAGCACACACACTCAACACTTTACTGTCTATACCTGAGCCGGGGGAGCAGATAGTAGAGGATGGCTCCCATCTCTCACATAGTCACCCATAGCAGCCCAAAAGAGGGGAGAAGGAAAAGCTGAGAATCAGCAATTGGTTATGAGCTCAATATACCCCAGTTGTCTTCTGGAGGGACCCTACTAAGAGAAAGAAGTCTCCATGTCCTCACTGTTAGTTATCATAGAGCCAATAAGGTGGTCAATTGGTGTCAGATCTGATGCTGGACACTGTGTTAAATGGCATGATTTTGTGAGATGGTTACTTATGCAAAATAATTGAACAGAAGCCACCATTCTACTTTATGTAGGCCAATGATAGCAATGACTTTTTGGTCACAGTAATGTTCAATCTGACCTGGATTTAAATTTATAGCTAATATATTTGAAAACTGATTCTTGGTGCCAATTTTTTTTAGAAAATTTAAAAAACAAAACAGAATATTTTAGATTCCTTAACTTGCCTTTAACATGAGTTGAGATGAGTTGATATGTTACCTTTGAAAGAGTGTACTAAAATTTTAATAATTAGATATTATGTATCATCACTGAATTTTAAAGTTGTGTAATTAATACACAGCACCAATATCCCAGGGAATATGCTCTGTATTCTATATTGCAGTTGTTGGTGCACTTAAATAGACTCACAACTTGTTAAAATGAAAGTAAATAATGCAAATGAATATAATTAACAGCTAGGGTGCAGTAGATTTATAGTAAAGAGCCTTGATTGGAGTCCAAAATTACTCAGTGATCAAACATTTCTTGTTCATGGCAGATTTATCTTTTCTGTGGTGTAATTTACAAATGATGTGCCGTGCTTTATAAGGTGAAAGACAAACTTTCTTCTCCTTTCAAGCTATTTTTAGTAATCCTTCTTAAGCAGAAAAAAGCTGAATTAGAGTGGTTTACTAACCAAATATCAAATGAAATTAAGTTTTAAGGCTTCTAAGGAAGGTGCCTTCTGGTATCCAAGAAAATAAAAGCCTATAAAGGTTAGCTGGTGAGTGGCTGGCAAGGTCCAATAGCTTTCTGGTACTGCAATGTTTCAGAAACAAATGATAATCCTACTTTGTGTATTTCACCAGAGGCAAACAGTGGAATCCTGTCTGGGCAATCTTGTTTTTTGAAGTTTCTATTAGGGGCGTAGCCAGGTTTGAACAGCAGGGGGAGCGACCACCAAAAAAAAAAAGGTGCCACTCCCAAACCGTGGGAAAACCCCCCAATTTACATGGTGGAGCTGCTGCCGAAATGCCGCCGCTGGACACAGCAGTGAAGTGGGTATGGCCGCAGACATGCTGCCAAAAGAAGCAGACCCCACAAATCACCCCTGCTCCAGCCGCCTGGTGACTTGAAAAGGTGCCACTTTTGGGAATCTGGCCTCAGAGGGAGCGGCCGCTACCCCTGATCCCCCCGAGCTACGCTACTGGTTTCTATGCGAAAGTGAAGTACTGATAATCACCTGATACAAGGCCATTGAAATCAATGGAAAGATTCCCACTGTCTTCAATGGAAGCTTGTTCAGACCCTACGTGAATTGCTCAAGATCATGAAATGAGCCAGCTATACATCAAAGAACAGAATACAGCTGGTTTTCCTGACTCCTATTCCTGTACCTTTTCTACTGAACCAAAATACACATAAGAGCCTTTGCAAGCGCAGGAACAGTAAAATTGGCACAATCTAACCCAGGCGGGGTCAGCTCAGACTGATTTTCTCACAGTTCCATCCGTACAACTCTCCTGAAAGGATTCTTAGTTCTTCTTAAGATCCAAATCTTAAAAAAAAAAGCTTCATGGAATCTAGTTCTCTCTTCAAATACCTGGGAACAAAATAGGCACAAGGTCCTAGTTTATATTGCAATGAAATGACTTCACAAATTGAATGTCTTAGAGTCTGACCTGTCCGTATGCTCTCGATGTAAACCATTTAGTTTGGGTCTGAGGCAAGAGACATAATTCCACTGCCCTGGCCACACCTGTTCTGTGCCTAAATAAAGAAATGAACTCCCCAGGGCTTTCAATCTATCATCTTTCATAGGTGCTAAATTCATACAAGATTTTTTTAAAAAAGAATGGAAAAAGTGAGTTTGCTTGCAGTTAATAGCTTTGTGCTTCAATAATGTGATATATATATATATATAATGAGCCAGCACATGAGACGGGAGAGAGAGGAAGACAGCCAAAAATTTCTCCTGTATTTAATGAAGCACTTTGAATTTCCAGCTCTTTGGGGAAGGTATACTATTAAATGTGATTAATGGGCTTAAAATTCATCCAGCTGAATTGCTGAGTGGAGAAATGCCCATGTAATATATAATGTTTTCCTTTTTGTGAATATTTTAGAATCTTTTTGAATTTTTGTAGGGGGAAAAAACCACCGATGTTACACTTTTTACCATTTGCTTTGAAAAGGATTTTCTACTCGCTCATTTCCAGAAGGTCATATTTGAGATGTACAAGCTAGCCCTTCATTTAGGTCTCCTCTTACATTCATATTTAACTTTCTTTCATTCGGTGGCCTTTATTAGCTGAGCTCAAGGAGCTTGTAGCACATTTTAAACAGCAACACTGGGAGGATGTAAATGCAGAATAATGTATCAGGCCTCAAATTTGCATGGTCAAATGTCAAAAAAATTAGACCTTCCCCAGAACCATGTCAAGAGAAATAACGTAAGTGGCCAGCTCAACAGCAGGCATGCCATTATCAGTTAGTTCAACCTGTCATCACGGACTGGGAGTGGAAGCAGTGGTCATTAGCTTTAACTCTGCCGGGGGAGGTTGCACTTCTTTTTATTTTTTTATATATATATTTTACACCATCTGACAGTATTTCACAGAGCCCTGCAATGTTATGGTGCCTCCTTGACAGGGGAGGGAACGGGGGTGGGAGGATGGAAAGAAGGAAAGAACATTTCATAATCATCTATTGTCAGCTGGAGGGAGCAGGAATTGCATTGTCGATCGGATAAATACTCATTTAGAGTAATCACTTTATTTTAGCCCTGTAATGACATTAACAAGCTTGGAATACAGGGAATTACATGAGTCAGAACAAATAATTGAATATTCCACTGCTGGGGAATGCAGCACAAGTCTGACTTAATGTCATGCCATTTCTGAAGCCAGCACAAGCATGCAATTAGATAATAAGCTTAAACAGCATAAAATTGGCACTACTTGTACAAAAATGAATCAATTGTTAAATTCTCATCTGCTTGCAACATCCATGAAACAAAAATACTCCTATTGTCTTTTCTTTTTATTTTAAAAAGAACTAGCTTAAAGGTATTACTAAGTTTTTAAGATGATGAAGCCTAAAGAAAAGGCTACGATTAATCATTAGAATTCATCAATTACCAGAAATGAGTTCAATAGGAAAAGCTAGAAAGCTTTTTCACGTGGCGTTTGGTAGGGGACAGGTTGTGAATTTAAAAATTTTCAGAATATGTTTTCCAATGATATCACATTTTCATATCTAAAGGGAAATGTCCAGATATGTCCCTCTTTCTGCCACAGGGAGGGGTTAATTCTTTTTTTTGCTGCAGGTTTGTATCTCAACCAGTAACATGAGGTGAAAATAGTCCTGGGTTCTCACAATTTTGAGTCTTTTTCAACAAATTCTTACTCTGGAAACATGGTTAATAAGGCAAGAAGCTTTTTATATAGATATGCCAAACAGACCAAAACTACTCTGGGCTCTAGCAAATGACAAGGGAGAGCTTTAAGCTGATGAGTAACACAAATCTCTTTAACTAACTCTCTGATTTAGTAGCAAAGTATAGCATTGGAGTGGGGGTGGGGTTTAATTTTGACCCATTGTCACAACATTGCAACACAGTGTTATTTGGCAGGTTATATCATTGCACGAGGCAACATGATGTGATGAATCAAATTACACAAGCTGTTACGGATCATCATGATGCTCTCCAGAACCCTTATACAATTTGATAGTCTGATAGCAATTTCCACAGATTTATGCCAGTTGAAGCAAAAACTTCTGGAACAAGGCCAGAGTGACTTGCAGCCGGAGAGGCAGAATGCAAACACAAATGAGAGCCCGCTCCACCATGTTACCAGATTTTCTCTGAAGAGAGCGGCTCTGTCAGAGAGGCACATCAGAACCTCAGAACGTGCACTTTCATGATTAAGAACCTTCCTTTGGTTCATTACTGAGGATGAGAGAACAGGGAAGAACAAGCCTGGACTTTTGCCCATCTGTTTGAATAATGTCTAATTCGTTTTAAAGGTAAAAAAGTGGGGAATG
Source organism: Sternotherus odoratus (assembly GCA_032164245.1). NCBI lineage: Eukaryota > Metazoa > Chordata > Testudines > Kinosternidae > Sternotherus > Sternotherus odoratus. The sequence goes on along the minus strand of JAVMKO010000002.1, from coordinate 125,943,196 downwards.
GTTCCTCACAATCTATTTGCTCCCACCCATTAGGCCACTGCTGAGTTTTCTTATTCCCTTACTTTTGGAGTGCAGAACTAGCACCTCTAAATGTGATTGCCATTTAAATCTGACCTCACGTGCTCTGGTGCAAAAATGTAGAATGTGCTAGATTTATATAATGTAGCAGTGGGCCTAAGAGAGAGGGTGCTACTGGCATTGGGCTTCATCCCTGCTGTTTATAATAAGGGCATTGCCTGAATTCCTCCCCTCCTATGAAGATAGTCAGTGCTTGTTGGGGATGAGGCCAGGTACTTTGCTCCAAATGGCACTTGAACAAGACAAAAGAGCCAAGAACAAACTCTTTGTCCTTCTACACTCAAGGTCAGCCAGAGAAGCCTATTGAGGCTAACCTCCCTCCTCAAAGACAAATTCAGCTCATAGTTGAGAGGGAGGGAACTGGGTCTGACCTAGTGAGAATCAACAGGTTCTGATAATTGAAGCATTTAGATGCCCAAAGGAATCTCAGAACACTCTGAGCTTTGTCACATCATCCCTTGTTCCTGTTTTCTTTCTATGCTTATTCAGTAGAATGACTCCCACCTCTTGCTTTTGGAACAGTAAGGCATTCTGGACAATCATACTTCAGATTATCACTGGCATTTGGAGAACATGCCCCATGTGTTTGACAAGTAGGCTTGCGGTAAAGCTAACTGGAGAATAGTAAGCAGGAGCTTCCAACTAGAAGGTCAGATAAAATGTCTGCTATAGAGTTGTTGATCCCCAGGTAGAATCTGGGAAGGCGACTCCTGTAATAGTGTGACATTTGCAATATGGTAGGCACATTTTCATGAAATATTTGGTGCATTTATATTGGATTTACAATACAATTTTTATTTAACAAAAATGATGACTTTTAACTACTTCTATTGATAACATCCTATAAATTATTTTAATTTCCAAAGTTGAAAATGCATTTTCAAATTACTAATTTAATATCATTTAGCTGACTGAAGAATTTTCTCATTTTAAAACACTAAACCTTAGTGTCAGCAATAAATAAGTTCACATTCATTTGCCATAATTTTGCAATCTGTTTGCATAAGTATAGTACTGATAGTACAATATTTTACTGCAGTCCTTACAGGTCTCAGGGTTTGACTATCATTCATTTTTCTATTGTCACACTGAGATTTGTCATTTCACTGCATCAGCGTCTCAGAAGATTAAATTAAAAATTGCAATTATATTGAGAGAAATTTACTTGACCGCAATATTTATAAATGACACAAAAGCATTGAAAGATACTTGCTGAAAAAGGGAAGGGAATACAATAGAGATTTCTATATTATGTCCTCAATATCCCCAAATACTTTGCAGAGGAAATAATAATTTGGGCCAGACTATGCCATCTTTTCTCACACTGAGTAGCATCTTATTACACAAGTAGGCCCACTTTCTTTAATTGAGCCACTTGCGGAGTTTGGCCAGGTCTACACTACAGGCTTAGATCAACCTAACTCTGTAAATGTCTGTAACAGGGGTAAGCAACCTATGGCACGGGTGTCAAAGATGGCATGAGCTGATTTTCACTGGCACTCACACGGCCTGGGTCCTGGCCACCGGTCTGGGGAGGGGGAGGAGGGGCTCTCCATTTTAATTTAATTTTAAATGAAGTTTCTTATACATCTTTAAAACCTTATTTACTTTACATACAACAATAGTTTAGTTCTATATAATAGACTTATAGAAAGAGACCTTCTAAAAATGTTAAAATGTATTACTGGCACTCAAACCCTTAAATTAGAGTGAATAAATGAAGACTCGGCTCACCACTGCTGAAAGGTTACCGGCCCCTGGTCTACAACTTTGCTTCCACCAATATAAGGCCCCCACTACGCTAATAACTCAACCTCCACCAGAGGCATAGTGCTAAAGTTGGTGCAGACACTTCATTACTTACATCGCCTGTCAGCACTGTGCTGCCTGATGCTGGGAGCCCGAGCTGACAGCTCCATGGAGCTCTCCCAGCTGAGAGCCTGGCTGCCTGAAGGCGGGTGCTGGGCTATCACGCGGCCTAGAGCTGACAGCCTGAGCTCTCAGTACTGGGCATCCAGCATCCAAGCTGGGAACTCTGTGCTGAGCTGAGAGCCCAGGCTCTCAGTCCCTTATACTTCCCCTGCCGGTGGAAGTGCTCCTGGTGAGGGTGTGCACTACTGGCAGAAGGAGGGTAGCGTGGACATGAAACACTGCAGTAATTACTGAGGTGGCTATAAGTCAACCTAACGTAGATTGAATTCATTGTTTAGTGTAGACAAGGCCGAAGTTACTATTCGGCAGGAGAAGAGTCCAGAGTTTTGTCCTTCAAGAGAAAAGGAAGGTTTAAGGGCAAAAGTGAAGAATGAAATGTGTTGAGGGGGTAGCAATTGGATGGTGCAGCACAAAGAGGATCAGCTTAAACTCTGGAAATTGAGGGGATGGTCAAGAGAGGAAAACTTTAAAGGCACAGAGTGAGTGCTTGTGGAAGTAGGCAAGTGATCAGGGCCGGCGACAGGGGGTACTACGGGTACAGCTGTACCGGGCCCCCCGACTTTAGGGGGGCCCCGGTACACTGCTGTACCCGTTGTGTCCCCCCTTGTTGCCGGACCTGGAGAGCGGGGAAGGGGCGGGGAGGCAGCGCGGCTCTCCCCCGGACAAGCGCGCCTGGCCCCGGCAGGAGCAGAGAGCCCGGCCGGCGGCAGCAGCGCTGTCCGGGGGAGGGGGAGGGGGAGAAGAGGAGGAGGGGGAGAAAGGGCGGCTTACGCCGCTCTCGCTGCCGCCAGCTGTCAGCTGGCCGGGGGGGGAGCGCCGGCTGGGCTGGGGGGGGAGCGCTTGTTGGGCTGGGGGGCCCCCCATCCGCTGTCGGCTGGGCTGGGGGGGCGGCTGGGCTGGGGGGGCCCCAAACTATCGGAGTAGGGGGCCCCCAAATTTCTGTCGCCAGCCCTGCGAGTGATAAGTCAGAAAATGAGTGTGGACGAAGTCCAGGGAGAGTTTTTTAAAGCAGGAACATTTTGAAGCAGAACGAGGGAGAAGTAGGACATCTAAGGAGGAGAATGTGGATAGAAAAATTGGATACTGATGCCATGCTCAAGGAAAGCTGGACAGAGGGTGGGAGAATGTGAACATGGAGTAGGATGACCAGATGTCCCGATTTTATAGGGACAGTCCTGATTTTTGGGCCTTTTTCTTGTATAGGTTCCTATTACCCCCCAACCCCATCCCGATTTTTCACATTTGCTGTCTGGTCACCCTAACCTGGAGAGGGGAACTGAAGTCCGCTTGGTTAGGGCACCAGGGCTGCTGGATTATTCTAAGTAAAACTACAGTGATTCAGAATGCAATTCAGCCAGCCTAGATTTGTGGAGATGATAAAGAATGAACAAAATGAACCCAAACACTTTTCTAATGGAATGACCCTACTATGATCATCTACTGAATAGCAGGGATTTCATGAAGTTCTTAGAGCCCAATTGTTGCCTCTGATGTACGCACAGAGAGGATTCTCTGCATGAGGATCAGCCCTAATCTGAACCCAAGTGTCACATGGCATCATTTCCCCTTCCCTGAATCCCACAGAGGGTTCTTGGTGTGATTCGGGACTCATGCTGGAAGTAGGACTATTGGGGATCTACCGAGAAGGTATGTCCTGAGGCTGTAGGAACCCTCTGGGGGAGTGCCCTTTACATTATGGAATATCCCCATATGAGGGGCTTCTGGGACTGGTGCGCACAGGGGAACACTTGTCAGCATAGCTCTAGCACATGTTGACAGATAGCCAAAGAACAGCCACAAGGAACCAGGAGGTATCATGAAGATAGTGGGCCTCCATGCATTTCACCTCAGACTCTGTCAGATTCCCTGAGGGTAAGTTTGGCAAACCGATCTATTGGCAATTGATTTATCGCGTCTTATCCAGATGCAATAAATTGATTGCCAAAGGCAGTCTCGTTGACTCCAGAGCTCCAGCTCACCAAGAGGTGCAAGGTGGAGTCAACGGGGGAGCCTGCTGTCGACCTCTGCTGCCGTGAAGATGGCAGGTAAGTCAGCCTAAGATGCGCCGACTTCAGCTACGTTATTCACATAGCTGAAGTTGTGTATCTTAGGTTGAGCCCTCCCCTTAGTGTAGACTAGCCATGAGATTCACATGGATGATCACAGGGATTGTTTCTATAGAGATGGAGAGAGAGTCAAACCTCTCTCCCAGTAGGAGAATTCAGAGGATACTTCATTAGATGGAAATGACTTTTCCCTGCTTTTATATCACTTCACATGGATTTTCTCATAGGAAGGGGCAATCTGGGCTAAAATTATTTAATATGTTCATTGTCTTTCATAGATTTCCTGAGGTTCTTTACTTCCTGATTATCTGCTGATCTCCCAGGAGGCAGTGGGACAAAGCTAGCCTGGAGACAGAAGGTGAGTTAATTTTGGTTCAATGTTTATTGAATAACTGCATATGAGCAAATATTTTGGGGGGTATGGGGTTAGTAGGGTTTGTATGCTGCATCCAAGCTGGTTTTCTGAAGGTTACATGAATGAAGAATTGTGCTGCCATATCTCGTTTGGAGAGTGGAGGGAATCCTGCAGCACTGAGCTGTAAGAAATCATTGATGCCAGGAAGTCTTTCAGTGTTCAGAACAGCTATAGATAGTTCTGTATGAGCTTGAAAAGGTCCCAAAGGGGTCACAACACCAGGTTCTTGTTTTCACTCTTTTACCTGTGGAATAAATGGAAAAGTGACATAAACACACAAGTCCAGTGTTTTTTGAAATTTACACATTGAACATCCACTATATTTGCAGTGACCCATAATGTGTGGTATCTGGGAGGATTTGTTACAAATTTCCTTCAGCTGTTCAGCTGCTGCTAAGAGGATACTTCTTAAAGGAAAGAAAATAAACCTTTTCTTTTTCATGTGTAAGTGACACTACATGACTACAAGCCAGCTCTTTGTTGCTCCCATATCCATGTCCTTGCAAATACAACAACTTCATTGATCATATGCCACAGTGCATGCAAGGAAAGCACAACATTTGAGTTCATTTCAAAAGGTAGGCTGAGTTTAGAGCCAGTACTGGAGAAGTCTGTAATAATCCTGGCACTTTTTAACTGAAAAATGTGTTATTCACTAGATTGAGCCAGACTTTTCAGATCTCTTTTCTTCTTTGCCTCGGATGGTGCTGCCAAGGACTCTTTCCCCTTCTGCCTCTGCAGCCTTGACAGGGGCTAGCAGGAACACTGCTTCTCCTTGTTTCCTCCAGGGTATGTCTTCAGTACCCGCCAGATCGGTGGGTAGTGATCTATCTATTGGCGATTGATTTATTGCATCTTGTCAAGACATGATAAATCAATAGCCAAAGGCACTCCCGTCAACTCCAGAACTCCAGTTCGCCAAAAGGCACAAGGCAGAGTCGACGGGGGAGCCCGCTGCTGACCACTGCCGCCGTGAGGGCGGCAGGTAAGTCGACCTAAGATGCGCTGACTTCAGCTACGTTATTCACGTAGCTGAAATTGCGTATTTTAGGTTGACCCCTCCCCCTAGTGTAGATTAAGCCCCAGATGACCACACACAACTTTGGATATTTGCTAACCAGCCTTCTCCTTCACCACAGTGTAAAAATGGGAACTGAAAGCACAGACTTACCCTTCTTTACTACTCTCTGAAGAGTTATAAGCAGGAAGCTGTTGGAGACCTATTTCCTTCTTCCCAAATACGTAGGAGATCTGGGGAATCAGTTATGATTCTTTGGGCTAGGGATGCTACTGAGATAATCCACCCTCCTCAACTCGCTCTCTCTCTCTCTGACACACACACACACACATGCACACACACACACACTTATACTTGGTAGTATAAGAAAAGGATTTATGGAATAAGAAAAGATGGATCAATACTGTTGTGAGGCCATGAGGACTGGGAAGAATAAATGGGGAGCTTGTTGGAAGGGAGCAAGGATACCTATTCTAAAAAAAAGAAAGAAAGAAGCACACCTTCACTGGAAAGATTTGATTAGCAGTTGTTATCTTTTAAAGAACCATTTGCCTAATCCCTAGCTGAGAAGGCAAATACTACAGACCTTGTGTCAGAGTTCTTTTGTTTTTCAGTGATAAGATTAATTCAATATTGGGTCCCATTAGTGATGAAAGTAAATAATATTCCTAATTAAATACCACTTCTAGGTGGGAACGATGAAGAATACATGTTCACATTCACAATAACCAAGAAGTATACTGGGTTGCATAAAAATGTGGGTTGCATGACACTAACAACATTCACATCATGCCCATGGAACTCTCTGTGCTCACAGGGACTCCGGAGAAGGTCCTGTATAAGGGCTGGCATTTTGTTAGAAATGGCAAGTTTTAAATCAATGTCAGACTGGCTGAGGGGTTGTTAAAACAACAAATCCTCCTGACTGGTTTGTCTGGGACAGGTGTTTCCGAAACAGATACTTCAAAGCCATCAGCACCTCTTTGGCATTCTGAGGATGTATTGGTTCCTGTTTGGCCTGACTGCTAGTTCAAAGGACACTGTCAAAGCAGATTTGCAGAACATTTGGCTTAAACTCTTTCCTCTCTTTCCCTCACTCCACAATTTATTTTAAATATCCCTCTGATCAGGAGAAGACACAGGAGCTGCAATGTTAAATGTTGCAATCCTCATTCTGTCGGATTGAGTGATCCCGTGCATACACATGCAGATGCCTTTGAAATGTCCTTTTCCTAAATGTCAGTATATAAATATATCTTTCATATTCTGTGTGTAAAACTAGATGCTGCTGTTATTGCTGTTGCATATATATATGTATGCAAGAACATATCAAGCCATTCCTCTACATTCTTAACTTCCTCACTTCTTATGAGCTGACAAAATGTTTTGAAATGTATAGTAGTACAACGACGATTGCAGTTGTGTTATCTGCAGAAGCTGAGGAGCTAGGATATTTAGCAGTGTCATCCCAAATTTAGAGATCTTTTTATTCCCTCCCTCACCCCAACACTTACTCTCTTCCAGTATAAACAAAACATAAATAACCCATTGTTGAGGGTATGCTTCGTACTGGATCAATCATCGTCAGTTTCACACTGAGAAAGAATTAGCTGGTTATTTTAGGTGACTCAGGGTGGATTGGGGAATAATGACAACTGCCTCAGACCAGGTCTACACTGGGGTGGGGGTAGGTTGACTTAAGAAATGCAACTTCATCTAGGTGAATAGTGTAGCTGAAGTCGACGTATCTTAGGTCGACTTACCTGGGGTCCTCATGGTGGCGGGTTGGCTACTGCCGCTCCCCCGTCAACTCTGCTTCTGCCTCTCACGATGGTGCACTTCCTGAGTCAACAGTGAGTGCACTTGGGGTTTGATTTATCGCGTCTACACTGGACGCGATAAATTGATCTCTGATAGATCGATCAATACCTGCTGATCTGTGGGGTAGTGTAGACTTGGCCTCAGTAGCATAACAGGTTGTGAGGAAGGAAAAAAAGTAAATCTAAAAAAGCACTTTTGCTTGGGTGTGACTTGTTCCTAAAATCCAAGCCAGTTTAAATTAAGTGAATTAAAGTTATATGAAAAGACAAAATTCTACCTTCAATTACCTGTTCAGTCTTAATGATTTCAATGCACTCGTGCAATGATTTACCTCCTTTGAAGCCACAATATTTTAATTTGGAAACCCATGCTGGCAAAATGTAATCCACTGTACTTTGCATGCATTCGTTTTCAGATTACAATATGGCGATTTTAAAGTGACATGCCATTTAAAACTGAATAGATGTGAGGGAAGAATTTGGCCCACAATGTCTTGTTATTAATGACTTTCCATTGGCTCTAATTATGTAAAAGTGAACATGGCTCCTACTGGTGTAGTTATTTGAACAAGAACAATATTGAACAAGGATGAAAGGATGTTGACTGGTACTATAGAGCTGACAGTGAGTGCTTAGATTGATGAAAAAAGTTGTCTAACCTGAAGTGTTGTGCATTTAAATAAGGTATTGTACTGTATGTACTTACAAAGCAATCTAGATATGCAGCTTGAATAAATACAGACAGGAGGTGTCCTTGAAGTTTACACAAAAAATACAGGAATTGTGCTATAATCATGCTCACTGGGCAACATTTTTCAGACACGCCATTTTCGCTCAAGATACTAATCCACTAAAAATTCTCAGTCAATTTTTGACAACAATTCGGACTACATTTTGTGATCAGAGAGGTATTTGTTCTGAATACAAAAGTTTCTACCACATAACCTTCTTAAACACTGGCCAAATTTTCCTTAGATAACTAGATCAAGTTACCTTTATATTTTGCAGTGGTACTTAACATTCCCTAAATTTATTATAGGAAATGCCCAGAATATTACAAATACTGAGTTAAGATGATACATTACTTAAGGCAATTGGCAAATGTTAAGGGTCACCACTGTAAATCATCACAAATTGAATGTTACCAACTCACAAAAGCAAGAAAATGAAGCATTTCAATGCAAAAATGTTGATCTTTAATCCATACTGCTGAGGCATCAGTCTTTGCCCAGTAAAGAAGACAGGAGTTTTGCCATTGAGCTCAATGGGAAGAGGATCAGTCCTATGTTTTCTAATGACTGTTTAGAGAACCCTGTAATAAACAGTAACTGTGGGGTCAGAGAAACACAGCATTTTAGTTAGTGGTGAGTATATAGAGTCACAGATCTGGAAAGAACTCGAAAGGTCATCTAGTATAGTCCCCTGAACTCAAGGCAGGACTAAATATTAGACCATTCCTGACAGGTGTTTGTCCAACCTGCTCTTAAAAATCCCCAATACTGGAGATTCCACAAGCTCCATAGACAATTTATTCCAGTGCTTAACCACTTTGACAGTTAGGAAGTCTTTCCTAATGTCCAATGTAAACTGCCCTTGCTACAATTTAAGCCCATTGCTTCTTGTCCTATCCCACATCTCCATCTCCATCTCCAAAGGTTTAAAAGATCAGGATTATGTATGTTGAATGTTTATTTGAGCTTCTTGAATTCATAAAATCAGATGGAATTATTGAGAGAAGAAGCTATTTCATGGTACTTTAACATTTTTGCTTCTTATTTCAAATGGAACTGTGAAGCAAAGAGAAGTGTAAAAAGTAATATAATGAATATAAAAATTATCTAAATTTCTCCTTGGGTTACAAATTCAGTTCTTGATAGATTTACATCTAGACAGATTAGCAAATTAGATCATACATATGAAGAACTATGAATATATGTGTCAAAATGATAAAGTCAAAATGAAATGTTTCAATCATTTTTCACCAAAGTTTTTGATAAAATTGATATATTCTCAGGGATATTTAATGTTAAATCAACATTTTCCAATGGAAAAAGGAGCTTGTTGACATTTTTCTTTTTACTAGCTCTACACACAATACCCTGTGAATTCAGTAAAGAGAGGAAGATAGAAGCTAAGGGCATGATCTAAACTTCTGCTGAAATCCATGAAAGGGCTGTCATTGACTTCAATGACGTTTGGATAGAGACCTAACCAACTTAACAAGGGTTCCACAGTAATTCAGTAGCAAAGCCAGGAGCAGAGCCCAAATTTGCTAACTTTTTGTAGTGCACCTTAATCACAAGACCATAGTTCCTCTTACATGCAGAACATGAAGACAGTAGAATGGAAACATGACAAATCCCTGTGGGATACCAATTTAGGTTGGAGGCATTGTTGGATTAATACAGGGGTGGGCAAACTTTTTGACCTGAGGGCCACATATGGATATGGAAATTATATGGCGGGCTGTGAATGCTCACAGAACTGGGGGTTGGGGCATGGGAAGGGGAGAGAACTCTGGCTGGAGGTGCAGACTCTGGGGTAGGGCTGGGGATGAGGGGTTGGGGGTACAGGAGGGTGATCTAGCCTGGGACTGAAGGGTTCGGAGAGTGGGAGAAGGATCAGGGATGGGGCAGGGTGTGGGGAGGCGTCAGGGGGTAAGGCTCCAGGTAGCCGTTACCTCAAGCAGCTCCTGGAAACAGTGGCAAGTCACTCCTCCAGCTCCTATTTGGCGGTGCGGCCAGGTGGCTCTGCACACTGCCCTGTCTATAGGTGCTGTCCCTGCAGCTCCCATTGGCTGAGAGCCACAATGCTTTGGGTAGAGCCAGCGTTCAGAGCCTCCTGGATGCCCCTACACATAGAAGCCAGAGGGGAGACATGCCTATGCTTCTGGGAGCCATGAAGAGTGGGGCAAGACCTCAACCCTGCTTTCTAGCTGGAGCCCCGGGAGCTAGAGGGACAGATTAAAACATCTGGAGGGCCAGAGGTGGCCTGGATTAAGACCTGGTCATTATAGCCACATGTGTACCTGGAGTCATGTAGTGATAGAAGAATATAGGATTCAATTTAAAAAAGGATGCTAGTCCTTATGGTTACAAAGAAAACCTAAACATGAAGTAAATATAACCCATACAGCAATGTCTGTCTGAGTCTGGAAAGAGCCTTAAACAACAGGCTCTCATGCATCTCAGTGGATTGTGAACCTTGAAACCCACTGCTCAGAAAGGAGCACATTGACATCCCAAATCTGAAGGATGTGGAAGAGAAGGATATCAATGCTGCCACTCACAATGGCTCTCCTGTATCAGTGTTGGACGAGACCTGCACTCATCAAAGGCTGGGGTTGGCGGAATCCTTCTCAACCAACTCATCCCATTGGACCATTATATTCTCAACTGTGAATCACAATGAACATTTTGAATTGTTGTCAAGTTTTCCTCTTCTGTTACTCTTCAGCGGTGATGTATGTGCTACAAATAATTAAAAGGTGGTTCCTTAGCATTTCATTTTATTTAAACAAATACAGTGTTAAAAACAGTACCAAACAAATAACTATTGTTCTGTAGCTGCCAATATATCTCCCCTTGAATGTGGCCCCCTTAATTGCTTTCAGTAAAGGTGCACAGGTTCACAAATACCAACTTCTTTTGCTGCAGAAGGCATTAATAACTTTTCAGGCCATTTAACTAATGAAGTGCACAGAATTGTTGCCAGGAGTAACGTTCGACCTATTTTCTCACAAAATAGCTGCGCATGTATTCTATTAATTATTAATTGTTGCTATTATTATAGTGTATAGCAGCTGTGGATCACAAAGTTATGATTAGCATAAAATTGATGCTAACACAATCTCCCTATAGTTTCACTCAGCTGATTAACTCTAACTGGTTTCTCACTAAGCCATGCATTAATATTAACAATATTCAAAGCCCTCAGATAAAATACTTCACATGTCCCATGACTGGGCCAGTAATAGTTACTTAATTAGCCACAGCTACTTCTGCTTCCAACCTCTTATTTAATGATCAACATAAGATATTAATTTAAACAACCAGCCAACAACTTTGTTCAAGAAAAATATTTTAACATCTTAGTAGTAGTGAGAAAAACACACTGCTGTCCTTACTTAGCATTTAGATAATTGTTTATGATCACATTTAAATAGACGTACACTACTGAAGACATACTAATCACTACTTGTAGTTGTAAATAAAGGCCTGATCCAATGCCCTTTTCCATTGACTTCATAGGCCCAGGTACAGGTCAATTTTTCTAAATGCTTTTACATTTTGGCCATGTACCCTTTCTTGCTCTATGTTTATACATCCCTTGGCATAGTTGGGGGAAATGCTATCATTCCTGTTCCATGAGTGAAAGAAGATGGAAGGCAAAAGATTCTGGAAATGAACCCACTGGTAAGGCTAGTGCGCAGGGCCAGCAACAGAAATTTTGGGGCCCCCTACTCTGATCGTTGGGGGCCCCCCTGCCTCCCCCAGCCTCCCCCAGCCTAACCTCCTCCCCTCCCCACCCCCATTGGTTCCCCGCCGGCCCCTCAGCTGGCGCCGGCTGGGCTGTGCGCACCCGGCTCTCCCCAGCCCCGCTCGCTGGCCCCCGCCCCCGTGGAGTGGTGCGCCCGGCCAGTCCTCTGCAGCCGCCGGGGCGGGGGAGGCGATGGAGCCGGCATCCTGTGGTGCCGGGGTGCTCCTCCCCCCGCCAAGGGCTGGCCCGGCTCTTGCTGCAGGTGGGCGGGGGCAGCGCTGCAGCCGGGGGTGCCTCGGGGCGGCTCCTGGGGCACAGGACGAGCCGCCGGCTGAAGGGCTCGGGAGGCAGCCGGCCACTGACACCCGGACACAGCCCGGGAAAGAGCGGCCAGGGAGATGCGGTTCCCAGGTGGGACGACTACGGGTACAGCTGTGTACCGGTCCCCAGACTTAAGGGGGCCCCCCTTAAGTCCGGGGCCCGGTACAGCTCTACCCATAGTACCCCCCTGTCGCCGGCCCTGCTAGTGCATTAGGGTTTAGGGGGTTGGTTTTGTGGAACATTGGTCCACCTTCTATGGGGAGAGGGGGCTCTATAGTTTGGATGGCCTCCACCTCTGTAGAAGGGGGACCAATCTTGTCAGGGACATGCTGCTAGAGTAGTATGTAGGGGGTTCAACTAATAGCAAAAGGGGAGAGTAAAAGTGGGAAGATATGAGCTTACAGCACAAATTCGAGATATTGAGAACAAAATTAATCAAGGACCTGAAGGATGTGAAGAGAAGAAATTCTTGAATTGCCTGTACACCAATGCTAGGAGATTGAGTAACAAACTAGAGGAACTGGAATTGCTCAGTTATGACCAAAAATTGAATCTCATTGGTATTCCTGAAACTCGGTGGGATGATTCACATAACTGGAACGTTAAAATAAATGGTTATGACTAGGGCTGTCAAGCGATTTAAAAAATCAAGATGAATCATCCTCCAGAAGGGGAGGATGATGGTGACTTGGTCAGAGGGCTAAGCCACAAGGGAGAGGTGCTACACCTCCCGACTAGTGAGAGAGGGGTCGCAGAGTGACTGACAGACAATAAAGTGAGTGACTGCAGGACAGGGTGCACACAGTGGCAAACTAACTCCCCAGACGAGCCATGACTAGACGTTGCCAAGCAGTGAGTAGCATGACCCCTATGATATTCACCCCTTTTGGGCCTATGTTCGCATATGGGTCTTGGCAAGTTGAGAGGTATGTACGAGTGAGCTGGAGAGAGACGTCAGTCTGATAGGACATGTATCTTTAAAATCCTATTATGTACATGTGAGGAAAGTCACACAATGTTATTCACATCCGTTCATGACTATGAATTTCAAATGCTGCTTCTGTCTGAACTATCTCAACCTTTATCACACTAAACAAAACTGAATTAAATAAACTGCCTATTTGTGAACCTCAAAATGCTCCCTTGGAGAAACCACAACTTTCATCCAAATATAGATTTTCTATCTTTAAATCAAGAGTGCTGTGTATGAGTTTTTAGCAGAGGTTTTCAGACAAATTCTGTCCCCGGTTATACCTGTACGATTCCAGTGAAGTTCCAAATATGAAACTGAGGACAAGAATTTGCCCATATTTGGTACTAATGATGTATTTTTTTTAAATGCATGTACAATTTACATCTTGTGTTGTAATAACTATTATGAATAAGAAAGATATGTGATTTTGTGCTTGTTAACACAATTTTCCTGCTCTGTTGTACTTTCTTCATTTTATATCTGTCAAATGATATAAACCAGCAGTGTGAACACAATTTAATAATAATAAAAAAGTGAGCCTATGCCAGTAATCCTATCTGTATACCAGTAATTGAACTGGATTAACAAGTTATCACCATGCCTCAGTGAGTCATAGATCAGAATACCAGATTCAGGACAAACTGCTGAGAAATGGGGCAGACCGACCCCAAAATGGTTGTTATTCTTCCATAAGTTATACCAAGCCATTAACAAAAGTAAACTTCTGTGTCACCACACTGGTTACCAAGAAGTCAGAAATATAGTCTCCTTAGGCATTCCATCCTTATTTCATGATCCAGACACCAGATATGATGAATGGTTATTTAAAACCAATTTCATCAAACAAAGGGCTCTTCTAATCCCAAGAGATCAGCCACACAGTCCGATAGAGAGATAGATTAGATTGCTCAGATTTTATCCAATAATCACACTTTGCTAATCCTTTAGTATCTAATATCTAAAGGCTCATTTATAAAAATTGTATGAGAAAATAAAGAGGAGAGAGTTAAAATGGTCAAGAAATCAAATACATACAATCATTGTAGAGTTCTTATATCAGATTGGAAGCAATGATGGAATAAACTGCTGGTTTGTAAAGTCTCTGGTAACTTTCAAAAGATTGGAGGGTGCTTGGTCCATTGGTTATAGTGTTCCTTTTAGTGCAAGTCCATAGTCTAGACATCAGAGCAGGAAAGAGGCAAAATGGAGATGCTTCCATTGTCTTTTATATTTTCTCCTGAGTGAAGGGTATGCTCTGAGTCTTAGTTTGTGGAAAAATAAGCACAAGATGGAGTCTGGGATCACATGAGCAATTCCCATGCATGCTTTGATGACTCTTAGCAGGAGCTATTACCCACCTTCTGGCTGAGGCGTTCACAGGAAGGCTCACCAGGAGAGATGAGTTTCTTCTATGGTCCATTGTGGGAGTGAAGTATTCTTTGATGGACCATTAACTTGAATAGTTCATTCACTATGTGCTAGCCAGACTGGATGTAAATAATCTTGTGGGTGTTGCCTTAGGAGAAAACACATTTGAAATACTGGTATATAGTCAGTATTCATAATTTTAGATAAAAAAGATGATCTATGCATACAAACAGAATAATAATACTCAGCAAATCATAAATTTTCCATTGACACCTTACATGATGTACTTTGAACAAGATTTGTTGCAATTATCTAACCATGGCAATATTGATATAACTGGCCATGTTTTAATCAAATGGCATCACACATATTCACATAAAATAATACAGAGTATAAAGAGAAGCCTCACCCCATCCAGATAAAGTAATACTAATAAAGCACCAGAAATTTTCTACTCTTGTACAGTCTTGTTCCTAAGATTCATTTCCCAAAGTCAATACCCCCACCTAGGAGTGCATGGTAATCATAGACTATCAGGGTTGAAAGGACCTCAGGAGATCATCTAGTCCAACCCCCTGCCCAAAGCAAGACCAATCTCCAACAGATTTTTGCCCCAGATCCCTAAATGTCCCCCTCAAGGGATTGAGCTCACAACCATGTGTTTTGCAAGCCAATGCTCAAACCACCGAGCTAGCCCTCTCCCCCAAGGAAAGAGCCCTACAGAACCCATGGTGCTTCAGAACTTCATTCTTCCACTCCTTCCCCTTCCTATCCTTCTCCCTTGCTGCTATCCTCTTCTCCCTTTATTCACTCACCTTCACACCATTCCCCTTTCCCACTTCACTCACCTCCCCACTGTAAATCAAACAGGAAATAAACAGCAACAAAATGTTTGCACTATAAATAAAATAAAGATCTGAACAACTGAATAGAGAGGAACTATGAAATCTGTGGGGATCTGTGCCGGGCCTCCCCCACAAGAAATAAGTTATACTTGCCTTGTAACAAATGGGAGGTGGAGATCCAGGACAGAGAACATGCAGACAGGATGGAGTTAAATGCATCCAATGGTATTCTCCTTATGCAGCTGGTTATCAACCATTTCAAAATGAACAAATGGGCCCCCTATTGGGGCTCACATCCTTTTCAAAAGAACAGTACAGTGCAATGGCAGAAATCCACAGATGTTTTTCTTGGCTTCCAAGACAGCCTGGAAATAGAAAACACTACACAGAAGGTGCCAATGCAGAGTAATTAGGGTTTTATAGTGTAAACTATAGGTGAGAGTTCAGATCAAGTACACCAGGCATGGCTCTTATTTACAAAGATATTCCTAATTTGAAGAGTATCTGATAAGGTGTGGCTATATAAATGAGAACTGTATGTGAAGGACTGAAAGAGCAACTGTAGTACAAAGCTATATCACCACATTTCTTCCTTCTACTTAAGTACACTTTCACAAACCTTTAGCATATTACTGAACAGGATATGCATGTCACATGCTCAAGTGCAATCCAGACTAGTCAGGGATTATCACCACTTGCCCTGCAACCTTATATGATTCAATGCTTTGCTGTTGTACCTTGTAACCTGGGTCACTCACAACCAGTCTACCAGCATGCAGGTCACATCCTAGGTATCTGTGTATGTTCCAGCAACTCGGACTCCAGCAGCCTGCCAGCAACACTTCAGTCACACTCTGGCTTCCACCAACCTTGGTTACTTCTTGCTGGGTGAGCCCAACACACTCCCAGTCCTGAATTTCCCCCAAAATGTGTGTTCTTCACTCTCTAGCCTTCTCCCAGGCAGTTCAGCTATTAAGGGTCCATTGCCTCTTTAAAGGGTCAATTCGCAACAGGCTGCTACTTTAACTGGAGTTACTAAACAGTTCAGTTTAAACACAGCACTGAATTGGTTTAGACTAAAAATAAAACAAGTTTATTAACAAAAGAAGATAGGGTTTTAAGTGAATTCAAGTACCAGGTATTAAAGTCAGACATGGTTATAAGAGAGAAATAAACATAAGACACTTTCTAGTAACTAAAACTCAACAAACCAGACTTGTTTCAAGGTAAAATCCTTACCACCCATTCCCATCAACAGGGCTGGCCAAATTCTCAGGTCAGGATCCCCACTCCCACCTCTACAAAGTCAAAGGGCTGGTTCTTCTTTCTTTTTAGGTGGAAGAGAAATGATTCGGAGTGTTTTTGTCCCTCACTTTTCTGGTCCAGTCACTCTGTGAAGTGAATTTTTCTGAGGATTTCCCCCAAAGGAAAGTTGATTCAAACCATAAAGAAGGCAACATGGAGTCTGGTGGGAATGAGGCTCCATGCTCTTTCTTCTCAGCGGTGTTTGCTGCAATACAGATTTGCCTTCTCATCTGCCATTTCCCCCCTCTTGCTGTCTCAAGGACTCTGTTTACTACTTATATGTAAATTGAGGTAAACACATTTTCCTTTATTTAGGATAGACCTGTTTAACACCTTTTTTCTAGTTACAGTCTGAACATCTGCTAACAACATAATACAGGGGGAATTCATAACTTTACATATAACATTGCTACCTATATTCACTATGATATTGCTGAACAGGAAGGTTCTAGTTTCCAAATGATACCTCATAAGGCATATTTTATACAAAGATTTTTATAATAGTGTGCAGGCTGTGAATACAGGGGTGCTTTCAGATACAATGCATGAAAGGACAGCGAAACCATGAGGGGAACTTTTGGATTGCCCTACATCACCTATTTACAATGTTCTTCTTTCTTATAACAGCAAATGCATACAGACAGTGCAATAACTCCACTCACCATGAATCAAGGAGCTAAGACATTATCAGTCCAGGCCAAGGAACCCTTCCTGATTCCTTTATTTTTGTCTATAGGAACCATTTAGACCATGCATAGCGCTTCAGTTCTTCTACCATATTGTTTTTTCCTCCTCTTTGTGCCTTGCAGGAGTGAGCAGGAGTCCAAAGGGGATTTGAAAAGAGAGAATAAGGCAAAGGGGAAAGCAGCATGCTAGTGAGCTGTGAAAGCTAGCTCCATTTCCTCACTAGGCAGTTTGAAGAAGAGTGCATCTCAGGATGCTGGTCCCCGTCTGCCATGTTCACAGACTGCTTCTTTCCAGCGTCAGCTTATGGCTGCCAGTTTGCAGATGTCTCAGCTTCTCTCCTTCAGATGGCTCTCCCTACAGCACCATCAGCGGTAGTTTCCTTCTAAATTGTGGCTAAATGGGCCTACAGAAATTACTTCTGCCAGGTTAACAGTTATGTTATGACACGTTGAGTGTGATTGGTCCCTTGTCCCAGTGGTTCGCCCCTGAGAGAGGGATCCACACCCGCTGCCGGCTTTTTTCACGCCGTGCTTCATTGAGGCATTCATTCATTATCAGTTTCTGCAGACTACCAGCAACTTCAAGTGGCCTGGGATTCGCCTTTGCTTGTCCTGAATGTTGTTACATCTCCTCTTCAGGTTCTGCTACACCAACACAAACCTCTTCCCTGGAATTTATGGAGCTTGATTCCTGAGAGGTGCCTGCAGTGCTTAGGTCTCAAACCACAATCTCCTCCAGCTAATTAGTCTCAAGAGAGTAAAACAACAAGGTAAATGCATCTGCACCTTCTCCCTCAAGAGACCTGATACTACAGGTTCAAGTGAGCCCTCCTTAAAGTGACAGCAGGGGCTGGTAGGATCAGGACATTGTTCTGCATCAATCTCTAGGAATAGGAGCTAGCCCGTGGCCTGCCTGAATCCTTAGAGTCTATGATCTAGTGCTCCCTGTCTTCTTGGAGGTTGAGCATCCCTACCTGAACGTTAGGCAGCATAGTGGAGCCCGGTAAGGCTGCCACTCCTCAGATCTAAAGAATAAAGCTGCTGAAACTAATTTATATCATGTAATTTATTTCATGATTTTTGTCCTTTTTTCTATTGGCAAAATGTTGTGAACAAACTGATTATATTTATAAATGTATTTTGTTAGATGAACAATTTATGTAAACAGATTTCACCGATGGGTTGTTGTTGAACTGTTTGCTTCAGCTATTTGCTGTGCCCTACTCATTCTTCATGCTGAGTGAGTGATTACCTAAGTTGCATGGGATTGTTTCTGTTCCCTGACTGGATGACTGAAACTTTTAAAATGGAATAATAAATGAATAATGAATGATGAATACTCTTGTTCACACATGAATAGCCTGGTTTGCATGGAAATACAGGTATTTATATTTCATGCCGCAAGCTGGAGCATTTTCAAGTATCTTTTGGAAGCACCAGAAAGCAAATATTCTCAGGGCGGGTTAGTTTAAGCATTAATACCCCAGCACCATTAAGCATAAGTGTACTTTCCCTGCAAATTTTAAGCAGCTCCTTTTTTGCCATCATTGGGAAGGTATCTCTCCATTTCTCAAACCATTTCATAAAATTGCCGTCAGTTTTGTTTCACTTTAGGCAATGATAGTGCTGCTGTCTTGCTATTCTATTACATCACAGTGACATCAGCATGATATGGCCACTCCAATTGGTATGGGCTATCTTATATTTTGTTGTGCCTTGCAGTAAGGAACTTAACATCTACATGACAACAGAAATACATTTAAAGATAATTTCTGAATAGGCGTGACAGCTGATAAAGTGCCTACACTGAAGCTGTCCAAACCTTAAACATGGATATAAAAATGAAGCACACTGAGAGCTAGATTTTGCCTGGCCTTTGAAGGTTCTTTCCCCCTCGCACAAGGACTGGTCTAAATTAAAGTCTTTGCACTCTCCTGAGGCTAGGGACTGCTCCTTCCTTGTACATCCTGGAATGATAGCCATCCCAATGGGCTCCTGAGGGATGTGGCGTTAGCCAGGTGAGCTGCGGAAAGCATGCAGTGTCTTCCCAAGGTGAGTTGCAGTGTGTTGTATGTACCTCTTTGGAATGGTGCAGTTTCCAATGCCTCTACCACAGGCCCATGCATTAAAGGCACAATCTGACCCTAAAGAATCAAAGTTCTATTCCAAAGGTGCTCAAACCCCACATCGATTAACATTCTTGGCAATCAGTTTTACACTGAAAAAATCCACCTTGGATTCATTTCCTTTTAAAACAGTTAAAGGTTGGGAGGAGGCAAAGTGGAGTTCTGCTGTGCTTCACCTATCTTCACTTCCTTGGGAACCTTGGCCACCGGTCCCAAGATGCTCTTACTCACACCTTGCCAGGCCAGTGCAGAATCATAGAGTTGTAACTGGCTCCTCCCTCCCCTGCACCGTGTGGTGATTGGACACAAGGGAGGACAGATCCCTAACAGGACACAAGGAAGCCAGAGACTGCAAAGGAGTGGCTCAGCCAGCTTGGACATTTCTGCCTATCATCAGGTTAGGTGAGAGAGACAGACAGAGAAGGTGAGCAAACTTCAAGGTAGAAAAACTGCTCCAGCCGCTTCTCAGGAAGCAGCAACTTGTGAAGGAAAAGGAGATGTGGAGAGCAAGAAAGTGTGTGTGGTGTGTGTGTGTCTGAGTGTGTGTTCAGAATTCTGGTTTAACAAACTACCCATTACTTTCAGAATTATATCCATTGAAGCTGCATGGTCTTTCTTCAAAGAAGGTTTTACCTTCTCAGTTAATTAAGTAATTGTTCCAGCTTGCTCCATTTTCTTTGGCAAGAAGATATTTTAAGTTGAATAGCTATAACTGAATTCATACAGAACATCTGTATGGCACACGGGATTCCTGTGGCCTTACTACCTTCCTCTACTGAAGAAATATACACAATGCTTTACATTATACATATTCGTGCACGCATATTGCCAAATAACACCCATAATTATATCAATACAAATAGAGATACAGCTGCTATGAAACATCAAAAGTTTTTACAATTATGTGCATTCCTATCTCAGACGCTCTGTTGATTTCTTGGCCTGTTTTTCCTTAGTACAGTATATCTATATTCCATATGCAAATTCCTCTGTGAGTGATTTGCCTGTTTTGTAAGCTAGACTGCACCTGTAACGTGGGATTGAGCTAAAAATGACAAGCAGACAAGCCCAAGGCACATTATCTTGACAAACTCGGCTTCCAAAAATTAGCCTGTGCCTGAATTATTAAAATAACAAGGAATATTTCACTCAGCTGTTCAGAAGTACTCCTAATTGTTCACTTTAGCCAACTTCTTTCAGACTTCACGATCGGTCAATTTACGGTAGTGGCTTGCAAATTCGTGAACTCCCATTAGAGAAAAACGTAACAGCAGTCCAATGCACCCTCATTTATTTTAATAACCTGCCAAGCAGACATGAAAATGTTAAAGTTGGAAGGCTATAACATGACAGGAACCTGACTTGTCAGAGCCACATTATAATCTAGTTAAACTACTTTCTTTCTGCCTTTCATGTCTTTTCAGGTAAGTGGGGAACTAATTGTCAAATTACTAATTTTGTTGTCATTAATATCAATACCAAGACTAGAAAAGTACCAACAGATAGGTCGACAGTTTTTCATCAAACCTTTTTTGGGTGTTGGAAAACATTGCAGTATCTTAAAAAGAAGCTAAATCATAGCCCAATCATTTTATCAGCACTGACCCGTTTACTTTAAGAGTCATTGAAGCGCTATAACAAAGGCTAGTTAAAAGACTCCAGGTTTTTTATTAACATGCCTAGGAATCTTGTTTATTTCAAGCCTCTTTCCTTTGCACATGAGAGTGCACCTGATTTAATAGGGCCAATAGTCACTGTTGAAGTGTTAATCCCGCAGCCTAATCCTGTGGGTGAATAGAAAGGATAGCACCAGTAAGAAAAAATGTTATAACATGTCTAGGTCCCAAATTTTTCAAATCATGCTTCTACTTGGTTATTCTTGCGTTGTGGCTGCGCCAAAAACTTATTAGCAGAAGCGGCAGGGGGGATAGGACGATTTATGGCAGCATGGTGGGTCAGAATAGGGAGGTGGGGCAGGGTGGTCATGGTGTATGGAAAATTACTGGAACAGGGGGGTTTGGATCCCAGCAGACCATCCATTCTAGCCTATGGAGGTACTCTTCAGTCAATGGGCAAGAGCCTACCTGCACTGTCCCAATTAAAAAGGACTGAGGCCAGAACTAATATGTTATGTCCATTTCTACTATTTTTTGCCTGTCTTGCCTTTATAGATTATAAACATTTCAGGGCAGGGACCTTGTTCCTATGTGTCTGCACAGCTATTAGGCATTACCATAATACCAATTACAAATATGGCTAATAATAACCTCTTAACAAAGTGTAGGTGAAAAGCCTTAATAATGATGGAAAGGCACAATGACTGACAAACACTGAAGCTGTTTCTCCCAAGCCACCAAGCTTAGCTTCATCTTATCTAGAGGACACCTCATCAGCTGATTGCCCTTATCACAACCTACTTCTGTCTGAAGTTTGCCTTTGGGTAAATATCCAAAAGCCTTAACATTTGGATTATACAAACATTTGGGGGAGATTCTGGGAGACCAGCTTTTCCCCCAAGATTTACAGGTACTTGCTGGTTTTGGAAAGGCTGGAGATGTCATGAGAAAAAGGTTTATCCACAATATTTGTATCAGAGTGGTAACCGTGTTAGTCTGTACTCATTCTTTTTACGGTATTTGTAGTTAGTGTCAGCTGGGACAGGGACACATGGGAGTAAACTTGATATATTTGATTAATGGA
The DNA here is from genome assembly GCA_032164245.1 of Sternotherus odoratus. Classification (NCBI taxonomy): domain Eukaryota; kingdom Metazoa; phylum Chordata; order Testudines; family Kinosternidae; genus Sternotherus; species Sternotherus odoratus. The sequence goes on along the minus strand of JAVMKO010000002.1, from coordinate 125,921,064 downwards.
ATTTCACATGACTCCTGGTGGAATTCTGTGCCCCGATATCTTCCATAGATTCCTTGGCTCCCCTGCAGAAAAATGTGGGAGCAAAGAAGTCTGTGGGAATACATGTCCCGTCCCTGCATCTGCTGAGAGCAGCCAGCAGCAGAGAGCAGATCTTTGCAGGGGGGGAGGAGGGAGGCTAGACATTTGTCCAAGGAGAGACATTAAGAGGGTGGGAGTGAGCACTTGCCTGAATGTGAAGGAGTGAGAGAGACTCACTCTGGCCCTTTTGCTCCCTATTGCTGCCTCCTGGGCTGGGAGGCCTAGGGCTGCATGAAGCAGGCTCTGTTCCTGAGGCAGAGCGGAAATGTAACTAAGCTGGCGGGCTGCTAATGTTCCCATTGTAAGTTAGTTGTTCCTATTCTTAGTCAATTAAGGCTCCTTTACGGTCCCAGAGTGGTGTAAAAGAGCCTTATTGTAAATTACAGTAACAGAAACCTCAGCTAGAAGGTCTATGTCAGGGGTTGGCAATGTTTCACTCTAACTCAGGGGTCTCCAAACTTTGTGAGATGAGGATCATATTAGATTTTTGAAGGGGCTTCGTGGGCTGAAGCAACTGTGGAAAAAATTCAATATATGCAAATATATGCAAAATCCCCCCCCTTTGCTCTTCCGGCCGCTGCTGCGACCCCCACCCCTTTCCTCCTCTGGCCGCTGCCATGCCCCCCTTTTGCTCCTCCGGCCGCTGCTACGGGGGCACTCACCCCTAAGCACATGGGGCCACTGGCAGCAATTCGCCAGGAGGGGGGGGGGGGGGCAGTGGCAGCTTCTCCACGTGCCTGCTCGGTGTGTCTGCTCAGCTGGAGGGCCAGACAATCGAAGACGCGGGCCGGATCTGGCCCTCAGGCTGTAGTTTGGAGACCCCAGTTTTGTATACCAGTGATACATTTTAATGTTTATAGACGGTCTCTTTCTATAAGTCTATTATATATAATGAACCTGTTGTTGTATATAAAGTAAACAAGGATTTAAAAATATTTAAGAAGCTCCATTTAAAATTAAATTAAAATGCAGAGCTCCCCAGACCAGTGGCCAGGACCCGGGCAGTGTGAGTGCCACTGAAAATCAGCTCACGTGCCGCCTGCCTACCCCTGGTCTATGTGCTGTCTTGCTTTTTTTCCTGTGCCAGAGAGGCACAATGGAGTTAGATTACAGGATTTATTTTATTTATCCATTAAAAAACATATGCAGGACAAAGATTAGCAAAACTGTACGACTTTCATGTGTGAAAGTCTAAGTAATTTAAAGCAACGGTCTACTTTACAGAATACGAAACACCAAAATAAAAGTAATGTCATTTAAATGAAAATCCAGGATTGTAACTGGACTGCAGGGTATTGGTTGCCAAGTATTTTTAACTTAACTTTCATGTGTTTAGGAAATGCTGGATAACTCTTGTGATTTTTTTCCCCTGTATGGTAGTTTAAATAAATTACCAAAATAAGTGAAACAGGTGTGGTTATATTGAATTATTTTGACAAAATTGCAGAATTTTGCAGCATTGCATTTTTTGGAGCAAAAGTTTGGATTTTTTTGGTGCAGAATTCTCCCAGGAGTATCACATGAATGTACCTCATGTAGCATTGTGGAATCTTTCCTTGTAGAAAATATGAACCTATGCAAACCCATCAGTAGGTTGAAAAGAGGAAGCAACTGGGCTCTAGATTTGAAGTAGGAGGCCTGAGGAGATCTAAAGCTTTCCCTGTCCCCTTTTTTCTGCCCCTCACCCCCACACAAATACACATTTTAAATAAAACGAGTCAGTTAAATTTAGACTGTAAGACAAAAAATTATCCAGCTAAACTATCCCTCAGATCCATAAACCCACCCCGTGTCTAGTGATGTGATCACGGAGGACAGGAATTGGACAAGTGGCTCTAGGTCAGGTAGATTTGGAGATTGGGGTGGTGTAGTAGTGGCCTTGAGTGGGAGTGAGCTGGAGTGGCAGCCTTTAGGTGGGAAGAAAATTGGTGGAGTAAGTAGATTGGAGCTCAAGCAGAGGCAGCCTGAAAATTGGGGAGGGAGGGTCACATAGGTTTGGATGGTTTAGGAGCCTGAATGAGCCTGGTTAAGTCTTGAAAAACCAGTTATGTGGACAGTTGTTATCTGGTGCTGATGTGAGGAGCAGAGAAAGCAGTGCCAGGCTGATGTGCTACCCTGACAACTGGGCCTTTGGGGAGCAGCTGTTGGAATGCCTTACATCAAAGGGCTGCAACCTGAAGTAAGGGGTGGATATTTTAAAAAACATTAAACTAACTCATAGCTAAACTAACTCTTTGGAATCTAACAGGTTCCAGTGAAGGGGTGAAGGTTTGGGCTGGTCTGCATTTTATACAAACCAGTTTGCCAATCTTCAGTTAAGTTTCTTAAATAACAAGAGATTAATAGAAATATAGTGATTTTTATGTCAGTGACGCTGACTTTGTGTGTGCGTACATGTGTGTGACACATACACTCCTGTATTCACTTCCTTTTGTCAGAAATTTACAAAAGTACTTGTAAATGTACTTTTTACTTTCCCATAGCCAGGGAAAAGGCTGCAGTATTTTAACATCTCTGTTTTGGGAGACCAAAAGACAGCCGTGAATGCTTAACCTGCCATTAGCATCTATATTTTATGTTTCAAACATTTAAAAGCTTCTGTTTTAGATGAAGATAAACACATCTCCAAACAGCTGTGCAGAGCATGCCACAGAACAATTGGAGAAGCATCAAAGTGCTTAATAGATAAAACAGTTCTGAATGTGGTAAAATAAACAGGACTTAATCCCCTTATAACTTGAGTAAATAAATGCAGCTTTAATTCAGATACAGTTTTGCCTTTAGGTTACTCTGTTCTGTTAACACCTATCTGTCAGCACTAATACCATGTAAATGAGCCACTCTGAGCCTTTCCCCTTGCATCTTGTCTAATCCTCTTCCATTCTTCTAATCATCCTACACACAGAGGCCAATATCTATTTTCATCTGGCAAGATAGGATCTCCTAAGGAATTAAAGAGGGTTTCCACTTAGCTCCACAGTAGGCAAAGGCTGGGCTGTGATCTGGGGCTTTAGGGACTTCTCATTATGCACTGGTGCTTGCTGGATCGAAGCATTGAGTTCTGGCTACTGGATTTTTAATCCTCCTGTGGCCAATGTTAGGAGCTCCAGTTATTTAAGATCTTTGATTACTCAGAGCTGGCCCTTTGATTGAGTGAACTTCTAAAGACAGGGTGCAACTATGATTTCAAGTTAGTGGTTTTAAGTAACTACTGGAAAAAATAGATAGGAAAAGCCCTATGATTAAGGTGCACTGTCTCTCTTTTTAATTGACTTTCTGAAGTTATCTGATGCTTAACTCTATATACACACAAGAAAAAAAATATGTGGATCAGTATTTGTTCTAATGAAGAACTCAAGTGGCAGAATTCTTGTCTGTACTTGTTTTCAGGGGCATGTCTATTAACACTGTAGACATGCAAAGATACATTTTCAAAACATAATGCTTGCAGTTTGTATTTGCATACTGCAAGTAGCTGTGTACATGTTTGATGCATGGCTAAACTAAGGAGCCCAATTTCAGCTCTTAATATATTTTCAATTAGTACATATTTGCCATGGGAAAAATTGCACATGTATAAAAGCAGAAAGGGGCCAGAGAAAATTATTTGTATTGGCAACTGCAAGTATTAGAAGCCATAGTCATATCCATTTGGATTAGAAAGCAAATGCAACCGCTCTGCCAGGAAGTGATGCAATTAAATTTGCCTTTTTGGAAATATATTGGTAATCTGTGCATGCAATTTTAATGCAAACGACCCTGTTTTCAATATAGGATTGTGGAGCATGAGGCCACATTCTGATATTCATATTCTAGAAGTATGTTTGATGCAATGTTACACAGAGTGTTTTGTTCAAAGGGAAAAATAAAATAGATATAATTCTATATTGGACCACTGAGGGGAGCTGTTCATTGTCTCTTGTTTGGCAAACCAGTGGCATAATTCTAGGGGCTTGTCTTCACTACCTGCTGGATCGGCGGGTAGCAATCAATCTGTTAGCGATCGATTTCTCGTGTCTGGTGAAGATGCGAGAAATCGATCGCCCGTGGCGCCTCCGTTGACTCCGGAACTCCAGCTTGCTGGGAGGCGCAAGCTAGAGTCGACGGGGGAGCGCGCCGCCAACTGCCGCCACCGTGAGGACGGCAGGTAAGTCAACTGGAGATACGCAAACTTCAGCTACGTCAGGGGTCTCAAACTCAAATGACCACGAGGGCCATATGAGGACTAGTGCATTAACCCGAGGGCCGCATCACTGATACTGACCCTGGCCCCGCCCCTACTCCACCCCTTCCATGAGGCCCTGCCCCTGCCTTGCCTCTTCCCATGCCTTCCCTGCCCCATTCCAACCCCTTCCCCGAAGTCCCCACCCCAACGCTGCCCCCTCCCTGCTCCCAGGGGGTGCAGAAAGGATGCAGCAGGGGCTCAGGGCAGGGAGTTGAGGTGCAGGTGTGCAGGGTGTGGAAGGGGGCTCAGGGCAGAGATTTGGTGTGTGGGGTGTAAGAGAGGTGAGGGATGCGGCAGGGGGATGGGTGCAGCAGGTGGGTCAGGGCAGGGGGCTCAGGGCAGGGAGTTGGGGTGCAGGAGGGGTTCTGGGTACGAGCTCCAGCCTGGTGTCACTTACCTAGAGCCGCTCCGGCCCCATACAGCTCCACTCCAGGAAGCTGCTGCAACCAGTCTCTGCAGCCTGGGGGAGAGAGGGAGTCACCCGGAGGGTTCCCCTGCATGTGCTGCTCTTGCTTCCTCCAGACAACTCCCACGAAGCTCCCATTGGCCACAGTTCCCTGTTCCCAGCCAATGGGAGCTGTGGGGGTGCAATGCTTGGAGGGAGGCAAATAGGAGCCCTCTGTCTCCTCCCCCTTCCTTCCCCTCAGAAGGGACAGTGCTGGCAGCCGCTTTAGAAAGCGGCGCTGCATTTGCAGTGCACGAGGTGGGTGGGTGGGAGCAGGGGAGGGGGGGGACTTTGCGGGCCACAGGGAAGGGCTTGGCGGGCCACATGTGGCCCGCGGGCCGCATGTTTGAGACCCCTGAGCTACGTGATTCACGTAGCTGAAGTTGCGTATCTGCAGTCGATCCCCCCCATAGTGAAGACCAGCCCTAGGAAACAGGAAAGCAAGAAATCCAATCTGGGAAGAAAGAGTGAGGCCGGGGGGAGCCAATTCAGTTTGCCCACTGGTGATGCATCCTTTGGATGACTTGCAGTCAAAGAATGGAATTCCAGGTAAACAATGACCCACTCAAAACATCTGTGACTTGTTTTAATGTAGTGAAATAACTTTTGAATTTAAAGGTGATGAAAGACAATTCCCAGTCCATATTCAAATGCAGAAATCAGAGATGAGCATTTAGGTCCAAATTCAAACAAGCTCAAACTCTGATCACTTTAAGCTAAGGAAGCAGCAGTGGAGACAGCTCTTCTGGGGAACAAATAAGGATATTATAAATCTAGTTGGCTGAATAACCCAGACAGAATGTGAAATACACTCAGATTATTTCAATCAGGGTTGAATCACCGTATCTGAGGGCATGTCTACATTTACCAGTGCAAAGGTCTGGTTTTACATCTAAAGTGTAAAAGTCCCTTTTTTGCGCTAACAGCATGGATTATCTACACTCGCTAATGACTTTTTGCAGTGAAACTCAGAAGTTTCATCGCAAACAGAAAACCACCTTCACAAGAAGCATATAGCTCTTACTGCTGTTCTTTTTGCACTGCTGTGAAAGTGAAGACATATTCTAGCAGTGTAAACACTCTTTGGCCTCCAGAGAACATCCCACAGTTCCAAAAGTGACCATTCTGGCCAGCATCTCCACTGCTCTGATTGACAGACATCCGCCCCTTTCTCCTGTAAGGCCCGGGAAGTTTGAAGCTCTCTTCCCCTTTGTTTGTAGATGTAGCAGGGAAAGCAGCCAGACAGCAGGAGGCTTTTAAAAAAATGCCACAGAAGAAACCAGAAAGTAATGGGGCTCCTGAGACATGAAGCAAGGCAGCCCGGGGCACTGAGCAGAGACCCAGAATGCCTTCCGCTCATCCCCACTCTTCCCACAAGACCTATTGAGAGAGCTGCACTGTGGGATAGCTGCCCTATAACACCACTCTCATCGGTGATGGAAGTGCTGGTAGTGTAAACACACTCTGATGCCCGAGGAAATGAGTACACAAACCAGCGCTTTACTTTCACCGGTTTCCTATCACCAGTGAAACTTACAGTGCAAAAAATTGGTAAGTGTAGACATACCCTGAGTCAGTAGCAGAAGCTAAGAGGTTACTTGGAGTGGTCATTCTAGAACAGTTAATCTGGGACATCCTGCAAGCTAAACCTAGTCTTTACCAATATGACTTGCTAAGACATTTGGGTTAAGAGCTGAAATGCTTTGGGGGCAAACTCAACATAGCAATTCGTCTAATAGTATAGCAAATGGTTCCAAAGCAGTGCAACAGCCAGAACCACAGAGCATCCCAAACCTTTGCGGTCTGTGACCGGGAACTGGTTTACCCCAGTATCCTGTCAGAGAGTATGGCTATACGTGCAGATGTAGAGCGCTGTGAGTTAAACCAGCCCTTCAAGAGCGCAGTAGGGAAAGTGCAGTGTCCCTGCCAGCAGGTATATGGGATCTTGGGGAGCAATTACCACACAGGTGGGGTGCAAAATAAATTTATTAAGAAAATGTGAAAACAGGGAAAATTCAATAGTGAGGGGTATGGGGTTTGTTAAAGTGGACAATTGGGGAGAGGTTTCTGTTTTAGTAAATGGGATAGGGGGTTTCAACAGTGGGGTACAATACAGTGGGGTATAATACAGTAGGCAACCAATTAACACTGAAGCATAAATGTAACAGGTGGCTAACAATTTCTATGTAAAGAGTGTGTCACAGCAGCATATAATCAACTAACAGCATGGATAAAGTGTGTTAAATAACCAATAACTTTAGGTAAAAATGTAAATGTAAAATGTGAGGTGTATTAGAGAGAAAAGGGGGTAACCAATGGGGTTTTATGCTAGAAAGAGAAAGAGAAGACAGGCTGTAAGTAGAAACAGCAGAGAAGTAAAGGTTGGGGGATGGGGGAAGAGGAGCACATGGTGGGGGGAGATTTAAACTCAGAGGGACACAGAGCAGACAGCAGAGAGACAGTTATACAAACACAGCAAAATCTTATCTATGATTTAACTTAACCAAAACTACACAAATTAGCAAATATCAAAACACAATGCAACAATTCTTTAAGGCTACACTTACAGGGTACAATGCAAGCACTTTCCTAAACCTAACTTAACTACAGCTATGCAAAATGAAATTACAACTTATCTAGACTAAAAGACAAAATCTAACCTAATGGGTGCACCTTATACTAGGGGTAGTTTCAGAGGGCAGAGTGGTGTGTGCCCAGGTACAGTCCAGGAAGGCACAGGAAACAGATTACAGATACAGACCAAGATTTAGTTTGAGTCTAAGAGAGGTTTTAAGACACAGACCAAGGGGAGTTTAAGAGAGGTTTTAAGCAAGGAGTTTAAGTCTGTGTGTTGGGGAATCAGAGTTTAAGGAGGAGTTTAAGAGAGGTTTTTAAGCAAGGAGTTTAAGAGAGGTTTTAAGACACAGAGTTTAAGTCTGTGTGTTGGGGAAACAGAGCCAGCAGCTAGAGTAATTAAGTATAGAAAGTTTCATAGAAGAGAGGTTCTCACCAGTCCCCAGACAGCAGCAAAGACTGAAGGAGCAATCAACATCAGAAGAAGCCAGGAGGGCTCAGCATGGTCTTGATCAGCAATAGGTCTCTCAGGCAGCAATTCGTTCTTCATGGGGTGGGGGTTTAAAAACGGGGGTACGCTCAAAAATAAAATGAGAGCGGGGGGGTTTTTAAAAACGGGGGTACGCTCAATAATAAAACGAGAGCGGGGGGGGGGGTAAAACGGGGGTACGCTCAATAATAAAACGAGAGCGGAGAAAGGACCCCCCAGAACCCCTGCCTGATCAGGCCAGGTAGCAATGCAGGAACCTTTCTGATGCTAGTTTCAAAATGCCTGTTCTTAAAAGCAAACTCAGGCAGTTTCCCTGCCAGTAATGCTGATAGGCTCCTTCTGTCACAGGGGAGGAGTTCAGAGAAAAACTACAGGTGAGTAGAGACATGCCTGGGCATGCCTCATGACTCAAAAGCACATGAGGCCTATGACTCATGCCCAGGATCTCAAAGCACATTGGTCTTACAGCTTGACATAGCCTTGCCCTACACCGAGCCCAGGTTTAACAAGGTGATAACAGGACCAACCCTTTGAACAGGGCAGTTATCCCACTTAAGCACAAGTGGCCATCCCTTTGAGAAGGGCAATGGCTCTTTGTAAACAACTTAAGGGGCCCTCCCTTTGAGAAGGGCAGTGGCCCTGGTAAATAATTTTAACAGCCAGGGAGGGGCGGCCACAGGAGAGCAAAAACAAAATGGAGAACGGGACAGCTGTAACAGACAAAATGGAGTAGGGGGAAAGCTGTAACAGATATGCAGCAGTGTGTCCACACTGTCAGCTGCAAGTGCACTGCATGGTCACATTTGCAGAACTTCCAGCGGCATTGGAAGCGGTGCATTATAGGCAGCTATCCCACAGAGCACCTCTTCCCATTCTGGCGCAGTGGCTTGTGGGAAGGGTGCAGGGGAGAGGGGATTCAGGGCATTCTGGGTCTTGTCCCAACACCCCATGATGGATCACTTTGCATCCAGGCAATCCCTCTGCTTCCATCCACATTTCACCGTTTTTTGTACTGTGTGCTCTGTCTTCCCTTTCGGTCTGTGGGACTGGATCCCGAACTGCTGAGGAATATGCTGATGGGTCTCTCCAGCATGTCATGAATGGCACTCAAGTTACTCCTTAAGCTACAAACTGACAGTGAGGAATTGGACGATGATGTTGACTTGTGTGACGCTTATGACATGAGATTGCTTGTGGCATTCACGGACATGCTCACCCTGGTGGAATGCCACTTTTGGACCCAGGAAACAAGGACTGAGTGGTGGGATCACATCATCATGCAAGTCTGGGATGATGAGCAGTGGCTGCAGAACTTTCACATGAGAAAAGCCATTTTCATGGGACTGTGTGCTGAGCTTGCCCCCACACTGCAGCGCAAGGACACAAAATTGAGAGCTGCCCTGCCGGTGGAGAAGCGAGTGGCTGTTGCAGTCTGGAAGTTGGCAACTCCAGACAGCTACCAATTGGTCGCTAATCAGTTTGGAGTGGGAAAGTCGACCATTGGAATCGAGTTGATACAAGTTCGCAGGGCCATTAATCGCATCCTGCTCAGAAGAACCATGACTCTGGGTAACGTGCATGACATTTTGGCTGGCTTTGAACAAATGGGCTTCCTTAACTGTGGAGGGGATGTATATTCCAATTCTGGCACCAGCCCATAAATCGGAAGGGGTATTTCTCTATGATTCTCCAAGCACTTGTGGATCACTGTGGGCGTTTCATTGACATTAATGCAGGCTCGTCTGGAAAGGGGCATGACACACGCATCTTTCAGAACACTGACCTGTTCAAGAAGCTACAAGCTGAGACTTTCTTCCCAGACCAGAAGATCACTGTAGGGGAAGTCAAAATGCCCATTGTGATCCTTGGAGCCCCCGCTTACCCTTCAGTGCCGTGACTCATGAAACCCTACACAGGGAGCCTTGACAACAGCCAGGAGCAGTTCACCAATAGGCTGAGTCAATGCAGAATGATCATGGCGTGTGCTTTTGGCCGTTTAAAGGGCCGCTGGTGCTGTCTGTATGGGAAGCTGGACTTGGCCGATGACAACATCCTCATGGTTATAGCCGCATACTGTACCCTCCATAACATTTATGAAGGGAAGGGTGAAAGATTCACTCAGGCCTGGACCTTGGAGGTTCAACGCCTGGAGGCAGAATTTGAACAGCCAGAGAGAAGGGCTATTAGAAGGGTCCAGCGTGGGACTGCAAAGATTAGGGATGCCTTGAGGGAGCAATTTGAGGCTGAAAGCCACCAGTAATGTTTGGTGCCCTGCATGGGAGTGAAGTGCAATGATTCCAATGTTAGTAGGAATCTAACTGTGTTTGCTATGATGAAACACTGACTTGCAGTGCCTGTTGCTTTCTTGGGCCTAAGGTATCTTTCACTTAATGCAACAAAAAAGAATATTTTCAAAGCCAAAAAATTCATTTATTGAAAAGAAAATTAATTTACTGAAAAGAAACACAACTGCTTGGGAAACAGAAAGGGCAAGGGGGTGGGGTGAGGAACGGTTCAATCACGGATTTGTGTATGTCCTGTTCTCATACTCAGCCTTCCTGTCTGGAGTGCTGTGCAATGAGTGCTGCACTTCTGGCTGGCTAAAATGCATGGTGAGGGGGGTTGAGTGCAGTGGGTAAGAGTCATAGTTTGTAGGGCTGGGTGGTGAAGCTACAGATGTTGGAGGCAGCTGGTGGCAATAAGAACCCGGATGTTGGGGAAAGTGGGTTGGAAGTGACATGGGGACACAAGGGAGAGAGTTTTGAGACAAGAGGTGCCAGGGGCAGGCGGGTTGGAGGCATGGAAGTGCTCCACCTTCATTGCTGTGAGCACCTGTATCAAGTCCGCTTGGTGCTCCATGACGCTTAGCAGCCGCTCTGTGCTTTGGTGCAGGCAAGCCGCATTCTGTGGCGCACCTCCTTTCACTTTCCCACCCCTCCTGTGCTTTTTGATTTTCATTAAGGAACTTCTGCATTACTTCATGCAGCATGTGCTCTTTGCTTCTATGTGTTCAAATCCTGATTATTTGGAGTCTTTTGGCTGTTGATAACAAGGATGGCTGGGATTTCAAGGTTGCATCTTGAAGCCAAAATGCAACACTTAACAGAGGCAGCGCTGTTCACACCAGACAGAGCAGTGATTCAGCCATTCTTAAAGAAGACAAGCATAGACTACACAATAGCAGAAATTGCCCATCCCAAAGGGAGCGCACGTAACCCACTGGATCCCCAAAATGGTGAGTAAGCACAGGGGCAAGGGGGACTGATTGTTTCATGGCTGTACTGTCCTCTGGGGTTCTGTGCCTTGGGGAGAGCCAAAAGCTGCAGGGGGCCCCTATACTGAACACTATCCTCACACTTTCCAGTGGAGAGTTCGTCCTGGAATATATCTCGCTGCTGAGGGTGACCTGGGAAGCAAGGGAAGGTCATCTACTACAATGTGGCTTCCGCCCTGGCCCATACGCAGCTGCCTGTCTGCAACAGGCCCCCCATCATGACACAGTGGTGCGGATATGTTAGCCTGACTGGGACAAGGAGCACAGTAGCTCTGCCAAGAAACCTGCACAAGTGCATTGCCCAGCTTCTGCATGAGACCTTTGAAGAGATCAGTAAGGCCGATTACCATGATGTGAGAGAGCACGTCGATGCCCTCTTCCTCAGCTAGGCAGCTCTAGCCCTCCTCGCCCCAAGAGCCTGCACCGAACAACTTCCTTGCCAAAATAAAAGCCACTACTGGGCACCTCCCTTGGTGTTTGTTCTTCCCCAAGCACTGTCCGCTGTAAGTGGCTACCTTCCTCCTGGCTTGAGAACAGCTCCTGGATGCATGTGTCTCCCTCCTCCTCAGCACCCTTGCTCCAGATTTTCTCCTCCATCTGCCTTGTTGAACAGGGCTCTGAAGTGTCCAGGGTGGTCTTCAGAGTGGAAGTGGGGTCACCCCCAAATATAGCGTCCAGCTCTTTGTAGCAATGACAGGTCGTGGGGCAGCACTGGAGTGGCGGTTTGCCTCATGGGCTTTGTGGTAGGCATTCTGCAGCTCCTTCAGATTAACCCTGCACTGCAATGTATCAGCTTCCTCCCCCCAAACACTGATGAGTTCCAGCACCTCGGCATTGCTCCATACTGGGGATCGCCTGGCAGGCAGGCATGGTCATCTGGAAAGATTTGCTGAGAGTACTCCACGCCTGGCTGAGCAAACAGGAAGGGGCTTTTCAAAATTCCCAGAGAAATTAAAGGGCAGGTTTGATGGTTGGTCACCTGAGGGTAGAATTCAAAGTGATGGCCAGGCTAGAACAAGCATTGTGGGGCACTTCTAGAGGCTGATCAGAGCTCATTCGCAGACCAGGGCGTCCATACTGGCGCCGCGACACTCCAGCTGGGGCGCAGCACGCTTTATGCTTCCTGTGTAGGTGGATTACCAGGAGCCCTCCAGCCACAGAGTCTGGGTGCTCTACGTGCCTTGCCAGTGTGGACGCATCATGAGTTAGGGTGCCCAGGGGTGCTTTAATGTGCTCTAACTCGCAAGTGTAGCCATACCCTGACTTGATAGTAGAGCATCAGGGATACCTCCACAGAAACAAGGAAACTTTTTTTAGAGATAAGTCAGATATCCCAAGTTTGAGGAGGGACATAAAACTGTTCACTGGACCTATAACTTCATTCAATTTCTTAGAGGGGTCTATCCAAACACCAGAAGCTATGTTCAAAATCTCTTACTGAAAGAATGGACAAAACCATCATACTTCCTATTGGACCTGTGTGAAATTTTTTGGCTGAACCTTTTTTCAGTGAAAAATACAGATTTGGGTCAACTGATACATTGCACAAATTTGTGTCGGGGGAAAATACAATAAAAATTCTAAACAAATCAAGTTGCTTTGTTTCATTTTTTAAATTAAACATTTTAATTTTGAATTCAAAATGACTTTTGATTTTAAAATTTCATTCAATATTATTAAGTAAAAGGTTTAAAAACCTAAACAATGAAACAGTTTTCTCCAAATTTTTGCTATGGCCAGGGAACCAAAAAAATCAGTTATTTCCAATGTGCATCACCAGTGGTTTGTTGACTGAAAAAGGATGGGACATAACATTTCTGTACTAATTATAGAGAAATAAAATATACAATTATACCTGGTAACTAGAACCCAAGAAAGACCAGGTGGCTGTTACAGAAATGAATGGCTGATGATACTTGAACACATCAAATCTTATAACCATGGGTTCATGAGAATGCCTGGAATCTCACTATATTTGTAACACCAGGAAGATGCTAAGTGTCCCCTTTGGGTTGACAAATGGATCAGCATTCTTCCAAGTGTTTGAGAGATTTCTCTTAAAGCTACTGTAAGAGATCTGCTTCTCGCTCCACTTCAAAAACAGGCAGGAGACTCTTCTGTGACTCACCAGTGCTCTTTATTCACACAGTGCAAACCCCACCACCTGCTATGTACAGCTCTAAGAATGCTAGCTTAGTACTTTACAGCTCAGGGAGATCAGGCTACAGCTCAGGAAGACAACTCCCTTCTTCCTGACTCACAGGGATCCAGAGGCTATATTACTCCTCCCTCCTGCTTCCCTAGCCTCCTTCTCTCTACTCCTCCACCACACTCCACACTGGGCTTCCTTCCTGCCAGGCTTTTATATCCCCTGGGAAGGCTACCAGGTGTAATCCCTTTGGCCCTAATTAGCCAGGGCTGCACTCTGCTAGCTAATCAGCCTTCCTAGCTGAGGGAAGCTGCTAGCAGAGGCTTTTCTCCCTTAAAGGGCCAGGCCCGCCCTGCCACACAACATATAACCCAATTTTAGATGACATACTAGTTTATAGCAAGGGTTTTGACTATGCATGGAAGACGTAAGGAAAATGCTCAGCTGACTGTGAGACTGTGTGGTGAAACCCAGCAAGTAAGACCACTTTACAAGGTTAATCAAGGAATCAAGCTGACTCTCAAAAAGTGGTTGCCATTCTACATTTGAAGCAAAAGAGACCAGAGCTCATCGAAGACATAAAAAAGCTAATAGGTTTTTAAAAACATTATTCTGGTTTTATTAGAAACCAGCAGTGCTGTAATGAGAATCATGAGGGTGGCTGCATGGGAGCAGGAAAGCTGACCTAGGAAGAAAAAGGAGGAGTAAGATTCATTGTGAAAATATGAGGAGACAACTGAGCCCTTCAACATGACTGGGAGATTTGCCCTTTATGGGTAAATTGATGGGCAGCCAGAGACTCCCAATGGAAAGGGAATTTAGGGCAAATTCAGAGAGGAAGGAGCTCTGTACAGAAAGGGGAGCCAGGAGAAATGACTGTGTGCAACCATTTCAGCTTTCTTGAAATAAAATTCTGGGCTCGTGCATTTTTGCAAATAAATGTTTCTAGGCCTGTTCATTTCTCCCAGCTCTGTTTCTGTTCAGAGTGCTAGATCGGCATTTTCTCCATGTTTTACTTTTCCATTGCATGCAATCTACAGTAATTTGCTGTTTCAGTTTCTGTCTCTTTACTAGTTTTGTGCCTTTCTTTTCTTCTAATTCCTTTTCTCAAGATGATGATTGCAATGCTTTTAGATTGGAGCTATTATATGGTAGTTTTGCAAGATGGAGAACTGAAGTGTTTGAAACCAATATCCATTTGTTCTTTGTCAACAGTCTCTGTAATCTTCTTGAGCAGGCTTTAGAGCGCACACAACTTGCTTTTGCACTTGGAAACTGGGAAAACCAATGTGCCACTAAAATTTAAATGTGGATTGCATAATTTCATTATTATACTCACAATGGATACAGTTTTTCTGCATTTCAGACATAGTCACACCTGGACATTTGAACACGCTTTTTGTGCACGCAGTAAATGGCAAATCTGCATAACTGCATATTACACAGCATAATACGTCTCATTAGCTTTATTAAAGGTAGGCTAGGACTGGGAAGAGGATTAATTAGAGAACGTCAGAAACACAATTAGTAACATGCTTTTCTCATGGCTTTCATTTTCTCTGGCTTCTTTTTTGTGTGTGTGTGTGTGCTAATTATTTCACATCTTTTTAAATGCACTTTAATTTCAATTTAACTCTCCCTGGGCATGCAAACTTGGCAAGTGTTTTTTAAAAAAGATTGATTGACAGGAGTTTCCAAACTGTCACAGTCCTAATTAATACCTTGAATATGTATCTTTCTGAAACCTGAGACACTGTGCGCTGCAGCGAAATCCTGGATCTTGGATTTTGAATGAGGTTTTTCTTTGACAGCTAATATGGAGTTATCATAACTTTTCTTTCCTCAGGCTTGATATCCAACTCTCTCCATCACATTTTAGTTATAAATGAATGTAGAGTTCATGATGACAACACTAGAAGATGAAGCCTTCGGAGGCAGTGACAATGCAAACTCCTCCCACTGCCTGGCCAGTCAACCTGTGGAACCCCTTGCCAGAGGAGGTTGTGAAGGCTAGGAATATAACAGGGTTTAAAAGAGAATTGGATAAATTCATGGAGGTTAAGTCCATTAAAGGCTATTGCCAGGATGGGTAAGGAATGGTGTTCTTAGCCTGTTTGTAACAAGAGGATGACGGATGGCAGGAGAGAGATCACTTGATCATTACCTGTTAGGTTCACTCACTCTGGGGCACCTGGCGTTGGTCACTCTCGGTAGACCGTATACTGGGCTGGATGGACCTTTGGTCTGACCCAGTACGGCCATTCTTATTTCGATACCTTTCCTATTGTTCCACTGGGGATGAGTCCAGCAGGGTTGGCTTCTCACAACATACATTGTATATCTGGCTCCAGTTTGGGACCGGAAAACCCAGTCGAAAAGGGATCCTGTTGACTCCAGTCAGTACTGCTGCCATTGACTGTCCGGTTGGCAGAGCTGCCACACCATGCAGCAGGGCTGGCAGGCTCCCTGCTAGCCGCCGTGATGCACTGCTCCTGGGTCGGGAAGCAGCCGGCATGTCTGGCTCCTAGTGTTAGGGGCGCCCAAGGGGTCCGTGAGCTGCCCCGCCCACCACCTTCAAGAGCAGCTCCCATTGGCTGCATCAGGGCATGGGAGGAACTAGCGCGAGTGCAACTCGCAAGCACTCAGCAGGCGGTTGTGGAGGGGTCGTGTGTCATACACCTCTCTAGCTGCTGCCCAGCCAGCCCTCTTCTCCTCACACTCATTTTGTGGCTGGCCTCGAGTTGTGGTGCATGCCCTGCAGCAAACCACAGTCTGCCTGTCGCCCCATCACCAGCACCCAGGAGTTGGGGGTATTATCCCCATCTCCGAGTGCTGGGAATGTGGCTGCACTCCCATCCCCCTCACTGCATCCCTCCCTGTCCCACCCCCTCTGCACCCTATCTCCCTGTCGTTGCTACTGGATATTCTTGGGTGGTGCTTTCTGAAACTTTGCTTTTGGAGCTGCTCCACTTTGTATACATTCAATATTCACTGGCCGGAGAAAAGAGAAAGAGTCATTCTGTAGGCCAGTGGTTAGGGCACTTACCTGCAAAGTAAAATATTGTTTTCCCTGGTTTTGTTGGAGGATGCTGCAAAATCTAGGGGGTGGGGATATTAAAATTTTAACATAGCCTGCTTGCATTCAGACTTTTCACAGGATGTTAAATAGCTGTTTACAAAAAACAAACAAAAAATTAAAAATGGCCTGACAAAACATTCTTTCCCCCTCTCAAATCCTCAGCTTTCAGTTTCGTGACTCTTGTGTTGTCATATTCATTAGTTCGCCAGTCAAATTTTCACTGTCTTTGGGCTTGTGATGTCCCCATTCCACAAATTTTCCTGATACCATACAGTTTTTCAGCTTAGTTGGAACCTGAATTTTTAATGTAAAATACATATGTAATACTGGTGGGAAATTTGCCGACTAAACTCCTTTTGGCAGAACACTTGTGAAAAGTATCTGCTTTCTGTGGAGAATTTCAGGAATTTATTGACTAATCTGAACCCCCATAAACTGAAGCAGGAGCTTGGGGAGAGAAGGAAGTTCAGGGAGCCAATGGACCAGAAAAGGTAAAAATCTATTTGTGAAGGAGGAGTATGTGGGGGAGAAGCTAGATATTGGCAGCAGAAGTGAGCTATTTTGGGGAGCAGCTGGTATTTAGAGCTGTATTGACAGGGGAGAGGAAAGAAGGAAACTTGGTTTGCTGTGGGCCACTGTGGGAAAGTCATGGTAGTCAGGAGTCTGGGCCCCTCATCAACTTTGCTGGCAAAATTCCTGAATTAAGACTCACAATATCCAACTCTGGCCTGATGACCTTGTTTACACTTTTATTTATGTGTTTGGCTACATGGTGCCTTAGTTCACATCAGAGTGGTGTAAATTTTAGCCCGCAGTAGGGCCTCATGTATTAAGTGGCCCATGTGGACCCTGCTGGCGCTCATCAATAGTTTCTGAATGTGCATTTACATAGCACTGTTGAAATTGAACTACATTAATGCACACTAGGGAACTTTTAGTGCACACCAGCAGGGTCCACATGGGCCAATTACTGTGTGTGACATGTTAGTGTGCACTAGAATGTACATCCCTCAGATGCTAACTACAACACCAAGGTTGGGCAGGCCACTGTGTGTCTGGCACCTGCGGGTTTGTTAACTGTGCTCTCATGCTGGGCTGGGCAGAGTGGGATTGCCACCACCAAACCGTGCCCCATTGCCACTGGCCTACCCCCTGACTCTGGGGACCAACCTCCTAGTGCCATGCTCCATTACTCCCATGAGGCCCCACAAATATGTTTGGTGCCAGGTGCACAAAAGGTTAATCCAGCCCTGCCCCATGGGTCACTCACACCGGGTCTTCTGCATTGTTTTGTGGGTGGAAATATATAGGTCTGTTCCCAGTCATAAACCACTGATTTGATCCCCCTCTGCTCACGGCAGTGGAAGGGCCAGTTGAGTGCTGAATAAGTGTCCCATTCACTTCAGAGGTAGTTGGATCAGCTCCTAAAGGCTTTACACTTTTTGAAAAACAGAAAAAGAGCAACTGTGAATATGCCTTTACATGTAAAAGGATGACAGCATTTCTTCCTGCAGGTGATTGATTATTTGTTATTTATTTATTCTTACTGCTCTGATTAAAGATCAGGACCCCGTTCTTCTGGGCACTGTACAGGCACGTAATAGAAAGACAGGCAGCCTCTGCTGCCGAGAGCTTAGTCCCCGATCCACAAAGGTATTTAGGTTCCAACTTCTTGGAAGTTACAGTCGAATTGCAGTCTGATTTTAGGACAAATGCAATAGTGTATGAAACAAACAGATGGGGAGGGGAGGATGAGGTAAACGTAAAACAAGCTTGTTTTGCATAATAAGCAGTAATCCAAACCCAGTCCTAGCCCTGCCAGGGTACATTCCAAGAAAGGAATGTGATGTTCAATAATAAACAGGACTTCTTCACACAGTGACCTGCCGCACCACATGTAAAGCAGGGGGGATGTTGTCCAGGCGTGCCAGATGATGGCAGTAGTGCTTTATGGCGGGGGGTGGGGGGTGGGGAAAGAGGGGAGAACGAGGTTAGAAACTGTGGCAAAAAGGCAGGGGTTGGTCTGCTTTGCAGCACTGACTCACCCCCTGTAAGGACAGAAGGCTTTGAAGGTGCAGGCCCCCTTTCAAAGCCCCTTTCTCCATACAGCAGAGAAGGGTATCAGGAAAAACCTATTATGGTGAGCACAAAAGGTGGTAGGCTTACGTCGCAACTCATTTTGAAAGTGTGGGGTGGATGTCCAGTGCAGGTACTCCATAGTGACCAAATAAATAGCCTGGTAAATGACTTAACTAGGAGGTGCTGGTTAAAGGAACAGAATGTGTGTGTGGGGGGGGAGGGGTTGGGACTCCTCTGTTAGGAATGGGAGGGAGCCAACCTCCCTTTCTTATAGCCCACCTTGCCCTTCCTATAACAGGGGAGGGGTGGAAGGTGAGGTCCTGGCAATGGATTTTGTGGAAGGACCTGGATGGAAAAATAGGGGGGTAAAAGCCCTCTGGACAATTATGGAATAAACCAGGATTTCCTACACTGTACACTTTTATCTGTCAGGTAATCACAGTCATCAAATTATAAAGTTGTGGCCTGATTAAATCCACATCAAGTGTCCCCTGACCTTCTTTTGTCATAGCTGGACAATGCACAGTCAGCCTGTGGAACTTGTTGCTGGGGGAAGCTGTAAAGGCCAAAAAGAGTTCAAAAAGTATTAGGTAAGTTCATGGCGAATAGGTCCATCAATGTCTATTAGCTAAAATGGTCAGGGTCGCAGCCCCATGCTCGGGGTGCCCCTAACCTCTGACTGCTAGCAGCTCGGACTAGATGATAGGGGATGGATCACTTGATACATTTTCCTGTTATGTTCACTCTGACGCATATGGCATCTACCACTGTTGGAGGATAGGATAATGGGCTAGATGGACCATTGGACTGACCCAGTATGGATGTGCTTATGTTCCTAAAAGATATACACTGATTTAACCATAAGAGCTGCAAAAGAAGACTGTGATTTATTTCTTCTGAGTAGGATTTTCTTATCAGCATGCAGCCACTGTAGTCTACTTCTCTTCACGATGGGTATCAGAGTGCGAAAGGTCAAGCTGATAAATTACTTTAATGATCAGAAGGCAACTTCGGGGAGTTTAAGCATATCAGATATTGGAGGCTGAAAGCACTGTAGCTTTCTATGTAGCAACAAAGTCTTATCTTTCCACAGAGTTGAAAAAAAGTGAGCCAAGTTTGTGAGAGAGTAATTATTTATTGGCTTTGAAAAACTGGATTTAAACAGTGTATGGACTAGAGAGACCGGGAGGGGGGGGGGAAATGAGACCCACTGGGGTTCAATCTTCAGTTGCTTTGTCTACACTAGATTTTTTCTGGCAAAAGTTTCCTTCTATTGTTAGTGCTGGTGCAGCTGCACTGGTGGTAATAACCAGGGGAGCCAGAGAATAAGTAAGGCTCCCATGGGTATTGGAATTTTTATCTGTGTCATATGAAACCTGCTCTAATCGGCTAAAGGATATAGTGCTGAAAATGCCACCACACCCGGGAGTCCTGTCTACACTAGGGCTCTTAACATTGCTAACGCTGATAGCTCTGCGTTGCTGTTAGATATAGACAGTGAATGGCTTGTTTACACAAATAGCTGACAACAATTCATTCCTCCCCAACAAATAATTTACTAACAGGGCCTGAAAGCTTCTGTCCACTCCTGGCTGCTTCTGCAGGGAGCCCTCCATAACTCTGGTGTAGACTCTTACAAATCACTGCACAACAGGTTTTAAAGTGGAGTGACCATACTTCCCAAAGGGAAAATAGGACATAGTGTGGGGCTGACCTGAGTCACCCGTGCCCTTCCCCCACTTGCTCCCAGCCCCGTTGGCTCCAGCCCTGTCTCCCCCATGGGGATTATCAGTCAGCAAGAGCAAACGGGACAAATGTCCACTTTTTCCAAATAAGTCAGGATGGCCAGGACAAGGCTTAAAAAAGGGACTATCCTGGCCAAAACGGGACGAATGGTCACTCTATTTTTAAGGAGCATTTGGACGAAATGGGCTGGAGTCCCAGAACCGGTGCAAGCACAAGGCGACCTAGGCAGCACCATTTTTTGAGGGTGGCCATTTGGCGCTTTCGGCAGCATTTCGGCGGCAGCGCTCATGGCAACTGTGCGCTTCCGGGTATGTCCGCTGAAACGGCGCAGAAGTGAATGAGGGCCCTGGGAGCAGCCACCAAAATGCGGGCGGAACGGACAGGGGCCGTGTGAGCCGCCGCCGAAATGCCACATACGGCGGCAAAAAAGCTTACACCGGCCTGGTGGAGTCCATTATTTCAGGTATACCAGTGGTGTAGAAGTTTGATCTCAGTGATCTCCCTCCCTGGGAGTGAGAGCTCTCTCTCTTTTTTGGGAAGTCTTCTGTTTTTGCCATGCAGCCCTCAGAATCCTCCAAAGGGTTTTTAGAGTATCTCAGCCTCTGTCAGTCACCTTCAGTTGCTCTCAAGTTTCCATTAATTTGCTGATGGCATTGGCCAAATTACCTTTTTGGGGAGGGATGTTAATTTGTTCATCTTTTAAGTCCATGGAGAAAGTATGGAACAGAATACTAATAGACTCTTGTGCTGTTTCTAAGTGATAGCATGAAGCCCCTGAGACAGATCTGGAGCAGCAGTGGCTTTACCAGAAGAGATATCACTAATGTGGGAGTTTTTTTTTTTTACCTGGTGCTCTCTGTCATGTTTTGATCTTATCTATTCCATGTGGCTTTGAACACCCTGAATCAAATGTTGTGTTGCGGATGATGCTTTAGTTAGACAGAACTAAAGTGATTTAAATGGTTTCTCAACACAGCTTAAGTTTCTTGTATCAGACGGCCGTCAGGCCTCTTATTGGCCATTCGTGAATGTTACTTTCAAGAAGGGTTGCTTTATATTGAAGTTCCAAACTTCTAACTACTGACAGCATCCTTATTTTAAAAATTACTGTTCTGACACCAAGCTAATGGATCATCTGGAGACATACATGTTGATATATTTGTAATATCCAGTCTCTTAATCCCTCCCAGTGCTAAAAACACATAGTGCCATTTTCATTTTCACCTAAAATGGTTAAGCTCTGTCCACACAACAGCCAAATCATTTAATCAAAACTTTGCTCTATATCACGCTGTTTGCAGCATTCCGACATGGTTTCTTTAATGCACTTGTAAAATAACTGCAAATAAATGCACTTTAAATACAAACTGTTAGCTACTTTTCAACTACATGACTTTTCTTAGAATGGTGCAAATATTGTCATTTGGAATAGGCCCTATTTCTTGATCAAGTCTGTCAGAGAGCTTGTCTACACTACCACACAAGGTCGATCTATGATACGCAACTTCAGCTATGTGAGGAGCGTAGCTGGAGTCAACGTACTTAGATCTACTTGTCACGGTGTCATCACTGTGGTAAATCAAAGGCTGACGTGCTCCTGTCTACTCTGCTTGCACTCCTCGTTCTGGTGGAGCATTGGAGTTGATGGGAGAGCGCTCAATTTATCACGCCTATACTATACCAGATGTGATAAATTGACCCCCGCTGGATTGTCAGTGCCGGTTCTAGGCACCAGGGCGGGAGTGGCAGGGGATGCGGGTGAGGGGGGGAGAGTCCAGAGCTGGGGCAGCAGGGGGGTGCAGGTTGGCGGGAGGGCACTGGTGGTGGTGGTGGGGAATGGGGGGAGATCCCAGAGCTTGGATGGCAGTGGGTGCAGGTGGGGGAGAGCCCAGGGCTGGGGCAGCAGGAGTGTGGGGAAGGGGGTGCCTAGAGCTGGGGTGGAGAGCAGCTAAAGTTTTATTTTGCTTAGGGTGGCAAAAAACCTAGAACTGGCCCTGGGTAATGTAGACAAGCCCAGTAGATTTAAGATCAGGTCCTTATGGTCTGAGTCTTGTTTTAAATGTGAGCATTTTACTTACCTGCAGGTGCCCAAATAATACATTGATGGGTAGGATACAGAATATAAAGCTAGACAGATTGTATTAGATATATAGCACTTTCTGCTGAGCTTGTTTCTGTCTTAGTGTACCTGCTTAATATATTTTTAATGAGG
Source organism: Sternotherus odoratus (assembly GCA_032164245.1). NCBI lineage: Eukaryota > Metazoa > Chordata > Testudines > Kinosternidae > Sternotherus > Sternotherus odoratus. The sequence continues at coordinate 125,898,713 of JAVMKO010000002.1, read as the reverse complement.
AAATAATCTAACAGATTGGATTAGGTGTGTTACTGTGAACAAGTGGATGAATAACCATGAGAAATCCCCACTGGGAAAATTCCGTTTAAACTTCATTTTAAAAAGCCAGGACTTTTAAAATTAGTCCTGGACATATAACCGTTTCTCAGCCACTGGCTACCAGTTAAAGTATTTTACTGATAAAACCAGTTTTCGGGAAATAGGACCAAAATATTCAGTTCACATGAGCTAGTCTTTGTCAAATGTATCCTCTCAATATCCAAAACATCTCTCCTTCAAATGTTTTCACACCATTTAATTCAGATCAGATGCTTATGTCATTTTTCATGTATTCATTATGTTAAATTAAAGTAAAAGCAAACAAGTGATCAAAAACTAAGATAAATTAGCATGGTGGCCATAACAATAACATATATCATGATGTAACTTTGTCTCTCACACCCCATCCTTAGTTTATTGTGATCCCCCCCACTGTATTAGATATTATTGAGGCTATACGTTCCTTGGGACTGAATCTTGTCAATTTTTTGTCTTTAAAACATTATGGGTCTGATCTAAAGTCCACTGAAAGCAATGTAAAGACTCCTACTAACGTCAAGGGGCTTTGGATCAGAACCATGGGTCTGTATTATTAACAACAACACTAATACTGAGCAGATATTGAAACGATGTTTATTTATCATATAACATGTCTGTCGTATGAGCCTTTTTCCACTGCTGGATGAAAATATATGTAAGCAGTGTCAGGAGGAGCTCTATCCTGACGTCTGGTGGTGAGTTGTAGAAAAGAACTTCAGGGGCTGATCTTATTTGCATAGACACACCCACCCCGCCTAGCATGAGCTCACAGCAGCCCAAATGGTCACTTTGGCTGCTATGGGATCCCCAGTTTCTCTGTTATTGGGGCAGGAATAATAAAGTGTTGTTACCCTGATCATCTGAATCAAGGACTGTGGACATACATATACTTGGCCTTTGTTATGATGGAGGGACTCGCCATCATCTTGGTAGCACTCACTGGGCAAGGGACAGGGGTTCCAAAACCCAATTTGCTGGGGGGTGGTGAGCCTGGAGCTTGCTTGTGGGTTGGTTTATGAACCCTAGTTGTGGTATTTTCCCAATTTAATTCTGATGTCATTTACCTCATGTTATTAAAGATTTTCTGATACACTGATCTGTGCTTGTGAGAAGGGAAGTATTGCCTCTTTGAGGTGCCTAGGGGTGTGTGTAGGATTTTCCCAGGTCACAGGGTGGGGGCTCGAGCCAGTTTTGGATTGCGTTGTTGAGAGGGAACCACTATGTACTGAACCCGGCCCTTGCTGCTATCAACTTGGCCTGGCAGAAGGATTACATATATAACAGACCACTTTTGGTCCATGTTTCAATCACCTTGAGATTATACTACTGTAATTCTTCACTAGTTGTATTGTCGGAGAAATTTTTCCTGGCTTCAGCATGCTTAAAATGCTGCAGCAAGCATGTGTACGTGTTCCTAATGGTTATGGTGCATCACTGCTGTTCTCTGGCCTCTACATTGGCTTCCTGTCAGGTTTCACATTGATTTCAAAATGTTATCATTGACTTTAAAGTACTTAAAAGCTGAGATCTTCCCACATCATTGATGTACATGATTTTTAAATATCTTTATAGGCTTTGGGTGGGATTTTCAAAGGGATTTATGTACCCAGCTCCAGTTGAATTTCAATGCAAATTGGGTACCTAACTCTTTTAGGTACCTTTCAAAATCCCAGTCTTCAAACCCTTCATCTTTATCCACAGGTTTAATTTGAATCTTAAGTTTATACCATTTTTGACTTCATTAAGGGACTGCATCCTATTTTTTAAACTCCATGAAATAAGGGGACTATTTTAGGTTGGATTTAGGGGCTGTAGTTTATGACTGTAAAGAGAATAGTTACAAGGTACATAATGGATGCCATGTTTGACTATACTTTCAGTTGTTTCCATCTGTAAATTCTCTCATCTGTTGCTGTTTATTTTAACTGAAAACTCAGAAAACTATTAAGATTTTGTTTCCTCAAAATAATATTATTGATCCAATAGTTATGAAACTGAATTAACAGAAGAGGCATTTTAAATGCAATCATAAACAGAAGGGTAATATCATCTTTGGCTAAGATCAAGCTTTCCTCTAGACCAAAGAATCAAGGGACCAAAGGGATGAAGATGAGAAAATGGATACAGAGCCTTAAACCCAGGGGAGAGAGAGACTGATTACCCCATGGCAGGCTCAAAACCTCTCTTTGCATAGTAGAAAACCTTTTGTATGGAATTCCATTGCCTGGAGCTTAATCCATTGGTTAGCTGTAGGGGCATATTGTGAATAGTAAAAGAAGTAGCGCAGTTAATGATGCAGAGTTAATTCTCTGCTGTCTCTGCATTTTGCCCCTTCCCTCTCTGTGAGAAGATTGCATATACAGAAGAGGAAACAAGTGGAAAAATGCCTCTCTTGTAGCTGTGCTTCCAGTGGGAACCAGCAGGCTAGGGAGCTGCACAGAGGGGACAGCTCCCTTTGCACAGGCTTTGAGAGCAGCAGGGATGGCACTGGGTTACTCCAAAGATCTGCACAGTTTCTAGGGTGCTTTCTCTGCCTTGTCCTCTCTGAGAGGAGAGGAGAGCAGATATCTCTTCAGTAATGTTTTCAAAGTCCTTGAGTGCATTTCCCATCTTAAATTATCCTTAGGGAGGGATCTTTTAATAATCATAGAATCTCAGAGTTGGAAGGGACCTCATGAGATCATCTAGTCTAACCCCCTGCTCAAAGCAGGACCAATCCCATTTTTGCCCCATATCCCTAAATGCCCCCCTCAAGGATTGAGCTTGCAACCCTGGGGTTAGCAGGCCAATGCTCAAACCACTGAGCTATCCCTCCCCTAGCATCTTTCTTCCTCAGACAAATATTCTCAACACTGAACACCTAAAGTTGAGCATCTTTTTCCATATTCCAAATATTTTTTATTAAAAACAGGTAATGCTATTTCTTTTAGGCACTCCAATACTAAATTATTAGCTCATTTTTGATCAGTACAGTTAATTTTAAACAATTGTTAGTATGGAAAGGAAATCTGATATGGAGGGTTGGATGGTATATTTTGAGAGGGCATTGTTTCACTACAGTCATACTTCATTGGAAGTAAATTTTAATCTTGCTTTCTGAACAGGTACAGATTCTGGTCTCTCTAATAGTTCATAATATGTTCCAAGTTATTGAGGTTTTGTATTTATATAAATAAGTGAAAAAGGGTAAGAAAAATGTTGTGTCATTGTGTAGTATACAGTATGTAGTTTACTTTGTGAAAAACAACTCTGCTTTTTCCTCCCTCTCCAAAATATAGTTGACAGGTTATTTATAAAAACACATCTTAGGCGAGTAATTCCAACCTCAAATCTCTATATTCCTTTATGTGTCATTTCCCCCCCTAAAGGCTGTTATCAAAATAATCTAAATCACTTTCTTTATATTAATCAAAGAATTACAGCACTTAAATTTGTAGTTGTCACTCACATAGTGTGTGCCTAAAGCATTTTGGAATTGTTTTGTGTGGTCTTTTCAATCATTGTGGGGCTTTTTCTCAAGACATTGTCAACATGCACAAAAAATGGGATCACAATTGTAATGAATTTTATTCCTTTGGGACTTCTAAGGTAAGGTGTAATCTGATCTCCAAGAGATTTAACAAAAACAGTCATTGTTTCAGACACTTTAACATTCAGTAGAGTCAACAACTGTTCAGTGTTAGGACATTTTCCCAGCAAATTGAAAAATAACAAAAACAAGAATGGTCCAATCGGTTAAGAAAAAACAAATGAAATCTGTAATAGAAACATCTTCATAAGGCAATTCCTGTTTTGCCTAGTAGGGAGTACATGGCTTTTAAACATCCAGAACTGTGAAAAAGGTTGAATTGCACAATGCTTGACACAATGGAACAGATTTGGTGGAGGGTAGACAGGAAGCTCATTTAATGGGCAAACTCATTAATTAATTTAGTATTATTGAGGTCTTTCCGCCATTTAAAAAAGATCCTAACATGTTATATTCAGGAATCTCCTCAGTAGCAGCAGAAATGATGGGCCAAATTCTGCTATCAATTACACCAGTGTGAGTTGTGTAAGAACTAGCAGAATTTGTCTCATTGTTTTATAACATACATTTTGAGGTGGAAGCAGAACTCTCAGATGTTTCTGTGAATAAGTTGAGGAATTAGATTGTAAAGCAGACAAAGTAGTATTTAATAAACTGTTAGGGTGACCAGACAGCAAATGTGGAAAATCAGGACATGGGGTGCGGGGTAATAAGAGCCTATATAAGAAAAAGACCCCCAAATCGGGACTGTTCTTATAGAATTGGGACATCTGGTCACCCTATATATAAACAGTGCAATCTCAAGAGATTTAATTCTGATCTTTCTTGCAAAAGTCTGTTACACAATGTTAGCTTTATTTACATTACCATATTTACAGTATATAACTTAGGCCTTGGCTCATAATTAATATATCTAGCATTTAGAAACTGATTTCTATTTTCCAAAAGTTGAGCAACTATTTATCTATTATTAATGAAAGTTGGTTACTATTTATACAGCCAGTCACATATAGAATACTTATCTGTGATGTATTTTGTCTTCAAATTGTATTGTATCCTACTTTACTGCATACAACTAACTAATAAAGTCATCACGGCAGAAAAACCTAAGAAGGAATTATGCTTGGCTTTGGATGAGTACATTGCAAAAAGTGGAAGTATAAATTAAGGAAATAAACATGTACCTTTTTCTTCATTTTATTCAAAGGATGGCCCTAATCCTTATGTAATTTTTTCCACTCTTTTGACCACCCTATTAAAAGTGGATGCTATTGCTTGATGCCTATTTTTTTTATTCAGTATGACAGTGACCAAGAATTTCATTCACAACAGGAAAGGAGTCAAAACAAGAAAGAAAGGGTCAGTTTTCTCTGGTTACTTTCTATTTATTTACAATAAAATTTACAGAAATTTTGCAACATTTATTTACTCTCTAGTTTTCAAATGGTTTATTGACAAAGTGATGGACTGAGAGATTAGCACAATGGGAAATAACTTTCAAGATGACTGGAATATGTGTCCTTTGTCTGGAGATAGTTTAGATTTGAATCCGGAGGCTAATAGGTTGGCCGATCCCCAAATCACAAACGAATAATACAAGTGGGTTATTATAGGGCGAAGAGTTATGTGCAAGTTCTTCTTCCCAAACAAAACAGAGGAGCAAAGCTAAGAGGAAGAGAGACCTGTTCATGGAATAACTTGCACTTCAATGGAACTGAGAACGTGCTTCCATACTGATGATTGAGGCTGTTATTTCTGAGAGGTAACAAAGAGTCCTGTGGCACCTTAAAGACTAACTAAAATATTGAAGCATAAGCTTTCGTGGGCTAATACCCACTGGTATTAGCATATGAAAGCTTATGCTTCAATACTTTAGTTAGTCTTTAAGGTGCCACAGGACTCTTTGTTACCTCTGCTATTCCAGACTAACACGGCTACCTCTCTGATTCTTATTTCAGAGAGTTTGCCAATTGCTCTGTATCCATTTATCCAGTCCCACTACCAGATTATTTTGCTAAAACACGGGCATTTGTTTGATATCGAGTGAGATAATAGGGGGCATCCAAGTCTTCTGTTTTCTTGCAATGTGAAGTTCATGAAACATTGTCTGAGAACTGAAATAGAAAGTTCATTGTAGTATGAATATCACTTAGTCAAAATCCTTCTCTGCATTAAATACAAGAACTTGTAAGGAAATAACATAATGCATAATTTGTAGCATGTTTAATATTATTCACTAATCCTAACCAATCCATGTAATATTAGAGTTTGAAAATATCTTCATTATGAATCTCGTTTCAAGATTTTGGAGTCAGATCAGTTGAAAAGACTTTCAACTCTCCAGTTCTTTATTATTTTTGAGAATTACTGTGGTGATGGCTTCTTTGGTCATTTCATAGAAGATCCCTTTAGGGAAAGAGCAGCTGAACATCTGAAATAGCGTAGGCAAAGATTTTCTCCTAGGACAGAGGCTCTGTCATTCTGGAGACCATCGGAAGCCTCAGTTTTGTTCATTGAAATATTTTTGTCCATTTGTTCCTTCTGTAAAGCCAACATTTGAAGCAGGTATTTGGAAAAGAGGCAATACATCTGCACGTCAACAACAGTGAGAGAAGAATGGGAGTACTTGTGGCACCTTAGAGACTAACACATTTATTTCAGCATAAGCTTTCGTAGGCTATAGCCCACTTCATCGGATGCGTAGAATGAGACACACAGTAGGTAAGATATATATACACACAGAAAATATGTAAAGGAGGAAGTTGCCATACCAATCGTAAGAGGCTATTTAATTTAGATGGGTTCAAGAATAGCAGCCGTCTTAGTCTGTATCCGTAAAGAAAGCGAGAAATACTTGTAGCACCTTCAGACTAACCAGTTTATTTCAGCATAAGCTTTTCATTGATGCATCCGATGAAGTGGGCTATAGTCCATGAAAGCTTATGCTGAAATAAACTGGTTAGTCTCTAAGGTGTTACAAGTATTCCTCACTTTCTTTAATTTAGATGGGCTATTATCAGCAGGAGAAAAAAAAACACCTTTTCTAGTGATAATCAAGATGGTCTATATCAGATAGTTGACAAGAAGGTGTGAGGATACTTAACATGGGGAAATAGATTAAATTAGTGTAATGACCCAGCCATTCCCCATCTCTATTTAAAAAACTTCAAAAACAGACTCCAACGAGAAGCTGCTGAACTGGAATTAATTTACAAATTGGACACTATCAAATTAGGGTTAAACAGATATAGACTAACACAGCTGCTACTTTGAAACAGTGAGAGAGTAAAGCTTCTTGTAACAGTGTAGAAGAGCATGTGTTATGTCCCTTAACACTTGTTCTTTTTTCATTATTCTGTGTGACAGGAGGTAAGAGGGTTTGAGAGAAATAGTCCAATCTTCAAGCAAAATCTTGAGATATGTTTCTAGATTGAACGATTTGATGACGAGGAACGATAGGGGAAAATTATGCTGGAGATGGTAAAAAAACAAACTTTGCTGTTAGTTGAGACTGCAGTTCTGGAGATTTATCTTGTAGCTTCACCCCCCTAAATATCTGCATTACACCAAACTTGACTAGTCTTGTAGTGACCGGAAGAAATTGTGACGGGCAACCACTAGGGGGCGTAGTTACACTTCTGAGTCAACTCCAGGAGAGTGCGTAATGGTGTTATCTGTGAGAATAGCCTTGAGCTTCTGCTATCTGTATGTGTTTGGGAACAAGTTCCCAGCTGCGTGAGTGTTTACCCCGTCTGTGTGAGAATGAATGCGTGGGAAACTAGATGGGGAAACTGAGGCAGGACTGCGTAATCAACAAGTGCTGAACAGCTTGTAACCAATCAGCTTGCTGCTTGCAAATGAGATATGAGTATGTATGAGATGCAAATGAGTATGGGTATATCTGTGCTGACATGCCCCTGTTTGTTGGGCTTCTTCTTTGGGCTTTTCTGGACATTGCCTGGGTGTGTCAGACATCTTGTATCGCGGCAGTGCTGACCGGAAGCCCCCAGCATGGAATGCCGCTCCCCTCAATAAACTCACCACTTTCCAACTAGCCACCTGTGTGAAGCCTCGTTTCTCCCGGCAACGAGATAAACCCCCTGCAACAAGTCTTTACAGTGTTTATTAATGTCAGCTGTTCAGAGATACATCTCCTTATGTTTAATAGGATGAGAAAGATCTCTGATAGGCCATACAGTCATGTTGATGCTGCTCTTAGTTAGTAGGTTTATTTTGATGGACTCATTACTTTTCTGTATAGAGTGTAGATCTCATTTGAATGTGATTGAAAAAAATTCTTGAATACAGCTTAAACGCTAAAAACATGGCCCATTTAGGAAGTTAGAGTTTCAAAACTCAAGGAAAAAAAAAACCCCTTTCAAGCGAGCAGTAACAATCCCCTCAATTAGCTCAACCTTTCAAAATATGGGCAAGAGTAACATTTGCCCAGCACACCCACATAAATTAAGGATCCTAAGATGCCCTCTGGCTCCTCTGTGCAAGCTATTCAAATCACCAACCCAAGCATGGTGTGGAGAACCTGAAAAGGATGGTGGTGGGTTATAGAGATCCTGGCTTCCCAGCTAGGATAGTAGTTCCCCATTCTGTAAGTATGGTCTACATTCTTTGTTCCCAGATGTATAATTTTAACTTTAGCCACATTGTTTGCTTGAACTCAGGTTAAAAAGTGATCTACATTGCTCTGAATCAGTGAAATGTCGTCTTCATTATTTACCACTCTCCCAGTTTCTTTTGTCATCTGCAAACTTTATCAGTGATAATATTTTATGTTTTGTTTCATGTCACTGATAATGTTAAAATAGGGCCTAAATCAGCCATAAAAATGTTGGTGTACTGTGGGGCCATGCGGGTACCCAGAGCAGTGCCGCTGACTTAAAGGTATATATTGTCTTGAAATGTGAAATAGTTGTGGGTGAGGACAAAGTCACAAAGTTCAGCCACCAGGTTTGCCGTGACGTCATCGGGAATCCAATATATATAAAATATATAATTTAACATATAATAACATAAATATTATTATGTATGCAGAAAGCAGAATCATTTATTCTTTAATATACTTATTCTTCATAGCACATTATGATTTATTTTTGTGATAATGTTCACCTCCAACGGTTTTTGAACAAATAGAAATTTTTCATGGCACTGAGAAATTAAATATTAATTTCCAGTTTTAGGCCTCAGTTCTCCTATCTGATGCATGCAACACATTCAATGAATGGCCTGCGGCCAGTCCTTTAAAAAAATTGGGTACGTTACACACACAACTCTTTGCTGCCATCATGGATGAGGGGATAAAGGGTGCAGATGGCTTGCTCACTTTTTAGTAACTCTCTAAAAAACACCAGTATACCTTTTAAAAAGGAAGACATAGGTCCAAAGCCTGCTGAATTCAATAGACATCTTTCCACTGACTTCATTGGGCTTTGAATCAGACTCCATGTTTCCTTCTCAACACTTTGTCCTCCAAAGGCAGGGATGAAAGTGAGCCGGTATGGACCGGTACAGCGTACCGGTAAGAACCCGTACCGGCCCATATGCAGCCCACATTGAGGCAGTGCTTTAATGTCCCTGCTCTTTTTGCCTCCCCTGTGAGCAGCCTTTAAGGATAGTCCTTTATCGTGGCAGTGCTTTAACGTTGCTGCATCCCCTCATCAGTGGCTCTGCTGATAGAGGAGTGCGAATTCTGCCACGCTTGCTGCCCCAATTACAGACACTTACCGGTATGTGGGGGCCAGGGCTGGCTCTGACTCCCCAGCCCCGCCCCTTCCACCTGAGGCCCCTCCCCTTCCGGGGGCAAGGGCCGGCCCCTTACCCGTAAGGGTCTATAGTTACTTTCACCCCTGTCCAAAAGCACCAAAAGAGAGCTATGTTTGACTTATTGAGCTTTAGCCTGCCTCTGTCCACTCTGCCTATGCAGCATCACACTTGATAATAGTGGATTTAGACTGCAGAATGGACCAGTGTCACAGTGATTTAAGAATAGTTTGTAATATATGGCTGTCATGGTGAGCAGCAATAGATATATATTGGAAGTTGCACACAATGAGATGTATACCTTTTGGTGCTCCAGTGTATTCTACGAAACGTGGAAAGACTGTTTCCATTTTTTGTTGCCTTGGAATAGGCCAGGTATCAAAGATAAGGGAAAAATCTTGGCCCCACTGATTCAGTTGCAAAACAGCAATTGACTTTAGCAGTGCCAGGATTTCACCCATGGTTCTTGTTCATTTACTACTTTTTGATTGAATGCAGCTGTACACTGCATTTCCAATTACTTGTTTGTCAATAAGAACACCATTCCAGACCAACAAGGCATTCACAGCTACATCAGAAGTAATACTGTATTATTGTGTAGTGCTATTAGACATCGTTGCATGTTTTTTTGGTGTAACTTATTCATTTTGGGAGAGAACTGGCTATTGGACATTTTATCAATTGTGTTCCATGCATGTGACTGGAGAATTGTTGCTACTGACATCTGTCATAAAATTTGTGCTATGGCTCAGAGAGAACTTTCACATCTGAGTCAAATTTGCTGTGTGTTAGTCCTTAAAAGCCATAAATATGGGTGCTATTACCTCGGTCAAAGTTGTCTTTCCTTCATATGGAACTTCTAGACTCAGGGATTTGATGGGAGAAGAGGGTACAGTTTACATACTCTTGTTTTGGTCAGCTTTCGGATCATCTTTTCTCCTTCTATTTTTACTCCAAAGATGACAAACAATTTCACCTATCATATTGTGGAAAAGTTTTCCTCTCCCCCTCTCTCTTCCTCCCTCCCTCCATCTCTCTGTTTTACTATTTTCTATACAAGTTTTAAAGTGAGATAATAAAGCATAGTTCTTTTTTAAAAAGGAGGGCCAAAGTTTGTCCTCAGTTATATCCATGCAGCTACATATGTGTGGATAGACAAACCATTCTATGTACCAAGTGCAGTAGTGCTACACAGTAACATGTACAATAGATATACCCGTGTAACCCTATTCTATAAATGATATTATCCTCAGTTACAACCATCCAGCCATACTGCTATGAATGGATGTAAATGAAGGAAGAATTTGACCCAGGGTCAGTTTTGTAAAGACAGACTGATGAAAATGCAGTAGTTTATTTCTTAAGTAGTATTGTAATCAGAGATTCTATTTTTAAGATTGTGTCATGATCCTTGTTTTAGAGAAGATATTTTATGGTTCTTTTGAACAGTGGATGTAAGATTCATAGTTTTAAGCAAACATTTGATACATACAAGAAAATAGACATATCTTAATGATTATAATGTTTAAAAGCGTTAATAGGCTTGTTGCTTGTGTTTTTAGAATGTATGCTGCTCAAATTAAATTCAAAAAGGATTTTATCAGAATAAAAGCCTCACCAAGTGGTATTTCTTAGTGTTTAGAATTAAAGTGACCTTCACAAGCTAATACATCAATGTAAAAGAAAAGCCAAGTTTGCCTTTTAGAGTTTTTCAACAGAAAGACTTATTCTGATTGTAACAAAGACATCCATAAATCTATGCACATATATATTGATCTTTGCTTCCTCTTAAAAATGACTCTGTCCCAGTAAGTTGGCATCTTTCATAAACAAACCAACAAATTATTGATCCATCATATACTCTAAAAGTCCTGTGAAGAATCTAGGTTGCTTTTAAGTTCATGCTGTACCTAAGGGAATGAGAAACTCTCAAATGAAAAATAGATATTTAAAAAGGAGCACATATAACAGAAGATATATAGCTGCCTCTACTTCTATTTAACCTTCTACTGTAATTCAATCTTTGTAGATCATATCTGTGTTGTATATACTAATAGTATAGGTAGCACATTAATATGATTCCTTGCAACAACGGTGAGTAATTAGGTTAGTTATAGTTCTGCAGAAAATTTCTTTGTGGAAAATGCTGATGTAGCACCTTTTTCTTAAATAGCAAGTTTGCACAATTCAAACCTTTGTTTAGCACACAATATCCCAGATTTGCTGTGAGATCAAGCTGGAAACAGTATTTTCTGTTTGCTTTGAGATTTCAGTCAGACATACTTAAAAAAATAAAATGGTGTGAAGGCAGTTGTTTTGGTGATTAACAAACAACCATGTATTAGTATCAAATTCATGTTTGATACCAAGAAGTGTTAGCGACAGATAGTTATTCAGTTATTCAATCTTTCTTTCTACCCATACTTTCTAACTATCTAGCCTACTAGCCAACACATCGATACCTGGGGCTTCACCTGAACTTCTTCCTCTGTGAACCTCCAGAGGTGGACAATACCCCCACAGGGAAGGGATAAGGCCATGCTCCCATTTCTACATTGATCCCAGTCTTTCCATTATTTCCCCTTGGGAGGTTCAGTGCCACCTCAGCCTCTAGTTAGAGCTATTCCTTAAAAGCACAGTCTAGCCTATTAGTTGCAGCTGCAGTATATTATAAGTGCAAAAACAGGCCGCCACTTGAAGCCTCTTGGAAAATTAGGACAGTGACTTTGCAAATGTTACTATCTTTTAAACACATTTTTCTGGTTTTCTGACAAAAGCTTCCTTGAACTTATTGCAGAAATGGCACCAGTGAAAAGGGGTATATAATTTTGCATTTCTGAGAACACCACTGTTTTATCAAGTGGATATCTCTGAAAAAAATCCCATCTAATTTTCAGAACATATTTCACACAGCATTTTCACACAGTCTCTGGGAATTGGGATTGTTCTCCTTCTACCCACATTGTTATATCAATTTGGCCTGCATTTAAAATGCCTTTGAATGGGATCCCTCTAAAAGTATATGAAATATAATGCACATTGGGACAGTTTGCATAGTCATCTAGCATCTCTCACTAAAGATCCTCAGTAATTCATTAATAAATAATCTATAGACAGTTTTTGTCACATCTTGACCCACTCTTCAGAAGCCACACGCTTCCTAACATTGTCTGCACTCCTCTTGTTGTTGGTATAAGCACACTTGATATTCATTCCTGAGAATTTGCCACCATTCTTCTCCTTTTTGTAGTACCCAAAAAGCAGTGTTCTTAAGTGCAGACTTTCTCTTAGTTGCCGTAGCTCTTACCTCCCACTTCTCTATTGTTTTAGTGGCCATTTTGCCTCTCTCTGGAGAATCCATTCAGAATTTGATCTCCTAGCGGTTAATCTCATTATAGATAATCCCATGTACTGAAAATCCTTCTAATGGGATAATCTTGTGAACAGCTCTCCCTCTGCTGCCTCCCCACCATTCTTTTGATGATGATCCATTTTGTAAATGGATCTCACCTGCATATACATATTTCACTACGCAGACTAATGAGGTTTCACTAAAAGTGCTAGCTTGATCCCTTGCATCCAATCTAAATTCTTCATCACAGAGTTGAGAGCAAGGCAGGCATTTTAAACACCAGAGCTAGGCATGAAAGGGAATTTCAAGGCTGAAAACTAGATTCACAGTCATGTATAGGTGGCAAAAGAAAGAATATGCCCCTGAAATATTTTAATAGTCAATTAGCAGTGACACCATTTAGGTAGGAGAAACAAACAAACAAATAAATCCTAGAGCTTCAAGGGACATAAAAGACCTCTGAACTCATGCTGAAAATTGTCCCTCCCTACTGAAATCTGAAATCTGAAACCTATTAGTCAGTTTATTATCAGCTTTTGGCTTCAAAACTATCTCAGAAGAGTGGTTAAGATAGCAATTTTACTGGAAGTTAAATATATGCCCAATCTAAATGCCATATATAAATATATCTATAGATATAAGTCTTGTACACACAAAGTTGTTAACTTATTATTAGGTTGTCAGAACTTGATTTTTTTTAAATTTGACAGATAATGTCAGGGGTGGGCAAACTTTTTGTCCTGAGGGCTACATCCGGGAATAGAAATTGTTTGGCAGGCCATTAATGCTCATAAAATTGGGCTTGGAGTGTAGGAGGGGTGAGGGCTCTGGTTGGGGGTGCGGGCTCTGGGGTCGGGCTGGGGCTGAGGAGGGTGCTCCGGGATGGGACTGAGGGGTTTGGAGGCTGGGAGGGGAATCAGGGCTGGGTCATGGGGTTTAGCCCCAGGGGTACAGGCTCCAGGCGGCGCTTACCTCAAGAGGCACCGGGAAGCAGTGGGAGGTCCCTTCTCTGGCTCCTACGTGGAGATACGGCTAGGCGGTTCTGCACACTACCCCATCTGCAGGCACACCTCTGCAACTCCCATTGGCTGCGGTTCCTGGCCAATGAGTGCTCTGGGAGCAGCATGCAGAGCGGAGCTTCCTGGCTTCCCCTATGCCTAGGAGCCAGAGAGGGTCCATGCCACTGTTTCCAGGAGCTGCATGGAGCAGCCACCAACCTTGCTCCCTGGCTGGAGTGTGGAGCAGGGAAGGCTCCAGACCCCGCTCCCCAATGAGAGCTCGAGGGCCGAATTAAAATGGCCAGTGGGCTGGAGTTTTTCCACCCCTGGATGATGTCAACGTTCATTCGTAAGGTTTTTCATTTTGAATGTTCAATTGTGCCAAATTATGGGTTTTAAGCATTTTGTCTGATTTTTATTAATTTAAATTTTCACAATTGTGGGAAATTATTGGGGGAAGTCAGACAATGGGGGGAGGTCAAATGATTATTTAATGACAGTAGATTTTGAGATTAAAATGTTTAACCTTTGTAACCATTAACATTTTTTACATCACGATTGACAATTTAAAAATCAAGACTGAATATCTTTCTAAAAGATAGACCTGAGGAAGTATTTTGGGGAAATTCTATGGCCTTAATATACAGGAGATCACACTAGATTATCACCATGGTCCCTTGTGGCTTTAGAGTCTATGAATCAATTAATCTATAACACTAATTGTCATAATCTCATATCAAAATATGCAAAGTAAATATACTTAAATCAAATTCTAAGTTCTCAAGAAGCATTTTTCTGACTTTGGCTATCTGTACATTTAGATTATTATTGATGGAATATTTTCCCTTTGTTAGTGCATGTACCTATTTTCCCTTTGTGCATGAAATTGATGTTTACTGACATTTACCAATAACAATCTAATCCTCAGAAGCCTACTTATCATAAAGTTTCTACCATATATAATAATACTTATACAGAAAAAATGTATGAAAAGAACATTGCGTTGAAATGTTTTAAGCATGAAAATGACTGGAAATGACTAGTTAAAATGATTTACAGAAGTGTATCACCCTACTAATTCATACATTATTTTAATGATATGAAATTTAACCTACACATTCCCTGAGAAACCTTAATTCTGACTTACAATACATAGACACAATCTTTTTCAACATATGCTTTATTGATATATCTTGGATTACTAATGTGTGGTTAGCAATGCATATAAAACTACGAGTTAAGAGCTCAGTGGTCTGAGTCCTCACATCTTTATTGGCTATCCAGACTTTAGCTACCATCTGTTTACTCGTGCAGACTTTATAAAGCATAGACAACTTTACCAAAGATTAAGGCCATAATTTAGAAGTAAGACTTTAATTAGTTTTAACTAGGTTATGTCCTAGTTTTTACTGGTATTCAATAGTGCTGATAAAATACTTGAAAAAATATTCTTCCCATGAATTATTCAACCAATATTGCCATTATCCATTAAATTATTTATTCAATTAATAGTATTCAGCCATCTATGAAACTGGTCAAATGCTGCTAAAGAACTATTTGTTGAATAACTATTTTGACAAATAAAATAGAATTCTTGTAGTGATGCATTTGACAAAGAATACTTGACCGGCATTATTTGACTGTATAATTTGAAGTTCTACAATCAAGCTGATGAAGAACAGTTAGAAACTCTAGACTGGATTCACAATGGTGATATAGGTGCTTAGTTGCCACTTTAGGTACCTAAGTGCAATATGTAGGTGCCACTGATCAACCACCTGATCAGCCTGATTCCCGACACCACCAAATAGCACAACACCTAGCTCACAATGGAATTCTCACAGGAGGCATTCCCTTGCCTATCTTGTGAGTCCTGATTGGGTATGTGCTCAGAGGCCACCTCAGGGCAACCTATTAGCTTGGGCCCTACTCAAAACACAGCAGAGAAGGAGGATAGTGCTCCCCTCACAACCATTAGTTGACATACTTCTCCAGGATGACCCTGGTTCAAATCACCACTCAGCTTGAAGTGAAACAGAGAGTTGAGTGCGAGTCTGCCCCACATCAAGATGAGTGTCAACCACTGGGCCATAGGGTATTCAAGATTGGGGTTTTCTCAGTCTTTCCTGTCCATCTTGGTTCACTTTGTATGAAATGATTAAACATTTATTGGGCCCAAGAGAAAGGGAGAATGATTCTGTAGACCAGTGGCTAGGGGACTCACCTGAGAGATCCAGTATCCCTGCAATGAATAGTTAAATAATCTATACAAAGTATTACAGCTTCAGCAGGAGAGATTGTGAGATACCCAGTGACTTTGGGGGTGGAAAACGGTTAAGTCTTTATGGGATGCCCTACACCACATACCCCTCATCTTCATCCTGCTATCTTTTACTTCACGCCTCCATTGAAGGGAATGAGACCTGCTGGGTGTGCAACACTTTAAAAAATAGACAATGTATTTAAGTGCTTAAACACAGAGTTAAGAGTCTAACTTTAGGCTCCTATTTTTGAAATTCTTGTCTTAATGTATTTTAACTGAGAAGGATACTGGATTTCTCAGGTGAGTCCCCTAGTCACTGGTCTACAGAATTAGTGAAAAGTAGGCATCAAAGGGGAGAGAATCTCACTAGTCCCTGACTTCTAGATTTCAAAGGGTTGAGACTGTGTGAATTAGCGGGGTTGGTACTGCCCTTTTTAAATAGTAAATGAGCATGGGCTGAGAGACCCTCATGGGTACAATGAGATTTGCATGACTTAGTCCTTGAGCTCTCATCACTTTGAGCTTCATTCACTAAATACATTGTATGCAAATTAAATAAATTGCAACAGAGTTAATTAATCCAAGTCAATTCATATTAGATTATGATAGATTATTATGATAGATTATTATGATAGAGGTATATAAAATTATGAGTGGTGTGGAGGAAGTAGATAAGGAAAAGTTATTTACTTGTTCCCAAAATAGAAGAACTAGGGGCCACTCAATGAAAGTGGCATGCAGCAGGTTTAAAACAAATAAAAGGAAGTTCTTCTTCACACAGCGCACAGTCAACCTGTGGAACTCCTTACCTGAGGAGGCTGTGAAGGCTAGGACTATAACAGGGTTTAAAAGAGAGCTGGATAAATTCATGGAGGCTAAGTCCATAAATGGCTATTAGCCGGGATGGGTAATGAATGGTGTCCCTAGCCTCTGTCTGTCAGAGGGGGGTGGTGGATGGCAGGAGAGAGATCGCTCGATCATACCTGTTAGGTTCACTCACTCCGGGGCACCTGGCATTGGCCACTGTCGGTAGACAGGATGCTGGGCTAGATGGACCTTTGGTCTGACCCAGTATGGCCGTTCTTATGTTCTTATGTTCTTATATTCTGATTTTTTTCAGTATTCAATAGTCTATCTTATTTAACTCAGCTGTTCAGGCAAGTAGTAAGACACAGTACTCCAGCATGTGCCTTTGTTAAACATGTGTACGCTCCGTGTACCATGGCTTCCCCCCTGCTGGTATGGGTATGATCCTGCATTATGTAGCATGTGGGCGCAGGCATCAGTACACCTGTTTGCTACACAGAACATCTGGTCCATAGTCAGTGTCCCTCGTGTATTTAGTGACTGACTGGCACTGGCACTCATTACAGTCATACCAAGAGTCACTTGTGTCTGGGAACTGGTGGTAGGGTGGTTTATATGTAACAGGACTTTTTAATTTCAGGTTACTATGTAGTTGCTCTTAAACTCATTTTTAATGTACTTGCTGGTTAAAAAAAACCAGTGTAAAAATAGCTTCTGCTTGCTGAATCTTCCTGCCTCAAACATTTGCTTTTTTCTGAGTAAGCCCATGTAAAGTGACCGCAATGGTGAATGGGACTGGCAGAGTAGTGCAGTAAGGTGTTTAGGAGCTGAGAAATATCTTTATTTTTCAAGTAAATTCCAAATGCCTTAATATTTATGCAGAAGGGAAAGTCTCCGTAATTGCATGCCCTGTTTAACTATTTTAAGATCAATTATCATTTATTACTATTATCATCTCCTCTCAGCTGCAAAATCCTGTTATTATCTCAGGTTTCAAAGGATAAATAAATAAATATATATTTTAAAAGCCCACAACTTTTAATCTCTGCTGGTTATTATCTAAGAGGAAAACCCCCAAAAATGCAAAGCACAAAGCCCTTAACATCTTCTTTTTCCTTGGATTAAAACAGCAGAACTGTAACTGCAGCCATGAGGTAGACACTTTATGGATGGAAAGCAGGGTTAGGAGCCTGCTCAAGTCTGGCCTAATTATCTACAGTATGTTCTTGCTTTTCTGTAGATATTGTTCAAAAACTGGAGGCCAATTAATTTTTATTCTGCCCACAGTCCAGCCTATTTGTGTGGCTCTTTTACTCACCCTGGAACGGAGAATAGTATATTTCAATAGAAGAGCAGAACATCACTGAGATAGCATAGGTAAGTAATATAATAAAGTTTACTACACCACACCTACATACTGTGATGTCTGCTGCAGTACAAATCAATAGGGAGACTGATAATATTTAAATTGTAATGTTGGGCAGGGAAATATTTTGACAGGGATTGGTCTTTGTAACCTTCTTTTGTTGTGTCTTCAGGATAATGTTACATACTACGTCTGAGCCTTCTAGTAAGGAGGAAGTTGGAGCCAAGGACTGGGCCATTGGCCTAGGAGTCAAGTTCTGTTCTTGGCTCTGCTGCTGTTCTCCTGTGTGAGCTTGGATAGGTCACTTCACCACTCTGTGCCTCAGTTTCCTTGCCTGTAAAATGGGAATAATGATACCAATCTTCCTTTTGGCTATGCTTTCCTAAAAGCTAGGGGTGTGAGTCCCCTGCTTGTGTACACGAATCCACACTAGTTCTTATGAGGAGCTGTGTGGAACTGGCATACTTTACACACAGCAGTGAGCAGTTCATTCCAAACACAGACTAAGCTTTTATGGGCTGCTTGTTGTTGACTTCTCTGTCTAAAACATATTGACTTTTCTAGTTTTTTTGTTATACTCAGGAACCCAAAAAACAAAACAGAGAATGGAAGCTACCAATCCCCCTCCCCTCCAAGAATTATAAAAGTTTGCCTGGTTACGCTTTATAAAGTGCTGCAGCACTAATCCCTCGGCTCGGCCTAGCATTGTGAGACTCATTGCTGGTGCCATGGCTGATATCCCTGCTGCAGGCACGGTGATTGCAGAACTAATAGGCAGTATGCCTTTGTTTGTTTTTCATTTTATAACGCACCCATCAAAAGTCCCTAGGTATCGTACAGAGAATAAAAACAATCCAGTAAACAATAAAGCCTCTTATTCCATTGCTAAACAATAACCCTCGTGTGGAAAAACTCACCCCTTAAAACAAAAACAGCAGAAAGGAAATGGGCAGTGAGCAGACTCAGACTTCAGTAGAACACCAAGAGATGTTACCTCAGCTCCACACATTCAAATCTAGTGGTAAATCTTATACGGTTCATACTGAAAAAATGAACCCAGTGACCAACAGCCTACTCCTTATTGAGACACCACAAATAGATGTTATTGAGAGACAGAGAATTATTAAAAATGATGGGACCATCAAGGCTATTGAAAAAGAATTAATGGCTGATATTGGAATACTAAGGATAGGTCTGGTGTTCATATTAAAGAAGGATGTTGTAACATTGGAAAGGGCGCATAAGAACCATGTAAATGAGTTGAGGGCTGGAGAAAATGGCTTACTGTGAGAGATTAAATGAGCTCCATACACATAGTATCTTGGAAAGACGACTGGGGTGACTTGATGACATTGTATAAGTGCTTCACAGGTAAATAAATACTGGGTACTAAACCCAGTGGAGAAGGGCATAATGAGAACCAATTGCTAGACACTGACATCAGGCCAATTCAAGTTAGTGACATGGCACAGATCTGTACTGCTCTGTATACACATAGGGCAGCACGTAGAGTACAGGCTTTACACGTGTAGCTACACAACACAACGAAAGGTGGACTGTGGCCACACTTGTCACAGTGTGTAGTTGTGCACCACAAAGACAGGCTTCCCAATGGGGAGGCAGTGGAGAAAGGCTCCAGCAGTGGAGAGCTGACAGAGTCTTTCCCTGCTGCCTCCCTGGACTGGAGCAGTGTGGAGTGGGAGGCATTATATGGGCACGTAGAGAGCTGTGTACTGTATATACCCTGGGTGTTCAGGTTTTATTCTACTCACCCGAGCCATGCCTCACTGTCTACACTGCTACTTATACCTATGCTAGCTGGGCATGCTGTGTTTGTGTGCCACACACTGTTGTAAGTGTAAATGCACCTTAACAATGAGAGTGATTAACCACTGGAACAAACTACCAAGGGAAGGGATGGATTCTCCATCTCTTGGTGTCTTCAGATCCAGACTGGGTGCCTTTCTAAAAGATATGCTTTAGTCAAGTACAATTTATTGATCTCAATGAAGGGATAAAGGTGAAATTTAATGTCTTTTGATATACAGGGAGATCAGATTAGATGATCTAGTATTCTAGTAGTCTCTTCTGGCCACAAAATCTATGCATTGTCTGATCCGTGAAAAACAGTCATCAGCAATTTGGGGAGAGTATGGGCAAACAAACTTTAATCTGAACAAAGGTGTATAGAAAAAGGTTATACTTTGTGAGCTGATCATTATGCAGAACCAAAGAAGATTTGGACAGACTAGAATTCAAGAGGAGATATTGGAAATATAACAATAGTTCCTAGAAGCAGGGCTTTCACAATTGCTCTTTAACCAGGAAAAGGACAAGAACAAACCCTTCCCAAGAGATGGCATCTGGACAG
Source organism: Sternotherus odoratus (assembly GCA_032164245.1). Taxonomy (NCBI): domain Eukaryota; kingdom Metazoa; phylum Chordata; order Testudines; family Kinosternidae; genus Sternotherus; species Sternotherus odoratus. Next base: position 125,878,174 of record JAVMKO010000002.1, on the reverse strand, counting down.
ACATTCTTGTAGTTGTTCATCTACAGCATAAGAGTTCATGGATAATATAATAATACAGGTTTAACCTTGACCATTTCAATATAACTGGGTGTATAACTGACGGGTCTGTAAAAAAAGAATGACTGCCACAGAGTTAGGCAAGCTAATTTGAGAGGATGAAACAGAATGTGTTGGCAAGAGAGAAAGAGGCCCTAATTTTATGATTTGAAGGAACTATCAAAATCAGAAATTCTGAAGAGGTTTTCCCTTATTTTCCTTTCTGTAACTTCCCAGGTTTGGACTTACTAAAAGAAAAAAATAATAATGCAGTCCTAAGAAGCTATGGGAAATTATCCTGTTTCCTTTGAGGCCTATGGCAAAAGACCTCTTGATGTCAAATGGAAGCACGTTTGGCTTTGCTATGGAAGATTAAACAATTATGACAGTCAGGTAAGTGAAGTCTATATTAAAGGCTAAAGCATTATAATATTGCAAAGTGCCAGATCACAACCATTCCCTGTCCATATGTGTAAGGGTGGAAGATGCAAGGTGTGTCACGGACAGAGAAGCCACTCCTTGTCAATGCCCTTTGGGGACAACTGTCCAGCAGCACCATGGCATGAATATCAAATCAATATTCAGCGAAACTGGACGAAGCAGGGAAAATTGAAGATAAGTGTTACACATAAGTGTTAACATAAGGTAAGTGTTACACAGACCGTGTTGGAAAGAATACTAAGATGCAAGAAATGGTGAGCTTGGGCAGATGGCAATTATACCTCGTGGAGATCCATTGATAGGGTCTGCTTGTATCAAGTACATTCAGCCTTTAACTTTCATGAGCACTAAAATCCACCAAAGTTTTGATATTATCTTTGTTAGACTTCAACAGTCTTTGAGGAAAGGAATTCTTTTTAGTACTGTAGCTTTTAGTAAAGGGATAAAGCAGAAATGTTCAAACAGCTTTAAGTACCTGTCTCAAGAGTGCCAAGTTTAAACCAGCATTTAATCTCTCCTGTGCTGAGACTAGAAGTCTGGGAAAGGCTTGTGTAAAGCAAAAGACTGTAAAGACTCGTGGAAAAGGAAAAATTGGTGAATTTGGGCTTTTGCTCATTTTTTGAAAAGATTAAAGTATTCTATTCCTCCAGTGCAGCTGCACAAGATAATTCAAGTATTTTGGGACTGTAAAGGGACTCAAATAGCAGCAAAATATGAAAAAAGTGAATTCAGAAAATTCAAAGACAATTACAAGAAACACTGGTAGCACCCAAGGGAACAAAGCATCTAGGGGAATGTCACAGGGTGAGGAGCAGAACCCTTGTCTTTGTTAAACAAAATGTCAACTGCAACTGCCCTTTCTTCTCTCCTTGCACTGGTGTTCAGGGGAATTGATGCAACATTTGCTTGGGAGTCAGAAGCAGGCTTGGAGAAAGTAGGAATCTACACTCATGAGTCATATATTTGGCTGAACCCCAAATTTTTTTTTCTTTTTTTTTTTAAAAAAAACAAACAAACAAAAAAACCATTACTGAAGTCCCTCCTCCAGCCTGGCGGGAGGGACACTGGACCCGGGGCCAATTAATTACGGGGGACAACTAATGAAAAAAAAAGGACAAGGGAGTGCGTGAGGGTTACAGATTTAAAACAAGGGTACAGGATGGGGACACCGAGTAGAGAACCCCACACAGCGCCCACTGCTCCGCGAAACTATCGAGGGAGCCAGTGGACGCTGCCCAGTGGAACTCTGCCCGGATACGTGACTGAATGAGTGACCGGAAGTAGGCCCCACAGTCGCACTGTACCCCCTCGTCTAGCATCCTCCTCCTGGTGTTATAGATGGTGGTTTTGGCAAGCGCCAGGAGGAGGTTGACGAGGAGGTCTCGCGACTTTGTGGGGCCACGGATTTGGTGTCCAAAAAGAAAAAGGTGTGGGGAAAAGTGCAGCCGGAACCTCAATAGAACCTCTGAACCCCAAATTGGTGAGTTTTTCCTATTTTATTTCTGATTGTAATAAGAATTAAATATACTAACCAAAACACTATCTCCAGGGGAAAAGAACTTGCTGGCTTCAGCTGTTCTTATTCGCTTTCTGTTGAGTTACTGCACGGTTTACCTGAGTCATATCATCATAACAGCTCAGAATTGTAGGTCTATTTAGATGTTATGAAAAAATGTATAACATCAGTGTCACTAAGAGAAATACTCCCACAGCGTGGCAATGGGAATTTAGATTTCCCCAAATGAATCCAAAGACTTTAAGATCATCCAGATTCTTGAAACCTTTTGTGTGTTACTGCTGAAAAGAAAAGAGAGCTAGTTGGGTACACTTGTCCATTTGCGTGTTTACCCTCTCAAATCATTATGGAGGAGCAATAAAAAAGAATAACGCGTTGCCATTTTTTTCAAATAGTCACAGTTTACAGGTTTGGGGCCAAATTCACTCTTGGTGTAACACCACTGCATGGGTGTAAATGCCATTCAGTAGGGGCCGGGGCCTATGGATCCAGAGGGAACTGCAAGAGCTGTTTCTACCATAGAGGAAAGAGGTGCCCTGTGAGAAATGCCCCTCCCTCTGGTTCTGATTGGTCTATTGGGGAAAGGGTGGAGATGTATCCAAAGATTTTGAGGGAAGGGCGGGGGGAAGGGGACGACCAGCAGGAGCTTGGGAAAGATGTCAATATGCTACCTTCACTAGAGAACGTTTAAACTGATGCTGGGGAGCAGATACAGTGGTTGGCAGCTCCTATGAAGCCAGACATCCTTGCAACTGTCTGCGTGCTGCCCTCTGGTCTTCTTCTGTGGTAGCCACTAGAGTAACTGGCCACATGTGGTGCACTCCTGGGAAGGCAGCTAGCACAGCAGTTGGAAACAACTGCATCTGCTACTGACAGTCAGTGTAAGTGGGCAGAAGAAACATGGGTGTGAGTGAGGAGAGTGGAACAGACTCAGATAAAAGTGTGGAAGGGGGTTAATGAAAGAATTGTGTGCAGGGATTGATAAAGAGAGGGGCAGTCACTGGGGATTGGGGCAGGAGAGCATGGCAGAGATTAGAATGGCCATTTTGGATGAATGGCCAAATGGACAGGGCATAGGAAACTGCTTGCAACTATCTTCTCCACGGAAGCCACAGGGATGATGAATTTGGGCCTTCATATTTATATGGGATATGCACATGATAGTAACCTTCACCAGATAATAAGAACATTTTTTCCCATAATGTTTATATTACAGTTAAATCTTTCAAGGTGGTGTGCAGTCCTAGATGACAGCAAGTACCATCAATTCCCACTAACTGCAGTAGGATTGTACAACAGCTCCTAGTGTAGAGATAGTCCATTATTTTTTGTCAAGGTCCAGATGCCAGAAAAAAAATAAACAAACAAACAATAAATAAATACAATTTTTGGTCCATCCTAAAACAGCTGGCAGTCTGGATTTGGCCTGCAGTCTGCCTACTGACTACCCCTACCCTCGTGTGTACACTACCTGCTATGAGAAATGTTTTCCTTCTATGAAGAATAGCAGTTTATGGACCACAGGTGCTAGCTGGAGATGAAACAAGCCTCTCTTACAAGACTCTCTTACAAGACTGTGTTCCCTGCAGTGAGAGTAGGTACCCAGGGCAGATTTTCTGCTCAGGGTGACAATGTTAACTCTCACCTTTCCTTCTCTTTGCCATCATGGGTTCATGTCTACACACCAGATAGAAGTACCTTCTAAAATTCATGAGGCAAGTGGAAATATTCAATGGAGAAGGATTCTTAAAGCTTTATTCCCATGTATAGATTACAAACAGCACAACACATATACAGTCTGTCCCACCACCTATTCCTTGTCCATAAGAATCGATGTGTTCCATATATACCAGGTACATTTAAAAAATCTTATTTACTTCACATACCCAATAGTTTAGTTCTATATTATAGACTTATAGAAAAAGACCTTCTAAAAATGTTAAAATGTATTACTGGCACATGAAACCTTAAATTATAGTGAATAAAGCAAGACTTGGCACACCACTTCTGACAGGTTGCCGACCCCTGCAACAAATAGTTGGTACAGTATGGTTACACTGTACAAGCATATACTTGCTCTCATACTGACGTATCGTACAACGGTACATCTGTGCGCACTATATATATTACAACCTACATACATGATAAAAGGTATGTAAATCTACTGTTAGTGAATAATTTAAATGATATTATCTAAAATCTGCCTTCACATACCCATCACTAGTCACAGCAGTGGATGAGTGGGGCAGTTATTATTACATTTGAATAGTAAGAGTTTATCATATTGATCCCTTTGTAACTGAAATATTCAAAACATTTTTACTAGATTATTTCAGTGAAATGTTACTTCACTTAAGTAAAGCTTAAATATTAATTTCTGAATGCTTTTTCTGGCTTTTCTAGTGTATTCTGTTCTTTGATCTTCTTTTGTAACAACATGATAGTCTCATATTTCAATAGAGAAACTGGAACTAAAATATTACATGAAAAAGTCCATAACAACTCTCTTGCTGTTTATTTCAACAATCTTAATTAAAGGAAAACCTAATCCTACAACAGACTTGTGATTTGCCTTTTCTTTGAAGCACAATTAGTTTTCATTCACATCCCTTGATATAGTGAGGGAAAGCTACTGGTGGGCACATCACTGCTGAGGGGTTCAATTAATACATCTTTTCTGAAACTTATCTGACAATAAAACCACACACACAACACACACATACTCATACACCCGAGAGTAAGCTCTGCATTTACTTTGTCTGCACAGCCATGTCTAAGTCTCACTTGGATGCTAGCCAAGGTCTCTAAAAACCCATTAAGGCTATTAGAGAAATTATTTCTCTTCCTTTGTGAGCTGGGTAAATTTCACAGTTATCATTGCAGGAGGAAATGAATTGGGAGTATATCTGTCTAGGGAAGGCTGGTCTTTCAGTGGGAATTAAGCCAAGTCAATGTAAAACAGCCTCTGTTGCTATTGGTGCATGTACTTACAAGAGAGAGTCAGTGGATGGCAGTGTAATATAACTATTGTGCCAAATATCCAAGGAAAATTCTTAGTGCTTGTTGGCATTTGTGAGTAGAGTCCTATCTTCTGGCAATTATGGGCTTTATTGGAAATCAGCTTTTCTTTTAAAATTATATGTAAACCAATATTTCCCATGTGCTAAACTTGCCTGATGCAGGAGAAGCAAAAGATTCATTCCTATTTAGGAGCAACATCATCATGGATGACGTTGAGTGTTGACCTTGTCAACATTATGAAATGAAGTAAAAAGATTTGTTCCCAACTTGGGAGTTTTGTCTAAGTAAAGGCTGCTAAATTTGCCCTGTCTATTCTGCAAACACTTAGTGGTTTTAAATTTGCATTTTGAATGAGGGGAATACCATTTCAGGAAATGCACCTGATCAAACTGAGGCTCTGTAAGAAAATCCTGAGTTTTCCCTTGAATAGTGAGGGCTAGTGAGTATAATTTATGAAGTCTGTCTGTGGGTGTTTGTGGGAGAACAGAACATTCCTTTGATCAAAGTCCATCTTTTTGAATATTTTGTGACTGAGTTTTTGATTGTTCACACCCAGAAGTGTGATATATTATAGGGCATAACATGTTTGTTCACGTTGTACCACAACTGTATGAAAAATGTCATACATTATCAAGTGAAACAGGCAAAATATAATTTCTGACTTCTCCTCATACCTTGCATCAGTGCACTTTAGGAGAGGAGCCATTTTTCTTTCCCCTTGTTAAAGCACTGTATACTTAAGATAAACCTGGCCTTACTGGCTTGAAACTCTTTTCTCCCTTGAAGTTCTGTTCTGCTCCCCTCCCCCATAGTGTGCTCTGTTTATATTGCCATTAGCTAATGACTAGTGATGTTCTCCGTAGAGCCCTTGCAAGCTGGCTCTTGGGTGGTGCAGGTAATGGAAGTGGGCAGATAACTCAGTCCTGTCTAGTATTCCTCTGATCCTGTAGGATTTCTGAAATCTCAGATACATTTTTTATCTTCTTATTTTGGCTTGAGTACATAACCTGCTCTGATGTGTCACCAGGGGTACACTGCTGAACAGGATTCAAGAGAACCGGAGAGTGGCAATTAAGGAAATACGAAGCCCCCATAGTTACTTTTCAATGTAAATGTGCCTGGGTCTTTTCAAGCAATGGGTATGTTGTAAGCTGTCTTACAAAACTGCTGATGTCACCTGGCTCTAGTAGTACCATGTTTATCCTAGAATGATCTTTCTCCCTCTCTCCCTATGCAATATATATTAAACCAGCAGGGTAAATTTCAGCTACCATGGTAGGAGGAAATTAACTGTGAAGCAGGCAAAGGATATACAGTACTTATTACAGCTGCTGCATTTACTGCAATTGTGGATTTAGTCCTAGCCACTTCTGTTCCCTCGAATGTCTATTTTTCTTTGTCTGTTCCTCGCCCACCTGTTTTGATGCCTTTATTAAACTCATTCCAACCAACTTTTTCAGTAAAATCTTCCTTTATATTTGTATAACTTTTTCAAAGTGCTCATTTTAATTTCCGCATGCAGAATTCTTTCCCCAGAATAAATCAGCAATTAACTGAACTATAGCAATATGTACTGATTTTGCTATTTAAATGTAATTTGGTGCTGGAAAAAAAGGATAATTTAAAAAGCAGTGTCATCACCTTCTATTCTGAAGGAGCTTAAGATATGAAATGGCTGAGCTGCTAGAAAAACTGGGCAGTCGCTTATTAAAAACAGCTATTGTATCAGAAAATTGGAGGGTAGAAATATTGTACCTATATTTTAAAGCGTATGTAGAGGAGAGCTGTGTAATTACAAAGCAGTGAAACCTTACATTTGTACTTGGAAAATTGGTTGAAAAAAGTAAAAACAGAATGTGAAAACATCTGGAAGATCATGATATGATGGGGTCTAATGAACGTGGTTTCTGCAAAGGAAAACTGTGTCTCACTAGTCTCTTAGAATTTTTTGAAAGTGTTAGTAAAATAAGGGATAAAACAGAACCATTTTAAAAAAAGGCCTTTAACAAGGTGCTGCATGAAACAGTGTTGTCAAGTCTCATGTTTGTGTTGCAAGTCTTTTGATATTTGATATTTGTCTTAAAGTATCAGCTTCTGGAATCAAGAGATTCCATGAGAATTTCATTTGAAAAAAAGTAGGTTTTTAGCTCTCATGGTTGCAGAGAGAACCTTGAAACATGAAGCAAATGTAAGATAAAGGCTCAGAAACCGTGATTCAAATTAAAAGAACCCCAAATTTTATTATTTAAAAACACCTCATGATTTTAAGCCAATCTCATAATTTCTGAGGGCTGACATGATTGTTGAATACTTGGTGTTGGCAATACCATTGGCAAAGAAACTAAGTAATCATGGGACAAAGTATTGTAATAGATTAAAACCTGGCTGAGAAGCAGGATATATAACCGGAATAAATAGTCCATTTTCATTATGGCAAAAGGTTAACAGCCTCAAGGTTCCATGTTATGTCTCATGTTCTCGTATACTTATTAATGATCTGGAAAGAGAAACCAAAATTTGCAAATGACATAAACTTGTTTAGGTTAGTCAAATCCAGACAGGACTTTGAAGATTTCAGAGGAACCTAACCAAGATAGGTGGTTGGGAAGCACAAGGGAAGGTGAAGTTTAATGTTAACAAATGCAAATATATTTTGCAGAGAAAAATTTGTACTACTCAGACACCTTACAGGGTTTTAACTTAACTGTGACAACTCAAAAATGGAACTTGGCCATCACTGTGGACAGCTTAATGAAGATCTCTGCTCCAAATGAAGCTCTGATCAAAAAAGTGGACAAAATGTACTGGCATAAGTGCTGAGATGGAGAATAAAATGGAAAATATTATAATGTCTGTATATAAATCAGGTGGGTGACCTCACCTGGAATACTATGGATAGTAGTGGTCATCCCATCTAATATATATATTCACTACAGAATGAGATTGGGTTCAGAGAGGAGTGATGAGAATGATTAATGGCCTGGAATACATCAATCTGAAGGAAGAATGAAAAGAAAGAGATTGTTTATTTTACAAAGGAGACAAATAAAAGAGATCTTGATAAAAGTATATAAAATAGTGAATGGTACAGACAAGGTAGATTAGGAACATCTGTTCTCCCTGTCTCATAACCAAAAAACAATGGGAATAGTCAATGAAAGTTAAAGGGGGAAAATTCAATATTGGTAAAAATACCTTTTCACATAATACATAATTAGAGTTGGAAACCCATAGCTACAAGATGTTGCTGAGGCTGTTAAATTTGCAAGATTCAAAGAGGGAATGGATTTTTTTAACGAATAAAAAGAAAATCCACAGTTATAATAGTTAATACTAAACAATAGTATTTGAAGGTTTATAAAATCTCGTGCTTCAGGATTTAAACCACTCTTCAGCTAAAGGGATTATGATGAGACCCTCCTGGAGGGCAAGTTATTCCATAGCTACTTACTGTGTGTTTTTTTGCATCTTCCTCTGAAGCATCTGAAGCTGGCCACTGTTGGAGACAGGATACTGGACTTGATGGACCACTGGGCTGATCCCAAATGGCAATGACTCTGTTTCTATGGGGGGAAAAATTCTGTGATCCTTTCCTCTCATATCAGAATGCTCTTACAAGAGGTGTTCCTTTGCTCCTGTTTTTTCTCTCTACCATGATTTTTTGCTTGGTACAGAAAAATGAATGAACCATGTATGAAACCATAAATGAAAAATAAAGGGAAAAGTGAACTACTTCTTATATAGTCTATTGCATTTAGTGCCAAAACAGGAAAAAAGGGAGGAGGGGAAAGGAGGAAAAAGGAAAACAAAACCACAAAGAAATCAAAATTTTGATTTTTTTCAGTTTCTTAGAAATGAAGCAAAATGAACATTTCACCTTGAAATGTAACCAAAATCTGTTTCATTTGCCATTGAGAATTTTCATAAAAAATGACAGGCTGTAAAAAAAACCATTTTTGAAAAAAAATTAAGTGAAAACATTTTCAATTGATTTTTTTTTGCCAACTCTAACAAAAAGCCAGGCTCAGTCTCAGGTGTGCTCAGCAATATAGTCCAATTGTGGCCCATCCCATTTGCCCAAGACATTACTTATGTAGCTAATTCATCCCTTGCCCCCCCTCTAAATATTGGCTCAGTGCTGGTCTTGTCACTCAGCATCTCCTAGCGTTACTTGTATTTTTTGTTTAGTGGGCAGGATTTTTCCCAGATAACACTTCTGTTTCTCCTGGGCTCCTGAGCAATAGGCCTTTTTCTCAGCCTGACCAAGCTGGTATCTTGCAGCTGCATATGCAACTTTTAAAGTCTGAAGTTTTTCTCCCAAGTGCCTAGCAGTGGTTGGCCAGATGAAGATGAGTACATCCAGTTGATTAGATTACTTGGGATAGGGGAACAAATCAAGATAAAATCATATTTTAATTGGTGACAGAACTAGTGTTTTAATTTAATCACAACAACAACAACAATAATAATAAAAGATATAAATCAACCCCATAATATTACAATAATCGTCCTGCTTTTTAGACTTCCGTTTTTGGACCTAAAAAATAATTGTAAGTGCAGTTTAGGTTTGGAGATGAAAATAATTGTGGATCCATTTTAGGATAGTTAGTGATCAAGTGTGGAATTTTCAAAGTTACTTAGGGGATTTGGATGCCCAGTTCCCATTAATTTGGCATCCTAGGGAGCTTTGAAAAATCTCAGCTTCAATACTGTTCTGTGTGCACAAGTACTTAGAGTAGATGCTTAAGGGACCTATATTGTGAGCTCAGACAGAATTGCTAACTTTTTGAAACTCTGGCCCCGATGCGTGTACCAAAGCATTAGAAAATCAGACCTATGCCCTATATGCAGGCACTTATGATATTACATATGAGTTAATCATAGGATAAGAAATGAATCATATGTTCTGTAAGTAGCAAAGTTATACTGATTTCCCAACATGGTTCTGCAATCATTGGTGGACGAGGCCTATGCATTGCACATGGGCAATCAATGCTTGGTCAAATTATAGGCTCTGCCAGCAGAAGCCGGTAAGGTGCTCTTTCTAAGAGTGGTATGATACAAATGTTTCAGATAGATCATATGTGCAATATCTAAAATTAAAGTAGTGGGAACCAAAAGGAAAAATGGGGCCACTCACACATATATCCAAAGATAATTTTTCTATCTAAAGAAGCAGGCAAAAAAGCAGACAACTCGTTATAGCTATGTAAAAATAGGGTTTGTGTGTGGTTTTGTGTGAGGAGGAGTGTGGTGCAGCCTATGAAATGCAACATAGGTTGGTAAATGTGTTGTGTTGTGTACTAAAGGTACTGTCCCTCCCCTAACCCTTTCAACACACATGGTGGTTAAAGTTAACAAAACAGAAAGAGGAAACCTGTATATGTCAGTAGGTGACTGCTGCTCAGTGGTTCATGCAGGGCACACTTAGAATTTGTAGAATTAAGATTTGAAGAAGCCTTCACTAGGATGCTCATCATCATTCTTCTTCACACTATATCCCTACTAATGGACACACTTTGACTCATGGAGCAGTGCTGTGATAGCAAGTGCTTGTTCATTTTAATAAAGATGTGCTTCTCCATGTTCCCTGTAGAGTGGCAAGTTCACCTGTCAGCTACTATAGCATGTGCTTCACTAAACACCAGCTTGGAGTGTACACTGGCAGCCTAGATAAAGCACAACTACTTGAAATCCCCCTTGAGATGCCAATACAGTAGTATTTGTTTTGGCAGACACGACACAGTTGTTTTAAATGTAACCTTCCAACATCTCTATGGCCCATGCCTCTGTGGAATCCATATATGAATCCAAAATCTTTTATGGTCACCCCAAGGGACTCTTCACCATGTATACTGCTGCTATTGACATGTATCCCCTCCCTCTCCTGGCAGTGCTGCTGCCACTTACTGGAATCATAACATTGGCATATAGTTCAAGCTTGTCCTCAGTGTTCCTGAGAGCACTATGCCAGTATAGCCACACTATCAGCCCACCATTGCTTACATAACAAAGGCAGGTCTCTCCCCTGCAGTGCATATTCTTGTTGGCTCTGGGGACCATAAGAGGAGCCACATTGGAATTATAACCTGCTTCCTTCCTACTCCCGGTGGCCTCTCTGCTGCCAGGCATAAAATCATTCCCCACTTCTCATTTTGGAAGATATATATACAATATATTTGAAGAAGCTGACATGGGACATAATAGAAAAAGCTCCTGTTACACAGCTACTGTGGGGTAATGATTCAGCCTTTTGCTATTCCTCTTGGACATTACTTCTCAGCTGGCAGTTTTCCACATTATGGGCTATATTGGTAGCCTATAACTTCATAAAATTATCAGTTTGTTCACTCTGCACCTAGGTTGCTAGGAATTTGCCATGGGAGCTTCTGTTTTGTGATGCAGAGCTGATAAAGAAAGTTAAAAAAAGAAACATACTTTGTTTTTCTGTTTTGTCTTATTGATTCCCTGAATCTAAAATAAGTCATTCACACTGAAAGCAAATGTTTGTTCTCTGTGTACGAGGAAAGATCGCTCACACTGGCACAGTCCTGCTCCTCTTCCAGTTCAGTAGTGGTCCAAAAGTCCTTTCTTTGTCTGTTGGCCTCTTCAGAAACCAGCTGAAGCTAGTATATATATCCCCCACCCCAGGAGGTACATCTCTGGTGGTGTTACAATCTGAGTTAATTTTTCTAATCATCCCCCACTATTCTTAGGTTATGAGGGGACTGTGGTTACCTTCCCCCATTGAATTATATATAATCCCAGGCCCACGATGATACATAAACTTAATATAATAATTTCCCAAAGATACTGCAGGAAATTGTGATATTTATCATAGATGCTCTTCAATGTGTATTGGTTCACAGCTTTTGACACATTTCTACACGTCATGTGTGCGGAAGGGATGCTTTCTCACCCTGGCACTGTTCTGCTGAGCTATTCACTTGGTATTAGGACTTGCTACTCTGCATATCAGAATAAATGTTGCTCAAGAAGTGTTAATTGACCAAAATTATGCAGACCATGCTGCCTTGCTTGGGAGATCCCGAAGAATTTCAGCCCTGTATTTCAGGCTTTTCAAGATTCCACCCTCACTATGGGGTTGGTTTGGATGATGGGATGGATGGCAGCCTCAGCAAGTTCACAGATGACACTAAGCTGGGCGGCGGGAGGTAGATATGCTGGAGGGTAAGAATAGGGTCCAGGGTGACCTAGACAAATTGGAGGATTGGACCAAAAGAAATCTGATGAGGTTTAAAAAGGACAAGTGCAGAGTCCTGCACTTAGGACGGAAGAATCCCATGCACCACTATAAGCTGAGGATCGATTGGCTAAGCGGCAGTTCTGCAGGAAAGGACCTGGAGATTACAGTGAATGAGAAGCTGGATATGAGTCAGCTGTGTGCCCTTGTTGCCAAGAAGGCTAATGGCATACTGGGCTGTATTAGTAGGAGCATTGCTAGCAGATCGGGGAAGTGATAACTCCCCTCTGTTTGGCCCAGGGAGGCCACATCTGGAGAACTGCATCCAGTTTTGGGTCTCCCACTACAGAAAGGGATGTAGACAAATTGGAGAGAGTCCAGCAGAGGGCAATGAAAATGATCAGAGGGTTGGGGACTCATGACTTACGAGGAGAGGCTGATGGAACTGGGCTTGTTTAGTCTGCAGAAGAGAAGAGTGTTTGTGTGTGTGTGGGGAGGTTGATAGCAGCCTTCAACTATCTGAAGGGGGGTTACAAAGAGAATGGAGCTAGGCTTTCTCTTTGGTGGCAGATGACAGAACAAGGAGCAATGGTCTCAAGTTGCAGTGGGGGAGGTTTAGGTTGGATATCAGGAAACACTATTTTACTAGGAAGGTGGTGAAGCATTGGAATGAGTTACCTAGGGAGGTGTTGAAATTGCTATCCTTAGAGGTTTTTAAGGCCCAGCTTGACAAAGCTCTGGCTGGGATGATTTAGTTGGTGGTGGTCCTGCTTTGAGCACAGGGTTGGACTAGATGACCTCCTGAGGTCTCTTCCAACCCTAATCTTCTATGATTCCATGATTCATGGCAGAAGAGCAGTATCCAGGACCTCAGGGTTGTGCCACCAGAATCTCTGGGGCAGGTTGGGTCCAGATCTGTGGAGACCATTCATGAGTTCATCTACCTAGGCTGCAAGCAGAGTTCAAATGGTCACAGAAAATTGGATGTGCTCCAGCTAATAGATCTCACCATCTGCATGAAGTCCGTGTCTTGCTGGGGACACATAAATGTTTCTGTGCTGAGACAAAGTTTAGGGTCTATCAAACTTGCTATATCGGTCAGAAACCTGGACTCTCTTACAGGCAGACTTAAAGTGGTTAGAGACATTCTATACATGCTGACAGTGGCAAATCCAGAGCTATAGTGGTTTGGCTTTGTGCAAAATACCATAATCTCACTGAGATCTTATATTTCTCCAGTCGCTCCCTATATTCAAAAGTGGCATTGCCTGCTCTTTGGCCACATCACTCGGACAGACAAAACCACCTCAGCAAATTGTGCTCTCAAACTCTCCATTGACGCCAAAGGGATGCATGCCTTGACCCTACCTGGCAATGCCTGTAGGGCTCTCCCAGAGATTCATGGGTTCCCAGGATTGAGCCAATTCTGCCAACTTTAAATGTGCTTTGCTGGAAAGCTTAGCTTATAAGATAAATTGTTTTAAACTACAATGTCTGGTACGATGCTGCCAACTATGTTCTCTCTGGCTGGTGCAACACTCTTTAGTAAACTATGCTCATTTGATGGTGGCTACTGACTGTGAACAGGGGTAGCAGAATCTGGTCTTATGTCAGTTACAAATTAATCACCCTGAGATAATTCTCCCTTCTGGAATCTGGAACAACAGCTTCAGTGTAATTTTCTAAGTGGATCTGTGTAGCCTGTTTCATAATTTCTGACTTCAAGAGGAGCCTTCTCTCCAGATTGTCTTTTCCTCTCTGTTAAACTGAGCAAATTAGACATATTCTGTGACAATTCTCCAGGGTCAGGATGAAGAATTACCCACTTAGGAAAGGACCAGTGCTAAGGAAGCTATGCTGCAACTCCTATTCCTGGACCATCGTGACTCACTATGCCACCTTGGAAATGATGTCTCTCTCTGAACTATGTCTCTTTTCCTTTTTATAAAGAAATCTTCTGCTGCTGCCCCTGGCCCTTTACCTTATGTGTAGAATTGTTCTGATTTGTCCATGATGTGGAAAAATCTGATGATATTTCATGAGGTTTGGTGTTCCAATTATAAAACTATAAACTAATTGAGAGCTTAATTATAGTAGAAAACAGATTGAAATATTGTAATTTCCCTTGCTGTGTAGTCAAGGGGAGATTAAAAAGCCAGTGGCCTAAATTTATGTTATTTGTATTTCTAGGAGTCAAACCTCAATCATGTAAAACAGCCACTAGGCCTGTATTAATGGGAGAGGCCAAGAGAACTGAATCTCAAAGGGCCATTGCCCTTAGGACATAGTACATTATGATAATGTGATGAAGAATAATTACCAAATGTGAAATATATATTGTCAACTATAGGAGCAAGCAATTCCCTGGCTGAAAATCAGGGAGATTAGACAAGGTAGTGAACTCTAGTCAGTCAGTTCCCTCAGGATCATGTGAGTCAGGATTAGACAAGCAGAAGCCTAAATTTATGTTATTCATATTTCTTTGAGCCAAGTCTCAATTGTATAAAACAGACTATAGGCTTTGGTTAACGGTACAGGCATAAATGACCAGAATCCCAGATGATAGTTGCTTCTAAGATGTGGTACAGTACATTGAAAGAATGTGATAAAATATTGTTAAATAATACATATAAACAGTTCCCAAGCTCTTTTAATTAAGGCAAAAATGGAAAAAGAGGATTAGCATAATCACTTTTTATATATACATAACTCTGAGTAATTTATAGATTATTTCTCATAAATAGCATCAAAATGGCTTCTTGTTCATCCTACGTCTGACCACATGATATAGGCCCTGCCAGTCAGGTATGAAGATCTAGTATTTTGTGACCAGTCCCAACCAATCCAGATTCCTGTGACCATAGAAAACAGTTTTGTGCTCAACTTGGTTGAGACTTTCCTGACGAAGAAAATTCCACAAAAAGCATGCCATTTTCACAAAAGCAATGTGAACTTTGACTGTGTTGTAATTTCACTATGATTATTTCCCACAGCTGTGCTTAACACTGTATTATTTTCAGTAATACTAAACATTAATATTATTCCTACAAATGGACACAATCAGTGTTCATTCCTTCAAGTAGTATTTTACCTGGTGAGTCATAGTGAAGTACATGGGACTATTTGTGTGACTAAAGACTGTGCATGTAAATGAGGTTTGCGGAATTGGACCCAAACTATTTCCTCAAAAAGTTTTCAAAACTTGGCTATTTTTTCAATATTTTATTTGATTTTGGTACAGAGGCACCAAAATATAATCATGAGACTAAAGACTGACTGGATTTTAGAAGTAATACTACAGTTCTTAAGCATAACTCCAACAGAATCAGAGAGGTGGCTCTAATGAAACAGTAAAAAAGTCAATGTTTCCTTTCCCTTTTGATCTCCAGTTTTTATGGTGTGTCCAGATCCTTGATAGCTTAGCTAATAGCCTTTGAGGACCTGTAAAACGATCTGGGACTCAAACCTGAGTTTTGGTTTTGTAAACTTTACACTCCCCTCATAACACATTTGCTAAATTCAAACAAACAAATTTGGATGTGAGCCTGCACAATTCACAGAAGTAGTTCTACTTAAATCAAGAATTTTCTGGGTAAGTTTACTGGCTTCAATCCAGCAAAGCACATAAATTTACTTTGTTGGATCGGGGCCTTTATTATGAAAATCTGTATATGAAATCTGAACAAGATCTGCCTAGAGATCATATCTGATTGTATTATATTTCTGTTTCAGCTCATGATAAACTGCAGGCAGTTTTACACTTCAGAGTGCGGTGAGGTCTCTTCCTGGAGCAAATGATCTGGCTTGTGGACCAATACGATTATAGTTTGCTAGTAGTATTTTTTGTTCTCTCTCTTAGGAAGGCAAATGATTTGGTTCTGGAGATATAAGATGACAAAAAAAGTGGTATAAGAATTTGTCAAATGTAATTTATATGCAGTTCCCCCCACCCCCATATACCACATCTCAGAAATGACTTGTCTCAAGTTACTTCACCTCTGGACATATCTATCTTTCTAAGGTAATTATCTGATCCCCCTACCCATAGTTTCTGAGTGCTTCACAAGCATTTTATCTTCACAACACCTCTGTGAGGCAGGGAAGTGCTGGTACCCCCATTTCACCAATGGAAAACTGAGGCAAAATGAAATGCCCAAGGGCACACAGGAAATCTCTGGCAGAGCAGACAGTTGAACCCTAATCTCCAGCTAGCATCCTGACACTGGACTATCCTTCCTTTCCATAGCCGCCTTTTGATACGTGTAAACCTTGATACAGGAATGATTTTATTTAAGAATTTAGAAGGATCCTGTGATTGCTGTAGGAAATCTGGGTTTACAATTGAAAGTAGATTAGGTAGAAAGAGGCTATTGCCATTCCATATTATGATGCACAAATTTCCATGATATTAGAAAGCTTAGCTTATAAGATAAATTGTTTTAAACAATCAGCAGTATACTTCGATAAATTCCACTATAACGGCTATTTAAAGCTATTCAACATATTTCATTTTGAAGAACATAATCGATACAATAATCATATGTATAGAACAAAATTTCAGAAGCGACCACTGATTTTGGATGTCTCAGATTCTCGAATCTCAAGCTCCACACACAAAAATAGTGGCAACCAGAATCAAGGGCTGCTTTTGAATATTGAGCCTTTGTGAATGAGGGCTGCATAACATGTTTTTGCAGAAAAAAATGGACATGCTGAAAATGTGCATAGTATTTCACATCACAAAATAAAAAAAAACAACAATGTATTCATATGCCAAGGTAACTAAAGAAGCAATATTTTGTGGAAAATACACCAGATATGTGCAAAATGTACTCAAAATTACCTTCTTACGCTTCTTTTGAAAATCATAGTTATATAGCTCTTAAACAGTGGAATATTTTACCCCTTTTTAATTTTGAAATTTGAAATTGCATTAAGTTTGACATTCAAAAAATGTTGACTAGTTCTGGGTCAACACCCACTTCCTGGATCCAGCTCCTAGATAATAGAGATGCAGCCAAAATAGGAGTCACCTAGAGACAAGTTAAATAACAATTTATGTTTATTTCCCCCCAAGTATACGGCAATTATGACTTCTATCCAGAAGTCTCCCCCCAATGTTAAAAGTGTGGCTGAGAAACAGCAATTTTTCCTTGTAAGGTAGATGCAAATAAAGGTGTCAAGAATCATGAACCAGTATCTCCAAATCCCATCTTCTGCAAGGAAAAGTAATAAAGCAACAGCTACAGTACATGCTCTGGTCTGAAACAATCTTTCTCTCAATTTGGCTTTAGGCCAGTGTTAATTAAGAAACGGCAAATGGTATGAGCAGGTTTTAAAGTATGGTACTCCTGAAAAATACATGCAATAAGAAAAGAAGATAAATACCCAGTGCTAGGAAATGATAATTCTTTAAGTTTCCTCAGTCAAGCAATATTTATCAGGTGCATTGATTTAACTAGCGGCTATTGGCAGTTACAAATGGATGATGACAGGAAACAAAAAAACACCTTCACTTGCCATAAGGGGGCTTTTCATTTTAATGTAATGCCTCTTGGAATTACCAGCGTCCCAGCTACATTTCAAAGATTAATGAACATCATCCTGTCAGGTTTAATATTTCACACTTTTGTAGCACATTTTGACTATGTACAGATATCATAGATTTCCAGAATTTTGAACAACACTTACAGACCTTGCTAGACGTTTTATAGAGAATTAAAACAATCAGGCAGGATAAATTTTGAGATAAACTGAATATTTAAGAGTTTAAAAGAGGGGGTGTATTGCAATCTGTATACAAAATTTATAGTACAAAATTATTTGTATGTTATCATAAAATAATATCTTTTTTAGGTAACACAGCATATTACAAAAAGTTGTACCTAGTTATGTTTTTCCCTCCCAAAAGAAGTACTATGTAATCTAACACCAAAGGAACAAATATCTGACCCAAATTTATCAATAGTCATTTGATTTTTTTTTAAAGGGATATATTTTAACTGTGTCAATGGGTTAGATGACCTCACAGATTTTATTCATAACTAACTTTTCTGGTTCAAACCTATATTTTATAATGATAGAATACATCACAGCATGCTGCAAAGGTCATTTTAAAGTCAAATACTAATTGAAGGTTAGCATTACAAAATTATTATAATTTAACTTTAGCATTATTTTTAAGCCAGTAAATTTGAAGTATTTCACTTTGTAATCCCCAGACACATACTGAAAATACATAATATTTTATGGAAACACAATTTGGTAGTTTATGAGACTATGGTAAAATTAAAAGGGCTTCTAGAGTATCTTCCTCTGAAAAGAGAACTTCTCATTATTATAAGACAGCTGACTATTTCTCTTGGTAAGAATCTCTAGGTTCAGTACAATTAAACTTCATTTATTCCTAGGTTTCAGAGTAGCAGCCGTGTTAGTCTGTATCCACAAAAAGAACGAAGAGTACTTATGGCACCTTATAGACTAACAAATTTATTTGAGCATAAACTTTTGTGGGCTGCTTCATCAGATGCATAGAATGGAACATATAGTAGGAAGACAAATATAGACACAGAGAACATGAAAAGGTGGAAGTTGCCATACCAGTTCTAAGAGGCTAATTAATTAAGATGAGCTATTTATTTATTCCTAGAAATTTATTAACACATTTCTAAATACCATAGTTAAAACTAATAGTATTCTTCTTAGTGTCCCTCATAAATACAGAAATATGTATGATTTGCTGTATAATCTCAGGGAGCAAATTCATTATTTAAATGGGTACAGCATTGTTTAAACTTTTACATGTCTGACCCACTTCATTTACGTTATTGCATGTAATTCCAATATTCCATAAACAGAATATTTTATGGAAAACCTGGGATGTAACTGTGATTCAATCACAGTCTATAAATACCTATTTAGGGAGAAGATATCTGAGCCTGGAATTGATCTGGGTGAATTGATGGCATCAGTTCAGGGCAACTGCACCTGTATTTCCCCATCATGATCCATTAAGGGCACCCACTGTAGTCTCCTGGCTCCTCAGCCATCATCTCTCTTGGATACAGATCCATGTCTCTCTCCCTCCTCACTGGAGTTTTTTCAGGATGCACAGTTCCCTGCCCATATTGAGATATTCCCAGCAAGCCAGATTGCCTAAACAGGCCATTATCTTCATTTTGCTTTCTCTCCATAGGCTATGAACACCTGTAATTGCTAGCAGTTACAATTTGCCACACAACTTTTTATAAGCAATCACATTTATTCTTAAGGTTAAAGTATTTCTTAGAAACAACCAACTGAAAAATCGGTCATGTACATACAGATTGGGTGTTTATTTTTTCAGAAGGGGATACTAAAAATCATTTTTAAATTTTGTTTTAAAATTTTGAAATTACTGAGGAAAGAACAGAAGGAGGGGAGTTGGATAAGAGTTAAGTTTCTTGTGTTGTGGTTAAATGTGCATAGAATTACCTGGTTCAATAATTAACTTAGAGTTCTTAAAATTGAACATGGGAAAAATCTTGGTGCACCCAAATTCTCATAGTTCATTATGAGAGCTTGAAAAATCACCCGGCTTTCTACTAGAGAGCCATCTGATCCAGCAAGACAATATTTTAGTATTCTTTAAGCTTTAGAAGCACTGGAAATAGTATCCCACTCTTCAGTGCTGTCAGTTCACTAGTTTCCCTGCATAACACCCCTTATATTATTCCTACCATCATTGTGAAAAAAACGGACAATTTTCTCCACTCCAGAACTGTAAAAATCCATAAGAGAATCATGGCCACTAACTAACACTTCCTCTCCATTATCTTTCAATTACCCTTTCTCCTAACAATGCCCCATTCAGATCTGACCACATGTGATATCAGTTATGTCATCTACTCCTTATATTATCATCTTCCCCTTCATCTTCTTCTCATGAAACATTGGATCCTAGTTCTTGTAAAACCAGCAAGCTGTACTTTATTAGATAACCATTAATGACTGCAGACCCAGGTTAGCAATTTATGCTTTTGTTTTCTTATTGTAACCATTTATTTCCTCCCCTCTCTATTATTTCTTGTAGAATCTCTCTTCTTTTTTAAAATAACCTTTCTTTTGTTTTATTACAAGTGCTGTGTGTTATACAGAAGACGGGGTTTAAGGTAAAACTGGGGCACACTGCACCTTTGGGAGTATGGTGTCTGGGATTTCTGCAAGTGGTCATGTTAGGGGCTGGATATCACAGGGGAACAATTCAGAGGTACTCAGGTGCACCTATTGTGAACCTGCAAGGCAAAGTCAGGACTGACAGAGCCCAGAGAAGAGTGCTTGAGTGGCTGAATGGCTGGTGGGGTCAGGAAACCGACACCCAGTTAGGTACAAGCAAGACCTTATATTAGAGGTAGGAGATAGCAAGATGACTGACAGACCTGATTGCCTCAAGAACCATCACAACTCCTCTTCCTGTAAGGCTCCCAGAATCAAAATCTCCATATACATACGCATTACTATATTGGAGTCAGGAGTAGAGCTAGTCGAGAATTTTTCAACATGTTTTTTCTTTGAAAAATGCTAATTTTTAGAAACAATATCTTTGCCTGGAAATATCAATTTCATTGGGAAGGTTTCTTAGGTGCAAGATTGAATGTCTGGTCAGAGAGAGCAAGAAAGGCCCACCCAAGAATAGCCATGGAGCTATTGCCTTTTCAGGGCTGGGGCTCTCTCTCTCTCATACCCTCCTATTGGAACTGTTTCATTCTGTAGAAATAATTAATATTCGTTGGCCTAGAATGAAAGACACTAACTTCACTGCCTGGTGATCAAGGCATTTACATGTGGTGTGAGAAACCCATGTTCAAGTCCTTGTTTTGAATCAGACTAGGAGGGAGTCATTGGGCTGTTGACTGTTCTGCAGAGACTCTCTACATTTTTACATAGAATCATAGAATCATAGAATATGGAAGGGTCCTCTGGAGGTCATCTAGTCCAACCCCCTGCTCAAAGCAGGACCAATCCCCAACTAAATTATTCCAGCCAGGGCTTTATCAAGCCTGACCTTAAAAACCTCTAAGGAAAGTGATTCTATCACCTCCCTAGGTAACCCATTCCAATGCTTCACCACCCTCCTAGTGAAAAAGTTTTTCCTAATATCCAATCTAAACCTTCCCAACTGCAACTTGAGACCATTACTCCTTGTTCGGTTATCTGCTACCACTGAGAACAGTCTAGATCCATCCTCTTTAGAACCCCCTATCAGGTAGTTGAAAGCAGCTATCAAATCTCCCCTCAGTCTTCTCTTCTGTAGACTAAACAATCCCAGTTCTCTCAGCCTCTCCTCATAAGTCATGCACTCCAGGCCCCTAATCATTTTTGTTGCCCTTCTCTGGACTCTTTCCAATTTTTCCACATCCTTTTTGTAGTGTGGGCCCCAAAATCACGCCCCTCGATCTGCTTGCAAATAGAGGGGAACAATCACATCCCACATACATGAATGTTTTTGAAAGGTCTGGTGTTTGTTTCAATGTGAAATGAAACCAAAATTCAAAACATGCACACTCTGCCTTTACTGCTGCAACATGCCTTTTCTCCTATACACAGGGTAATTGTGCTCCATCCTGAGATATTACTTCTGAGGGAATTCGGCCCAAAAATTATGTGCACAATATTTTAAAATTCTGCAAAATTCTGCAAAATGTATTTGTCAATAAATAAATGTGGATCCAGCATGGCCACTGGCTGCATTGAAGTGGGAGATCAGCCTGAAGCCCAGTACAGGAACTTGGCAGTGAGGCTTCAGCTGACCCTGACACAGTGCTAGAGCGGGGCCTCCCCCAGAATCACCCTGGGGCCCTGTCCCTCTGCACCAGGTGCACCAGGTGTGGCTGGGTAGACTCATCCCAGCAGGATCCAAGTGTGGAGGGGCTTACTGTGCGGGGGGGTGGGGGGGGGAGTCTAAATGTGGGATGAGAGGTTTCTGTGTGGGGCAATCTGGGTGTGGGTGTCTCAGTGGGAGATCTGGATTCACAGAGGCTCTTTGAGGTGTTCTGGGTGCAGGGGCAATGAGAATCTGCAGGGCACTCAGGTGAAGGTGTTTGGGGCTCAGCAGGGGGACTTGGGGGTGGGAAGCTCAGTGGGGGGTCCAGGTCCCGGGGGAGTTGGGTTTTTGATGGGGTGGGGGTCCAGGTACAGCTGGTTGGAGATCAGTGGGGTGGGAGTCTGAGGGGGGGGGGACATCACATTGGTTCATGGGTAGGGGGTAGGGCTTGTTAGGGTAAGAGTTTGATGAGCTTGCTTAATGGGGGAACCCCATCTGCTGGTGAGGGGATGCTGCATGCCAGGATCTCGCTTTCCATCATGGTTCCCTATCCTATTTTCTTCTCAATCCCCCTCCCCTTACTCCCATATTCTCTTCCCCTGACCTATTCCACTGTCTCTTCCCCCTCACTCATTTCCCCCATCCCCTTTACCCACCCCACTGTGGACACTCACTGTTGCAACAGGAAGGCTCCCAGCACACAGAAGGGGACCATGACTGGCACTAAGACCCAGGTGACGGTGTTCAGCTGCAGAGTCAGTGGAGCGAAGAGGAAGCCTCCTTCAGCTGGGCAGCTGTGCACTTTCAGAAATGAGGAAGACAGTGGCACATAACTCTGGATGCCCCCCATGCCTCTCCTCTGTTTGTAGCATGGCAATCCCCTCCCAACCTGTGCCCGTGCTGTTTTCTGCTGGGAAGCACAGGAATTCTGCGTTTTCTGTGGGTGCACAGTCACGCAGAACATATACTACTACTTCCATATCCACCTCATTATCATTCTTCACAGGCCTGAACCAATGTTTCCTGATGTCAGCGGGAGTTCTATTACTGACTTCAGTAGGAATTGGATCAGGCCCCATGTCCTTAAAGTCCTGCATGAGCATCTATCTGCCTAACTCCTCAGAACCTCAGTGCTGCCATTTTTGGTTTCTATCCCCTCCTTGTCTTTGCTGGAGGTTATTTCTTGTAACTACAGCACCAGAACAATTTGTTCATCTCCCTTTTTCTCACTGACTTCACATTACTTTGCAAAATGTCAGTAGTGTTTTAGCCATTTCCCTGCTCAGGGATTTTCTAATTCTAACCTTGCAAGCCTCATTTACAGCACTGGTTCTCAACTGGGGGTGCGCGGCCCCCCTGGGTGTCAGGCCTTGGGCTTCTGCCCCAGGTGGCAGTTCTAAATCTTCAGTCCTGCACAGAGGGGCTTGGGCTCAGTCTTCAGCCCCAGGTAGCAGGGGTTAGGGAGCAAGCACCACCTCACCTCAGGGGGGCCAACCTGCCTATCTGGGTTGGGAGGGGTGCAAACCAAAAATTGCAGCATCACTGCAGAAGCAAAATCTCCCCCACCGTTGGAAGGGGTTGCCTTACACCCATTAACTCCACAAGCAGGTAACAGCTAGCCAAGAAGATACCTCATTGCTCTGTCCTTCTACATCAGCACTTCAGTGAGCAGGGCCATATGGAAGGCAGAAGTCTGGGAGGGCACGTGACCCTGTTTGACACCCCACCCTCTAAGTGTCACCTCAGGTTGGAGGTCAACAGGTTTGTTTATTTATGTTTAGGGTCCCTGGGTAAAAAGAAGTTTGAGAACCATTTAATTAGTGTACAGTAGCTAATTTCTTATTGCACATTTTACAGCCTTACCCATTTTTGTCGCTACTGTGCATTGAGATATTTGTATACAGGATTTTATCAAATCACATTGTATTTTAATTCTGCTGTATTATGCTTTATGTCTAGTGATAGTAAAGGCCTTGTATAACTTACATGGAGCAAAGCCACAAGATCACCGTTCTTAACCAGCAGAATGAACACATATGTATATGTTACTGAACTAGATAGCTAACTAATGGGGACTAAAGTATGTTAAGGTTCCATAAGCCTGAAAGGCATTACATCAAAACCTTATTTTACAAAAATTACCATACTAAAACAGACCAATTATCCACCTAGCCTGTTAGCTTGTTTCTGATGGTGCTCAGTGATGGATATTTCAAGGAAAAGTGCAACCACCTCTCTTTTTTACTGCACCTAATTGTGCATTACTACACCCTAGGGAATGGGTGAGGGAAGGGAATTTACTTCCTCATGCTGGGCGATTAGTTTATGCACTGAAATATGAGTATTGGAAGTCCTTTTAATTCTTATCATGCTTTATGCAAGAGGCAGATATTCATGTAAATGTATTATCCTTTCTTTTTAAGAAAATAGGAATTGCCATACTGGGTCAGACCTGAGGTCCATCTAGTTGAGGGTACTGTCCCTGACAGTGGCTTAGATGCTTCAAAAGAATGTACAAAAAACTTTGCAAAGTTTTAAAATTGTACTGAGAAAATTGACTCAGCATATATGATTCTCTTTATACCCAAATATACAGAGAGCAATTTGCCCTCAGAAAATTCACATAAAATAATTCATTTGCGGTTTTGATCCATATGTGGTGAAGCCAATGTTCATGGATGCTGCTCAGAAAAGTCAAGTTCAATATTTTTATGGAAGTTCAGATGTGCTTGGAAGTAAGATCTGCCTTTATATTTGGTGAATGGGTACTTGTACAAAATACTCAACTAGGCTGTACACACTGGTGCATGGTTAATATTAATAGCTCTTGTAACGTGTACACATGTGTATACAGAAGTTTTCTACATCACTGCAATTAATTTGGAATGTCAAGCTGTGTCACTCCAATAAGGTGACACATTTGGTCGTTCTTGCTGATTTAGTAAGCAGTCTCATTTGCTCATGAAAATGACATTACCACATTCTGCTTTCAAATGCATTATCCATCCTGAACAGAACACAAACAACATAAAAAACCTAGGAAAATTATTCTCCCCTGAAAGATAATGCCACATAATTTAGCCTCTGTATATGTTGTTTGGAGACAGTAACAAAGAAATGTAAAACAGACTCCCTGAAATTGGTACAGCTTGTAAAATCTTGTTAAGCCATGTTAAAAAAAAATACACTTATGCCCCCATTAGAAACTACAGTTTATTTATTGCTTCCTATTCTTTAGCCCTACCAGGCATAGGCTTTTTAAATCTTTCTTCCTCTCCTCCCCACCTTCTGCTTTCAAAGTGAACTCATTGAACTCTTGGCAATTAGTGTAATTGAAATTTATTGACAATGTGGCCGTCTGCTGAAGCTTCATTGTTCCGAGTGCTTAGTGCACAGCACTATTGAGCAGTGCCATGGCAGTGTCAGACAGCTCATACCTTGCTCAATTATATCAATGGCCCAATGACTGCCAAAGGTTCCTTTGGGGGTACGAATGTTACTTAGTGATAAGAGCCTTTCGAAACAGACTCCCTGGGCCCCCTCTCTAGTGGGAGATGGAAATGAAATATGTATTTCTCTGCTGTGGAAAATTAATGTAATTGGCTCCCTTAAAAAGCTTTGACAAGTTGACCTGTTTGAAATCTGAGGAGGGCTTATGCTGCAGTATCATATTATCTCCAACATAAAACCCCTCCTTTGGTGGGGGGTGACAGTGGGATAAAATGGAATTTGGATAGTAATATTAAACTTCAGCTCCATTGAACACAGTGGTATGTTTGCCATTTATAGCTTCAAGCTTACAGAAATCCTATCTTTCTTATACTATTATCTAATCTTTTTTGTTTTGCTTTATACCAGGACAAGAGAGAAAAGCATTTGGAAATAAGACCACTGCATTTCATTTTTCTTTTAAAATGTATATAGATTAGAAGTTTATATGTATATAATATGCTCAGATTTAAGTCAGATTAATGTAAAAGGTCAGAGTTAACCTTACACCCAAATTAAGAGGTATATACTCTAAATGCACAGACATTTTCACAGATGAGATCCATGCATTGCAGTCTAAAAGCACAAATGGATATGTACACACACATGTGCGCATACATACACACACTCGTTAGTGAATCTTGTTGGGAGCAAATTACCATGGTAAAACCAATGCAATTGTTTATAAGGGCCCACATTCTGTCCGGGTTTAAACTTCATGCATGTCCACTGAATTCATTGTGACTGCATGCTTGTAAATCAGGCAGAGTTCAGCCAATGTCTTTTAATTTTATTTCAGATAATATAATGACTTAAGGGTTTAATGGTTTGTTCAATAAGATGTTTGTGATGCTTCCTGGGATAACTAGGGTTGTGAGGCACCTAACCACCACCTGCTCTGAGTGCGAAGAAGACTTCCCTTTGACTGCCAAGGCTCATCTCCTCAACTCTATCAGTCATAAGCAACACAAGCACTCCCCTCTCAACCTACTCAGGCTCTGCTATCTGTCTACATGCACTCCAATCTCAATCCATTGGGCTCTAACAGAATTCACAAACTCCCCTACTCTCAAAGGAACACCAGCTTCAGCTCAGGATCTCTGCTTGGCTTAATTCTCAGCATTTAGATTTGTTTACCATGAAAACAAGTAAACATTTAACAAAGAACAGAGATTCAAGAAGAAGTAGAATTAATGGACGCAAATGGTTTGTGGCAGGGTGCTGGCCAGGAGCGGCTGAGCCAGGCCTGCCGCCCCTTTAAGAGCACAGAAGCCTCTGCAAGCTTTTCCTGAAGGGGAAGGCTAATCAGCCACCTGGGCTGCAGAGGGCTCAAGCCCAACTTGTTGCACCTGGCAGCCTCCCTGGGGGATATAAGGCCCAGCAGGAAGGAAGCCCAGGGTGGGTGTGGTGTGGTGGAGTGTGGAGTGTGGAGTGTGGAGTGTGGAGAGGAAGTAGAGGAAGCTACGGAGTCAGGATAGGGAGGAGTACTTAGACTCTGGATCCCTGTGAGCCAGGAAGGGGGTTGATTCCTGAGCTGTGGTCTGTCTCCCTGTGCAGGTATTAAGCCAGCACTGTTAAAGCTGTACAAAGGGGTGGGGTTTGCACTATAAATAAAGGACACTGGTGAAGCCACAGAGAAGTCTCCTGCCTATTTGTGGAGTGGGCAACGGACGGATCTCTTACAGGTTCCATATAAAATAAAATCATAACATCCTTTCTAGAGCCTAAATGTAGCTAACAAGACATTCTCCTGTCATAAACTATAGCTCATCTCGTTTTCTCTCAGTGTTAAAGAGCTAGACTGTCTGTGATCCTCCATTCTTAAAACAAACCAGCTAGCTGCTTGTCCCCTAAGTGAAGAATACTTGGGTGTATCTCTGTACCACCACGTATAGTTCCAACCATCAGTCATATTCACTTGTAAACAGCATACTCCCTGTGACACTGCACCCTATATTCTTTATAGCGATATTATAGGATTTGATTTTAGCATAATTATAATATATTTTATGCAAGTCATGTGAGGTGTCATTGGAAAAGTTATAATTGGCTGAATATGATTACCCTATATGTATGCATGTTTCATTTTTGTATCTAAAGTTATAAATAATGATTATGTATCTGTTCTTAAAATGTAGTTACATCTGGGTAACACCCATTAGACAAGATGCTTTCAGTCTAAATAGCTGGTTGTAAAGGTCCTATTCAGGGTAATGGACCATTAGAAAGAACAATAGGCCTTAGAAGAAGCTTCTCTCCCACCTGGTGAGCCTTCCTGAAAATACTAGAGACAGTTTATGAGTAATTGGTTTGAGATTAGCAGCCCTGTTAGTCTATATCCGTAAATAAGACGAGGAAGACTTTGTAGCACCTTAGAGACAATCCAGTTTATTTCAGCATAAGCTTTCGCGGGCTATAGCCCACTTCATCGGATGCATAGAATGGAACAGAAGTAAGATGCATTTATACACACAGAAAGGAAAAAAAAAGGTTGTACATTAGCATACCAATTCTAAGAGGCTGTTAAATCTGGATGGGCCATTATCAAGAGGAGAAAAAAGTACCTTTTGAAATGGATTTCTGTGTCTGGCAGTAGATAACACCTATTGAATGTAAATTAACTAGGGAAATGCAATCAATTAGTGTAATGAGAGAACCATTCACAAGTTCTGTTTATCCCTTGGTTTATTGTGTCCAATTTGAAAATTAATTCCAGTTCCTCAGTTTCTTGTTGGAGTCTGTTTTGGAAGTTTTTCTGTTTCAAAACTGACACCATCAAGTCTTTAATGGAATGGCCAGGAAGATCGAAGTGTTCTCCTACTGGTTTTTTAATGTTATGATTTGAAATCCATTTAAAAAGGTATTTTTTTCTCCTGCTGATAATGGCCCATCCACATTAAACAGCCTCTTAGAATTAGTATGCTAATGTACAACCTTTCTTTTTCTTTTTCCTTTTTGCTTTCTGTGTGTATAAATAAACTATAGAGACCAGACCCAGAAGATCCCTTCAACCCCTCTGCCAGTGAGCATGAAGAGGCTCCTTGATCACAATGTTAAAACAGAGCAGAGTTTAAATTGGAACATTCATATACAATTCTGGGACCTTATTACATTCTATATTTTTCTCTCCCGCTGTCTCTTTTCCTCTTCAAAACTAGTTTGAAGGGAAACTTTGAAAAATTTAGTAGGACACATAAAGATGGATAGTTGTTTATTTCACTAATTTCCAGTAGAGATGATCATGAGCTGCAAAATTTGGATCTAGACTATGACCTCCCCTAACTCCTACACAATTCAGCGGTTCAGATTTGGGATTCTGGTTCAGTCCACTATAAGCATATGGGCTAGCTGCAAAATGTGGGTCTGGAACCAGATTTTAAACCCCTCCACCAAAGATCAAAAGTATTTAGATCTGGTCTTTTATTTCAAGGCATCTTCAATTCTCATAAGTGAAAATGAAGCATTTATGACAGTGTCATTTGTTTCTTCTAGATAGTTTTTTTGGAATTCCTCAGCACTATCAATGGTAGTGTAAAGCACACCTCCACCATACTTCGCAAGTGTTTCTAAACACAGAAAAGAGCCAATGTGGGATATTTTTGAAATCTTCAGTGGTATAGGGCTGGGAGGGCAAGCGAGAGAAGAGGGCAGAGGAATAGGAGTAGAGTGAAAGGAATATTTTGTTAGATAGGGAGGAAGCAGGAGTGGGTGGGAAGATGAGAGGGAATATAAGTTAATTTGGCACATGTCTCATCTTAAAAATTTAGATAAAATAAAAAAGCAAGCTAAAATTAATCTCCCTTGAGTTATGTGTATGGGTATTTGCTCATGTAGGAGCATGGGGATTGTTGTGCTCTCAAATCTTGAATCTGCCACTATAGTTTTGGTCACAATTACATCCAAAATCTGGAAAAGTCTATTTTCTGATTCCTGTTTATAAGCAGCCAAAGTCTTCTGAGAACATTTTGAGAGATTTCATCATTGTTAAATCTGAATTAAACTCCAGCCAGGATTTTCCCTGTAATCCTGATCTGGATCCAAATATTATTTCCTTGGCAAGCGCCCCAGGTGCCATAGGCTGGAGGAGGCTGTGCCTCCCCAAACAACCAGGTGTGGACTCACCTACATTCTGCCCCCAGGCCCTCTGCTTCTGCTCTACTATGGCTGAGGCCCTGCTACCCTCCCTCCTGGAGGTGAGGGGGATGCAGTGGTGCCACCTGCCCTCCCTCCCTCCCAATGTTCTGAGGCTAGGGGGGCTAGCTTGGGGCAAGCTATTGGGGGGGGGATCTTGTGGAGGGGGGAAGGGCTAGGGACTAGTCTCCCCCAGATGATGGTTTATGCGCCACCTATGTTCCTCAGCCCATCACCTCTTAGAGCTTGTAACATCAAGTATTCTTATTTAGAGGCTTCCAAAGTAAAGGTGTTATATGGAACTGAGTATGCAGTATTATGAGCTATGCTCTTGCATCCATATATATGTACCTAAATACATGGCCTGATTTTCAAGGTGCTGGGAGCCCAGCAGCATCCTTCCGATTTTTTGGAGGAGTCGTGAAAAGGGTAATGAAAGATCTTAAGGAGTCAGAGAGGAAATATTAGTTAAAGGAAAACTTAAGTTAAATAAATCCCTTTTTTTGGTTTAAATCATTTAACATAATTATTAGTGTTCTTAAGTAGTCTGTATTTGAAAAAAATCCTGCAAATATTTCTGCAGATTTTCCAACAATGTCTGTAGAATCGCTGGGTGTGAACTTTGTGGAACAAGATGGGTATCTCATAGATTTCCAGTTGCTCTGATTATCAGCACTGATGAGAATAAGTGGGTTTTAGTTCCCTTGATTAGAAAGGCTAGATTGTAAACTATTTATGCTGGAATGCTCAAACACAATTTATGTTAAATAGACCTCCATTCCCAAAGATCTTTCAGCCTCCCTTGATTATCTTTCTTCCCTTCCCCAGAAGACTCCTATGGTGAACAACAAAAATGAAATATCTTATATTTTATAGAATATTGTATTATTTACAGAATATTTTTATTTCCCTTATTTGCATTAACTTCAGTGGGAGTTCTGTATTTAAAGGGCTTGCAAGCTTTTGCCCCAACTTTGTAAAAGTTCCTTCAGAGCATCCAGATGACAGACATAATTATCTTGAATTGCTACTAACTAATGTAAGCGTGCAATTATTTTAAATGTTCCTTACAGGATTCTCTTAGTAAAGTAGTTTAAATTCATATATAAAAAAATAATGCCAATGTGAGGTAGACATGCTCTGAATCCAGGCTGATTGAAATCATTATACTGATAAAATTATTTAAATATCTTTATTGAAAGCAAGGTAGTCAGAAATGCATTTTGTTGCCTAATAAATTGGCATTGGCAAGACCTTATTATCTTGCAACATAATGAAATTGCTCTGAACTCTCAAAGTAGCAGGTTACCTAATAATTAGTATAAATCATCTGAATCCAGTCTTAGGGATATATGGAGTGAAGTTCTGCACCTCATTTCAACCTACACCTGGGTACCAAGGATAGTCAACTTGCCAGGGCCTTAGATGGTAGTAATTGGTACTTATCAAAAACCGAATAGTTGGCTGTGCTGAAAGCATATTCAGGCACCATGTTTTTAAACACAGTGAAATCAGGTTGACTAAAAATAGACTCAGTCATAGATTATTTTATAAGTCCATGGCAGTGTGTGTGTGTGTGTGTGTTTGTGTGTGTGCTGGAACTAGATTGGAGGCTCTATATATGCACATCTGGAGGAAGAAAGGGATCCCCATGGCCCTGAACCTGTCTAGATCTGTTCTGAAGCCTCATAAATTTCTGCTTAGCAGCCAGTTGGGCAGAATCGTAAAAGAACATCAAATAGATACACATCTTGATAAAGCAATTATGTTGTCAGATCTCTTGATGAGCATGAACTTGATAAAGCATGCTCCAAACTTGTAATTCTATCCTACAGTTCGCAAAATCTTGAAGAGGAGAGCTTTTGAGATATATGAATTATCTAAAGAAATAGCTTTTCATGTTGCTTTTGGACCAAATCCTGGCCCAGCATTATTTGGAAGTAGGGGCATGACAGCCCTGGGGCTTGGAGAAAGAAGAATCTTTACCCAATGAGCTCATTGTAACTCCCAGCTGACAGTTTCATTTAAAAATTGTCAACCAAGACATCTGTCTTAAGATTCTGACCCTTTTTAAGTTCTTTGTGTCTGTCATTCAGCCATAGAACCCCCTGGTGAAATCCTGGCCCCAGTGAACTAATTGACCAAACTCCATTGACTTCAGTACAGCCAGAATTTCTTGCTCGATCTTCCTCCTGTGGAGCAGAGACATTACATAAAGCTGGTACTTCCCTGAGATCACCCCAAAGGACCTGAGAGGTCACCATTAAAAACTCCACCGAAAGTGCATGGGATGAGGCTTAGTGTCTGCATAATGACTGCCTGGTGGAATGAAAAACCCTTAAGATATGAGGATCCCTCTTTCTACATGGACCAGGCCAGGCATCTATGAGCAGGGGGTTGGACTAGATGACCTCCTGAGGTCTATTCCAACCTAATTGTCTATGATTCGATGACTGGGCTCTACATCACAGAGGAAACAGGTCCAGCCTTTGGCTTTATAGGAGGCAAATCAAATCATTTTGTGCAATAGAAAATAAAACTAGTAATGAGCAGATAATTTCATTTTAGATTAGATGTAGGTTAGTGTTCGCATTAAAGGCCAAATGAGAGTAAAGGTCCAGATGAGGCACCAAACATGGAGAAGTTGTATTTGTGAGATTTTAGTTCAAAATGTGAGAGAGAAAATTGGATCAAGATATTTAATTCATATTGAGCTAAAACATCCTGGGCACTGTCCAAAAATAATAAAAATATTATTAATTTTGACCATATCCTTATTAGAATTGGAAAATAGATCACTTCCGATTTTGTATACTGTCTGGAACAAAAATTGAAGGGGTGGATCTGCATCCCAGGAAATTCTCTTAAATTCAAGCTTCTAACTGAAAGTAACTGAAATTTAAGCTTCCAGTTTTGACCCAGTTCTAGCTGCCGGTCTACATTACAACTGTAAACTAACCTAAGTTATGCTACTTCAGTTATGTAAGTTAACGGAAGTAGCAGGTGTCAACACCATGCTGTGTCAATGGGAGACACTCTCCCGGCGACTTATCTTATGCTTCTCGGGAAGCTGGAGTACAGGAGTTGACGGAAGAGCACTCTGCCATCGATTTAGCGGGTCTTTATCAGACATGCTAAATCGACACCTCTCATCGATCACAGCTATGACAATCTAGCTGTAAGTAGAGAAATGGTCATAAAACTGTAAAGTTAGAACATATTTTGTTGAGCTCTTTGGTTGTGGTTTTTCTTTCTTCTTTAGATATTTAAGATTCCAGTATTTCAATAAAATTGAGGATGGCCACCTTTCTGGAGGTACGGGTATTGAATCAGAACAGTATTTTGTGCTCTCCTAAAAGTTTTACTAGCCTGTCTTCTGATGTGGTTTAATTCAAGCTAAGATATAAATCTGACACATTCAAGTATTGTGTGTTCAAGCGTTAGGTTTCTGATACAGTAAATGGAGTCCCTTGACTGTCCAAGTGTATAAGCGGTTTGAAACACCATCATAATCCCCAAGGAAATCCTGCTAGAGAGTGGAGACATCTTTAAAAGATAAAAGCATATGCTGTCATAAAAGGTGTTCTTATGAGAGGAATTAACATGAGATACCAAGAGCAGTTCTTTCAGATTAACATGTTGTGCAGTCATTAGTAGTTTCACTTACATTTACTTAATGCATCTCTTAATTTTTTTCCAAGGTACTTACTTTCTCAGTGGAGATAGTCTTCTGTAGGGACTACTCTGCCCAGGTTTTAAAAGAACAAAAATAGACAGAGTAAGCGAGCAGAGCAAGTAATATTGTTTGAATGTAAAATTTGTATTTCCCATACAAGGCTAGAAGAGATGAAATAAACTGACCTACAATAGCTGGACAAACATAATTTGTAGTAAGCTTTAATTTGACAAAGTATGTAGGATTCATTGTACACATACATTCCAAAATACAGTAGAGATGCAGTGTGGTTTGCAAAAGTGCCCAGCATTGGCCTAATTCAGCTTCCACTGAAGTCAGCTCCATGCTGAGTGCTTTTGAAATCCCCCCCCCAAGTATAAATGGTCATTTGTGATAAAGAGTTATACAAATATGTCAGCGTTCTTTTATAGGAAATTATATGCTTGAATTAATAAAAATTAGTTTTCTAACCACACTTTTGCAGTTTTGCTGTCCACAGAGTCTAGCCCTGAGTTTGCAACTAAACATTGCCTGCCTTCATGTGTATCCTGTCTCCAGAATGGGAATCTAATGATCATTCACTTTCACACACATTTAAATAATTGAACAAATCAAAATTTAGCAGTTTTGGCTCACTGGGGATTTGTAGAAACCATCTTTCTCATTTTACTTAGTCCTTCTGTAGTACCTCGTCTGGTCAAGTTTCAATAAGGGCTCCACAACTCAAAAGAAAACTAATTCCCAACTATTTGTTTTGTTCTATTTTAGTGTTTTAACTGTACTTGGTACTGACCCAAAACTATGGATCAAAATAACCATGAACTTTGGGCAAATTAGTCTCTGGATTTGAATTTTATGGCTGGGGCCAAATCTCCCTCTCAAACAACTCTAACTCATTGTTTAATCAATAATTAAAGTTTCTATACTTGGTCTAAATGTGGGTCCTAATCAATTCAAAATTAGACAAATGTTACCTAGTTCTGGTTATTACTACTGAGATTTAACACAGCTCTACTCCTTATTCCTCACAGTTGTTTAAGATACTGAAAATGACTGAAGAAATACAGAGAATTGTATGGAAAATAAGAAGTACTAAAGATTCCAGTGAGTGAACTCAGTGACAACCTTATCTGAAGCTGGGCAACATTCCAGTTTTGTATCATTGTATTCAATAAACACATGGGAGAAATTTAGGATTTTCCAAGTGAAATGTTGTCTAAGCCCCCTGAGAAAGTCTTATTGTAATCAGTAGGCCAGATATTCAGGCTTCGATTTTCTTATAAAATGAAATCAGTCCAACGTTTTTAGCTCAAAACATTCACCTACCTGACATGGATTCACTGATTCCACAACCTATTTGCCAAAGAGTGTGAGGGTTTGGGAGGGGTTTTTTCAGGTGGGTTTTTTTGGTCTTTTCTTTTCTCTTTTCTTATTTTACAAAAACTGTAATCTAGAGCCACGAATGATTCTTTTCACAGCCTATTGATTCATGCAGACAGGCAATCAGAGGCAAAGAGGTTTTTATTAACTTGAAGCCCTGAACCCTTAGTTTCATCATATGGGACAAAGACAGATGGATATGTCAGTATATCTATTCTTTTATATATTCCAAAAATATCTCGTATAGGGATTCTGAACTATTTACACTTTGCTTGGGACAGTATTCATAAAAGTAAACAAAAAGCAAAAGCTGGCATGCAGAAAAACTAGCAAAAATGTACAGTGCTATTTTCCTTATTTTGATTGTCTGAAAAGAGGCAACTACAGCTGAGATCTGGTTTCTCCAACATCTGTGTTAAAGAAGCCCAAGGTGAAAAATAAATAAAAGTGCACATTTTAACGTGTTTTTTTTTCAAGTACCATCTTCTGTTTTGTTTTGTGAATTCTCTGATGGGCTGTGGAACTATTATCTTTCCACAGTTCCCTGATGAATACCAGGAGGCAATTTAGTTTTACTAGGTACACCAAACTAGTCACTTGATGTACATCCTTCTGGCACAATCCAGGTAAAAACATCAGTGAATATTTCTGTTGAATTTCTATTGCATGTGCGACAAGAAAAATTGGTAGTAAACGCCATATTTTGTGCTCTTATGGCAATCAATTGGGTAGTACTAATGTGACGAAAAGTGAAATTTGAGTTTTTGTGTTAACAGTTCTTTTATACTGATATTTATATTCTACTAGCAAAATTACCAGGCGTTGCTCGGGTCCGTCGGAGGTGGGGAGGGGGCAGAGAGCTGAGCGAGTGTGGGGTCCGTTGGAGGGGGGAGGGGGCAGAGAGCAAACCTGACACCCCCACCTTATCCCCCGACCAACCCCAACACCCACACCTCACCCCCCACCCACCCTGACACCTTCCCACCCCCCCCCAGACCAAACCCAACACCCCCGGCTCACCCCCCAACCAAACCCGACACCCCCACCTCACTTACCCTCTGACCAAACCCAACTCGGGTCCGTCGGAGGTGGGGAGGGGGCAGAGAGCTGAGCGAGTGCAGGGTCCGTTGGAGGGGGATATTATGACATCATAACTATGTCACAGAGAACAGCAGCTGCCCAGGTGATGTGATTGGCCTTTAAAGAATTTCACCCCTGGGTGGCGTCAGAGGTGAGATTTGAAAAATTTTCGACTCTTACAGTCATTAGGACCCTAAAGCCTATAACTGTACCAAATTTCAAGTCTCTAGCTCAAACGGTGTGGAAGGAGTAAGGCAGCATACACACACACATACACCATTTGACTTTTATATGTATAGATTTGTAATGTTTTGTTGGGGAAGTCATAAGAATATGTAAACTAATTTTTCTTCACTTTTAAATACTTTACATTTGAGTTCAGTGACAAAAGATTAGTTCTAGACCTGCTCCCATTGAAATCAACAGCAAAAGCAGGTCCATAATTTGTGTATGTTTTCCCTTTGCAAATTCACTAGAGAGAAGCAAATATTTTTGAAACAAGCAGGTGTATAAATAAAACAGCAGTGTTTATAGCCATGACTTAGTATAAAGGACTTTTACAGGAATTAGTATAAGCAATGCCAGTTTTGCTGAGATGCAGATTATAGCAGATTTTATGTCAAGTATGCTCATTCATGTCGGAAAAAAATGAGCATCAAAATGACTAATCTGCATTGAAATTTCTCCATGTCATTCTATAGGAGTTATAAATATGAAGCAGAATGACGTTAACCTGAATTTTTTATACCAAACAAAGGCATCAAGTGGAAAAAATGTCATAAAATCAGATTTTATATGACTGTGGCAACTTGTCACCTACGTAATTTGTACTGTAAAATATGAATACAGCAGGATGGCCATAAATGATTTATAAAGATATAAATAGTAAACAATCCTCACATTTTCATTTATTTATTATTGTTAGCTTTAAAAAAAATACCTTTTATATAATGTAGAAGACTCAAGACAAAGGAGCTTGCTTTGTCCCATATATTTTAATACTGCCTTCAAGTGAGACAGATATATACAGAAATGGCAGGCATGTTTGACACCAGCTTGGTTTCTGAAATCTAACTACCAGTGAAGTACAAAGAATCAGGTTAAAGTACATTTGGTATTTTTGGTTTTGGGGTATTGCTGTTATATTTTAGACCATAAAAAGCTGGATAATGTAGTGGTTTTGAATGTATTAGTATAGAATCTGCTTTTTCAGCTTTATGACAAGTGAGGATTTTCCCAGCATCAGGGAAATCTGTGGCTGCCTTATTAGGGCAGTACTACATTCCCAAGCTCTGAGGAGAGGGTATCCAGAGGGGGGAGAAAGAGAGACCAACTATTGTCTAGTGGCAAATAAAGTACCCTTCTCTTTCAACTTAGTATCACCTTTCAATTTCATCTATGTGCTATGATGTATTCTCCCTTTTCTAACTATTAGAAGGGATTGTAATACAGTATATGTAATACTAGTTTGTGCCTCTAGGATACTATGTGTAATCTGTAGATTGACCTCTCACAATGAATAGCAGAGTGGAATCACAGTAAATGGTGATTGCAACAGCTTTGCTGTGGTCTCCATTACTGATCTTTCCCCAACCTTCGCAAGACTTTATTAACCACATATTCCAGAAAGAGCAGACCTAGTTCTGATTTCTGTGGTATCACACTGGACCCTGCCCCCAAGTTTGACATACAGCCATTTCATTAATCTTTGTTGCATGGTCTGTTAGCCACTTTTCAATCAGCCTGCCAGTACTACCCAAAACAACTCAAATTCTTTTTTCAAGTAAAGTTTCATGAGTTGTGGTAACAAATGGTTTAAGTCTTGGGAAATATTTTAATGTCACATTATTTTAATCAGTGAATAATCATCTGTCTCTTTAAATAGTGGTGACAAGTAAGGACTTTAAGTCCCTCAGGCTAAAAACTCATTCTTCTCTCCACTATAAATTAGGACATAGTAGGGCTTCCCTTCTGTGGCAGACTGCTTTTTACCTGATTATCACTGGAGGGGATGCAATTCTGTGGAATTATTGCCTCCTGTAAAGTGATTGCCCAGCACTGTCTGTCTTGCTGACTTCAAAGAGGAGAAGGAATAGGCTTAGATGGCTACCTCTTATTTGTCCTAGATTTGGTCTCCTGGCAGTCAGAGGCATGCTCACAAAACCCCCACACGTCCCAGAGCCCAGCCACAAGACCGCTACTGGAGGCCTCTTATATACACTAGTCTCTGAATTTCTACAGTTTCTCCGTATTGCTTTCTCCAGTCCTCAGAGAAACTCCTCGCACAGGCCTCATGTTGATAATTCCCTCATGACATCCTCTTCAGTTGTCTCAAACCTTCTGTCCTTTACCTTATTGTCTTAGCTTGTCCTGAGACCATCACTGGAAACTCTGAGGGAATCACCGCATCCAGGGAGCTCCAGACTCTCCAGTCTGGCAGTAGATCTGATCTGGGACATTGGGTTGACATACAGCTACATTTTGAGATTGGGGGTCATAAAATTCTATTGACCTTGTTGGGAAATGAGGATTGACTCTGAATGTGCTTGGAGTCACCCTGACCCTTCTGCAGCCAGTCATAGTGGGATATGGCTAAAAAGAGATGAAATGGAGGGGAATGGAGATCCTACATTTTCCTGGGAGTCCTTCTCTGGTGATAAGGGCTGTGTTAAGGGTCCTAGATAACCCTAAAGGGTCTCTAAAGAACGGAGGCAATAAATAGTGCACAGATGTGATGTCTTTGAGGCATTGGATGGTGCAGTGCTGAGATGGCTTTGAGGCAATGGACAGTGCAAACAGAGGGAGCTTGGACTGAAGCTGCAGAGAAAGCAGCAGACCACTTATGGGACTATGGTGCATGTCTCCCTACTCAGCGGCCAAAGATGAATCACCTCTTCTGGATTAAATGCAGCCTGGGTACTACTGTTACAGCACCAGAGGTGTGAATCTTACCTTGTTAATTGCTGGATTTCTCATGTTTATTCCATTCTCCCCTCGCTCCTCTTCCTAATAAATTATCTTAGTTTTAAAGCCCTAGACTCACTGTTTGTGAATGGGGAAGCATTTATCATTGGAGGTATGTGGGTGGAAAATATGGTTTCTCATCTTTCTAGGTGCAGGCTCAAGCTAGTGTTATTTAATTTTTAAATGAAACCCCTAGAAAATTGAACCCAGGTCTTTTTGCTGCTGACAAGTGTCATGAGGGTTACACATGTTAAAAAACATGATTTGATAAGATATAGTTAGTGCTGTTGTGGTATTAGAGTATGAACCGATGTATGTATCCTCTGAGGTCACACCTTGCTCAGCATGGCACTAGGTAGACATCAACTGCTTCCTGAACCATGGTGCCAGGCTCCATCTGTGGGGCCCAGGACTGTTCTGTGGAATTGCTTCAGCCCTAAGACTACTGTTCCAATTTGGGAAGAGGCAGTACTTGGTATATAGTTGTTATAGTGTCTAGGGAGGGTGGCTTCTTTGATTTCATGAGCAGAACTGGTGTTAGGAACAAGCTACATAAATGGCTGCTTAGGATACTTACTATTTAGGAGCAGCACTCCCCCAACAATTACCAGCTAGGATATTGCTGGGGGTCAATAGGATGGTGCCTTCCCACACCACCCACAATGTTCCCACACCACTGAGGCAGCAGCCAGAGCTTTGACCACTGTACCAAAGTCTCTCCAACTCATAGTACTCCAGCTAGGATAGCTTTGAGGGGAAGCTACCCCTTTAATGAAGCATCCTGAATCCCTGGGAACAGCATAGGCAACCATGGACTAGACTTGCTGCACTAGTGTGTTTTTGTCCAGTCTGGCCAGGCTACTCTCCCCATCTGTCAGAGGAGTGGAGTATGTGATTGGTTACCCTCCTCCCCCGGGTCACCACCTAATGTACTGGGGTACCACTGAGCCAACCTCTTCCACCAGCCCGGGCTCCCTTACACTCTCCTGATGAGCCAGGCCCTCAAGCCTGGTAGGGACACACCCAGCTGCAGAAAGACAAAAAAAAAAAATGAGATCAGCTCTGCATGAGAAGACTCAGGAAGGGAATTGCCCAGCACTCAAGTGCATCCCCCTCTGGAGTGTAAACCCAACCTTGTATTGTCTTGCACTGCACAGAAAACTGTATAGTGTAAGCTAATTGAAATTCACCTTCTCCCTCAATGTGGAGGAAGATATGCACAGTTTTTTTACACCCCTCCCGCCCTCTTATGAATTCCACAAATTGGGTTTATAGGATAAGAAAAACACATTTATTAACTACAAAAGGTAGTTTTTAAGTGATTATAAGGGATAGCAAACAGATCAAAACCGAATACCCAGCAAATAAAATAAACACACAAACTAAGCTCAGCTCTTTGTCTTTGTTTCTTAGATGTTTCCAGCAGGCATCCTGGGAGGAGATTCAGCGAAGAAAGAACAAAGATTAACTCACTTCCCTGTCTTAAATAGGATTTACCTATAGCAGGAATCTTTTGTTTTCCAGTTTGATCCCCATCGCTTATTAGTGGAAAAATACTAGTAGTGCAAGATGGAGTTCAGTACCAGGTGACATGATCACATGACTCTGTGGTGTCAAAGCAGCCATGAGTCAAAGGTTATTTGCAGCGGCATCCCAGGCAGCTTCCCAGGAAGGTGGGAGATTAGCATCTTCAAAGTCCTATTGTTCTCCCGTTCAGGCTGACTGCATTCTGTCTGGTTGGCATTCCCCAGGTGTAAACCCCCACTTGTAATTAGTACATAGTCAATATTCCTAAATTCAGATACAAAAATGACACATTCACCCAATAGGATAATTATAGTCAGTACATTATAACTTTTCCAATGATACCTCACATGACCCATCTTGCATAAAATGCATCTTAGTTATGTCATATTCATATCATAACAATATCTCTATGAAGAATATGGGGCATAGTGTCACAGAGTATGCCCCCTTTAGACTGTCCCCTTCAACACACATTGGGTAGAGAAGGCCTAGGGGAACAAAAGGTCTCACACCAGCTGTCCTGATGAACAATGTCTCACATCCCTGGTTGTCATTTTGTAGCTGTCAACAGGAGATCGGCAATTTTTGGTCCATTCAGTCTCCTCAAATATCAGTTTACAAGAAAGAAACCCATGGGATGTCAGGAAGGCACTACTGCCGTTGACGTCAATCCTTTGGATTCAAATGACATACTTTGCAATTGAGGAGGGTAGAGCAAAGGTAAGCTCTTCAAAGTGGGAACTACCTTCTTGTAATGTTTTTGTACATTGTCTTACACGATGGGGGACTGATCTGTGATTGGTCAATCAATCAATACAAACAATAAATAATAATAAAAATAAGGATCATTTGATAGTCAGGCATGTGGACGGGAAGCCATGGAGTTGCTCGTGGTTTCCAGAAGAAATCTGTGGCTAAATAGCTTGGTAGTGCTATAGCACAGAGTTACTGAGGGCTCCATTCCATGTCAGCAACTGGGTCCAATATTTGGCTCACAGTTTGCACAGCAGTTTAATTGTATAACATTCTTTGATATCTTCTGAGAAGAAAGGAAATATTTAAGCATCATTTTATAACATAGGTCTGTATATATTTTAGAGAGAATGGCTGTGTTAAATTCATAATTGTGCTCCTGTGTGAGATTTCTGGTTTACCTGGGATTTAAAATCTCTTGGCAGCTACTGTGAATGAGAACCAGAAATGGCAAGTTTTTATAATATCTCATCATTTTGTAATCAGTCAGACCAAATCTTTCAAGTTAGAGAGCTCATTTTTACTGCTATAATAAAACAAACATTTTGTTTTGTTGCTTGTTTTTTCCCCCAGCACACTGTTTATGAAAATTAAAGGAAAGAATGGCCCTTAAAATTTATTTTGGAGACATGTGCCTGAAATTGTGAAGAGCATGGTACCTCAATATCTGTTTATTCCATTACATCACCCATCCAATTAATCAAGATTTGAATGAATATCAAGATATAACTTTCACTTTGTCTGCTTATGAACTTTCATTATGTGTAAAGGCAAGGTGTAATTGTTAACAGGATGAATTATGCCGTATTTTTTTTCCCTTTAACATCATCCCTTCACAAGTCCCCTAGTTAAAGTGTACTCAGGGTGATATATTATGTTAAGAAGGTTTAAAACATAAGGTGACAATGACCTTCCCTTTAATTAACTATGATGGAAATAAAGGTGAGAACAATGATGATGAAGCTCTCCTGGAAACCATAAATCATCTGCTGCACTGGTAGACAGAACACAGCTACAAAAATAACCTTTTAATTCACAGGTTAAATGAGTTTTTCAGTGTTCTGCATTCACCATTATTTATTTAAACACAAACTCATCTTTGAATGACCAAATGATGAGGTGGTTATATCTACCTACTTGGCTTTTAAAATACTTGAATTATTTAAAAATATGTCTGTATGACGCTGAAATATTTAGCAATTGTGTAATAGCAAAGTAGCATGGTTACAAGAGGGAGCTGCATTTTTCTCTTTAGAATTAGAATCCTTTGCAGTGAAGTGTAAAAGACTGAAAGCAATCAAATGCTTTTCTGTAATGACTGTTTATTTTCCACGTGTATACTGACTTGCACCAGAATATTTTTGATGACATTGCTGATGAGTAGGTTCATCTTAATAATATTAACTACGATTATAAACATCTTACATTTTTTTTTACTATAAGATGATTTCCTTTTAAAAATGTATTATTTTTGGTAGTCATGGATATACAACATTCAGTATGATGATTGAAGTAACAGAGTAATAGTGTAAGAAGAGCACACTACCCACTTGCTTTTGTAAAAGTGGCCATTTGTCCCATTTGTTCTTGCAATCTCTTGATCAGTTGGCAAGAGTGAAAAGGACAAATGCCCAGTTTTAGAAAAAAAGTTGTGATGTCCAGGACAGGGCTTAAAAAGGGGACTTTCCCAGTCAAAATGAGACTTATAGTCACTCTAGTTCAACTGATGCCTATATATATTGTGGCTAGGGAAACTAAAGTTTAGCATTTCATTTTAATTGCAGAAAAATACAGCTTCTTATGGTTTTTTTTAATTGGAGAATTGTTTGGGTTTTTTTTATAATGAAAAACTAGGATCCCTGATTATTGGTATGGCATTAAGGGCCTGTTCCCACTTCCATTGAAGTCAATGGCTCTATGTTGGTTAGGGTGAGTAGCTTTCTTAAGAGATTCCAAGAAATAAATACATGGTGAGGACGGTGTTATTTAGCAGATTTGTTAGCTTTTCCATGCAAAAATGTCCTGATTAATAGAGACTAGGAAATTTAAACTTCAACAACATAAAATAGAGAGAATGGAACAGTGAGTTAGAAAATTGTGCTAGCCCTAAAGCAGCATTGTTTAACAAAGTAAACAGAATATTTCAAAAGTATTCTCATAGTCCCATTGACTTTAAGGTCAGAAGGGACCATCATTATCATTTAGTCTGACCTTCTGCACATTGCAAGGCCACAGATCATCACCCATCAAACTCCTGTAACAGACCTCTAACCTCTGGTTGAGTTACTGAAGTCCTAAAATCATGTTTTAAAGACTTTGAGTTACAGAGGACTCACCATTTACACTAGTTTAAATCTCAGAGTGACCCATGTTTCATGCTGCAGAGGAAGGAGAACCCCTTCCC
Source organism: Sternotherus odoratus (assembly GCA_032164245.1). Lineage (NCBI taxonomy): Eukaryota > Metazoa > Chordata > Testudines > Kinosternidae > Sternotherus > Sternotherus odoratus. The sequence goes on along the minus strand of JAVMKO010000002.1, from coordinate 125,834,750 downwards.
CCCCCCCCCCCCCCAAGTCTCTGACAATGTGATCCAGGGGAAAATTCCTTCCAGACTCCAAGGATGACCCTGAGCATGTGGACAAGACCCACCAGCCAGACACCTGGGAAAGAATTCTCTGTAGTAACTCAGAGCCCTCTCACTCTAGTGTCCCCATTCTAGATCCTTTTGTTACTAATATGTATTAGAACCCTGCCCTGCAAAACTGAAAACACTTGAAAAAATAGGCGGAAATATTCTAAAGTTCAAACCAGACAAACTTTACATGAGAAAAAGCAACTTCATCTTCCTGCTGTCCATGTAACTTTTTTGTGGTGCATTATTGAGTTTTCTAGATGAAATAATTGGTCTTCATCACATAGTTTCTTCAGGTCCCCTGATTGCCTGAATCTAATATACCCAGGAGATTCTACAGTGCAATGTTGACATTTGTCAATGAGACAGTGCAAAAGAAACCAGAGGACAGAGAGAGCCTGCTAGCCACCAACCATCTCAGATATGTAGGCCAATCCTTAGTTTTATATATATCCACATTCTTTGTATATTTGGCTGCTCCTTTGCATGTTAAAATAGTCTACATGGGAGTAGTTGGGAATGGCCCCATTGTCCCTTTCAATTTCACTACTTTTTACTTTAATTTGATAAATTACATGCATCGTCTGTCCATGAAATGCACTTTGTTAATGTGTAATGTTTGTGGGAGGCATTGTGATCCAGGGGAGATGGTGCAGGATGGAGACTTGGATTCCATTCCTGGCTCTGATAGAGGCCTGCTGGGCAGGTCACGTCACCTGTCTGTTGGGAAGATGGGGCTTGCCAGCCATGGCAGGTAATCCTTTTAGGAAGGAAAACTTTGATTCCAAACCAAGAATGTTAGTAGATGAACAGTATATTGCTGTTGGACATGTGGACAAAAGCCTTGTTTAGACAGCATGACTCCAGCCTCAGCCATGACATCCCAAGAGGGTTGCATTCCAGTGGAACAGTGAAGCTGTTGACCAACAGGAGTGCAAGGGAGTGAACTTTCACAGCAGTTGGGCCTGAATTATGGAATTCAGTCCTACATGGAAAAAAATAACTCGAAACCTCACATTTTGAGAACTAAATGCAAAACTCATTTCCCTTACTTAACTTTAACTCATGTAAGTTCTTTATATACCCCTAAACACACAGCACACTCTCCCAGTCACTCGCATTGGCAAACATAGTCCAACAAAGGAAAATCTATACACGAATCAATCTGTTTTTCCCACAGACCGAGAAGGAGGGAAGAGGAGGACGGTGAGAAAGTGTGTGTGAGAGAGATTGCTGTTATTCCTTGAAATGTACTCAGATAGAATAAGTATCACACAAATATTCAAATAGATGTATATATAGGGAGAAAAAGTGAGTTAGGGAAGAGAGATGAGGTGGGATAAAGGAGGGAAATTAGAGGATGGTATGTGTGAATGGGGTTATTTCTTAAAATGAAGGCCAGATCTTCGGCCAAAGTAAAAAAAAGATAATCCAAAATGTAGTGATGATTTAGATGACTCAGCCCTGAAAAAGGGCCTCAAAGGAGAACACTGACAACTACTTAAATTAATGAATCTCATGAGTATTTAAAACAAATACTTAACTGCTAATTGTCAAAACATGAAATTTCTTGTTCTCTTTGACTTGTCATTTACTGGATTTCAGCAAAGTCCTGTTGACTTCAGATTTATATTAGAACCCCAACTCAGCTGGGTATTTAAGATCATATGGAACTTTAAGATTTGCGTAGCACCATTTAAATCATGAGGTTATACATATACTTAAAGTACAGTATATCTTTTAGTAGCTTAGAATCATAGAATCATGGAGTATCAGGGTTGGAAGGGACCTCAGGAAGTCATCAAGTCCAACCCCCTGCTTAAAGCAGGACCAATCCCCAACTAAATCATCCCACCCAGAGCTTTGTCAAACCTGACCTTAAAAACCTCCAAGGAAGGTGATTCTACCATCTCCCTAGGTAACCCATTCAATGCTTGACCACCCTCCTAGTGAAAACGTTTTTCCTAATATCCAACCTAAACCTCCCGCACTGCAACATGAGACCATTACTCTTTGTTCTGTCATCTGGTACCACTGAGAACAGTCTAGATCCATCCTCTTTGGAACCCACTTTCAGGTAGTTGAAAGCAGCTATCAAATCGCCCCTCAGTCATCTCTTCTGTAGACTAAACAATCCCAGTTCCCTCAGCCTCTCCTCATAAGTCTTGTGCTCCAGGCCCCTAATCATAGCTTGCTGAATTTGGCCTCAGTTGGGGATCTGAACTGGTGTCTTTTCAGTCCATAATTACTGCTTACAATATAAATGAAAAGACTTTCACTGTGAATGTAGTGTAATGGCAGACATTTCAAATTTTATATCAATAATGATAATAATTAATACAGTTTTTAAATCTTCAAAGAGTTGTAAGAGCAGTAACTAATTAACCCTCATAATAACATTGTTAGTTAAGTACACTATCTCTAATTTTGGCCCAGATTCTGATACCCTTGCTGACATTAGTAGTGCTAAATAGGCTTCATTAGAAGCCTTTTGTTACTTTAAGTATTCAATAAGAGCTGCAGTCACTTATGATAAAGTAGTATTTCTGTCCATCTTACTGAGAGCTAAAAATTACTAAGGGTATGTCTTTACTAGCTATGGTGAAGTGCTGCTTTGGCAGTGTTTAATATGGCTGTGTAGTTGCAGCACCAGTGCTGGGAGAGAGCTCTTCATCACTCTGAAAAAAACATCTCTATGAGGGGAGTAGCATTGACTATGCTGCCACTTTACAGCTCTGAAACTTGCAGCCCTCAGGAGAGTGTTTTTTCACACCCCTGCTGAATGAGAAAGGTGCAGTGCTGTAAAGTGCCAGTATAGACAAGCCCTAAGAGACTAACCTATAGAGGTCACAGCAGAGACAGGTGGCAGCAGAAGGTGACTGATGGGCAGCTGGCGGGAGCAGCTGGTGAAACCAGTGAGCAGTTGGCTGGCGGGGCAGCCAGGAGATAAGGAACGGTGGCTGTGGCAGGGGATTGGACTATATGACCTCATGAGGGCTCTTCCAACCCTAATAGTTTATGATTCTATGGGGGGTGGCCAGTAGATAGGATCAGCGGCTGGCGGGGTGGCCAGCCAGCGCAAGTGCTCAGATGGTGGAGAAAGCCAGGTGCCTTCTTCCCCGGGTGGGAGGTGAATTCACACAGATGCACCTTTGAACCCAGGGACCCCATTGACCAAGGAAAACTACTGTGAGTGAGGTATGACGAGGGAGCAGAGGAAGGCACAGAAATGGAACTTTTGATTGTAGGACTCAAGGACATGAGGCAACACCTGGGGTTGTGTCCTGCTCACAGCTTTATGTTTTTGAATCCTGCTTGTGGCATTTTCCCTAATTACTGTTGGGTGACTTCTCTCTCCTTAAAAGTTTCTTTTCTACCTGCAGGCTCTGTGTTTGTGAGTAGGGAAGTTTTGCCTCTTAGAGGCATCCAGGAATGGTGTGTCATTTTGCGAGGTTACTGGGTGGGGGTTCGAGCTGCTTCTGTGTTGTATTGTTGGAAAGGAACCCCTAGTTATTGAATCTGGCCCTGATTGCTGCCAGCTCCACCTGGCAGAGGGGTTACATAAAGTTATTTGAAATGAAAGAAAGACATCTTTTGCATAAAGGGGAGAGGGATAGGTTAGTGGTTTGAGCATTGGCCTGCTTAAACCTAGGGTTGTGAGTTCAATCCTCGAGGGGGCCATTTAGGGGTATAGGGCAAAACTCCGTTGGATGATTTAATTGGCAGTTGGTTCTGCTTTGAGCAGGGGGTTGGACTAGATGATTTCCTGAGGTCCCTTCCAACCCTGATATTCTAAAAACCCCCACCTTGTCAGGAGAGCTGATCAGAGGACAACAATTTCATTTAGTAGCAACTTTTGACATTCCAAAATTGGCTTTCATGCCAGTTCGTAAAGCAAACACAACCTTTCAAACATTTTTATGAAAAAGAATTCTGTTGAAATGTCCATTTTGAGATTGAAACCCGAGCTTTCCAACTGAAGCTTTTCAATTTGGGAGAGAGAAATGCAGAGTCCAGGTTCAAGACTGCTGTGTCTGATTCAGCATGATCTGGGATTAAAATCTCTGTTCTGAATCTCTCTCTACAAAAGTACCCACAGAAGACTAATTGAAAACTCTCAAAACCAATAGGTGTCTGAAAAACATAGGTGTCTGCTGGGATGATTTAGTTGGGGATTAGTTCTGCTTTGAGCAGGGGGTTGGACTAGATGACCTCCTGAGGTCCCTTCCAACCCTGATATTCTATGATTCTATGATTCTATGCAAACACTTTTGACAAAATGAAATCCAGTCAAAAATGTTCCAACCATTGTTACAATATATGTCATTGCTGGGACATTTTTCCTCTGCATAAAGTTCCTTTTTCTCAGAACTGGAGAAGCAGGAGGAATTTGATTGAATGGTATAGAATGAGACAAGTTAAGGGTAGGGCAACTGAGTGATTAGAAGGCAAAGTACATCAAGCTATAAAAGAAGAAAAATGTAGCCACTTTAAAGACCCACCTGTGAATGGGTATCATTTTACCACTGGAAAAGACAAGCCATACCATGGAATTTTATTTTCTGAACGACCTACTTTAAAAACTGGAAGAAACTAGAACTACAGTGGAACATGTGAAAGTCAAATCAATTTTACTGAATCTTTTAGAAAACAGATTTAGTTTAGTTTGTTACCATTTTAATACTTTTTTCCATGTGCAGTGCTAATCAGGCATGACAAATAGGCTCACCTTTGAACACACTTTGCACTAATAATGTCATAAAATACCTCCCTTTAATTGTTACCTCAGGCCACACTCATCAAACAAGCTCATAAAAAGAAACTAGTGACAGGTTTTACTTCTGCTGGATTTATGAAAGAATTCTCACCTTCGCCTGGACAGTGTATGTTTACACTACTGTTTTAGCAATGACTTTTTGAACAAAAGCAACAGAGTCTTGTAGCACCTTATAGACTAACAGATCTTAGGGATCATAAGTTTTCATGGGCTAAGACCCAATTCATCAGATGTACTGGCTCTTAGCTTACGAAAACTTATGATCCCTAAGATCTGTTAGTCTATAAGGTGCTACAAGACTCTTTGTCTCTTTTGCAGATCCAGACTAACACGGCTACCCCTCTGAATTTTGATCAAAGAAGCAATATATTATGCTTTTCACACCACTCTTCACAACAACCTCAGCCAAAACACATACACTTATAGCACACTGTGATGCTATTATAAATGTTTTCCACTCAAGAAAAGACAGGGAGCTGTAGGTTTCCAGTGTGAGTGGCAGTTAACTATGGAACAGTAGATGTTCCTTTGAGCTGGGTTAATAATTCACAATTAATAATTTATTCAGCAAATGTTATTTTTCTCTTCACAAATTGTTTTAGTGAAAATTCAGACTTTCTCAAATTTATTCATTATTCAGACCTATTCACCAGATAATTTCTGTGAATAATTCCGGGTCTGTACCTCCAGTTCAAGGAATTTATAGTAAATATGGTGTCCCTAGCCTCTATTGTCAGAGATGGGTGATGGATGGCAGGAGAGAGATCACTTGATCATTACCTGTTAGGTTCACTCACTCTGGGGCACCTGCCATGGCCACTGTCGGTAGACAGGATACTGGGCTGGGTGGACCTTTGGTCTGACAAAGTACAGCCATTCTTATGTTCTTATGTAATATTTGATCATAGAAATTCCAGCTTGGTGATCCATCAACTAAAATGTCCTAAATCATATGATATATTCCTCCCAGATTGCAAGAGTGTAGGCCCACATTTTCAAATTCATGATTCAGAAAGTGCTGAGCACTAGTCCTCTGAAAACCTAACCCCCATTACAGAATCTCAAATTGATCATCCGAAACTTGAGACACCCAAAATATAAGAAAAGCAAATATCTGATGTAAATAATTAATTTTTCTTTTCACATATGAATATTTCATAGTATGCATTCAAATTATAGCTGCAACCACCTGGATTTGAATTCTGGTGGACAAATTCTTCCCCAAATCAAGTAATTCGAACATGGTATTTGTTGGAGCCTCTATTTACAGTGGATTGGTGACTATTCAATGTTAGAAGAAAGTGACCCTTTTATGTGATCCATTACCATTTTCAAAGAGTTCTGTCTTCTCAAAATAGACAAGACCCAAATGCTCGAGGACCTTTTGCCCCTCATATAGCATACTACTGAACCTTGTGCACACTGTACTTGATAAAACCAGAGAGGTTCATCCACTTTTTCAACCATTCTCTCTATTTGCCACAAGATTTCTTGGAAACATGTATTTATCAGTGCCTGAGCTAGCCTCTCCCTCTAAGTGTATTTTTGTAAGTTTGGGAACATCATAACTTTAATAAGATCAGCATAAACTCCCATTTTAGGCTTTTTGTACTGGTTGAGGTGCAGACAGGGGTGAACAGAGCTGTGCAAACAGTGGATTTTTTAGTGCACTTGCAATTCTGAAAAACAATAGTAATTTTAAAAAATTGTTTAGGGTGAACAAAAAACAATTAAAAAATATTTTGGTGAACTGGAAAGCTGAAAAAAAACCAAAACATTTTGTTTGGCCTAAACTTAAATGTTTTGCTTTCATGTTAAACATTTCAAAATATTTGTTATTTTGTAAAATACGATGAAAGGAAAGGAAATTGAACTAAAATGTCATATTCAATCAAAAAATCAAACTGTTTTAGCCTTTCGAGAGACAAGAGGGTGAGGTAATATCTTTTATTGGTTCAGCTTCTGTTGGTGAGACAGACAAGCTTTTGAGTTTGCTCAGAGATCTTTTTCAGGCCTGGTAAAGGTAGGAAGACCTCACAGCTAAATACATATTGTACGTAGTTAACACATATTTCAAGGGACCATCAAAGTGAAGTGGTCCATTAATACCCTGCTCATTCCTCACAGGGGGAAAGGAAGGGAGGGGGAGGGAAGGAAGATGGGGGATGGGGGTTGTTAGTAGAGTATATCAGGGGTTCTCAAACTGGGGTTCAGGACACCTAAGGGGGTCACGAGGTTATTACATGGTGGGTTGCAAGCTGTCAGCCTCCACCCCAAGCCCCGCTTTGCATCCATTTATAATGGTTTTAAATATATTAAAAAGTGTTTTTCATTTATAAGGGGGGTCACACTCAGAGGCTTGCTATTTGAAAGTGTCACCAATTTAAAAGATTGAGAACCACTGGTATAGATTATTGTAATAAGTCATAAATCCAGTGTCAAAAATTCACAAAAAGTTTTACTGTTATCAAATCTGCATTTTTCGCTCATAAAAGGTTTAGCACAATTTTCCCCCGCAGCTCCAATAGGGAGCAACCAGGAAGAGAGATATATTAGGAGTAAAAAGAATGAGGTATACATGTATACATCTGATGAAGTGGGTTCTAGCCCACAAAAGCTTATGCCCAAATAAATTGGTTAGTCTCTAAGGTGCCACAAATATTCTTCCTTTTTTTTGAGGATACAGACTAACATGGCTACTACTCTGAAACCTGTCACCATATTAGCAGTAAGACTCCTGAGCCAGCTATACTGTGAAAAAGAAGGAGCAGCATGAAGGGGCTGACTGGGCCAAATACTCTGCTAATGCAAATTGTCATACTTAATGGAGAGATGACAATATACACCAGCTGAGGATCTTACCCCATGACTTTAAGAGTGCCCTAAGAAATGTGGAGAATACACTTGAATTCTCTGCAAGGTCTTGGGCTCTCCATGTCCCCCGATGGCTGCAAACTTCACCCCTGACATAGATAATGCAAAGCCACATATTTTATCACTTTCCATTTCTACAGTAAGTTTAATCTTTGCTAGGGTTTTCCCTACAGGCAAAGTATCAGGCCTCTATTCTGGAAGTTTCTCAGCTAAGGTGGAAGTGGATAGGCTGAAAACTTGTTTGATCTATTTGCTTCCTGGCAGATAAAGCATAGTGCAAATATTCCATTAAGGTTGAGGGAAGAAGAAGACTACAATAGACAAAAGTAAGTACCAGTAATTTTAATTTGTTACGAGTTACCTAAATATGCAAAAACAGCTGTATAGAGTCCCCTTTCCTAACTGCGTTTTCATGGCCTCAGTGTATACTTCTGTTTTGTGAAGAATCAGAGAGGTAGCCGTGTTAGTCTGGAATTGCAGAAGTGACAAAGAGTCCTGTGGCACCTTAAAGACTAACTAAAGTATTGAAGCATAAGCTTTTGTGGGCTAATACCCACTTTACCTCAGTAGACACCATAGTAGAAAACAGAAAAGTAACTACTAACCATAAAGAAAGACATTCTGTTCTCCTGCAAACCAGCAAGACTTGAACTGAGATATTTTTGCATGAATGCATCTACCCTGCATCACCTAGCCAAACGGAATGAAAAAGTACTTTGTACTCTGACATTTTCTTGTTCTGATTTATTCCGTTGACATTGGAAATATGGTAAAGGAACTAGTCAAGGATTCATGACTTTGTAAACAATGCGATAATGAAGTGCCAGTAAGGATTTATAACTAGAAGGTAGTAAGCCAGTCCCCTATCCCTGTCCCAACATGCAAACACAAAACATTCCATCAAATCTGGCTTATTTTATTGCATGTATCATCAACTAACTTTACCTTACTTTAAATGATTTTTTTGACCTGCTCCATGGCAGATGGAAAAGGGATGTTTTAAAAGTTAACACAGTAAAATACCATCTTATACAATACAGTGCATATGTGTATATATGTAATTAAAACTATGGATGAGCTGAAGAGGAGATGTTTGGATACAATCAGATTTTGGCTAGGTTATGGAAAAGGGTTCAAGGTTGAATCAAGGCTATTGGTGAATTCAGTGGTGTTAAAATCATTTCAGCTGTACTCATAAGGTTTCAGTCCACAGTGGCTGAACCCTCATGAGATCAGTTATTCCCATGAGATTTCATTCATCACCAGCTGAATTCTCACACGAATGGCTATTCTCATGGGATTGGACTACAACTGAAATGTAACAAGAAAAATGGGACCAGAGTTGCTCTTCCTTCCCCTCTGGTTGCTTTGCCTTGCTGCTGCATTACAAAGCAGCTTGAAAATTGGAATAACTCAGTATCTGGGATCAGAGAGGTAGCCATGTTAGTCTGGATCTGCAAAAGCAGCAAAGAGTCCTGTGGCACCCTAGACTAACAGACGTATTGGAGCATAAGCTTTTGTGGGTGAATACCCACTTTGTCATAGGCATGCAGTGAAAATTTCCAGTATCTGGGGATTTCCATGGTATTAGGGAAACCCTAGATGACAGATTCACTGTAAGAGTTTACACTATCCAGAGCCCACAATACAGGGGACATGTCATTGCATGACTGAGAGAAAGCTGGAGAACTGGAGCTCAGCTATGTTCCATCAACCCATAAATTCAGATATTGGCCTTCAAGGATCACTGTAGTTTGATGTAATGTGCACAGGGGAGTAGGGTGTGGCATAAAAAAGGGATAAAACCACCTTTGGCCACCAAACTGCACCTGGTAAAACACCCACCACACCTGAAACTCTGACCCTGGCTGTATATAAAAGAGTCGGGTTTTAAGACCTTGCTTCAGGATAAGAGGTGATTGATGCTTTTCAAATTAAAAAAAAAGTGATCTTTTCCCTCTGATTCTCAGCCAGCACTAATGAAGACACTGATCTTTTCTTCTGACTGGTGTCAGAGTCTAAGACGCTATATAAAAAGGCAGAATATTTTGTTGATTCACTCTTAATCACTCTTACAGCCAGACCAGATGGATCCTATTAGCTCCCAACCAGAGTATAAATAAAAAAGATTTTAATGCCTTCCTGAGGCAGGGAACATAGGGATGGGGTAAAACAATACTGTAATGAGCAGCTTTCAAAACGGTCCGGCTCGGGAGCAAGCACAGGCAGGAAGCTTATGTGTCATATTACATAAGTCAGCAATAAAGGATGCTTCAGGAAGGAAGTTAGTAAATACACAGTAGACGGGGCCAAATTATGCCAGGAACTAGACGGGAAAGTAACCTGCTCACAGGGTCCGTTCTACTTTGGGGTATAACCCTGAAACAAAACTATAGATCTGAGTTTGGTTCTAGGGTTTCAGACCCCTCTTCGCCCCTGCCACCCACACATCTGAAATGGAACACTTGACTTCACCTCTATTAAAAACAACACATTTTTGCTTTGTGTAACTTCATTGTAACAAGTTTTACAATTAAAAACCTGTGATTATTTTCTCCAGCCCCCTCCCCAAATTTAGTCCATGTAGAGACAAATCTTGCCACCTTCTCTGTGGGAGTAGATGATCCCTTGGCAGCAGAACCAGTGCAGACCCACTGTACGAGGGAGCAAGCCTTGTGCAGAGCCAGTAGTGCTGGTTGTACTTCTGATATGGAACTCCGGTCCATGGTGGCTCCCTAAGGGCTTGGCTACACTTGCAGCTGTAGAGCGCTTTGGGTTAAACCAGCCTTCAGAGAGCGCACTAGGGAAAGCGCCGCAGTCTGTCCATGCTGACGGCTGCAAGTGCACCGGTGTGGCCACATTTGCGGCATCTGCAGCTGCACTGGGAGCTGTGCATTATGGGCAGCTATCCCAGCATTCAAGTGGCTGCAATGTGCTTTTCAAATGCGGGGGGTGGGGTGGGGTGGAGTGTGACAGGGAGTGTGTTGTGTGTATGTGGAGGGAGAGAGAGTGGGTTTTTGGGGTGCTGAGAGGGTGTCAGCACACTGTCTTGTAAGTTCAGACCCCTCATCTCTGGCCTCTCTCTCAACTCAGTCAAGTGGAGCAGATAAGCAGCTGTATGTCTGAAACAGTGGTTTGAAAGGGGACTTCTTCATTCCTGCAGCTGATTTCACAACAATGAGAACAGCGGTCACTTGACTTAAGGGGATTATGAGACGTTTCCGGAGGTCAATCAGAGCGCAGTAACACAACTCTTCATTTGCACTGATGCTGGGGCGTTTCACCCAATACACAACAGACTCTCACGGAGGTGGAGTACCAGGAGTGCTCCAGCCAGGGAGTCAAAGTGCTCTACGTGCCTTGGCAGTGTGGCCGGGGAGTAAGGTAGAGTGCTCTGGGAAGCTTTACTGCAGTATAACGTACACGTGTAGCCAAGCCCTATGAGCAGTAGTGAAAGGCATAGAGGTGGGGCAAAAGAAGAGCAAGAGCCTGACACAGCTCTACGAGGATCCTCACATTCTCCCTCACCTCTATGGTGGGACATGCTGGGCTGCAGTCACTGCTATGGTCTCTGCTATTCTATAGCTGCAAAGGTTACTGAAATGTAAGCTCCTTTCTTCCCAGGATCCCTGCAAAGCTACCCAACTGCAACCTGGTTTTAGGCTGAGTCCAGGGAAAGAAAATTTGGCCCTCAATGCTTTCAACTAAAGATAGACATTAGATCTCAACTTTACTTAATTTTCAGAATTCTTGCCGCTGCTGCTTTAAAGATATGCTGCTTTTGACAGAATTCACCCACAGTAAAAATGTTCAAACATTGAAAAGTATATAGTTTAGCATTCATACCCACCCTACAGGTTTTTTAGAAAGTAGGTTTTGCATATGCATGTGAACAGGGCTACATATATTTTGTATTTTATCATTCAAATGCTCTGTGAACCATCTTTTAAAATACAACAACCAAAACAAATCTAAATATAAAAAGCCATTTTTTAAAGTGGCCTCGACCAAGTATCCATTTGTTGGCATACAACTGTGGACACACAAATAGATACACATCTTTTTAAAAAGTGACATTGTTTGCACGCACAAGTGAATGAATTTACACAGGCAAAACTCATTTATCAAAATGTCATATTGTACATATATATTATTTTCTAAGAAATGATTTCGGATAGCATTATAACTTTCTATAATTTATACAATGCCATGAAACCCATCACATCATCTCCTTTATGTATCTCAATCTTCATATTCTTTTTTCTGTTACTATTCATTTTTTGTTTTTATTTCATAAAGTGCCAAGTGAATATCATTAACCTACACAAGAACAAAACGGCAATCTTGTTATTAAAAAATATCTTCCCCTGTATTTTCTCTTATAATAATGACAAATGTTTGGATAGTAGAAACTTTAAAAAATGATTTTTTGAATTTTTTATCTATTGTTTGCTTATACTGAGAGAAGTGTCTTTGTACAGACTGTGTCCAGTCTATCTATGTATATTTGATATTGTCGTATAGTGATGACAAAATATCTTTTAAAATAATTAAAAACAGAGTAAATAAATAATTGTATACACTTTTTATGCTTATTTTTAGCTTTTTTAGTTTTTGCTGAGTTTTATGTTTTTACCTGAAACTTTTTGAAATTATTTCCATCTCTTCAAGTGCCAAAACATTAATTTGTGTCAATGAACATATGCTTTCAGTACTTAAAACAAGATTGTGTTTTGTGCTATTGCTTTGCCTTGTTAGTTCTTACACTTGAATTGTCCAGAAAGGTTGTCCCTTTCCACCACACACACAAAAAAAGGGCAGGCATAATTTTACCACCTATTGAATGGATTTAGCTAAGAGTCTTTCCCAGCGGAGAATGGCTAGATCGCCTTCTATTGTTCTCTTGACAAATAGTGAATGTCCTCAATTTACAGTGTCTGACCTTGACTAATTGTGTAGAATTGGTGCAGCTGTCCTCGGCTCATTCAATGTTTCAACACAAGAGCATGTAAGAAACTTTAAGCTGCCATCATAAAACTACAGTTTGAGAACTTCATCACTATGCATAATACCTGCTTTGTTGTTGTTTGTTATTTAGTCCAGTGCACTTCCTTTGACAGACAACTTATTGTCACACTGTGTTTTCCTCCAGACTTGCCCTTAATCTCTAGATAATAATTTGAGAGCATTTCTAAAATTGCTAGATAAAATCATCTGGAAAGAATTGCTCTATTATAAAACCCTCACCTAAAAGTGATGTGAGAAATTAAACTAAAACAGAAAATGAGGGATGGAGCATGCAAGAGATTGTTTGTGATTTCCCCCCCCTTCTTACCTGTATGATTCACTGTTGGAGGTTATTTTTTTTTAATAAAGGCTTCAATAAATTAATTTTATTATCAGTAGGAATGTTATCATACACAGAAGTACAGCTAAAATTTTAATTCAGGGATACAAACTTTTGGAATTATTCCAAACATCAGACTTGATGGCATCTTTTATGATAGTAGAAATGTGATTTTACAGTATTTTAACTATGTATGAAATGTAAATAAATATATGTTTAAATACATATAATGTTAGCTAACATTTCTAGGCAATTTTATTGGGAAATACCTTGAGATTTCTTGTTATTGAGTTTTCTCAACTAGGATGAACATCGCTCAGTGCAAAGGGAGCACACAGTCTGTACACTAAGTTTTACGTAGCTTTCAAAAATAGGGCTTAAGTGGGACCCACATTTAAGTAGTTCATGGGCCTTGGGAAGGGGTGAATTTCACTCTATAGCAAAACCAATAGTCTCTTCAAATTTATACAGTACTTGGAACCAGGGTTTCATTATAAGTTCAGTTTATTGTCCTTGAAATTTTGGATTGACAGATTGTTTTAGGAGTGTAAGTGGACTCCTGAAAATACATAATACGGAAAACCTGATTTGGTGAACTGCTCTTGTTCTTCCTCTAGTCACACCACTGGTTTCGCCAAAAGAAAAAGAAGTCCTGAATCGCTGGTCTATATTTCATTTCAGAAGACCAGAGTTTCAAGGAGAAACATAAAGCAAAACAAGGCCAAGATTTTCAAAAATGCAAGTTGGAAGTTGGGCTGCTAAATCTGTAATTACTCACCTATATAAGAAGTCTGATTTTCAAAAGTGATGGGCACTCAGCATCTCCCATTGACTCCAGCACATCACTTCTTAAATCAGCAGATAGGACCAGGGCTGGATGAGCTCTCCTCTGGGCCTGGGGCTATTAGATTTTGTGGGGCCCCTGTATACAAATCATGTTCCTCATTTAAAACAAAATGGTCACTATTATGGCATTGAGGCTATTAATGTTATACGAAACTTGCCTTTTAATTAACATAAAGCCATTCTGTAGTTACATTTCAGTCTTAAAACATGTAGAATATCGTTAAGTTAATTCAAAATAGCCTACTTCTCACCTTAGAACGGCTGTTATATTAGTTTCTTCCTGGGAGAGAGTTTGGGTGCAGGAGGGGGCTCCATGTTGGGGTGTATGAGGGGGTGTGAGCTTTGGGAGGGAGTTTGGTGCAGGAGGGGATTCTGACCTGAGGAAGGGGTTGGGGTACATGAGGGGGCCTGAGCCCTGCTGCGCCACTGGACTTTTAGCATCCCAGAGATTGCAATCGACTGGCAGAGGCTTCAGGATCAACCAGTCAATTGCGATCGACAGGCTGGTGACCACTGAATTGTATATCGTTATAGATTTATTTTTGCCAGGCCCCTCTTAGCTTGAGGCCCTGGGCTGCAGCCCTGAAAGCCTCATTGCTAATCCGGTTCTGGATTGGACTAGTCTGTACTAATGCTGGAGGGTATTTACTAGAGTTGCTCCCATGATTTAATACTCACCAAGATAAGCAAGGGTTGCATATTGGGTCCATAGAGTTTTCTACACAACACTTCCTCAGGGAGAGCTGCATTCTGCCACTGTGACCTACATTGAGGTGTATAGTAGAATCACTTGTCTTGAGTGCTGAGTACTGCACATCAGTAAAGGTGGCAGAATCTGGCCCGAGATAAAACAAGTATTTCAAATATATTTGAATGAGTAGTAATAATACATATACATTAGCATTTGGTAACGATTTCTTTCTAACACCATCTCCTCCTATATTAGGCAGTGTCTGTAGGGCCAGATTGTAACCCCCGTTACTCACACTGATGAGCAGTTTCACCTATGCATTATTCCACTGGAGTGCAGCGGGTTATCTATGTGAGTTAGGGGTTTGCAATCTGACCTGTAGTGCTGCCCATAGTTAATCCTGCCCAAGCATTTCCCTTACAGTTTCAGTTGCCTATAACTTTCACAGTGTTTTCCCTTTGGGGCTGAAATTTGGTAAGTTTACTCTACATTAGGGAGCATTTCCCCCCAAAGTTTAATAAAAAAATGTTTGAGCCACAGCGTGGATAGGTGGTGTCTGGGCTCTACTGCACCGGTTGCCACAATTCAGCCACTGTTGGAGGAGGGAGATGCTGAGTCAACACATTAGTCAAAGGAGGAAACAGGTTCGGTGGGGTCAGTTTTGGCCTTGCACTGCTGGACTCTTTTTGTTCCCTTCTTCCCTGCCCCTCCTGTGAGTAATATGTCAGCCTAGCTGCTCCCTCCTCACCCCTCCCCATCTGAAAAATACTGTCAGTTTGGGGGCAGCTCCCCTTCTTCCCTCTCTGGCCTCTCTCTAATCCCCCCCAAGAGGGAAGGAGATGGGAGGGAGAAGAAGAGTAACAGGAGGCCCAGAGGTGGGAGTCCCAGGACACCAGGTGAGTTGTGTTTTGTTGCATGTACACCATAAGGAGAAGGTTATAATCTTTTTACCCCCAAGAATAAAGCCTGTTTATAAGGAAAGTTTTCAAACTCTGTGAATCAAATAAATTGAGTTAGAAGTACTCATTTAATTTTTTCTGGATGTATTTGATCATTTCTGTGATTCCAGCTTCACACCACAGGGACCAGGAATGGGGGCGGGGGCGGGGAGGGAGTCCTTGTTTAGCAAAACTCCACAAACTTCTCTAAGTTTGCTTGAGAATGTTCATAAATCATCTGCTATTGCTGAGTTGTGATTCATTTTCAGCAGGCTGAATAACCAAACTGAATGCTGGCTGTCTTCTGTATATGTGTGTGTGTGTGTTGTTTGTTTGAGTGTCAGTCTAACCAGATAGAGGCTTTCAGAGAACAGAACAAACCTAGCACACTGAAGTGTTTAATATTTCATTTAGGGATGGGAAGCTCAGTCCACTGACATTAATTAATTAAGGGTTGCTTAAAATAACAGGATTTGTGAGCTTGTTGTGCAGGTAGGTGTGTCTGAATTCTCCTAGTTTTAAATATTTTAGAACTGAGTTCTGTTTGGAATATTTTTAATAGGAGCTTGGAATTAACAAGCAGAAGTAATACTCAATGAGTAAAAGTTTTTCTGAACCTTAACAAAAAATACTTTCTGCAGTGTATATGAGGCCCCGTGTACAAACATATACAGTACATATAGGACCTTATGAAGAACAGAGATAACTGGCAAAGGATTGTAGATGGTAAACTATTCAGTTTTCATATGTACAAACACCTGCTATGGAACATGAATTTAGTACAGCAATGAATCTCTATTTTTTAAAATCCAATTCAACATCTTTACTAGAGATTATATATATATATATATATATATATATGCCTATGCTTTCAGCTATGTTAGAAATTGGCATATTATATTTAAAGCTTTCAAGTCTTCCTCAGGAAACTAAATTCATTAAAGTGCTTTAGAACACAACTTCCTGAAGTAGCAAGTAGCAGGATTGCAAATTAGTGAGGCTCAGAAGGAGAAGACAAATGATTATAGATTTGATTTTACAAATCTGAGTTCAGAGAAAGTGTAAAAGCCCAGTGGTGGGGAAGATATTCAAGGGTTAATATGGTTTCTATTCCAGCGAGTTTGCTTGCCATTATTTTCTTTTTCTTTTCTCCCTTTTAACGGATTCATAGCATAAAATCTTCCTGGACACCTAATTATCAAGCCAGCTCACAGTCACAGCTGTCTGCTTGGAGAACCCATTAGATGCAGCAGTTGAAGCCTCCATAATTCCCCAAACTTCCCGGTTGTGAATATTAAGAAAAGATTTTTACATGTCATATGCAATTCGGAGGTGGTGTGAATGGCGTTGGAAATGACGAGCTATGAATGCTTGTCCATCATTCCATTCACTGGTTACAGGTGGTCTCATTTTCCACTTTCAGATATCGGCTAGCTATGACAGCAGGCACTTAATTTGCATGTTCGACAGACAACAAACGGCCCTGTGCATGTCAAAATAGGTGGTGATGCGTGACAGTTCCTACACAATACTGTCTCCTCTTTGCTTGACCTTTGACCTCCCTGCATGTCTTCTTTCACAATCAGGAAAAAAAAATGCACTTTTCAGCTTTGGAATAAATTTGATACCAAATTGATTATTTTTCTTTCTTCT
Source organism: Sternotherus odoratus (assembly GCA_032164245.1). Classification (NCBI taxonomy): domain Eukaryota; kingdom Metazoa; phylum Chordata; order Testudines; family Kinosternidae; genus Sternotherus; species Sternotherus odoratus. Next base: position 125,817,549 of record JAVMKO010000002.1, on the reverse strand, counting down.
TTTTCTTCTTCTTCCTCCACCTCCTCCTCTTTTCTTGTAAAGAATGCACAAATCCAGACTTTCATCTTAACAGCTACAAAACTGCTAGAAGAGCCTCATAAAATTTAAAAATAGGTAATAGTGAGGGCAGGAAGCTGCCTTGTTAAAATTCATTGTGGTTAAATTCCTTGGAAGTTCTTTGTAAATGCAAATGTAACCTTTACAAGAGAGCTTAAGTCAGGTTAATATTTGTTAAAAATAAAATAAAATAAAGTTAAAAACTCACCAGAGTGCTTTCTTAATTGTACCACTGTCACATATCCATCTTAATATTCGCAAAGTGCAATAGTTAATATTTATTAGTATATCTTTGAGGCTGCCATTCAGTTGTTCTATTTTTCAGTATAACCACTGCAAGAATCAGTTTATTTAATTTGGCATCATTACAAACCTGTAGAAATTGACAATTTTAACTAATTAAAAAAGCTGAAGCATTATTAAAGTGCCAAAGTGTTTGAACGGTTTTGGTCCTATACATTTTGTATGGTTAATTCAGAGTTTAGGGGGTTTGATTTGATTTCTGGGGTTTTTGTATGCTGTGAGCGATCTTACATGGTTGTGTCAGGTCATAGGTAAAACTAAGACAAGCTAGATTTGCGTACATCTCAGTATTGCCGAGTTCACTCAAGAGCCTGAATTTTTACTCCAAAGACATATATAGCCCCTTGTAGAACCAACAAATGACCATAATCCATCGCAGAACTTATCTGCATCTCAGCTCTTGTTTTAATTAAGAATTTAAGCATGACAGCAGATAATCACACCTCTGGGGTGTTACAAGATTTGAGATGCAGTTGTATACCCAATACCCAAGCGTGTGATTATGCCACAATAACCCCACCCCTCCAGAGCTGTCCTATCAAGGGCCCCTGTAATAGGCAAAATGTGTAATTGTTGGCTTATTAGACTATTGAGTAGTCTTGTCTAGTTGCTCAGCAATGCGCTGGCAGTTGACTATATATAGCAACACTTTAAGGTGTCTTTTCTTTTCCTTTTTTTCATGTACATATTGTCTTTTCCCAGGAGCATTTCTATTTATCAGAATAATTTGTGTCTTACATTAAGAAAAAACAACAACATATAATTTAAAAACCTTCCAAAATACTCCTTTCTATAGTGTCATCTAAGTGACATTTGCCTGATCCTGTAATTTAAGTTTTAATTTAAAATATGAGAAGACATATCCTAAGTTTAGCTACTCACATCTTCAGCTTTATCAGAACCTTCTATCCCCCACATCACCTTCCCATCTCATGAGTTTCCATACTGACATTTTAACTGTTTCCTATTAGATGAATTAAATTTCAGCATGTACTTCATAGTAGCAGTGAAGCAGTTGTACAGTATTGATCATTAAAGAGATATTTCTCCAATTCTCATGAGCACAAAGCATACATGAGATATACTAGTTGCATAGTATGGGCAAGCAAAATTGTCTTCTCATAATCCATTCTTACTGCTGTATCTGATGCTACTCCCTTTGAGTCTTGATAACTGCCAGCTCCTCATCCTCTGCTGCTACATCAACCCATGCGGTTGACAGGTGGGGTCCCACATTCTAGATATTTATTTACACACCAAAATAATGAAAAAGTGAGAATGGCTGCTGCAGAATGGGACACTCCCAATTTTTTTATGGCACCGAATCATAGAATCATAAATAAGACGAGGAAGACCTTGTAGCATGTTAGAGACTAACCAGTTTATTTCAGCATAAGCTTTCGTGGGCTATAGCCCACTTCATCGGATGCCCACGAAAGCTTATGCTGATATAAACTGGTTAGTCTCTAAGGTGCTACAAAGTCTTCCTTGTCTTATTTACAGATACAGACTAACACGGCTGCTAATCTTAAACCTGCCATAGAATCATAGAATATAATGGTTGGAAGGGACCTCGGGAGGTCATCTAGTCCAACCCCCTGCTCAAAGCAGGACCAACCCCAACTAAATCATCCCAACTGGAGTTTGTTTGATCTAAAATCTTAAATCAGAGTGGAGAAGTGACTAAAGTTAAGATGCTCTGTAATGATTGATGAATACTGTATGTTGACCTGCATATTGGGATGTTTACTGTATGCATGTGTTTGTTTAGCTTAATAGGGGATTGTCAGGAAAAAACAAGAAAGGAAGGGAAACAATGACACATCCTTCAGCAAATAGTGAATGGTTATTAAGAAATAATTCCCAAACTATTAGCTTTGGAGATTTTACCTTCTGTCGCCAGCCTATTTACAAAATTAGTTTTGACAAGTAGAGTCCAGGCCTGGGAAACAGAGGATCAAAAGCAATTTAAACTGGGGATATTTGCTGGAGGAGTTCTCTGAGTGCCTCACTCCCATAGTGAGACACTAACCCGAATCAGTAAAGTCACTAGGTGCCCATCTGTATCTGTATGCACGTAAATACTTTGAAAATCTGGTCCTAAGTGATTTAAATAATTATGCCCCATTTTCAAAAGTGACTTAGGCACTGAGGAGCCTTAAGTCTTATTAAAAGTCAATGGGATTTAGGTTCCTAAGTATCTAAGACACTGTTGAAAGTAGGATATAGGCATCTAAGTCTCTTAGGCAAACTCCCTTAGTACTGAGCTTATTTGGTTCTCATAAAACTGGCAGAATGTTAAGGCATTTTAAGCATTAGAACTGGAGTATGCAATTAGTTTAAGTAGAGGAGAACAGAGGAGTGAATGAAGACTGCTGAGAGATCTCTGAGGTGCCAATCCCAACAGGAGGGAGGTCATAATCCCACCAATCTGTCTTCCCCTTTTCAATCCAAGAAAAATATGCTGATTATTAATTACTGAAAATAACCATATTTACTTGCACTCAGAATTACCAAGAATTGCATATTTTTTATAGAAATGGCACAGAACATTTACACGACTAACTCAAAGTAATTACTTATTGCTAGAGATCCCTTCAAGGTACTTAATATTTATTGGAAGCTACTTAGTAGCATTTCAGTTACTGATCATTGTAAAAAACCAATCCTTCTCATTGGCCTCTGTTCAATAAGGACTACTCCAAGTCAATGCGTAGTTCATAGAATAGTTAAATTGCTCAACAAAAATATTGTAGTTATACATACAGGAAAATAACTGAAGCCTTCACTATTCTTTTCACCTATGTGAGAGCAGGTGACTGAAACTAGATGGATGTCTGGACCCACAGTTTCTGTACAATCATTTCCCACCTTCCTGGGACCCAAGGACGCCCAGCTGTGGGTATACTGCAGGGTCTGGGATCCATGGGGTTTTGGAAATAAGCATAAGGGCTCAGGATCATCTTCCTCCTGCAGCATCATTCCTGGTTGCCCCTGCACTCCATGATAAATCTATGGGAAAGAAGGGTGGGAACCCTCTCCCTTCAGAATCTAAGCTTTCATTTAATAAACAAGTTACCTCTACCCTTTCCTTGTGACGACAGCCTTGAAAATAAAGAGCTGTAGAAACCTATTACTACAGGTGAAAGTTTGTAACTGATATTTTACCCAAAGGTCTACCTTATAGCCACCAAATCACTTGGAGAATTGTCCCTTTAAATCTTCGATAAATATGCTGGGCTACTTATATACAGTTGTCAGTGCAAACATTTGGGTTCCACGTCACATGTAGCAAGGAAAAGGTGATATTACAGAGATCCTCACACCCCCTTTCTATATCACATGAATCTGTCAGTTTGAAACAACCTCTAAACAATAATCTTACTGACCTTTGTAGCCTTTTATTTTATTTAAAGTGAATTTTGTAATGTGGTATTACACCACCAGGGGTTCGACTCTGGCAGCTACAGTTTGGAACTTAACAGAGTGGTCACCTCTGCTACTTGCTTCAGAGTTAGAATCTCTAGGAACACATAAAGACCAAGGGTAGTGACCACACACACATTCACCGGTACAAAGTCTAGTCTATTTTACAAGTTTTATTAAAGTTACAATTCAAGTTATGATTACCCAAGTGTATAGAAATTCTATACAGACTTATGCACAAGTTACAAATATAGTGATACTCACATCCTAAACAACAGTGTTAGGGTCTGATGGGTCTCTCATGGCTTGATCATCAGTAGAGGGATGGTTCCTACTGGAGTCTGTCATTGGGAGCTCAATTTTTCTGTTCTGAGCTTCCCCTTTTTATAATGTGATTCTGTCTATACCTGCATTCTGTGCCTGTCCATGAAAGCGTCAACCCTCTTTTCTCTTATTGGTCTGTGTCCCCTGGAAACTTAGGGGACCCCAATTTTCTATAGGCTGTGTATATACGTAGGGGACCCCAATTTTCTATGTGCCCTTTCCTCTCATTAGCATTGACACACAACCTGTATCTCGTGGTTAAGACATATGTCAGAGACAGGGGGTGGGGTTACTCTAGAATATCCAAGTGCTTCTTTTAAATATGGATTTCAGCTTACCATGGCTGGCTGCATGGATGATTTCAGAAGCCGTGTTGTGCTGAAGCTCGTATATGTGTGTGAGATGCTGTGACTTTTCTGTGAGCCATTCAGTCACTTTTAGGTGTGGAATATGACTTTGTACAGAAATCATATCAGGCCTATGAATACTGAGGTTGCCAGTTGCATAGTACTCCCATTGTGATCCGTCCGAGAATGCATCTGTCTCATAACCTTGTAGCTTGCTTTGCCCACATTTGAATGTATCTGTCTCATAACCTTGAATGTATCTGTCTCATAACTTTGAACCTTTCTTTGCCCACAGCTGCACAATTATCTCAGAATCCCCCATCCTGCTCCTCATGCCGGGCATCGCAGATACGAAAGCATAAAAAGAAAACGTGCGATGATATGTTCAATGAACTACTGGAACACTCTCGCGCTGAGGCAACCCGCCAGACGGAATGGAGGGAAAGATTGCTCCAGTCAAGGCAGGAATCAAGAGCCGCAGCAGAAAAGAGGGAAGAAATGTGGCTGGAGTGCGAACAAAGACGACTGGAGCGCGAACAAAGACGACAGGAACGCGAAGAAAGGTGGATGGAAGCTTTGCTCCGGATAATGGAGTACCAAAGAGACATGCTGAGGTATCTGGTGGAGCTGAAGCAGGACCAAATATCGCCTCTGCAGTCTCTGTCTAACCACCTCCCCACCTCCCCAAGTCCCATAGCTTCCCCACCCAAACATGGGTTGAGAATCCGGGGGGAGGGGGGGGGAAGCTCCGGGGACCGACCCACTCTACCCCACAAGCCAGCACAAGCAGCAGCAGGATGAATTTATCAAAAGACTTTTAAAAGATGCTGTGTCTTGGCCCCACTCCTCTCTCCGCTCCTCCACCACTGCGACTGCTGGTTTCCCTCCTCCCCCACCCCGTTCTGGGCTACCTTGGCAGTGATCCCCTGTATTTGTGTTTGTGCAATAAAGAAAGCATGATTTTTAAAACGGTGAATTTATTTCCTCTGCAAGCATCGGGAGGGGGGAGGGAAAGAGGGTGCAAGGACGGCAGGCTTAGGGCCGAGCAGAGCAAGGGAGTGGGTTGTCAAACACCATCTTGGGCACTCATAAAGCTGGTTTTCAAGGCATCCCTGAGGCGCAGCATGTCATGGTGCACTCTTCTACTTTCCCTGCTGTTTGGCTGCTGGTAAGCAGCGGACAGGAAATTTGCCTCTGCCTCCCAGCCTGCCATAAACGTTTCCCCCTTGCTCTCTCAGAGATTGTGGAGCACTGAGCAAGCAGCAATAACAATGGGGATATTTCTCTCGCTGATGTCTGAGTGAATAAGTAATGAACGCCATCGCCCCTTCAGTCGGCCAAATGCACACTCTACGGCCATCCTGCACTTGCTCAGCCTGTAGTTGAACAGCTCCTGACCCCTGTCCAGGGCTCCTGTGTAGGGCTTCATAAGCCAGGGCATTAGGGGGTAGGCTGGATCCCCAATGATAACGATCGGCATTTCCACACACCCCCCACAGAAATTTTCTGGTCAGGGAAGAAAATCCCTTGCTGCAGCTGTCTAAAAATCCTAGAGTTCCTGAAAACACGAGCGTCATGAAGCTTTCCCGGCCAGTGAAACGTCCCTTGTGGTCAACCACTGCTTGCATGACCATAGAATAATATCCCTTCCGGTTTCTGTACTCTGCGGCCTCGTTGTCCGGTGCCAGGATAGGGATATGAGTCCCATCTATAGCCCCACCACAGTTAGGGAATCCCATGGCGGCAAAGCCATCTATTGTAGCTTGCAGGTTTCCAAGGTTTATAACCCTGGGTAGCAGCCGCTCGACGATTGCTCTGCTTACTTGCATCACAGCAGACCCCACTGTAGATTTACCCACCCCAAACTGATTTGCGACTGACCGGTAGCTGTCTGGCGTTGCAAGCTTCCAGAGGGCTATCGCCACTCGCTTCAACTGTGAGGGCCGCTCTCATTCTGGTATTCTTGCGCCGGAGGGCCGGGGAAAGCAAGTCACAAAGTTCCATGAACGTGCCCTTACACATGCGAAAGTTTCTGAGCCACTGGGAGTCATCCCAGACTCGCAGCACTGTGCGATCCCACCAGTCAGTGCTTGTTTCCCTGGCCCAGAATTGGCATTCCATGGCATGAGCCTGCCCCATTGCCACCAAATTTGCCAGATTGTCGGTCGCCCTACTTCCAAAAACATCAGTGTCCCTGTCCCTGCTGTGCATGTCCAGGCCCATCTCCTCATCACTGTTGTCAGGATCCAGAAAGTGCAGTTGTCTCCGGATCGCCTTCCTCTGCAGACGGTACAGCATAAAATCCACAACAGTGCGCAAGGTCCTCACAACGGCCAGTACTGCAGTGGCGGCATCAGCCGGCTCCATGCTTGCAGTGCTATGGCGTTAGAGCGGCGCGGAGAAAGGGCGTGAATAATGGGATGCCTACCCACAGTGCACCGCTCGAAATGGGGTCGGCGGCACGAAAAAAGGGCGCGAAATTATGAAATGCCTACCCATAGTGCAGCACTCGAAATGGTGCCTGCTGGGGACTCCGGGAACTGTGGGATAGGTACCCACAGTGCAATGCTCGCTAAGTCGACGCTTGCAACAGTTGTGCGGACAGACACTGCCAACTTGCTGTGCTTTGTGGGGACGCACAAAATCGACTCTATACAGTCTGCTTTAAAAATCGACTTAAAGGAAATCGACCTACTGCTGTAGTGAAGACATACCCTTACATACAGCATACTGTACCTTTAAATGTGTAAGATAGGCCCCCTAAGTACAGAGTAACTCTGAATTAGTCTCAGAAGGATTTTTACACTTAATTATCAGTCTGTAGTGAGGTAGACTGGCCCTCCCCAGACACAGAGGAAGAGGGTGGCTTTATCCTCTCATGGGCACCCCACCCCGTAGCTCTGCCCCCCCGAAGCAAAGAGGCGGAGCCAGAAGTATAAAGATGGGACCCGTGGGATTCCAGTCCTGCTGCAGAGCTCTAGTCTGTAAAGGCTCTGACTACTTTTCGTGATTTAGGAAAAGCACTACCAGAATGAAAAACATACATTTTAGTAGAGCTGTGACAGGTAATTCCATTGTGTGGGGGATTTTGAGATCCCAAATGTGGTTTTGTCTGATTTGTTATGCAAAATAAAAATGTCAAAATTCACCAGCAAAGGGAATGGAGCCAGACAGGCTGCCCCAGAGTAATGAACCCAGAAGCACTAGTAACCCAGACTGGGCTTTGAGGCCAGTACTCCTAGGGCTTCTAGATTTCAGGTCTCCCTTACCTTGCTTGGGATGCAAAGGAAGCAGCCCCAAACGAGTTGGCGCACTCCCTAGAGTGCATGAAGTGTGGAATTGGCTATTCTGAGTGGCCTTTCTACAGCCCTATAGGAAGAGAGAGTGAGTGTGTGTGTGTGATGAGAACCTTCTTGCTCAACGCTCCTTCCCCATGCACCATTTCCATGTCAGTTGCTCGTATTTCACTCTCTGGGTGCAGGTGATAGCACCATTTCATTAGTTCTTCAGTCGCAATAGAGACTTATAACCTAGACATGGCCTACATTTCTAGTGTAGCAAAAAGCAGAAAAAACCTTAATTGGCCTTCTGCATATGTCATAAAGAAGTAAGGCGAGCAAGCAAACAAACACAAAATAAGCTTTCAAGGAAAAGAAATTAAGATATCTTTAATCCAGCTTGCTTGGATTTAATACCTGTGATAGGGAGAAATTGTAGTTTTTAACAAACCATAGATTGTTAAGTGTCACAAATTACTCAGCATTTGTCTTCCCTTTATAAGGGCTGGAGGAGCTGGGTTGAGGACCCAATTTATCCACTGAAACACTGGTCATTTTCCTTTATGCTTCCTCACGGTAAACAGTGTTTAGATAATTGTGGATTCTCCTGTTCATGAAGCTATCTCCATATGCTAGATCTCTGAACCCCAAAACTGAGTTAACACCTCAGACTTTTAAGTTTATTGTTGATCACAAAAATGTACATGACTGTACTAATAATGATCCAGATTAAATAATTTAAAAAATCATATCTTAATCTTCTTATTATAGTCTTACCTGTCCTACAGTGAACTTAATTTTGCCCATGGGTACTTCCCACTGAAGAGATGTGATGTCATGTGAGTGCAGATTTGGGACTATTTAATCATAGCATATATATATAACATATCTAATAAGGAGAAATGCCCATACCTGTCAAAATAAACAAAAAAACCCAACAACAAACAAACCAAGGGAGTATGGGATCATAGCATCTAATGGAAGTGGAGTGAGTTCATTCTTTCATTTCCAAAAGATGGAAAATTTATATTTTTGCTAGAAACAACAACATCAAAATGTAGTTCCAAATTCAGAATGCTTTAGAACAGATTTTTTTCTAAATCGCCTTTCTCCACGCTTCCCACTTTCTGCCTACCTTTTAGTAGTACTCACTTGTTATGGCTAGTTTCAAATGTGATTGTAAGTTCTTTTCAAAGCTTTGGGGCAACTGCTATGTTTGTTTATTTATATATAACTTAACACAATGCCCCTCTGCCAAACCTGAGATGTGGCTTCTGCACTGCAAATGTGTATGCAACAGTTACAAAAACTTGATTTTCTACTTTTCCCACTATCTGTTACTAATAATGTAAAAGATCTCCATTAATAGTTATGAATAATGAAACCAGAAGTGGAAATGAGAACTCTGGAAGAGGCAAGAGGGAGTGCAGTAGTCTGATGATTTGCTGTTCCAATTCCTCCAATCCCTTACTTCTGACAATCCCTTTCCCTCTCAAAGAACATCTGACATGTCACTGAGGTCTATGGTTCTTACATGGGCTGCCTGAGAACAGGGACAGTGACTTTGGGGATGTGAGTCCAGAATGTGAGTGGTTCTGTCTGGCAAAAGGTATTGGCATCCTCCAAAGCAGATTGAAGGAGATTGACATCAGTGCAGAATGAATTTAACTGGGCTAGTGAATCACAATGGCATGCATCAGGTCTACATATTACACAGCACAACTTCAGCACTGTTGCCAGGTTTGAACAGTAGAAACTGACTGATAGCTCAGAGCTGTGTCAGAGGATAGACTCTGTTTCTTAAATGTTACTTGTCATTTTAAGCAAAGTGTGAGGCCTCTTTGCATCCACTGAACAGACTAACTTTTCTCCATTTCAAAGTTTGTCACTAGAAGTTGTAAGCAGAGATATTCTGTGCAATAATATGGCAGGAACATTCTGAACAATGGGAACTGGAGCATTTGTGGTCATTGGACCAGATCAATTCATTGGATTCCCAGGGTGAAGGTCATCCATCCCAGGGTCCCTGGAGCTGCAGCTCACCAAACGGATGAGAGTGGGAAGGGACCCGCTGGCTGCAAGATGCCCTGTTTCAATACTTATCCCTTCTTCAGTATAGGATTCTGTGCTGGCAGGTTCCTCTGCAGCCCAGACCATCTTTTAAAGCTGTCCATTCTTATAACATTTCCCAGAAGAAAGCAATGAACAGAGAGGCAGTACTGCCCCAAGGGCCGAGTGATCCTTCCATCACAGACACAGAAGGATGCAATTTAAAGCCCCTTTTGCCTTCAGGGGAGAAGTCTAAAGAAAAGTGTAGCAATAACTGAGTCAACAACATGCAATGGTTACGTCCTTTCCTCAACTGTGAAACTCCTGCCATTTTCCCATGCAGTATTGGGAAGATTGGTTCATAGGCATATGTATTGTGTCGAGCTTATCAGATTAGTAGGGCACTTTGAAATCTCCACATAAAAAGTGCTATGAGTTGTATGGGTTATATTTTTTTAACTAAATTGCCAGTACATTTGAAGTACCATAGTAGCAGAGCTGACTTGAACTTCCTTTTGGGTATTTTACTTTTTCTTTGTGTATTGTTTTTTTGACCGCGGCTGTCGATGTTCCAGCTGTCAGCGTGCACATGGCATAAACATATTTTTGTTTTAAAATGTGAAAAAGCAGACAGAAACCTACCCCAGCTTTTTTTCTCAAGTGTGATATGTGATGACAACTAGATCATGTAAAAGTCAATCTGTGATCAGCCATGTCTAAAACTCAAAACCTTATGGCTTCAATTGAAAGAGACCATGCTAATTCACCAGGAATACTCCTTAAATGCATTCTATATGTATCTCTGCAGGAATCCTCCTCTGTGGATATAGCATTGCAGCATATTTCCCTCTTTCATGTAGTCCTAGAACAGTACAGAATGGTACATATCAACAGGTGTACCATACCTCTACCCCTCTACATCTTCATTATCTCTTGCATACTATGGGGAGCATGGCAGAAACAACCCTTCTGCTTTGGGGAGAGCTGTGACTGCTGTTGTACCCTGCTGCCACACACAAGACGGTATGGAGGAGGGGGAACTGCTTGGCCTTCTCCTCCTTTGCTCAACAGCAGAACAGTCATAAGTAATAGCATTTAACAGCACTTATTTTTCTTCCTTATTTTTCCTTAATATTTTTTGTGAGCGAGACACAGAAACAAACCTGATGAGTCATCCAATAACTGATTGTGTTTAAAGCTAAGATGTGGTGATGGTGCACCCGATAAGGCTTTAGGGAATTATGCTTATGAATGTATGTATGATATAACTGGAATATGTTTTATGCAACATGTGCCTATAACATGTCTCTGTAAAGGTTATGATCTACTGAATCTATTCCTCCCGTTTGTATGCCTGTATCATTTTTGTAGTTGAAAATATGAATATTGGCTGTGTACTTGCTTGATTTCTAAGTGGCCTTAGTAAAAGCATTTGGTGAGCTTCTTAACAAAGGAATGTGCGAGGTAAGTGCCCAGTCAAGAAGCATCCAACAGACAATAGAGCTTGGGAGGCTCCAATCCACATAAGAAGTCTACCTGAGGACGTTCAAGGTAGTATGTGAATGATGGCTGCTACCTGTAAATTCTGAGTGGTCCATGGACGTGTGACTTGCCCATGTGACTCCAAATCTCTATATTATAACTGGATTGTACACATGGGGGAGCGAGGGGTGTCCACCTACAAGAGAAAGTCTATTTAAACCCCTGGGAGACCCATCCATTTTGTCTTCATCTGGCTCAAGAGATAGCCTCTCCACCACCAGTGATACCTGAAAGAAACCGAAAAAAAGGACAGTGACTACAGGGGAGTGTGAGTTATTGATGGACCCAGACTAGGGGGAGATTAGTCTGTAAAAGGAAGCTTATTGAAACATCTCTGAGGGTGAGATTTCATCTGTATTCAGTTTTATTATTGTATTAGATAAAGACTTGCATATTTTATTTTATTTTACTTGTAATTCACTTTGTTCTATATGTTACTATTCGGATCCACTTAAATCCTACTTTCTATATCTAATAAAACCATTTTTACTTATCAAGGGGGGAGAAACAGCTGTGCTTATCTCTCTATCAGTGTTACAGAGGGCGAACAATCTATGAGTTTACCCTCTATAAACTTTATACAGGGTAAAACAGATTTATTTGGGGTTTGGGAGTTGAGCATCTGAGTGCTAAAGGCAGGAACACTTCTTAATCTGTTTTCAGTTGAGCCTACAGCTGTTAGGGGACGTGGTTCAGACCTGGGTCTGGGTTTGCAGCAGGCTAGCAGGTCTGGCTCAAACCAAGCGGGGCTTTAGAGTCCCAAGCTGGCAAGAAAGCACGGGCAGGAGTAGTCTGGGCACATCAGTTGGCAACCCTACGGTGGTTTCTGTGATCCAACCTGTCACAGATGTATTAGGCCGGATTCTGCCCTGATTTGCACCCCATGCAATTCCCCTGATTTCCAAATATTGCATATTGTTTCAGGTCGGAGCATGTCTGCAAGTACAATATGAAAATGCACTACCATTCAAGTTTGTTTTTTAATTAAGCAGATGCAATAAAGGGACTTATGGAATCTAAAACAAGAAAAAATAAATATTAAAAAAGGAAATTCTCTATTTGTTGTTTGAATCAATCCCTCTTTCAATTTCTGAAGTATCAACAGTATTTTTAATTGTAGGCATCTGAAGGGTTCTGTGGCATGGAACAAATGAAAGTGATGTTGATTAAGAAATGTCTGAACTGGTTTGGATTTAAAAAAATAACACGGGTAATTTCATCCCAAACCCAATGTGAACCTTTATTTCTCATTTGCAAACACCTGCGACTTCAGGTCCCAGTCAGAACCAGGAAGAGCAATATGAGAGACAGCACAAAAGACTATTTGCTGCATTTCTGGCCTAATTTAGGAGGAGGAAGCATCAGACATCTGAGAAAGAAACCTTTTTGTGCAGGACTGCCGGTCTAGACTTGCACAGGTAATAGATTCAAATCAGAAATACTACTCTTACTACTCCCACTCCTACTAAACAATTAATAATATAATATATTCAGTGATGTCCAAAGATGGACACTGTAATGGAATACTAAACTTTATACTTTATATTTAGTACTAGGTGGTGCTGTGTATGTGACATACCTACTGCCATATTTAAACTAACCTCAGCCATACCAGGCAGTACGTTAAAGGATCTAATGGACCACATATTCATCTGGTTTGTATTTCTCTGAGAGGGAAGCTCTGTAGTCCATCCATATACAATATAGAAACCTGACCTGCTAGAGCTAACAGACCAATACAACAAAAATGTATTTTCATGACAACACCACTACCAAACAGACATTGGAAGAGACTAGCTGCAGATTTGCGTGAATTCAGAGGACATCATTACCTGGTCAAAGTGAACTATCTCCCCAGCTATACAGAGATAAAGTACTTGGAAGACAGAATGTGTCATAATGTTATCGAAAAACTGAAGTTTACTTTTGCTCATTTTGTTATTCTAGAACAACTAGTGATGGACAATGGATCACAATTCATTGCAGCAGAATATAAGTAATTCTGAATGAAATATGATGTTGATCATATTACTAGCAGACCACATTACCCAAAAGTGAATGCAGAGGCTGAAGGAGCTGTACAAACAGGTAAGAAAATATTACATCAGGAAGATCCACTCCTTGCTCTTCTGCATTAAAGAGCAACTACTGAATATCATAGAATCAAAGAAGATTAGGGTTGAAAGAGACCTCAGGAAGTCATCTAGTCCAGCAATATTAGCAGCATCATTCTGAACACCTTGAAGTTTATGGAACATGGAGATTAGGAAGAACATAAAAGAGGAAGCTGTAGTAGTTGATACTGTATCAAAAGCTAGACAAAGCAAGCTCATAGTTTCACAAATGGAGACTGTTTTACTTTACAAAAGTTCCAGTGTTTACTAAAAATATTGCTGTTAAATTATAACAGACTACCTCTGTTCTCCATACTAGTTTATAAATATTTAGTAATTATATACAAAATATTTTAATATTAGCTCTCCCCAAGGATGAACAAAAGTAGAAAGAGTTTTCATTTGAGCATACTTTACTATATAGTCCAGAACAACTCCTGATGGGAAGACAACTCAGAACTACTGTTCCAGTGTTGGAAAAAAATCCCTCTCTGAAGTGGTCAGATATGAAGAGACAAATTGGATAAAAAAAGGGAAGAAGAGCACTTTTACAACAGACAACACTCAGAGAACTGATGGGTCTTGTACCTGGTGACCATGTTCTTGCCAAACTGGAGACAAAGGACAGATAACGTCAGCCATTGTGGAAAAAAAAAGAATTCGTCAGCCATATCATATGTGATCAACCAACAGTGCAGAGTTCAACAGAAACCATTAACATCTAGTGTTTTTCCTTAGAAAGAACAAACAATAAAGGAAAATCCACAGGTGGCAGATGGAGAAGAAGAATTCTCAAAGATTCTGAACTGTCCAGAGCCAGTGATCGCTACTGATGGGCAGCCAGATAACCAAGTTTTAAACATTTGAGTCATGTAATTAGAAAACCAGTATGATTCAGAGAGACTTAACAGACTTATATGTACTGAACTTCAAAGATAGTGTAAATTTTCTAAATAGTAGTAATGTAGAACTTAGTTTTCAAGAGTGGAGCTGTAATGGAATGCTATTATACTGTTCAGCCAATAGGTGTACTGTGTGCAACATACCTTATTTAAGGTAACATCTTCCATATCTGACAGTACATTAAAGGATTTTATGGATGTCATACATCTCTGATATATCTCTGTAGTCAGTCCATGTTGATACAGAAGTCTGACATGCTAGTAGCAATCCTGCAATTTACCCTGTACAAGGTGTACATGACAGGATCAAAATTGCTTGATACAACATCTTGAACTTTGAGAACTTCCAGATTTTATGACTCAGGAACACTTGTAGTTCAGAGAGTTCCAATGAACACCTGAGCTTTTCAGAGGCAGATTAAGATTTATTGGGGCTCTGGGCACAAAGAACATTTGGGCTCCTCACAGCCCACCCTGCCATGGGGCCCTGCTCCTCTCCTTTTCCCAGGCCCTGTCCCCTGGCCTGGCCAGCAGCCCGGCTGTGGTAAGATCCACCCAGGGAGCCCGGAAAACTCTAGGGAGCCATGGACCCTCCAAATTCCCTGGGAGGTGCATCCTGGGGGGCAGGGACATGGGCTGGGAGCTGTTCTTGGGCACCCCATCTCCTCGCCCAAGGCAGGTGGAGGATCTGAGTCTCCCCACAGTGGCCTGGGCTCCCTGGGTGGCTCTTACCTCAGCCTAGGGCAGTGGCCCCCAAACTGTGGGGTACCTTCCTGTGGGGGCATAGAGGAGGGGGGACCTCAGGACAGCTACATGCTGCCAAGGGGAAAGGGAGACAGGCTCCAGTGGATGTCTTGGTCAGTTCAGTGTGTAGCCATATTCCAACTGGGCCAAAGGCCAGGATCTCAGGGAGAAGAGAAGGAGCAGGGTGGAGAGTTCCCAATTGGAGGAGAGGAGGAGCAGGGCGTGGGGCCAGAGTTCTGGTGCTCCTGCCTGCAGGGCTGTAACGATGGTGGCTTTGGTGGGACCCAAGTGAGCGTGCCAATTCAGGACAAATTGGTTAAAGCTGGGCAGTTACAGCCTAGGACTGAGGTTCCTTTGCATGCCAAGGCAAACCAAAACAGAGAAGACTTTGGTTTACCCCACTGGCTAACCATAAGTCACACAAGCAATTCCCTTGGACACTCCAGTTTCCTAGTATCACCACCAGTGCCACTTGTTATGGGGATGAATGGTTATGAAAACCAATACCCCAGTAAAAGAAAAAAGGTTCTCCCAGTCTCAAAGGACCAAACCCGAGACCCGGGTCAATATACAAATCAGATCTTACCCACAATGCTGTTGCTAGTCCTTTAGAATCTAAAATCTAAAAGTTTATTCATCAAAGGAAAAAAGTTATAGATAAGAGCTAGAATTGGTTAAATCAATAACATACAATAATGGCAAAGATCTTGGTTCAGGCTTGTAGCAGTGATGGAATAAACTGCAGGTTCTAATCAAGTCTCTGGAGTACATCCACAGCTGGGATGGGGCATTCAATCTTTTGTTCAGAGCTTCAGTTTATAGTAAAGTTACTCCAGAGGCAAGAAGCAGGATTGAAGACAAGATGGAGGAGCTGCAGCAACTTTTTATGGTCTCTTGTCATGTGGCCTTTCTTTCTTTATTCCAAAGACAATCATTCCAGCACATGGCAAGAAAAAACAACCTTAGAGTTCTGTCCACAGGCATGTCCCTGCATACCTTGCTGAGTCGCAAGGTGTATCTGGTTTCAGAGTGGTAACAGTGATAGTCTGTATCCGCAAAAAGAATGAGGAGTACTCATGGCACCTTAGAGACTAACAAATATCTGCCTTCTCTCAATGGGTCAATTGTATAGCTGATGGTCCTTAATGGGTCATCAAGCAGGCTAGGCAGAGCTGACACCAACTTGTCTGGGGTGTCATCCAGAAGCAGCATAAGTTTGAAATACAGTCAGTACAGAGCCAATATTCATAACATCAACTACAAAAATGATACACATATACAGATAACATAATAATAACCAGCAAATTATAACCTTCCCATAGACACCTCACACGACAGCCTTTGTATATTTTTTCTGCAAATATATAACAGTGGTTGCAACTGTGATCTATTTGGTTACACATTCTGTCAATAACGTCATAGGGACTCCCAAATTGGCCCTGATTGGCCCATGCAGTAATCTGCTACTAGCCCTTTTGGGTGCTTCCACAAACTGTATCTCTGTTTTATTTGAGATTGGCTGGTCACGTTTTTTTTTGTCAGTAGTGATAGAAAAAAATTATTGTGTTTGGGGTCAGTGTGCATCTAGAACAAAGCCACATGTACTTATTTCCCACTTTAGAGCCTCAACACTTTAAAGACGGCCAATGTTCCTTACCAACTCGCGTAACAAATTCTACATAGCAAACTTCATTATACTGAGATCTATAGCCGGATAACTGAAAATTTATAATGACTCAATATCTTTGTCCCCCCCCCCAGTGGAACCCTTATTTTTGAGTACATTGGAACTTATCCTTACACCAGATGAGTCAGGATTTCTGTTTCTACAATAGGCCATTTTTTACATGTCTGACCTAGGTGAGGATCTGAGCATCTGAGAGCAGGATGT
This sequence comes from Sternotherus odoratus, assembly GCA_032164245.1. Lineage (NCBI taxonomy): Eukaryota > Metazoa > Chordata > Testudines > Kinosternidae > Sternotherus > Sternotherus odoratus. The sequence goes on along the minus strand of JAVMKO010000002.1, from coordinate 125,800,572 downwards.
ATACACAAACTCTCTGTGGCACCATGTCCCCTCAGATTTAAGTTTCCTCCAGTACATGTCCACTTGTATATAGCATGGAGTCCTTGACATTGCTGGGAAACTGTTATTGACACAGATGCAGCCTAAACAAGATTCCCAAATTTCTCAAAGGTGACCATATGGCTGGTGTAACTCCCTTAATATTTAATGATCTTCCTTGTATAGTGTCTAATTATAGGAAAATCTGTTCAGGAAAAGACAATCATTGATTTAAAAGAACAAAACAAATTCAGAGAAAATTCCATAAAATTTCACTAGAACTTTTATATGATTTATTATATTTCCCCCCAAATTACAAATATCTTGTCACCCATGACTCATTGTTTAACTTTTCCCACTGATTAATAGGTTTTTATGTCTGTTTCCAACTTTCCTTCTTACATCAATTCCAGGCTGAGTTTAATGATCAATAACAATTGTGACAATCAACGTTTTTTTTAATCCTTTTTCCTCTGGAAAAAAAATAGAGGTTTCTTTTTTATAATCCTAAATCCTAAACATAAAATAGAATGTTCAGAATATGCCACGACACATATTTTAGACTACTGGTAGCTATTCCTTGCAAAGTTTTTGAATCAGAAGGAAACACTTTTCCTAACATTCAGATTCAGGTTTTATTTCTTTTTATTTCCAATCTGGATGCTGGATTTCCCAAAAGAAATTTACCACTTTATCTAAGAAGGGAAGACAATCAGTAGATTTCTTCTTTTTTTATATTCCTCCCCCCTCTTCCTGCCTCCTTTCTCCATACCTAAAGGATGTATTAATGGAAAATATCATCAGCCTCAAATGCAGATATTAAAGTAATAAAGATAATCTCTTATTTCCTCTGAAAATATTAATGAAACCTTCAGAGGCATTAAATAGGACTAGAGTCTTGGGTATTTTTAATATTTAATGACTGTGATAACACAGAATGTGAAGTGTTGCTGCTGCTTCCATGATCTGTGCTGATAACAATTTCTTTTGTAGTAATACCAAAACATTGGTGTGTTGAATTGTTAGAATGACTCTAGAAATATTCATAACATATTAGGTGTAGAAATAGAAAGAAAAATGAGGATTTTAAAGGTTGTTTAAAATTGTCAAATGCCTCATCCTGTAATTAATTCAGTACATTGTTCTAACAGCAGAACAAACATATGAGTTACAGAGATTAACCTCTTGAGGAGTAGGCTACTCAGAAATTAATGAGTACTGTATTAGTAGCTCACAACTTCTGTCCCTCACTCAGATTTTTTAATAATTTTATACTTATAAACTTTTCAGTTGGGCCAAGTGAATCTCAAGAGTCAAATTTCAGTTTTGACCAAAGCAAATGGAATCTTCCCTGTCTTTCACTAGTGAAGTTTACAAGAAGACCAGGCTTTATAAGTCAACTTGTCATTTGACTTTTAGACTGTTTGGAAATTCATCCCAACTTCATGGTGAGGACAGGTGGTAAAGGGGAAGTAACTAATTCTATCCAGCCAAATAAGAGGCCTACATTTTCAGTTTTACTAAAATTGTTATAATTGCTTGTAAGAATTCACACATCAATGTTGACATTTGCAAAATACCAGCAAAATTATTTAATGCTGATTGTGAATTTACACAATCAAAGAAACCAGAAAATAATGCACATTAAATTGTATGTCACGCCGAAATTTGCATGAAAAGAAAAAACAAACTTTTCCTACCACTTAAAAAGTCTGTCAGAAAACAGTGGCAGCACAGTTGTTCAATAAACAACAGTACTCCTCACTATACATACATAGCTGTGCCCTGCTTTACATACTGCTTAAACCATTAATTATTTTATTCCAGTTAATTGGAATATTGATAGTAAATTAATGGTGACACTCTACTATATAAGCCAGAAAAGTACCTGTGCCATCCAAAGGACATAGATAATAAGACTAGCTATGAGTAGGCCCAGATGCAAGGCTGACAATGTTGCTATTAAGTAAAATCAAAATATCAGGTTTACTAAACTGTGGAACAAAAGAAAAAGTCAAACACGTCAGGCCACAGACAATACAAAGGGAAAGAAAAAGTTAACACTGAAAAATAATTATAAATCTGGCCTAATGATGAAGGGAATAATTCAGAAATGGAATGGAGAGTTATTCCTCTAGCATCTCTTGGAAAGGCCCTTCACTATCCCTAAATGGCTCAACCCCTCCCACAGATCCACTTTTCCTTCTTTCTGCCCCCTCCTCTATCAGCATGATTGCACCTAGAATGTTGGGGACAATTACATCACAGCCCCTGTTCTGTTTCCGCAACACTGCAATCAACAAACTACACCATGGGATCATTTCTGTCCAGTTTTTGGAGCCATCAGTTTCACTGCCTTTCTCCATTTTAACTTTGGATCTCTCCTGGCACAGGGCAGTGGCTGAGGAACAAAACTGCATCTCTCTCTTCACTTTCAAATGGGCATTCCTAGTTTCGGATGCTCTGAGACACTGTGCTTTAAATTCCAAGGATGGGCTATGAAGCAGGGGTACATTGCTTCCCCCCTAAGGTGCAACAGGCAGGTGTAACTACTCACCCCCCAACAGGTGGGAAGTTCACGGAAAATCATGAGATGGAACGATGAGCTCATTGCCATCAGTCCTGGGGTATCTAAACATGAATGGTTTGATCACCACCCTGACTCCTAGAGAAATTTAGACCCAGTCTCTGTTACACAGATGAGTGCTTGGGAGGGACCGCTGGGGAGTCATCAGGTTGCACCTGCTTATGGAGGCGGAGCCTACTGGAAAACATCCTAGCTTCCCCTCCCCCAGTGTCTAGAATAAGAGTGAGCAGGTAAGCAGAACAGATTGACCACTGTATGCAGAAGTGGATATTGGGTGATGGGGACTTCCTTAAGGAGAAGTTGGGGCCTGAGATAGACTTGGGCCTAAGCCATACCCTGGGTCTGAATTTCCCCATACTCAGGGGCAGTTTGGATTAAGATCTGACTTCATGACTTAGGCTCAGCTGTAGCATCGGGCAGGACCGAGGTGGACCACTTTGGACCAAAGTGAATGTGATGGAACAATATATGGTACAGATGGGGAGGGGAGAGACATTGAATAAAAAGGCTGATTTGATAAAAGGCGGAGAGAGCTGAAGTGTAGAGGTGACCATGGATAGATTAAACTATGAATCCTATTCACTATGAATCCTTTATGGAAGCTGGAGAGAGGAAATTAATGAAATAATTTCTTCTGTACCATCCAGGGGTGATCACAGCAACCCAAAATGCCCTGGGATGGAGGTGGGAATAGGGGTATCATAGCTAACCAAGCCTCAGTCACTCCTCCATCTGACACCTAGTCTCTCCCCTTCCCACACGAAGCTCCAGTCTCCTCGTCCAGCCAGTTCTAGTTCTCTTCCTAGCTGCTTGTCCAGTCTTTCTCTTTCTCCTCCCACTGGCTCCCAATCCCATTCTCTCTCTCCAGGCTCAATCATCCAATCTCAGTCACCCTCCCACCTCCTTTCTGGCTTCTTGTCCCAGTCTCATTGCTCATCTAGTCTAAATTCTCCTGCACCCCGCCAAGTACCTTGTCAGATTTGTCTGGAATTGGCACAGCTACAACAATCCTGCATATTCCATGCCAAATGTCATCTGTTTCTTTTGTACACTCTCTATAAAAGGGTCTATGCATTCGATGAAGTGAGCTATAGCTCACGAAAGCTTATGCTGAAATAAACTAGTTAGTCTCTAAGGTGCTACAAGTATTCCTCGCTTTCTTTACGGATACAGACTAACACGGCTGCTATTTTTGAACCTATAAAAAGGAGGCTATTAGGTCTTTTTTCTAAAATGGGACAAACATTTTATTCATCCTCACTGAATGCAAAGAACAGCTGATGGGATTTCGTCCATTCGTTTAAAATAAATTCACCTTCTATGCAGGGAAGCCATGGGAAATTTCAGCCCGGAAGTTTAATTTGGAAAGTAACGATTGTGTGAAAATAGTGAGTTACCAAACATTTTGCCACTTTAACTCAAACTGGTACTTCACGACATCTGCTATAAGCCTCAGTAATTGACTTTGTAATTGACTGCTAGAGTGAAAGAAGGAGACCTCTCTGGAGCCCAATAATTGCCCTGCAGTAATTCTCAGCAATTAACATGCTGGCAGCTAGCGTGTCTCACATGACAATATTCTAAGGCTTCCCTCCAACTTCTATGTGTTGTTACCTGTGTTTTGAGTACAGCAAACCATGGCAAGACTGAAATCTGAGGTTTCACAAGAAACAATGCACCAGGGTTTTGCCCTTTCAAACTTCTTTTAATCAACGTATACTTTCTCTTCTAGTCAACATCCTAGCCACACCCACACTGGCTCTGGCTACCCACCCATTGTTTCCCAATGGCAATTATTTTATTTCATTGGCCTTTGTTATCGCTTTCTAAACCACATAAAATTTATTTGTTCGTAGCATTCACCTCTTAATATATCATTTTGTTAATGTGGTTAAAAATCACCTCCCAGAACTGTCTTTGTTTAATCCTATGATTTTGTTCTTCACATAAAGTGGATTATACTGAGAAAAAAAAGGAATAATTACTTTTCAGTTGTCTCTCCTGAACATCCTATTCTTTGGGTGCTGTTATCCTTTTCAGTATATTATAAATTTATTTTTGTTGCTCTTTCATTTACAATTTCATAACAATCTTCACTCCTTCCTTTCTTGTGTGTGTGTGTGTGTGTCTGTGTATGTGCCTAGCCATAAGTCTCAGCCATTATCCATGTGCAGTATGCCATTTCTTCACTTCATGACTACTTAAAAAACAACCCATAGAACACAAACAGGGCTTTGTGCTGCAGAAAGGCAGGACAGATTTTTGGCTACACAAGCCCAATGAAATCCCTGAACCAGACTGCAGACCAATAGTCTTATTCAGAAACTGAAAGACACCTTGCCTGTTCCGTACACGTTGTACCAGGATAGCAAACCAATGATAACACCTCATGGGTTAACAAGATGAAAAATGCATGTATTCTCTCAAGCCCATATGGAAGATACTTCCTCCCATCTCTATCCCCATTGAAAGTTATAACATTGGGCTGAATTTATACTAAAATAATAATGAAGTCAATACACAAATGTGGAGGATGGATTTTAGAAACAGAAGAAAATTCTTCTGCCTTTAAAGGCTGAATGAGTGTTTCATACCCGCCTGAATTTTGCTAAGGCATATTTACTGATTCTTGTTTGTGGTTGCTGTGGCAAAATGTGCTAATCTAGTTCTGAAAAGGAGCTCCATGTGGCTGAGAGTCAAATGATGTATCCCTTGCATTCAGCTCGTGTGCCCAATTTGACCTTTACTGTCCTCTAACAATGAACAAGGAAATTATTAGAATAAGGAAAACAAGCTAGTCTATCTCTCCGCTTCAGTGCCGAGGTTCTTCTAGAACCTTTGCCAGTTTTTTTCCTGATTGGCTTCCTTCTACATATTGAACAAATAGCACACGTCTGTAGAGTCGTCAGTACACGACTACTAGCAAAGAGTATGGACTTTCTGTTAAAGTCATGGAACTTAAGTATTATTCTGGCAGTACTACCAAGCAAAGTGGCATAGCTACCGCCATCTATACTTTTGCTCTTTCACTGAGGGTGGATGTTATATCCAGGCTGGGCAGCTCAGAAATGCTGGCTTCCATCTGCTCTATGACCTTCCCTGCCCCCACTACTGTTCTTCCAGATATAACATCCAGCCAGTGCAGCCAGTTAAATCCATCTCCCCCATGGATTCAGTTGTCACTACACACCACCACTCCTGCAGCCATATATAAAGTTAGGGTCCCAGGGAAAACTGTCCTGACTTATGATTTTGTTTTGGCTGCATGTATAGCAAAGCTCCAGGGAGAGATGTAATAGATAAAAAAATCTTGCTGTGGCACTACATTCTCTTTTATTGTGTCTTCTGCTGTCAAGCTGGCAGTTTAAGGATAGAATATTTCACCACATGACAGTTGTTTGGGGAGTGAATTTTAAATCAGTAACCCATAATGATGGTTACCATGTGCTACAGAAAATTCTGAGTTGACTATGTATGGAAAAAGACTCAAACACTCTAAAGGTCTGTGGATGAATATTTCCCATCAAATCAGGTCACCTAGAAGCATGTGAGATATAGAGACGGGGGTATGGACGTTTACTATATGTGTTCAGAATACTACCATTCTCACCTAGTAGTGTTTTACACCCATTTTTCTCAGGTGTAAATGTCTGCAGAAGGCATTGGATAGCAGAGAATCAGCCTGAGGGAGTCCAACAATATCCATATGATGCTACGAACATGACTACTCTAGTGTTGATCAGAATATTGCTACAGTGACTCTGTATACCACTACATATTCAACTATATTCTTCAGTCTATCCTGCCATATTATAGGCCAAAAGTATATACATTATATGTACAGAAATCAGTAAAAAACTGGAGAAGGTTCCAACAAAATGGAGCGAATAAGGGAAAAAATGGAAAAAGAAGGTCTCTAATAGGGCCCAGTAATTGTAGATATGTTCAGATATGTTCAGAGAAGAAATTAGAGTCTTTGGTAACATGGTAATTTAAGGATCTCACCTCTGTCTTACTTCATTTTGTATTTAGCAAAATGGCCTCACAGACTGCAAGAGGTAAAAAGAACATTTTTTTAGGAATAACATTAACCAGAACAATATTTTTTTTCTGCTCTATAAAATGGAAGGAAAAATATTGTTTTAAGAACTGACTTTTGGCTGTTAAAATATTATTGCCTCTATCTACTAACCAGTGAAAATGAAGAGGAATACTAAGTGGATAAACCTGTGTTGTAAAGTTATGATGCTGCAAAACATATTCTATTTGCTGCCGTTTTAAAGACAAAAGATCATCAATATAAAATCAAAGCTGAAATTTAAGGCTATTTTCCTTGATCATATGGCAGCAGAAACTGTTCAACTGGATCTCTCAAATGTACACAGATGATCGAATTCTTTTTTATATTTATACTAGCGAAAATACCCGGCGTTGCTCGGGTCGTCGGAGGTGGGGAGGGGGCAGAGAGCTGAGCGAGTGCAGGGTCCGTTGGAGGGGGGAGGGGGCAGAGAGCAAACCTGACACCCCCACCTCACCCCCCCGACCAAACCCGACACCCCCACCTCACTTACCCCTCGACCAACCCCAACTCACATTTTCACCCCTACAACCAAACCCAACACCCCCACGTCACCCCCTACCAACCCCAACACCCCCTGACCAACACCCAAACCTCACCCCCCCGTAGACCAAACCTGACACACCCACCTCACTTTCTCCCCCAACCAAACCCGACACCCCTACCTACCACCACAAACAAACCCGACACCAACACCTCACTTACCCCTCGACCAACCTCGACCCCCCTCCTCGCCCCCCCAAACAAACCCAACACCCCCACCTTACCCCCCCACCAAACCCAAGACCCCCTGACCAACCCCAACACCCACTCCTCACCCCTCACCCCTCACCCACCCCGACACCTTCCCACCCCCCCCCCCAGACCAAACCCGACACCCCCACCTCACCCCCCGACCAAACCCGACACCCCTACCTCACTTACCCTCCGACCAAACCCAACTCGGGTCTGTCAGAGGTGGGGAGTGGGCAGAGAGCTGAGTGAGTGCGGAGTCCGTTGGAGGGGGGAGTGGGCAGAGAGCTGAGCGAGTGCGGGGTCCATTGGAGGGGGGAGGGGGCAGAGAGCTGAGCGAGTGCGGGGTCCGTTGGGGGGGTATTATGACATCATAACTATGTCACAGAGAACAGCAGCTGCCCAGCTGATGTGATTGGCCTTTAAATAATTTCACCCCTGGGGGGCGTCAGAGGTGAGATTAGAAAAATTTTCGACTCTTACCCTGATTAGGACCCTAAGATCTATAACTGTACCAAATTTCAAGTCCCTAGCTCAAACAGTGTGGAAGGAGTAAGTGCACATACATACACACATACACCATTTGACTTTTATATATATAGATTGCAGGTTTATTCCTACTGTATACTTTTAGGTCTGTGTGGAAGAAAAATATTTGCGATCTCTTCTGCAAAAATCTCCTATTTGCTCTATACCGATAATTGTGCATCTATATCTTGGTTTTTTTGTTTGCTTGTTTTACATTGTATTTTAGGCTATATATTCTTGGTATTACAAAAATAAATCATCCTTCATTTTTTTATGCACCCAGGACTGCTCTGTGATGGAATTTTAATTTTGAGTGTCTTCTAATTCTGTTTCCTATTATATTTCTTCACCTCACAAACTAATAAATGAAACAAGCTATTGCTTTGGCATCCAAGAAATGATCAGCTCAACCGGTTTAAATGCCATACTACCCAAACAAATTAACATACCCACATAATTTAACACAGGTGCTTCCAAACATTTCACAGAAGAACACGTATTAACAGAGAGATTGTTACTTGAGCATAACTCTTCTCCTCTGTCCCATTGCACAGACCATCTCCTCTTCCCCTTGTGCTCACATAACAGCCCATTGCCAACTACAGCAATGGTTTATATGGAAAAAACAGTCATTCAAAAGTATCAAATGCATTTTTAGCTGAGCAACTGGAGCATGTAGGAGGCCAGCACCATGTGACCAGCCAGCGGTCTGCAAACCATCAGGAAGTGCTCCATAGGTAAAGTTTGAGAATTGCTGATTTAACGCACATATCACATGCATGGGGAAGGAATGCATTAAATAATTATTAATTATTATTATTGTTTTATTTATTTGTATTACTGTAGTGCATAGGAGCTCTAGACATAGACCAAGACCCCATTGTGTTAGATGCCATACAAACATAGAACAAAGAGAAGGTTCGTACCCTAAGGGCCTTAGGGGAAAAGCAGCCTTGAATTTCCTGTACTGAGGCTTATGATATACCAAGTCATTATATTTTATGTATCACCTCGTTTATAGAAAATTATTTTCAGGAGCTGAATAGAGGGAGAATTGCATCATTTTTAATGTGTTTAATTGACCTCAGAAAAGGAAAAGGAAACCGCAATTCAGACAGTAAGACACTGGGACAGTCTAGATGGTTCAACGGCCACTAAGAGGAACTAGGTTATTATACTGCATGGGGAGGCTACTCAGAACATTTTAGATTCTAAGATCTTCAGGTCAGGGAACCATGCCCACCTGTGTGTTTGTTCAGCACAATGGCTCCTTGATCCTGACTGGGGTTTTTGGCACTTCCACAGTACAAATTATGAACAACGACATTCAATTAGAGCTTGATTGGCATTAAAAAAAGAATCTAGATTCCACATTTCAAACATGTGCACCAGGTTGCAGAAGTCACATAAAAATATATTTGTTAGCAACTCCCACTATGCATAAATCTGAAGCTTTAAAAAATAATTGAATTGGGCACTTAGCTAGTAAAGAAAAGCAGCATCAAATGTACTTTGGCAGCTTTAGTATGCTCAAAATGTTCAGTTATTGCCATATCATATCAAACACATTTGTAGCCTTTTTCACGCTAAACTCCTTTTAATGTGCTTTACAGAAACAGATCAACATTTTAAAGGGACACTGTCAAGGTTGTCAGTCTTCAAGGTTGGCCTACTTTGACACTTGACCCATACTGAAGTTATCTTCAGGATTTGTTCCATATAGATTCTTGGTTAACTGTACCATATGGATGCTGGAAATATACGTTTACCCAGATTAGTGTTAGAGTAAGAATTGAGGTGAGGAGCAGATAGATGTTATGGGCCAAATTTTGATTTTGAATCTAAGCTAAAGATATCTCTTGAGGCTCAGACATAGCTGTTGTTTACATCAATGAGAGTTTGTCATGGGTATATAGATTCAGTAATGGAGATTCCATTGCAAATTGTGAGTGTGGTTCCGAGAGATGAGTTCTATACCTTGTTGGTGAGCAAAAGCTACCAGAGTAAATTTAATGAATCCTGCAGGTCAGATTTCAATTCAGACTCAAATTAAATAATGTTTTAGGCCTATAGAACTTGTTAGCCTCATTCCAAAAAATAAAACAGACCCTATGCACTAAATTGAACTTCTGTTTGCATTTCTTAGGAACATTTATTACCATCTATTACAGGGACTGGAAACATTGGCATGCGGGACCACAGGGTAAACACCCTTAGTGAGCCCCACTGGTTTGTTCACTTGTCGTTTCACTGACCATGGCTCCCACTGGCCGTGGTTCGCTGTCCTGGTCCAATGGGGACTGTGGGAAGGGTGCTTACCCTGCGGTCCCATGTGCCAACGTTGCCGATCCCTGATCTATTACTATCTATTCTTCTATCCACAGGACACTAAATATGAAACAGAGCAAGATATTTGTTAACAACCTGGACAAGGCACTTAAGCATCTGAGTTATCCTCTTGATTTACTATACCTATTAATCAGATTTCAGGATCACACAATTGTCCAGCCTTTATGTTCCTTTATATTACAGTACTTCATATTTTAGGGGTAACTAATTAAACATTCCCCACACCCATCTGAGATAACTAAATATAATCATTTGTTAAAAGGGGATAAAGAAACAGACGCAGTGCCCCAGGATCCCTAGCAAATTAGGATTCAAACTTCAGTACCTAGCTAATACCCCTCACTGTATCTGTTAACTAGACCACCATTACCTTTTTAACTTGTCAGTTATTTTGCATTGACAGGAAACTTGAAGCACTATCTGTGCAGTGTGCTTACACTTACATACACAGCTTTATTGCTCCTAAAATGTATATATCATATGGTCTTAAATGTTTTTAAAGGACTAGTGCACACTTACTGCATGCACACACACACTACAAAAATGTTTCCATATTAAGTGTGTGGATAATTGTATCTCATACACTCTTTACATGAAAACAATGCTATTAAAGAAAAGAAACCATGCAAAACTAAAGCCCTCATGACAACAATAAGCCTGTTGCTTTTACAGGAAGGTTGACAGTTTTAAATCCTCAAGCCAACTTCCAGGTTTCCCATGAGGTGTGATTTTTGGCAGTGGTTTTATTGGGCCCTTTACAATGCAGAAAGAGGAATTTAACATCCTCCCCCAGGTAATTAAATTGCAAGCCAATAGCTTTTGGAAGGAGAATAGTACTTACTTGCTTGCTCAAACTGGATTAACACATTTAAATATGAAAACATTCTACTGCATTATTCAGTCATAGGGGTTTTCTATAATACCTGCACAGGTAGTAACAAGATCTTCAATTCATTGTAAAAGTCTATTTCACAGAAACAGACCAGTTTCACTGAACATTTATTTTAACACTTTATTTCTTCTGTGAATCAATATCTAATAATACTTAATGGTATTAATGTTTTGGGATTCAGCTGACATCTGAAATGAATTGCCAAAGAAATAGTTATTTTAACAGACGTGGTCTAAAGAAGGGTATAGAACCTCACTTCAGTTTGCAATGTCAGAAAAATTTGCTACATTTGATTCTTGCCTTTGTTCTCTACTTTGGGGAATTAAATTCTATAACAAATGGACATTACAATTTGTTTCGAGAACCAAGTCTGTGCTGTGTTCATGGACGCCTCTGGCTTGCTGAAGGCTGCCCTTCTGTAACTGCTGCCACAATTGTGAACTGTGAACTGGTTGGTCTTAACTCCTTTTTCAAAAGGAAAATTCACTTGAGTTCAGATCCCTCCTGGCTAACCCCTTAGCTGTTTTACTAAATCCATGGCCATGTCCCCAGGCTAGTTGTCTTGGTACTAACTCCCTCTTCATTCTTGCAAACCCAGTGTAGGTAACACTCCTTCCAGCAGAGGGCTGGATTCATTCATGGCCTGCACAGGGATCTCCCACAGCTTCCAATCTCTGTAATTCATTCATGGCACTGACACAGCCTGCACAGCTGCAAAAGTAGCCATGGAGAAGGAGTGGCTAATGCTCGCCATCCCTCCTGGGTAGACTTTGCTGGCCAAACTCCTATGCACCACTGGTAGGTATTTTATTTCCTTTCCCCCAGTGGAGTCCTTGTTATATAAAGGACATGAGGGTGAATTTAGTTTGTGGTTTGATGTCATACAGGGAATAATACCTGTAAAGACTAACAAGGAATTTATTCAGTGCTTTATAAAAATCAGACTTCTACTATTCTAAATGTCTACTTCTAGATGGAATCAAACATTGCAACATAATTTCAAATGAAACACACTAATAAAATACAACAAAGCAGTAGAGCTTGTTCAACATGGGCAATCATAGGATATCACTCTGTGACTCAGAGAATCCAATATCAGTTGCCAAATGAAGGTTTCTTTTCTAATCCCCATCTACTACTTACATCTCTTTTAAGAATCTTTCAAAACCCCTGTGGCTGTGTGAAAAGTTTTGCAAATAAAGTAGCAATTATATAAACAAGTTTCAGAGGAGCAGCCGTGTTAGTCTATATTGTTACTGGTTATCAGCTGATAAGTTATGACAGCTTCTGCAAAAATGAAGACATTTCATAAAGTAAAACACCAACAGCACTTCTTTCCAACAGACAGAATATTGTCTTTTTCATTCTTTTTCAGAAAAACCCCCACATATTGGTCATGTATACAGAAAAGTCATTAAGACCCTCACTCAAATTAATTTCATAAGCTTTCTCAATATACAATGGTAGATGACCATCAACTTTTTTTGTTACATATCATTAAAAAAAAATTCAGATTGAAGTAATTTTACCCTTCAGGAATTCCCAGAATTTACAGATTATCCTAACCCTAGTATCCAGCAGATCAGCTTTAGGGTTTAGTTACTTATCTTTTATCCCTGGTTTTATGATTTTTTTTAACATTTTACTCTGATTTCCTGGAATCAGTTTTTATCTGCATCACCTGCTGTTTAAGGCTGTGCTAATGCTACTTTCTTTCTTCTCATCCAGTCCAGATTCCATCTTGTCAGTTGTTTTCTGGGTACTTTCCAGTCTCCACATCGCCTCCTCAAATGACAATAATTGTAATGGCTTCTACCAAAAGTCCTAGCCATTAAAAAGTTTGCATCTGCTGTCTATAGAAAGGCAAAGCCAAAGCTGGGTGAGAAATTATAAAAGGGCTTGTGAAGATTTTCCTGTTATTCATGAGGGCTAATTGCTCACTTTTAATGAATATCCATTCCCTTGATTTTTGTGCAAACCTCCCTTTGACATCAGTGAGAGATCTGTTATAGAATGAGGGGTGCGTACAGTCCTAAATTTATTCCCTGGCCATGGACCATAATTAAAAATCTGATTTGGCCCTCTCTATTGAAAATATTTGAAAACCCTGTTCTATAGGATATATCACTGTAAATGCTGATTCTTGGTAACTAATCAATAATGGATTAATAATAAATAAGTAATTCAATCTCTAACCTAAATAACACTAGTCTGAACAGATTTTGCCTGAAGAGTGTTTCTTTTGCAGATCTTTACTGTTCAATGTACTGTATTACCTCTATCCATTTCCAAATGTTATAGGACTTGATAGCTAATATCAGTAAGTTTTGGAACATCGACCCTTCTGGTTTGTATAGTATTTTCCAGTGTGACTGCTCACGTCAACTCTTTGATCTGTTCCAGATCACCTCTTCTGCTTGGGTGCACCTCCATCCCAGCTCCAATGCTGAACATATTCATTATGATTTAACTCACTCTTGTCTTGTGTTAGTATATTTATCATAGCAAACCTTTTCACTTTATTTAGCATCATAGAATCATAGAATATCAGGACTGGAAGGGACCTCGGGAGGTCATCTAATCCAATCCCTGCTCAAAGCAGGACCAATCTCCAACTAAATCATTCCATCCAGGACTTTGTCAAGCCTGACCTTAAAAGCCTCTATTTACCTCCCTCTGACAGATTTTTTTCGAAGGATGCTATGGATTGATATTAACTGAAAGAACTATCCATTAGATAAGGCATATTCTAGTTGTAACTGGCCTAAAGGTAAAAACTCTAGCAGGTTTTGGGTACCAGATACTAGGAATATCATTACTATCCCTGACATCCTGCAGGGAGTTGCTGAGCGTACTGTGTTGCAGCAGCTCCTAGATGTTTGGTAGCTTGCCGGTAGGACTGTAGGTACTTCAGCCCTTGGTGGGTTCCCATAACATTCATGGACTTGGAGTAATTACTACGGCTGTGAAAAATAAAAATTGATGACTCGCTTTTTTATTCAAGCTCCATAATGGGTTTCCCAGGTTCACTCATACAATCATTTCCCATTTTCATGCAACTTTTGTTAGATCTCTGAAAGCTTGATCTGTTTTTTAAACTAATTTTTCATTATCCTCATGAATTACCTCCATGATGGCCTCTGTCTTGTGATTACTACCAGCTTTTACTGGAACACTTATTATGTCTGCTAGGTGTCAAAACACATATAAGAGTTCCAGTAAATGTGCTTATTTCTTTCTTCCTGTTGTGTGAAATGCCCCAGATTCTATTGAGTTTTCTTTCAGATCTAGGGCACTTTGGTGATTTCATTTCATTTTTCTATCACTATTTCTGGTTTATATTTAGTTACAAATCAGTTGTGAATCCCCTTGTAATGCAGATCATGCACAGGATTTCTACTGTTAGGTTTGAGAAGCTCACTAGCAGGTTTTTTTTTTAACTAACCAACATACTCAAGGAGTTTCCTAGGAAAAGGAGGTGGGGGGGGGGGGAGTCCTCAGTGAAGGAAAGGAAAAGAAGATGAGATGATATTTCCAGTTATCCCATTTTAAATACATTTGCCTTTGTTCATATATGCACAGAAGACACATATTTATTTATTTAGTGGTGGAGGAAGGAAGAGAGCTCATTACTAGGCTGCCATGCTGAAATGGACATTTCTCTCTCATCTTTGTAAGGACAGGCTTGTGGCCCTTTGTGACAGGGATGGTATAAAACTGCCATTTACTTGATTTTTAATGAAAGCATCAAGTCTAGATTTCATAGCCACTCAAAGGGAAGAGCTGTCTTGACTTCTATAGTCTGTATATCTGTAAGGAAATACAGCTGCACTTTTCTGAGGTCTGACTCTGCACTTTTGCCTAATCAGAACAATTTCCCTGCTTGTCATGCATAACATTACTACAGCTTTAAGCAATTAATTGGATAGTTCTGTACTAAGATACCCCAAACCAGAGAGTTGCGGAGCATTGTAGATTAGCTGTCTGCATCAGAACGGCAGCTTTAAAGATGACAGCCTGCAACGTCCAGCAAAATTTCTTTCTTGAGTGGCAGTCCTCATTACTGACACCCATTTGGTGTATGCTAAGTATCATCCATTACGTGTCAGTTTATGGGCCTTTAATTCTGCAGACTTTTAAAATTTGTTTTGAAATGCTCAATAAGAGCTTGAGGATGAAACCTTCTAAACCGAGACACTGTCTGGTAGGCTTGGAGATTAAGGATCTCATGATGCCTTTTATAAAAGTAGAGTCCAAGTATCTGTAGCCAAATTTTCTTTTCCCTGTTGTGCAATGTGCTATGCACCATTCTCCACTCGAGAGGCAGCTGAATTTTACTTGTGTGCAATATGGCCTGAGAAGTGTTTTGGGATAACTGAGGATGAAAAGTATAATACATGCATGGAATAATATTTTGAAAAAAAATTATAAGAATTATTTTTTCTATATCTCGGAGTTATTTGTAAAGTTCAGAACTTGTGCAGAGGACCAATTTCTGCAGCTTTTTGAAAATATCAGACAGATGATACTTCCTCAATGTGGCACTTGTCTCATACGTGTATCTTTCAGCAATGAAAAAGAATAAAAGAATGAGTGAGGATTGCTAAAAATTCTTGCAGAAGCGACAAAGAGTCCTGTGGCACCTTAAAGACTAACAAAAGTATTGAAGCATAAGCTTTCGTGGGTTAATACCCACTTCGTTGGATGCATGCCTCCGATGAAGTGGGCATTAACCCATGAAAGCTTATGCTACAATACTTTTGTTAGTCTTTAAGGTATCACAGGACTCTTTGTCGCTTCTGTAGAGCCAGACTAACACGGCTACCTCTCTGATTCTAAAAATTCTTGATGGAGACATGGCCCTATTTAGCGCACCAAAGGAGCTATTGTGAAGAGAGGATCACTGACAAACCAGGAAACCTTCTGCTGTAACTTCCAAGTGAGAGAATAATCTCTTCATAGCTGTCAGTTTAAGAACCTATCTCTTAAAACGGATGTTAAAGGGCAGCCAGTTTTATCTCAAATCAATTCTCTTGAGCAAGGTGAAATCCTGGCCCCAACGAAATCAATAGAAAATTACTTCCATTCACTTCAGTGGACCCCGGGATTCACCCATGGGTCTTAGAAGTCATACAAGACTTTATTTTACACCTAGATCTGTGTTCTATCACAGCTCTTTCAGCTCTTGTGAATAAGGGGTCAAAATTAGAAGATATTTTTCATTTCAGACAGATTGCTTGTTCTCTCTTCTGTAGTGTGGAGTTGATATAGAAATAGACCAAGTAAAAGATAACAGTTTTCCAGGTGCATTCCACATAACTTGTAACTGAAATTTATTTTAGAGCTGGTCAGATTTTTTTTGTGTGTGGGAAATTTTGATGAAAAAAAGAGAAATTTCATTTCTGTCAATATTTTCAATTGAGAACCAGGAAGTTGGACAAAAACAACCTACCCACCCCCAAGTTCTTCACCCACACTCCCAGAGCCCTGGCGTCACGGACTATCTGCCCTGGGTCAGGCCTGGCAGTGTCATTACTGCCCACATGGATGAGTAACGTGTAGTAGTGCTCAAAGGGATGGATGAGTCTTGGCAACCTTTATATGATGCCTTGGATGTGGGCTCCAGGCAGGCAGCACACATCCCGGGATGTCAGGTCAGGTCAGCAGGGATGGATCCATCCCCCTTAAAATGGAGTCATCTTGGGTGTTGTGGCTGTGGCCTTCCCTACCCTTGGGGGCTGATGGCTCTTCTTCCTCAGTCATTGGAGACTGCTCTTTCCTCCTGTTGCCAGTGTACCATACTGGTTCTTGATCATGAGGAACGGGGGATCTGGGTTGGAGGAGGAGCATTGTCTACTGCACATGGTGACCAGCAGCCAATTTCCCCCCCAACTTTGGCTGAAGAGTTTTCCTTCATCCTCTGCAGCTGCTGTAGTCATCTACAGTCAGCTAGCATTCTCCATCCTGGACATCTCCATGTGCATGCTGCTGATGAAGTCCCCCTGCCTGGCTTTCTTTGACAGCAACATGCAGGCCACATTCCCAGTAAGTCAAGACCAGGACCTGGGTAGAAACCTCCAGAGTCAGGATGCCTGCCTGGCCAGGGCCCCGACAGGTGTAGACGCCATCTCCCATGATACCCCACAGTATTCTCTCTTACTGATCCATTGTGGAGCACTATGGGAAGCAAATGGCTGTGGTGAATGGGTTTTTTGGGAGGAAGATGGAGTTATTAGCTCCCGTTCCCTGTTCTGATGCCTGACTGGGAATCATTTAGGCTTCCTCCATGGATCAGCAGTGACAACAGAATGAAGTGGCCAGGTTGTGCAGCTGAGGCTCATCTGTCTCTTCAGTAGGGCTCCAGAATTGGGGAGGCAGGTATGTAACCTCACTCCATTAATGCAGGACATTTTTAGGGAGAAAGGGGACCTGAAGATGCCTGTTTCCCAACTGCACATAGCTCTGGAGCAACACCCTGAGTCCCACACTTGCCCAGTCCATGTCCTTCATGTGACCCCCTGCACTTTGCTGCCACTGACATGAGGGTCAGGGCTTACTCCTGTTTCAGGAAGTAGGACTTCCACAGGCCTCTCCAGAAATGTTTTAATTTTGTGTTTTAAATGACATCTAGATGGGCTAATTCCTGGTCATAGAATCATAGAATATCCGGGCTGGAAGGGACCTCAGGAGGTCATCTAGTCCAACCCCCTGCTCAAAAGCAGGACTAATCTCCAACTAAATCATACCAGCCAGGGCTTTGTCAAGCCTGACGTTAAATACCTCTAAGGAAGGAGATTCCACCACCTCCCTAGGTAACCGATTCCAATGCATCACTTGTCATAACTTGTTTTCATGGACAAATAGAGTGCAAACAATCTTTCATGTTGGGGTGAAGGTTAATATTGCTTGCCCCACTTTTATTTTAGGGGCAGATCATGATTCATCCTGTTCTTGGCACAAAGGAGTAGAGAAGGCTCCATTTACTCCCTTGCACCTGTGCACTATACGGCTGCTTCCTTTGCACAATGGGAATCGGGCTTCATGGGACAACCTGTCCTCACTTTGCACAGGTGGGCAGGAGTTGCCAGGGAATGGGTGCAGCCTTCACGACTTATGTCAGCACATGAGGGAGCATACACTATATCAGTTTTAGATCTGACGGTTTACTCTCTGCCTAAAGCATCCAGCAGGAGAGAACAACTCCAAGAAAAAAAAAATTAAGCCTGAGAGTTAATTATTGAATTCGTACTGGTAATTAATTTTTGTTTCAGGGGAGGGTGATCATCTCCATGAAAAATGCTTCCATTCCATCCACTTACAGAGGAACAGTGGTGACTACCACAAGGTTTGCTGTCTTTAAATGATTGTCAGAATCATAGTATAGTTCATGTTTAATGAGACAGCAGGTGAACGAGAATAAATGTTTTGTATTTAGTTATTGAACAATGACTGTGTTAGCAGGAAACAAGCCACTGTTCCCCCTCGCCAAAGCAAGAACTTCTACAGGATTAGCTGTAAGCCTCCTCTCATGCATTTGATTTTTCTGTACAAATTGGGTTGGGGGTGGGGAGGAAATGAGTGAAACATTCTAAAGTGATAGAATTATTTTATCTCACTTTCTCTAAACCAATGTGACTTGAAGTCAAATGGCATGTTTCAAAGGCGTTGTTGTTGTTATGTGTGTGTGTGTGTGTGTGAAAGACTTAGTTCAAATTATAACCAGAGATTTTGACTTGCATAAAGGGCTCTGTGTATCATAGAACTATATTAAAAACTATCCAATGAGATGAAAGATGGACCTGCGCTGTTAATGGATTTGTTCACTCCTCAGAGCAAAGGGTTAAAATGAATTATTTGGTACATTAGCAGCTTACCAGTTTATGGAACAAAAGGAAGAACATCTTCAAGCCCAACACATATTGACTTTTTTGCAGTGGAAAGGGGTGTGGCTGTCTTGACTAGTTGAGAGGATTTCCTAAAACACAGACGATAAAAGACTAAGGTGGAAAAAAATGTTGGCAGGAACCAGTGCAATGAAAAGCTGCATTTGCGGCTAACAGTAGTTTACTCCCTTTAGCATAGTTCTTGTAAGGGCATGGTTACACTTACAGGATTATAGCGCTTTTGGTTATAGCTGTCCCCGTATACAGCAATAGGTATTGCACTAGAACATGTCCACACTTAGATCCGCCAGCGCTAGAGCATGGCCACATTTGCGGCGCTTCAGGTGGCATTAGGAGCAGCGCATTAGGGCTCTTCCCAATCTGGCGCAATGCCTTGTGGGAAGCGGGACGTCACTTGCGGGCATTCTGCATCCTGTTCCAACTCCCCAGGATGCTTAGTGTCATATCCCAGCAATCCCTTTGTTTCCGTCCACCTCAGGCACCATCTTTCAACGGTTTCAGCAAGGTGCGCTCTGTCGTCCGTTTTCATGTGCCGTAATGGATCGCGAACTTCTGAGGAGCATGCTGGCGAGTGTTGCCAGCACAACTCTCTGTGCAGAGGAGTTCATTCTTGACATGGAAGGTGACAGTGATGGGTCTGAAGACGAGCTCGAGCCGAGGAACGCATTGGACACTAAACTGATCGTCGCTTTAATGGACATGCTCACGACCGTGGAACGCCACTTCTGGGCACAGGAAACGAGCACTGAATGGTGGGATCGCATTGTCATGCAAGTGTGGGACGATGAGCAGTGGCTTCAAAACTTTCGCATGAGAAAAGCCACTTTCATGGGACTGTGTGCTGAACTCGCCCCAGCCCTGCGGGGCAAGGACACCAGATTGAGAGCTGACCTCCCGGTGGAGAAGCGGGTGGCTATAGCAATCTCGAATCTGGCCACCCCAGAGAGCTACCGATTGGTGGCCAACCACTTTGGGGTGGGAAAGTTGACATTTGGAGTCGTGTTGATGCAAGTGTTCAGGGCCATTAATTGCCTCCTGCTACGAAAAATCGTGACTCTTGGTGACGTGCGTGACATCGTGGCTAGCTTTGTACAAATGGGTTTCCCTAACTGTAGAGGGGTGATCGATGGGACCCATATACCTATTCTGGCACCCGACCACTTAGCAGATGAGTACATTAACCGAAAGGGGTACTTCTCCATGGTTCTTCAGGTGCTTGTGGATCACCGTGGTCGTTTTACTGACATTAATGCAGGCTGGTGCATGACGCATGCATCTTCCGCAACACCGGCTTGTTCAGGAAGCTGCAAGAAGGAACTTTTTTCCCAGACCAGAGGATCCCCGTGGGGGAAGTTGAAATGCCCATTGTGATTCTTGGAGACCCCGCTTACACTTTAATGCCCTGGCTCATGAAACCCTACACAGGGAACCTGGACAGCAGCCAGGAAAGGTTCAATTACAGGCTGAGCCACTGTCAAATGACTATGGAGTGTGCTTTTGGGCGTTTCAAAGCGCGCTGGCGCTGTCTTTATGGGAAGCTAGACTTGGCAGAGGGAAGTATCCCCGCAGTTATTTCTGTGTGCTGTGCCCTACATAATCTTTGTGAGCGGAAGGGCGAAGGCTTCACTCTGGCATGGTCCTTGAAAGTTCAACACCTGGAGGCCACATATACACAGCCAGAGAGCAGGGCTCTTAGAGGGGCCCAGTGCGAGGCTGCAAGGATCAGGGATGCCTTGAGGGAGCATTTTGATGCTGAAAGCAAGTTCTAATGGGAATTGCAGAGGGAGGGAGGGAGGGTGCTTCTTTTAATAGGATAAGGCATTTGCTTTTCTGTAGCCATTAGTAATATATGTGCACCAAATAAAGAAACCCATTTATTAAAAAGAATTCATTTATTGAACAGCTTTTTCAGATTTTGAAATAAAAGTTGAAATAAAGTAAAATGTGTGAGGGAGGAGGGGGGTGCAATTGGGAAGGGGTCAGTCAGAGATTGGCGCATGTCCTGGTCTCATACCCTCCAATGCCCTCCGAGTTGCTGTGTTCCCCGAACTCCATTTGCGGCTGGCGATAATTATTCTATTTGTGGCTGGCTAATTACTCCATTTGCGGCTGGCTTGTTATTAGGGGTTGAGTGCAGTGGATAAGGGTGCTGGGTCTGTGGGTTGGTCGGTGAAGACAGGGGGGTTGGAGGCAGCGGTGGGTGGTAATAACCAGGCAGCTGTTGATAGTGGCCCGAAGGGGCCAGAGGGCCAGAAGGGGAAGGGTTAGGGGGTAACTGAGAATGGGGGCAGTGAGCACGCTGCTGCTTCTCCTCCTGAATGGCGGCGATCCACTGCAGAGTCTCTACTTGCAGCTGTAATAATGTAAACAGCTTTTCATCTCTTTGCTCACGAGCCTTCTCCCTCAACTGGATCTGTTCATCCCTCTGCTTGCTCTCATTCTCCTGCCCCTGCTGTGCAACGCGATTCTCCGTTACAGCCTGTTGCATAACTTGTTGTACAAGATCTTCCTTGCTCTTTCATGGTCTTTTTCTAAGCCGCCTCAGCTTTTCTGCTGGTAATAACACTGACGGTGATGGCGTATTCAAGGTTGAAGCTAGGGAAAGTCAGTGAAAAGTTTAAACAGAGGATTCCCTTGTCCACAACAGACAGTGCTATGATTCCCCCACATTCCTGATTTCTTTGTCCCATTTGCCTGTCCCACACACAGCTAGAGCACACAAAGAACAACGGAACCCCTGCCATGGTGAGTTGTCTCAGGATGCAGGGGGAATGATTGTTTCCCTGCCTTGCTGTCCTTGGCGTTGATGGGAGTGCAGGGCATTTGCGGGAACCGTACTCTGAACACTGTCCCAACATTCTCTGTGTAGGTGTTCGTGCTGGAAGATATCTCGCTGCTGTGGGTGACGGAGGAAGAAAGGGAGGGCATTCTAATGAGATGTGGCTTCCACCCAGGGCCATATGCAGTTTGCCTCTGTGCAGCAATGCTCCCCCCACCCCTCGTAGAACAGTGGCAGGGACTAGTGACCGTGGCTGGGACAGGGACCATGCTGGTTCTCCCGAGAAACCTGCGCAGGCACATTGCAAGAGCTCTTATTGAGACCTTTGAAGAAATTACTGATGATGATTACCGCGATGTGATAGACTACATCAATGCACTATTCCACATGTAGGCAAGCATGCAGAAAGCATCCCTTTGCACCCTCCCCCAAGCTGCCTGCCTTCCCAATAGAAAAGTAGCTATACCTGCGCAATCCGCTCCTGCTGCCCTGCCCCCCCCCCACATCTGCCGGATGCTGTGGCTGGCTCCGGCTGCCCTCTAGGCTTGAGAAGAGTTCCTGGCTGCATGTGTCCTGTGACTCCTCCGTGCCCTGGGTCGCTGCCATGGCCGCTGCCTCCTCCTCCTCCTCTCCATCCCGCTCCTCTCCGTCCTCCTCTTCTTCAGCCTCCTCTCCCCCCCTCCTTCACTGGTGGGCTGGGAAGAAGTGTCCTGGGTGGTCGATGGAGTGCACATTGGATCACCACCAAGTATCGCGTGCAGCTCCTTGTAGAATTTGCAAGTCACAGGGGCTGCCCCAGAGCGGCTGTTTGCCTCGCGGGCTTTGCGATAGGCACTCCTTAGCTCCTTTACTTTTAGCCGGCACTGCAGAGTGTCCCGCTCATGGGCTCTTTCTAACATGGCCCGTGATATCTGGCCATATGTATCGTAATTCCTGCGGCTAGACCGCAGCTGAGACTGGACAACCTCTTCCCCCCAACAACTGATGAGGTCCATCACCTTGCTATTCTTCCACGGTGGAGATCGCTTATTGCGAGGAGGCATGGCACATGGAGTCATGGCCAAGCAAAATGGTTACCTGCAACGATTGCCTGAGGAGCACTCCACGCCTGGCTGGAGCAAACAGGAAGGGGATTTTAAAATTTCCCTGGGAATTTAAGGGACGGGTCTGACATGTGGTCACCTGTTTCCCTGCCTGAGGACGCGACAGAAGAGTTTGAAAGTGATGACCAGAGTGGCTCGAATAGGAATTATGGGCCAGGCTGGAAGCTAATTAATGTGCAATGGGTGTCCACATTCGCGCCATAGTGCTACAGCGGTAGCGCTACAGCCCTTATTCCCCATGCGGAGGTGGATTACCAGGAGCGCTATAAACTCGGACTTATGGCACAATTTGTGCCTTGCCAGTGTGGATGGGCAGGGAGTTATAGTGCTTCTGGAGGCTTTATAGCGCTATAAAGTGCCAGTGTAACCAAGCCCTAAAGCTAGAGCTTTCAATTGCTTAACTACACTCATTACAAAGCCAGTTAAAACTGAAGATTTTATTTTTTTCCCAACGGTCTCCGTGACCTCTACCTGACAGATATTCCCCTAATCTTCCTGTGTCATACATTGTCATAACCTACTCTGGCTCCAGCAACGTCCTCTTTGGCCGTAAATATTTGACAAATATCATCCTTTTCAGCTATAACTTTGCAGGAATGGGAGTCCTATTAATTTGCTGGTTTTCTTTGTGTATGTTGTTCTTGTCCACTTGCTTAGTAGCATGACACATTTCTTTTACCCCTCCCCCTCGTCTGTATCTCTTTTATAAGGAATTGAGTTGCATTTTATCCCCTAATCCTTTCAAAATACTGTGTACCTTTCGAAGTGATGGCAACCCTCTGACAAGGCAAGGGAGATGAGAGCTGGAAACCACATCAGAAGGGTCTGCTAAATCTGTTGTGACAACAGGGAAGGAATGCTCTGACTTGCTTCATTTAGATCTGAAAGCACCTTTGTTATATTTCTGACAGAAAGGAAGAGAGGGTGGAGACCTGGAACTGCTTGACCTGTTCCTGTCTGTCTGTCTGTCAAATGACCACCACCACTATCACACACACACACACACACACACACACACACACACACACACACACACACACACAGAAAATACCCAGGAAAAAGAAATGTTATAAAAAGCAAAAATAAGAGAACATCTCACTACATATCATACAAGATGGAACAACAATATACACAAGCATGGCACAATACAGCCTCTACTGCCCCTTTCCCCCTCCCCCGCTACCTGCAAAAAAAGAAGCTAATTTGTGTCTTTATGTCACATAAATTGAATTCCTGGCTTCCAGCCTTGGCCAAGTGTAATTTTGTTTCTGAATGCACTTTAAAGAAAAAGCTGTATTCATTTTTTTTGCTTAGTAAGATCCTCATTTACATGAAGCTGTCAAGTGTTATGACATTTAATGTTAATAATACCACTTTCATTATTTCACTGTCTCTCTGCTGCACTCTCATAAAAACCACAGGTATAAAATGTAAATGTTTTGATGGTATTGCCATAACTAGAGACATCGTAGGAAACTCAGCAAAGATGCATGTTATAGGTACCACAGTTAGGGCAAGTGTCTTGCCACCTATGTCACTCTACTCTTGTGGGGACACTATTTCATACCATTTATTCCTGCTTTGCAGTAACACTGATTTATTAGCTGTTTAAATATCTTTCCCAGATCTCTTCTACTTTCCAAAGGTGGTAATTCCAGGAATGATAACTGCAAATAAAAGATGGAGGTATTATCTTTTATTTGCAGTTATCATTCCTGGGTGCATATTCAAACTATACTAAACCACTGAAGTTTTTAACTTTCCCTTTGAAGAGAAGACCAGAGGAAAGTGGAGGAGATGGAAGGGGAAATCTGAAAGGGACATAAGGAGATGGAAAAAATCGCCGAGGAGAAGAGGTGGGGACTCCGATGAGGGAGGGAGGAAGGGAAAAGTAAACATAGGTACTTCTTAGGAGTTGCTCATTACGAGGCGGAATCAAGCCCTGAAGTTCAAATTGTCAAAAGAGCTCAGCTCCCACCTATATGAAGTGGAAGATTTTTCAAAGCACTCAGCTCCCCTTGTTTTCTTTACAGAGATGCTGAGTACTGAGCAATTTTGAAAATCTGGCCATGCTTTGTGCAATAGAAACAGGGCTTTGAACTCTGCTCTGAAGCAAGAAGTTTGAAACACAGGCACAATGTATTAACATACTTCTTCTTTATGAGCATTGGATAACATTAGGATAAATATGGTAAAATGTGTAGGTTGGTTAAGAAACTGTAATTAACAATTATCAGGTTTCTCACAAATGGATTGAATTTCAGATTGTTGAGATTAAAGTACAGATTTAAGACATTAATCAAAATGGAAATTTCAGTAGATGTGGTTATATGGTCATGTTTAGAAAGTTTAAATGACTAAATTTAATTCAGGATGTTAAAACTGATCAAGAAGTAATAAATTAAATATCAGAGGGGTAGCCATGTTAGTCTGAATCTGCAAAAGTGACAAAGAGTCTTGTAGCACCTAACAGATTTTAGGGGTCATGAGCTTTCATGGACTAAGACCCACTTCATCAGATGAATGTTGTGGAAATCTCCAGAGGCAGGTATAAATATGTAGGCAAGAAATCAAGGTAAATTCAATCAGGCCCACTTCCAGCAGGTGATTTGGAGGTGTGAACGCCCAGAGAGGAGAAACTGCTTTTGTAATTGGCGAACCATTCACAGTTAATATTAAGTCCAGACCTAAAAGGTGTCGAATTTGCAGATGAACTGGAGCTCAGCAGTTTCTCTTTGAATCAAAGATGATCCAACACTTATCACAACATGGTAAATATAATCAAATTCCATTCCAAAATGGAACTGTGGCTGTTTAATATAGGTCCTTTACAATTTGCCAATCAAGTTTTGAATTCAGTTGGAATGAATTCAGAAGTTAGACAGTAAAACAATTATTTTACTACTGATGTGACAATTTAATTCAAAATTGTTCCTCATTCATTGGTAATTCACAGCTAATCCTTTTCATATCATACAATAAATATTCACTAAGGCCCTGATCCTGTTTCCATTGAAGTCAATAGCAAAGTCTACACTCACTTTACTGTTGCAGAATTGGGCCCTTAATGATTCAAAGCAACTTCAATTTTTAATGGAAATTCACCAATATGTAAACCATGGGTAATTTGTAACCCTCTTTGGTTACTGAGGACATATAAAGTCCGTCAGTAGTTATTATGTGCTCTTAAATAAATGTTAAGAAAGCAGTAATCTCTTTAGTTATAACTCCCTAATTAAAACTTGATCTGAGAAGCTGTCAGCTTCATGTGACATCACAAATTATTCATTATGGAATACCCTAGATTCCAGCTCCTCTAACAATGGGTAATTCAAGTTATCTTTTCTGCGTTGTTGTGCTGAACGCGTGTAGCAAACATTATATAGAGAGCTCTCTTACACATCTTGGTTCTAAAATGTCTAGATCAGGCCTGCACAACATACGGCCCATGGGCCAGGTGTGGCCCGTCGGAGCTCACTGCCTGAGCAGGGGCAGGGCAAGCCAACGGAGCCGGGCAGGAGTAAGGAGCCGGCAAGCCAGCCCGTGGGGGAAGGGTGAGCTGCTAGGGGGTGGGGCTGAGGACTGAGCAGGGCAGGGGAGATTTGTGGGGGAGGGGAGAGGAATGTGCAGGTCAGCGTGGTCAGAAGCTGCGAGCCAGCACGGGGAAAAGGTGTTCTGGTCGCGCGGTGGTGGTGGGGTGGTGCAGGTCAGCATGGTGAGAAGGGGAGCCAAGTGGGCAGGAGTCTCCTCTTCCCCCATCATTTCTGTGATGGCTGAGTTGCACAGCCGGGCAGAAAACAGAAAGTGTGGCTCAGCTCCCTGGAATCTGCAGCTGGACACCAGCTTCTGGGTCCTAGTGCTGGTTGAGCTCCCTCCTGTGTGCTGAGGGCAGGGGGAAAGAGGCAGTGGGAAAGGAAGGGATGGGATGGGGAGGAGATGGAGCCATGGGGAAGGGGCATGGGACTGGGAAGAGGAGGGGATGGGGGGCCCAGCATGCAGATCCCCTTGGCAGCAGCTGAGGCACCCCTCTTAAGGAGGTCTATCATACTCTCACCCTGACAAGCCCCACCTCCCCTGCATCTGTACCACCCTGATGAGCCCCCTCCCCCGACACTCTCCCTAATGAGCCTCAACCACCTGTACCTGGACCCCATCCAAATTAACCCCACCTCACCTACACCCAACCCCTCCCCCGACCTCCTACCACTTTCACTTGGTCCCCCCCTGCAGATTCCCATTGCCCATGCCCCACAAAGAACCCTCTTACCCCCCTCCCCCATGGAACCCTTACCCCCATCTGTATCCCCCCACACTGAGTCCCACTGCACTTGGATCCCGCTGCCAGGCTGAGCATCCCTGCCCACATCTGGTGTGCCTGGAGCAAAAGGGGCAGGGCCCCAGGGTGTTTCTGTGGCAGGCATGGGCCTTGTGCTGTGGCACAAGGGGGTGCTGGGCAGTGGGGGAGATCTGTGTGTGTCAGGGCACTGCATAGTGTGGGACTGTGTGGGGCGTTGTTTAGTTGTGGTAGTGGGGCTATGGGGAAGGGCAATGGGAGGGAGGAGAAATCTGTGTGTATTGGGAAACTAGTGAGTGGGGGGTTCTGTGTGGGGTGCTGGAATAGTGCTGCGTGGCAGCGGTGGGTTGGATGGGGCGTGGGAGTTCCGGGGGTTTGTCGGGGGGCAGGGGTGTGGATAAGGGTCAGGGCAAGCAGGGGAAAGGTAGGGTCCTAGGGGGGCAGTTAGGGTGTGGGGGGGTTTCAGGAGGGGACAGTCAGGGGACAATGAGCAGGGAGGCTTAGATAGGGGGTCGGGTCCTGGGGGGCAGTCAGGGGATAAGGAGCAGGGGGGTTAGGGGTTTTGATGGGGAGTGGGAGGGAATGGATGGGGCGGGGCAAGGGCAGAGCTTTTCGGCCTGCAGCTGGGTTTTTTTTGCAGTAATATGGCCCTCACGGCTTTCTGAGTTGTGCAGGCCTGGTCTAGATCTATAGGTAGAAATGTTTGTGAAACATAAGTACACATTATATATTTGAAGACATTTCCATGTTTTTTTTTTTAATAACTCAGGTATATACTTTCTGGGAAGCATTCAACTGAAAATAACAAAGTCATCACCTCAGTAAGGGAAATGCATATATAAAACTCTTGGGCTGGGATTTTCAAAGGAACCTAAGGGAGTTTGGAATCCAAATCCTCAATACTCTAGTCCACTGCACTCAAGGCAGGACCAAGTAATAACTTGACCATTCTTGACACATTTTTGTCTAACCTGTTCTTAAGAACTGCCAATGATGGAGATTCCACAACCTCCTTAAGTAATTTGATTTCGTGCTTAGCCACCCTGACCGTTAGGAAGCTTTTCCTAAAATCTAACCCCCTTGCTGCAATTTAAGCTCTTTGCTTCCTGTCCTATCCTCAGAGGTTACCAAGAACAGTTTTTCACCCTCCTCCTTGTAACAACCTTTTATATATTTGAAAACTGTTATCATGCTCCCCCAGTCTTCTCTTCTCCAGACTAAACAAACACAGTTTTTAATTCTTTCCTCAGAGGTCATGTTTTCTAGATCTTTAATCAGTTTTGTTGCTCTCCTCTGGAATTTCTCCATTTTATCGACCTCTTTCTTGAAATGTGGTATGCTGAACTGGACACAATACTCAAGCTGAGGCCTTATCAGCACAGAGTATAGCAGAAGAATTACTTCTCGTGTCTTGCTTAGAACACTCCTGCTAATACAGCTCTTCTTTTGCCCGAAAGCCTATCTCTTTAAACTACCGAATTAGGTTGAGCCTTGTTGAATTAGCTTTAATACCTTTGGGGTCAACTGTACTACAATGCAGTTGTGTATGTGTTCTTGTGGAATTGTATTTATGTAACTTCTCTAGGAGACTGACTAACAATCTCTGGAAGGTATTAGGAACTTCAAAGGGGTTTTGGAACAATGTCTGAAGTGGACTTCCTAGGACGTATGTGGAGGTAAGGAGAATGCAAATTGCTCCTAACAATGCCCATATTAGAGTTGGTGTGGTGTCTTACTAGCGCAAGGGTAAATTCATTTATTTTTAATGGGTTTTTTTCTGTTGTGTATTTATATTAAGAATAAAATAGTTTTTAATCTTTCATCATGCTCAGAGAGTTTAGATTGTGGAAACTTTACTGCTGAAGACACCAGGCTTCTCGGTGGTTCACATTTGAAAAGCTGATGTAGATCAATCAGAACCTTAAATAAACTTTTTGTGAAGAGATGAGCTGGAGCAATGTGAGTTGCGGGGTCACATGTAGGTTGACCAGACAGAAAGTGTGAAAAATCAGGACAGGAGGTCGCGGGTTGGGGGGTGGTAATAGGCACCTATATAAGAAAAAAACCCAAATACAGTATCAGAAATGTTCCTATAAAACGGGGACATATGGTCACCCTAGTTACATGTCACCTTCTCAGAGCTCAGTCAGAAAGGCAGACAGCTCTTCTGTGATTTTTGTAAAAGGACAGTGTTACTAGGGGTTTTGTTCCCTGTGACAGGGCACTGAGGGCCCTTAATTAGCCCCTGCCACTGCCCTGCCATCAAGAAGAATGGATTGTGGCTGTTTGGATAGTTCTGTGTCTGCCTGGAAATGGGAAGCTCTTGCCAGGCTCATTAGCCCAGGCTTAAAGGCTGGGAGGAAGGTGGGGGGAGGGAGAAAGACCAGCCACAGAAGGAGCTAGGAGCCTTCTGGTCTGTTGCTGGCCAGGGCTGCACTTGGCAAAGCTGGCTGTGAACCCTGTACATAGGTGGAGAGTGGTGGCTGGAAAACAACTGTAAACAAAGAACACTGGTGTTGCATCAAGCTGAGGCATTCCTGACTGACTGGAAAGGGCAACGGGCTGAAACCAGAGGGACCCAGGGTGCGTCTCACTTCATGTGGAGGCTTATCTGGGATTTGAAGCCAGTGCACTAGTGTGGAGGGAATCCTGAAGTGGCTAGCAAAGCTACAGGAGGTGATCCAGAAGGCACTGCAAGCTTTCCAGCAATCTCATCAGCTAGAGAGGCAGGCCTTATCTGCTTGTCAGGTGAAGCAACAGAAAACTCTGCAGGACTTTATAAAGGAGCAGGCCAATGTGGAGCAGCAGCTCCTACAACGACTGGTGAGTTCCCTGGGAGGTGAGGGCACCCATGTGACAGCATTAGGCCTATGTAAGATAGGCCCTGACGATCACCAGGACTCCTTTCTTTGTACCTTTGAGCAACCTGGGCCCTATGACTGGCTCCCTAACTGGCCAGTGAAGCTCAAGCTGCCTGTATGGCTTTGAGCAACTTCCAAGCCAAGAACTATGAGGTGGTGAAGGCGGCCATCCTAGACCACGTAGGACTACCAGCGGAGAAATACCAGCAGAAGTTTCTGTCAGCCTGTTGAGCAGGGGGCAGGCCTTCACCCAGAAGCTGACCGATTGTGCCACATGTTGGTTGAGTCCAGATACCCAAATGGTGGGGGAAATCATGGATTGGGTGATCTTAAAACAGTTTTTACAGGGCCTCCCAGAGAATATGCAAGTCTGGATCAGGCAACACTAGCCAGACACCCTGGAAGCAGCCGTTAAGCTAATGGAGGAGTATGTGGAGGCAGCAAGGAGGGTCGGATCTGCCAGGACCTAGAGTGGGGAAAAAAACCCCAGAGAGATCCCCTCCTTCCCCCCAGGAAGAGCCTGGAGAAGAAGAAGAAGGAGGAGACCAGGGGAGCCCCCAGTCACACTGAATAGCTTGTGTGCTGGCTGTGCGGCTGCCAGGACATAAAAGGGGTGGCTGCCCGGAGATGGAATGCGGCCTAGCCGAGTTTTGCAGTTGAACTAGACAAGACTGTATCTAGGGTCCTGTCCATTTCTAGTGTCCTTGGGATGAGACAGTTCTAGGCATGGAATGTGCTGAGGGGTGGTGCTCCTGGCTGGGACCCAAGTTTTCCCTTCATCTCCTCATTCTGCAATATCTGATGACACTGCTTTGGTGTCCAATCTATAGGGATGAGGAAAATCTTATGGTTTCATAATGATTCCTCCCAGATTATGACTTGATATTAGAAACAGCAAGAACCTGGCAGAACCTTGCTTGCTTCATAACAAACGCAATGAATTCCACAAGCTTTCTGCGTCAACCATCCCTGAACTCCTCACACTCACCTTTAGGAGTCTTCCGGGGAGGAGGGGGGAAAGCAAAGAGGGCAAGCTGGTGGTCTGCTACCAGATATCTGCAGTCTAAAGACTCTCCACCTCTGAAAAGGCCATTTTCTTTGCTCTGTGGATGAAATGCCCCAGTGTGCACCTTGCCAATCGCAGTTTAAGGAAATTGATCTTTTTTAATTTCAGGTTTCATAACTAAAGGTTTTCACAGTTGTGAGCTGGCACATGGGTGCCCTTTAGTGTTAGGCTGCCCTCTGACGAAACACCATTTCATTGTAAGCTGATGTGACACAGCTGCTGTGATACAGATAACATAACATAATAAAATAGATGTAGATATTTCCAATCAGCCAGGAATGTTTTGCTTCCACGGCTAAATTGCTCATCTTCTAAATAAGGCAGCCACATCAAATTGCACTGCAAATACATTCCTATAGGAATAGCAGTCCCTTGTAATATTCTCAGCGATATACAGTTATTTAATTGAATTTCATATTTTTAGTAGTGTTCACAGCCAGCAATGTTAGTGATAGTCTATTTAAAGAAAAAATAATATAGAGAATGATGAGGTATGGGGAGGGTAAATTTATAGTCAGATTAGGGTATTTGGTGAAGCTGGTATGAATTTAGTACTCTGAGAAAGCAATATTTAGTTCTATATTATGGAGCTATGTTGGACACTTGTATACTTTTGTCTCACATGAGATTAAACAAAATCCACTTTTCTTTGTGAATATGTGAGAAGTACTTGTGAGACGATAAAAATTGACACCTGCGTCTCCTTTCATCATTTATCTTTTGTGAATTTTATCCATTTTATGAATTTTTTCCCCACTTGGGATGATATTGTAATATAATAGAGTCTTTTGAGAAGAACATGTTGCGCATGTGCTAACTGAGAATTGGCAGAAACAGAATACCTACCTGGATTACAAAGATGGAAGAATCTCATTTGATCAATATTAAACCATAAGCATGTGCATATTTACAGAATATTCAATGCATCACATATTTATTCTTAAACACTTTCATATGTATTAGCTAAAGTAATTGTACACATCTGACACAAAACCACAAAAATGAAAATTTAAGCCACCTAATGGGACATACCCTCTACTTTTGCATCCATAGTAGGGTGACCAGATGTTCTGATTTTACAGCGGCAGTCCCAATTTTGGGGTCTTTTTCTTATATAGGCTCCTATTACCCTCCACCCCGTCCTGATTTTTGCATTTGCTGTCTGGTCACCCTAACCCAGAGGCACATTCTTTACAGCTGCCATATCTAGCATACACCACATACAACAAACTTAACCAGTCCTTCAGCACTCTTCACCAATTTACCTGTGCATTTAGATTCTATTCTATATAGGTTTTTTAGATCCCTTTTTTCTCTCTTTCCCTGTTTTCTTTTTCACCTTTATTCTTTAATTTCCATTTAAATGTTCAGAAAAATAACTGAATCCCCTGCATTTTACTGTCTCCTATATATTAACACTAATTTAGACTGCATAGCTAAAATGGCAAAAAAGTCAAGTGGTGCAAAAATGAAGGTTCCTACAGCAATGTTAACTGAGCCATTTTGCATATATTTTAATCTATTTAGTACATCTACTACAATTTTTGAAAGGAACAGATTTCCATTGGAAAATGTAGCTTTGACAAAATCAAAATGTTTTGCAGGAACATGTCAATGGTGATAAAATTTGATGGAAGAAAGTTGAAATTATTAGTTCCATTTGTCTAATTATTGCATCTAAATGTTTTCTTTCAAGACTGTGAAATTTTTTGTCTATTGTTTAATTTATTTTCAACTTTTACATTGATACAAATTTTACTATATTTATATGCATTATATTCAATATTTTTATTAGTATACTTCAGCATTATTGAAATGAAATTTTACCTTTTAATAAAAGTGTTCACCACTATCAAAATGAAATGGAAATTGTACTTTCTGACCAGGCATAATACTTATTTTTTATTTTGATTTGCACAAATATCAAAAGAGGTACCTATCCAAAAACCTAGGCACCTTTGAAATATAATCTAAAAACAAAAATAAATTAGCAGCAAAACCCATAACAGTCAGCAATACTCAGTCTTCTACAGAACTTCCATAAAATTTCCCATTCCCACATAAACCTCAATCACTGTTTGGTCCCTCTGCAAGTAACAGCCCAAGCAAATGAAATACACTTTGCTGCATACTACAGGAGGCCATAAACCTAAACTACTTCAGAGCAAGATAAGAGAAGATGATTCCAAAGTGGCAGGTCTCTTATGGAGCCTGTTCTGTTGCCAGCTCCTTCTCTTTTAAATTGTGGGGGAGCCAACTCCCATGCCTCTGTCAATCACAAGTGTGGCAATGTGGTAAGGATAGATGGATAGTCTCAAGTAGGATGGAGCTATTTGGAGCTTCCTGGGTCAACACCAACATCTCAAATCCAGAAACCAATGGGAAGTTTTTTTTTAATAAGTAACATCAACACTACTGTTTATATTGGTATAAAAATAAGACATATAGGTCATGTCATATAGCTGAATTAACATTGTTATGGAATCCTTAGCATTTGCATTTTCTGACTTGTGATTTTTAGCTGTGTCCCTTAATGTTACATAATAATAGCTTTTTGTACTGTTTCACACACACATGAGTTTATATTCTCACAGGAAAAAAACCCTTCATTAAATGGTGTTAAGGCTGAGCACATATAGTGACTTTAAGGGGAAAAAGGCTTATCAGAACATTAGAGGAGTGCTATAGGCTTCCAGTTTTCCCTGACAGCCTTCACAAGTCAACTCAGTTCTATTCTCCAGCTTCCCCCTGTCCCCTTAGGCTTGGTTCCTCCTCTTCCTTTTTAAAGTCCACAGGACCTGGTGTGAACCCTAATAGGTCAGCAGCACCATGGGCCTGTTACAGACTTTACTGAAGTCCCTAGCAGCCCCTAAGGTCTTTAAATTTTACCGAGAGGCACATGGGGACTAGAGACAGCAATGAAGCCTTGGAACCCGGCAAAATCATAAGAAGCTAGGGAGCAGGCAGCTGATGACACAGGAAAGCCATGAAAGCTGCACGATCCACTAGGATCAAGAAAAGCTTGGAGAATTTAGGCCCTCCTAAGGAGTTCTGTTAGGGCAGACTCAGTTTCCCTTGCTCCTTCTCACCATGTATTCTTCCTCACCAGCAATCACATAGTTAAACTCCCAAGGGTTGTAAATCATTCGCTTGAGGCTTTAGAAGTTCAGTGCAATAGTGCTTGACAACAGGTTGTTTATGTATTGTTATCTATACCGATAATGTGACCTTGCCTAGACAATCACAGTCTGTAGGCCTCACTAGATGAGCTAAAGTGTTATATCTCCAGATTGCATTATATGTATGTAACGACTTTGCTAGAGAACGAATAGACTCTTATTCATAAGCTTGTTGGCATCATGTAAGCGTTCTCAAGGTCCACACACCAGGTGCCTCAAGAGGGCCCTGACCTAGGACTGATGTCAGGGTTTGCTGATGCGCATGCTTCAAGTAGGTCTTTCCCTCCCTCCACCCATTCCCCCTCCCCTTTGAATATACTCTATAAATGTTTGCTTGGTACTGATAATAAACGGAGCTGCTGCTAACCCCCTTTCTTGACCGAGAGGAGGGTGCCTCAGTTTCCCCTTTGATCAAAGTTGAGTTGTGTGTTTCTTCAATGGTCTCTGACATCTTGCGAGCTCCTTGCCTCAACGCCGTCACTACAATCTGGAGTGTACGGTAAGGGGGAGAGACGCGCCATTAATTTTCCCCTGACAGTTCTATACCAGTTCTTTATCCCCTCATTCCCATAGTGTTGGGTAGGTGAGTCTGCATGTTTGTACCCTTGAGATGAGACTTTTATTAATGCAGATAAACTGATAATTTATAGGGAGCTGTGTGAAGTGTTGCATGCTAATTTTAATAGAGGAAAACCACTGAAAACGTAAAATTGCTTGCCTTTCACTGTATATTTGGATGACTCTTGAATAACTTTTTGTGTGTTGTCATTGGCAGCTGAGCTAACATCCCTTAAAAGTAAGCAAAGCACAAAATTACTGACATGAAAAGCAAGCTCTTTGGGAGAAATTTTCAAGTAAACTCATTCCTTGAAGGAAAATAGGAAGGGCAGTTGCAAATAGATAAGACACTTAAGACATGAACAAACACATTTACCAGATAATTAGTAGATAGTTTTCTAGGTACTTTTGGCATTGAAATCCAAAAGCAATACTAAGGCAGGTAAACCCTTCTGAGTAAAACCCTGTGGCTTCAACAGACTAGTAATTGGAAGGAGGTGAAAAGCCATGTATTGTAGCTCAGATCATGGTTCAGAAATACTTTTTATCATGAGTTAACTAAGTCTCTACAGGACTTGCCATCTGTTCTGTTTTCATAGGGATAAGAGCTTGTCACATCTGTGGGAAGAACAGCAGCCAATGAATTGTTTACTTCTCGCCATCAGGAAACCTTTCCTTGAAAACTCTAAAGTGTTTGAGCTATATGGTGTGGAAGGACCTGAGGCTGGAGAGCAGACTCTATATAAGATTATGACTCCACCTGGTCTTTTGCTTTCCATGGCCCTCACTGGAGGTCAGGAGCGGTGGGTCACAGCATGTAGGGAGAGATTCCTTACTATCATTGCTCTTGTCGGAGCCACCCTGTCAGGGAGTTGGGGAACCACTGCTGAGGACTGAGGCCGTTATATAGATCACCTTGACCGCCACAGATCTTCTGAGATCTATGCAGATCTCAGAGGATCCTGTGGTTTTGGGAGGTCAATCCCCAATCTTCTTGGGGATGGAGAGGGGGCAAACAGCACACCAACAACACAAGAATGAGGTCAAAACAATCCAGTTGGAATGCTGCAATAGCCTGAAAAGTTAGCGATACATTATTCATAGACTGAACTTTACATATTGAGAGATTAAAAGACTGAATGTATGTGTTAGTTAATGAAAACATATTACTACTAGTAGTAGTAGTATAAATTAAATATGCATTAACAATAAAATGATTAGTCAGTTATTTTTAGTTACATAGATAGAAAATGTTTTTAATGATATCTCTCACTTTGTTTTCATGTGTTCCTATATTTTTTATATTGGTGAAAGGAACATCACAAATCTTTATAAAATATAGCTTCTAATTGTCGATTGAGTTAGTGTCCAGCTATGTTTAACCTCCATTATTAAAAAGGAGACCTCAGATAAACCAACCTATTTTCTAAAGAGTATATGATAAAATTCCAACTCTATTGAAATCAATGGAAATTATGCCATTTACTTCAATGGGTCCACAATTCCCCAGTAGGTTCAGATCTGTTTATGTGCCTACAAAATCTCCAGTTTCCGTTCAAGTTTTCCTCATCCCAAATGAAGGCTTTGAGAGCATGAAGTTGTTTTATAAGCCTTGCAAGCATCTGCAGCTGCAACATGCTGAAAACATAAATGAATCTAGGAAGAGCTATAATCTGCATACTGTTTGCACTCTGTCATAGTGAGTGTTTATTTACTCCCTTTAACTATATGGTTATACAAAGACTGTTTTAGAAGGCAGCTGTTGTATTTAATTATTCACTAATCTGCAATTTAAGCAAAAGCCTAAATATTTTGTGCTTTTGTTATGTTATTTAAAAATGTATCTGATGACAGAACTAAAAAAATAAATAAATAGAAATGGTAGATATTGAAATGAGGACAATTTCTTCTCTTTTAGGTTCCTGAGGAAACTTCTGCCATAGATCTGTGGTATATTGATTCCTATCAATAAGAGATAACACAGAAACTGTGATAGTAGTAATGGCTGACGTGTGATGTTATGGACAATAGCCAATTTCAGGTAGAAAAGAGTGAGATAACACTAGCTTTGATTAGTTCCAAATTTTGGTAGAAACACAAGGAAATAGCCATGCCTGTTTATATATTTAGCTAAATAGGATCTCTCCTTAAATCAGAGAATTTGTCTGACATGGATAAAAAGTTAATGTCCCAGATAACTTTTCCTATTTCAATTTACATAGCTAAGAGTTTTGATTAAGCCAAAGCACAGAAGGAAATTGTTAAAGTAATAAATACACAAACGTTGTTTGCTACAGGAAGATCTTCTGTTTTGTATTGTCTTAAGAATGATATCAAGCAAACACTGTATATTGAGTTTACTAACTCCTCATCTCTATATCAATGAGATCAAGGCAATAGATGATGAATCCGGAGAACAGCCTCTAAAGGCTTCCCTGAGCATAGATACCCTCTGGGATTTACTTTCTACCTAATACTAGAAGACTGTAGCGAAAAACAGAGATCTGAGATAGACCACAAGGTAACTCTCACTTTCTTTGACCTTAAAGCTAACATTAAGGCCAAAAGTGCTTTAGCAATGCTTTGTATACAATTCATCTAGGTGTTTGTTTTTTAACTAACTTTTATGTGATAATTTTTCTTTTCTGTAAAATAGCCACTAAACATTGATTGCATGTAAACTAAACAGAATTGTGTATCTGACTGTTATCTCAAGTATGATGTAATCATTGCTTTCCTTGGGAGCTGCTGGGTGAAAATCTGATAAAATAAAATAGTTCTATCAGGGCATAGATAAGAAATTACAGTTGAAAAGCTACATTAAAAGATCATTAAGGTTACAGAGGAACATAAGAATTGCAATACTGGCTCAGACACAAGGTCCATCTAGTACAATATCCTACCTCTGGGAGTGGCGCCCACCCCAGGACTCTTTTCCCAATCTGTTTCCTGCACCGGTCCTTCTTGGTCCCTCCTTCCCTCCTCCCCCCCCATCAGTATGTATTGCAGGATCTTTCCTCCTCCATGCTGCTTGGGTGCCAAGAGGGGGAACATTGACATCATAGTCAGAGACAGACTTCCCACTCACTGTTCTAGTGCCAGATGCTACAATTGTCCCTGGCAGTTTGGAGCAGCATTTGCAGGGAAAGTCCTATCCACGTCCTGCAACCCTAAGATGGAGCATGCTCAGTGCAGATGGAATCTTCTGAAAATTTAGCTGTGAATTCTTTAAAAATCTCTACTGACCATATGCAACCTGAGACTTTTCAAAGGCTGAAAAATAGGCTAAATTTTCACATTTTCCCCCAGTGCCAGAAAAAGGCACATCCCTGACATAGGTAGCCCCCTGCCAAATGTGCAGTCTCTGCTCCAACAGCATACATCAGTAATATAGGAGACTGAAAACAAGGTCTGATACAGGAAGTGTCCGGCAACCTTAAGTTTAAGTGTTTACCAGCTTGTCCTGTAATTAAACCCATGGGAGTTTATAAAAACACTTCAGATTATTTTGAAATTCTCCTTTCTTAATCAGGAAAGCTATTCTTATCTTTTCTTCCCAAATATTTTGTGCATTTCTAAAAGTCTTTATAAGAAGCACACAGGCAACATTGTTTTCACTAATCTTTTATTATGTAGAAAAAAAATGTTCCTAAACCTACTTATTATTATTTTATACAATTTGGAAATTTCTAGTTCCAGGGATCTCCTGTGGTGACATTTCAATTGAGATATTCTTTTTACTGAGGACAGACATTTCTTTAAGAAAATCCAGTGTTTGCTCTTAATCTCAGTGGCACTATTTACCTTCCATCCTCTTCTTAAGCTAGATGTGCTGAAAAAAACAGGACAGACATAGGAATCTTTTTTTCAGCTTCCTTTGTCTGGAGCTTACAATGCTATTTAATAGCCTCTGTGCTTCCACAGCAGATTGCAGGGGGTCAGGAGGTTCAGGATGATTTGCAAGCTCTTGCTTGTGCGACAAGTTAGTGTTCGCTGCAAATACACTCAAATACTGGATTACCCACTGATGGCCTTCTGAAGTAATTCTGCTCCCATACCCTGAAGAAGATTGATTGTTCATGATCCCTGTGTGAGATGCCACTGTTGTAGCCTGTCTTCGGTTCCAGCTCACATATCTCACCTCTGAGCAACAGCACTGTGTAATTGATGTTAGGTGTGCCTCAAGGGGTTAAAAGATTAATGTACCAGAAACTTATCATGTGAGCTGCAGTTTTTAGGAGCTAGACTGGAATACGTTGTATTACATTTCACTAAGAGGTTAAAAAATAAATCACACAGGAATATATAATACAGGTCAGCAATTCTGCAGAGACAGAAGGGAGCCATAACTTTAAAAAAGTTTTTGTTAGTTAGATGTATGATTGCACCATACATGGTGAATCTACTGGGGATATATTTGCCTGGGGTATTTTCTCTACTAAACATATCTAAATGATACACAGCAATAGTAAGTGATTCAGCAAGATAACAAAAAGTCCAGGAGGCTGATTTAGAATATACATATCCTTCCTAGTCTTTACTGAGAGTTAAATATGTCCTGTGAGGTGAAGATTGAATCCCAGGTAGATGAGTCTCCGTTTCTGACTTTCCCCGTAAATGCTCTACTTCATGAACATTCTGTCAAGGACATCATCAGATAAAAGTGTTACTGCAAACATTGTATGGAAAATCACGCAACACTAAACATCGACTATGAATGGATTCTCCCCCACAAGAACAAACTTACGGTAGATTTCATATCTGATTTAGGTTTGACAGTTGCAGCATAAGGCAAAAGAAAAAAAACATTAATATATATTCTATTTACATGAAGTGTTCCATTTATTAAAATTACACCTGAAGAAGTTATTTCATAGAAGTTATAAAATGACACATGCCACTACTGCTGAGCCTTCTTAACTGGAAAGCCACCCCCAGTAGTCCCAACGGGAACAACTAGTGCATCCTTCATTTTTCCTCCCTACTTTTGTTTTGTTCCAGTTCTGATTTGTTTTCCCTAAATAGTTCTGAAGGAATGAGAAACTCTATTTTAGTTGAAACTGATAAATGTTCACCACAAAATTGGACAGGCAAGTCACTATAAAATAACTGTACTATAAAATAACTTGGGATGGTCAAACCAGTTTTGCCTCAATTCAAACTGACATAAAAGTCCTGAGTTTGAAAGTTTAACTTGGTCTGATATTGGGGCTTTCATTTCATTTTGTGGAGACTGTACAAAGGAGCAGACTGGTATGAGAGAAACAACTCCACTAAAGTGAGTAGAGTAAAAATATAAGCAGAGATCAGGAGGTATGAAGAACAAATACGCCAAGACTTTAATGTCAGAGGCAGAGCAGAGAGAGAGAAAAAAGAATGGAAAAATAAATATATTTGTGGTTTGCATAGTGCTCATTCTCTCTTAGAGGGTCTTATCCTTAACATGTATTACAGACATTCATGTACCTAGAATCTATTTTAAATAATTGCTTATTCCTTCAAGGAAATATCCTGGATTTGGATGTGGAGGATGGTATGAAGTAGAGGGCTCCATCACTCCCTTGCAGGGATCAACACATATTCCCCTTCATGCTGAATTAACTCCTACTCATATCCTACCACAAGGCAAGTTAGCTTTGCAACCTCTACAGATCATAAAAGTGGTTTGTGATATTCACAAGCCTTCAAAACCATAAGGTTTGCTCATCTCTAAAAATAACATATGCTATTTATTGGGAACAGGGTGCAAATTACATAGCAACTTTACTGGAAACAATGATAATTACACAGTAAGTTAATTATACAATTATCAGGAGATAACATGCCAGTTGTAATGTGACTCATATCACCACTGTAGTGCCAAAAGAGGCCACAGTGTGGAATCTATTGGTGTCAGCATTAAAAATGCACAATCAGAGAGTAAATTATGCAGGTGTAAATAACTTGTGAGGATGAGGACCATGGAACTAGGATAAACAGGAGTCTCTGGGTGATCATACTCATTATATAATATTGTCATACATTTTAAAATGCAGACTTTAAATGATTTTTTTGCAGGTGGTTTGCTTCACAGACTGCAAATTGCATAGGGAATTTAAAATGGAAGTCTTTCTCTCTCTTTCTCTCTCCATGAAGGGTCACCCATAAATTTCAACATTAATGTAACACCACACTGGAGATTAAAAAAACCCCACCTTTTGTAATTTTTTTTAAATGAACCAACTTTATTTCAGAGTTTAGTTTGAATGAAACATTCAGGGATCTTTGAGCAGATCCTTTTGTATCTTTGTAAGAGGTACATTGTACAATAAAATTGTATGAGGACTAGACCTGAAGCTTTTGTTATGAAATTGAAAGCTATGCAAAAATCTCCTGGTTTTGTGTTTTGCTACAAATTCAAAGTACAGCTAAGCTTACTGAAGTATTTGCTGAAATTCATGAATCTTTTGAACAAACTGTAGCTCCAATTTTGGGGATAATAAATATTTCTTTCCTCTTAACATTCGTTTGTCTTCTCTATTTAGGCTGTAAACTCTTTGGGGGCAAAGATTGTTTCTTACTATGTGTTTGGACAGAGCCTAACACAATGAGGTTCTGATCTCAGTGGTTTCTCTGGGTACTATTGCAATACAAATAAATGAGATTGATTAATCTATCTAATCTATCAGCTGAGGGATCATCTGGCTGTACCTTGAAATTGAGGGGAAATTGTTTTGACATGTAATCAGGTAAATTCCTGTAGCTTTGACTGAGTTTCTCTTGGCATTTTAGGTTGTTTTGAGCCAGTAGTATAACTGTAACTTCTGCAGGACTCCTCCAGTAGTATGTTAGGGGTGATTTTCTAGGAGTCTGTTGCAGGAACTGAAGGATCCTCTTCATTCACCTGCTGCTTGGGATAGGAAATCAAAGGGTTGTTCTCTTCTATGGAAGATGTCACTCAAGTAGCTAAAAAGACTTTGGCAGCCATAGGGTCTGGAGAGCCATCTTGGGGCTGCAATGTTAGAGTAGGTGCAGGATGGGGCGGTCACTGGGTTTCAGGGAATACTGGAGGCAGTGCAGTGGTGATGCAGCATAGGGATGAGGGAATCAGAGAGTGTGCAGTACATGGGGCAGCACAGTCTTGGAAGATCAGAGGGGGGGAAGCAGAAGGGGCTTGGGGTAACTGGTGGGGGTTCAGAGTAAGAGTACAGATGTAACAGTCACCAGTAGAACCCAAACCCTCTCTGAAGTATGAGAAGCATATTCCCATCTTTCTCTTACAGAACTGAAGAGCAGTGCTGTGCTGCTGCCTACAGCATTGTTTCTTGATACCAAAAGCAAAAATGATGAAAACTTACAGGAGCAGAAATAAAGGTTCCACTCCCACACATCCATGTTTAACAGCAAAACAAATATCACACCAACAGCTTTTACTTTGTTGTTCTGTCTCTGGAGGCCCACACAGGCAAAACTATTTGTTAATATTTTATTATTATTTAGTCATAAGTTCAATGAGGGAACGATTACAAGTCAAACAGACTGAGCTGACAGTAAGCTAAAACATGCCTAGGGCAACATGCTTCTTCTTTTTTTTGTTTAATGCCATGACTTTCTAGTTTAGGCTTGTGATGAATAATGTTTCAAAGGAATCCCCAAATTCCAGTTACTGAATACTAAGGGCACTGAGCAAATGCTTTGAAATAATCAAAGTCTACATAAATTTGGAGGAACTTGGAAGACAAAACTAACTTATTAATAAACTATAATAAAATATAATCCCCTGTGGAGCACTACCTTATCTATCATCTATTTTCTGAGATGTGGTGCACCTATCACCATAGTCCTGTAATAAATTAAGACACTGCAATTCTGCTACTAAGAACAAGCCTCTATCCCTCTCTATTATTTTATGCTGCATCATGAGTTGAAGAAACCTTGGAGACTAAGAAAAGAACAATGACCCCCTGACTGCTCTCTGGTTTTGTTATTAGTGGAAGGCCTATATTGCCTGTATTGCAGTGTGGACACAGGTCAAACATCAGACCTGAGTCAGAAAGTCTGTCAAAATTTCAGAAAAAAAGTAAAATTTTGTGAATGCAAAATGACCCACAATAAAAATGCAGTGCAACAAAGTAACACAACAAAAAGGTAACAAAAATGAGGCAGTTATTTAGTCACTGTTATTCTTTTGTACCAGAAAACGTCAGGCAATGACTGAGTCAAAGTTTGTTATCCAACATGCTGAGATAGGCAGAGTTACTTTAAACCTACCCCATGTTTAATGGGAACGCAGGTACAGGGGATATTTCCTGGTGCTTGCTGGGATTCTAACTGAACTAACCTGCTGTCACAGAAACAATTAAGATGAGTCAATTGTTCCCTTCTGAAAGCCATATTGTTCATCCTTCTGTTTTAGGAAAGGCTTGGTTACATTTAATCCTTCTAATCTCTTGATTGTACAGAATTATTCTAAAAGTGCGTCTTCCTCCCTCCTGAACTCAACCAACATGTCACTATCTTGTTTTTCCTGTAATCAAAGCTAAAGGGAACTATACAGACTTCTCCCATCCCTCCACCTCATTCTTCTCTACCTCCCTCAGAGGCAATCAACCTGTGTAATCATTAGAAAGACTAACACAGACAACAGGATTAGGATCCAGAAGCTCAATGCAGCACTTCACTGAACAAAATTATCTCTGGATGGGCCAAGATTCTCAGCCTATATAAGAAAAAGGTCTATAAGAAACAAATTTATCAAATGAGAAAGAATATTAAAACCACTCTTGAGAATTACTCACTGTTAA
Organism: Sternotherus odoratus; assembly: GCA_032164245.1. Classification (NCBI taxonomy): domain Eukaryota; kingdom Metazoa; phylum Chordata; order Testudines; family Kinosternidae; genus Sternotherus; species Sternotherus odoratus. The sequence continues at coordinate 125,756,861 of JAVMKO010000002.1, read as the reverse complement.
TTGTATTAGTGTCAAAACTAAATTGAATGAAGTGTGAATTAATTTCCAAATATTCATTTTAAAATAGTCCAGTGTTAGAACTTGATAGTGCTATGTGGTATAGTTTTCAGCTCCTGTTAAATTGGGAACTGAGAGTGCTCAATACCTCACAGTATTCACTGGTATGTTAAAATTTTTATTTCTGCTATGTATGCATGTTAGTGGGTTGGTAGGCTGCCTTTTAGGAAAATTTGTCCTTATTCATCAACAGAGCTCTCTAAAACGGAGGGCAAAGGAGTCTTAGAAATGTTCTCAAGAGATGTATCACTTATGAGAAATGAAAAAAAGGAAAAGTAATTTGTCTGCTAAGTCTAAAGTCTTGTCTACACTACAAAGTTAGGTTGACATAAAACACCGTGTGTCAACCTAGTTGTGCATATGTCTACACTAAAAAATTGTCTCCAAGTGATGTGAGTGTCCCATTATGGTGACACCATAATACCACCTCCCTAAACAGCATAGAATCATGGTCAATGTATTCAGGTCGATGCAGTGGAAGTGTCAACCATAATAGCCCTCCAGTAGCTGTCCCACAATACCTAACACTGGCTGTTCTGGTGACATTTGTGAACTCCATAGCCAACACGTTTTTCAAATGTCTTTTCCTAATTGCTCAGTTTGGCAAGTACCCTAGCAACTCTTCATTGTTGTGTGCAACTGCCCAGTTGACCATGCTGCTACATGCCCCAAACACGCTCCAGCATAGAGTAGACAGGAGATATTAGATCTCCAGGGGAGAGGAGGCTGTGCAGGCACAGCTATGGATCAGTTGTGGAAATGTGGATGTCTATGAGCAGACTGCATGGGGATGTATGAGAATGGGTAAGGGGTAAGATAGGGATCAGCAGTAGTGCCACATGAAATGAAGGAACTTTGAAATCAAGCAGGACACAAGACCAAGGAGTCCAATAGTCAATCTGGTGTTAATCTAGAGATATACCATTTTTACAAAGAGCTGCATGCCATACTTGGCAAAGAAACCATCAGCATCCAACAGATGACTTTGTATACTGCTGAAGATCCTGAGACACAGACCCCTACTAAGGAGGAGGAAGAAGAAAAAGAGAAGGAGGGGATGAATGTGTGACCAGTGGATCCAGCTATGCCACGAATCAGAACCTATTTGTGACTCTCCTATGGGTCAATCGGTCTCAGACGTCAAGCATAGGTGAGCCCAGTGCAGGGAAGGAAACTTGGATAAGTGTGTAATTGTACTCCCCATTAGAATCATGCATAAAGCTATTGACTTGTTAGAGAGTTTTCCCTTCGTCCCCTCCCCTGGTTCTTGTCACACAGACTGAAAGCAGGAGACCAGAAGTCTGAAGTGCAGGCAATGCAATGTTCATTGGGATTAGTTCCAAGCAAACATATCCATAGCTCTACATTCTGGCAGAGTCTGTTCCCAGCTCTGATGCTGCAGAGCCTTGCCTGTGTCCCTATTCTGACCTCCTCCTTCTTAGCAGGCTCAAATATACCTGCAGTGCACATTCCTTGTCCCATCCATTACAACTAGTGGTCGTGTTCCTTTTTGGAGGGTTGTGAGTTTGGGGTCTGCGCCTCACCTCCTTTGTATCCCATGGGAGGGATAAGGAGTCAGATTGTCCTCTGACCAAGCTCAAACTTTTATCTGGTTTTGAGTGTTTCTTATGCCTGCCTCCCCAACCCTCTTGCCCCTCCTAACTGGTTGCTTGACCTTGGCTTGAGAGACGATCCAGGCAGCCTTCCAGTGTATGCTCATATATTACACTCCCACTATATCCTGTAACACTTTCAGTTCACTTGTATATTTTTATGGGAAGCCATTTTTATGGTTGGTTATACTTTTAAAATAAAATATGTATATCTAACAGTACATGTAAAAAAAGCAACAAAGGAGGCTGTGTTCACTGTAGATAGATAGATAGATAGATACTGGTTGTGTGTGCCCTCTGAGAAAAAAATATGTATTATATGTGAAAGGGATTGTGTAGGCAGTGGTGGTAATGGGGTTGTTACAAATTTTCTGGCCAGACATTTTTATTGTGACAATTGTTGATTAATGATTTTTTTTTTTGCAAATGTTTCATACTAATCCAACAGACTAATTCAAGGCAAGGGCTCTTTCTCTGTAGACATCAAATATGTTTTATTGTGCACATCTGTGTCATGGTGAATTTTATCAGCCTACTATTCTTTCACTCATTTCAATAAATCTGCTACACAAATATCAAGAGGGAAGCATGCCTAAGACTTTGGGAAACTACAGAATTATTGTACTAACATGCTGAGGCATGAGATAATGTTATAGGCTCTGCTGTGCATTCCTCAGAGGTGTTAATGACTTTAAGCCTGTCAAGAATGTCTCCAGTTTGTACAGCAGAGACAACTCACCAGTTTAATAAAAAGGTGTAACATTTCCTACAGGTGAGCTCAAGTGATCAAAGGAAATAATAGAGCTTTTGTTATTGCATTCAAAGAATGCGTTTTAGAGTTTAACCTTTGCTGTTGATGTAATGTCAACTTGAATGCTAACAGCCCTTTCTAGTAAGGATTATGTTGCTTGAAGTTTTGTTGGTCTTTATTTAGAATTTGACTCTAGAAACCAAAAAGTGTGGAGTAATATGCTATAAAGCATCACAAAGGATTCTTCATATAACAGTATCTAGGAGAACAGCATAAAAGTGAAGAAGGGAAAAATCAGGGAGAAGGTAACATAATATTTTTCCTTTAAAACCAATATACATTTTTTGGATAAAGGTTTTGTTTTACAGGAGACGGCCAACTGTTTAGGATCGTGATATGGAGACATTCTTTCAGGATATTGGCAGATCCCTTTCTTAGCTCCTGTGATCATTTATACTAGTTGAGAATCTGTCTACAGAATTGCAATTTCTGCTAACATTTTTTCTTCATTTTCCCTGCCTCAAGAAAAATAAAATTTGCACACCCTGTTCATTTTGACTGAAACTAGGAAGAGTAGCAAAGCTCATGCATTAGAAAAATAAAGCAAAGCTACTGAAGGGTAATGAAGAAATAGCTTCTAAGCAAATTCAGGTGTAATAGTGGCTGAGATCAGGCAAAGTATGTGAACAGTGAACAGATGGAAAGATGCAGTGGGTGCTTTTCCTTTGAGATGCTGTGAGAGTTTTAGCCTGCTAGCCAATGATTAAACATGATTCGTTTGTGGAGTTTTTACAAATTAAATGGTCCGCTCAGACTGCATTTGCTAATATGTCTCCATGTACTGGCATAAAATGGTTCAGTCTGTCTCTCAGGAAGAGCTAAATTGGCAAGGAGGGGATGCAGGTCATTCTGCATTCTAAAAGCTCTAATACTGTGCTGTGGGAAAGCTGAAGAGTGATGTTTACCTTTTGAGGCGATGAGATGAGCAGGGCTAGGTTACCACTTCATGCTGAAAGGAGCAGGTCACTCATGAAGATGTGATGCTGGGTGGGTTGGGAGCAGGTTTCTGAGTTGTACCATACAAGTAGACTCACCTTAGCAGTGTGGTGAAAGGGCACCACACCGCTCATTCACAAGAAGAACTTTCACATTGGAAACTGTGTGATGAGGGCAAGAAAGCAGCCTTAACCAAACCATTCCAAATTTCCAGGAAAAAAATGTAGTCAGGCATGGAGGGGAAGGATAGCTCAGTGGTTTGAGCACTGGCCTGCTAAGCCCAGGTTTGTGAACTCAGTCCTTGAGGGGGCCATTCAGGGATATGGGGCAGAAACCTGTTGGATGATATAATTGGGGATTGGTCCAGCTTTGAGGAGGGCATTGGACTAGATGATCTCCTGACATTCTATGTTTGAAAGTTCAGAGTGATTCACCCTCTTGCTAGTTGACCTGCTCAGGGGACATCTTCCTTATTTGGCAAGCACCAGTATAGAATTAGCATTGGAAGCAGTGCATCCATGGGTGACCTAGGACTGGAAGAGTAAAAGCAAGAGGAGCAGGAAGACCTCATTCACAAGAAACATGGTCCTGTAGAGTTGGAAGAAGACTGTGCGACTCTCTTTGCTTGGCAAGAGAGCATTGACACCATTTGCTCTTAACCCAGTGTGAGACTTGCGGGTGAACTAGCTTCACTCCCCAGTACTGGGTGTTTTCTCCAGTGGTGGTGGGACATCCAGGAAACACGTGGGGAGAGATCTATAAATATTTTCTAGTCTACGTTGTTGCCATGTATATTGCCTTCTCTACAAAGTACACACATTAGTGCTCCCTTGGAAAGACAGTAGTATATGTCTGTTCTCTGATAATGTGAACATTTTAATGAATAAGATAGCAGAAAAAATCTCCCAAAGTTTATTAATGAAAAATATTTTTAGTAGGGATTGAAACAGTAAATGTAATGGCCATTTTATAGTTAAATATATTCATTAGCATAAATATTAAAAACAACCATTTATGAATAGATTGTATATGCTTTTTATTAATAGATTGTATATTCATTGCATAATCTTTAAAAGAAATTTGTATGGGGTTTAATATTATTTCACTATTAGGTTTCACTAAATTTTAGAAAGTTTTGTGACTTGGTTGCTTCATCTTTTCAGTACTGAAATTAACTTTCCTCAGTGTGGAATATGGAGATGTAGTGTGAGTCTTGGGTCCAGTCACTCAGAGACAGTGTTAGTAACAAATTCAAGCAAAATTATGTGTATATGGAACAAACTATAGGATTTAACAGTGATCAGGGCATACAAATGGAGGTGTTCTGTTTGCCATTTTATTACACTTTGATAACAGTTATAATCAGATAACTTGTACATTGTCAACAAAGTCCTGTGGCACCTTAAAGACTAACTATAAAGTTTTGAAGCATGAGCTTTCGTGGGCTAATACCCACTTCGTCGGATGCAGGCAGTAGAAGTGTTCACATACAGGCAGTTATAGAAAAGTAGGTAAGAGCCAGGGGGGAGGTGAAAAGGTTAGTCCAATTAAGCTGAGCCAGCTTGTTATCTCCGATCAGGGAGTGTGGATTATTCGTCTAGCATTTGAATGGGGTGTGTGGACATGGAGAGATGAGAAACAATGTCTGTAATGAGCCAACCATTGTAGATCCCGGTTCAATCCCAAAGTGTGTGAGCTGAATTTGCAAATGAATTGAAGCTCTGCAGTCTCTCTTTGCAGTCTGGATCGGAAGTTCCCTTTCTGCAGAATGGTGACCTTTAAATCTGTAATAGTGTGTCCAGGCAGGTTGAAGTGTTCCCCTACAGGTTTTTGTATATTGCCATTCCTAATATCTGATTTGTGTGCATTTATCCTTTTTCGTAGGGACTGTCCAGTTTGGCCGATGTACATAGCAGAGGGACACTGGTGGCATATAATGGCATATATGACATTGGTTGACCTCCAGACCAGCGGGACTGCTATGGGCACCCGCATGGCCCCACAGTATGCCAACATCTTTATGGCAGACCTGGAACAACGCTTCCTCAACTCTCGTCCACTCACACCCCTTCTCTATCTACGCTACATTGATGACATCTTCATCATCTGGACCCATGGGAAAGAAACTCTGGAAGAATTCCACCATGACTTCAACAGCTTCCACCCCAACATCCACCTCAGTCTGGACCAGTCCACACAGGAAATCCACTTCCTAGACACCACAGTGCAAATTAATGACGGCCACATCGACACCACCCTATACCGAAAACCTACCGACAGCTATGCCTACCTTCATGCCACCAGCTTCCATCCCGGACACACCACACGATCCATTGTCTACAGCCAAGCACTGAGGTACAATCGGATTTGCTCCAACCCCTCAGACAGAGACCAACACCTACGAGATCTTCACCAGGCTTTCTCAAAACTACAGTACCCACACAAGGAAATAAGGACACAGATCAACAGAGCCAGACGTGTACCCAGAAGCCTGCTGCTACAAGACAAGCCCAAGAAAAAAAACAACAGAACACCACTGGCCATCACCTACAGTCCTCAGTTAAAACCTTTGCAACGCATCATCAGTGACCTACAACCCATCCTGGACAATAATCCCTCACTTTCAAAAGCCTTGGGAGGAAGGCCAGTCCTGGCACACAGACAACCTGCCAACCTTAAACAAATTCTCAACAGCAACAGCACACTGCACCACAATAACTCCAACTCAGGAACCAATCCATGCAACAAACCTCGATGCCAACTCTGCCCACATATCTACACCAGCAACACCATCACAGGACCTAACCAGATCAACCATACCATCACTGGCTCATTCACCTGTACATCAACCAATGTCATATATGCCATTATATGCCACCAGTGTCCCTCTGCTATGTACATCGGCCAAACTGGACAGTCCCTACGAAAAAGGATAAATGCACACAAATCAGATATTAGGAATGGCAATATACAAAAACCTGTAGGGGAACACTTCAACCTGCCTGGACACACTATTACAGATTTAAAGGTCACCATTCTGCAGAAAGGGAACTTCCGATCCAGACTGCAAAGAGAGACTGCAGAGCTTCAATTCATTTGCAAATTCAGCTCACACACTTTGGGATTGAACCGGGATCTACAATGGTTGGCTCATTACAGACATTGTTTCTCATCTCTCCATGTCCACACACCCCATTCAAATGCTAGACGAATAATCCACACTCCCTGATCGGAGATAACAAGCTGGCTCAGCTTAATTGGACTAACCTTTTCACCTCCCCCCTGGCTCTTACCTACTTTTCTATAACTGCCTGTATGTGAACACTTCTACTGCCTGCATCCGACGAAGTGGGTATTAGCCCACGAAAGCTCATGCTTCAAAACTTTATAGTTAGTCTTTAAGGTGCCACAGGACTTTGTTAACTCTGCTATTCCAGACTAACACGGCTACCACCCTGATTCTTGTACATTGTCATTATCATAACACCACAGAAGAAGGCATCTTTCTGAAGATTTCTGAAATATCAATATGTGGTGGTGAGTCAAACCCATTTTGTAAGCTGGGCCAGTTGAAAATTTAGGAGTCCTTCCTCAGTGGAAAAAGCCTATAAAGATGAATAGAAAATACTAAGCTTTCTACTTTTTTTAACCATCTTATAGAATTTAATAATGAATAATATCTTTAGAATAGAATTCAATAGGATGGTTCATAATCTGTATAAATTATATAGTTCCCTATTAAATCCTATATACTTCAGATAAAATTTCCAAACAACACTGTTGATTTAATCTCTTTTAAAATCTATGGGTGCAATCCTGGCTCTACTGAAGTCAATGGAAGTTCACTCTATGAGACTTCTCCATACGACTTTTGTCAATGCCACACAGATTACTTGCCAATCTGGCCATGCTGGATATCTATGCACAGGTACAGTACATACACATGCAAGTATGGAAGATCAGAATGCATGCAGTCTTACTAAAGGGGTCAAGGGGAACAAAGATGCTGCCACTGTCATTCAGAAAATACTCTTGCTATAACATCTGAAGCACTCTCAATCGAATACATTCTTCTATTCTGTTCAGGTCATTTATTTAATGTTTTCTGTAAGAAAAAAGCACAATTGTTGACAAGTAATATTATGAATCATCTTTCCAAAAGTAATTAGGATGAAATTCAGTAATTCAGCCCAACATGAAGAACAAAATTCTAGAGTGGTTGTGTCACAGTTCAAGACAACTGCACTTGTGTTCCTCCTGTATAGTCCACAAAGGGCACTCACTCTAGGCTCCCAGCTTCTCAGCCATTACCTCTCTTGGATAGAGGTCCACGGCTCTCTCTCTCTACTGACTATTCTCTGCTCTCTATTCTGCACAATTTCCTGCCTGGGAATTCCCCAGCAAATCAGACTGCCTGAGAAGTCTTGCTTTGACTTCTCCTGAAAGGCTATAAAAAGTGTAATTGCCCATTGGTATAAATTATCCCATAGCTTTTCATAAGCAAACACATTTATTATCCAGATGAAAGCATTACAGAGGAAACATATTAAAACGAATGTACATGCATGCTAATAAGCTAACCAGAGTTTACCCCAGCTGAAACAAGGATTCTAGCAGGTAAACAGTCCTTCCAACCCAACCAAGGGGTTTTCCTGTAGTTACAAGTTCATAACTGGTTTGGTTCAGAACAAACATGCCCATGAATAGGACTCACTCCTTAATGCAGTTTGGGCCTCTGATTTTGTCTTCATGTAACTGGTGATCAGCAGACAACTGTCTCCTCAGGGTGAAGCTTCAAAAGTTCTTGCCTAACTGTAGGGGGTACATTGTTTCAAATAGTTCTTTGAAGCTTAAATCACTTCCCAAGGTTTACATTAGTCACATTTCCTTCCTGGAGGCATTACATGCAATCCCATAATAATACATAATCATTTGCATTTTTAATATAATGAAACCCAAAGATATTTACACTTAATTCAGTAATGTTTGCCCAGGATATTGCAGGAAATTGCCATATCTGTGACACCTTGGGTTAGGGTGTACTTCTTTTAATTTTCATAAAGTAGAGCTAAAAGAGGAAACAGACTAACATTTATTCTGTGAGTAGCTATGATTTTAATTTCTGGGTAATACACATTTAAAGGTAAGGATTGGGCCTACAGAGATTGCCCCCAGCCATCAGCATATGCTACAAAGCATTCACCATTGAATTGAAGGTAAAGGGGTGGTTAGAGATTGCTTCTATTAGATCTTGATTGTAAACCTATACAAGCATTATAAAAGCACTGCTAAAAACCAAAGAAATTCTGCATGATATAATATTTTCAGATATTACACTGCTTTAAAACAAGATATTACTAAACCACAATATAAAGTTTCTTATTAGGACCTTATGAGATTCATCCCCAATATACTAACGAAAGTATTGAAGCATAAGCTTTTGTGGGCTAATACCCACTTCGTTGGATGCAACACTTCGTTGTTGCATCCGACGAAGTGGGTATTAGCCCACGAAAGCTTATGCTTCAATACTTTAGTTAGTCTTTAAGGTGCCACAGGACTCTTTGTTACCTCTGCTATTCCAGACTAATATGGCTACCTCTCTGATGCCAATATAGAAATATTTTCTTTTTTTTATTTCTGTTAAAAAACTTTATATCAAGGGAGTCTTTTGTTCTTATGACCCTGGCTGAAGGGCTAAGAAGGGGTGCATATAATCCTATTTGTATTGTGCTAAGTTTAACATTGGTTTGGTCTTTATTTTGTGATTAAAATTCCAGCTGTTGTAATTTTTATATGTAAAATTACCAGTGCACAGGAAATATAAATAGGTTATGTTTCTTTGTTTGCTCATTTAGTCTTATTACAGAAGAATCTGATATGCCTTTCAGAATTATGAAGATCCTGAAAAATAAATATAACACTTTCTTGTGGTATGCTTGCATAGTACACTGTTTTGACTGTTAATGGTGAAGCTAATGTGATATAAATTATGCTTCTGGCATTTCATATCCATATATTTACTTTACACATAGTACAGCAAAAGAGTGTTTCAGTGGAGAAAACATCATTGGGTAAACTATACCAGAGGTATATTTTTTATCAGATATCCCTACTCATTGGAGGAGCAAATGGCTTATGGAAATTCAGGTAGCTGAACTTCTTAAAAAAAAGCAAATTAACTGCCTGTAATGCCCCAATTTTTGCAGCAAAATGATCTAGGGTTATCATTTTTCTGTTTTAACTGACCTTTTTTTGTTAGCTCCTGTGGTTACACACACTCAGGAGGTAACATGAATGCTGGATGCTGTTGAAGCCAGACTTAGGATCAGGCAGGGACATGCTAAACAAATCTCAGTCACATATTCATCGAATCACGTGGATATGATTGTAAATCACGTTTTCTTGTTCCCTATATGAAGAATCTTCTTTTATAGGAATCAAATTCTTGTAATTTTCAAGCTCAGTAGAGACTCCTTGACAGATTTAAATGACCGAACTTAAAGACTCATCAAATGACACAGACATTGTCAGTAAATGATTTCACATTTTTTCCCTATTCCTTTCTCTATCTTGAGTATTTCTATTTCTTCCCATCTGTTGATTTATTTTCTTCTTTCTTCATTCTCTTCTACCTCACCCCATCACACTTTCTTTTATTAAATAGATTGCTCGTAGGTATTCTCCATAGAATTATGACTTCCTACCCAACTTATACTCTGATCCTGCATTGTGAGATAAATAACTCCTCTCTAGGTTACTGTGAATGTATCTCAGTGGACAGGCTGTACAGCGGAAGTTTGGATGCACTCTTCTTGTACTGTGAGTGATCTTATTACTGAAGGCTTTGGCTCTTTCCATTCCCCTCCCATACCAGCTCTCCCACAACAAGTCCAGTTCATGTTATAATTTTACCGTAACCTATTAAAGTGGATACCTCTAGTCCACGGATCGGCAACTTTGGCATGCGGGACCGCAGGGTAAGCACCCTTAGCGGGCCCCGCCGATTTGTTTACTTGCCAGTTCGCTGATAGCGGCTCCCACTGGCAGCGGTTCACAGACCTGGTCCAATGGGGGTTGTGAGAGCCAGTGGGAAGCTGCAGTCGGCGAACCGGCAAATAAACAAACCGGCGGGGCCCGCTAAGGGTACTTACCCTGCGGTCCCGCATGCCAAGGTTGCCGATCCCTGCTCTAGTCTCTAGATGGAAAACATCTACATTTCCTATATAATTTCTGTTTACAGTTGAACATTCCTCATTCAACAATTATAAATTTGATATCCTGCTTGATACAACAAAATGTGCTCGGTTCACCTGGCATTGTACCATACTTTTCTGGTTCTAAAGGGGATTTCAGAGTGTTACTATGTGGCTATATCCGGAACCCTGCTTTTAATATGTCAGTCTCTGCTGCTGTTATGGCCTGGGGTTTCAAGTTAAAAAACTTTCCGTAAATGAAAGTCACAATAGCATATGATTTTCCTGACTCTTTTCTTGGACTTTGTATAATTCCATGTGTAAAAGGAAAACTGACTGAATTACCAAAGAATACTTGTAGCATTAAATTATTTTTCTGGCTCCTGTCTTTTCCTGTTTCGTTTTGAAGATCATGTGAATAGCTTTTATCTACTTATCCTTTTTTTCCAGTCATTCTGCATGTAATTCCCCTACAGGATCTCTGGAGATAATTATAGCTTTCATTCCTTGGCACAAATGTTTGTTTATGGTACCATTAACAAGTCTCAACTGATGGACTCTGCCAGGAAAATAAGCCCTTCCTAATGCTAATAAGTTGAGTATTCCTGATAACAACACTTTTTATTAGCTAGTTAATAGTTTTTGTGACAATCAACAAAGATAAGAACAAACCAACACCCTTAACATCCGCAGAGGCCCTGCTATTATTTAGATTGCAGCTGTAAAACTGCCATCCCACTTTCCTCACATCAGTGACTTCAACCACTGTATTCCAACCAATAAAGAATGATAAAGATTATTTAAGAAGACTTTGTAGCACCTTAGGGCATGTCTTCACTACGACTTAACGTCGAATTTAACGACATTAAGTCAAAATAAACATGTACCCATCCTCACATCCATGCCATTAAAGTTGATTTAAAGGGCTCTCAAAATCGACTTTTGTACTTCTCCAAAACAAGAGGAGTAGCTCTGAAATCGACCTCTCTAGGTCGATTGTGATCTAGTGAGAAGGCAAACGACTTTAAGCCTCCGACCTCCGAGCAGCTCCGCGGACCCCCCCGCCCGCCCAAGCAGCCCCGCGAATCCCCCCCGCCTGCCCGAGCAGCTCCGCGACGCCCCCCGCCGGCCCGAGCAGCCCCCCGCCGGACCCCCCCGCCCGCCCGAGCAGCTCTGCGAACCCCCCCGCCCGCCCGCACAGCCACGCGAACCCCCCCACCCGCCCGAGCAGCCCCGCGCTGGACCCTCCCACCCACCCAAGCAGCCCCGCGAACCCCCCCCCCCCGCCTGAGCCGGGGGGGGGAGCCGGCGCGGGGCTGCTCGGGCGGGCGGGGGGGGGGGGTTCGCGGGGCTGCTTGGGCGGGGGGGGGGGTTCGCAGAGCTGCTTGGGCAGGCGGGGGGGGTCCGGCACTCCCGGCACTGTGGGCTACCTACCCACAGTGCAATGCGGGCTATGTCGACCCCTGCAAAAGTTGAAGGACAGACAGTGTCGACCACTGTCGACCTGCTGTCTTTTGTGGGGACACACTAAGTCGATTTTCTAAAGTAGACTTTAGAAAATCGACTTAAGGGAAATCGACCTACTCCTGTAGTGAAGACATACCCTTAGAGACTAACCAGTTTATTTCAGCCCACAAAAGCTTATGCTGAAATAAACTGGTTAGTCTCTAAGGTGCTACAAAGTCTTCCTCATCTTCTTTACAGATACAGACTATCACGGCTGCTAATCTTAAACCTGTCAAAGATTATTTAGTTTCTTTTTGGTCTATTCCAACCACAGATTGATAAAGAGGTTGAATGGCCTGCAACGGTTTCTGTCAAGCTTCTAAATCCTGATGTAGGCTCCTAAATGAGTAGCCTGATTTTCAAAAGCACTGAGTGCCCACCATAATGTAACCAGATATCCCGATTTTATAGGGGCAGTCCCGATTTTTGGGTCTTTTCCTTATATAGGCTCCTATTACCCCCCCACCCGCGTCCCGATATTTCACACTTGCTGTCTGGTCATCCTAGCCCACCAACTCCTGTTGCCTGCAAGTGATTTTAGGTTTTTGTATTGGAAAATATTGGTCTTTATATGGTGTTAGAGAAAATACTCAAAGTAATCAACATATAGATAATGAAATCTATAATGTAATCTATTTGTCCTTCTCACATTTACTCTCCAGATATAGTTTAATATTATTATTCATATTACAATAAAAATGAGGATTGCCTGCATTGTTGTAAACATGGATTATCTGGATCATTGTTTAAAAATTCAAAAATTTAAAAAATATATATAGTAAAATTCACTACAAGAAAAAGATGAGAAATATATAGAACTTTTGGTCTCTGTGCTGGCAGGTTAAATCCTGTCTGAGTCAGTAGTGACTTATACATGTCATCATCTGATCCTTGTTCAGCGGTCATTATGAAATGAATCAGAAAGTTTCAATTCATTTTCTAGGGAGGAGGCCAGCCACCTCTACAATAGGCACTGAATGGAGATGGCGTTGGCAGTTTCAAGAGAGAGAGAAGAGAGACTGGGTATAGAGACTGAATGGGTAAAGAGATTGTATTTCTCTCTCATTCCTAAAAGTTGACTCTCCAGGTCAGGGTTGAGACATATTTGCAAGGCCATGCAGTAAAGTCTTGCACTGGCATTGTCCATGAGTGCACTGCTGCTACTCATATCCTGTGGATAAACTTTAGTTTGTACAGCAATTAGTATTGCACCTTCCATGAGCCCAGTATAGATACCCAGTCTATATCTCTCTCCCAGGATACCCAGTCTATATCTCTATACCCAGTCTCTCTCTCTCTCTTACTTACACATCTATACAATCAAAAATAAAAGTATAGCCATTAATTTTCCTTTTAAGTAATGATTCTGCTTCACCACCAGCTGTATAAGATGTCACTTGAGTTACACCAGTGTAAAAGAGAGTAACATAGTGGCGAATCAAGCCCACAATCTTCAAAATCTTGGGGATGAAAGGAACTGTAGAAATGGAAAATGTTATGACAGGATATACTAGTGAATTGGGAGATAAAACAATAGGATAACCCTTTTACTGGGATTTCTCCTGGAAGCTGATTTAACCTAAAGATAGTGAAATGTATCTGTTGTTTAATTGGAAAAGTATTGGCATAAATATAGCTGGTACAGGGTAATATCATGGTTATTAAAAAGATTCTAAACAGATTTCAGATTCTAAACTCTGATATTTTAGTGTATAAATTGACAAATAAAAATGAAAGGGGGTATGTATCCCTTAGTTCACCAAAGGTTCAAGTCAATGGTGCCCTTTGCCCTTTCACCCCTCTCAGTGCAATGGAGTCAGATGGGAGATTAGGTAAAAAAAGGTTTTTTTTTAAAATCTTTGTGACGTAGTCAGACCAGGGTATAGGAGAGTGCTGGAAGGCAGGTATATCAGCCTCAGGATGTGCCGGTCTCTGTTCCCTGGATAGCCAAACAAAGGCTACTCCAGGCCAATCAAGACACCTGGGGCCAATTAAGAAGATTCTTGAAGGCAGTAGAAATAGCTAGCCTGATTGGGACACCTGAAGCCAATCAGGGACTGGCTGAAACCAGTTAAAAACCCTCCTAGTTAGTCAGGTGGGTGTAGATGTCAGGAGCTGTGAGAGGAGGTTGTGCTGTTGGTGAGACTGAGTGGTAGACAACATATACTCACGGAAGGAGACTTGAGGTAAAGGTGAAGAGAAGTTTGAAGAAGCGGGGGACTGTTGTGGGGAAGTAGCCCAGGGAATTGTATTGTGTTTGGTGCCTAAAAGGTCAGCCATCTTAGCTGATACTATTAGGGTCCCTGGGCTGGAGCCCGGAGTAGAGGGTGGGCTCGGGCTCCCCCCCTTTCTACCTCCCCTAACTAATCACAGTGAGCCTCTGAGGCTAGCACAAACCACCTGGAAGTGCAGTACCCACAGGGATAAGGCCAAAGCTTTGCCACACCTTGTAAATCACCTTTGATATGAAAGTGTCCATTTGCACTGCTGTTGTGTATGGACTTAGGTCAAATATCTCTTTATTGTTAGTTCCTGTCAGTCAGATGCAGGTAAATGTCAATTATTTCAAATACTGTACCCTCAGTCTACGGGGGCCATATCTTTGTAATCCTTATGGCTACAAATAATGTTTTCAGAAAAGTAGATAGCAGGTAGAAAAGTAACTGCTATATACTGGACTCTGACACATGGGATTCCCTATGTGCAGGTTAACTGAATACCAGCTTGCTGTGTGAATTTTACCACTAGATTTTGAGCCAGAGTATGTGCTGTCTTTCATAACTTTCAGTATGCCCCTGAAGCAGAACTGACAAGTGATCTCATCAGCAACACTGCTAGTGATATTTAAAATATAGATATAAGGCCCTTGGATTATACTTCTGATATGAAACAATCAAACCAGACAAAAAAAAAAGGCATTATAGTAATGATTCTCCTTCACCACCAGCTGTATAAGATGTCACTTGAGTTACACCAGTGTAAAGAGAGTAACACAGTGGTGAATCAAGCCCACAATCTTCAAAATCTTGGCGATGAAAGGATTTCTCCTGGAAGCTGATTTGGCGTGATCTTCTCACTATCTGTTCGGAAGTAGCAGCTACAGCAGATCTGAATCAACTTCTCACACACCCATTACTTTAGGACAGAAGTGTTCCTGTTGATAAAAATACATGCCTACTGAAAATAATAGACCTTTCATCCATTAGTTGTAGATAATATCTATGTTTCATATTTGAAGGAAGTTACCTTTTACTCTCATCCATGCTCAGCAGTGATGAAGGCTAGTTCTGATTGGTCCTCATAGTATAGAGTGTGGTGGGGACTTCCCCTTTTTTATAGCATGTTCCAAGCTTCTAATATGTAGGGAGGCAGAAAATCACCCCAAACCCCTCCAAAACACAAATGTCACCCAGTATCTTTATGAGAATGGACAGAACCTGGGAGTCATTGAAGAGAATAACATACATTGCAAATGCTTAAACAAACTCTTACACGACAGAAATTACGAGTCTCTCATCTCGTGTCCTGCTAGCCTTGGTCCCTTAATCCCACATTAAAGTATCTCTTTCCTTTTGGGCAATGGCCAATTCTTGCATGTAATATAGGCTCATAGGCTTATACTCACAGGGGTCCCTCAGCCTAACTCACAGTCTTTGAATTTAGGCTTTGTTTGGGCCTACTATATCCCTGCTGCTGCAGCACATGCCCCAGGCCACCCAGTCTCCCTCCAAGTCACATTCTCTTCCTCCACTGAGAGGCAGACTGGGAGCAAGGCATAGGGGGATGATTTCTTGCCAGTTCTCTAGCCAGCCACAGCTCTGGTAGAGTGTGGAGGGGGTCAGCTTCTACAACCTGCGTCTTCCTGGCTTAATGAGAGCTCTGGGAGCGGGGCTGACCTTCAAAACTGTGCTGCTGATGCACGGAATAGAGACCCTCCTCAACAGGAATTGCATGACTTTTGCATTCATGACGGTAAGATAAACACATAAATCTTCATAATGTGATTGTTTTTCTGGTGGGCTTTTCTATGACCCTCAGCAGGTGTAACAGTAGCATAGCATATAATTTAAGCAGAATAATGCTTGATTTGATGATTTCCCAGGGAAAACCCAGGTGCCACAGGCAATTGTGTTGGTTTTGAGGAATACTGCGTGGTTAGGTACTGAGTAGTGATAAGTGCGTGAATGAAGAAAGGAAGACAAGCAGTTATTTTTATTTGATGAATAATCAGGTCATGCCATAAAAAAGGAATGCATTGCAGCTTAGTCAGAAGAATACAAATCCACAGATCATTTAGGTTTTGAACATTAATTACTCACATTTCAACAATTTTTCTGAACCACTGTGGTGACTGTAGTGTTTAGGACACTACATACTACAGTGACATAGTGTTTAGGATATGTGAATTTATACTGGCCCTCTAGCTATCTGTTTGATTACAGATAATATTGCAGCGACTTGTATATGCCATGTACATGGCCATTGGAAGAATGCAGGCATATTTTTGGTATTGCTATGAATTTGTACAGAGTATGGTTCGATTCATGCCCTGGAATTAGGTTTTAAACACATATTAAACTAATATTTTGTTCTTAGGCAGTTAAAATGGGAGGTGTAGTTCCAAACTGGGCCCTCAGCAGAACTGTTTATAGTGGCTTTCGTCTAGCAGACTCTGGGAAGTATGAGAGTGAGTGAGGACAAGGAACGTGTACCCGGAGATAAAAAAGGGTAGATGCTAGTGAGGATGTAGGGAATGTAAATGGGCTCTTCAGCAAGAGTTGAGGATCCTTTACTGGGAAAACTGTTGAGCAGTCACAGAACCTGAAGTCCAGAAGTGCTATGCACAGAAAGGGTAGCGCTACATGGGGAAGTTAAAGGAACCCATGAGAAGTAACTGAAAATGACTTTTAAAGACACATCACACAAAAAAATTCTCTCATGGGTGTTTCTGAGCTGTATATTCCTTCCAACTTTGCCTTGTGTTCAAAATGCAGCACATATCTACAGACAAGATAATGCAAGCATCATAAGTGGGTTATAACTGTAATTCATAGACGTGTGTATGAGTAAATGAATGCACAATAGTTTATTTTCTTGGCAAGATGCAATCTGTTATATGGGATAGGTTTCATGCATTGTCTTACAAGCTGAATATTGTTTGTTCAGCACTTCTCTAACACAGGAGAAAAAAATCCTAGCCTCTAGAGTACCTTATTTCGCCACACACAATTTAGCAAATATTTCTTGCGGTATATCTAAAATTGCATGTCTTAAACAAGTCCTGCTTAATTTAAAATTGCACTCTTTAATATTATATATAAAATAGGAATAGATACATGCTCTCTTTTAATTTAAACAGATATATACTTAGTAGGATGATTTTAAAATGATCACAATTAACTAGTGTCCTACATATAACTATTAATAGGTTCTTTAAAATGTAGAGCTACAAAAGGGCCCTGATTACTCTCTTAGAACCTGTAAAAAAAGTGATGCATGAGAAATTGAGCTGGCAGCTACTGAAAGTTCAATGTGGCTTCCATTTTCTCTATAGGCAGATGACTGACCTAGTCATTTGATGAAGCTTATCTGTTTTACTCAATAAATAAAGTCACCTCTGCTTTTATAACGAGTCTTTAATTATAAGGTTGTTTCTCGATTAATTTTTATTTTTATTTTTTCCCTTTGGTTAGGTACTTTGCCACTCAATATGATAGACATGTGCTATAGTTTTACACTTAAGACTTTTTTCCCCCCATTAGAGCATGTCACAGTGATTAGTTGGTGACATTTACATGAGGAAAACTTTAAAAAGTTTGAGCCATGATTACAAATGTCCTTTACTTTCAGTGTAAGTGCATAATTTCTCTTAGCACTAATCAGAATTATGCCCACACAAGTTAAGAGTGAAATTCACTGTGCAGAAAAAAATATATTGATTTTGATATGTCAGCTTCTCTGTTCAAAACCATTATCACGATCATAGTGTTAGAGATACCAAGTTGTGATATAAAGAAGCACAAAAGTGAGTGCATAAAATCAGAGACACTTTCAAAGTTTGTGCATCAAAAGTTCAGAATGTGGAATTTTTAGACCTTTCCCAACATCACAGAAATTATTTAAAAATGTTTGTTTGAGTGGGAATTTTCAAAAGTGCTCAGAGTTGACCTACCTCTGCTCCCCCTGAAGTCTGTGGTAAAATCCCATTGCAACAACAGAAGTAAGCCAGTGCTTATCGCTTTTGAAAAATCCCTATTTTTATGAAGCTTAGTGAAACTAAAGTAGCTTTATCCATCTAAGACACTGCCCTCAGAAACTATGAATTTAAAAGCTCTTAATCATTTTCCCAAATGCTAGAAAGCATCTGATTGACTATTGCTGATTTTTTTATTGCAGCCCTACCTTATATTCCCTTGTCCATGGAATAAAAATCTCTTGGTGTAAAGTCAGTGATCTGATATGGGATATAGTGCAGATTACATAAGAGTATTCAACTTCAGAAACAGAGGTGGCATGTGAATAATCGCTGTTGAACTGCTGAAGATGCCAATCTGGCACACAAGAAGGTGCCTGTTGAAAAACGCAGCTGTACTAGGAAAAATCATCATTCACTTCCTAGTCTTTTTTGTACACTGGGAGGGAAGATTCCAACACCCATTAGGCTTTTTGTTCACTATCACTATCACTCATAAGCAGCTGTCACCTATCATGTTTTCCATCCTTTCAAGAATCACATGTGGTACTACTGAATAGCGGCACATTGATTCTGAATAGTGGTTACACTAAATTGCTGAGTGACTATTAACTGTGGCAGGTCGACAGAATTCTTTCCAATAGTACTCCTAAGGGGGTCCTCAGTTAGGAAGCAGAATAATTTTTGAAGTTTCTTTTTTCTATCTAACTGCCAAGATCTTCCAAATATAGCCCCTCTCGCTCTTCCCATTAAAGCTGAGGCTGATGCTTTGAGCCTGTAGAATTTTCACTGGGCTCAGTGTGGGTTCTGGCATTTCAAAGCTAGCACAGTGCTACCCATAATTCAAGCAGAAAAGTACTTACCCTAGTAACCCTGCAATAGGCTATGTGCCCACCCTCCCGTGGAAATGCACAGTTTTTGCTACTCGATATGTACATTGCACCAGGCACTAGCCCGTCTGCAAAACTAACTCTATTCCTCATATTTAATCATAGGGCTGTTTTCATAAATCCGTCAGTACCATACCTCCAAACACAGGGAAAAGGACAAATGCAGATGACTAGATTTTGTTATTCATTTAGAATGACTGCAAAATAAAATGTTACTATATTTTTCCACACAACAAGGGAAAAAAAATCTCATACACTTTTCCAGTGGTCCCAGCATAAAACTACGTTTTTTTAAAGTGACCAATTTAACACAAAAAGGAAATAAAAATGCATCTTTGTACATCTAAATTTATTTTAAAACTGGCTCTGCAGAAGTAAGGTCTCTGTAACCCTTATGAGAGCAATATTCTAACCTTCTTTTGGATTCCTTAAAAGTGCTTATCAAGATGAATGAGAACAGTGATGTGTAATTTCAAAAATGTAATTGCTTTTCTCTCTAGCTTTCTCTAAGCATTTTCAAGGTCACCCATAAAAAGGGACAGATAAACCTATAATCGAAGTCTTCTCCTGGTGTTCCATGTCTGAGCATACTATTCCCTGCATAAAAGATTTGTTACTTCTCAAATTGTTCAGTTCTGTTTTTCCTCGCAAAAAATAATATGAAATTCCTACAAGTTCACACTTCGTGCTGTAAAGTTGCAGTGTTGAGGGACCATGAAGTAAAATATGCTTCTATGTACTTTAGAGAACAGTTACAATTTACCAAACAAATCTATTTCAGTAATAACCAAAGAGTGGGCTCCAGGAGAAAGATAACACAACCTAAGGCTGCAGTACCTCCCCTAAGTAATCTCAACATGGCTGGTTCAGGGAATGTGACCAGGAACAACTGGTAGAGCCCAGAGTAATACATAAGGGCTACGGGATCCCCTGGGTCTTCTATCTATATACTAGGTTGCCAAAGAATGTCTCTACTGAAAACCTGTGTCACACTGGTCCTCATAATCATTGTGAAAATATGTAAGGAGTTATGTATATATATACTGAACATTATGCTTTTAAGTTCTGACTTGGGACTAGTCACCAAAAGATGAGAATTAGGTTTCTTTCAGGAAAGAGATGTTCATCTTTCTGGTTGTCTAAATGTAAAGTTAGTATTACATACTTCAGGATGAATGTCTATTTACAGTCTGAGCAAAGAGCTAGTCAAGTAATTGCAAGGTTTCCAGGGGAGATTATAGGTAGAAAAACACAAGTAGCAGGGGTTATGCTGTTTGCAAGTGAAAACAATGAAGTTTTAGACTATAACTGTAGACTCAATCTGCATCTTTCATAAATAATAAATAATAAATGGAGATATACCAATCTCCTAGAACTGGAAAGACCTTGAAGGTCATCGAGTCCAGTCCCCTGCCTACACTAGCAGGATTGAGTACTGTCCCCTGACAGATTTTTTGCCCCAGATCCCTAAATGGCCCCCTCAAGGATTGAACTCACATCCCTGGGTTTAGTAGGCCAACGCTCAAACCACTGAGCTATCCCCCCACCTTCATCTAGAACCGTGGGCTTACTTCATGAATGGAAGATGCATGCTGGAATGATGTTGGGTGAGTTTTTGGACTGTATGTCATAACAATGTCTTATTAGTTAAGTTTTTGTGTGTTATGATTTTATATTATATGTAACTCTTCGTTTGTGATATTTCTGCTGGCTGACATTTGAATCTCTCTTCTTTGTCAACTAACTTGTAGTTGCTTTATCTAAAAACAAACATAAGTGATGTGGGTTAAGCAGAGCTGTGTTCTCTGGTGTAACTACTACACTATGGTTCACTGCTCTTCTGGGAGCAGAGGATCTGGGAGCTCTGGGTGTATCCAGTGGATCAGGGGCAGGGCACCACAGGACTCAGGGGCTGGAGCGTGCCTATCATTAACCTGCAAAGAGAGAGCAGGCCAAAGGAAGCCTGGAAGGCAATGCTTGTGTTGTCAGAGGCTGGTGGTGTTGGGGAACTGACCCCTGACAGACACAGACAAGCTTCCTCATGCTAAGGGCAGATGGTGGTGCGGTGCCTCACAGCCCTGGATATCCCTGGGAAGCATCACAGTCAGGGCCGGTGACAGGGGGGGTACTACGGGTACAGCTGTACTGGGCCCTGGACTTCAGGGGCCCCCTGAAGTCCGGGGTGGCCCGGTACGCAGCTGTACCCCCTTGTTGCCGGGCCTGTGAGCAAGGCGCGGCTCTGGGCAGCCGCTGCAGCGCTCACCAGCCCCCACATACGCTTTGGCCGCGTGGCCGACCGGGAGACGGCCGGGGGGGGGGGGGGGGGGGCTGCGGGCGGCGGGAGACCGGGGGGCCCCGCGGGCAGCAGGAGAATGGCCGGGGAGGGGGGGACCCGCGGGCGGCGGGAGACCGGTGGGGGGGGGGGCCCGCACGATCTGCGTACGGGGCCCCAAACTTCCTGTCGCCGGCCCTGATCACAGTCCCCCACCAGCTCCACTTCCACCAAACATAGGGCCATGATTGCAGATCCCCAGCTTGTCCAGTCCTAGCACTCACCTATCTCTCACATCCCAACTTCTCAAAGTGTCCTTCACACAGGAAGGGGAAGGGGAAGGGGAATGCTGCTATAGGGGTGGCTGACTTCTTCCTTCCACACGGGATGGGGAGTTCTCCAAGCAGATCAAGCATGCACAATTTGCCCCTAAATTACTCCAACACACTGAATAAATAATATGGGACACAGATCACAATACTGAGAGTATGATGTGGACGGGAATGGAAATGTAGATATTGCAGCAGGCCTCTGGGTTAATGTGGAAAATATGATTAAAATAGCTTACACTGTGGCATATGAATATTTGTACAGTGTTTGCATCTGTTTTATAACACCTGTACTTCAATAGAAGGGATGACTGTAGTCCCTGGTTTTTATTTTAATCACTAGCAAAAGAGCTGATGAGGATGGGTACAGGAAGGAAGCAGCAGGTGTAAATCTGTCCTTCTTCTTTCTGAGGGGACCTTCTTATATGTTATGAATGCTTCAGAATTCAGGTGTAAATAACACTGAGTGTCTCGGTTCAAGAGGATTTACAATATGTTGGAAAGGCCCTGAGGGTCAAAACAAAATAAAGACCAAACCAAGGTTAAACTTAGCTCAATGTTAAACTTAGCACAATACATATAGGATTGTATGTACTCCTTCTTAGCCTTTCAGACCGGGTCAAAAGAGTCCCTTTTACCGCTGGTCAGCGGTTAGTCAGAAACCAACACAGAGCCCAAACCAGTTGGTTTCTTTGTATTTTCTGGTGAAGGATGACAAAATGGCTTTTTTGACTCTTCTTATATCTTCCCAAAGTTTGTTAACCGTTTTCCAAGAGGCAGAAAGGCTTCCTGGTGATGCAGTCTCCACTCCCCATCGAGATTAAGAGGTCATCATCCCCCCACTTGCTCTCCTGATGACTTTATTTACCTTGCATTTGAATTTGCTTTTCATTGTCTTAGTTCACATCTTGCTTAATTTTCACTGGAGACAAACCTGGGAAACAACATTCCTTTGTTGGGTTAGGGTGGGTGTAAGCACTGCCTACCAAACATATCTGAGGATCTTATTTGCCACCCACATCTGTAATTCTTTATATGCTACTGGTACATAGATCACACAATAATATTAATGACTGGTATGTTATCAGTTTGCATATGACACCTTACAGAACACCTTTTAATACCGATTATGACAACAGTGAGTTGGGGCAATGAGGTGTCAGGTCTGATGAGAGTGGGCAATGAGAGGCTCCTTGGGTCATAAAATATCAAGGTTGGAAGGAACCTCAGGAGATCATCTAGTCCAACCCCCTGCTCAAAGCAGGACCCATCCCCAATTAAATCATCCAACAGATTTTTGCCCAATATCCCTAAATGGCCCCCTCAAGGATTCAACTCACAACCCTGGGTTTAGCAGGCCAATGTTCAAGCCACTGAGCTATCCCTCTCCACCAAGGTTGCACCCTGGTCCCCTATGGCTTCTTGGAAGCATGCTTTCAATGGAGCTGGCCTACCCGGGCCTCTCATACTGGCTATTGTCTTCACTCCCTTAGAACCTGAAGGGCTCTACATCTGTGAAGGGGAAAGAGTTTAGCCACCTAATCACTACAGTGGTTTGAAAAGGAGACAATGTGTGGAGAAGTACTTACCCCTCCAGACCGCCCTTCCCCCACTCAGCAGCACCCTCATTCCCATAAAACAATTCTCAAGATACTATGAAGTATGGGAAGAGAGAGGAATGATTCTCTAGAGGTGGCATTCCTTAAGGTACTCATTCTTTTCCAGCCCTCCAGGGAGAAATCCATCAAGTTTCCATTCTTCTTTGCCCACAGAGACAGAAGGAACGTTTTTGACATCATTATTTTTTCAAGTGTTTGTTCATGATGCTGCCTCAGAACCTGATTACAAAATGATGAGCTCTGACAAGCGGCATTGTCTTCAGCAATGGACTTATTGATTTTCTGAGATCCTATACAAAGTCCACAACATTCTGTAAAGACATGTCACACACAACCAAATGACCCTCACAGCAAACAGTGGATTTGCCTGCAAAGTTTCCTGTAGGGTTTTTTATAAATTGTTTGTTAAAGAAAGTTTGAAAGGTTCAGATATTTTAATCCAAAGTTTGTCCAAACTCCTGAGGTCTTCTTGATCGATTAGCACCTGTGGTCACTAGAGGAATGTGTATGAAGTGTATAAGGATGGGCCAGGGAAGCAGCAATGTTCAAGTCTGCTGTTCTTTTTGTGAGGCAAGAGAAAGCAGTGGCTACTGTGAAGATCCTCAGGTGCCTTCTGCTCTGCTTCTCAGTTGGGGAGAGAAGATTCTGTCTCCTAGCTTCTGCAGTGGTGCCCCATGTACTGTCATAGAATCATGGAATCCTAGAATATCAGGGTTGGAAGGGACATCAGGAGGTCATCTAGCCCAACCCCCTGCTCAAAGAGGGACCAATACCCAACTAAATCATCTCAGCCAGGGCTTTGTCAAGCCTGACCTTAAAAATCTTTAAGGAAGGAGATTCCACCACCTCCCTAGGTAACTCATTACAATGCTTCACCACCCTCCTAGTGAAAAAGTTTTTCCTAATAGCCAATCTAAACCTTCTCAACTGCAAACTCCCATTTGCATGAGAGCTGAGGTATTCACCCATAGTACTGTACCATAAAGCAAAACTGCTAAATATACTATATCATGTTTCTGTAAGCAGTGTCAGGGAATTGCAGGAATTGCAATGACTTTGCAGTGTCAGTATGGGTGACATCCAGTGGTGAGTTGCAGAAATTGCAGTAGCTTTTGGAAAATAACACCTGATTTGCTTAGACACACCCACCGCACCTGGCCTGCACTCTAACAGCCAAAATGATCACTTTGGCTACTGTGGGACCCCCAGTTTCTGTAGTATTGGGGCAAGAATGATAGAGTGCTGATTAACATGTTTATGTGAATGAGGGGTTGGGACATTGATTTGGCCTTTGGCATGCTGGAGGGACTCGCCTTCAGCTAGGTAGCACTCGGTAAACAAGGGACAGGGGTTCCAAAACTCACTGAATTGAGAGAGGCTGTAGACAGGCTCAAGACCTTGTGGTCAGGGCCTTGTCTGAGGGCCGCACAGACCTATTGCACCTGGCCTCTCTCCCCTGTGGAATGTTAGAGCTGACTTTTGCTTCCTTTAGGAGTCTAACTTCAGCCCACGGAGCTGAAGTTGTTTTGGGTCTGGTGGTGCCTCTGCACTAAGGCCCCCCGCTATGAGCTGAAATCACTCAAGAGCTGAAATCACTTAAGAGCTGAAAATCACTGAGCTTTATCTTAAGTTGGGGGCCCTAAGCAGAGCGGTTCCTGTGCCGGCTGACCCGTTCCTGAGACAGCTGGTCGAGCAGCCCCGGTGCCGGCTGACCCGTTCCTGAGACAGCTGGCCGAGCAGCCCCGGTGCCGGCTGACCCGTTCCTGAGACAGCTGGCCGAGCAGCCCCGGTGCCGGCTGACCCGTTCCTGAGACAGCTGGCCGAGCAGCCCCGGTGCCGGCTGACCCGTTCCTGAGACAGCTGGCTGAGCAGTCCCGGTGCCGGCTGACCCGTTCCTGAGACAGCTGGCCGAGCAGTTCCTGAGCAGTTCCTGAGACAGTGAGCAGAGTCGAGCCGCGGGCAGAGCAGTTCCTGTGTCGGCTAGCAGGGCGGCTAGCGGAGCCACCAGCACCCCACGGAGAGACTGGGCCGTCGGCCTCGGACCTCATGAAGGTACCCTCCACTCTGCTCTCCACTTCCACACAGCCTGGGAGGTAAGACTCAGCAGAGTGACTTTCCACCAGGGACTCCAGAGACTTTGGGGCTGTTGAACTTTTGGGACTTTGGGTGACTTTTGGGGTTGCTGGACTCCAGGGACTTTGGGCTATTGGACTTGTGGGACTTTGGGGGACATTTGGGTTGCTGGACTCCTGAACCCACAGGAGAGGACACAGCCCAAACTTGCTGGGGAGGGGCAATTTGCTCACGGGTTGGTGTATGAACCCTAGGTGTGGTGTTTTCCCCGTTTAGTGATGTCATTTACCTCATGTTAATAAAGATCTTCTGTTACACCGATCTGTGCTTGCAAGAGGGGAAGTATTGCCTCATTGAGGCGCCCAGGGGTGTGTTAGGATTTTCCCAGGTCACTGGGTGGGGGCTCGAGCCAGTTTGCATTGTATTGTTGAGAGGGAACCCCTATTTACTGAACCTGGCCCTTGTTGCTGCCAATTCTGAAGGGCAGAAGGGTTACATTTCAATACAGTTGTAAGTACATTAAAAGCAATGAGACCCTCTTGGGGCGGGAGGGGTTCACAAACAAGGAGTAAAACAATTGACAGTAAAAATAATCCCTGCTAGAGCTGTGTACTCTCATCCACATGTGAATGCATCCCATAGATCTTTTTGCAGCTGATCACACTGCCAGTATTGCAGGGAGTAAAATGCACAGCTGTAAATATCCCGGAGGTGATGTCTGATCCCTGTGAAAGTAAGTAGTCTTTCTGTATAAACTCACAGGGAACATATATTTTCCCCTCACCTATATGTTCATAGTTGACATCACATTAAGAAAGTGCTCCTGTCATATATCTGTTGGCCTCATCAATTCCATTTATAAACAGAATGTTAAGAGTTCTTTAAACTTACTTATTTTTATAAATGATGTGGAAATTTTGAAAATAGATTATTGCACATTTACAAAATGGACAAAGGGACAGAATTTCCAACCAGTTTAGACACCTAAGTATTCAGATAAGTACCCACTGGGACTAAAAGTGCCTAGCGTTGATGGGACATGCTTTGGAAAATCCTACTGGATTCCTAAAAACCTTTACAAATCATTCCCTAAACAACTATTTGCTTTATATTGATTATTAATCCCTTATGTATTTCAATTAAAGAAATTAAATATCAGAAACCAAAACAAGTATTCAGTATGTTTCATGGTAGGGAAACAGATAATCAGCATTTAAAAAATATACTGCTTGATTTTTGAAGAAAAAAGTTAACAATGTTATGTAGACAATGTACAAAGTAAAACGGTATACGAAAATGTCTCTGAAGGCACCTTGCAGCAGAGAGCATGAGAACTGCTTAGAATTTACCAGATTATAAATTATAATTATTAAAAATGTAGGGCCCAATGATGCAAATATTTATGTAAAAACATTCCTAATGCAAGTGGTCCCACTAGGTGAAAATGCTGACAGTGTTTGAAAAAACAAGGCATTTTTGACCCATTTTTGGTAGAAAATCATTCACAAACCATTTTTTAAAAAAAATAAGTTAGTAGCATTATGGTACTTATATGCAAATATTAATAGTTCAAATAATAATTGCCTGCATATTGCTTTTTTTCAAGCAGTTTGTTTCAAATATTTGTCAGCTGTGTTGTGACTGGTCATTTATGTCATATATTATTGGTTCTGATTCCTGGCTGGATGCACATAACTTTTTTAGAATAACAAATGAGGAATAATGAGCATGTCTGAATTTTTGGGTGGTTAACCATTGGTGATAACAATCTTGAAAAGTTTAGGATTTACAAACATTTTCAGCAGTTGTATAAATAAAAATGACAATGAGCCTTGTGACAGCCAGTGCTACTATTGCTAGCAGCAGTCATTTTTTTTCCATTTGCACATGGCAAGGAGAGTATAATCTCTTATATTGGATATAGACCTTGCTACTATTATTCATGTCTTTGTCTCCTCAGTATTAAGAACATCTGAAAACTGAGGATGGTGCATCATGTAATTATTTTATGCTGAAAGCACATAATGCTCCAGAATTTGCACTGGCTGCCTGTTCAGTTTGGAGTGAAGTTTAAGGCGTTGCTCTACTATAGAGCCTAAAATGTCTATGACTTGAGAGACTGGATGCAGATGTGAATATCCGGGGACTATGTTTGCAGATTGTCGATCAGATACGAACACAAATTTTGTATCTGTGCAGGGCTCTACACCCCGGCACTTTTATTAGATGAGTTTGTGTCTTGAAAGTCCAATGAAAACTCAGAGAGCATGTCCTGAGGATTAACTTAGAGTGAATCTGTTGTATCTCAAGAAAATTTAAGCCATGCCCAACAAATGAAGATTCCTGCCTGTCTAAGGGCTGGTCTTCACTGGAGGGGGGAAATCGACTGAAGACACACAACTTCAGCTATGTGAATCACGTAGCTGAAATTGGCGTATCTTCAGCTGACTTACCTGATGTCCTCAAGGTGGTGGCAGTCGGCGGCACGCTCCCCTGTCGACTGCAGCTTGCGCCTCTCGGCGAGCTGGAATTCCGGAGTTGACGGGGGCGCTGCGGGCGATCGATTTCTTGCATCTTCATGAGATGTGAGAAATCGATCGCTACCGCGGGTAGTGAAGACAAGCCCTAAGACTTGAGATATTTAGCTCTTGAGGAAGAGCATTTTCCAGCTCTGTACAGTCAACTACATTGGGAATTTGAAAGGATTTTTATTTGGATTGTTTCTAGTGTTAAAATTCATGGGGAAAATGCTGATTGCACTTCATCCTTCAGGGATGAAAGCAGGAGAAGAAAATGATGCAGTATCTCCTTGATATTATGTTCACTACGTTTAGTATTCGGCGTACATGAAGAAACCAGACACTGTAATACACCTTCACTAGCCAAATTAATGAATTAAATCAAGGATTTCTTGAGGAGTTACATTGTACAGTAAAACCTCCATTTAACGGACTAATTCGGGCGAGGGGGTGTCCGTTAAATCAAAAAGTCCGTTATTTAATAATTTTTAAAAAATGAGCTGTCAGAGCAGCAGCCCACCCGCCACAGGGTCGGGGCGGCAGCTCCACAGCCCGCCTGCTGCCGGGACCCGGGCAGGAGCTGGCAGCCAGCCCTCCCGCTTCCGGGACTCAGGCGGGAGCTGGCAGCCAGCAGGTGGGACCCGGCAGCCAGCCAGCCCACCCTCAGGCGGGACCCGGCAGCCAGTTTGCCTGCTGCCTGGACCCGGGCGGCAGCCGGGAGCCATCAGCCAGCCCGCCCGCTGTGTGGACCCGGGCGGCAGCCGGGAGCCGGCAGCCAGCCCGCCAGAAATGGATCAGGAATGCATCAGACTTGGACAGAAATTTTGTCCGTTGCATCCGAAGTCCGTTAAATCGAGGTCCGTTAAATCAAGGGTTTACTGTCTTAGAAAGAGCCCAATTACGTCATACTTTCCAAAATAAGCCTATCAATGCAATTGCTCAAGCAGATGAATCTTGAGCTGTGCTCTGGGTTTCAAAAATATGCAATAACTTGATTTAATAACATTAACAGAGAAGTAGGGGAAAGTTCAATTCCTGATATTACAGAATCCATCTCAAATTTAGTTGTTTTTCCCCCAAAAAAACAGATGTGTAATCTAAGGATAAGATATTGTTAGTTATTCTGCTTTGCTTGGGGCTTCGCCACAGAATGACAGGTCTTTCTTCCTCTCTAGAGTGAGTGCTCTAATTACACCTACTGTAGGGCTGAGCTGCACTACTACAGCATCTATGCAAATGTCAGAAGTCTTTTCATTTTAAACTGCCTAGTCATTAATAAAAGTGACTGATTTTCAGGAAGAGTTTTTTGGAAATTTCTTTATATTTAGGGCTTATCTTCACTACAGCAGGGAGAGATTGATCTTTTAGTGATTGATTTATCGTGTCTCGTCAAGATGCGATAAATCGATTGCAGCAGCGCCCCCATCAACTCTGGAACTCCAGCTCACCAAAAGGCGCAAGCTGGAGTCGATGGGGGAGCGCACCACTGACCACCACCACCGTGAGGACGGCAGGAAAGTCAGCTGTAGAGACGACGACTTCAGCTACGTTAACAACGTAGCTGAAGTTGCGTATCTACAGCCGATCTCCCCCCCAGTGAAGACCAGCCCTTAGATACCCTTTATTTTTCTCCTTCATCTTGCAGTCACTAATTGTGTTCTATATCCAATTTGTGTTCAGAGGCTTGAGTATAGGGCTTTGATAATGTATATGTCAAGGTCAAAAACAAAAACAAAACAACCCCCTCTGATTGCTTAATGACAGGAAGTTTAACCTGAAGTACAGGTTTAATAGGTCGCTATTGGTTTGGCAATAAAAGCACAAAATCAAGAATACCAAACTTCTTTCATTCAAACTTAACTGATACTATGTGGCAGGTGCAAGAAAATTCTTTTAAAATTATATTCAAGGTTATACATTGGAGTCGCTGCCCATTACAAAAAAACCTCACAGACCATTTGGTCTGATTCTGCAAGCCCTTATTCAGGCAAGTAGTTTATTAGACTACTCCAGGGTGTGAGTGTTTGCACTGTTGGTCTGTTAAAGAGTAAGGACCATTTTTTTCTTTTTCTTTTTTGCTTTGATGAGCAATTCTCTACATTATAAGCTAAAATGAGCACATGTAGGCTTCCTTGCTAGTTCTACAAGTACAAAAGTATCGTAACTTAAGAAGACAACTAAATGTCTTTAACAGCTGTAAGAGTGGATTCTGGAAAGCAGAGCATTCGGTCCTGTCCTGTGAGGAACTTATCATGTCTAATCAGGTACCTGAACCTTCCCCTTAGAAATCAATGGCAAACTCCCTGAAAACTTTAATGAAACCAGGATCAGTCCCCGGCTTTTGATATATTGCCAACCTCAGGGTAGACTATCCAGGAACAAGGCACAATCCTCAGATGGGTTGTATGTTCTATAGTAAGATTTCACCAAACAAGTAACAAGTTTGACCTCCTAAATCACTATAGTAGACTTAACCTGGAGTCACAGACACTGCCCTTTGGCACACCAGTCTATCTTGCCACTCAGCCAAGCCTGTCTTTATGACAGATGGCCCCTTATATCCCCAAAATCACAACAATATTTAAGTAATTTAGTCCCAAAGGACCAGTCACTTTCCCCAGATCAATTGTACCTCAGATCTCAAACCAAGGACTATGCTTCTAGACACTCTTATAGTACTAACTAAAGATTTCTTAATGAAGAAAAAGGAATGAGAGACTAATTTACAAGGTTAAAGCAGGTAAACATACACACACAAATGAGATTCATAGTTTGGTTCCAAAAGGTAATAGCATTGCTATACTACACAAGCCCCATCTATCCTTTAGGGCTAACCCAAGCCAAGCAGCTTAGGGATCTTTTGCTTATGCTTAGAAATATCACCATCTCTGATTTCCAGGCAACATTCTGATAATTCCTTCTTGACATAGATTTTAATGCCCTTCCTGCAGCATTCAAGACGGGATTGGATCAGGGCTTCTGCAGGTACCACTTTAATGGGTGCGGGGGAAGCATTCAACAATATTGTTTGTCCACTGATGTTCCACGATGGCTTGTCTTTGTCTATAGGCCTTCTTTCGTTGGAGAGGAGATGAAACCTCTTGTGGTAAACTAGAATTTCACACTTGGTAATGCTTCTCCCCTGACTGTGGGGATTTACCGTCTTAGGCTATGTCTACATAGAAGGGGGTTCTAAAGAGGATGGATCTAGACTGTTCTCAGTGCTAGCAGATGACAGAACAAGGAGTAATGGTCTCAAGTTGCAGTTGGGAAGATTTAGATTGGATATTAGGAAAAACTTTTTCACTAGGAGGGTGGTCAAGCATTGGAATGGGTTACCTAGGGAGGTGGTAGAATCACCTTCCTTAGACGTTTTTGAAGTCAGGCTTGACAAAACCCTGGCTGGGATAATTTAGTTGGCTATTTAGTTGGGGAATGGTCCTGCTTTGAGCAGGGGGTTGGGCTAGATGACCTCCAGAGGTCCCTAAAGCCCTGTACTTCAGGTTGTTTAATGACTTTTTCCCCTCAAATTTAAATGGGTACTGCCACAGGGTATCTTCTTAGTGTCATAGAGTTCAAGCCAGAAGGTGCCAACAAATGATCTAGTCCTCCTGTACATCACAGGCCACCAACACAACTCAGTATCCACTCTCTAAAGCCGACAACTATAGACTAGACTACTGAGTGCCACAGGATGAGAATAGAAGAGAATGAGGTGCAATCATGCCTAAGGGCCTTGCAATGACAGGGAAATAATAAATTAGACTGAGCATGATTCACATTTTGAACTAAGGACCATCCAAACACTGTTTTCAAAACATAGCCATCATTCGAAGTGCATGCGTGTGTTCAGATGTTTTTGTACGAGTGTGTGTGTTTGTGCATGTGTCTGTGTGCATTGACATGTTTGTGTGTGTGTTGGTGTATATGTGTGTGTATGTTGGTATGTTTGTGTGTGTGTGTGTTGGGAGTTGAATCCTGTACCCTGTTTTCCCCATGTTCATAAGGTCCAATATTCATCTGCAGGAAAAAATAAAATAAATTCAATTAATTATTTTTCCAGTTAGAGGTTGTTTTCCTTCCTTCTCCAGTGTCTACTCTCATTAGAGGGATTAAGGACTGCACTATACTATTGTTTTCCTTAAGTGCTCTGCTGCTCCAACTTCCAGTCTCTCAGAGGTTGATACAGCAAAATGGTTGGAATGGAATTAAGGAAATCACCATTTTGGTTTAGTTTCTAGTAAAGAGAGGAAGTTATTTTTTTTTCCTTTTCAAACCAAGGAAATATAAAATGGGATGGGAAATAATGTGTCATTTTAGTCAAGTATAAAAACCAGAATAGTTCTGGTTCCTTCCATCCCTGACTAATGCAGTAGTATAAGCAATTACAAACCTTAAACAGTCAATAAATGTGTGCAATTTATGTACAGTAGATGTTATCAGCCAGTCAAGGTATGCTTATCACTGATTTCCACTACAGGTATAGCGGTTCTAGTATATCACTGCAGCTTAATCCCTTTCTGTAGAAGGGTTGTTATGTCTGACTATGGCACTCTCATCCATCCCTGTTCACATAATACTACACCCTTTCCTCAAACAGCACCTTTTTCAGACCTTTAAAATTATCATCACTGAAGTTTGTCTTTGAACTCCCACACAGAAATGGAAGCTTTATACCTTTAAGGAACCCATCCTCGGGGAAGCTCTTTTTAAACTGAATCTCATGTATCACCTTGTATGACACCATTAATAAACACAGGGGGTGGGGGGAGGTACAATATTCCATTGGCGTGACATTCGTTTGAATCGAATAGGCGAGCACATGATAAAGGACAAATGAGTGCTGTGTTGTTGTCATAAAACGGCCATAGTAGTCTGAAAGAGTTAAATTGCCCTCTGGTTGGAAGTGCCCATTGGGAAATAAGTATCTGCTCAGAGATTCATAAGGAGTGTGTGTGTGTGTGTGTGATGGTAGAAGTTGTAGTGGGCCTAGTGATGGTTAAAGTTGTCCGGTGTGTATCTTTTAAAAAAGTGAGCCAAATGTAAAATCGTATGTCAGCACATTCACAAATCTAAGATCAGTCTTTTCCTCTATGCATGGTCACCCAAATCCAGGGGGCTGCCTGCTGCTTTTCCACTGTGATTCTGCAGCCCCAGAATGCACTACTATGACATCACTGGTACTGTACAGTTCTGCTTAAGAATAGATCTCTGTCTGGGTAACAGAACACTGATCGTTTTGCAGTTAAGACACAGCGATAGGAGTCAGGATTCCCTACACAGACTTCATGTGTAGGGTGACCAGACAGCAAGTGTGAAAAATCGGGACGGGGGTGGTAAGTAATAGAAGCCTATATAAGAAAAAGACCCTAAAATTGGGACTGTCCCTATAAATCGGGACATCTGGTCACCATATTCATGTGTGATAAGGAAGGAGATGAAGCCAATGGAGGTTCTCAAAGAAAGGATGACACAATTACTATAATAAAACAGTGATATGAGACATAAGTAGAAATTCCCCATGGCCATCTTTGGATTTATTTGGAAAACCACAAAATGTTTACAGTATATCTGAAAATATCCCCAATCCCTATTCAGTTCACAAACCACTAGATAATAGCTCTTTTAATGTATTTTTGTGTGCAAATAATGCAACTGTAGTTGCCGAACATTATGAAACACTGACATAAAATAAGGTAGGATTGGCTCCTCTGTTGGCAATTATGTACTGTTGCCAGCTAAAGTCTGTTTTGTTTGGTGAGAAAGGTGTCCCTTCACTGCTGATAGAAAATAGTTCTCATTGTTCTCTAATGTATACCAGCAAACAAAGTCAGCAGAGTTTCCTTAATGTAAGTTACAGGAGTATCAGACCCAATATATATACATGTTTTGGCTATGGAGCCCGCTGAAAGTCTTCTCAATGCTAAGGAAAAAAACCTGTATATCCCAGAGCATGTGCAAATTTAACGTATTTTGCAGTTTGCACCATATTTCTCAAATTGCTTCTTTAAAATAACAATACTATTTTGGCAGGTGAATAGCAATTTCTCTTCTAAACTGTAAGAACTTTTCCTTGGAGCAAATTTGTGATATGTCCATTGTGGGTGTTTTTCATGAATGGGACAAAAGTTTCGTCTGGCAGGAAGAGCAAAAATGTGTCTGTGCCCAAAGTTACAACTTCTCAGAAAAAAAAATCAGTTTTCAAAATGAAATTAAGAGTTTCTCACGATGGTAATGTTGTGAGCAGCTGTTGGTGGAACATCCCATATAAATCAGAATTCAAGCGGGGCAGACAAATCATATAAGCAAAATATTTTTTTTTTTTACTAAATTCAGCCTTTTTTCTGTTCACCAGAGCAATTATTATTTATGTGTTGTTAATTTGTTTTTTGGAGTTTTTGGCCAGAAAAGTATATGAACAATTTCAGGTGACTGGTTATTTTTGGAACACTTTTGTTCATTATGATTTATTGTTGCCATTATATAACTTATAACTGGTCACTTGGGACCATATTTTTAAATGTACTTAAAGATACTGTCAGGCAAGTAGTCGGAGTTAGGAGTGTAGGTGTTTTTGAAAATCCCATGAGGTGTCTACCTCATCTTTAGGAAAAGAAATGCCTTCTAAACCCTGACCCTTGGTGCTCAATCTCTTACCCTTTATGCACAATGGGGATTGTCTTTGGATTCTCTGTAATATTAACTCCTCTCTTACAAAATTTCAAAATTGAGTAATTTGAGTTCTAAAAACATAGCAACCAAGAAGTTCAATCAGGACTTAAAATACATTTTGTTCTTGCATATTCCATTTCCATAAAGTGAGAATAGATTATGGTTTACTACTGGCTATCTAGTTTAAGATCCAGATTAGGTTCATAACACTGGGTTGATTTGTGAAGGGTCAAGACACAAAATGGGGGACTATTCAAATCTGGGATTTTGGGTCTGGTCTATTTTAATCTTGATAATACAAGACCAGGAAAATGGTGTCTTTTCATATAGTATCAGTGGTATCAAGGTAACAATTGTTACAAGATAAGCTTTGTGCTAGCTGCTAATGGTCCAATAGTGCCTTTTGACAAGTTTCTTACCATACCATGAAAAAATATTAACTCTTTATTCAGCAATCTTGGGTTTCACAGTTGGATGTTGTTTATGCGAAGGCTTTGAACATGCATCTGAAGTGTAGAGATCAGCATTTGTAGTAACAGTTTTTAAAAAAGACAAGCCTTTAAATTGATTAAACTGCTGGAATCTATGGAGTAATGTTTTCCTTTTTAAGAGCAAACCTCAGATCCATACAACCTGTAGGGCCATATACATGCTAAAACAGGATGCTTAGCCGATACTTCACTTGCCCCTGGAAAAAGAGATGCTGGGTTCAATATAAATTGGAAAACTATAAAAGCTGGAATTGTTGTGGCAGTGGCATAGAAGTGCTAATATGCTACGAGGTATAAAAATCTTCTTTGGGAAATCAGTGTGCAGTCAGGCCTAGACCTTATATTCAAGAAAAATTCATGAGAGTCACTTCAGTTAAAAAAAACACATGTCCATACATTTCTAGTGGGCAAGAGGTTCAAAAAATAATGAAGGTTTCCAGGGGTTTTTCAGTCTGCTCAGAAAACCCAAATTATTGCTTCCTAAGGCACTTATTGTGTTTACATCATTTTGAAACATTCACATCATTATGCAAATGCCTTCAAAATACAGTACACTTAGGTACAAAAAACAATTTAGCTAACTATCTAGGCTTGTCCACTGTGACTAATCTTTGCCCCCAGCCCATCTTTGGATGTAATGATTAAACACTTGTTCTTGGAAGGCATGACAGGAATTTGGGGATTTTGGCCACATAATTACTATACAAATTCCTTCTAGGGCACAAATAAAGATTTCTCTCTCGCTCTCATTCACATGTGCGTGCACATGCATGCAAACACACACACTTTTCTGAAATAAAAAAATCAGATTCTGGCATGGATTCACTGAAACTAGCATAAGGATATAAAATTCATACCTTGTACTGGCCTGACTTAAGGAACTTCCTGCTGATGAGAGCACCTGCCTTCTTGTGTGGTTTCTTTCAGGAAAGAACAGCTGGAAAATGTGCTTGATACCCTGTTGTTGGCTTCTGCTGAATCAGCATATTCCTTGTTGTAATAATTGGGCCTACAAATTTACCCTAATTGTGAGTTTAACTGTGGGAAGTGAGTGAAAGTTCAGAAAGTTTCAAACTGACCTAAACAGCCTGTAATAATACATGCCGATTGGAAAAAGTTGTGAAAGGGAGATAGAAAAACAGAATTAGTTCAAACCAAAAGGCCAACTGATATAATGCAAGGATTGTGCTCAGATCATGCCTGATGAACAACAGAATTGTGGAACTGGAAATCAAGAGACCAAAATTGGTGTGTCAGATGTTAGGTCTAATTCATGAACAAAATAATGATGGGATGGGCTATTTTTCTCATCAATCCCTCTTTTTCATCTTAAAAGAAAAGACTTTGGGGGTGAAAATGAATAAGTTGTGGGCTAAAAATTGCCGCAGCAAGCTTCACCCTCAGAGCTGCCCACTGTCTTCCGGGACCTACCATAACACTGTTGGGTCTTGGTTGTCCTAGTTCTGACCAGAGTGAGCCAGAGAACACTGACATCTTACACCAGCTTCAGCTACATCCACCTATACATCTATACTACACTTGGATCTTTAGACTTTGTCACAAACACCTCTTGCTACAAACACCATCCTTTTCCCTCACCCACTTATTTTTTTTCTTTCCTGTCTTTCTCGTTTTGTTTTCTGTCTAACAAGAGTCTATCTTAGCCAGCCAAGACTGTGTATTTTGCAGTAAGTGTGTGACCAGAAAGAGGTAGCTAAAAGCAGTGTCCTAAACAGTTTGATACTGGTACAAGTAACCAGGTTTCGGAGTGGCTGCTAAGAGACCATGTGGTGCCAGTGTTTTTCCAGCAGTAAAGGTGAGAGTGAGAATCAACCCCAGAGATAGAAGCTGCATTTTTCATCTCAAGAATCAGAGAGGTAGCCGTGTTAGTCTGGAATTACAGAAGTGACAAAAAGTCCTGTGGCACCTTAAAGACTAACTAAAGTATTGAAGCATAAACTTTCATGGGCTAATACCCACTTCGTTGGATGCATGCAGTGGAATCAGATTTTAACAAACAGCAACAACAACGGCTCCAGCCCATCTCTACTAACTTCTCTTTTCTGCAAAAAGAACAGTTGTTGCCATCTTTAATGCTGTCATAAAGACTGGCCAAAAAGGGGTTTTGCTTCTAAAATCTCGCTGCGGCTAAAGAGAAAGGGAACAAGGGATGTTGTTAAAATGAAAGCATAACTTAATGCTTTGCATTTCAAATGTTTTAACCTCCCTCCCCCTTCTTTATTTTAAAGATTTTAAATGGTGTGTTTTCCATGGCACGAAGCAGGCTGAGGTCTCTGTGTACAACGTCCATACCTTGTTTAAAACTGCTTAATGTTGGACAGTGATAGGGTCATGTTAACACCTTTAACTCTTTGGGCTCATTTGTTCCAACAAAATTAATACAACAGCCCCCTTCCTAGACATTCTTCAATAGCCCGCTCTGGTCCTTATGGATCCTATAGCAGTGGGGAGCTTATGGCTTCTTTGTACTAACCTAACTGAGATGCAGTAATAGCAACAAATGACACAAGTGCATGGGAGAAAAAACAATGTGTGTACAATTGAAATCCAGAGTCATTCTTGTTCCAAGGAGTGCACTGAGAGAGAGAGAGTGAGAGATGCTAGTTGAAAAATGGGATGAAATTTCATAAAATATTTTTCCAAAATACTCTCCTGTTTTTAAATAATTTTTCTTATTTTAAAAATTTTCAAGCAGCCCCAAAGGAACTTCATGTTTTTTTTAAAGAACATCTTCTCTCTCTAGGGCAAGGTCTAGTGTAACCAGATTTACAAATGGCAAATTGCAATGCATTGAATAAGTCTCAAACCTTCAATCAAATTCAGTATTTCTCTATATCTGAATTCATGCTGAGTGTCTCACTACAGATTTCTCTACTTAAAAGGTACCATATAAAGCAGTGTTAGGCAAACTGTGGTTCATGGGCCACATATGGGCTGCAGGTTGCCCACCACTGGTATAAAGCAATATCCATTTTACCCTGCTGATGAGCTGGAGCACCACATGGTATGGATAAACATGCACAATTGGACCAGACAGGCATGAAAATTACAGGGGTTGATTTTACAGAATTCCTTGTAAAGCATTCCCTCAAGGGGGAAGGGTTTGGTGGGCCACAGAATTTGCAAGAGGCAAGGCCCCCCCAACCCTGTACATCTAGAGATCCCATGGGAAAGGATCCCCAGTGACCCACAGAATCAGGAGCCATCTGCATGGATGGCTGCCCCTTCTTACAGCTTCACTGACCCTCCTGCCCCCTGCAGCTATGTACGAACCCTTGCAGAACAGATGCAGAGGGAGTTAATGCAACTCTAAAGTTGATTTTTGCACTGTAATCTAGTTGAATTGCGGGGGCTGATGCCATACAAAGCAGCTTGACCCATTATTCACCCCTTGTGCCCAGGTTACTTTGTCAGAGTTCCATATGGACAGAGATACAAAAGAATCCATAGTGTACAAGGGATACTATGTCATCAGGTTTCTTTCCTCCTTTCTGGGCCCCCAAAAGGAATCATAGTAGAACTGACTGCACTCTGGACACATAAATGGAGGAGATAATTCAGGCCTACCTATTACTAGTTTCAGTTACACTGTGGTACTCTGCTGCTGTTCTTTTGGCTTATTTACTTTTTTACTTACCTGCTACTCCTTCTAAAAAATAAATAAATAAGAATTTCAGAAATGAAGGCAGGTCATTATTACAATAGTTCTGATTAAGAGACAAGTTGATGCAAAATTTCTATTCTAGGTGGAAAAGCTTCCATCACAAAGCTATTTTCAGTAAACGAGCAGTAGGACATCCAGACTATTGCCATAAGAGGGCCTCATTGGCAGAGGATATGCTGGGTTCATCAGTGGACATTTATGCGTTGAGTGCTTTTGAAATCAGGAAGAGGAGCCTGACAAGAGAAAGTACTGTTTGTCTAAAATTCATAATGGTCTCTTCCTTAAATGGTACCACTGATGTAAAGGAGGATAATTGAAAGGGTTCCCCATGAGAGAAAATATTCCAAATCGACCTGAGAAATTGCAAATAAATGTTGCAATTACTAAATGAAAAACCAGAAATTCTTTCTGTTGAGATGAACAAACACAGCTGAGGCTAACTTCAGAAACAGTAACTCTGGAAAGATAAGCCTTGAAATAAATCTCAGAGGACTGTAATATATCAGCAGGTGGCAGCATTGTCAAAGCCCTAACAGCATTAGTTGGGTGACAGAGACTCATCATTTCCACTGGAAGTTTTATATATGGAGAGTTCGTTGACCTTTCATAAATTTATTGTCACCCTTGTTGAGTGACATTAGGTGTGAGTAGCCTGTTCCTCCCTCACTGTTTGTCTGTGACTGGGTCTTGTAATTAGAGATTTCCACCTCTCTCAGCTGACTTGCTTGAGTTATTTGTTCCACTCATTGTTTTTGCTACGTGACACAACCTAAATTCTTCAGCTTGTATGCACTGGCTGGTTCTCAGCCCCACACAGAGAAGAACCAGGTTATAGTTCATTACAAAACTCTAAAGCTGAGAGGAAGTGGGCTTGAGTGAAGGAAATTTGGACTTGTTTATGTAATGTGCCCTAGATGAGTGTGAATTTACTCTCTGAAAATTAGTGTTAAACTGCTGTTGTTTAAACCTATAACTCCCTGCAGAACTCTTAATCAAGCACTTGACTGGGTTTTCGAAAATCAGCTGACACAAAGTATTTTGTTTACGTTAATCTTACCTCTGTTTGTATGACATGCTGCACATGGACATCAGGATTTGCCCCAGCTACTTTAGTTTAAATCTAGATACTAATAAGGGGAGAACAGCCTTGACCTAGAGCTTGTAATAAGAAAGCTAGCACTTCTTCAAAATGGAAATTTAAAAAACAATCACCTTTCCTTATTCCCATAAATGAAATATACAGTCTGGACTGGATTCTGAGTCCCAAAAAATCTCGGCTAACAAATCCACAGTAAAGTCAATTTATCTTCAACTATAACCCAACTGACCTTTTCTTTTCTTTTCACCTCCGACATACTGTAATGTGATAGTATTTCCTCCCCTCTTGTTATTGTTTTTAGTCTAACTGCTAATGTACACACAAAATTATTCTCATCCTAATTAAACATTTTCAAGCTGTCTCACCAAGCCAGTCATGTGCACACACATTCCCACACATTTCTCACAGTAAATTAGTAACAATTGTTCATATGGTTAATAGTTCAGAGAAGGAAGTTCTCCCATTAGATGTGTATTGTATTGCCATAATGTAGGCCTGAAATTGACACTACATAGTTGTGTATGCAAGTTCTGCTTAAAATGATGCCAGAGTGAAGCACCAGGATTCATTAAATTGAGCAGAGTTTCTCATTAAATTTGTAGATTGACAGTCAGAACAGGCTGTCATTTGTGTTTTTTTTTTAGCTGTTTTTTTTTCATACAGACAATACTCTATTTAGAGTGAAACTTTACCTTCCGATGGCTGGGAGGTAGATACCTTGTGGAAAAACAAGTAAGAAAATATTTTGCTTTATTATTTTACTGGAAAGGGGACAAAACTATTGAGAGCTGTACAGGCTTTGGGTTCCTGATCCATGTTATTTTTCCTTCCTTGCAGCCCAATTTAGTCCCAAAACAATATGTGTTGTCTGGCTTGCAGTATGCAGTATATACACATATATTTGTCTTCTAAAGAGAACCTAGTTAGTCCTAGGCCCTTTTCTACAATCATCTCCACTGCAGAGACATTAGCAAGTATATTTTGTTTCAACTGTGCTCCATAAATCCTTCATGGAAAATTCCAATTAATACGGCTGTGCTGAAAGCTGGGCCAAAAATTAACTGATCTTTCTTGCACAGCAAAATGGCTTGATGTCCATAAGAATGGAACAAACTCAGTACAAAAATACTGTTTCTGCTCAAGGAACTGAAGTCCACAGGTGCTACAGTTTTGCATCTTAACATAAAAATCTATAAGACTGCACCTTCTGGTATTAACAGATAACACAAGAATACTCTACCCCGTGGCAATTTGCAATGATGCAAGATATCAATGCCTGGAGATTCTCAAAATAATTTTTCCTTCCATAAACATGGAAGCCCAATCACTGATGAGCAGAACTTCCGGAAGACACTTTCACCATGAAACAGCCTTCAGGGGAATACTGCCTCCATGATGAGCAATTATTTATGGGGTACATTCATGAGATGAACTCCTGAAGGGCCATCTTTCTGAAATATAGGAAAATCTTCAGAGAATATTATTTCTTTGTTAAGGATCTCAAAATGCTAAGTCTTTGGAATCATGTCTGAACAGGGGCATAACCTCAGGAGT
Organism: Sternotherus odoratus; assembly: GCA_032164245.1. Taxonomy (NCBI): domain Eukaryota; kingdom Metazoa; phylum Chordata; order Testudines; family Kinosternidae; genus Sternotherus; species Sternotherus odoratus. The sequence goes on along the minus strand of JAVMKO010000002.1, from coordinate 125,715,346 downwards.
AAAAGCCATTAAAAGGGAGCCATGCCTTTTCTATGCTACAGTGTTTAAAATAAGACACTAATGTCTACTACCCATGCTAACTGAAATCTGTCATAGCTTGATAATCCCAACGTTTTCATTCCTGTCCTGCATGAGGCCAGGAGGCGTGAGTGCAATGTTTGGCTTTGGTTACATTTCACATGCTTTGGGGTCAGAGATATTACTACAAACCAGATTCAGCAGATTGATACCAGCAGCCAGACTGTGATACCGAGGCACTGCTGGTGTACTCTCCATGCTCCAAGTGAAGTTCCACAAGCCTCCTTTCTTCCATGTTTGGAACAGTAACCCTTGCACTTGAAGCAGTGTAAGAATTGCAAATGTAGGTGCCGTTGTGAACAGTTGCTCAGATATCAAGGTTATGGGAATTGTATAAAAACCTTAGAGAGACAGACGGATTAGACAGATTAAAGTGGGGAATGAAGGCTGCTTATGTTCAAGTTACATTCACAGCTTTTACATATTTAACGTATAATTTCCCATGGTAATTTTCAATGCTTCTCTTTCAAGGGAGTATGGGATCTCTGCAGTGGACAAAATGCATCCCTCTACGTTCCCAAGCATTCTATCCAAAAACTGTACACCCAAATGGAGCAAAGGATTCAGCAACGGAAGTGGATTGAAACCATGGTCTTTTATTAGAGTATCAAATACATTTTTTCCAGTCAGCTAGAATACACCAACTCTTTTCACTTTATAATGCAACTTCCACCCAAAAACCAGCAACCCCCCCTGCAAACACCAACCTCCCCAAAACCGAACAACCCCTCCCCCACACAGCCCTGTTCTTTCGAAATGTTTCATATTCAAAACAAGCCACGTTAAAAACAAATAATTCAGCTATTAAAAATGCAATATCCATAAAAACAGCTATGTTATAAAAGAATAGTCAATTCTGTGCAAAAGTGAAACAAGACATAATTTGGGCTAATAAATCATCATCTCAGGAGAAAGGTAACCTTAATATGTGTTTTGAAAAGGGGTATAAAAATGCAAGCTGTTGCATTCATGCCGTTCATTTTCTCTCATACAAAGATGTACATACACACAAAATACAATGGAAATTATACCCACATTTGTCTGTTGTATTATTCTTCAGAACAAAAATGAATTTTCATGTTTTTTAACATAGAATTTTTTGGATGATGAATCTAACAAAGCTAAAAATGTGACAATCTATTTTAAATTGAGAGAAAAAAGAAAATGTGCAGAATTTCTAATGAAAATACAACCCTCATGGATTGTGTTTTACATGGTAATATACTGGTGCGATGCTTAGGTGGACTGTGAGTGAGAAATACTTGTGCCCATAGCCAATTGAACTATTGTTGAGTTCACTGGCATCTTTGCTTGACTAGTAACTGCAGAATTTAGCCATTTTCTTTAATGGAAATCGTGTTTCCGCTTAACGCTGCCATAGCTAGATTCAAGCCCAGTTGAAAAAGGAGGAGGGTTGGCATGAGACTGGCATCTGGCTATAAAACTTTTCCAAAGAAACTCATTAAATGAACCCTTTATACACCCTGTATGAAAACTAGGGTGTTCCATGAAAGAAGGACTTGAAAAGCTGACCCCATATTCATGGGACTAAGGCTGGAAGATGAAAACTGTGTTTCCTCTCAAGTTTTTCCACAACATCTAGGAATGCTGTCAGAGGTCACTGGGCTATTTTAAGCTTTTGCCTTTACTTAAGAAACCCTTAGTCAGATTCAAATTCAGCTTTAAGAGCAAAGTTGAGGAAACCAAGCTGCTTGTAAAATTCAGCAGCTTAGCTGAAGGAGGAAAACAGATGGGGCTAGATAGATATTTTTTGTACCTAAATCTTTCGAGATTTACTTTTAAGTGATAGAGAAAAGGGATTTTCACTCCGTCTCATCTTCAGTTTGGTACATAGCCACTGACACTCCAATTCACATAACAGACATATCAGTTTTATGTTATAGTGATAAACCATTAGCCATGAACAATTGAGAGTTGGTGCTTGACTGTCACATCGTTAAAAGACCCAATCGGCCAATTAGAGTATGGCTTTAGACAATCAGTGTCCAGTTAGTTTTAATAAGGTTAGTTACCCTAGTCTGAGCACTCTTTGGTTAATTAGCAAGGGGGAAAAATCCTGGCCCCACTGAAGTCAATGGAAATTTATATGGCTTAAATTATCAATAGTAGGTTTCTTTCTTTGCTTCTGAATGCATTAGTAGGTTAGTGAAATAATGCTGTAGCCCTTAAATTCAAAGATAGTCACCTAGCTTATACTAGGATTTTTGTGCCGGCAACATTTAGGAAAAAGATGAGGAAGGAGATGTTGACAGTGCAGAGAAGATTGTAAAAGGATAACTACTAAACTGGAACAAATATTTATAACTTAAACAGGAACAAAATGCAGCAATCAAATAAGCATCAGCAAGTTGTTCCTGTCACTTTCTTTAAAACATTTTGCCTAAAGAAAGGTTCCAAATTCAATAGTCAGAGGAATGAAAAATAAAACACACCTGGACACAGAAAATGTGAGATTTTCATATTATATTTACTTATAAAAATGGTAACTATCCTCCTAACCTTGGTATTATCCTGAAAAAAAAGCAATCTCTTATATTGCATCACCATCACAATCATATCTGAATGCCTCTCAATTATTTATCCTCATAACCCCACCTCAGTGAAGTGGAAGAGTATTATTATTCCTACTTTACAAATGGGGAACTGAGGTACAGAAGGCCAACGTTTTTAAAGGTATTTGAATGTCTAAAGATACATATAGGTGCCTTGACCTTCCTCCCGTCTGCCTAAGCTAGTTAATTACACAGACAGATAAGATGTCATGCAATCTGAAGATCAATATATCTTTCAGCAATATTGCTTCTTTCTATGAAATCACAAATTGCTCTTTCCCACATTGGACAGAATGATAAAATGGTTAAAGCTGGCTGAAAAATATTAATTTTGGTTTTAAAAAAATGATGAAAAATGTCTTTTAAAAATAGATTTTTTGTGTGTAAAAAATCCATTTTTGTCAGGATATCGTGGGGTTTTGATGAAAACATAAAAACAATTATTTTATTTTTGCAATTGAAAATCAATGTTTGCATTTTGTTTTCAGCATCTGAAATTTTAAAATGGCTGTTAAAAACTGGAAAAAAAAAGAAAATTGTTGGCAAGAAGAAAAATCATTCCTCAATTCATTCTAGAAATAATTATTTCCATGTAAACAAAGCTGAAAAGACATTGGACAATGCTGATACTCTAGTTAAAAATATAACAAAAACAGGAGTACAAGTCCAAAGTGAATGAGATCTGTGCTCCTAAATCCCTTACATGCTTTTCAAGATATCACCTTAATAATTTTTTTAATTCTACAGTTCTTACTATGTTTTCACTGAAATCTTAGGAAAAAAATAGATCATGGAAGACATTTCCAGCATTTTATCACATGATCTGAAATAATTTTATTACCACCAAATTTCTCTTAAGTTAGTTCTATCACAGTTTATATCAAGTGAACAATTCAGAAATATAGCTTATAAATATGGACAGAAATGTGTTGGTACTAATCTCCTCTGGCACATTAGTGTTCCAGTCAATTAGAGATTAGAGAGCCAGGTACAGTAAAAGTCAAATCTGGAAGTGACATATATAAGTTGCTTTCCCAAGATTATAGCCACATACAGTTCAAGTGTGTGTATGGTTTTGTTTCTTTCAGTAGTTGTCCTACACTGGTCACAATTTAAAAAGTCGACTTTTGCAGTCAGCATATGACAGAATTTGAGATACTTCAATTGGATACTCAGCTATAATAATACTCAGCTACCACGGTGTCTAAGTGCTGACTTTGAAATGGTGGCAACTGTGTTACTTCGTTTAGGAGGTTTTCCATTGTAGATTAAAAGAAAAATAAGTCATCTTAAAATGTAAATGTTTTATATATTTTTAAATAGCTATACACCATTTACCCTTACATTATTTACCTTGATGAGATTGTGGGGGGTGGGGGGAGGGGATACGTCAGCACAGAATTTGGGTCTGTTTCCTGATATAAAAGCTGCTTCTTCATGTGGCCTTTGTGCATTGATCTACAGATGACTAGAAGGGTGATAGGCAGCTTGGTGATTCATATGAAAAGGCAGAGTTTATTTATTGTTTTACTTAGCATTCTTTTTTTAATTTTTTAAAATAAACATTGTACCTGTGGTTAGAAAATGGAGTTGAAAAGGGTGAAAAGTGGAACCAAATTCCAATGTCCATGCACCAGAGATTCATAGATTGTAACTGAAACTAACAGAACCTCAGCAAGAAAGTTAGCACAGATTGTGTCCACGTGCAAAATCTGTGAGTGAACAGAATCTGTCGGAATTCTGCCTGGCAGATGAGTAGTCTTCTTAGAGTGAGCTTGTCCTGTGATTGGCTGAAAGCCACAATGAGAGAGGCACAACTCCGACAGGTTGGACTCTTGATCAATGTCCATTTGCCTCCAATGCTGTGATTGTTAGTTCCAGTAGAGGTGTTAGCTTCATGCCTTCCATCTCTGCCAGATGCAGGCTCTGTGACAAAGGGGCCCTGTGAAATGTTGCTCATTGGTTTACTCCAGCAGGAATCAAGTACTGTGTCCTCAAAAGTATGACTGGTACATTATTTTGGGGAGTCAGCATACACAGGTCTGATGTCACATATCTGGTAACTTCTATTGCTTAATGAGTTACATGGCCAGAAACATAACATTTGATGGTATAACAATCTCTGTTTTATGGCCTGCCAGCATTGCCAAATTGGTCCTGTGTCGAAGACGTGTGACCTGAAAAGGTCCATAATAAAAGGCTTACTCTTGTGAAGGTTTTTTTTATGCCTTAGCACATGGAAACAACATATCTCAGAATTTGGCCCCTATACTGATCTGATTACCATTCACAAGTAAATGATCGCAGGCTGATATTTCTTGATGCAATCTAAAGCTTACTTGGTGATAAATCAAATCAGGAAGGGCCGGATAGTTCATGGAGGTTCATAGCAAAGCTAATGTGGCATTTGCTTCACTTATATTTAGTGAGATATTTATTTTCTGTCTTGACATCTTCCTCTTTTCCCCTACTGCACTGGCACAATCAGTGGATGCATTACTCATAGAAGGTGCTTGCATGTAGGTATGCCAAGAGTGATCCAAGCTTTCTGCAACTCACCTTTTTATAAATATTATACCTCTCCACGTTGCCCACTTTTCTATGTGAAAATCCAAACTCTCTTCCATTGTCATTTCAATTCAGGCATATAAGGATTCTCTTGAGCTTTGGGACATGGGTGTGGGTTGGGGGCTGGCTATGGGGGATAATGTGTGTGAGGAATCACTGATGATTACTTACTCACTTTTTGCCTTTCCTGGGACCTCTCTTCTGTACTCAGTTCAGAGACAAGGAAGTTTCATCACATCCATATGAAGTAAAGAATTTTGTTTGAGAGGATAAAATAATAGTTCTTTTCAGGATTCTGCCTGCTTTAATTAAAATGGGCAAAAGAGCCCCCACAGCAGGAAAAAACAGATTTTCATAAAACAGGGCAAGAATATCTTTCCCCTACTGATGTGGGCTATGTGGATAGTGCATATACACCGATTTCTTATTATTGAAGAATTTATACAAGACTAGCGAAAATACCTGGCGTTGCTCGGGTCCGTCGGAGGTGGGGAGGGGGCAGAGAGCTGAGCGAGTGCGGGGTCCGTTGGAGGGGGGATGGGCAGAGAGCAAACCTGACACCCCCACCTCACCCCCCGACCAAACCCGACACCCCCACCTCACTTACCCATCGACCAACCCCGACTCACATTTTCACCTCCCCACCCAAACCCAACACCCCCATGTCACCCCCCTAACCAACACCCACACCTCACCCCCTGTAGACCAAACCTGACACACCCACCTCACTTTCCCCCCCAACCAAACCCGACACCCCTACCTACCACCACAAACAAACCCGACACCCACACCTCACTTACCCCTCGACCAACCCCGACCCCCCTCCTCACCCCCCAACCAAACCCAACACCCCCACCTTACCCCCTCCACCAAACCCAACACCCCCTGACCAACCCCAACACCCACACCTCACCCCTCACCCACCCCAACACCTTCCCACCCCCCAGACCAAACCCAACACCCCCAGCTCACTTACCCCCCGACCAAACCCGACACCCCCTCCTCACCCCCTGACCAAACCCGACACCCCTACCTCACTTACCCTCCGACCAAACCTAACTCGGGTCCGTCGGAGGTGGGGAGGGGGCAGAGAGCTGAGCGAGTGCGGGGTCCATTGGAGGGGGGAGGGGGCAGAGAGCTGAGCGAATGCGGGGTCCGTTGGAGGGGGTATTATGACATCATAACTATGTCACAGAGAACAGCAGCTGCCCAGCTGATGTGATTGGCCTTTAAATAACTTCACCCCTGGGGGGCGTCAGAGGTGAGATTTGAAAAATTTTCGACTCTTACCCTGATTAGGACCCTAAGACCTATAACTGTACCAAATTTCAAGTCTCTAGCTCAAACGGTGTGGAAGGAGTAAGTGCACGTACATACACGCACACATACATGCATACATAGACGCATACACCATTTGACTTTTATATATATAGATACCTGAATGATTGTCTCCAAGGCAATTTTATCTTACAGGATTAAAATACTATATGGCTTCTCTGAGGGAAAATTAATCTAAGATTTGCTATAGAGTACCATGGGATGAAGTAAGCAGTGCTTTAATATCTCCTCTAAAGGACATATATACAAATAAAAGTGACATCTTTTTTACTTGTTTTGGGAGCACACTTTTTCATTCCATGCATCATTGAATAATTTATTGGAAATTAGACATCTGCTTAATTCATTAGGACTTGTAAAAATAACTGAATTACTTCTAGCCTATTCTAGTTTTATGGAAAATGAAGAATGACTTGATTTAAACATTATTAACTAAATCAAATGATTCTTTATGAAGCATTTATTTCCATACTGCCAGGAGTTTCAGCTGCAAATAAAACCCTTGGACCAGGATAGAGATTAGTTCAATGAAAGCACAGTGCTTCCCATTCTCACTTTATAACATGCATCTCATTAGACCAGGCAAAATCTTTGACTCCCAAGCACAGACAGAGAAAGAGATGGAGAGAGAGAAAGAAAGAGCTTTGCTTCCTCAGCTAGGAGTGCAGCAGGCCAGGACCAGGACACAATAACGTGAAGATGATGTGCATACAAATTAAACAGACAGGACATCTCCCATAGGTTTAGTAACAATTTCCTCCCTCACTCTTTCACTTAATACTAATGAATGTGCTACAGTGTCTAGACTTATGGATACACTTTGGCACACACACACATAACAATGTTGGTTAGCAAACCAGTAAATTGTACTTAAACATTAGAGGAAATAGACTAGGTTGGAATGAGCTAAAGAGTTGCAACGAATGTGTACAAAAAATAGAGACTGATTTTTGTTAACGCCAAGGTCTGTTTACAAAGGCGTAAAGTGGGCATATGTTATGGAGGAGTGTAAAGCAGACTTAGTATAAATGAGAATCAGGCCCTTAAAGTCTAATGGCAAACAACATACTTAGAATTTTTTTCTCTTGTCTATATTTTTTGTACTAAATTATTTTATTTGGGCCTGTAGTTGCTTGCAGTTTCAAAAGAATAGCTTTCCCCCCCAGTATCGGCTCACTGTGTGCTTAGTTAGAGAAGAGAAAACAGATTGACATAGACACCAAGGTTACAGTTACAAATATCTGAAAAAGTCAGTCTCGGGCAGAGGTAAAATGTTTGGATTCACACTTTGCAGTAAGGTGGACAGAGCTCAGATCAGAATTCCTATTTCAAACACTATTCCTTTTGGGGGAAGATGGAACTATCATCTACTTCATTTTTATTGGTTCAAGAATAGCAGCCGTGTTAGTCTGTATCAGCCGTGTTAGTCTGTATCAGCTTATGCTGAAATAAACTAGTTAGTCTCTAAGGTGCTATAACTATTCCTCGCTTTCTTCATCTTTATTGTTATAACTATGAAACTTATTACTACAGACGCCCTTGCTTCTGGTGCTGATCTGATGCATTGAGCTGGAGAATGCTGGGAAATGATGGATGCAGAGGAGATAGAGAGCTGCGCACGTCCATGTTCTGTATGTATTTTCTCACCTGCTGTCCCAGTAGCTTCGTATAGAAGTTGAATAGTATAGGGTGACATATTTGAGCCTTGTAGGATCCTGCAAGCATGGGCTTTGTTGGTCAAGGAATAACCACTTGAGTATGACAAGAAAGACAGGGCTTGAGCCATTTCATGAAACTTTCACCCACCTCCGCAGCTTCTTGGAAGCAGGACAGAAATACAGTATTTGGTAAGCAACTTTATCAAATGCCACAAAGATGAGCAACAAGTACTGTCTCTATTACACGTTTTGGCCTGACAATTGAATCAGTCTGCCTCCACAAGTCCTATCTTATTTTTTCCAAGGGCTACGTGAATAATATGACACAGTAATTGTGGTCTGCAATCTTTTAATGACATCATAAAAGACTTTATGATGATATCAAAGGAAACAGAATATTAAATGGAAAATAATTAGCCATATCATTTTATTTAAATAGTGCCGTGAGAGCATAATATGGATGCTGCTTAGCAAAGATTGTGCTATATGAAACTAGCATTGAGTTTCCATATATCAAGCTCCTCATCCCTTTTTAAGATTCTGGGACTTCAGAATGATCCTGTCCCAGTTTTTTAGGGATAAATGTTAAACGCTACTAAATTTTATAAATTAGATATGTACTATCACCTAAAATATAGAATTTCTTGTCTCTGGCATTAACATTTCATTGGTAGTACTCTTTTAATACATCTTGGCATTATTGTTAAATTATTCACATGGTATTATGTGAAAACACATGACAATTTTTTTAAATGTATTCTTCTAGCATCTCACAATCACCTAAATTGTCACTCTGCTGGTTATTTTTCTGAATCTTGCCATCTGAATGCTCTGAATAAATTTTACTTTATTAAATAAGTTTCACTCTTGTTTCCAAGCATTTCTTTTATGATTTCTACAGCTTCAGTTATATTGTATTACCCTTCTATTTTATTTTCCCCTCGTCTTGATTTCCATTTATATCAGACATGTGCTTTATTTTAGCATTCTTGCAATCTATCATTTTAGCTTTGAAAAAGATATTCCCTATTATCTGATCTTCTCTAAATGTACTTAACTTTGTGACACTCTTCCTTCTCCAAGTGACCTTTGTGATATAATCCTTCACTGCTGCATCCTGAAAGTGACTTCTGACAGCTGGTGCACTTTTAATTCTCCAGTAGCAGAACTACACTTCTTGACAGTCCGATAATGTTCCTGATGTGTAAATTTGAGCACTATAACAATTACATAATATCTCTAAAAACATCATACTTGTTTTTCTTTTTTTTTTTTGAATTGCTATGATTTTTATTTCTTGTGTATTGATACTGAATGTGATGAAAAATACAAAAATTCTCATGGGGAAAAAAATTCACAGATAAAAAAACAAACAAAGAACTCTATGTTAACATGGAGGTAAATTTGAAAAAAGATATACTACTTATTTAAGTTGAAAATCCCATAAGTATATATTGTAATTTTTCTCAAAAATTTCAAATGTTAGAAGGTCTGGAAATTAATATCTGCACTTTACAAAAAATCCTCAAAATCTTCAGAAGTATGGAACAATACAGACACACACACACTCAAATCCCCCCAGGAATAGGGAGTTAAAGAAACCCCTATGACAATCCAGTTTCTGTTTATCTGCTCTCACCTCCCAGTCCACAGAGTCCAGCTGGGGGGCCAGACACCCACAACCCCTCTCCCGCAGAGGCCAGCCACACCCCCCACCCTTGCCCAGAAAATCGCATCCTCTTCTCCCACAGTCCAGGTGTAGGGCCATCCCAGCCCAGAAGCTTGTCCCCGTACCCCACTTCCCAAAGCCCAGATGTGGCCCCCCACTAGCCCTCAATGCTCAGTGATCCAAAGGGAGAAACCACCTGGTGCTGGGTCCCAAGCTTCTGTGGAGTTCCCTGCACGCCGCCTTCCTTCAGGTAGTGCAGGGAACTGAAGTTGGCAGGAATCCTCCTCCCCACATCTCCCACTGGCTGCGTGTCCTATGTGTGAGCTGGGCGTTGTCAGGTCCAGCGGCCCCTAGTGGCATCCAGCCTCACTGCAGCCCCTTTCTGCAACATTCTGCATTGCCCAGTGTCGCAGAATTCCCTCAGGCGTAATTAATGGACTGCTATCTTGGATCGATAAGGCTACTTCCACATTCTGGGTATTCCATTCATGATATCAGATGGGTAGAGTTAAGGGTATCTGGGTGACCATAAGTTTGCATTTCTATACTTTGAATATGTGAATCCTCTTGTAAAGTAGAACTTGCCTTCAGAATTTCCTACCTTTTGGAAATTTGTATTTTTTGAGAACATTCCATTTTTCTTTTAGCATAGGTATGACTTTTTCAGCCTGGAATCTGGGCTTCCACTGTTGCACAGGAATTCCTTAACTGTTAAAAATCATTTAAGAATTTCTTGGCCTGGGCCTGATCTAAAGCTCACTGAAGTGAATAGGAATCTCTCAATTGACTTTCATGGTCTTTGAGTCAGGCTCTATATGCTTAAAAAGAATAATTTCTCAAAAACAGACAGGTCAAAGATATTCCAAATTTATATAAAGATACTTTCTAAGATTTTATTCCAGAAGAACATAGACTTCAAGATTAGACTTTGGGAACTTCCAGGTACTATTTTGTTCATTTTTGAGCTGAGGAATCCATTTTTGTCATGTTTGTCAATCTTTTTCCATTTCTCTTACAATGTAGTGTGAGTTGTGACTAAACAAATTGGCAACTTATTCCTGAAAATCATCATTGAGGATCCATCCTGAAGATTTTGGCAATTAATACTTTGAACATAAACAAATCTATAAATGATGTATGTCTTAGCTCTCTACTAAACAGACCCACTGGAGGAAAAATACCCAAGAGACAAATAAACAAAACAAAAATGTTGTATTATCTTAAGGTCTGATCTTTGTGTAAAAAGACTCTTCAAAGTTTCAGTATGTTTCTTTCACAAACAAACAAAGTCACAAGACACCATATTTTCAAAAAAATGGTGCTATTGAAATAGTTTTGGGTGCCCAATTCGTAATGCCTTATAGTGGCCTGATTTTCAAAAAGTGCTAAGAATTCTCCCTGTGAAAATCAGGTCCTTTAAGGTGTTTCTATCTTGGTTCCCCACAATGAAGACATTCAAAATCTAAAGTCACTTCTAAAAATCTTGGTCATGGTTTGAAAAAAGGACCCTGGTTGAGATCCTGGCCTCACTGATGGAGATGTTTTTCCATTTACTTTAATTGGGCTTGAATGTCATCTTGTATATTTAATACCCCTAAAAACTCTTTGACCAAATTATGTAAGAAGAATTTGATGTTTGATACTGCTCTCACCTCTACTTATCTCCCTTTCCTCCCTCTCCAACCCAGACAATATGTACTATTGACAATTTAGTTGTGTAATTCAGAAGGAGACAATAGTTGCTTCCCTTGTTCATGCAAGCAGCGTCATTCTGTTCAAGGGACCCACTCCCACGAGCAGAAGTTAGGCACAATTTGAGACAAGGTCTCTGTTGTGAGGGGGGGAAAAAAAGGTAAACTTGAGGTAAAGATGTTTGGAAATGCTCTTTTCTGCTTTTCAAATTAAGAAGAAAGTAGTGCTGGTTTCTAGGACAAGGCCGAAATCTGGTAATTGATACATATACAGTTCTACAAGTAAACATCACCTCTTGTAGTGCTTTTGGAAATAGGAGATGAAGTGAACATATTTTGCTAGATTCACAGTGGTTCTCAAACTTATTTGATCATGCCCCCTTCTTTGTGTCTGTAGCAGTTTATACCCCCCTGACACCACACGTATACAGATAAAAAAATCAACACGCAACTCGCACTAAGTATTAATAACAGTAAGGTATCGATTCAAACAGAGTCAATGATCCATTGTAATAAGAGCAAAAGCAAAACTGTGATTGTGGTTGATATTTACAATTAAATGTGAACATAGCGTTGTAGTAAACACATTAATGTACAGATAGCAATGACTCTGTATAATACTATGCAAGCTTAACAGAAATCTCTCAAAATTCACACCGTCATCTGCGGACCTGATCTGCCTGGAGGAATTGGCTTTGCTAGTTATTCATTGCTGTGGGTAAAATGTGTTCAGCAATTTTTTTTCCAACTCCCCTGCCCCCGCCATCCCCCAGCCATCCGAGTTTGAGAACGTCTGTGCTAGAAGAAGGTACATGTTTGAACCAGTATTTTTATGGTGAATTACAGATTTAAAGAAGCTGCCACCTCACAATGAATGCCATAGCATATAGGTCGTGTCGCTGGGGGTCAGGACATCTAAGTTTTTTCCTAGTTCAATCGCTGACTCCCTGTGTGACCTTGAGTAATGCACTTAACTTCTCTGCACCTCACTTATGCCATTTGCAAAAATATTATTGTGATTGTTCATTTTAATTGTTGCAATAGCATCTAGAGTTCCCAGTCAGGATGACCCCATTATGCTAAACACCTGTGCAAACACATGAGACACAATTCCTGCCCTGAAAAGTTTAACCTAAAAAAGAAGAAATGATACTGGATCATCTTTATAACTCTTCTGAGATCTATGGAAGAAAAGTGCAGTACAATTGCATTATTATTTTATTAATTAATGGAGAAGGGTAGCATTTTATTACCAATTTTTGCCAAAAAATTGAAAATATGAAGTTGTTTCTATTATACAGGGTTTGAAGTGGACCCGGTCTTAATGTTAAAAAAGTTCACAAGATACATTTAAATTGTATTAAAAATGTCATGAAAACCATGATTGAAACAGTTATTGATGTGTTTTGTATATCAAAATGAAAAGTTTGAATAATTATGTTGATAATGATTTTGATAGCATTTTCAAAAAAAAATGATAAATAAGTCATGATTTTTTTTTCACAACCACATTTTTTGGAAAATTTAACAGTTACTTGCAAAGTTTTTATATTTATTCCAAATATGTCACCCCACTACATTAATTAATTGATAGATTTTTATGTAATAATGAGCCATGAGAGCCAGATATTAGAAACAAAGTAACAACTTCCAAATGGTATTAATGCGAAGTAAAAAAGACTCCCTTACTCAAATTAATGCTCTCTCAAACTGAGTTTGAATCCCTTAGATTTACTTATACCCATTCTATAGATGTGTGAGGAAAACTAAGGGCAAGGCAATCTAAAGTGATTTAAGGGGTCCAATTAATGTAGGAATTCTAAAAGGTCAGAACTTGTTGATTGAATCATTTGATTGATTTATTTAGATTGTAACAGGAACTCCTCCATACTCTAGCTGCCTAAGGTACATTAGAAAGACCATAGCCACCACAAAGATCTTATCTTAATAATTGAATTGTCTTCCCTGTGGTAACTCGACAGCTGGCACTCTGCTGTTGACTCCGCTTGCACTTCTCATTCTGGTGGAGTACTGGAGTCGACAGGAGAGTACTCAGCAGTTGCTTTATCGCATCTAGACTAGACTCAATAAAGCGACCTCTGCTGGATCGATTGCTGCCCGCCCATACAATAAAAGAATGAAGAGTAGAGACCCCCTAAAAATATATGTCTCTATAGGTGTATATACCGTATAAAGCTACTATAAATTAACAAGAGAAATTCCAAATGTTCACAGCAAATCCTGAAACCATGTGAAACTTGAAACTTTCCTGATTTCAGGCTTCATTACAAGCTTAAACCCTAAATGTCTGAAACCCTCCCATTCAGTCCTGGGGCCAGTTGAGGGTTAGTATCAAAATAATGGAAAATATATGGATTTGTATGGCTGTGATACAAAGCCAGGTGAGAGGTGATGGTTTCACTGCATACCACTTGAAGGTTTTTGATTTGTTTGAGCCTTAAAATCATAGTAAATGTCAGAGCTTGCCAATTCATGGGGACTGAAAAGAAAGAAAATATTCAAAGGAACCCCAGGAAAGTGAAGAGCCTGATTTTCCACACAGCTCAAATATCAACTTTTGAGATCCTTGATGTACCATATAAAATCGTTAATTAAACAAACAAACAAACCAAAAAAAGCCTCCAAATGAAAACAAAATAAAAATCCCCTGTAGTTTTAAAATTAAAAGTGGCAAATCTGTTTGCTCTGTTATGATGCATTTAATTAAAAGCTTAATTTAATAAAACTCAAAATGGGGAGGGTTGCAGCTGTTAAAACTGCTGGCATGTTCCCATTCAGCTTCTAAGTCAGTAGGTTTTTGCTGTGCTTCATTGAATTGACAACTAGCTGTTGTGGAAAATTTAATAGCTCTGTCTTATGAAAAGGGTGTGCTCTACAACTAAAACAAATAAAAATGAGGAAATGTACACATTGTACCTTTGAAAGGTTGCAAGCAGTGGCGCAAAAGACTTAGGTTACAATAACATCTGAAATGAGCCTGAGAGTGGGAACGGAGCAGAGCTTGTTTCAAAGAGGAGCCAGTTCACTAAACACTGGAGTGATTTAATGCACCATCAATTATTTCCTGCCTGTCATTTAAACAGGCTCCACATATGCATGGCAGGTCCATGAGTGCAAAGAGGAGGTAGAAGGTAGGATTTATTGGCTGGGGCAAACACCTGCGAATTAAGCAGCTCAGAAATTAGCCACAAGTAGCATATTAGTGCAGCTAATCAGGCATGGTTCAGTATTTCAGTTTTTTGATTTGCCCATAAATAAGGCTGTATGTGGCTGCCCTGGGGCCTTTTGGTGATTAACAGCCTTGACCTACAGTAAAGTGTGCAGTCTGAACAATTTAGTGGGGTTTGCAGGAGTACATTGTAAGCATCTTGCCTAGAAGACTTGTACATTCAGGATATATAAAGTTCCTAATATCTGAATGTCTTGTTCATACATTTTATCATGCCATTTAATGATCAATTTGCTTTTCATTCATTTTCCAAAGTCAAGTTATGTTAACAAGTTGAAAACTACCAGCTACTACTGTACAACTATGGAATATAGTCTTCCTCCCTGTATTCTTTTCATTTTCATTATTTGGATATCAGGAAAAGTGTCAATGAAGCTACTGGTAGTGCAATTTTAGATTTCAAGCTGTCTTGACTGACTTTCATTGCAGGTTGAAATGACATGCTCTTCCTTGATTATTTCTAGATTCTTGTTTGGCTGAGTCTACCTGGTAAGAATTGACGTAAAGAGCTGCATAGAGAGAGCTGTGTGCGGTGCTCAACAACAATGAATTTCATTTAGTCCTGCAAAACTCTGGAGCTAGGCTACATATTCTTGATTGCAATCTGGCACCTCTTCTATTAACTAACCACAAAGAATCATAGAATCATAGTGTTAGAAGGAACCACAAGGGCATCTAGTTTTATCTCAGGCTAAAATGCAGGATTTGTTGTGTCCAAACCATCCAAGACAGATGGTGATCTAGCCTCCTTTTGAAAACTTTCAGTGAAGAAGCTTCCACAACATCCCTAGGCAGTCTGTTTCATCATCCTACTGTTCTTAAAGTTAGTAATTTTTTTCTGAGATTTAATCTAAATCTGCTATACTGTAGTTTGAATCCATTGCCTCTTGTCCTGCCCTCTGTGGCAAGAGAGAAGAACTTTTCTCTATCTTTTTAAAAGCAGCGTTACAAATATTTGAAGACTGCTATCATATCCCCCATTAATCTCTTTTCCAAACGGAACATACCCAGTTTCTTCAGTCTTTGCTCATGTAGCTTGTATTCCACCCCTTTAATCATCTTTCTCGCTTGCCTCTGCATCCTTTCCAGTTTCTCTACATCCTTTCTATACACTGGTGACCAAAACTGGACATAGTATTCCTGCTGAGACCTAACCTGCGCCGAATAGAGTGGTACTATCACCTTCCATGACTCACATTTTATGCTCTATTAGTGCAACCTAAAACTATTTGCTTTTTTTGCAACAGCGTCATATTGCTGACTCATGCTGAGGTTGTGATCCACCACAATCCCCAGAGCAGTGCTCCTGCCAAGCCAGTTTCCCCCCATTGTGTATTTGTGCATTTGTTTTTTCTTCCCTAAGAGTAGCACTTTGCAATTGTCTTTGCTGAATTTCATTTTGTTATCAATAGCCCAGTTCTCCAATTTATCAAGAGCCCTCTGAATGTTAGTTCTATCCTTCTAAGGGTTGGCAACTCCTCCATTCCCCAGCTTTGTATCATCTGCAAAATTTGATCAGTTATGCTCTGTATTCCTATATCAAGGTCATTAATAAAGATGTTAAACAACACCTGACTCAGAACAGGGGAATCTTACATATAATCTGACATCATTTCATTGATAGTTATTCTTTCTTTGCAGTTGTTTAACCAATCATGTATCCACTTCAGGGGAGTTCTTCCAGGTGTGCATTTCTTCAGCTTACTTATCAGAATATCATGTGGGACTATGTTAAGAGCCTTGGTGAAGTCCAGGTATATTATGTCCATTCCATTTCCCTTATGGACAAAAACCAGTTACGCAGCCAAAGAAGGAAATTAAGCTGGTTTTAAATGATTTGTTCTTGGTAAATCCATGCTGGCTACTAGCGATTACCCCTTCATCCTCCAGGTATTCACAAATTGAATGTTTTTATACATTGCTTTAGTAGTTTCCAGGGTATGAAAGTGAGGCTGACTTGTCTAAAATTCCATGGCTCCACTTTTTTCCTCTTTTTAAAGATGGGCACTATGTTAATCCTTCTCCAGTCCTTCAGGACCTCTCCTGTCATCCATAAGTTTGCAAATGCTACTGGCAATGGCTCCGCGATTTCTTCAACTAATTCCTTCAGTACCCTCAGGTGAATAGCATCAGGCCCCACTGAGTTGAATTCATTCAAATTACTCAGAAGATCTGATGTGTTCTTTACTTATCCCAATGCACATCTCTTCCCCTTTATTTTCAATGATAACTTTGCTAGTTGTCTGATCACATGTCATTTTTGTGTAAGAAGTCTGAAACAAAGTAGGTATTGAACATACAGATTTGGAGCTCTCTTGTAATGCTATCCATGTGCTCAGAAATGTCAGTGGAAGCTGTACTGACTTTATTTCATTAGGGGAAATATCTTCCCTGAGGGAAGAAAGGAAGTGATATGTTCCTGTAAGAGGCAAGAGGTTGGACCAGGCTTCCCTATCACCCAGGATATTGGATGGTGATAGCTTGCAGTTCTCACTCAAAGAGAAAACACTAGAAAGAAGAGGGGGGTTGGTATGAGTGGCTATTAGGAAGAAGGTCTGTGGGAAGGTCTGTTGTTAGAGAGTGGGATTGTGTGAGTACAGGCCTGGCCAATGCTCTGTATGGAGAGAGACCAAAAAGTCTGGATGTCTTTAGGGAGGATGAAGATAAAAGGGGTATAATAATAATGAATGGTGTACAGAAAGTAGATCGGACATTTCTATTTACCCTTTGTCATAGAACAAAAAAAAAGGGGCAGCCAATGAAAGTGAAAGATGACAACTTAAAAACTAGTAAATAGAAATACTCTTGTACACAACACATGATTCATTACCTTAAGCTGTTATTGAGGTCAAGAGCTTAGGAAGATTAAAATAAAAATTAAATGTGTATATCAGTCCATAATTGCACTGAATGGGATAAAAATACTATTTACAAGAGATACAGCCTCATGCTTCAGAATGTAATCCAAATATTAATGGATGGGTCTAGAAAGAAACTTTCCCTATGTGGTCTTGTTCCATAATTGTCTCTAATAGTGTTCCTTGCAGTTTCCTTGGCAACATGTGGTATTGGCCACAGTCAATGTCAGAGTACATGACTAGGCAGACCAGTGTTCTGATATAGTATTTCCCATTTTCCTATTGATTAGGGCAATCCATTTCTTCCCCCCCCAAGGCAGCACTGAGGAGGAATCTAGGCCAGGGGTCTCCAAACGTTATGAGACGAGGGCCATATTAGATTTTTGAAGGGGCTTTGCAGGCCGAAGCGACTGTGAAAAATTTAAATATATGCAAATATATGCAAACTCATTAAAAAACAACACTACTCTACTGTGTCAGTGTTGCATTAAATTATAAATCAGGTATAAAAGTAGCTGTATAATCAATGCAGGTACTATGAAATCACACGAAATATTTGTCAATACATTTAAAATCATTTCACATTATTTTTTTATTTAATTTATTTCTAAAAACTCACAAATTTGTATCGTACACATATTCAAAAATTTGGCTGTACTTTGGTAAGAAAAGTTCCAGGTTCCCATTGTTGGTTGGGACTATTTGGTTCAGTGCTGTAGTTAAAATTTAACCCTTTGCTCCTCCGGGCCATGCTGCTGTCCCCCGCCCCCCTTTGCTCCTCCAGCTTTGCCGCTGCTGAGGCTCCCTGCACTTTGCTCCTCCAGCCGCGCTGTGGGGGCTCTCACCCCTTTGCACATGGGGCCGCCGGCAGCAGCGCTAGGCCACTAAAACAGCAAAGCTGCTAGTTTGCTATGGAAGAGCAGAAAAGAGAGGGAAAAAGGGAACTTTTATTTAAGGTCTTATGACGGGTTCAGTTAGTTATACTACTACTTATAAATTAGGGTGAGGTATTCTTTGGTTGCTGGGTGTCAAGCAGATAATCCTTACCCTGGACTAAAACTTTAAAATGTGCTCTTCTGTGCTACATAATAAGCTATATTTGACATATTGTCCTTTCATAGCATTGTACTACATAGCATTCACAGATTTAATAATGCAGTTACAAATTTAAATAATAAATAATAGAGAATTATAGAAACTATGAATTTATTTAAGAACTTTACAACATTGCTATGTACTGGGATAATATATAAAACAGTTAAAAGGCAAATTAGGGAGAAAGAAGCTCAAATGAATCCATAAAAACTAATACCAGGATAGACAATGCTTCAGAATATAATGTGTGGTCTAGAATAATAAGAATGCAGCTCTGAGACACAATCAGATCTATTAAGATACTTCGGATGCATTGCAAGGTACTAGTTTTCAGGGCCACCTCAATGGAAAAATAAAGTAACATTTAAAAGTGAAGCTACAACTCTGAAAAGTGTGCACAGTAACATCAGATCACTGAAGTGACAGAGCTCTTGTTATAAAAGAGCTCTTGTCTTCTGGTAAAGATGATGTTAAATCTCAAGTACAGTAAACTCAAAATGGCTACATAAAATCAAGTACCGGTTAAAAAAAAACAGATTTATTGTGAGAACTCTGAAATGATATCTAGATGATCCCCTGAGCAGCCCTTGAGATGTCAAAGATGATAATGCGGCAACAACATCTGGGAAGTATTTCTGGTTTTACACTTAGCCTTTTGGCAGGAATTTATTAAGACAGAATAAGCCTGTGACTTTTCAATTCCAAGTACAATTTGTTTCTCTAATATATCTGCAGGAGTAATTGTGATGGAATTTTTCCTTTCACGGGCCCAGTAGTTGTGGGTGATGATATGCTATAATAGGTTCTCTCAGGCCATCTCTCAACAAGATAAAACACAACACATGTACATCTGTGGCCCAGTGTCAGTGCCTTAAATGTACATCAGAAATGCATTAAATCTTCTGATTGCTATTTTGTTTGTACAGCTTGTTGGTTCAGAATTTCCTCTATAATGTACTCTGCTGATTACCTTGAATTATTGGTGTCTCCTTGGTAGAACAAGCACACCTTGTTCAGAAATACAGTAGTACAGATGTGGCTTGATCCTTTTTCTTTATTAGTAGAAACAACAAATGTTCTTGCACAGGTACCCATGTGCTTACTGAAAAATATATTTCAAAATCATTTGTACCCAGCAATACTTTTAGACAGGAATAAAGGCATATGATATAACATCAACTATTTTCCACATTATTCTGTGTGAGTGTATACAGTATGTATGTAATGTCATACCAGCATAGAAAGTGAAATATTATGTACAACTGTGGAAAAGAATTAATTTATGTGATAGATTTGCTATTCTTTCTGGCCAGTTTCTAAGGTGGTCTAAATCAGTGCAGCTCCCATGCAACGAACTGGAGTTATACGGCTTTACTCACCACCTGAATATCTGATCCTAAGGCTTCTCTGTTTGGACAAGAGAATATGCCTACAGTATATGATAAACATTAATTAAACTTTATGGGAAACTAAATCAGCATGTTTCTCATTGTGGGATGGGATATACTTGGACCTTTTATTATGATAGAATTTGAGGAGGAAAATTGCATGGATTTCCTTTATTTCACCTGAGCTTTCCCAGCTAGGTAAAACATCTTTTAAGTAGGACTCAAATTGGGAAAACAAAATACTGATGCTTTGCCAATCTCTGGCCATAACAAACCTCTGCCTCCTTGATACAACAAAATGAGATGCTATTCAGAGTATATTATGCAGAAATACAAAGTGTGGTCATGTGATGATGCTGGGTTTCTTTGGCTTAGCTCCCCTTTTTCTGGGTTTCAGATACACTCATACCAAGGGCTTCAGCCCCGGCGAGGGTGGGGCTTTTCAGCTTGCAGCTGGTGTTTTTGCAGTAATATGGCCCTTGCTGCTTTCCAAAGTTGTGTAGGCCTGATCTAAGGTTTCATTAAAAATGTTTCTAGGTTTCATGATTGTGAACAAAAGCTTTAAAGTACAAATCAGGTACAAATATCAGCTTGAGTCAGCAGACAGACCCCAGCAGAGCAGCAGCTACTAGCGCTTACCAGACCAGCTGTTGGTCAGGTAGTGGCCTTTCCAGAGAATGCCAATATTTGTGCAACTAGCATTTGCTTGCACAAATATTAAGGGGATACCTGTTATTTGTGAGAATACTCATATTTGCATACAAACAAGATAATTTGCCTATGACCAACATCATTTGGTATCAATTATTCAGCATTCATCTTTTATTAATTACTCTGCTGTTTAAAAAGGTTCAGTCATCCAATCAGGGGACAAACCATTAACAAGTGACGTAAGTGACCATAGGTTACTAATAATGTATTGGAAAGAGTCAAAGTGAGCTGTTCTTCGAGTGACCTTTGCATATTCCCTCTCATAGGATGCGCTGACTGGGTGCATCTTAGATGAATCAGATATATTAAGGTTCCATGTGCTCCTGACCAAGGTAAGGAGCCATCCACAGGGAAAGTCTCTGTGGCAAGAACCAGGAAACATCCCCCAAGATAGACCAGAACCCTGTTCCTTCAGACCCAAGCTCACTGGATCCAAAGATTAGACAGCTGAGAAGATCATATCATAGGAACAAAGCATGTGTTCTATCCAACCTGAAATAGATGGATATGGGGGTGACTGAAATACATCACTCAGATCCATGTTCTCCCCAGAGCACTGTTCCAACTCTTTCAGAGATAACATATTAGAAATAAAGTCAGTTCTGGTTCTTTATAAAGGTGGTTCCTCATCACAATGTAGACGACATGTGACCGACATTCACATTTCTCCAAGTCCTCCTCCACCTAAGAATCCTTTGGGTTCTATGAATAAAGAACTCTCAACTTTCTTGGTGTTACATCCTGGTCACCTCTACCCTCTGGGTGAGATCTGAGATAAGATCTGCATTACGACTCATTTCAGGAACCACACTATAAGGGAAGACATTAGGTAAGAGATCAGAATGAAGAGGATACTTATGAACAACAGTGTTACCATGTAGATCTGAAGACTGAACCCTGGGCAGAGTGTCTTACCCCATTTGGAGATTGTCTGTCCCAATTTTACAGTCACTCGGAAGAGTTAGCATCTGACAGATGGATTTTGGAAATAATAAAAAGTGGATGTGCGATCCAATTTCCAGCCCCCTTCTTCCTTCTCTTTTGAGCTCCCAACTTCCAGCCCACTTCTCTCATGAGAGATTATTAAAATAAAATGTTCTCTGCCTGTTACAAACAGGTACTATAGATGAGGTTTCCAATGTATTCAAAGGGAAAGAGTTCTATTCAAGATACTTTCTTATTCCGAAAAAGGATAGGCTTTTTTGTCCAGTATTGGATTTCAGAAAACTAAATTCCATCTGAAGGAAGTTCCAATTCCATAAACTGTCGGTAGATTCTATAATCCCTTCTTTTATTGAACAGGTCTGGTTAACAGCTTTCAATCTAAAGGATGCTTAATTACATATACACATAAGGCCTCTGCATTGCAATTACCTCTGCTTTATCATAGGGGGATATCATTTTCAATACAAGCTTTTTTCTTTTAGTATTTTTATACCCCAAGGGTCTTTACAAAATGCCTCTTGGTGGTTGCCCTATGGAGATAGGGTATTTTCATCTACTTCTAGCTGGATGGTTGATTTATCAAATCTCCACAAAAGAGGACCTTTCTATGGTAATATCTCACGATTGTGATCTCTTCAACAACCAAGGTCTCAAAATCAACTAGGAAAAATTGTTACTAATGCCTATTAGAAGGATTCTATTCTGCCATAATGGTCTCAACAGTGGGCAAAGCACTGTTACCACATGTGGAGAAGGGACTATGCATCTCAGGACATATTTGTAAAGACAAGATCACCCATAAAGCTTCTAAATCAATGTCCAAAACAAACAATTCCTTTCTTTCTACAATTAATGGCCATGGCCTTACAGTTTTAATAACAATTTGACTCCCTTTGCTCATCTATGACTGAACTATTCGCAACATTAGGTACTGGAAAATTTCAGACCTAACATAGATGATTGACAGGGGTACCCAACTAAACAACAATTGCACAATTCAGGGGTATTGGACTCCTGTAGAGAGAAAGTTACACATCAATACTATTGAGACAAGACCCATTTGATTAGCTCTTGGGTCATTTCTGCCAGAAATCTGCCACAGAGAGGTACAAATAGCTACAGACAATATAATTGCCATGTATTAATTGAACAATTGCACTCTGGGACTGATGTATTCCTCACCTAGAAGGGAAATATAGCAAACTAGCAGATCAACTAAGCAGGAATATATCAAAAATGCATGAGTAGTCCCTGAAAATAACAGTAATAAAAGACATTTTTGATTTATAGGGTATCCTGATATAGACATTTTCGAGTCCCAATGCAACACAAAATGCCACTAATTTTGTTCAAGGATGGGTTGCAACAAGAAGTCAATTTTGGATGCATTCCTAATCAAATGGAATTAAGGTGCCCTTTACACATTTTCCCTTTTCTTGATGATTCAGAAAGTAATAAACACGATACAAAAGGATGGGCCAAATTGATTTGATTAGCCCCAGCTTAGGCCTGGCAAGGATGGTTCCCATACCTGCTGCAATTTTCCAGAGGAATCTCCTATTACCTGCCATTAGAACCAGATTTATTGATTCAGCAGGAAGTACAAGACTTTTCACCTTGATCTGAGTGCACTTCAACTCACAGTATATGTGATAGTAATTTGAGGGACATGGAACAGGTTTGCTCTTTGGATGTACATAAGATTTTACTCAACACTACAAAAGAATCCACGTATACATGTTATTTAAGTAAATGAAAAAGACTTTTATTGGGGAACAATAATAACAATATCAGTCCAAATACATTTCTGGCTTAAGCAGTATTAGATTACCTGTTATATTTTTAATTTTTTTGATCTCTCTTAATCCTTCATAAAAATTTGCTTGCCTGATCTTTCTTCATTTCACCAGGAAGTTAAAGAGATATTATTATTTATTTGTAATTAGTCAACAAGTTCCTTAAAGGTTTATTAAGTGTCTATCCTCCAGGAAAATCCCCTATGCCCTCTAGAACCTTAACCTGGTTTTATCTCAGCTCATGCAACAACCATATGAACCTTTGGGCCAATATTCACTTTTTAATTTTTCCATCAGAAGTGCTTTAACAATTATGATTGCTTCAACAAAAATGGTTAGTAAGTTACAAACATTAATAGTTGACCCCAATTTACATTTTTTCATAAGATAAGATGGTTTTATGACCACATCTAAAATTATGAACTTTAGTGAGTTTCAGAGTTTCATATTAATCAGTCAATCCATTTACCTGTATTTTTCCTTAGACCGAATAATCATCCAGGCATGTCAAGATTCTGTACTCTAGGTGCAAAAAGGGATATTGGCCTATTATTTGGCTAGGACTAAAGAATTCTGCTAATTTATTTGCCACTTATTCGGGAAGTAAGAAAGGTCGAGGGTTATTGCACATTTTCTAGTTAGGTTAAAATATATATTCAGGAGGCTTATAAATTAACATCTGTACCTCTCTGACTGGGAGTTAGATCCTATCAGAGTCAAGTGGTAGCCTTAGCTTTCAAAATGTCCTGCTTATTGCAAGTAGGCAACATGGAGAGGTCTATTCATACTTTTGTTACAATCATCTTTAGACTTGTCATCTAGGTCAGATGCAAGATTCAGCCAGGCAGTTCTTCAGTCTTTGTTTGATAGGACACAAGGTCCCATCATCTGCTGCCGACTAAACAAATCCATGACTGGGAATATGCAGAGGCCACTTGAAGAAGAAATGAGGTTACTCAGCTGTAACTGGAGATTTTCAATATGGACCCTTCACATTGATATTCCTTTCCCACTTTCCCCCTTTCTCCAGACTCTTATAGCTAATGGGACCTAGGGGAGCAGTGGACGAATTGAGTCATTTGGAATACTACACATCCTCTTATGGCCTTGACCCCAGAATGTTCACAAATGCTGAAAGAAGGGGTATTAAAAGCTAATGAATTCTCCAACAGGCACTGATAACTAAAGTTGCACCCACTTGGCATATCTCATGGCTGTGTATATGTATTGTCGATCTCAAAGAACAAGTGAGTGACCTTCACTTCTTGATAGCTCCATATGCAGATTTGTTTGTATTAACCTTGAATCCATGAATCTGTGAGTCTAGTGCATTTTCCTTTAAAACACACATTACATTTCTCTATGAAGGTTAATGCAATGTTTACCAGTTTTATTTCCAAACAATTCATTATCCAGTTGAAACTGCTATTTTAAATCTTTTAATTGCGTATACACTCTTTTATATATACTGTATCTTCATATAGTCATGGCTCTAGCTGTAGGCATGGCAAAAGAGGTGAGAATATCAATAGTTAGGAGGTCATTACGGTGCACCATCCATGGGGATATTTATTTAAAACATTCTGTGATTTTTATTTAATGTCTTAAATTAGATTGAGGCCACAGTGCATTTTATTCTTAAAACTTTAATTTATCTTCTGCTTCAAAAGTAAACCCTCAATCTTTTCCTTCGTAACATATGATGTGATTTCAATAGAATAAATTCACTTTAGCATTCCATTCAACTCCTGATTAATTCACATTAATGAAACTACAGAAATATGATTAACTAATTCCTGTTTTACCGTTCAGAACCTGTACTATATTTAACAATGTGAACCACCGTTGATCCTTTATTGAATGGGGCCTTGTATGACTTCAACTGTGTTGTATCAAGCAGGCAAGGTACTAACAAACTTTAACAGACTTTATTTAGCAGTGAAACCTCTTTACTGCTGCACCCCTCTGTAGCTCTAACTCAGGCTTGGCTCAACTCCTCCCCCCTCCTTCCTGTTTCCTGTCCTACAGTCCCCCAGTCCTAATAATTACAAGCAGCATCTAAAACACCACAAACTGAGATTGGGTTTTCATTAAAAATGGCTGCAATCTAATTTATTTGGAAGGATTATTGTACACCTCCTTCTTGGAACCGTCAGACATGGAATAAAACTGAGCATAACAGCAGGTTCTTGTGATTCCTAGAGGAAGTATAAAAATAGTTATGGGAAGTCTGCTGTGTGGGTATCATTTCCAAGATGAGATTCTCATTTAAGATGCTTATCAATTTGTTTCTAAGCAGGTTGTACATAGTTGTCAGTTCACGCCTTTGAGCAGTCTCCAGGGCAAGAATGCTGCACTATTATTAATAATTTTAATATAAGAAAAAAAAAATTCTGGAAGCAGTACATTGTAAACATACATAGGACCCTGGTTCTTCAGAGCATGGCTAATGGAAAGCCATTGCAGTGAGAAAGTATAACGTTATATTATAGCTTTGGTATGCACAATGTCAAAATGTGCCTTTTTTTCTCAGGCTAGATCAGAGTAAGCACATTGGGAAACCTGTCAAAGGGAAATTTCTTGAGATGCCCAATTAACTCTGAGAAGACAGTAGCTTTTGAGAAGAAGACTATGAAAGCAGAAAGAAAAAGAGGAGGAAAAGATAGATGCTGGATAATAAGCAGCGATTAGAAAGGATGGTGCTATGATGAAAGGGACATTCCACCTATATTAAAGGTTTGCTGAGAAAGGGAGATTTATGGGGCATACTTGTTCTGTAATGTTACTGACTCATCACCTTTTGCTTGTTTTGCTGATGTAAAAGCAGAGTAGAGCTGAACAGAAGACAATTCCATTTTGTGGCCACTTTCCAAGTTTCAAAATGTGTTTTCATTCTACACTGGAAGAGAACTAAAACTTGTTGAATCGTTTTGCAAAAGGGGAAGTGTGTCATGTGGAAAGAGATATAGTTAGGGATATTGCCTCTGGGAACCCCAGGGTCATGATCTTACTCTGCCTGTTTCCAAGATTTTTTTTTTCATTCCAGACCACTCCAGATCAAGCAAAGCAGAGAATTAGCTCTGAACCCACATCTCAGTCCACTACTGTAACCACCCAGCTCTAGAGTTCTTTTGTGTAACACTCCAAACCTAAATGTTTCAGCTTCCATGAAATAAAAAGAAGATCCATGGTGATTACTCAGGACAATCTAAAAGTAGCATGGGCAGAAAGTTGGGGAAACTCATTGTGAGGAATTGAAAAGGACTGGTAATTGCTAGCTGTCTCATAAAGGGATCATGATTCTTATGAATGGCATTGCCAGAAAGCACTATCTAATGAATAACTTAAAGTGTTCTATGTGCTATTGAACAAAACCAAATATGTTGGCCAGCTGAAGGTAAATATTATAGTGTGTAAAAGTATCATCAATAAGAGTCTATCTGTAATATATTTTATATATGGTGTCATTCAAAAGATAGGGTCAGTTTCAAAGGATTTCTTCTTCATTTGAAGTATGATTGTAGGGAAACCCAAACTGAA
Organism: Sternotherus odoratus; assembly: GCA_032164245.1. Lineage (NCBI taxonomy): Eukaryota > Metazoa > Chordata > Testudines > Kinosternidae > Sternotherus > Sternotherus odoratus. The sequence goes on along the minus strand of JAVMKO010000002.1, from coordinate 125,688,188 downwards.
TTGATTTCATAAATGGACTAACTGAAATGTCACTATTAGGGAGGCTACTTTGTCCTTCTGAAGAAGCCAGTCTTTCAGCCAGTTGGGTGCATTTGCAGTGATTCATGAAGTGGGTCGCAATCCATATTCCTAAAGGTAATGAAGAGATAATGTCAGCCAATCTGGGGCATTCCTATGAGCTTACTCTAGATGAAGAATAAGACAGACAACAGCTCTTCATAGCTTACCCAAGTGCCTACTGTATAGTGGAAATAAACTGAAATATTGGTTTCAATAATAAAACACTACAGAAAGTGAATGAACTGAATAGAATAGCTAAACAACTCTGGTATATAAAAATGGATACTAAGAGTGAATACAGTGAGGGTAAACAAAAGTTTAGATTTTTGAACTCATTTTTTGTGTGGTAATATTTGGGGAAATCAAAATTACCTCACTGGAGTGAAGTTATATATGTATGAGTAAATAACATAGAAGTTTAAAATAACCCCAAAATTATGAGTAAGGGAGTACAAGAGTTTCTCCTGAGCTATAATAATAGAGTTCTTAATGTTAGAATGGCCCTTAAATGCAGTTAGTTGAATTATTCATTGAAAATAACTATAATGACTGTTTTGAATTTTGCTCTTATTGTGATTTAACAAATTGTAAATTAAATCTGAGATTTAAAATGTATTCATAGTTCAGAAGCATTTGGCAAATACTCTATTTTACATGAGCATATTTCAGCTTATGGGTTGTTTATGAACTGTAAGTTCTGATGCTTTGTTATCGTCTTCTAAGTCATAGTAGTGTTCCTGCTCCCTTATTGCTTTACTAAAACTTTTAAAATAGCATGATAACAATCTATGCATAATGAACAGAGAATGAACAACTGGCAAAAATATCCTGATGAATAACCATTTGTTCTAAAACTTGTGGAACCTTTGGTCCTCAAGGATTTGGAGCTAGTTATCAAACAAATATTTGCAAAGTAAAAGTTGTCACTTGTTCTAGTCATGAAAATATTCAGGAATAACAAAAAACAAAAACAAAAAAACCCTAATAAACTAAAAATCAACCAGTTTTTCTTCTGCCTAGCAGAATTGGGTCCTGGTCTGTGAATGCGGCTCCTGAGCACTATAATAATAATAAAATAAAATAATAATAATAATAAACACAAGTGCTGTAGTAGTTAATGTGTTCGCTCTTGTGCACTGGAGAGAGTAGGTTAGACAAACACCTGCCAGGTTCTGCCAAAGTTCTGCCATTAGTGCAGGGGACTGGACTAGATGGCCTCTCGGGGTCCCTTCCAATCCTATGATTCTATGAAAATGTAATACCTCCCTGTAGGCCTCCTGGTATTCTGCCTTGGGAGAGTGCTTTACAGAGGGCTGTGCCCAAAAGGTTAAATGTATTAAAAATCGCTATTGTTCACCTATATAAGCTATTTGTTTCATTACTCATTACCTTTTGAGGAATATTTGATTCAGTAATTTGCTGATCAGACTGGAAATAAAGTGTAATTTTTTTAACGGTGTAATTAACCACTAGAACAATTTACCAAGGGGCATAGTGGATTCTCCATACTGAGAATTTTTAAATCAAGATTGGATGGTTTTCTAAAAGCTATGGTTTGGGAATTATTTTGGGGGAGTTCTATAGCCTGTATTATACAGGAGGTTAGACTGGATGACCACGGTGGTTCCTTCTGTTCTTGGAATCTATAAACATATACTTTTGCTTTAACACTAGATTGTGATTGATTGAAGTTATTTAACAATACTTTGGATGTGACTAACTTTCCTTTAACATCATCAAACTATCAGATGGAAAATACATGCTTCTAATAAAAGAAAAATCTCTCATGATGGGAGATGACACTAAATCTGCAAAATGGAATTAGGATTGCTTGCTCAGATCACCTGGGTATATCTAAGCTAATCAATGCCCTGACATTGTAGGTTGGTGAATCTCAGCCCTATTCTCTGTCAGAGGCACACAATAGTTTGGTATCCCGAGGGCTGCAATACTTTAGTCCTATTCTGGTTGTTGGTCTTCTTGTGGTATTGCCTGGGGCTGTTAGTGACCTGTGACATTCATGTAAGGCTAGAAGATCTGGTGATGCCTTCTGGCCTTAAACTCTGTGACCTTATGACTCTAACGTGAGTGCATCCTAATTCTAGCAGCTGAACTCCATTCAGCTGACTCATTTTTATTTCAATTGATTTATGAATGGAGCTGGATGAATAACATATTTTTCATTAGCAACTCTGGAAAAAATCATTTTGGAATGAACTGAACCGAACATTTTTCACATTTTTTTTTCTGAATTGCAATGTTGAAAAAATGTCAAGTTGAAATTAAATGTTTTGGTAATGTCAAAATGAAAGGATTTGTTTTGACCCAAATAATTGTGCTTTCATTCCCAGGCATTTTGACAAAAGCACAAGAGGATTAGACTCACAAAGCAGCCAGAGTAGAAAGTGGTGGTATCCCCCTTATGAGTGTTATCTCAGTGGTTAGGGCACTCTCCTGGGATGTGGGAGACATGAATCTAATGCCCTCCTCTGGTTGATGTGGACAAGTAATTTCAACTTGGATCTCCGATATTGCAAATATGTTCCCTAACCATTGGGTTATGGGACACTGCAATATATAACTCTCTCAGTCTCTCTTCTTCAAAGATGTTCCACTTTTACAAATAATAAAGCATCCTTGGAGTAGGAACTTGAACATGGGTCTCCCACAGCCTAGGCAAATATCTTAACTACCAAACTATAGAGTCATTCTTGCTCTGTTTTCCTGGTCCAATGACTATCCGTTGTCATTCAAAGTGATACTGAGTTAGATGGGGTGCTGTAGGTGAAATTGTTTGTGAATGACTGCCAGTTTCTTCCTGTCAATTTCCCTTTTCATAATAAGAGTATTGAAGTCCAAACTTGGGTTTTACAGGGACTCCTCTTTTATTTTTGGTGAAAAGATCAATATTTTAGGTAAAAGTGTTTATGAAATCAACAGAAATTCCATAACAGTTTTGTCTTTAAAAGTTCCAGTCTTTAATAAACAATATGCCTATGCAGCTTTAACTTGAAATCTAACAGAGATGATGTATCTCTGTAGAAGGAAACATGTTAAGATGATTGAGAGAACGCTTAATATTTTACAATATTTTTCTCTCCTTATTATTTTCTAGGTTTATAAGCACATTCATCTTAGTTTGGACAGTGCCAACTGAACATAGTTGAAAGATTATAATAGATATTCCACAGGAAATGTTTGTCTACAGTAAAAAAAAAAAGATCTTTCATTTAAGACAAAATAATTTCTTTTCTTTTTCAGGCTGAGTATGGAAAAAAGTGCTATGTTATATGTTTCTGATAAATTTACTTTTTTCTCCTTTAAATGAACAAAGTCCCTTGAATTCCTTTGGATGTGCATAAAATATGCAGGACAGTGGCACTTGGGCGTATGTCCCTTAGAAAAATGAAGGTGTACTGAACTAAGACTTCAAACTTTTCCCCCTTCCTAACTCAGCTGGAAATAAATGTACTTATCTGATTAGCTTGGGTCGTCCTGGGGAATGGGCTCTCAAAGTGCTTAAGATAATGTCACAGAGAATATATAATAGACTCCTAAATTATGTTTTATGTGAATGATGATTGTAACTAAAACAGAAATTTACTCTTGCCAAATCTGAAATTTATTCCAAATGAGGCTCAAAGGTTTCCCCAGACCACATAGGCAAACCTAAAGCAAGATGACGGAAGAACTGAAAAGATTTGTTATAATCTTATTAACCCAATCTTACAGCCCAACCAAAGCTACTTTAAACTCTTTTTACATTCCTGAAAGAAGACAAAGCAAATAAGTAAAGCCATGAAAATAAACCATTCTGACTTAAGATTGCATAACAGAAGCTTGTGGATCAAGACCTCTTCCAGCTTCACTCAGTTCTTTTACTTTCAATTTGGAACAATGTATGTCTTTGCTGGGATGATGCATATTAAAAGTCTATGACATGTTATAAGTACATAGAGGTTCAATGGAGTTTTTTTTTTTTACAAAATATTCTTCTACTTTGTTTTTCAAAGTTGCATGCACAGATTTTAAACAAATTAAATAGAGCTTTAGAATTACATCTTTAAAAGATGACACATCAGGCGGTACAGCAAACCTACAGTGAGTTGAAGTGAGATAGTATAACATAAATATAAACAACCAGAAAGTATAAAACTAAAGTACCCCAAATGAAAACTCTAAATCTTATCGTGACAGAGAGTTAAAGATTCAAAAATGTCACTTTCAATCAATTTTTACTTTTTTGTATGTTTCAGAATTTAAGTGAGGGAAAACAACAGGTAGTGTGCTGATTTAATATTCCACATTTCCCAAACATGTCACTGAAAAAAGTCTAAGACTGTCATATCTTCTTGACAGTTAACCCACAAATTACATAAGCACAAAAATGTCTTTGTATAGTAACAATAAAGATCCCTTCATATTATTCCGGCAATGCTGGAAGCTGCATTAACTGAAAAACATAGTATGTCTTTTGTTAATTCTTGGTAATTAATGGTGGAAATCCCCAATTAAGCTTACTGGAATCACATGAAAAATCTGAGAGGTTCTCAAAACTTCTCTAGAGTCTTAAAAGAGGAACATTGTGGTTAATGTTACGGTGATTTCTTTTGTTACCAAGGAAAAAAATATGCTTGAAATGTAAATTTTATGACAATCAGTACCCAGAAGTGTTCACATACAAAAACAAATGAACAGAAATTTAGAAAAAAATCTACAACTAAATAAATCTGCTGTTGAATCTGCAATTTTCATTTTCCCCTGAAAATACTTCTTTTTTGAAAAGTGAATTGCAAAGGTTTTTTTACATTTTAACAATTTAGATTCCAAACTGTCCTTTGAATACAAAAATGGTAGTCTCTCTTTAAATAATGAGATAGTGGCTAGCTTTTCCTCATAAACCATTTTTTAAACTCCTTCAAAACATAGCTTTTGGCTGAATATTTAATGTGGTAAATGTATGTTAAAAGGCATGTTGTTTGAGTGTGTTCAACTTCCCAAGTCATCCAGATTACTCTGTGTAAGTAAATTGTCCCCATCATTATTTATCCACCCACTAATATTTGTGTCATCTGCAGACTTCATCAGTAACGATTCTATATTTAAAAATATTAATGAAAATATTTAATAGCATTGGGTAAAGAACTGACCCCTGTGGAATCCACCCAAAACACCCTCGCCACATATTGACTCCCAATTAACAGTTATATGTGAGGTATATCATTTCGACAGTTTTTAATTAATTTAATATGTACTATATTGATTTTGTATAGTGCTTATATTTAAATCAAGATGCCATGCAATACCAAGTCAAATCCCCTACAGATAACTAAGTATATTATTTGAACACATTAAGTCAGGGGTCCGCAACCTCTCAGAAGTGGTGTGCTGAGTCTTCATTTATTCACTCTGACTTAAGGTTTTGCATGCCAGTAATACATTTTAACGTTTTTAAAAGGTCTCTTTCTATAAGTCTATAATATATAACTAAACTACTGTTGTATACAACATAAATAAGGTTTTAAAAATGTTTAAGAAGCTTCATTTAAAATTAAATTAAAATTCAGAGCCCCTCGGCCTGGTGTCCAGGACCCGGGCAGTGTGAATGCCATTGAAAATCAGCTTGTGCCATAGGTTGGCTAGCCCTGCATTAAGTCAGCAATATTATTTTTGACCTTACTGAAACCTTTCTGATTTCAGTCCAGTGTTAGTAGATGTCCCAGGCTATCAGACTGGCTTCCTTGTGTGGAGAAATCAAATATGCAGAATCTGGGTGGGTATATTCTATGTATAACTGGTTAATTTACACTAGTCCTGCACTAGAGGTGGTCAAACAGTGTGCAGGCAATGAGGAATCTTCTTCTCTAGGAATCTCCACCCAACACTAATGCCCAATTACGGGAAAGCAAATCTTCCTCTAGAATTGACTATAATCAGAGACTAAGGGCTGGTCTTCCCTAGGGGGGTGGATCGGCTGTAGATACGCAACTTCAGCTACGTTATTAGTCGGCATCTCTACAGCCGACTTACCTGCTGTCCTCACGGCAGCGGCGGCACACTCCCCTGTCGACTCCAGCTTGCGTCTTTTGGCGAGCTGGAGTTCTGGAGTCGACGGGGGCACTGCTGGCAATCGATTTATCGTGTCTACATGAGACGTGATAAATCGACCGCCAAAACATCGATCCCTCCTCGCTGTAGTGAAGGCAAGCCCTAAGGCAGAGAACAAACTCTCCTTGCTGGTTGCACAGCTCCATTGCCAAAGACCACTGCCTCTACGCAGAGCCTTTCATAACTATAAACCAACATCAATGCAGCATTTGTTCCTAAGACTGAACATGTCCTCACACGCTAAGAAAAAGAACTTGGAAAACTATATCTAACAATGTTCTACATCTAGTCATGCCTGTCATTACAGTTATGGTATGTGTAATGAAATAATATTTTATTTTAAGAAGCTTTAGGTTAATCAGACCAGGAGTTTAGAAGATACAAATTTATTAGATAAATGAGTTTTCACTTTTGTTAAAGTCTGCTAATTTGCAGGAGGGTGGAGTTGGGGAAGAAATGGTGAGGAATGTGATAATTTCCAAATCCACTGATTTGTTTGTGCCTTCACTTATTTTGGGGGATGTGAAAATTTCTTTTAGAGCTATTAGGCTACAAAGCTTTGAGCATTTTATCTTTGGCTAGTAGAGTTTAGTAATTTGATCAGTGACTGATGAAAGCTTTGCTATGTATGTGTTGGTACGAAACTTGTCAGGAGATGTACTTTACTTGACAGACTCTTCAGGTGTATGCAGATTTTATGTGGAATCCATGTAAAAATTCTATGTAAAACTCCAGAGAGTTCATAAGAACAGACCAGCAAATCTTGTGAAGCTTATAAACACCACATTACTAAAACAAAACAAAAGTTTTTAACGTTAACTCCAAAAAAGTCCAGTGATCTGGCATAATGTCCAACTCAGATTGGCTGCAATGGCAGAATTTGAAAGCTCAGTATGATGAACTGCTCAGATTCAGGGAAATCATGGCCTCTGCCAACACAGTTATAAAAACATATTAATTGGCTTCTGATGACACCTTTATTAGCAAATCAAAATTGTAAAAATATAAAGGAACAATAATCTAGAGTCTGCAGTTAATATTCTATATAATACTAATATATCACTTGCATATAATAATTTTCAAAGACCTTGTCAACTGTTGTAACACTATAAACATCCATTCATACAGTCTTAATGGAAATTCTGTTTTATGTGGATGATCATGTCTCAGACTGACACTGGGAGGAAGAAGCAGCGTAGTGCTATTTATATAGTGAGGTCAGTGGTGGGAATTTGTGGACCATATACAGATGGTGAATTGTGAAGATGCGGTCAAATCTGAAACATAGCGGGAATATGCAAAGAGGGAGGCACAGGGTTCTTTGATCTGATTCAATTTATTATGGGGCAGTTTTGTTCCAAGCAGGAGAACCTGAGGAAGCGCTGTGGCTGGCAAGTGGCTCTTCTCTGTAATGAAAGTGCAGTTCATACATATTAAATGTTAAATATAGACTATGGACTCCTATACTGGGGTTGTGGCTTGTACTGTAACTGCATACAAAGATAAGAGTCTGAGTATGACTCTTTGGGATGCTGAAGTATTTAGAATATTTAGTTTCATTTGGTGTTTGGGATTTGAATAAACCCCAAACTCAATCTACATACATTAACAGATTTGCCTGGTTTTGTTTCAAAGCCATGCAAAAATTACCATATATTATACATTTTCCACCTAAAACAAACAAAAAAATAGATATGTTTGCTCCAAATTTAGTTTAGATTGTCTTAGAACCCAACATAGGCTTTGCTTAAACTTGGTTTGGGTTCACCAAAAGGTTTTCAAACCTTATTTGGGACAATCTTAGTAATTTTCAATGTCACACAAAACAATTTTTGTTCACTATTCCTACACCATTTCCTGCTCATTATTATCAGGCATTTAAAAACATTTACATACCCAATTTCCCAACATTTTCTGCATCACAGGGTGCAGTAAATGATACATTTTTACATATAATGTGTGTGAAATAATATTAGAGATTTTATCTTTCTTTCTTTCTTTCTTTCTTTCTTTCTTTCTTTCTTTCTTTCTTTCTTTCTTTCTTTCTTTCTTTCTTTCTTTCTTTCTTTCTTTCTTTCTTTCTTTCTTTCTTTCTTTCTTTCCTGTAAAGACTGTTACTACCACTGGATCATGGTTATGACCTACAGGGAATGTGGTTCCTTTGACATCAAGTTTATTTTTCTAAACCCACAGCTTGATATTCTAGCACTTAATTTCAGAATGCAGCTTAAATCACAGAAGCCATAATATGTCAAATGATCCCACACTTGCAGGGGGAAAACAGTAAGTAATGAAAAAGCTATGATTGCTTTTCTGTCCCTCCAAATGACAGTTATCACCTCAATGACCTGCTCCGGGCGGACCCATCTAAACATGACACACTAAGGGATAACGTCATCTAACAGGGTAGTTACAAAAATCAATACAAAACCCATTTCAAAGATACTCTGTGTAAGAATCCTGGTGTAACGTTCATTTATTGAATAGGCCTGGGGAAAAAAAAGACAACTTTTCTGATATATATGCTTTACCTCCCAAGCGAAGGAATTCTGTAGGTAAGCAATAATTGTATTTTTCAATCTATTACTTAGTCTTGCCAAAGCTCAGCCTAGAATCTAATATGTGGATGACTGCTATAATTCAATTATGAAGCCTAAGCAGAGCCCTTGTGCATCTGTAATGCAAAAGGAACACAAGACAAGTGACTGCACTTTTTCAGCTGGTGGCTCTGTGTGTGTGAGCATGTGGGAGAAACAGGCAAGGAGAGGAAGGTATTCTATTTTTCAGCAAAGGTTTTGGAGTGTTATGTAGTTATCTTCATCTCAGGAATATAAAAAGCATTGCCACATCTATGAAACAAATCCTGGTTCATAACTGGATGCTAGCTGGTGTTGTCAGATGTTTGGCTGTGTGTGTGTGTGTCTGTGTGTGTGCGCGTGCTGTCCCAGCTCTGTGCGGACAGTTGACACAGGAGATCTTGTGCAAACTGCCCAATGACCACAAAACCTGTTAAGGTGCGAAGGCGCTTGGTCAGGTTTATTGTCAGCAAAGCACAGTCTTAGCTCCCTGGATTAATGCTTACAGTTACATTTGCACATGTATGCCTTTGACAATGGACACAGCTCAGTCAGTGACAGTAATTTCCACTGCCCCCTTGGCTGGACAAAGACACGCCCTCTGAGATGCATCTTTATGCACCAATACAAACACGTTACATATTACCCTTGACGTATTAGGGTGCCACCCATTGTCTTGTACCTGTAGGTTTGATCAAAACATCTCTATCCATCATGCTGTCATCCTAACCTTATCCTTAAGATGGGTCAGCTTGTTCCTGTTATCTTTGGAGGAATGTGTTTATCAGGGTGTTCTGGTACCACCCTTCTGGAATGTGCTTGCGTGGGCATTTTGTGCCTAGCAACTCTTAGGAATATGTGTTTTTGCTACATCAGGCTTGCCAAATGCTGTGAGCAGAGTCTGCCTCTTGTTCACAACTTAACTTTGCATTAGATCAGCAAGGTTTTCATTACTTTAACCCAGGCCTGATACCCAGCCTCTGATACATGGGCTTATGATTCAGGCTCTCTTCCTACTACATTCCCCCACTTTTTGTCTTTTGGGGGGAACTTTTTTACCCATTGCCGCAGAAGAGAATAATGCATTGATTGAAGATGACCCAGTGGGCTAAACACTGTTATGTGGCCGCCTTACTTTACCATTCACACATTTATGCCTCATTTGTTTCTTAGTTTTCAGATTTCCCTTTATGATTGATGGACAGGTTTTGGGGGGAATGTTAGGCCCAGGATCATGACTGAGGAATTATGTTTTATGATTGAGCCCTAGAGGCACTCTCAAATAATTAATATATATAAAGAATATAGATATGGGGCATATATTTGTAGTGTATGTGGGTTTGTATATAAATGAGTATATTTATATAGAGGTAACAAAGAGTCCTGTGGCACCTTAAAGACTAACTAAAGTATTGAAGCATAAGCTTTCGTGGGCTAATACCCACTTCGTTGGATGCCCATCCGATGAAGTGGGTATTAGCCCACGAAAGCTTATGTTTCAATACTTTAGTTAGTCTTTAAGGTGCCACAGGACTCTTTGTTACCTCTGCTATTCCAGACTAACACGGCTACCTCTCTGATTCTTTATGTTTATATAGTATGTATGTACACATATGACATCAAGCATAACAATTCTTTTTCACTTTGGAGTTGTGGTTTGGCCCTTGTGGTACTGCATATAGCAACATATTTTTATTAGGGCAATTACAGTTACCACTTGTATTATTACTTGTAGTAGGCCAAGTGTTTTGAAATACTGGGATAGGCATTATTAGAGTGTGTTTTATAGTGCTATGTATATAAGTAAAAAAAATGTGGAGTAGTAACATTACAAATGAGGCCTTTTCATACAAATGTTTGTAATTAGTTACTACAAAGTATTGTTCATCCATGTTGTAGGTTACCCTTATTGCCGATTGTTAACCTTTGGTAAGCTTTGCTGGGTAGGAAACAGTAGTGGCTAGGTTTTTTGTTCTATGGGTTGCTTTGTTCTGTGATATGCCAGTAGCTGACATGGATGCAGTTGTTTTTTTATAGCTGCTGTTTTTTAGATAACTTACTGAATGGACAGTAACCAATTTATTAAATAGGATTTAGTGTTGGTATTTAGACACCGAACAAGATTGTTTTGAATAACATGTGCCTTAGTTAGGATGCAGTGTTATTAACCCAAATGCTGACTGGTATTAACAGGGAATTTGATTATTTAATTTGTAGTTATAGTGGTTTTTTTTTTTTTTTACCATTTTGAGGTTTTTTCCCCTTTATGTCGTTTGCTGTCAATTGTTTGTTGATTTTTTACCTGTGTGTTGGTTAAACAGTTTAACTATGTTATGCACATTATAAATGATGTACAACAATAGTAAAATACAGCAGTAATACAGCAATAATGCATTTGTTTTCACACAGTAGCTACGTTTAAATGAACTGACAGTGGTTTTTAGCTGATTGCCAACTTAATTGTTTATATATGGTAAAGTAAGGTATATTTGACTGTTTTTTCTTTATAAAGCACTTTATTATTTTTCTTAATGTTAGGGGGTTCCTTTACTGTATACTAATATTTTTAGTGTTTTTGTGGTATAATCTTTTCTCAGATGATAATAATATGAGATCTGGAGCAATTTTATCCAGTCACATCACATATGCAAATGATACATCCTGACTTTAGGGATAGCCATTATTTATATATTATTTTGTTTATATTTATTAGTACTTCTTCAGAGCTCTAGGTTATGCACATATTTATATGCCAGCTCTCAGGAGGCAAATAAATTATTTTGTCCTGGACTTCACATATCACCATCTCTTAAAGATTAGTAGTGTATAAACAAATCATGAAAACATTCAGTATCTGTGTGTGCAAATAAAAAAATAAATAAGCAAGCAAGAAAATAAATAAATAAATGCAGGGGTTGTTTTGTTTCAGTAAATATCAAATATTATTGGTCTCCTAAAGAAATTAGTGAGGTTGTGGAATAGCCTTCCATTAGTAATACTGAGGGCAATCAATCTAACTGGGTTTAAGGTGAAGCTTGAGAAATTTTAAATGGGATTGTATGAAGCAGTTGCCTTCAATAGCAATAGAGGGAAGTGGGCATCATGACTGAAGAGTCTCTTCCAATCTTATGTCATATGTTCCTATGAAAACATTGACTTTTATTTCACCTCAATTAGTTCCTGGGTCAATAAACTCTGATATTCACCTGAAAGTACGTTAATATGTGCTTGCTATTTCACTTCCCACCATCAGTACATTGTCTACAACACTATGGGTTATCTATTGCTGTCACTCAGAGCATGATTCTACAGACCTTTCTCATGTTGAGCAGCACGTACTCATCCAAGTTGTTCGGTTGAAACCATCCTTTGCAGATTATAAATTGGAAAAGGGAGAGGGACTTTGACAGAGAAGCAAGAACAAAAAGGGCTAAAAATAAAGAAATGAAATATGTGTACTGCAGTGGCAACAGCAGCAAAGAAAAGCTAATCAAGATGGTGAGGGGTGATCGAAACCCTCATCACAAGGAACAGTGGTTCCGCTCCAGAACTAGGGAAGTACCTAGTCGTCCATCTCTGTGGTTAGAATATAGCTAGTGAGACAGGAGAATGATAGCTCAAGAAAAGATGCCCTCTGGTACCAGCTTGGGAAGGGGATCTCCCGAGATGTTTTCTGCATTGCATTCTGAGGAGTCAGACCGTCCAGGGAACAGAGAACCGCTTGTATCCCTAGGTGAAGCTGTGACATGATAATGTTTGTAGAGCAGCAGTGCCATAAGAAGCAGGGTGGCTTTAGCACCAAGCAGGCATGGTGGAGAAAGATCTGCATGGTGCCTTTGAGTCCAGGATCTTACTTGACACTGTCAGGTTACTGAGACATAAAGGAGTGTGCCCTTAGGCAGAGAGAGAGAGAGAGAGAGAGAGAGAGAGAGAGCTCTTGAGAAGGGATTATAGCTGCCAGTGGAACATGACCAAGTGCTAAAGGAGGGCTAATATCTGTTTTGACAGCATCAGGGCTTCATGCAATAGAAGGCTGCATTTGACTTTGCTGTGGGCATGGAGATAAGAGGTATGTAATATACTGCAATACTTGCTGCTGCTTGAGATCTTACTGGTATCAGAGTGGGCACCTATATTTGAAGGCCATGGTTTGAATGTAAACACAAATAAAAATGAAGTTATGCAAGTAGGGAAGCTGGAAGAACTGTTGTTTGAAGTGTCAAGAGAGAAGCTGAAGCAGAAGAAAGAATTTGTGTACTTGGGAAGTACACTTAGTGCCATCAAAGGGAGATCTGGAGAATTGTAAAAAAGAACTCAGAGTTCATGGGCAGCAGAGGAAAGGGTGGCAAAAGTACTGTTGTACTGGGAATTCAGTAACAAACAAAGAAAAACTATAAGTTGCATGTGTTTGTCCCTGCCTGCTGCATAGTTTGGAAATTGTGGGTGTTACAGAGATGGAAGAAAGAAGATACAGGTAGTAGGAAAATAATATACAGAAGAGAAAGACATGCATGTGTAGGGTAGACAGAGTGTGCATGGAATACATTAGGGGGAAGATAAATTTGGGATTATCAGTGATAGATAGGCTAGCGAGTACAGGTTTGTTATTGGCTGGACATTATAAGAATGGGAGAAGAATGAAAATCAAAGAAAAGCTTGGGGAAGAAGACAACAAGAAAGGACATGGAAGACTAGTGATATACTGAAAAAAATTTATCAACAAAAGATTGAACAGAAAACAACTGGAACTCCAAGACCTATGAACCTTTGCCATGGACTAAGACGTGACAAAGAATAGTGGGCACTTCCAGCTGTGGAAATGGGAAAAGTTGATGAGAAGTGAAGTGAATCTCTTTGCTGGTTTTTCTCTATGTGTGGTGACTTTCTGGCACTTTGTAGATCAGCAGCTGCTTTATATGCAAAATAAAGCTCTGTGCCAACTGAAATGGAATTGTCTGAATCAGAAGTTCCTATAAAACAAGATCAATAACCTCTGGAGTATACTGTACCTTAATTGTGTTCTGTTTTCCTCCCAAGGTGTAAACTGCTTGAGAAATCTGTATGCACTGGGTATGTGTATTGAACTTTTATTTTTCTGTGAAGCCTGAAAAAGTGGTTATTGTGACAGAGTATTCCACACTCCTCAAAGTTACAACAGAGTATGGAGAAAGGAAGAGAATTTGAGATAGTTTGGGAAGATGCTATACCTGAGTCATGCAAAAGAACCCTAGTTTCACACCTGCCTTTCCTTGCAAAAAATGATTGTTTAATTAACATTGGAGATGTATTGGGAGCTGTTCTTTAACAAAATATCAATTATATATTAAATATCTGTGTGTTCTGGAGGAATTATAATAGTCATGTTTGTCAATGATGTTTTAAATGAGATCATTAATAACAATTTCTGTCATTTGCAGAGTATAGTGAGCATTTGGTGAAGTGAATGGATTAATGGCTTATTTAATATTATGATCCAAATGGTTTAGGGATCCATTTTTAAAGAAAAATAGCACAATTTGGAAAATTGGTGAAAAAATTAACAGCAGATGTGTACATTGGTTAATTGAGTGCCTCAGTCCCATGGCTGCTTGGTTCCCTACATAGCTCAGTTGTGTCATAAGTTACCTTTCTGCATTAGAACGACTACCTGAATGCAGCTTCCTTCCTTCCTGGTGCCTTCTTTTCAGCTTCCAATCCCTTGCTCTGAGCAACTATATCTTTCAACTACGATGAAACTCTTGGACATCCTCCTACTTCAAGTCCTTAGGTATGAAAAGAGCTGCGTGAATAACAGATTTTTTTGGATCACTGGCAATTAAAAAAATGGGGTCAAACCAAAATTAATTTTTAAAAACATTTACTGTGAATTGAAGTCTAACAAAATTTCAAGTGAAATTTTGTCTTTAATCAAAAAAATTATTTTGCATTTTTAAACATTTTTATTTTAAAAAATAAAGACATTTTGAAATGAAAAGTTTCTTTTGAATTGAAAAAATTGAAAAAAATGTTTCAAAAATGTTAAAACGAAAAGTTGAGTTTTGATTCACAATTTTTTTATGTTGCCTTTTTATTTTGATGGAAAACCTTTGGTGAAACCTTATAAACTTACAAAAAATGTTGATATTGTAAAATCTGCATTTTTGGATAGAAAAAGGTGTTAGACGATTTCCCCCCCCAGCTCTAATCCTCAAAGAAAGAAACCCCCACAACATACCTTACTAACACTATGGGAAGTGAGGCAAGAATACTAATTGCTATATGTATGGTTTACACTGTTTTCGTAATGAGAACCACATTTTCATCACTGAAGAATATCTGAGGTAAACTGCGCAGATAAGCAACACATGAGTGAAGTCAATACAGTTCTATGGATGTATGTCAAGACAAGATAGAATTTGTCCCCTAGAATGAAAGGCAGAAAGAGAAACAGAGAATGTTAAATGCCTGGAAACTCCCTAACCAAAAGAAGTAGCCAAATAACCAGTAAAACTGAAACCAGATGCACAGAAACATGAGTAGTTTGGTGGTGGTCTCTGACTCAATGTTTCTGCTGTAGGAACATCCTGAAAGATTTTTAAAGTATTAGAATAGTATCTGGCCCATATTTATAAGTTGCAAATGAGGACTAATTTAAATTACAACTGTATATTTGCACTTTTGCCCTTTTTGGTGAAAAGTAGGTGCTACTTTACCATACCTGGTAATCTTATTAAGGTGAGCACAGAGCCAAATTTTTCATAGTTTAAACTGCATTTTAAATTCCAGTTGTGCCATTTAAATTTTTGGAAGGACAGAATATTCACCTCTGAAGCCCATGTAGGAAGTTTGTAACTGACTTAATCCAAGAAATGTACAAAACATTAACATTTATTGTGTTTAATCTCCGTAAATGAAGATGGATTGCACAGTGCCATCATATTAAACACCAATATTTTTAAATGGCCTGGTCGTAAACGAGAGTCAACCAAGTCAGATCAGGTCACAGTGTTAACTATACTGTATCTTAAGAGAAACTCAATCAGACCCAACCAAACTTTTTATAAGGCATCACAAATCATTCTGTATTAGCATCACATGGATTATTTATGAAAATGCTGTTGCTTGTCTGACAACCTAGGTGACATTACCTCTGGAGCATGAGCATCACCATGGCAAAACAGACATGTCACTATTCGACATTAGTCTACTGTAACTAATTTATAAGGCTGTCCCGTAATTTGTTTTGATCAGGCATTCTGAATCTAGATGAAGGGGATAAAAGGGTGTGTGGGGGGGTGGGGGGGGGGAAGAAAATCCAATATTATTAAAAAGAGAATTTAGAATTGTAAAAAATACAGCAAGGAAAAAATAGTTTAATAGGCTTTTTCAGCAACTTCCACCTTTACACACAGACATATGCTAGCATCTCTAATGCAGTGGTGCTCACTTAGCTGTGAAGATTGGAAAACAGTTACCTTTGACTATTATAACCTTTTGCCTCTTCGCTCTGTGGTTTTATTTTCTCCAGTATATTATTACTTTCTCTTGCTGGCAGACTTTTAAAGTATGATTATACTCTGAAAAGTGACTGTCTAAAAATGGCAAGATAGGGTTCCATGTTAATCAGGTCACAAAAAAGATTCCGGATCAAATTTGATCAGTTTTAAAAAAGAAAAAAAATAATTACCAGCTCTGCAAACTGAACCTAAGATTGAAAAGTTTAGCACTGTTCTATCTAGCTCATGTACCAATAATACAATTCTGCAATTGAACATAAATTGACAAATCTATTGAAATGCTAGAAAAAAAGAAAGATGGACTCCATAGCCAACACATGAGTATAACTAAATATATGCAAGATTCAGATCTGTTGATTGAGAAATGTCATAGTTACACAGTTATGTTTCTAATCATAAATGTACTGCAATGGCAATTAATCAGAAAATGAAACATTGTTTATAGTTGCCATCCTCTGACAGGGTTTTTTCTGGTGCTGAAGTTTGTATGACTGTGTTCAGCAAAACCGCGTCAAAGGAAGTTATTTTCTGAAGCAGAGATGCAGGGTACAGTCCCAAGTCCCAACGGTCAACAATTAAGTGCCATAAGCAATAGAGAAGGATCCTTTGCACACACTCCACCATGGAGAAGAGATCATCCCATAACATTCAGAAAATAGAGTTAAGATGTGAATCTGGGACCAGGTGTCCTTTTTTCTTCTTCAAGGGCTTGGTTCTAATCTTAAAGGTCCTCAATAGGCTACCATACAGCTCACTTACGTAACCCAAAAATGGCTATACAGACAATGAAGAGACTGACAGGACCCAAGAAGAAACCTGTGAGAACCTGGGGGCCAACATTTTCTATGAAGGTTCAGCCATAGGGTTCCTTACTACAAAAAATTAGCATGAAGCCAAGCCTGCTCGTTTTCAGATGCAAGAAACACCTTTTCACATGAGGTGGCTTTTTAAAATAACAGGAGAATGACCTGTCTTGCATCATGTCTCACTGTTAGCGGGCAAAAATTGATAACCTAATTAATTTGAGTAGTAGAGAGTATGGAACTTTTACAGATAGAGTTAATTGGACTTTACTTTGTACTTGGAGTCAAAATAGCCAAGTGACAGGTGCATAGGAAATGCATAGCTAGAAGAGAGGTAGGCAGACCTAGAGTGAATGAGCGATATAAAAAAAGAATTAATCATCATCAGATGGATAAATTTCAGGTGATTATGCTCCTCTCTGTGGATAAAGACATCTAGTTTATTAATATTTTGGGCTCCCATAGTGTTGAGAGAACCCACTCAAAATCGGGGGCCCATTATATGGGGCATTGTGCAAACATAAAATAGAGAACAGATTCTTCTCCAAAGAATGTGTCATTGAAATAGAGAGAAGATGTGACAGGCAGACGTAGAATACAATAAAGGGGAGGGGAGGGAAGGACCCAAGGGAACAAGACAACAATATTAGCTAAGTCTACTTTGCTTTTTGTGTGTTATATTATGGCTACACTGATACTTCACTCAGTATGAAGCAGAATAATTAATTCATTATTGTCTGCCAAACAGGTATCGTTTGGATGGTATGAATCTCAGCTTCAGTCAAGTCTGCTGTAAAATCACATGCATTCTGATACTGTTTCTGCTTTCCTAGTCATGTCTGTTGCCATGTGAGTGCCATGCTACAATCTCTAGCTGCTAAAGACAGGTCGGGTGTGTCCATTTTTACAAATATGGACAAAGTTGAGTGGAGGAGGAAATGAAGGGATAACAGGAAGGAAATCACTACTATTGTTTCATTTGTCTGTGCTAGCACTCTGGGAAATTATAAGAAGGTATTTGTTCTGCCAAAATAATTATTATATAACACAGCAGACAGTTTGAGGTGGAGGGTGTGAATTTCTGTCATAGTGAGTTAACATCAATTTACTTGGTTAAACAAACCAGTTTTTATGGTAAATTGCTTCCTGATTTAGAAGGCAAAGTTCTTTTCCATATCACATGTGTTTTCCCATATGTGGTGTTCTTCACTCCTCCCATGGAGGCAGATGGCATAGTCTTTTCTTCCGCTTCAGTGAAGTACTCACTTACATTTTCCCACAACACGTCCCCTTCTGTTTTTTCTCTTTTCACTTCAATGTCAGTCAATTCAGTCTGGACCTAACATGTTTTCTGTTGCAGCTTGCGCACAGCTTTAAAGAAGTAACCAACAGTAACTTTGGTGTGATAACATTACAGTTTGGCCCCTGTGAATAAAATGTATACTTTTAACTCCTTAGCAATAAGAGTCTAAGAGTATTCTCAGTGCAATTACCATCAGTGACGGGCACACTGGGAACTTCTAGCATGAAAATGTTAAAGAGAAAACCAGCTATTTCTGCGAGTTCAATTAGTAACTGAACCCAGCATTTTTTGTGAGAGTACCATGCAAAATTACCTTGTCGTAAGCCAGTAACTGTCAGCAATGCCTCTAAGATCCAAAGTTCAAATGTGCTTTCTGAACAATTACATAATATAAAATTCCCAATTATATCAACATTTGACTTATTCAGAATAGGTGAATATGCTCGAGTGTTCAAGAGCTAGTCACCTACTACATCACCTGCCTCAAATTTTTAGAGCCCTCTTACTACATTGACATTTTAGTATTGGTCAGAAGCAAAGTAGCAGCAACAGCATAGTCCATATTAGCACTTTTATTTTTGAGGGGTTTTTTTTAGTTTATTGCCTTTTGCTTATGTTAGTATGCTAGCAAAACTGCATCAGAAAAAAAAAGATTTTATCAGCTTTTCTCCCAACCAAAACAGTTGCTAGGTTTCCTTTATACGTAAGTCTTTCCACACAAAGTTCTACTTCTTTGCATCAACCACAATACTGCATATATAATAATAGATATATTATATATAAGTAAAAAGCAAAACCATGCATATATTAATATATGTATGCATATAATAACTAGCTTTGATAGCCAATAGGAGGGCTTTGTGAGGAAGTTCTCCAGGTGACGGAGGAGCAATTACATGATCCTTGGGGTGAGTTTGTTGTCTGTAGTTGGTTGTTTTGTTGTGTCCATGTTTTTTGACTGTTGTATATAGTTTGGTCTATTTGGGGAAGGTCGTGTGCTGAGCCAAGAAGCCTGACAGGCAAGAATGAGAGATTCTTAACAAGGCTTTGATCCCTAACCCTTCTAGGTTCCATTAATTGTTACCCAGGGGGATAGGGTTATTCAGGAAGAACAGGGATTTTAAAAGCCAGCTTCTGCACTACCAGAGCAGCTAGCAAACAGAAGAAGCTAACACGGAAGTTTTGCAAGGGACTTTAGAGAAGGAATGTGAGAGTTTTGAAGGAACTCAAATATGAAATTGCTGAATCACTATGTTATGTAACCTATCATTTAAATCAGCTTCTGAATCAGATGAATGGAGGATAGCTAATGTGACACCAATTTTAAAAAAAGGCTCCAGTGGTGATCCTGGCAATTACAGGCCAGCAATCGTAACTTCAGGAAAATTGTTTGAAACTATTGTAAAGAACAGAGTTATCAGACACATAGATAAAGACAATTTGTTGGGGAAGAGTCAACACAGCTTTTGTAAAGGGAAATCATTCTAAACCAATCTATTTGAATTCTTTGAGGGGTCAACAAACATGTGTAGGAGGGTGATCCAGTGGATGTAAGACTAACCAAATTAAGTAGTCATGGGATAAAAGGGAAAGTCTGCATATGGATCATGTTAAAGGACAGGAAACAAAAGGTAGGAATAAATGATCCATTTTCAGAATGCAGAGAGGCAAATAGTGGAGTCCCCCAGCGATCAGTACTGGCCACCTGTGCAGATGACATAAAATTACTCAACATAGTTAAGTCCAAAGTACACTGCAAAGAGTTAAAAAGGGATCTGAAAAAACGGGGTGACTATGCAACAAAATGGAAGATAAAATTCAACGTTGATAAATGCAAAGTAATGCACATTAGAAAACATAATCCCAACTACACATAAAAAATTATAGCATCTAAATTAGCTGATATCACTTAAGACATTTTTTTTGGTGTCATTATGGATAGTTCACTGAAAATATCTGCTCAATGTACAGCAGCAGTCAAAAAAGCTAACAGAATGTTAGAAATTATTAGGAAAGGGATAGGTGATAATACAGTAAATATCATAAGGTCACCATATAAATATGAATGCTGAATGCAGTTCTGGTTACTTCATCTAAAAAAAGATTAGAAATGGAAATGTACAGAGAAGGACAACAAAAATGATTATTGGTTTGGAGCAGCTTCCATATGAGGAGAGATTAAAAAGACTGGAACTATTCCACTTGGAAAGGAAATGACTAAGGGGGGATATGATAGCTGTCTATAAATTCATGTATGGTGTGGAGAAAATGAATGGGGAAATGTTACTTACTCCTTTACATAATACAAGAACCAGGGGTCACCCACTGAAATTATTAGGAAGCAAGTTAATGGGGTTTTATTATTCCTATGCTGCTTGAACTCTGAGTGGTGATGATTTTTAAGCATAAGCAAGGAGTCCCTAGCTGTTTTGTCTGGATTAGCTTTAAGGGATATACAGAGTCTGCTTACTATAGAAGTTTCTATCACCTTCTGAAACCTGGCAGTAACTCATTGTGCATGTATGTTACTGCTTTAACCTTGTAAATAACTCTCATTTATTTTTCCTAGTTAGTAAACTTTTAATTATTTTGTTACAGGATTGGATACAAGCATTTCCTTTGGTCTGAGATCTGAGTACAATTGACCTGGGGTAAGTGACTGGTCCTTTGGGAATGAGAATAACTTGAATATTGCACTGATTTTTGGTGTAAAGTGACCATCTATTACAAAGTCCAGCTTGCCTGGGTGGCAAGAAAAGCTGGAATGCCCAAGGGACTGACTGTGACTCCATAGTAAGACTGTTACAGTGCATTAGGAGATCACTCTTGTTATTTGGGTTGGTGAAACAATCAACCAAAATGTGGTTTTTCCCATGATTCTTGACAGTCTGCCCTGAGATTGGCACTCAAGATCGTGAGCCACTTCAGACAATGTGATGCCATTTGGTGGGTGTCATCATAAACTGAGTAACTGTTCCCTCCATTATTGTGGGGGACCACAGATTCCCCCTTTTGCCTTTGCTTATGAAACTGTATCCTGATTTCAGATGCCCAGGCAAGAAAAGTCAATTTCACTTTCAGCAGGTGGAGAATGGTTGTCCAATGTGCTTTTGGCAGATTGAAATCTCTTTGGAGATTCCTACACATCCCTTTGGATGTCGGTGTCATTAATGCTGTCTGCATTACTGTGGCTTGCTGTGCTCTTCACAATCTTTGTGAAGCTAGAGGTGAACTACCTCCCTCTGAATGGACCTATGACAGTGAGGGGCTGCTGAATTGGTACACTCAGCCAGAAACTACTTTTACCACAGATGGAGCTGGATGCACCCAGGTAACAGACATCCAGGATGCTGTGTGTTCCCACATTATGAACTTGATCCAATGGAGGAGGAGGACTGGTACCTTTAAGGATGTGCTTGTACAGTGATGAGGCTACTTACCTGGGAGAGGGGGATTCAATGCTTGGGAAGAGTGTTAGGCTATATATTTATGAATTCAATTATGATTAATTAATTGGAGGGGGGATGAATCACAGTTTAGGTTCATATAAAGAAGTTATTGAAGTGTGAATTGCTTACCTAGCAGTACAGAGAAATAATATTTGCTTAGTAATGTATAATTGCTCCTGATCATGTTTTAGCTTTATTATCTCAGATCATGATTGTATGATGGGCTGTAGTGATGGCAATAAACTTTCTTCATGACATAAAAGGCTTTATTTGTAAACATATGGTAAAACTGTAAAACAGTAATCTATTGTTAGGCAGGCCAGCTGTCATCACAACACCCAAATCAAGTAACAGAAGAACATTTCCAAAACAAACAAAAATTAAAGTGCAGGAAACAGTGCAAATATAACACAAATTCCCTATCTGCATGCAAACATGCAGAACTTCATGGTTTTCCTTTTCCCTGACCATAGCATATTTCTGGACAAAAATTCACATCCTAGTCGTACTTGGGAGAAATGATTTTATCACCCATGGACTGCATGGAATGCTTCAAACTGAAATGGAGTAGGTATGTAAATAGAACACATTCCCCCCAACACACACATACAGTTCACTGTTCACAGGTGGATCCATAGACCAATACAGTGCGACAAACTTAAAGCCATTATTATTTTAAGGAAAACAGTAAAATACTCTTTGAATTTACTGTTTGCACTTCCTGTTCACTATTTTGCACTTGTTAGGGGTGATCAGGAGAAGGGACGCCAAGGCACTGGGATACAATCAGCCATTAGTGGTACACACTGCTAGTTGGAAGTCTCATAAATTTTGCATAGGTTCTTAGAGTGGAAATCCCTCTCAATACTATAATAATACAGTTTAAATTGGGGTCAGAAATGTATTGGGCAGCTTCTGTCTCCTACGCATTTGCTGCAGGCTTGGTAGTAGAGTGTTCCTCAAAGGGGATGATTTGGAACAGCTCCTTTGAATATGGACCCAGAACGTGCTGCTGTTTCTGTTCCACAGCCTGCTCTGGGACTGGTTTCAGTAACAGACTGACTTCATTTGGAGCCTGATGCTGGCTCCCATCAATTCCCATGCTGGATTGAGGGACTATCAGGGCACTATCCTATGTGACCAAGAAGTCATTCCCCACAGTTGGCTCTCTGCTGGATGCAGTGCCCAGCACATGGACAAACACCTCACAAAATGGGTGTGAGGTTGGTGAGTTGTCTAAGGTGTGGTTCTGGTTCCTGGTCTTCCAATATTCATTCTTCAGCCTCTTAATTTGCTCCCTGCACTGGTCCCATCTGGATAATTTGCAAGGCTGACAGCTTTTAAGATATCTGCTGTCATGTGTGGTCTTTCCTGGTACTTTTGCTTAAGTCCGAAGTTTTGCTGGTCTTGCACTAGAGATTCACCAAAACGTAGCTGTGCTCCTGTAACTATGAAGCAGCTCACTTTGGAAAAATCTAATTCTGGTCAGTGTCCATTGCAAACACACAAGGCTCTTTGATGGTGTGTTCCTAGCTTGATAGAAGACAATGGAAGTGTTAACACTGATACACTGAGCTGCTGCTCTATGCCAAGGAGGAGTGGTTTTCATTTTCAGTTGATTTGATTGGAGATTGTTGGGATAAAGAGGACAAATAAAGGAGGCTCATAGGATTTAATTGGGGATTGGTCCTGCTTTGAGCAGGGCATTGGACTATTTGATCTCCTGAGGTCCCTTCCAACCCTGATATTCTATGACTTCTATGAATTGTGGGGTAATTTTGGTGGACTCCCAAAACAGGAGTCAAGTGGGGCTGTGTCTACACTGCAAAGCAAAAGGCTTCAAAACCTAGTCATGTCTTGACATGACCTCAGACCCTCCAGCCTTGCATGGTCCTAGGATCCAACTTGGTCTGAGCCTGAGAGATTTGTGTGTAGATGGAATGGAGATTTGGGCTCAAGCACAGGCTAACATTGCAAAGTAGAGACACCCATAGTTACCTGGGCCATGACTTTTACCCTTTTAAAAATTTGTCACAACATTAGCTTTCTTTCACTTTTCTGGAACTTCCCCAGTGTTCTAAGACTTATTGAAAATTAATATTAATAGTCAAGAGAGCTCCTTGGCTCTTTTAAAACTCAAATACAATTTATCTGGAGCTGATGATTTTAAAATGTCTCACTTTAGTAGTTGCTGTTTATCATCCTCCTGAGTTCCTGTTGGCATTGAAATTATTTTACCATCATCATATGATATGACTGCATAATCTATTTTTTCCACAATACAAATCGGAAATATTTATTGAACAATTCTGTATTTTCTGCATTATTAACTGTTCTTTCATTTCTATCTAGTAATGGACCAATAACATTATTACAGTTCCTTTTGTTTCTGATATGCTTTAAAATGCCTTCTTATTGTCCTTAACTGTGCTACCCATAGATATCTCCTTGCCTCTTCCTGCGTCTTTTATTGATTTTTTATAATTTCTAGATGAAAAGTTAAATAAAAATATATACATTGTAAAGTTGTTGAAAAAATAACTATTTATGGTCTACAGGATATCCATAACCAGTTTTGTTTTTATAAAAGTCTTTCAATCGTTTCAGTTTTGGAAATGTTGAAGAACACATACAATATGATTCAGTAAAACTATTGAGCATACTTTAATAAAACATGCTTGTAGAATGGAATGATTTACAATTGTCTATCTAGTATATGACACTTACATTTTCATAGCTTCTGTTTACAGAAGATTTCATGAACCTACTATGCTCATACAAAATAAAGTAAGATATAATTTTACCACAAGTCTGACTATGGGAAAAAAAACAAACCTCTTCATTTATTATGCTATTTAATAACCATATAATAAAAATCTGTCAGGATGATAACATCTACAAATAAAAAAACCTAGGATATTCCCACACTTTAACTTGAGGCTCTTTTCTGGAATCCCTAAAATGCAATTTCATATAAAGAGATAGGTCATCTAAGCATTTTCATTAACTAAGTAGCATTACAACAAACTACCCAAGGAGATTGAGTATAATTGAATGCACTGGGTTTTTTTAATTTAGGCTGAGTGAGAGAATTTGGAAATGAAATCCAGAGGCTTTCAAGTTAGTTGTTTTTTTTACACTCTTGCTTCTACTCAGTTACCCAAGGGAAAACTTCTGAGACCAGTCTGAGGGTACATCCAACCTGCACATTCCCTACTGTGGCATGTAGGATACATAGATTGCATGCCACCCTAGCATGGGTATAAACAGTAGTGTAGAAAGTGAGGCACAACTTAGGGGAGTAAAGACATGCCAGAACCCTGTGTGTATATACCCTGCATGGCTGTCTTCATGCCCAAGACAAGCATCCCTGTCTACACGCTGAATACTTTAAAAATATTGTAGTGTCCTGCTGCCTTTCTGTTGCTGGTGTTTTTCCCTGGTGCAGGAAAAAAGTTACAGCAGTGGGACAAGGCCCTATCATAGGTGAGGCAGTGAAGAAAGACTCTGGAAGCTCCCAGGTGCTGGAGCCATTCCCTAAAGACTGTGGCAGCGGGGAAAAGTCTCTGGAGCCTTTTGTGACGGGTTGGATCACAGAAATCCCCTTGGGGCTGCAAATGGATGTGCCAAGGCTGCCTCCGCCTTCCCTGCCAGCTTGGGACTCCAGAACCCTGCCTGATTGTGCCAGACCTCCTTGCCAGCTACAAACACAGACCCAGGTCTGAACCATGTCCCACAAACTGCAGGCTTAACTGAAAACAGCTTAAGAAGTGTTCCTGTCTCTAACACTCAGATGCCCATCTCCCAATGAGGTCCAACCGCCCCGCCCTGTAAATGTTTTACTCATTAATTTACTCATAAACTCATTAATTGTTCACCCTCTATAACACTGATAGAGAGAGATGCACAACTGTTTGCCCACCACCTGGTATTAATACATACTTTGGGTTAACTAATAAGTACAAAGCAATTTTATTAAATACAAAAATTAGGATTCACGTGGTTCCAGGTTCCTTGCAGAAATGGGGCTCTAGATTGTAAGCTTTCCAGGGAAAGGGCTGTCTCTGTGTATGTATTTGTACCGCACCCAGCATGGTGAACAAATTCAGACTAGAAATAAGGGACACATTTTTAGAGTGATCCCAAGTTCTAGCTCTGGTATAAAGAAAGCTAAAATTTGAGAATATCCAAAATGAAAGTGGAGAACAGAGAGACAGTTAACTAGCACCCTGGAGGGTAATTAACCACTGGAACACCTTACCAAGGTTTGTTCTGGATTTTCCATCATCAGAGGCTGAAGTGAATCTATCAGGGAACAGACTGACCCATTTTTCACAAGAGATGAGTAGGAAGGAGGGAAGAGAAAGAACCCAACAGCTCAAGGTGGTTCTGCTCCCTTCTCCCCTGGCTTCTCCCCATCTTTGCAACACCAGGCCTGGGGCAGGGAGAAGGACTTCTGGAACTTCAGGAGGAGCAGCAATGCCCAGAGGGGCAAGGGGCAAATGTGAGGCTGGGGCTGGAAGGTACAGAATTAATTAATTAGACTGCTGGGGTTTGGGGGAGAAGCTGGAAGCTCCACAGCATCGAGAACTCCTGCAGCAGGGCCAGAATCATCTTATGTAATTCATTTGATAGAATCATAGAAATGTAGGGCTGGAAGAGATCTTGAGAAGTCATCAAGTCTAACCTGCTGTTAGAAAGTTTTCCCTAATATCTATCCTAAATCTCCCTGGCTGCAGGTTAAGCCCATTATTTCTTGTCCTACCTTCAGTGGACACTAAGAACAATTGATCACCAACCACTTTGTAAAAGCCCTTAAGATATTGGAAGACTGTTATCAGGTTGTCCCTCAGCCTTTTTTCCCCTCAAAATTAAACATGCCAATTTTTTAAAAACTTTTCCACATAGGTCATATTTTCTAATCCTTTTTTCATTTTTGTTGTGTTCCTCTGGACTCTTTTCAATTTGCCCAAAATTGAATCATAGAATCTCAGAGTTGGAAGGGACCTCAGGAGATCATCTAGTCCAACCCCCTGCTTGAGGCAGGACCAATCCTGTTTTTGCCCCATATCCCTACATGGCCCCCTCAGCGATTGAACTCACAACTATAGATTTAGCAGGCCAATGCTCAAACCACTGAACTATCCCTCCCCCCATATACTAGACACAGTACTCCTGCTAGGGCTTCATCAATGCCAAATAAAGCAGGAAAATTAGCTTCTGTGCCTTACATTCAGCACTCTTGTTAAAACACCCCCCTTTTTACAGCTGAATCACATTGATGATTCACATTGTTTGTTGTGCACCATAACCTCCAGATCCTTTTCAGCTGTGCTACCACGTAGACGCTATTCCCTACGTCTACTTATGTAAAATATTTGATTTTCCCTTCTCAAGTGAATAACTTTGCATGTCTTTATTGAATTTCATCTTGTTGAATTCAGATCAAGTCTCCAATTTGTCAAGGTCATCTTGAATTTTAAACCTGTTGATCAAAGTGCTTGCAACCCCTCCCAGCTTGGTGTCATCTGAAAATTTCATAAGCATACTCTCTATTATTCAAGTCATTAATGAACATACTGAATAGTACCAGACCCAGGACTGACTTCTGCAGGACTACACTAGATACATCCTCTCTTCACAGCAAACAATTGATAACTACTCTTTGAGTATGGGATTTCAATCAATTGTGCACCCACCTATAGTAATTTCATCTAGACCACATTTCCCTAAGGTGCTTATGAGAATGTCATACAGAGCTGTGTCAAAGTATACTTTACTCATATCAAAGTATATCACATCTACTACTTCCCCCTATTCACTAGGTCAGCAATTTTATCAAAGGAGGAAATTAAGTTGGTTTGATGTGATTTGTTCTTGACAAATTCATGCAGACTATTCCTTATAATTATATGATCCTCTAGATGCTTACAAATTGAGTGTTGAATGATTTGCTCAAGTGTTTTTCCAGGTATTTAAGTTAACTGGTATATAATTTCCTAGTTCCTCCTCCTTTTTAAAGATAGATACTATATTTCCCCTCTCCAGTCTTCTGGGCCTATCCCATCCTCCAGGAGTTCTCAAAGATAATTTTTAATAGGTCCAAGCTAGTTCCTTAAGTATCCTAGGATGAATTTCATTAGGCTCTGCTGGCTTGACTACATCTAACTTATCCAAATATTCTTTAAACTGTTAGTTCCCTATTTTGGCAAGTGTTCCTTCACCCTGGTTGTTAATATTAATTGTGTTGAGGATCTGGTTATGTAACAAGGTCTGCTGGCTGCCCAAATAAAGCTCTGAGAGACTTCAACTGAGCAGCACCTCTGTCTTTATTATTATCACAAAGCAGTGCCCACCACAAGTGCTAAGCTATATATAATCTTATCAGCTTACTTGGCTCCTTTTACAGTCACAGCAGCCCTCAACTGGAAGACTGACCTTACCCTGGCCATCCCCCCACCAGCTGGCTTCTTCCAGCCTTTATAGCCCTTAAGGCAGCAGGTGCAGCCAATCCACAGGCCAGGCATCAGGCTCTCCTCAGCCCCAATCTATCTCCCCTGATTGGGGCTGGCTGAGCAGGGGCTGATTAGGTGCCTCTGCAGCAGCACCCTACTACAGGTTACCATTAACTTTTTAATGAAGACTGCAGCAAAATAAGCATTAAGCACCTCGACTTTCCTGATGTCATCAGTTAGTGGCTCTCCTTTCCCAATAAGTAGAGGACTTACACTTTCCTTCATCTTTCTCCTATTCCTAATGTAGGAACCTCTTCTTTTTGCCTTTTATCTCCCGTGCTAGGTGTAATTCCTTTTGTTCCTTAGTCTTTCTGCTTTTGTCTCTACATACTTATGCTGTTCTTTTGTGCTTCTCCTTATCAACTACATCTCCACTTTTTGTAGGATTCCATTTTTATTTTTAGGTCATAAAAGAGCTCTTGATGGAGCCATATTGACCTTTTCATATTGTTTCTATCTTTCCTTTGAATCAGAATAGTTTGCAGTTGTGCCTTTTATATTGTCTCCTTGAGGAATTGCCAGATCTCCCAGACTCCTTGTTCCCTTAGGCTTGGTCCCCACTACGGCTTACCATCGACCTTAGTGTCGTTAAGTCAAAATAAAACTGTACCCGTCCTCACACGGATGCCATTTGCATCGATTTAAAGGGCCCTCAAAATCGATTTCTGTACTCCTCCCTAATGAGAGGAGTAGCGCTGAAATTGACCTCTCTGGGTTGATTGTGGAGTAGTGAGGATGCATGGGGATGTTATTGGCCTCCAGCGGCTGTCCCACAATGCTCCATTCTGACCACTCTGGACAGCCTCACTGCTCCACTGTGACCGCTCTGGACAGCGCTCTCAACTCACTGCTCTGGCCAGGTAGACAGGAAAAGCCCTGGGAACATTTGAATTTCATTTCCTGTTTGGCCAGCGTGGCAAGCTCACCTGCACAGGTCAGTTGCCATGCAGAGCTCAGCAGCACAAGCCACCATGCAGAGCTCGGCAGCACTGGAGACCAACCAGAGGAAAAGAGCTCCAGCATGGTCCACGTATGAGGTGTTGGATCTGATCGCTATCTGGGGAGAAGAATCCATGATGTTGGAACTCAGTAACAACAAACGGAATGCCAACACATTTGCCAGAGTCTCCAAGACCATGCTGGAAAGGGGCCACAACAGGGACGCCCAACAGTGCCGCGTGAAAATTAAGGAGTTGAGGCAATCGTTCCAGAAAACAAAAGAGGCAAATGTACGCTCGGGGGGCCCGCCGCGGACATGCCAGTTCTACAGTGAACTGAATCAGATAATGGGGGTGCCCCCACCACCATCACACCGGTGTCCATGGACTCCACTGATTGGATAATCGTCAGGCATGAGGAGGATTCAGATTACGACGAAGGTGATGAGGATGGAAATATCACGGAGCAGCAGGAGGCAAGCCAAGAAACCCTGTTAGCAGACAGCCAGGAGCTGTTTATCACCCTAGAGCCAGTACCCTCCCAACCCTCACAAGGTGGTACCCCAGCCGGTGAAGGAACCTCTGGTGAGTGTGCCTTTAGGGATAAGATGAGTCATGATTTTAAAAGGAAGCATTTATTAATGATTAACTTGCCCTAAGGACTTGGCATGCATTCACTGCTGGTCCAGCTACTGGAACAGTCTGTTAATGTATTCGGGGATGGAGCGGAAATCCATCTATGAACATTCCCATGAAACTTTCTAGCAGGTAGTGATGAACCTTTCGCAAGAGGTTTCTGGGGAGAGCTGCCTTATTTAGTCCTCCGTGATAGGACACCATTCCACGCCATGAAATTACTAAATAGTCTGGTATCATTGCGTAACACAGCATTGCAGCATATGGATCAGGATTTTGCAGAGACTCCAGCAACATCCGTTCTCTATCTCTCTGAGAAATTCTCAGCAGAGTGATGTCATTCACGGTTGCCTGTTTGAGATTATGGGACTGTAAGTAGGGGGACAGATGTTCCCACTGGGCTGCTCACACGAGGTGGCTGTAAAGTAATCTTCCCCCACCCGTAGCCCAAGCAGCGTGTGTGTGTTTGCCGCTCGCGGCTCTTTCTGAAGCAGCCCCAATGCCCCCCCCCCCCCAGCCAGCCTGTAGCCCAAGCAGCGTGTGTGTGCTTGCTGCTTGCGGTTCACTGGGACCCCTGCGGTGGGGGGAGGAGGGAACCATGTGGTGGGGGGGGAGGGGGAGGGGTTAATATAGAAAAGTGGAGCGCTGCTGTAAAGAATATGGCTTACCATGGCCGGCTTCATGGTGATTTCAGTAGCCGTGTTGATGCGGTCTCGTGTGTGTGAGATGCTTGTGTGAATGCTTGTGTGAACATGAAAGCCATCCACTCAATTTTGGTGCGGAATGTGACGTTGAACAGAATGCATATCAGCTCTGTGAATACTGTGTTTCACCGTTAAATACTACTCCCATTGTGCTGCAGAATGTATCTGTCTTATAACCTTGTTCCTTTTTTTGCCCACAGCAGCTGCACATTTATTTCTACATCCCCCTTCATGCCCCTCATGCTGTCTATCACAAATAAGGAAGTGTAAGAAGAAGACAATGAGTATCATCAACTCATGAGGAGTTTCATAAACCTTTCGATAAGGTCTTGGACATAGGCTCCAGGCAGGCAGCACTCCTCTTTGGATGTCATGTCAGGTCTGCAGATGGATGCCTCCATTTCCCTCAAAATGGAGTCCCCAACCACCAGCACCTCATGTCTCCTCCTTTTAGGTTCAGTGGCAGTGAGCCTTCCAGCCTTGAGGGCAAATGGCTCCTCCTCCTCAGCCATTGGAATTTGCTCCTCTCCTCCTGTTGTCAGTACAGTATATTGGTTCTTGATCTCAATGGACTGTGTGTGTGTGTGAGTACAGATGGAGCAATGACTACTGACCAAGGTAGCCAGCAGCCGGTCTCCTCCTTGAAGAGCAGCCAGTTCTCTTATCTCCCCTGGTGCTGCTGGAGTTGTCTGTAGTCAGCTAGCATCCTCCATCCCAGATGTCACCCCATGTATCTGATGGACGAAGTACTCATGCTTCCAATATGCTATGCAGATAAGTCATCTCCTCCTGAAGCTGTCTGCTTCCTGAAGGAGTCCAGACACCTGCCACACCTGTTTGGCTTTTGTTGGTGGGGATATGCAGGCTACATTATAATTTAAATCAAGATCAGAACCTGAGTGGAAGCCTCCAGGGTCAGGGTGCCAATCTGCTGGGGTCTTCACAAGTGCTGGAAGAGGAAGAACTAGCAGTGGTGTTGACAACATGGCTTTTACTTCCCACGGTGTGATCTTCCTTATAGAGTACCTGCAAGGTAAGGCAACAAAACAAAAACACACATAGCTCTGACTCCCTCTGCTGACAAACTCAGCTGGCTAACTTTCTTAATCTCCCAGCAGTCTTTGTCTCATTTGGGAGGGTTGGCAACACTGTTTAACTGGCACACACAGAGGGGACAGCCAGGGAGAGTTTAAATATCAAAAGATGGACCAAAACTGCCATTAAAAAAAATCATAATTTTGGGGCCAATTTCATAATTTTCTGGGATCTGACTCAATTTTTAAAATTTTGGAGTTGGCAATCATGGTATTCATGCATACCTTTACTTACAGGAATAAGTGTTTGCAAGACCAAAGTCTTGGTCATTTTTTTAATTTTTTTTTTTTAGTTACAATGAGTTGCTGACATAAAGGACTGTACTGGGTAAACTGTGTCTGACTCTAGAAGTTACATTAATTGTCTCTTATAAGGTTCCTCTCCTGAGATTTTGTTTTTCACAGAATAGCATACTGAATTCCAAAATGTTTTCCATTCAGTGTGGAATGACAGAACCACAACACTGAACACATTTTCTGATATTTATTTTCTTGCTGATCTTGTTCTTTTTAGAATCATTTTACATACAAACAACTGGCAATTTATTCCTTAAATGATTTCCACATTTGATGGAAACACAGCCTCAATCTGAAAAAAAAAGTAAACTTTTTTTTTTCATAAAATCAAAACCAGAGTAACATACTTTTGGAAAAATACAAGAGGGAACCAAAGACGGCACAGCAAAAAACAGTTGTTTGTTGGCATATATTTTGTTAAAACAATGAAATCTGAATATTGCCTGTCCTGATCCTCAGGGGAACCTTAAATCCACAGAATGATCCTAATTGAATTTTCTATGCCTAAATGGAGTCTGCCCTGATGTGAACTTGCTTTGAGGATGATGACAGGATGGAACGTCTTAGAGTGTCAGTTCTATGAGACCGTGGGTACTCCTTCTATTATCTAAACAAATAACCCTGGACAAATCAAATTACAATTAATCCCACCTTGTGGTTTAAAGCTCTCTCCTTTCCTTAAAAATGTCTCAATAATCAAATAAAATTGGTTCAATATTTAGTTCTTAAAATTTTCCTCTGTATTACAAAAACAAATCAACCCTGTCTGTTTTTCTATTAAAAATATATATACATTTAGGAAGATCACTTGATGTATGTTTCAGACAAATTGCATCTGCTCTGCAGCACAAAGCTTGGAATCCCTCAGCAGCACTCATACTTGAATTTATGTTAAAATGAGTCAGTAAAATGAGATTAATTGTTCTCTGACTATTTGCCCTTTTTTCTTTCTTTCATCACCAAAAAGGACTCTATATTGAAACATTCTGTGACGCAAATTTAAGAATCTCTTCCCACAATGAGCACGAGACATGTTCACTACTGCAGTCATACAGGATTAGATCCTTATGATGCTCATAGTGCAAACTCATTTGAAGGAGATATCTATATGAAAAACAATTATTTAAATTTATGGGGAAACTGTTTGCAAGACTTAATGAGTTTAATGAGTTTAATTACATTGGTACATAATCTGAGGGTTTTCAGCCAGTGACTATTTTCCCCGCCTGCCAAAAAAGTTTTATTTTTCTATTTATTTTCAGTCTTAGGGTTGTTCTCTCTCAAAAATATTCTAAATTAATTTCTTCTTATTTTGAAAATTATAGATTAATACATGATTATTCAAATACATACTTTCAATTAACCCAGGCTTCTGCATCTATTTATTCTTTATTAGACCTTGTCCTAACAGATAAAGAGGAACTGATCACAGAACTAAAAATTAATGATAGTTTAGGTACAAGTGACCATAACTTTATCATATTTATAATGTGCAAGAAGAATGAATTCTTCCATATATTTATATACCCACCTATATATATATATATATATATATATATATATATATATATATATATATATATAATATATAATATATAATATATAATATATATTTCTGATTAAATTCATACATATATGAATTTAATCAGAAAAATGTGAATTATAATTGAGAATCACTTCAGAACACCATAGGAGATACCCAAGAAACCACAATCTAAGAAGAAGACCATTCTGGTTAAAAATCTTATTTGGATTACAGGGAAATAAAGGCAACTATAAAAATAAAATAAAGTAAATATATAAAAAATAAAAGAAAGGGGATATAGATACTGATAAATATAAAATCAGAAGTTAGGAACTTTAGAAAATTATAAGGGAAGCCAAGGGAGAGCAGGAGAAATCTCTGACCAGCAGAGTAAAGGACAACAAAAAAGAGATTTAAAAATATATATTAGGAAGAAAAAGAATCCTGATATTGTATCAGCAAAACCAGATGGAAATGGTAGAATTATCAATAAGAATGCAGAAAAGGCAGAAAAGGCAGAAGTGTTTTATAAACATGTATATTCTAAATTTTGGGGAAAAACAAATGACAGTCTCATTATATACTGGTAATAATATTATTTGAATTCCATTAGTATCTCTGAAGGAAGTTAAACAAATGCTAATAAAGTCAGACATTTTTAAATCAGTAACCACAGATAACTTGCATGTAGGAAGTTTAAAAAAGCCAGTTGAGGAGCTTGCTGAACCATTAATGTTAATTTTCAAAAGTCTTGGAGCACTAGGAACGTTCCAGAGGAATGAAGAAAAACTAGTGTTGTGCCAATTCGTTAAAAGGGCAAACAGGATGATGTTCTAGGTCTGTCAGACTAATATCGATCCTGGGCAAAATTGGCTGATATGGAACAGGGGAATATGCAATAGGAGTAGAGAGGTTATTTTACCTCTGTATTTGGCACTGGTGTGACTGCTGTTGGAATCCTGTGTCCAGTTCTGGTGCCCATAATTGACAAAGGGAGTTAATACATTGGCGAGGGTTGAGAGAAGAGGAATGAGAATGATTAAATGATTAGAAAATACACTTTATAGTGATACACTCAGGGAGCTCAATCTTTTAGTTTAACAAGGAGAAGATTGAGAGGTGACTTGATTACAGTCTGCATGGGGAGAACCTGAATGGGGAACAAATATTTAACTATGGGCTCTAGCCAGAAAGGTATAACATGATCCAGTGGCTGGAAGCTTGAACCTTGATTAATTCAGACTGTAAATGAGGCACCCATTTTTAACCTTAAGTGTAAAAATATCTTTCTAAAAGATATGCTGTAGGAATTATTTTCGGAAAGTTCTATGACCTGTGTCACACAGGAGGTCAGATGAGATGATCATAATGGTCCCTTCTGGCCTTGGAAGCTATGAATGTATATCTGCAATGCATCTAACATTTTTCAGAATTATCGGGTCTGTTGTATAAATATGTCATTTTGGCTCCAATCCGGCAGACACATTCTTAATTTTTCACAAATGAATAATCCCATTGAAGTCAATGTGCCATCAGAGGGGGTTTTATTTCTATATTTTTATATTGAAGAAGGTCCTCTCAGGGTATTTGGAATGGGCCATTTCTGCTTCGGTACAGAAATAAAAGCCACTCTGGCCACACACAGCTCATTGTCACCTACCACCCCACACTCAAACCTATACGGGGTATCGTCAAACAACTACAAACCATACTCGATGGGGACCTACAGACTTATCTACACAGGTATCATGATCAAAACCCCACCACAATGCACCGTTTAAGATCAATCTATACTATGCCTGTGGTGTACCTCATCCAGTACACTAAATGCCCACTAGCAACTATGTGGGTGAAACCCAGGGGTGAAAGTAAATGGACCTCTTACCAGTATGGGGCTGCTCTGACACCCCTCTCCCTCAGAAGGGGTGGGGTCTTGGATGGGAGGGGTGGGGCTAGAGTTAGCATCCCCCAGACAGCCCATCTGCTCTGTCTGGCTCATGCCACGTGGAGATCCAGCCACTGCTGCCGCAACAACAGCAGAGGTGGCCAGAGACCCAGGTCCTTTTAAATCATGGCCCCTGGGCAGATACTTCTTTTGCCTCCCTGCCCCCATCAGTGGCTGAGGGGGGAGGGCGTAAAATGGGCAACGACATTAAAGCACTGCTGCAGCACTTTAAGCAGGGTCCTTTGCTGTGGCAGCACTTTAATTTCGCTGCCCCTTTTGTGCCCTCTCATCTGCAGCCCTGCTGGGTTGTCTCTGCCCCTTTTGTGCCCCCATTGGCAGCCCTGCTGGTAGGGAAAGCAACATTAAAGCAGTACGGATCAGTACAGGTGGCTACTTTTTACGGGTACGCTGTACCGGCCTGTACCACCTTACTTTCACGGCTGGTGAAACCAGACGATCACTACACTTACAAATGAATTCACACAGAAAAATAATAAATGACAGAACCACCACATCCCTGAGGCCAAAGAGTTTTCACAAAGCGATCACTCTATCCCTGACTTACCAGTCCTCATCCTCAAAGAAAACGTGCACAACACTTTCAAAAGATGAGCCTGGGAGCTTAGATTCATAAGTTTGTTAGAGTTAAAAAAAAAACATGGACTGAATAGAGGCACTGGATTTATGGTTTATTACAACACTCTATAACCCACTAACATCTTCCCCCAACTGCTTACCCTTCCCCCTTTCCTCTCTGTGATTGGAAGGATATTAATGGACCACTTCACCTTGAATGGTCCCTTGAAATATGCGTTAACTACTTATGTTAAACAATTTGTTCCATCCTGTATTTAGCTGTAATGCTCTAAGTTTCCTAGATCTGAACAAAAGCTCTGTGTAAGCTCAAAAGCTTGTCTCTCTCACCACCAGAAATTGGTCCAACAAAATATATTTCCTCACCCACCTTGACTAGATTCAATAGAAAAAACTACTTATGATGCAGTTATGAAGGATCAGATTTTCAAAAGAGCTCAGCAACCTATTGCTTTTAACTCTGTCAATAATGATCATCAGAAGGCGACTGTATGTTGCTCTTTAGACTTTTAGGCCAGATCTTCAAAGGGACCCATCACTCAGCAGCTTCCATTGAGAGGTCCCTAAACGTCTCTACAACAACATAGCTTCTTATTTTCAGATTTCTTAGTTTCTGCTGATATAGTTTTCAGTTACTAGTGTGAAAGAGATATGGCTGAAAGAGCTTCCTTTCTTCTCAGGATTCGTAATTTGGCAAACACATCTCATTGAAAGATGATTGAGGGAAAGTGCAGAAAGGAAGACTGTAAAATTGTTACCAATTTAACAAACCTCAGTGTTACTGTCCGTCTTTTACTTAGAAAAAGTCCAACACTGAGCTGGAAAAGTTTGCCAGAGTCCTGATTTTTCCCCCCCATGATGAGAGAAGCCCCGCACGTGAGCAACTCCTTTACTCCAATCCTGAGGCCAAGTGTGTGAGGGGGTGCATAAACTCCTCACTGGTGACAAAGTGGTTAAAGAACTCCTGTGGACAAGGCTGGACCTACTCATCTGGCCCTGTCAATCATGTCAAGGGTAGAATAAGGGTTTAAAAGCAAGAATTAGAGAGGTAGCTGTGTTAGTCTGGAATAGCAGAGGTAACAAAGAGTCCTGTGGCACCTTAAAGACTAACTATAAAGTTTTTAAAAGTTTATAAAGGTTTAAAGGCAGGTGCTGGACAGCTCTGAGAGATTACAGATGGTAGTTCTGCTGCTCCCAAAGAAGACTCCTGGAAGCCTTCAGTGGAATTGCCCTCAGGAAGGCCCCCCTGTGCCTACAAGAAGACAACAACCCTGGTATACTGGCTGGGTAAAATTGGCTTGCCTTAGGGCTTGCTGAACCTATTAGATGATTGGTCCTCTAGCCCTTTCGGGGTTATGGAATCTGAGACCATACAAAAAAGGCTAGGGGATTGGGAGCCAAAACCCCTAACTCCTTCAACACAAACAAGCTATTGAACTCAATTTGTACCACAGAAACCCCTATACTTAGGCAGCTAGGGTACCCTGAGGATTTTTCTTGTTTGTGCATGAGGAGGTGCCCATCAGCAGCCTGAGAATTGTTTGGGGAACATAGGACATAAACTGGAAGTTGAGTCCCAGAGATGTTGAACCTTGATCCCTACTATCACAAACAACCCCATGATACAATTTCCCATGGAAAGCTTAGGTTTTATGAAACTGTGTTTTTTTAAAGCAAAAACAAACTATTTTTTTTAAAGTCTAACAGAAAATAGGCAGTAATGCTTGGCAGCCACTGAACACAAAGCAGATCTTTCTAGTAGATTTACACGATTAACAAACAGAGATAACTCAATAGGCAGCATCTTCTTCTATACTGGACATGGTAGGGTTAGAAAGACCTTGGAAGTGCGAGAGTAGGAAATTCAGACTATTCAGATGTACATAAGACTTGACAACTAAAAGAAATAGTATAGATGTCTCCAATAGATATTCCCTTCTTGCAACAAAACTAATTTAGTTATACATGTTGGAATCAAAGACAAATAAGAAAGTACCTCAGTTAAAATATCTGTTAAATAAGCTTGATCTTTGAAACAATGAATTATCAAAAAGCCTCATTTGGATTTCTTTGTATTATACTCTTGGCTGTGTATGGGCAGTTTATCACTTCCCTTATGGTTTATTTTCTATCCATTCCACAGCTGGTAGTAAGATGTCTGAATGAATTATATGAGTTAAGAAGACTTTTTAAAAGAGTGAAATCAATGTGTTATCTGTATTGGAATGGTGGAAAGATAAGAGAAAATGAGAGGGAAAAAATAAAAACAATTTCATACAAATGCACCAGGCTTCCAAATAAAACTATGAAGTGTGATTGCACAGACCTATTTGGCATATTGTCTGTTTATGCAGTAAATTTATACCTGTAAAATATTTATTAATTTAACTGTAGTCTTGGGTATATGATTAGTCTCAGATCATACTTATTCAGTTCATAGAGGGATTTATTTGAAATATCTGATAACCATATTTTATAGTTTAGGTAATTGTTTTTCCTATATATAAGATAGTTTTTCTTGTATCTGGTTATTTCAGTCAGAAATCTCTGTAGTTTTGAAACTCAGCAATAAACTCTTCATCTGGATGACATAACTTGGCAATCAGCAAATTAGAACAGTGTGTAACTTCTAATGAAAAAAAATTAAATATTCTGCTCATAACTCTGCTGCAGAGGTTTTGCTGAATATATAACCTTTATGTGAACTTATCTCATTAATCACCGGGAAAAAATGTAGCTACTTCACATATGGAATGGAGGACAAAACAGACCGAGTCATTTACCACTACATAGCACTCACTCGCCAAAGAAGAATGATAGTTTCTTAGGGGAAAGTTGACAAGGTGCAGGTTAAATACCTGTGTTGTTAATTCTGAAGAGTTCATGCAAATGATATATATATATATTTCAAGTGAAATGAGAAAGAGGACACCTTATTTAGAAGCTGTAAATCAGGCCTGTACACTCACTTGAATTCTCTTTTCTATAAGGATTTTTTTTGTAAACGTCATGGCAATTCCATACTGGAAACCCAAGGCATTTATTTACATATCCACTCAACATTTGCTTTTAACTTTAAACAAACGTGAACTTGATTATTTAGCTCAAGCAATAGGTCTTGTTTTGATTTCATATTTACTGTCCCCCTTCCTCTGCCCCAGCTTCTGCAGCTACCACCAATCGCTACTTTCTTGACTTGTTCTTTCCTATGTTCCTGTTCATTAAACAATAATTCACTGCTATCTATAGGGTTTCACTACATGAAGTAATCCTGAATAAAGCAATACCTTGTCAGGTTCTAAAATTGACCCCATGCTACTGAAACACTCTCTTTATAAACCCTCCCCCGAAGGGCAAACACAGCACATTGCTACACTGAAATGTTGCTATTTCCTTCCACCTAAAAATACAGAAGTCCTGGCATTCTTCTAACATATCAAGTCCCTGATTCAGTCCACTGAGACTAGGGTGACCAGGCAGCAAATATGAAAAATTGGGACGGGGGTGGGTAATAATAGGAGTCTATATAAGAAAAAGACCCAACAATCGGGACTGTCCCTATAAAATCGGGACATCTGGTCACCCTAACTGAGACATGCACTGGGATTACATTGCCATGCTGCTGGTGATATGGAAATCTGATAAATTCTCATTCAGAGCTTCTAATGGCAAGAGGTGTAGTACTCTTATCAATATCATTTAGTAGCACAGAGAATAGGACTGTCACCTTTTGGTTTTTTTTTAATGTTTCCTGAGGTACCTTTTAGGAAGTAGCTACCAAGTTTGTGAAGACAGTAATGAAATTAGGGGTCACCAAATGAAATTAATGGGCAGCAGGTTTAAAACAAATAAAAGGAAGTTCTTCACACAGCTCTTAGTCAACCTGTGGAACTTCCTGCCTGAGGAGGTTGTGAAAGCAGGGAATATAACAGGGTTTAAAAGAGAACTGGATAAATTCATGGAGGTTAAGTCCATTAATGGCTATTATCCAGGATGAGTAAGGGATGATATCCCTAGCCTTTGTTTCTTAGAGGTGGGTGATGGATGGCAGCAGAGAGATCACTTGATCATTACCTGTAGGTTCACTCACTCCGGATCACCTGACATTGGCCACTGTCGGTAGACAGGATACTGCACTGGCTGGACCTTTGGTCTGACCCATTCTTATGTTCTTATGTTCTGGATGCACAAAAGGAGTTAGGTGCCTAAATCCTTTTTTTTAGACACCTAATTCCCACTTTTGGGACTATTGCAATGCACAGAACTGCTGCTGAACCCTGGAGGCACCTAAAATTGCTCATTGCCTTAATTTTTACATTTTAAAAGTTCCCTATATGCCTATGTTTCTGCTTTTGTGCATGAACACTGCTGCCTCCCTCTAAGTGCCCAAAGGTCTATTTCCCACCTAAGCCCCAGAGCAATTCACAAACCAGGGAAAGACAGGTATTTGGCTACCTAAAATGGATGCAGGGCCTGATTTATTAGGCACCCTTTATTAGGCATCCCTATCTGGGGGATAGGGAGCAGAGAACCCCTTCTCACTGTTTCTCTCTCTGGCCCAACAAATCTAAGTATCACTGGGCCAGAGAGATGGAAAAACAGCAAGAATGACTCTGGAGTCTGGTGGTTAGGGCACCCACATGGCAAATTTAGTGTCCAGTCCTCTGTTTCAATCACTCTTTCATTAGTTATCTACTGTGGAACAGTTTCAACCCAGATGGATCGAGGAAACCACTCATCAGACTATTCCATAGCTCAGTGGTCACAGCAGTCTGTTGAGAGGCTAATCCTTCTGAAAGAGTTCAAATCCTTCTGGCAGAGAGAGGGTGTATTGAAACTTGGTTTCCCACACCCCAGGTGAGCGCTCTACCTACTGGACTAAAAGTTATGGTGGAACAATCTCCTCTGGTGACCAGACTTCAAATGGGATCCAATCCAGTAAGTGCCCTCTGAGCATGCCCATTGTCTTAGGCCCCACAGGCAAATGCTTATTTTCTCTGGTTCATGTATCATGCTGGGGCTTAGGCAGAAGATAGGTGTCTGGATGTCTTTGGATACGACTATACTACCCGCCTGTACTCCACCTCAGCAGGAGGAGTAAGCGGAGTCAACGGGGGAGTTGCTGCCGTCGACTTGCTGCCATGAGAATGGTTAGGTAAGTCGAACTAAGATACTTTGACTTCAGCTACACAAATAGCATAGCTGAAGTTGCATATTGCAGTTCGACACCCCTTGCCCTTCCAGTGTAGCCCAGCCCTTAGAGAGAGGTGGTTTGGCAGGAGTTTTGTGAATTGAAGTGGAGCCTAAAACTGGGATTTAGGTGACTGAGTATCTTTGTGAATCTGCACAAAAAAAGTTATGAGAAAATCTAGTAAAAGGAATCAGTGATAAGAACTATTTATGTAATTGATAAATGTGTCACGATTGGAATCTCTTATACTTTGAGGCACTGCCACAGATACACCACAGATTGAACCTCCCTGAAACAGCAAAGACCTGCTGCACTCAGAGTTATCCATTCTAGAGATGTGGCTATAGTAAGTAACCCCTTGGTCCTTCCAGCAGGGAAGGGTTAGCGTGGATATCCACTAGTAGTTCCATATGAGCCCTGCCAATGGAGGCTGTAGAAGAACTTGCTGAATCAGCATATCCCCTGGCTGCCTTGGCCATGACCCCTCATTTGTCAATGCCACTTAGCTTGTTGGTTTCTCTGACTCGTTGTGGCCTTTATGCCATGGGAGACCTTGAGTCACAGCAACCCCTTCCCAGAAGCCTTGAGCCAAGACTGAGCCAGTATAGATCCTGAATAAATCTAAACATGCATATTTATAGATTTTTAAACATCAAATACAAAACTATTTATCATCCTCTCTCCTTATGCTATATGCTTGTGAAAAAATATATGGAATAAGAAAAATGTCTGATATAATCAGTAGTTAACATAAATTAAGTATTATCAAGTATTGTAGATCAAGGGGAATGAAATATCCCTTCTTCCGTAATTAGTACTGCACAGAAAAAAAGAAGCAAAAGAAAAAAAAGATGTTTTTAAAGTCTCTAAACAATCTGGGCACAGGCAACATCAAAAGTCACTCTGGAGAGAGAGGTAAACTATTAAGGCTACATTTCAGAAGATATGGCCATTTTTTCAAAGACCACCAAATATTTCAAAACATGTCACTAAATATCTTTCAGAAATGGTGCCAAGTGCATATACTATATGCATATGTCTGAAATGTCAGAATCACTGTACATAAACAACTGTTGGCTTTTACAGGCTTCTAGTCATTCCAGCTGTGCTGTGGATTCAGAAAGGCAATTTAGGTAGACATGATGGAGTAATTTGTTAATATGTTCCTCTAGTTTTATGCTGGTTTAACCCCACTGCACTCAATAGAATTACACTGGTGTATGTAATTCAGGGGTAAATCATGCCTGAGGACTTCTCTATCCCATTGTCAGTACTCTGAACCATTCAGAAATTGTTTGATGAGCTGTTTAATGCAGTAACTCCCTGAAACTAATTTAAAACAGACCAAGGGTGGAAAGCTTTCAATACTCACAGAATTGTAAAGTATGTGTTCACTACGAAGATAAAATTCAGAGATAAAATTCTACACCTGGTGAAGCATTCTGTAATATTCTGTGGTATTCTGCTTGCAAAAAATCTTTGGCAGGAGATACTTTTACCTCTTTGGAAGCAATATATGGATAATCTTTCAAAAGATTACCCTCAACCACTGGCAGGTTACAAAAAACACTTGCATGAGATGACCATTGATTTTTCCCTT
This sequence comes from Sternotherus odoratus, assembly GCA_032164245.1. Classification (NCBI taxonomy): domain Eukaryota; kingdom Metazoa; phylum Chordata; order Testudines; family Kinosternidae; genus Sternotherus; species Sternotherus odoratus. The sequence continues at coordinate 125,645,354 of JAVMKO010000002.1, read as the reverse complement.
AGTGATCTTGAGATGGAAAAATTAATTAGCAAGAAGTGGGATTTGGCTACTTTGTAACTCCTGCCCAGTCAGCTTTGAAAATATCTACTAGATGAAGTTGTTAATTAGGCAAAAGATAGGGAAAGTATTGAATGAATATGTACGAACGTGTTTCTTGTAAGAAATATTTCAATCTTTATATGAAATGCAGCTTATAAAGCAGCGGTTGGCAACCTTTCAGAAGTGGTGTGCCGAGTCTTCATTTATTCACTCTAATTTAAGGTTTTGTGTGCCAGTAATACATTTTAACATTTTTAGACAGTCTCTTTCTATAAGTCTATTTTATATAACTAAACTATTGTTGTATGTAAAGTAAATAAGGTTTTTAAAATGTTTAAGAAGCTTCATTTAAAATTAAATTAAAATTCAGAGTCCCCCAGACTGGTGGCCAGAACCAGGGCAGTTAGAGTGTCACTGAAAATCAGCTCGCGTGCCACCTTCGGCACACGTGCCATAGGTTGCCTACCCCTGTTATAAAGTGTTATTTCAACATTTAAAGTCTCTTTGCTAGCACAGAGTTATAAAAAGCCTAAGGGGCAAATGAAAAAAGTATCATAATTTCGGAATTAGCATAGTCCAAAATGTGCAAACCTCTGACTATTCCATGTTTCCCATATCAGAGGATAATATTACTGGAGTGGATGGAGAACTTGCAAATTGTGGCATTTTCTGTAGAGTATGGCTGATAAGAGAGTCAGGACAAATATTTTATATGGTTTGTAGAATTAGTACTGGATTCTACATTTGTATAATTTAATTCTGATGAATAGTTTGAATTTGAAAGTGAATTAAGTAGTGGAAAAAATGCAGAGAAATATCCCTTCCTTTATGACTACTACTGTTGTAAATTATCAACGAGTAAGTAAAGTAAAAAAATAAAACTTATGTGCAGATTATACCTGGCCCATGACTGACATGGCTACTGTATACAAAAGATCTTTCTGACAGTTAACTCCAGAGGTCAAAGTTCATGGAACATAATAATGAAAGAATTCACAAGTTTATTTAGGGCCTGATTCTCCCATTTACTTACAGCCCGTAGGAAGGGTCAGTGCTACAGTCACTGTGCCAGGGCATACACCAGAAGCCATTCTGCCCTGAGGTGGGAGACTGTCTCCCACAGCTACCAGGTACATGGAGGCTGAATGTCACTTGTGTGGGGAGCAAGTTACTCTGACCTGTGTGTGTGTGCACAGGAGTATGTGAAAACATGGGTTCTTTTGGGTGCTGGGAGGCAGCTGCTTTTGTGTTCTTTGGAATGCAGGACTACAATTCTGCTTGGCCTTCATATAGCCTCAGAAGTTGGGCAAAGGCTCTTACTTACCACTGCATACTCATGTAGGGGACCAGGATGAATATGGTATTTTGTTTGGACAGAAAAAATATACTAAATTTGCTCTTTAGACAAAGTCCATCTATTTCCCTAGACCCTCTATCACTTCATTGCTCTCTAACCATCTGTTTTTCTCATCTGACCCTCAGGAAAGCTCTGGTATCCACATCAACCCAACAGCAGAATTCCAAGGAAATCCCCTTGGTAGATCCTGGACCCACTGAAGTCAATGGCAAAACTCCACTGGCTTCAATAGGGCCAGAATTTCACCCTACCTATTTCGGTCAGAATTTGGCCCAAGTTTACATGTGAGTTGCCCGGTGGCTCTTTTAAAAACCTTTCTGTTAAAGGTATAGTGTACAGTGTTGAACAAGGACAATGGGCAGTGTAGTGGGGCAGGTCCCGCACTCCTGGAAAACAAAGGTTAAAAGCAGCCATGAAGAGGGTTGCAGTTGTGAAAGGCTAGGCTGATGGGGAAGCAGCCACAGGGGGGCTATGCCCCAATCAGGCCACAGCTGGCCCTATAAAAGGGACGTGGGCCAGGAGCTGGAGGAGTCTCAGTTTAGGCATGGAGTGGGAAGGGCTAGCTGCCTGAGAGGAAGCCTACCTGAACTGGACCAGTGCTTGGAAATAGGTCAAGGGAGAAGGGGAGCTCCAGCCTGGTAAAACCCCAAGCTGCAGGCCTTGTTGTAGGCCTACAGAGGTACTGGGGCTACAGGGGTGCAGCCTGGGAATAGGCAGAGGCAGCTGGTCCTAACCCCTTGCCAATGATGAGTGACCATTACAGACTGCAGTCTTCCCCAGTAAGTGGGGCCTAGATAATGACTGGCAGTAGCCACTGAGGCAAGGTAGGGGTAGAGGGTTCGGGTTCCCCTGGGACGGGAAACTCAGAGTAAGAGGGTACTACGAGAGGCAGAGCCCTGAGGTAAAGGGGCACTAGGGTCTGGGAGGGACGCAGGTCCTGAGACAGGTGAGATACCTGTCAGCAGAGGGCACTCCAAAGGCTGGAGAGAGCTTATTCCCAAGGTGACTAGCAGGAGGCGCCACACTGGTGAGTCTCACTTTGCTACATCAGAGACAGCAGCAAAGGCTGGGTACATGACTTGGTGACCAGGAAAAATTTCAGTTCACATCTGTTTTTTAGTATAACTGAGTTATTTTCATCATGTGATGATGTAGTACAAACTACAAAATTAATGACTAATTCTACATCCCTTACTCTGTTGAACAATAGCTTGTTCACACAATCATTTGAACTAATTTGATCCAACTGTTTTGCTTGGAAAGTTGTAGTGAGAAGAACAAGTTACAATACAAAGAAAATTCATTTGTGCTGATTAAAAGAAGTTAGCATTTATATTCATTAACAATAAGTTATCAGAAATCATGCCCATATTTTTCAGGATGGTTTACCATTGCATAACCTCCTCTATATTTATTATATGCATCTGGCATACTGTACTTCTATTCAGATCACTTTAATTAAACCAGCCTCCAAGCCCCCATATAAAACAATGGAAGTTTTGAAATGTAGAAAAACAAGAGCAACAAATTCATGAATAGCCCAGTGTGTGAAGGCAGGCAATCTGCAGATTAGTGCAGCAGTTTCCTGTTGTTAAGACCATAAACATGCTGTACTGTGTTAATTAAATTCTCTTACCTTCAGTCCAGCAACTGGAGCTGCATTAGAAGATATGAACTAGAAGGCTGATGACCCAAAGAATAAGGATAGATGCATTTTTAGGACACAAAATCCTATTTTTGGAGGCTTGAGAATAATCGCAGCACTCTGCAACCTTCTGGCTAAAATGACAAGCACAATTTTCCCACTGAGAGAAATATTGCTTAAGACAGATAACTCCTGAGTAGGTATACAAAGAGTGTTGAATTAACAAAACAAATCCTTTTAAAAAGAGGTTGCCAGTTTAGACTTAAATTTGAGCAAATCTCCTATTTCACCTCAGATGAGGGAGGGGCTGGATGGCTTTCAATGGATCTTCGCTGAGGGGTCCTCAACTATATATTACTTAACATGGATGACACTGCAGTGTTTCAGGAACAAAATGGTCCACACATTCTTTGCAGAGCTCAAAATTCTAAACAGATGGTCTAACTCCACAAAAAGTAATTGGGCCTTTGGGCGTTTCATGCTTTTTACTAACTGATAATAAGGTTGATATAGACAAACAAATTGTATATTATATATGACTGTCCTTGCTGTTATTAGGACCAACCATTTAGATAAAATAACACCCAACCAATACCTTCATCCAGAACTTGAACCAACTTTAAAAGTGTTGATACCCTCCCCCAGCCCCTCCTCAATAGCTGATTCCAGATGGAAGATAAACCAGTTAATAAAGGTTAGGTTATTCAGTCAGTGAACAAGATGAGGGAAGATTTTTTTTAAAAAATGAGTTTGTTTAGTCAGGAGAAGAGAAGACAGAGGGGCATAATAATAATTTTCAAGTACATAGAAGGTTTTTACAAAGAGGGAGAAAAAAAATGTTTTCCTTAACTTCTGAAGATACAATGAGAAGCAATGGGTTTAAATTGCAGCAAGGACAGTTTATGCTGGATATTAGGAAAAACATCCTAACTGTCATGGTGGTTAAGCTCCGGAATAAATTGCCTAGGAAGGGTGTGGAATCTCCATCATTGGAGATTTTTACGAGCAGGTTAGACAAACACCTGTTGGGGGTGGTCTAGATAATACTTACTCCCATCATGAGTGCAGAGGACTGAGCTAGAGGACCTTGAGGTCTGTTCCAGTTCTACAATTCTTTGATTGTTCCAAATCCTCCTCTACTGATGCCTCAATCGGGGACAGTTCCTCAGCTTTGTCACCCAAAAAGAATGGCTCGTCTGAGAGAATCCTCCTCACATTCTCTGCAGTGAAGACCAATGCAAAGAATCCCCAAGCTGCTTGGTCTGGGTTAGCCCCAAAGGACATACAAGCTTGCTTATTATAGAAGCCTCTATTAACTTTGGACTTAGAATTGTACCTCATTTGCCTATGTATGTTTCCTGCTTTAATCTTATAAATAACTCTTATTTCTTCTCTTAGTTAATAAATCTTTGTTAGTGTATTACAGGATTGACTACAGGTATTGTCTTTGAGATCTCCGTAAAATTGCCCTGGGGTAAGTGCCTGCTCCTGTGGGACAGGGAGTAACCTGAATATTGTTAAGAAAGCCAGGAATACTTGTAGCACCTTAGAGACTAACTATTTTATTTCAGCATAAGCTGTCGTGGGTTGTAGCTCACTTCATCGGATGCATAGAATGGAACAGAAGTAAGATGCATTTATACACACAGAAAGAAAGAGAAAGAAAAAAAAAGTACATGAGCATACTAATTCTAAGAGGGCTGTTAAATGTAGATGGTCCATTATCACTAGGAGGAAAAAAAACACCTTTTGAAATGGATTTCTGTTGTCAGTGAAATTAACTCAGGAAATGCAATCAATTACTGTAATGAGAGAACCAATCTGAAGTTCTATTAAGCCCCTGGTTAATTGTGTCCAATTTGAAAATTAATTCCAGTTCCTCAGTTTCAACAGATTGACAGAGCAAGACGAGTACCCAGAAGCCACCTACTACAGGAAAGACTCAACAAAGACAACAACAGAACACCATTAGCCGTCACCTTCAGCCCCCAACTTAAGCCTCTCCAACGCATCATCAAAGACCTACAACCTATCCTGAAAGATGATCCCACACTCTCACAGATCTTGGGAGACAGACCAGTCGTCGCTTACAGACAGCCCCCCAACCTGAAACAAATACTCACCAGCAACCACACACCACACAACAAAAACACTATCCCAAGTTCCTATCCTTGTAACAAAACCTGATGCCAACTCTGTCCTCATATCCATTCAACTGACACCATCATAGGACCTAATCACATCAGCCACACCATCAGAGGCTCATTAACCTGCACATCGACCAATGTGTTATATGCCATTATGTGCCAGCAATGCCCCTCTGCTATGTACATTGGCCAAACCGGCCAGTCTCTACGCAAAAGAATAAATGGACAAAATCTGACATCAGGAATCATAACATTCAAAAACCAGTATGAGAACACTTCAATCTTCCTGGCCATTCCATTAAAGATTTGATGGTTTCAGTTTTGAAACAGAAAAACTTCCAAAACAGACTCCAACGAGAAACTGAGGAACTGGAATTAATTTTCAAATTGGACACAATTAACCAGGGGCTTAATAGAACTTCAGATTGGTTCTCTCATTACAGTAATTGATTGCATTTCCTGAGTTAATTTCACTGACAACAGAAATCCATTTCAAAAGGTGTTTTTTTTCTCCTAGTGATAATGGACCATCTACATTTAACAGCCCTCTTAGAATTGGTATGCTAATGTACTTTTTTTTTCCTTTTTCTTTCTTTCTGTGTGTATAAATGCATCTTACTTCTGTTCCATTCTATGCATCCGATGAAATGAGCTACAGCCCACGACAGCTTATGCTGAAATAAACTAGTTAGTCTCTACTACAAGTATTCCTGGCTTTCTTTACAGATACAGACTAACACAGCTGCTATTCTTAAACCTGAATATTGTTGTTGATCTTCTGGTGTAAAGTGACCATCTATCACATAGTGCAGGTTGTCTGGGTGGCAAGATAGACAGAAATGCCCAAAGGACTGTCTGTGACTCCAGGGTAAGACTTAACATGCTTTAGGAGTTCACACCTTTTACTGGTTTGGTGAGCTCTCCCTGCTTCCACACACCACTGTGTGTAGATATAAAAGGCAGGGCTGCTCTTAGACTTGCTCAGTTCCTTCTTGCCAGAACTCCAATGTGGATGGGCAGGAGGGTGGATTGTAGAATGGACATGTGCAACGCATCTCAATAAATACAAATTCAATAGTTACAAAAATGTGTGACTTAGGTGATCAGTCATTCTGCTTGAATACAGAATCCTGAATTCCAAACCATCACATGAACATTCAGTCTATGAATTGATTAATATGTGAGTAATTCATATAGTGACATTTGTCTGCATCAATTGGCCAAATTTTGGTTGTTGAGTTTAATGTGTAGGTGGGTGTTTGTGGCCTGTGCTATAGAAGAGGTCAGTCTAGTTGATCTTGTGGTCCCTTCTGGCCTTAAACTATGACATTCTTTGTCAAACGTTTTCTAATCATGAAAACATTAAAGTTATAATTTTTCCACATTCAACTCTTGAAAAAAAGGCTATTTCAAATAAATTATTTGCAACTACTAATTTGAGCAGCACTAATAAAACACCATAAGCCCTGGGAAAGGCAATTTCTCTGATTCCCGCTGCTCCTGCTGTTCAGGGATATTGATGTTCTAGACATTACGAAGATTATCCAAATTGACATCAGTCTAGTCACAACTATAGCAAAATCCTTCTGTTATACAAATTAATTTGCAGTGAAAACCTGTAAAAAGAGATGCTGAACAAACAGAAGACTATTGAAATCTTACACTTCATTGTACAAATAAAATTTGTAATTAAGATGTAGGACAGGAAGCTCCTATTCCTGCTTCAAGCAGCTTTTCTCAGAGTTGTGAGATTCCATTCATTTAAATATTCACCAGGCATATCACTACTTTATTCTAATGTATAATAAGAGAGTAAGAATCAAAGGTATATTAATTCCAAATGGAAATAATTCCAGTAAAATTATATATTAATTTAGACTCTAAATTAATATATAATTTTACTGAGCCATACTCTGTCTGGCTGTGTATGAAGGCCAGGAAGAATTAGTGACTTCTCCTTAAGGATATATGGTCATCCACTCCGGCCTTAAAGGATTTAAAACAGCCCAGGAGAGGGTTGGGACTGGGAGCAAGCAATTCCCAGACTGATTGGGGGAAACAGATTTAGCTGTGGCCACACCCCAATCAGGCCTCAGCAGGCCCTTAAAAGAGTCAGGAACAGTCAGTCTCTCTCTAGCCTTTTGAGAGGGAGGGACCTAGCTGCTGGAGCTGAGCAGGGTACCTAGACTGGAGCAGGACTGGGGAAAGCTAGAGAAGCTGGGGAGCTCCAGCGGGGAAATCCCCCAGGGTATGGGCCTAGCATAGGGACAAATAGGTATGTCCCTATACTGAAGCAAAGCAGGGATAGGAGGTTTGGGGCTTCCCTGGGAAGGCAAGACCAAGTGAGACTGTGGGGTTCTGCAAAGGTGCAGAACCCCGAGGAAAGGGGCACCGGGGTCCAGGAGGGACATGGCGCCAGCGGTGGCAAGACACAGGCCTGCAATGGTCTGTTTTAGGGATTAAATTATAATTGAAAAACGTGCAGAGAAGCCTCCCCACCCCGGGTGAGTAGGGCTGCCCTGAAAGAAGCCAGAGGTGAGCACCGAGCCATGGCTCTCAGGCTGGCAGCAGCTGCCTGGGCTTGTTGTGCCCCCAGCCCTGCCTGCCATGCCCCACTACCAGTATCCCCTGCAGAGAGTGCCGGGCTTGGGCAAGGGGTGGCAGGGAAGAGAGTCCGGGAAGGCTGAAAGGAGATGGAGCTAGGAGACGGGGGGACAGGGAGGGGCATCTTAGAGGTGGGAGGGTATTGAAGCTGGGGGTCTGGGGGGAGATTTGGGGACAGGGCGCTGGGTTACAAGGATGAGTGGGGGGACATTTAGAGATGGAGAACAGGGTTATGGGAGGTGAGTGGGTTGAGATTTAGAGATGGGGTACAAGGAGCTGAGTTACAGGGGTGAGTGGGGGAGATTTGGGAATGGAACACGGGGCTGGCTACAAGCAATAGTGAGGAGACTATTTGGGGGAACGGAGCTAGGTGATAGGGGTGATTGGGTGGAGATTTGGCGATGGGGCACAGGGAGCTGGGTTACGGGGGCAAGTAGGGATGGAGAACAGGGTTATGAGGATCAGTTTGAGAGAGGGAGAAGTTACAGAATTATAATTGATAGGCTGAGCTGGGCTGAAATTTCTGTCAGCTTTATCAGCATATTACATTTGAAAAAAGCTTGAATCATCTGAGGCTGGTACTTTATAGCTTAGCATTGGCCTGTTAAACCCAGGGTTGTGTGTTCAATCCTTGAGAGGACCAATTGGGAATATGGGGCAAAAATAGGGATTGGTCCTGCTTTGAGCAGGGGGTTGGACTAGATGACCTACTGAGATCCCTTCCAACCCTGATATTATATGATTCTATGCTGCAGATGCTGAAACAATGTTTCAGTGTTGTCTGTCCATCTTCTCGAGTACTCATCACTAAGGCTAGGATTATGTCAGATATTTTTAGTAAAAATTATGGACAGGTCACAGGCAATAAAAAAAATTCCCAGAAGCATGTGAGCTGTCTCTGATTTTTACTAAAAATATCCAGGATAAAATGGAGAGTCTCTGAGCAGCTGCGGGCCCATCTGGGAGCTCTGTGGGCCCTCATGGGAGCTTGAAGTTCCAGGGACTGTGCGGGTTGCGGGGGTACCGAACAGCTCCCGGCTGCTGTGGGCAATGACAGGACCCAGCAGCTCCCAACTGCTTGAGAGCTGAAGTTGCAGAGGTCTTTGGAAATTACGGATTCCATGACTTCTGTGACCTCTGTGACAAAATCAGAGCCTTACTCATCACCAGATCCAAAGAGAGTTAAAAACAAACACAAATGCTTAATTTGTTCTGCAAACCCCTTTCTGAAATATTTCAGAGAACATTTTCTTTTGAGACCGAAGCACATTCATGGGGTTTATTTTGAAGGGAGTACAGGTAAATATGGCCTTCTGACCCACTGCACTATATGATATGGGTACTTCTGGAATGAGGACATGGATCTATTAATTTCATAAAGAGTAATGGAAGAAAAGCAGTAAGCTTTTGCATTACATTTCCTTGTTTGTTATCGTTTTCTCCTGGAACATTAAAGTTACTTAAATGTAATGAGTGTGTGTGTGTGTGCACGCATGTGCTCATTTCCTTCATTTATTAGCTATAGGTGAAATAGACTTGGCTTACAGAAGCGAAAGACACTCGATTTGTGAGATTTATCAGCTCTACTTATCATGTCAAACATCTGTATGCACTTTTTATTTTCTTATGCATGATAGCCTTCCTAGGCATCAGAGCCCCTAAATCCTTCTAGCCTGGAGAATAAGAACCACCATCCGGGATTCACTGATGAGTCTTCTTCATAGATTGCTGTCATGTACAATAATTTCTCATGGTAAAATTCACAGTGAAATTATCTCTGAAATTAATTACTGCATATATCACATAGACAGATTTCTAAATTAAATAACTTGGTTATTGAAAAATAAAATTCAATGTAGCAGCTTGCTCTCAATGAGTTTGTCATCTACAGAAGTTAAGATTAAGAATCTTTTTTTTCAGTTATACACTAGACTCTCGATTATCCAGGATGATAGGGAAAAAATAATTCTGGTTAATAAAATTCTGGATAATCACCATCCATAGGAAATTTGGGGAGTGGAGGTTGATTCACCAGCCATCCTGCACCGGGGGGAGGGGGTGTTGGTTCACTGGCTGCCCTGCGCCCTGGTAGGGGTTTTTTGTGTGTGTGCTTGGGGCGGCAGCAAAGCCAGAGCCGGCCCTGCGAGTTGCGCATATTTTTTTTGACATCCTGGTTAATCCAATCCTGGATAATCGAGAGTCTACTGTATGCACATCTTAAGTGTTTAAAATTCTTTTTTATTTTTGGTCATTTACATAATTTAAATGTGTTCCAACCAAAAACTTGCTCTCAGTTTGAGATTTAATTTAAAATATCAGGTCACTTCTTGCAGACTCTAATATGGCAGACCTAAGTTTTGCACTTAGTCACTCTGCCTTTTGGCAAGAGCAGGATTTATTTCCCCCTTTGTCGCATGTGTGTTTCAATAACTAATATAGCCTCTGAAATGGAAAAAAAAAGTTTATTGGACAGTAGAGACACAACTGTCACTTCCAGGATGCTATTGTTTGTGTGTGATCAATTAAATTGTGTACCCATTTAGAACTTTTTATACAGGGTGTCCATTAAAGACTCACCAGTGACTTTGCCATGAATCCCAAGTGTTGGCCAGAGCACAGTTGCACTGCCTCAAGACCACCCAAGAAACAGAATGACATTGTTGCAGTGTATGCACACCCCGTCCCCTTCTGGGGCAGGTCAGGGTGATGATAAGGTGGTTAATCTCCTTGGTGGGCCTCAGAGTGACCACATCATCACTATGGTGGCCCTTGGACACAGGGCAGCACAGCCTAATGATTAGAGTCAATAGGGCAGCCCTCAGACACAGCACAGCACAGCCTAATGACTAGAGCCAATGCGCAGCCACCACTGAGGGGGTGACAACCTGGGTAGGGGGACTTGAGCCCATCCGACTTCACTGGGCCACGACCCAGGGCCCTAGCAGTGACGGAGCAGTCCATCACTGGGTCAGCAGGAATCCCACAGAAACACGCTCAGCTCACCTGGGTGGGAGATTCTACTCGCTCACCCTCCCTGGGCCACTTCCTACCATAGTTCCAGTCCCTGCTGTCTGTGGAGCATCAGGGTCTCCATGCTCCTCAATGTGGATGTTCCCCCGGTGCTTCTTGGGCTCCAGGCCTCCAATCCAGTGTATAGGGTCTAAGGCTCTTGCAGGCAAGGGCTGTGGTGGCTATTCATCTAAAGCTTCAGCTGAAGGTCCTTCTACTCTGGTAGTCAGAATGAGCTGGGCTTCTCCCTTTTATACTGAGGCAGCAGTTGGAGCATCCCCAGAATGGCCTGGAGGGCAGGACTTCCACCACCTATAGTGTAGGGTTAACCCTTTCTTCGTCAGTGCGGGGTATGCACACCCTGTCACAGAGAGTCACACCCAACCAACTTTTGATGGGTGTTCATAGTAGAGGATTTTAGAAAATCTGGCTTTAATGTCACCTGCTAATATGGTTAAGGCATGTCAAGTTTTATAAAACTTCAGTGAAGTTTAGCAGCATCAAAATATCTCCCCTTGACCACATGGGCTAGATTCAGAAAATCAGAAACTAGATCTAATGACGTGACTTAAACTTCTGAACTGCTATGGAATTCTACGAAGTAAAAAAATGTCAGGAAATGCTGATGATCCTGGAGAACTTGTCTCCTTCAAAACAGCTTTGGACAGGCCCTGACCTCAGACAAAATTATTGGTGTGCTCTAAATGGAGTGAAAACTGAGGTGGCAAATACTAGCGGCAATATGACTAAGTGGAAGCTGAGGAATGCTCCATATGTTAATGTGGAAAGCGAAGACAAACACTTGAACGCTGTATACCCATCAACATCTTGTGCCCCTGAAGGACTCTTCTAGACAAGTGACAAGACCAGGTTTTGGAGCAACAACCTATGATGATGAGTTTGAAGCTCATTAATGCACTGCTAAGGCAGCAGTGAAATTTCATAGGTATATGGAGGGAAATGGGAAAAATATTGGTCTAGATTCATCAATAATGGTGCTACACTTATTTGTACCAGCTGAAAATCTGGTTCATTGAGATAATTATGAAATGTTTGTTTTCATAGAAACTTTCATGCAAAGCATTGCCCTTTTTCACCACCACAAATGCAGAAAGGGTCAAATTATAAGAGCTTCTTCCTTTCGCTGCAAATATTGAACACATTTGGTATTTTTCTAAAGAACATTTACAATGAAAATATATTGAAAAGCATGCAGAGAACAAACAAGATGATTTTTCCAAGTGTTTAATGGGCATTGGCACTGTGTTTCCGCTTCTGTCTTGCTGCAATTTAGTTTTTCTAAATAATAAGTCTTGTACTCTTTGGAGCAAATCCCTGTAGAGCACAATGGATTTGATTATTTCATTGACTACAGTTGGTTTATGTGTGGGTTGCTTCTGAAAACTCAGTTTTGGGTAGGGAAAAGAGTGATTCAGAAAACTATTTGTAAAGAATGGGTAACAGATGATTGCAAACCACAGGTATTAGACTTTTTCAGTATAAAACATTAGTGACTTAAAATGTTAAAAGAAAGACAAAAGGAAAATTGTGAACACATCCTAAACCTTCAATGAACTCATTGTTTCAGTTCTGTGATAAAGCTTATTTTGGATTCTTAACATGTTTAGGAACTAGTCTAATTTTGCAATACTCAGATAAAAAAAAAATATATAAAAAAAATAAATGGAGATATACCAATCTCCTAGAACTGGAAAGACCTTGAAGGTCATCGAGTCCAGTCCCCTGCCTACACTAGCAGGATCCGCCTGCCTACACTAGCAGGATTGCCCCAAATGGCCCCCTCAAGGATTGAACTCACAACCCTGGGTTTAGCAGGCCAATGCTCAAACCACTGAGCTATCCCCCCACCAGATAACTGCACAGTCCTTTTAAAAACTAATGTACTTTGGCATATTTCAGAAAATGTACCATGCTGGGGTCTTAACAGCACAAACAAAGCCTTAAAAATAAAAAAATGTTACCACCGTGTTTGACATTTATAATTTTGTAGTGGCAACAATTATTTGATAAAATAACTCAGATTCATCAAGCTATAGGTGATGATCAGTGGTGTTTTAGAGAAGGGGTTCTCAGAAATTCTCATAATGTGGCGGACCACATCTTAATAGAGAGGTTCCCTTATATGCATCTCTCCCATTCATGACTCCTCAGAACAGATCTATTGTCTACTTAATAACCTCCCTACGTTACTACAGAAGTTCCATATGTGAAAAAAAAAGATTACAAACTATTCTGTGTATTTTAACTGCTTTTAATGCAATTTAGGAACTGGGAAGAAAAAAAATCATACCATGTGACCAGCTAGCTTCCTACAGGTCACTGTCCTTGGAGCACTGTTACAAAACCACTCTTTTATAGTAAAAATGTAATCTATTACAATTCTAATTTAATGGGAAAGATTTACCTGTATGATGTTTGTTTACCTGTATGATTGCATGTAATTTTTTGAAGAAGATAGATAAAAAGAAAATCTACCCAAAAATCATTGAAGAGTTTCTCCAAATGTATTCAGGAAAGCAAGATGCCTTCCTGGAAACACATTTTAAATGCTTACATAGATGTTCCAAATGTCTTTATATTTGTGGTGCTCAGGAATGGTGTAACTGATTTGGCTAAATAAGGACTGGCAGATCCAGATCCAGAAGTGAATCCAAAATTTAATCTTTGTTTGCTATCTTTCTCTTTAATTATTTGATTTTTGCACATCTCTGCACTTCTGGGTTTCAATTAACAACAGAAGCAGAAATATTGAAATACAATGAGAAACATTTCTTGCAGTTTTTCTGGCCTGTCTAGAAAAGGGAAATACTGAAAATCAAGCAAGATGGTCTTTTTTCTAAGGTTTCCAGCCCAAATTTTAATATTCAGGAGATTTAGACAGTGAATAAAAGATATAAAAAATCATTCAAGGTGTTGGATGCTTATTCAAATTTAAACTCCTAATCTTTTGAGATTCTCCAAACATTGACAATTCCACCATCCTCTAGTGGAAGGTTATGTTGTTTGGAAATTACTTCTGAATGTTCAACCAAGCATAAATTAATCAATTAATTAAATAAATGTATTGTAACTACAGATGTGGAAATAATGGCATCCATTATAGTTTCAGCCTTGATAAGTCTGTAAGGAATAGTCATATAATGTTACTTAAAAGTCATTTACATTGGAAGTTCACCCTTAGGTTTCAATTAGTGTATTCAGCTCATGTGGAACAATCATAGCACCAGAGGGTTAGAAGGGACCACAAGGGTCAATATTTGAAAAAGGAATGTCTATTTCCCCCCCCATATTTGAAATTACTCATCAAATTTTACTGCAAAGGGTATGTCAGTACTGAAACTGCACTGTAATAATCCCTAGTAGATGTCTGTATTACCATAGTTATAATTACATGGGAAGGAAAAGATACAGCTTCTTCTATTTGTATGCATTGTGTGTTGTCAGCAAAAAGCAAGATAACTTTTAATGGGAAACATCAATTCTACAGCAAGCATATAGAGACATATGAAAACTTCATTCTGCCAAAGTGAAACCTTAGTCTTAAGAGGGTTTTTTTTTATGAATACCAGTCTAACCATTTTGCCCAAATACCCCCCTTTATGTCTGCTAGTGGAGGGAAGCAAACAGTTAGGAGATCCAGACTATTCAGCATGTCCTCCTTTTCCTCAGATCCCAGATATGTTCGGAGACCAGGGCTCCATGATGAGCCAGAGTCGGGGGACAAGAGGCAGTGCAGAGTCACTGGGCCTCTGCACAGAAAGCCCTGCCCTCTGTCTGATTTCCTAGCAACTGTGGATCATAGGAAATCTATAGGCTTTAGGGGCCAAACCCTCTTCCCATTCTCTTAGGGCAGGGAAGCAAACCCTGGAGCCTTCCCCACCTTGATGAATAATGAAGAAGAAATTCTGTGGTTGAGATATTTAAAGTTGCTTAAAGGATTTGGACATCCCATTCCCATTCATTTGAGGTTACTCTGTTCGCAAACACAGTTTCCAGTTCCCTACATGGCAACAACTCACACGGGGATGACCTGATCCATGATTTTAGTTTAATTATAGTATAATAATATTGCAAATATTACTCTTGATCCTCCCTCCCCCCCCAGGAAAAAAGAAAAATTGATGTCTGTGTAGAAAGAAGTGGGATTCTTCTTTGCCCTTCTGTTTTGCTCCAAATTTGGCATTTCTTTCCATTAACTCCCCAGAAGATTCTGTCCTCTCTGCTCCTACTTTAGTCTTCTCTCCTGCCTACTACCCAAGAGACTCTGGAGAAAACATTCAAACCTGGGTGTCTATACCTCTGAGACTCCAAAAGCATTACCACAGCACAGCAAAAGAAGCCACACATGACTAAATTGAAATAGAAGCAGGAATATAAGAAAAACCAAAACCAAAATGCAATGTGATGAAATGGTTATATTTAAGAGGTTAATTCAGACATAAAGGTATCCTTCAGGATGCAAATCAAAAGCTAGTGAAGCCAATAGAAAGGCAAGTAAATGTAAATCAGAAATTTTGAAGGCTAAGAAGGAATCTGAAGAACAAATAGACGCAGACATTGAAAATGATTAAAATATAAGAGAAGCAGGAAGTCTTAAAGAGATTGGTGGATCTATTGGATTATTAGGAAGAAAAGAGAGAAACTAACAAAGGCAAAGGAAACTCTCTACTACTCTCTGCCCTGGTCAATGTCAAGAGAAGATTAAAATAATGGACAAAAGCAGGATTATAAAACAACAGTAGCTGAATATATTACTACGTAAAACCCATGTCTTAGGTATTAATGTCTTGTGATCGATATTGCTACTCAAGGGGGCAAGCACTTTTCTGCAACAAAATGGGGAAGAAGCTAGGGCATGTTTTGCATGTAAAGGTTTAACTGGGCTTTAATCTTCCACAATGCAAAGTTATTAGGTTGATGAAATGCCCTGCAATCCACACTATAAGTTATGGTCTCATCTAGGGGAAAATATAAGAATGGTAGTAAATAGATTCAGCTTCTTATAAATAACAACAACCTTTATGTGGCTTGGCCCAACAAGCCCATTTACCTGCAGATCCCACAACTGTAACATCCAGTGTGTGACTATTCGGTGATCAAAACTGACTTTCATATCCCTGGGTTCTTCCTCTAATGCCCCGGTGGCAGAGGACCAGACTGTTCTGATACATCTTGGCACAGCTGTTTAAAAATATGCTGCTCTGAGATAGAATGGCCCTTGGATGTGGGAGAAGTATTCACTATTTCTAGATGGCAGATAGAACCCCCGTTTTCAAAATTATTATGCCCCAAAACTTGACAGTAAACAGTTCTGGTCTGATTTTCAATAAGACTAAGTGAACTCTTACTCTTTGAAAACAGATACCGACCTGTCTGGGTAGGATAGGGGTCAGCAACTTTTCAGAAGTGGTGTGCCAAGTCTTCATTTATTCACTGTAATTTAAGGTTTCATGCACCAGTAATACATTTTAGAAGGTCTCTCTCTATAAGTCTATATTACATAACTAAACTATTGTTGTATGTAAAGGAAATAAGTTTTTTACAATGTTTAAGAAGCTTCATTTAAAATTAAATTAAAATGCAGATCTTATCAGTTTAGTATGTACCTTCCCCTTGCGTTTCCTTGCTGAGTTTTCCAGTTTCCCCAGGCAGGCAGCGGGCTGAGCAGGCCGGTGGCTGGAACCCCAGCTAGCAAGGGGCCCGTGGCTGGAACCGCAGACTGGCAGCGGGTTGAGTGGGCTGGCGGCTGGGACTCTGGCTGGCAAGAGCACAGCAGATGAAACTCCAGACCAGCTGCAGAGTGCCACTGAAAATCAGCTCGTGTGCCACCTTTGGCACGCATATAATAGGTTGCTAACCGCCGGTGTAGGACATCTGCTGTGCAAAGGCCTGATCCAGGACCCACTGAAGATAATGGACAGACTTCCACGGCTTGGAATCCATGCAGAAACTTTTGAGGAAAATTTGGCCAAAAGCAGATTTTGTGGGGAAGGGTGAACTGTTCATGGATTTGAATGTTCTATCAAATCAATTTATTCTAGCACACTTTTATGATAAATATCCCACTCAAACTGGGGACTATGCTTCTGAACTATAAAATTTGGTCAGGAAAGAAAAACCGCTACTGTGTTTGCCATAGTCTACTCTGCATCTTTTGCTGCTATTTCAGTTGTATTTTTGCTGAAGGTAAACCGATAATAATGATCTACTTACATGGCCTGTTCTCTGTATATCTGTCATATTAAAGTCCACGTTGTTTGTTTATCATACAGTAATCTATAACTCTCTATTAATCTGATTATACTAAAAGATCTTAAAAGCCTAGGGCTAAGTAACATGTCAATTACAAATGAGTTTAACTTGGAATAAATATAAATTTAATACTTGTAATTTATTGCTTTAAATATAAACAAAGCCCTCACTATGACACACTCTATTATTAATTGCTCCACTGCCCCAAGTCCAATTAAGCAAATCCATTTACATTTTCTTCAGAGGAAGTCAATGTTCATTTCTCATAGGAAGTGCAAGGAACCTACTTTTCCAGTTTTCAAACCCCCAATGCAACAAAGCACTTCTGTGTTTAATGAAGTGTATCAGGTGGTGGGGGGGAGGAGGAGAAGGCTGCTGGAGGGGCATGGGAGGGAGAGCCATGTGGTAGGGCTCATATTTCTTTGAACAAAGTTACTTTCAATCACATGTCTTGGTCATTTACAATTATTTATTTAAATAAAAATAATGAGATCATGTTTTGCCATTGAAGAGATCCCAGTATCTTTTTAATAAGAAAGGGAAGGGTTTTGATATGTACAAGTGATTTTTTAAAAATTGATATACTTTTATATTATTTATATTTGTGTACATTAACAATGGCTAAGCTGATTTTTTTTTGTAGTGTGTGAAAATGTTTATATAAAAATGTCAGCCTCTGTGCTGAGACCTGGTACTTCATGCCTGGGGTAAAATTTCATTGCCAAGTTATAAAAAAAGAGGTTTTATAATGGAAACATTGACACAACATTAACTATGTTTATGCTATTAAGAAAGTTCAGCTTTTAAGAACTTAGGAACTACTTAGTGTGTGTATGTGTATGTCTAAAAATTTAACTTGACATACATCCACATTTAACATTTGTTAGAAAAAGAATTCAGGAATGTAGAAAATCAAAAGATGAATTCTTCTGATACAACATCTTTAAATTTTGCATCCAGGGTGCTTTTACCCATAAATCTCAAAAGTGTATCAAATGGCACAAAAACATGAATAGATAAATATGAGAAAGCATTATTACCCTTGTTTAGCAGATTAGATAACTGAATCATGGAAAAGTGACTTGCCAGAGATCACCAAACACATTAGCAGCAGGGTTGGAAATAGAATTTGTCTCGTGATGTCCAGTCATATACTCAGGTCACTACACCACTGCTCCACTGATGAAAACATTGAACACTTTCACCTGGCAACCATAATATAGAGCAGACCTCAAGAAGAAGTGAGAAAGGTGTTTATAGAATAAATAATTTTATTCGGATGGTTTGTTCCAGAGGTTTGTAAATGTGTAATGGGTCTGAAGCAGTCACACTCAGCAGCAGTGAGTTTCAGGGTTCCGGTGATGTTGAATTGGTGAATGGGCCAGCCCCCATGCAGCACACAGGTTTTGATGGTGAGTGGGCCTACAAGGTGGCTCCATACAAAGAGGAATAGTGAGCTGGCCAGATATCACCTTTAAAACAAGCAGACAAGAAGAGCCAGCTCATTCCAAAGGGATCCCAAAGTTGGAAGAAACCAGACTACTAGCCTCATACAGATGCTAGCTTTCAACATTTAAAAAAAGATCAGGAAGATAAAGGTACAAATCACATATGTCTGAAGGAATGACAGGGTTTTGGAAGGGAACTCTGGACCCATTACCGGTGCAGGAAGGCTTTAGGGAAAATAGGACTGGGTGAGTGGGAGGGAAGATTATGTGCACTGGCTACAGATTTTTAAAGGACACTGTGGAAGTTAGGCACTAAAAATCCATTGAATTTAAATGAGATTTGGGCACTTAGGTTCCCGGGAATATTTTGAAAATCCTTAATTACTAGCAAGAACTGGTGCTTTTTGCACTTTCTCTCTTTTTTATTTAATGGATGTGTGAAGTACCTTAAAAATACCTTTTCCCAGAATTAGTATGCAATAACACTGTTATAAGTGTGAAGGGTGCCTTTCCTGGGTGGGACTATGTTATCTAACACAGTGTGCCTTGCCTGGGTGGGGTTTGTTATCTGAGACAGGTAACGTAGGAGTTTCCCTGCCATGGGGGAGGGAGGAGCCTCGAGCCCATGAAGAAGGGAGGAGCAAAACAGTCAGTTCCATCTTGGCTGGCTTCCAGGGAGGAGGCCAGGGCCAGGAGAGTTCCATCTTTGCTGCACATGAGGCAGGAAGCTTGCCAAGGTAGCTGGCAAGGGTTCTAGACCATCTTTGGCTATAAAGATGGCTCTACCTTTTTCTGATACTTCTACTTAGCTGATGTAAGTAAATTTGATTCTTCTAATAAGCCGTGCCTTTTGGGGTGTTGTTTCCCTTTCAGACCAAAGTGGGAAACCCCAAATGTAAAGTGTCTGTATTTCTGCTTTAACCTTTTTCTTTATTAAATTTTCTAGTTATAAAACCGTCTGGTTTATTTCCCTTAGGGTTTTTCTCTGCTTCCAGTTTGGGAAAGGGGAAGGGAAGGGAATAGGAACCAGGGCAGCTAGGGGCCTAGCTGGAGTGTGAAGACTGTCTCTCCTTACCGTCAGGTTAGACGGGGGGAGGGAGGAAGCAGTTTTCAGGTGTCTGCCTCTCAGGTACAGAGAGACAGGGGTGGGGGAAGTCTGCCTTCAGCCGGGGAGGGTGAAGGGCAGAAAGCAGCCTCCAGGTATCTAACTTTGAAACCCAGAAAGGGGTACAAGGTTAGGGTCTGGCTCTCAGGTTGAGAGAGACAGGGTTAAGGGAAGTCTGCCTTCAGCTGGTCAGCGTGAAGGGAAGCAGTCTTCAGGTTTCTGACTTTAAAACCCAGAGAAGTCGGGGTTAGGGGAAGATCGGGGGCCCCTCCAAGGTTTTGGAAGTATACCCGATTGGTGGCAGCGATTGGTGACCCCAAGAACCCCAACTGGCAAGGTGGGGGTGTCTTGGGGTGGAGGACTTGTTGGTCTGACATAGAAGAGGCCTAGCCTTTGTACTCAAGAGCATAAGGGCTGCGGGTACCCCCTCTTACAAACCCTGTTGTCAATTAGATATTAAAACCATCTCCTACTCTACTTGCATTACATTGATGACATGTTCATCATCTGGACCCATGGAAAAGAATCCCATGGGGAATTCCACCATGATTTCAACAATTTCCATCCCACTGTTAACCTCAGCCTGGACCAATCAACAAAAGCAATCCAGTTCCTGGACACTACAGTGCTAATAAGCGATGGTCACATAAACACCAACCTATCCTACATGCCTCCAGTTTCCATCCAGGACACTCTGCATGATCCATTGTCTATGGCCAAGCTCTAAGATACAGCCACATTTCCTCCAATCCCTCAGACAGAGACAAACACCTACAAGATCTCTATCAAAAAAAAAAAAACCCTGAGAGTCTCTGGATTAAGTTTAGAAGTGTGAGCAACAAGGCTGATGTCGTGGTGGGAGTCTGCTATAGACCACCAGATGAGGAGGATGAGATGGATGAGGCTTTCTTCCAGCAACTAAGAGAAGTTACTAGATCACAAGCCGTGGTTCTCATGGGAGATTTCAATCATCCTGATATCTGCTGGGAGATCAATACAGAAGTGCACAGACAATCCAGGAAGTTTTTGGAAAGTGTAGGGGATAATTTCTTAGTGCAAGTGCTGGAGGAACCAACTAGGGGCAGAGCTTTTCTTGACCCTCTGCTCACAAACCGTGAAGAATTAGTAGGAGATGCAAAAGTGGATGGGAACCTGGGAGGCAGTGACCATGAAATGCTCGAGTTCAGGATCCTGACACAGGGGAAAAAGGAGAGCAGCAGAATACGGACCCTGGACTTCAGAAAAGCAGACTTGGGAACTCATGAGCAGGATCCCCTGGGAGATGAACATGAAGGGGAAAGGAGTCCAGGAGAGCTGGCTGTATTTTAAAGAATCCTTATTGAGGTTGCAGGAACAAACCATCCCAATGTGTAGAAAGAATAGTAAATATGGGAGGCGACCAGCTTGGTTGAACAGTGAAATCCTTGCTGATCTTAAATGCAAAAAAGAAGCTTACAAGAAGTGGAAGATTTGGCAAATGACCAGGGAGGAATATAAAAATATTGCTCAGGCATGCAGGAGTGAAATCAGGAAGGCTAAATCACACTTGGAGTTGCAGCTAGCAAGGAATGTTAAGGGTAACAAGAAGGGTTTCTTCAGGTATGTTAGCAACAAGAAAAAAGTCAAGGAAAGTGTGGGCCCCTTACTGAATGAGGGAGGCAATCTATTGACAGAGGATGTGGAAAAAGCAAATGTACTCCATGCTTTTTTTGCCTCTGTCTTCACGAACAAGGTCAGCTCCCAGACTACTGCACTGGGCAGCACTGCATGGGGAGGAGGTGACCAGCCGTCTGTGGAAAAGGAAGTGGTTCAGGACTATTTAGAAAAGCTGGACGAGCACAAGTCCATGGGGCCAGATGCGCTGCATCTGAGGGTGCTAAATGAGTTAGCTGATGTAATTGCAGAGCCATTGGCCATTATCCTTGAAAACTCATGGCGATCAGGGGAGGTCCCGGATGACTGGAAAAAGGCTAATGTAGTGTCCATCTTTAAAAAAGGGAAGAAGGAGGATCCAGGGACCTACCGGCCAGTCAGCCTCACCTCAGTGCCTGGAAAAATCATGGAGCAGGTTCTCAAGAAATCAATGCTCAAGCACTTAAAGGAGAGGAAAGTGATCAGGAACAGTCAGCATGGATTCACCAAGGGAAAATCATGCCTGACTAACCTAATTGCCTTCGACAATGAAATAACTGGCTCTGTGGATGAGGGGAAAGCAGTGGATGTGTTGGTCCTTGACTTTAGCAAAGCTTTTGATATGGTCTCCCACAATATTCTTGCCAGCAAGTTAAAGAAGTATGGGCTGGATGAATGGACCATAAGGTGAACAGAAAGCTGGCTGGATTGTCGGG
This sequence comes from Sternotherus odoratus, assembly GCA_032164245.1. NCBI lineage: Eukaryota > Metazoa > Chordata > Testudines > Kinosternidae > Sternotherus > Sternotherus odoratus. The sequence goes on along the minus strand of JAVMKO010000002.1, from coordinate 125,623,379 downwards.
CTCAACGGGTAGTGATCAATGGCTCCATGTCTAGTTGGCAGCCGGTATCGAGCGGAGTGCCCCAAGGGTCGGTCCTGGGGCTGGTTTTATTCAATATCTTTATCAATGATCTGGAGGATGGTGTGTACTGCACCCTCAGCAAGTTTGCAGATGACATTAAACTGGGAGGAGTGGTAGATACACTGGGGGGTAGGGATAGGATACAGAGGAACCTAGACAAATTAGAGGACTGGTCCAAAAGAAATTTGATGAGGTTCAACAAGGAGAAGTGCAGAGTACTGCACTTAGGACGGAAGAATCCCATGCACTACTACAGTCTAGGGACCGAATGGCTAGGCAGCAGTTCTGCAGAAAAGGACCTAGGGATTACAGTGGATGAGAAGCTGGATATGAGTCAACAGTGTGCTCTTGTTGCCAAGAAGGCTAATGGCATTTTGGGCTGTATAAGTAGGGGCATTGCCAGCAGACTGAGGGATGTGATTGTTCCCCTCTATTCAACATTGGTGAGGCCTCATCTGGAGTACTGTGTCCAATTTTGGGGCCCACACTACAAGAAGGATGTGGAAAAATTGGAAAGAGTCCAGAGAAGGGCAACAAAAATGATTAGAGGCCTGGAGCGCATGACTTATGATGAGAGGCTGAGAGAACTGGGATTGTTTAGTCTACAGAAGAGAAGACTGAGGGGAGATTTGATAGATGCTTTCAACTACCTGATAGGGGGTTCTAAAGAAGATGGATCTAGACTGTTCTCAGAGGTAGCAGATGACCAAACAAGGAGTAATGGTCTCAAGTTGCAGTTGGGAAGGTTTAGATTGGATATTAGGAAAAACTTTTTCACTAGGAGGGTGGTGAAGCATTGGAATGGGTTACCTAGAGAGGTGGTAGAATCACCTTCCTTAGAGGTTTTTAAGGTCAGGCTTGAAAAAGCCCTGGCTGGAATGATTTAGTTGGGGATTGATCCTGATTTAAGCAGGGGGTTGGACTAGATGACCTCCAGAGGTCCCTTCCAAACCTGATATTCTATGATTCAAGCATTCTTAAAACTACAATACCCACCCGAGGAAGTGAAGAAACAGATTAATAGAGCCAGAAAAGTACCCAGAAATCGCCTACTACAGGACAGGCCCAACAAAGAAAGTAACAGAACGGCACTAGCTGTCACCTTCAGCCCCCAACTTAAGCCTCTCCAACACATCATCAAAGACCTACAACCTATCCTGAAGGACGATCCCTCACTCTCACAGATCTTGGGAGACAGACCAGTCCTTGCTTATAGACAGCCCCCCCCCAATCTGAAACAAATACAATAGACTCTCAATTATCCAGGATCGGGTTAACCAGGTTGTGGATTAACCAGGATGTCAGAAAAAATACACGTGACTTGCAGGGCAAGGTCTGGCTTTGTTGCTGCCCCAAGCACACACAAAAAGAAAAGAAAAGAAAACCACCAGGGCACAGGGCAGCCAGTGAACCAGCCCCCCACCCCTCTGGCACAGGGTGGCTAGTGAACCAGCCCTCCCCCACATTTCCTATGGATGGTGATTATCCAGAATTTTATTAACCAGGATTATTTTTTCCTTCTCATCCTGGATAATCAAGATTCTACTGTACTCACCAACAACCTCACGCCACACAACAAAAACACTAACCCAGGAACCTATCTTTGCAACAAAGCCTGGTGCCAACTCTGTCCACATATCTATTCAAGTGACACCATCATGGGATCTAATCACATCAGCCACGCCATCAGAGGCTCATTCACTTGCACATCCACCAATGTGATATATGCTGTCATGTGCCAGCAATGTCCCTCTGCCATGTACATTGGCCAAACCGGACAGTCTCTACAGAAAAGAATTAATGGATACAAATCTGTCATCAGGACTCATAACATTCAAAAACCAGTAAGAGAACACTTCAATCTTTCTGGTCACTCAGTAACAGACTTAAAAGTGGCTTTTCTTCAACAAAAAAACTTCAAGAACAGATTCCAATGAGAAAGTGCTGAACTGGAATTAATTTGCAAAGTGGATACCGTTAAATTAGGCTTGAATAAAAACTGGTCACGGATGGGTCATTAAGCAAACTAAAACTATTTCCCCATGCTAATTTCCCCCCTATTGTTACTCACACCTTCTTGTCAATTGTTTGAAATTGGCCATCCTGATTATCACCACAAAACTATTTTTTCCTAGCTTTTCCTAGCTTTTTTCCTAGCTCACTTTAATTGATTAGCCACTTAATGGTGGTACGGCAACCATCTCCACCTTTTCATGTTCTCTGTATATATATACTAGCAAAAATACCCGGCGTTGCTCGGGGTATTTGTAATTGGAAACTAGGATGTAAAAAGACTACAATGTTTTTTATTAATAAAAATTTTGTTCAGAAGTCTCATTTTGTTTAAGTAATTTCATTCTCTTGCATTTAGATGTGGTTTCTCCAATACATTTTCGCTTTTTATGTGGCATAACGAATAGGGTCCTTTTAAAGAAAAAAACAGTGTATTTAATTATGTTTGCGCTACACACAAGGGGGCCCTTGGGGGCAGGAGGGGGGAAAGAGCTGAGCGAGTGCAGGGTCCGTTGGAGGGGGGAGGGGGCAGAGAGCTGAGCGAGTGTGGGGTCTGTTGGAGGGGGGAGGAAGGAGAGAGCTGAGAGAGTGGGGGGGCCGTTGGAGTGTGGGGAGGGGTGAGAGCTGAGCGAGTAGGGGAGGCGTTGGAGGGGGGAGGGAGAAGAGAGCTAAGCGAGTGGGGGGGGGTTGTTGGAGGGGGAGGGGGGAGAGAGCTAAGCGAGTGCGGGGTCTGTTGGAGGGGGGTATTATTACATCATATCTATGTCACAGGGAACAGCAGGTGTTAACCTGCTGCCCAGCTGATGTTAATGGGCTTTAAAGAATTTCACCCATAGGGGGTGTAAGAGGTGAGATTTGAAAAAAAATTGATTCTTACCCTGATTAGGACCCTAAAGCCTATAACTGTACCAAATTCCAAGTCTCTAGCTCAAACGGTGTGGAAGGAGTAAGGGAATATACATACACGCATACACACACGCATACACCATTTGACTTTTATATATATAGACTAGCGAAAATACCTGGCGTTGCTCAGGTCCGTCGGAGGTGGGGAGGGGGCAGAGAGCTGAGCGAGTGCGGGGTCCGTTGGAGGGGGGAGGGGCAGAGAGCAAACCTGACTCCCCCACCTCACCCCCCCCCGACCAAACCCGACACCCCACCTCACTTACCCCTCGACCAACCCCGACTCACATTTTCACCCACCCACCCAAACCCAACACCCCCACGTCACCCCCCTACCAATCCCACCACACCCTGACCAACACCCACACCTCACCCCCCATAGACCAAACCTGACACACCCACCTCACTTTCCCCCCCCAACCAAACCCGACACCCCTACATACCACCACAAACAAACCCGACACCCACACCTCACTTACCCCTCGACCAACCCCAACCCCCCTCCTCACCCCCGCAACCAAACCCAACACCCCCACCTTACCTCCCCACCAAACCTAACACCCCCTGACCAGCCCCAACACCCACCCCTCACCCCTCACCCACCCCGACATCTTCCCACCCCCCCAGACAAAACCCAACACCCCCGGCTCACTTACCCCCCAACCAAACCCGACATCCCCACCTCACCCCTTGACCAAACCTGACACCCCCACCTCACCCCCCGGCCAAACCCGACACCCCTACCTCACTTACCCTACAGCCAAACCCAACTCGGGTCCGTCGGAGGTGGGGAGGGGGCAGAGAGCTGAGCGAGTGCGGGGTCTGTTGGAGGGGGGAGGGGGCAGAGAGCTGAGCGAGTGCAGGGTCCGTTGGAGGGGGATATTATGACATCATAACTATGTCACAGAGAACAGCAGCTGCCCAGCTGATGTGATTGGCCTTTAAATAATTTCACCCCTGGGGGGCGTCAGAGGTGAGATTTGAAAAATTTTCGACTCTTATCCTGATTAGGACCCTAAGACCTATAACTGTACCAAATTTCAAGTCCCTAGCTCAAACGGTGTGGAAGGAGTAAGTGAACGTACATACATGCATACATACATGCATACACCATTTGACTTTTATAGATATAGATATAGATATATATCTTCCTACTGTATGTTCAACTCCATGCATCTGATTAAGTGGATTCTAGCCCACGAAAGCTTATGCTCAGATAAATTTGTTAGTCTCCAAGGTGCCACAAGTACTCCTTGTTCTTTTTGTGGATACAGACTAACACGGCTACTACACTGAAACCTATCTCCAGGGTAAACTCCCACTCCTCATCCACCTCTGTGGTTATGGAAGCTCCAAGATTCCATGGAACTGCTGGCATGAAATATTTTTAATGGCATTTTTTAATGATGGAGTACATGGAACTAACACCATGCCACACCACTATAGATAGTATTACTATTAGCACGATTTACATTTACACTCAATTAAAGGTGTTTTACACAGTCAGAGAAGTGCAAATGACTCAGTGTAAATGACAATAAGTCTCTCAGAGTAAAACGTGAATATTCTTGACACTGTTTTACAGCAGAAAATACAGTTATATTATACTCTTTCCTACCTTTACACCAATGTCATATCACTTTGAATATAAAAGAATCTCAATACATTGATGCAGGATCACTATTTTTATTACAATTCCTGAACATAACAACATATCTGCTCAGTGAAACCACACTCCATCTATATTGTTTGGGTGATTAAAAATGATGGTATTATAGATAGAGAAGCTCACATTTTACTGCTCTGTTGTAGGCATCATATTTTAATGAAATAGTACACACTCATAAGTACATAAAGTAAATGCAATTTTTGTGTATTTGAGGTGATATTGAGGCTAAGCCAGTCTGTATGAGTGAGATGGAATTTCAGAGGAGCGGAGGTAAGACAGAAAGCAGATTGAGCAATAAAATATTCACAAAATAAACCCCACAACCACAAATAATTGAATTAAGCAATAACAATACAGACATGGGGCATTTCCAGGTGATTAATGACTAGCTGGAAGAGTTGATGGTCCAAGGTGGTCATCAATTCCCTAGGAAATGTCCTGTGCCAAGGTCATTGTTGCTATTATAACCCATTTTTTTTCAATAAAGAAAAGAGGAATCCCACATTTTACCTGTTTTCTCACAGTGTTATCATTCCTTCAGATGACTGTGGAATGGATGAGTTTGAATGGTCGGACTGAAGTAAGTATTTCTGGGTAATTGATTTCCAGTGCAGCAACCAATCAAAACCTTCCTTTTACTGTTGAATGTTCTATTGGGGTTATAGAATATTTCATTTTTTGACTTATTCGAGTTTAGTTAACACCCTCTCTCCAAATAATAATTTTATTTTGTTCTGGACTCATGAGTCTGGCAAACTAGGGCCTTCATTACAACTGGGTGAGTTGGAGAAAGCTGGTCATATTTTATTCCTTTAAAAGTTCTCCAGCAGCATAAAAGAAAAGAACCTCTTGATAGAAGTGGCACTGAATTTATACATTCAGCCTTCTCTTTGGCAATAATGTCAAGATTTATTACATAAACTCTTTGCTTAGTACAGGTCAATAATGGAGATAATTAAATCTGTCTTTGCTATTCAATAACAATTATGAATAAAAATTTGTTATGGCAGGTTTTTCAATATGAAGTCTATCATAGCTGAATTCCTCTAAGTCATAATTTTATCAAGACGTGTTTAAGATATTATTTTGTAGCAAGTACATAAATTTTTAAAATCTATTTCCAGCATTAAAATAATGATAAAAAAAATAACACAAGAAACAAAAGGTCCAGAAGATAAAAAGGAGTTTATGATTATATGTATGCTCTTGGGTCAAATTTATTCCTATTCTACAGCCTGTGACAACATTCTTTAACTTGCTTATCTTTGGGACTTATTTATTTTGTGACAGGTTCCCTCGGGGAGCCACCTGGAACTGGGATACCACTGAGGCCCCTGGCCCACCAGCCTGGGCTCTCTTTCACACTGTACTGCTCTGACAAGCTGAAAAGCCCTCCAGACTGCACTTTCATCAACGCACACACAGGCTGGGACACACCCAGCTACACTTCCATGCAGGTTCTCTTACCAGCCTCAGCATAGGAAGCCTACAGCTAATGCGACTCCCAGTTCCCCAGGAGCACACCCCCCTCTGGAGTGTAAACCCAAAATTATGCCATCTTGTGCTGTACAGGGAACTGAACAGCATAAGATCTTAACATTCCCCCCTCCCTCAATGTGGAGAGGAATATTCAACAGCCTTTTGCCCCTGAGCCAAGATTCCCATACACTTCACGCCAACTCACTGGTTTAGAAAAAGCAAAAACAAGTGTATTACCGACAAAAGATTTTAAATGATTATAAAGGATAGCAAACAGATCAAACCAGATTACCTAGCAGATAAACAAAAAAAAAGGCAAGCTAAGATTAATATACAAAATAGAATGGATATGAATAGTAGATTTTTACCCTAAGAGGTGATACAAGAACACTTGCTTTACAGCTTGGACTCTCCAGGTGTTTCATTCAGAGGCAAAAAATCCCTTTATCCTGGGTCCAGAACTTCACCCAGTTCAGTCTTTGTTCTTCAGGTATTTCTAGGAGTTTTCTTCAGTGGGGAGTGAAGAACAACAGATGATGTCACTCCCTGCCTTATATAGCTTTTGCATATGGTGGGAATGCTTTGTTTCAAAGCTTGGTCCCCAGACCCTTTTGTGGAAAAATACTGTCATCCCAAGATGGAATCCAGAGATATGTGGTCTCATCACATGTCCTTGTAGTGTCTTAGTAGCCATTACTTGGAGGTTGTCTGTAGCGTACACAGCGTGGCTCACCAAGTGAGAGAGAAACATTTCCTAAGGCCTATTGTTTTTTCCTAATGGCCCATTGCCCTAACTAAGCCCTTCCTCGCCCACTATAGATTGAAAGTGTCCTGTCTAGTGGGCATTACCCAGGTGTAACTACATTTGAAATACAGATACATAATCAATATCCATAACTTCAGATACAAAAATGATACATGTATATAAGTAGGATAATCATAGTCAGCAAATCATAACTTGACCAATAACACATCATATGACTTATCTTGCATAAAATACACCATAAATAGATCATAATCATATAATACATCTTTATGAAAAATATGGGGTCCAGTGTCACAATCTTAGTCTAAAATATTTTTCCCCCTTAATCTAACATGTCACATTCAATTAACCTAATCTGAAAGGGAACTATATATATTTTAGTAATAACTATTTATCATGGTTTATTTATGTTCCATTAATGCATACTCTCTTTTATTATTACAGTTTTCATAATACACAGTGCACAGTCAGTTGTTCTTTCTTCACTTCAGCATAACGTAGTTAAATAACTTATTTTCAGATGCTAAGTATTCTTTGGTTCAGTTACCCATATTATTTTAACTGGCCAATTAGTTGTTATTAAAATATTTTAAAAGAACATACAGAAACATATACACAACAAATTATTTCTTTCCACATTTTTATTAACATTTTTGTAGGTAGTTTCCAGTTTCTCACCTCTTTTTCCTATTAAAAGACATGCTCTGGGTATAGGAATACAGACTATATGTTAGATTTGGGGCCTCACTGAATTTCTTTGCATTCCTTTAACCTATATTAAGAGGATGAAAAAAACCCTGACCTTACGGACTCTTAAATCCCATTACTGTTTCATTCTGATATTAGAAACTAATCCTACAGTTAGATCAACTGGAGTGGAATTATACACTGAAATAGAGTTCTAATAGACCCAATGTCAGGACTAGAAATTGCTAGCAGGTCTGATTGGAAGACTAGGGATTTAGGACTAGATTCACAAGCAGATTTAGGCATGCTGACACTAAGCGTTGCAGTGCCTAACTTTCACTCCACAATTCATGGAGATAGTTAGGATCCATAAAAGCCAATACATTGAGTGGGGAGCTGTCTAAACTATACATTAAGAAATGCCAAGGCGAGGAATGCATCCTAAACTCCACCTTCAAAGAGACTTAGGACATGTTAGGGGCTTGTCTTCACCATCCGCTGGATTGGTGAGTAGTGATCGATCTTTTGGCGATCGATTTCTTGTGTATTGTGAAGATGCGAGAAATCGATTGCCCGCAGCGCTCGCATCGACGCTGGAACTCCAGCTTGCCGGGAGGCGCAAGCTGGAGTCAACGGGGGAGCGCACCACCGACTGCCGCCGCCATGAGGACGGCAGGTAAGTCGGCTGCAGATACGCAAACTTCAGCTACGTGATTCACGTATCCCCCCGTAGTGAAGACCAGGCATAGTGCTGCAGCGTGTCTGTGCCAACAGGAGAGAGCTCTCCCATGAACATTAAAAAACCACCTCCATGAGTGGCATAAGCTATGTTGGTGGGAGAGGCTCTACAGCCGACATAATTCTGTCCACATGAATGTTTATGTGGGTGTAACTTATGGTGATCATGGGGGGTGGAATATTCACATTCCTGAGGGACATCCATTTTGCAGACGTAGGTGGTAGTGTAGACATAGCCTTAGGCGCTTTAACTCCATTTGGGAGTATTAGCCTTTAATCCTCTCCTGAAGTTAGGTGCGTAAACCATTTCTCAGATGAAAGTCATGGAATGTTGCAATTTCAGTGCCCCAAGGAGCACTGAGACTGCTTTCTCCAAACAACACCAGGGACACACATAGCACCCCCATCTCTATGCACTGAGAAGTTTAGGAATGGGTCATGCCTTCTTGCGCACAGTGCCTCTTGAATTACCCCATGGGTAGTTCAACTCTGTACCACCACAAACACAGGTTGTGCCTCAAAGCCACAATCTAGCCCTATGTTTCCTAAATATGTATACGTTGGTTAAGTGATCAAGTGAGGAAAGTGGGGGATTTGATACAAATATTGGAAGGATGCTCATCTAAACAGAGGGAAATCATTTACAGTGATAAATGGTGATTTAGCTAGAACTAATGGGATTAAATTCGGGAAGAGAAAATAAAGACCGAATATTGGGGGGGGGGGGGGGGAAGGGGGAAATCCAAAGATGTAAAGGAGAAAGCACCCAATATAATAGCTTATGCCAAGGCCATCCTTCAGTATTTCGGTGGGTTTCTCATCTAAAATATAATCCTGCCTCTCTACAACCCTGTGCTATGCTTCCTCAAACTGAAGAAAGCCAACTCTCAAAAAGATTTAAAGTTGAAAATAAATATTCTAAAAATAAGGCAAGATCCTCAGTGGGCATAAATTGTCAGGGTTTCACTAAAATAAATGGAACTATGCTGATTTACATCAGAGGAGGATCCCCCTGGTCTAAATTCTGAACATCCCATTTTTGAAAGAAGTATTCTTTAAATGTTTGTCTAATGTGGCATAGTAATACATTGACTTCATTAGCCTTGCAGAAATGCAGAAGCAAAATTAGGTTTGACATTAGAATATGAAAGTTTATAGTAAAAAGAAGTTGTATGGATTCTTACTTTACCATCTATTTTGGGTGACCTTTAGTGGTATGGTAAAAACAATCTGATTCAATTGTAGCATAGAAAATTTTATGTAGAGGATACTGAAATACCTATGAAAAGGTGAACACACTTGTTGTTACCCATCCAATTATTTCTGGCAATGTTGTAAGGTACTTCTAATACTGTTCCTATATTAAAGAAAGGTTTCAGACTGATAACATCACACCTGTGTAAATATGAAGTATGAATCCATAAGCTTCATTTACAATTACAGTTGTTTTTCTTTAAATTACATGTGGTCTAATCTATGATAAGGCAATTCATTGTTGGCAGTTATTGCAGACATATCTCTGCAATGTCTGATTGCTTAATTATACCTTTTATTATGTGTCTTTTGGCATATGTCTGAAAACAATCTCTGACAAAGAACAGGATGAACGTTTCTTCTGTATTCTTCTGTGTAGGCTGGAGTGTTCAACCTTTGTGTTTACTAAAGTCAATCTGTTCAGCTCTTCTTCTCTATTCAGTGTAGTTTTCACTTCAGGCAAATTTAAATTATGTAGTAATTAATCCAAATAAATAATATTATTTCAGGCCCACTCACTTCCTATTGCACAAGGTTATTAAACAATTGTTTCATTATAATTCCAGTCATTAACTCTGGAAAGTCTCAGTGTTAACACATATTGTTATCATACTCTGTAAATTGCTTTTTTGATTCACAAGAAGTTGACTACACTCAAAAATGCATATTATTTTTCAGTTATTTTTCATTCTTTGCAAATCCAGAACTCCCAGTTCGGTCAATGTGAAATTGATGGCTTAGCCCTTTGTGAGTTGACGCCAAGTTAACCAAACTTATACTTGCTATTTGAAGACTACTTTTATGCACCCGGGTAGTTGTATTGATTTCAATGGGGGTAGTCACACTGCCTAAGGCTTTGAGGCTACCCTTAAGTCTTTGGAGCATTGGGGCTCAAAAGTTGAAATATATTATTTTTCTCTCCTGGAGTAAAAACATACTTAACTGTTTTTTCTAGATCAGAGTCTATGAATGAGTGAACTGATTTTGATATAAGAATAATTTACCAGAACCTCCATCTCAATCTCCTTGCCTGGCTACAGGGCCTTCATTCCTGGCCACCCACTCCCTTGCAAATTGCAGTCATTTATGGGCTACTCAGATAATGTTGTTTGGGCTGCTTGACATTGCAACTTTTTGTCCTGTGTGGGGATGGTTTATGTTCACAAATCACTCAATAGGACCAGTATGGTTGAACAAAGTATGGTGTTGGCCCTGAAAGGATTACTGACTGTAATGCAAGGTATTATTGGCTGGCATGGGTTAAATCAAGATAAATAGAGGTTCCCAGGGCTCCAATAGTCAATGAAGCCAAATCAACTGAAGAAAAAGGGAGGCTTCCTTTCAGAGAACAACAAATACACTTATATTACACACTTACTGGCTCAGCAATCACTGAAAATCACAGGGAGAAAACATAGATTAGTTAGAATGTGGGCTCCGAGATTTTTACTGGATCCACCATTACCCACTGAAAATGAGACTTCTGTAGCGTCTCACACAACTTAACTGCACACACTTCCACCTTGCTAAAGAAAAATGTCATTGGATTGTAAACCAGAACAGTAACGTTTTTCTTGTGTCCCCCCCCCCCCCCACTTGCTTGGGGGAGGCATTTAAAAATGAATAATGAGATAGAAGTGAGAGAAATACTGAAGGTCAAATTCAATTCTCAATTATATTTATGCAATCCCATTGAAGCAAATGTGGTAACTAAACACAAATGGAGCCATGCAATTTAAAAATACCTTAAAATACTGTGATACAACATGGCCAGCAGGCAGCAGGAGAGCGTTAGAGGGACGCAGGTTTGCTAGAAGTGGTTGGAGTGGTGAGCAGTTTGGAGGAGTTGGTGTGGAAAGCAGTTTGGAGGAAAGCAGAGCAGAGTTTGGAGAAGTGCTGCGGTGAGCTAAGAAAGACCCAGACCCTAGGTAAAGGAACACCTGGCTTGTGCAGAGAGAGGGCAGGAAGCCCCCACAAGCTGAAGGGTAGAGACGGAAGTAGCCCAGGGGAAGGAATAGCTAGTCCAAGTGGTTTACTGCTATCCTCAGGGCCCCTGGGCTGGGACCCGGAGTAGAGGGCGGGCCCGGGTCCCTCCCTCTCCACTTCTCCCCTCTAGGATACTAGTGGGACAGTTAATACCCTGTTCAGGGGCAAGAAATAGGCTCCCTGCACCCCCCCCCCCCAGAAGAGAAAGCGTGGGACCGATCAATATAGTGCTGGAAATTTGCCACAATAAGTACAACTAAGTAACACTGCCATTATTTACCAACTTCACAGGTTGTTAGGAACATAGCCAAAAGCTGGAGTGGTTTGTAATAGAGTGATACATTTTCCTACAGATGGGCAAATAATATACCTGGAAGCTGAAATAAAATGTTGACTCATTTCTAAAATTAATTAACAGAGAAACACAGCAGAAAAATGAAAGGTTTCTAGTTCCTAAAGGTTATTCTATAAGGAAATAAATCTTGTGGAGAAATGGGATAGGCTCATCTGTAATTTATAATTATAATTAAGCACTTACAGTGCTGTCAGTCTGTAAGCCTCTGCATTTGCTCAGTGGTTCACATCTGAGGTAAGTTAAATCTTTATTGTAAATAAATGAAAAAAAGGTCTAAATATAAAACTGGGGTATCTCTGGAATTGTATAATATGACTCATTGTCTTCCTCTTACTCATGTTGACTCATTTTCTTACTCTTTGTCGACCCACTTTACACATGATGTCCCTAACTTATGTGAAGAATGTTTTCATGTAGCATTTGCTGTCCTCTTGGTGGCAGAAAGCCTTGACATTTGGGTCAAATAAATTAAAATGAATGTCTTTGGCTAAGAAGAAGATCCTGCTATAGGGCAGTAGTAATCAAGACAAGTTAATCATTTATCCACTGTTTTGTGTATATTTGTCTAATCTCTTCTGTAGTGGTAGCATGTCATAGATATCAGCAAACAGTGGTTTGCTGTCTTTCTGCCTTTTACTTTCAAGCTAAGGAAGATGCAAAGCAAAAGCAGACGTAAGGCCAAAATGCAGTAGATATTTCAGCAACTTTGGGAAATTGGATGGCAATATTCAAAATTAGTGATGCTAAAAATGTCAGATTAAAAGAAACAATACTGGCAACATAGCTTCAATTCTGCAAAAACTAATGTGTGTGAATGTTTTGGCCCACCTGAACAGTTCCACGGAATTAAGTAGGACTCTGAGGACAGTACATCAGCCTCCCAGGGCAAGATGGACAGGCTGAGCCTGACTCCGAGACCCAGACAGAGCGATTTCCCCAACACTCCCCCTCACTCCTACCGCTGGATCATTGGCAGCACTGTAGACTCACCACCCTCTTTACCCCCTTGTTGGGGCCATGGGGAGAGAGTATTTCCAAATATGTTGGTGTTTGTGACTTTTATTTTGATCCCCCATCTGGAGAGACCTAAGGAGGCCCACAAAGGGCAGTGCAACCCCCTTGCAAATAGTGGGGAAGTGAGACCTGTGCTGGGATCATCCACTGTAGATAACTGGGTGTGGAGGGAGCCACTGGAGTGTCTATTACGCAGTATGGCAATTCCTGTGTTCCTATGTCCAATCCTTTAAATGTGTGTGTACATAAATCTGGTGTTCATGAAAGCCAGGCACTAATATCACTTGCTTCCCTGCAACAATCCTGACCACCTACTACTAATTCAGTCTGGGCCTTTCTTTAGTTAAATCAGACAATTATCCTGATTTATCTTGTTGGATAAAAGCTTACTATTTGATTGGATGAAAAACGGGGAGAAATGTTGTAGGTTTTTTCCCCCTGCCAGTTCTCTTCCCTCACCCCTACATTGGTTTTCACATTTTGAAAAAATGATATTTGTGAAATCATGACCAGATCTAATCACTATCTGGCCACTAAATTATAGGCTAAGATTCTGAGCTTAATTTTGATCGAAACTTGTATTTGGACCCAGATCAAATAGGTGAAAGGCTGGTGAAATCATTTTAAAATTGTGGTGGTTAGCAAACTTGTATTTAGCAACCAGAGTAGACAAGGAGTGAAAAATATCAGTACGGAATCTCATAGACTTTAAGGCCAGAAGGGATGATCATGTCCATCCCCACCCCTGCACTCCTGCTCTAGGATCATGACCTTTGGCTGAGTTACTGAAATCCTCAAATCCTGACGTAAAGTTACAGAAAATTCACCACTTTAATTCATTGACTGTGTTAGAAAATATTCAACTGGAATCTGATCAAAAAGCATCTTGAAGTCAAAGGAAGCCTCTCAATTAAATTCAATGCGTTTTGGAGTATGTCTCTAAATCTCAATATTTTCTGACTGGATATTACACTAGACAGATTATAATTTGTTTCTGGAAGATAGCTTTCATCATACACAAAGTGTTTTAAAAGAAGGTTTTCTATTTTTCCATTTACCTGAGTATTATTCAAGTTAGGGGTAATAGGAAGTTAGGTGCCTAGCATTTTTTAAAATCTCACTAGGTGCCTATCTGCATTTTTGGGTACATAATTACCTTTCAATATCTGGCTATATAGCTAAAGCTCAAATAAAGCACATACGGCTATGATTTATAGTCTGCTAAGGCCATTTTGTGACACAGTGAAGAATTGCCCCTACCTAGAGGAACTCTGAGCTGTCACCAGTCTAGAGTAATCAGTTCTTCCAGTTCCCCTTTCAATGAGAGCATGAGTACAAGCATGCACCTTTAACTACATTGGGAGTTGAAGCTCAGTTTACCTCCTAATTTATGAAAACAAAATCATTTATTTAAAATTAAATTATTTTGTTATTGGTCATAGGAGATGACCTTCTACACTTGACGTGCTGTAGATCTTTTACTTTATTTACAAATGTGTGTTTAAAGAAATGATAACTCTGAAATTTGTTCAGCAAGTCCTCTTTCTAGCAAAGTCCTCCTGGGAAATGTTATGCAAATAAAATCCATCTGGAGATTGTGAAATAATGTAGGTGAAATTATCAACAATATACTTAATTTTTCAGAAGGATTAAAAAGGCTAGTGCCTCCCCCCCACGTTTAAAAATTCAAGGCTGTCGACATGTGCCCTTGTCTCTAGGATAAATTCTCTTGTTACTCAGGGGTTATTCCTACATTCAGAATTAGCTACTTTTGAGGACCATATAAAATCTTGGAACCTGTCCCCTACAATACATAAACCTAATTTATTTATTATTTTACATAGTTCCACAACATGCTTGTCTACTTTCCTTTCAGAATAACAGAAGACAAGACAGCAAAATCTGTATTAATTTACAATTAGGATTCCATATCTGCATTCTCTATGAATACCATCACTAAAAATCAAAGAAATCTCTATGAATACCATCACTAAAAATCAAAGAAATCACTAATAAGCCATCATTCATATTTCCTCTAGCCTCAGCTCGCATGCCTCATCATCCAGGCACCATAACACCTAAACACAGTTATAGGTTTCTCAGCTCGAGTGTACTAAAAAATGGAGTCAATCACAATGCAAACATCTTGGCCCCATAACCATACACAAATGCACAACCTGAACTCTGACTTAAGGTAGATAAACCGCCAATAGACATATGAATAGTCAGACCTCTCAAGTTTCAGACCTGCAGGTGTGTGTCAGAAGCTTCAGGAATGTGTGATAAATAACAGAAATTTAGGAACACCTGGCTTTTGTTACATGTTGCAGGTTTTTCTGGAAACCATGTTTAAATTATGTTTTCTCATTATGTGAGAAATAAACTAATTGTTTTAAACGAAATTTGGAAAAACAAAACAAATATCAAAAGCTACCAAGCAAAACCACACGACCACCGCTCCCAAGGATCAGTAATAAGGTTGAACCCAGGATCTTCAAATACCCAGGAAAAGCTTCTGGCACTCTAGCTAAAGCAGTACTACAGGAGGAATCCTTCCCTAGCCAGTTATAGAACTGTTTGCTCAGCAGCAGTCAAATGTTAGGGCTCAGATGTATAGTCTAGTGGTTGAATTAGTGGTACACACGTACATGCACAGTATATAGATGTGGGACAGTCATTCTGAAACTATGTGTGGTTGTGATTTGGGTCTCTTCTATGAAACATCTAGGTTCTATTCCTAGTTCTGCCAGAAGTGGCAACTCCTCAAATTATCTGGAAGAAAGATACATGCCTCTCTCTCACTGTAAGAAGAAGGAATCTATGCTCCAATAGTAAGGGTTTAATGCAGACAGAGAGGCAAAATGAGGACAGACACATGCATAGAATTAAGTGGTAGGCCATGACTTTTGTTAAACTTTTGCATAGCATAGGGATACCTATTCAAGTATTTAATTGGTTCCAATGCAGGGGTTACAGGGATCCTATCATATAACAATAACTCAGAGTTGGATCTCTTCAGGTTACCCTGTCAGATTTCAGCTCACTCTGAGTCTTACCCTCTTCCTACCTCTGAGAGAAATAAAGGGGGAAGAAGGCTGGGGATTTCAGCCCACAAGGGCCACAAGTTCTCATCTTGCCCCCAAAAGGCCACAGGGTCTCATCCTATCCCATGGCCTAAGGATCATCACCAAATCCCAGTTTTTTTAATCTCTGTGAACTATTTATTTTATCCTTTGAACTGCACTGGAAATCAGCTGCAAGGTGTGATGAATTAGCAACTCGGTCAGGTACCTCAGCTAGGTACATTCCTGTTTAACCCACTGTGTCTTGAAAGTGCTGCAAGGAAGGTGAAAAAATTCTCAGTCCTATGCCAGTTGGCCCATGGGAGAAAAAAAAAACAAAAAACCCTTTTCTGACCTTCAAATGGGCAATCAGTTAGATCCAGCATTTGTTAGGCTGGGTTCCCATTCCTAGTGGACTGCTGGAATAAAGCTGGAAGAGGGTCCTCATGGCCTCCACCCCCGGTAAAATCCTGGGAACTGGGGTATGCTGCCAATCAGTACCCCTTCCCAATTAGCTAATGGGTGCCAGAGACTCCCAGAGGAAAAGAGGAACTGCCACGTACCAAGTGTCTCCCTCCCTCACTGCTGGGATTCCCCCCTTCACTTCTGACCTCATCAAGTTCCCCCTTCCCTCTGAGGCAGGTGGCTGGTATTTTGAAGTGCACTGAAATATTAGCACCAGTCAGTAGAAGAGGTGTGCTTAAAACTCCTGGGTCTTAGTTTAGTGGACCTCTGCTTAAGCCAAAGATATTTGGAGAACATCTTTCTCCCTCTTCCCAAAACAGCCCCCCTCTTGGCAGTGCTCTGAAACACTGAGGCATAAGTTGTAACTGGAAAATACCAAAAAATCTAAGATACCTGAAAAGTTTGTGTGTAATAGTCATGACAAGTAGGGGAATATCCTAGATGAACCTTATGGAATTAAGTTAAACCTTACTGAATTTAGTTTAGTATCTTTGGGGTCCATTGTATTAACATGCAATTGTTTATGTGTTAGGTGGGACAGGGACTGTATGTATTTCCATGGGAAGGGTGAAGACAACTCCTCCAAGAACTGAAAACAGGGTGAGAGGGTGATCAAAGTCCCTCAGGTTGTAATATCTCTGGAAATGCAACAACTGAGGTTTGCGTAACTAGTTCAAACTTGAAACTTAAGAACAGGTACCCTGGAAGAACCACTGCAGGGAAATACAGGGGCAGTTGCCCTGAACCGTGACACATATGGTGGTAGCATGTGTGGATCTATAACAGTATGAATTGTGTAAGTACCAATAGCAGTAAAAGCAAGTATCCTAGAAGGGAAAAGCACAGAAAAATGTCTCTATGGTCTTTTTTGGGAAAGAACAGTAACATGAAGGAAGGAGTGGGATAGTGGGAAGGGATGGTGATGAGCAACTACACACGTAGGGGAAGTATGAACGTAAGATAATATTCTTGGGGCCAAATATTAAAAGGGAGTATTTTAACTATTTTTACTTTGAGGATAAATATATTATAGCAAATTCAATTGTCACAGCAGACTTAGTTTGTAAAATTTGGAGGCCCCAAAACTTAACCTTAACTATGGAGTTGCTACCAATGTCCCCATAATTAAAAAAAATGAATTCAGTAAGGGTAAATGTTCAACATGATATATGCATTTGTTCCTTTTTTTTTTTTTGGACAATAAGCCCCACAACTCTGCATTACTCTGAAACAACCAGGAGAATAGTACATCAGATAGTTATATCCTAGGAGACTTTAATAGTCAAGCATGGGAACAGAATGCATTTCACCACACCCTCCTTTTTTATCTCTAACAAAAGAAAGGAAAGGAAAGGAGAAAGAAAACTGCTGACATTCTGAGGAAATCTACCATTGAAAGACTCCTCTGGGACATGTTTTCACTTTTATATAGTGTACCTCGTCCATCATTAGCAGCAGCAAGATTCAAGGGACATTATTTTTGAAAGATTTGATGTGTTTCTGAAAAAAAATGCATAAAGAGAAAAAAATAGTTATTTTTCTTTAACAACTATGCTGGTGAAGACTAGCTCAACCTGGATCTTATGAATGAGAGACTGTAGCTGAGTAGTTTGGACAGTTATGACAGCATTGCTGAAACAATCTTTGTTCTTTTATTTGTTTGGAGTCATAGGAAGAGAAACTTTTGGCACAAAGAGATACCATTAATAATATTAACATTTTGTCAAAATATGATTATATTGTTCAAATATTACATCTTGATTGTTGGAAAGTAACAACTTTTGTTTTCATAGATGGAACAATTTCTTATTTTTTGAGAGATTAATTTGAGCTAAGCATTTCCTGATTTACTCAACATGAAACAATTCAGACATGTCAGGCACTGAATAGCACAGTTCAGTACAAAAGAAATACAAGCTTTATCATGCTCATTGGTTCTCCATTTGGAGAGGGCCCAGAGATCTATGTAGACTATTGGGCCAGGATAAGAGTTCAAGAAGGGAGAAATGTACATCAACCCTCCCCCTAGCCATAATACTCAGCAGGGTTCAGAGAAGAAATCTGGCATAACCTAGCAGCCTTCTCTGAGGTGCAGTGTGGGTCGAGAAGACAGCCACAAAGATGAGGCCTCAGTAGCAATGTTCTAATCAGCTGGCCATATCAGAATGTGTGTGTGTGGATCGGGCATCAAATGTACAGGGGCCAAACTTGAATGACCCTGTGTTCCCAGTGGATTCTCAAAATCTGTATGGATCTCAGGGCATCAGTGGAGTTTGCAGGCTACACCCTCATTTTCTTCTGTGTAGAGCCAAGTCCATCCCCCGATAGCAAATGCAGAGGAAAGTCCATAAGAGGAATATTATGCAGTTTCTTGCTTTTTAAGCAGACATTTTCTCAGAAGGACATGAGTTGGTCCCATATCAACAGAATGTTACATTTTCAAGTTTAAGCCCTCAAACTCAGGAAATACCAACATTAAGGTTGCCCAGGCAGTCTTTAAACATTGTATAGGTTCCTGTCTGTATCTATCATATATATTTTAATAATTTGTCAGCACCTAAGTACTGTAGTTTTTAGTTTCAATCAAAAACAGTCTTTTGGGGATGCAATTTAGAGACTACAGTAGTTTATCAGAAAGCTAACTCAGGTTCCCTATTGATGCCAGAATTTTTACACTCTTCCTCTGCATTGTATATTAAATATGTAGTGAATTGTAGGAACATATTTTATTCTGGATTTTTACATAAAATCTTACATGGACACTGTTTGTCTGATATAGAGAGGGTAGTACACAATGCTACAAGATGCATCAAATGTCTCTTTTATTTGAAAAGTTCACATGCAGTCTTAATTGTTCAGTCTCAGCTTCTGACTCCTTATTTGTTTGAATCTTAACATTCTCTTGAGAAAGTCTTTTTGTATGAAATTCTTTAGACACTTTAATGGAAAAGAAATCGTTAAAAGAAAAGAAGCAGCTCTGCCTGGTGACTTAGACACCATTGGAATGCCCTGTGCTACACATTTTAGAAGGTCCATAGGTAAAAGTCCCCCAGCTGCTACAAGAATGAAGCTCTAAAGTAAATTTGGAGGACATCCTTATGCGAACTTTACAAGGTGTTTGGGAATATTCTCTCGTTGCTCCTTATTATTAATCCGATCCAATTCCCATTGACTTCAATGGAAATTGAATTATTTCTAAATCAACAGTTATTGCAGCAAAAGCTTCTGCTTCTGCCATATGCATGTTCAGAAATCTTTTCACCATTCCCTCAAGCACAGTACAGCCCTTCTTAAGCTGAGTGTTTTACAAGTATAGTGCAAAATCCTCTGCAGAAGTTTCCATCTACCCCCACTGTGCAATTTGCAAAAGTTCATAATTTGAGGGAAACTGCTGCCAAATTTCAGTTTTCTACCCTATCCCTTTTGGTTGTAGCACTGTTCAGAAGGGATTATCATCTTTTTAAAATGGGGAAAACCTAGATTTTTTCACTGTTCTTGTGTCCTCATGCTCAAAAATGGCTGAACTTTGTGTATTCAAATTTTCAAAGAGAAAGAAAGAAAAAATCCTGGAAGCCTGAGCCAGTGCTTCATTTATAATGAAGGAGGCACCAAGGCTGAAGCTTTTTTTTTTTTACTTGCATAACGGATGTGACAAGCCCAGCTGTGCCGGGGCTACGAACTGCCAAATGTAGAGGTGGCGGGGGCCAGCCCTAGCAAAAATTGAGCACTAGCCTGAGCCTGAACATTTTAAGTCCGAAAAAGGAAAATTTCAGAAAGTTATAAGCAATTTAGAATGCGGAATGGAAAATGTTTTGCTGCCTCAACTCCTTAACTATGGTATGTGTTGCCATTTCTGCTGTTATATGGCTTCAGAGACATATGACAAGATGTTTTTAATTGATTGGGTGACACCAAAATAGTTGGTACTCATGGGTATCTATAAAATACTTGATTTATTCCCCCCCCCCAGGAATGCCGAAAGGGTGGAGACTTATCATCTTAAAAAAATAATCGTTATGATGAGGAAATTACGACAATTACAGTTAATTGTCTGGACTTCATTGTTGAGGGGGTTCTTGGTAATGGCATGCGTACCCTTTAATCTCTGAGCTGCCATTTTGAGTCAGGTCAATAGTTACCAAAATTTGGTCCTATTTGTTGTTCTTTGTCCAATTCCTCATGAATGGGTCCTGAAATAGAAATATGACTAGCTGGCACCTTTGTTGGCAATTTTAACAAAGTCCAAAAAATGAATGGGTTGAGGAATGTTGGTTCAGTGATGAAAAGAAACTTGTGCTGTCTGTGCTATATCTATTCTGTCAATAAAAAAAAGGAGTTCAATTTCCAGGGCTGTCAATAAATACGTTATGCATGAGATTTTTCATTATGTACAGATCAAATTCAAGGGACGCTATCGGCTTTCTTGAAACTAAATCTGTTCTTTTAAACTAAAATGGGATACCCAAGCTACACCTTTGCAATACATTGTTAATAAGCGGAAGAATGCTGTTTTAAAGCTATTGAGTGGGTTATCTTTGTTTTTTCTTCATTCACTTTGGGTATTTTGGATAAACTGAAAGGTGACCTTAAGCTTCTTTTTAAAATGATGTCACATAGTGAGAAATAAAATATATATAATTAAAGCACTCTCACTTTTAATGAAAATTATTAGAGTATCAACATTTTGCCTGGAGGCACAAGCTACAGCCCAAACTCCATTCAAATCCATTAAATATGCTTGAGACCCAGCTGTCAATAGCATTGTGTAGTAAATTTAATTTTCAGAGTCAATACAGAGCACAGCTGCATTAAGCATAGGATAATTCTGGCACATTATTAATTTGAATGACCATGTACGGCATTGTCTAGACAAGATATAAGCCCAAGTTTCATAGGCAATCTGTACATAAAATGAAGTATGTCAAGGTTGTAAAGAATACTAATAACACAGATCTGGTCTATTAACCAATATTGATTGCTCTTACTATAACATGGTCCAGTAACTTTAGAGGTGAAATAGTAAGATGTTCAGCATTAATGCTCCTATTCAAAAACAACACTCAGTATTTTAAGTTTTCTTCTAAGAGATTAACATTTTTATATATTTCCTGAACATATGAGATCACAAATATTTGCTAGCACTATGTTGAGATTCCAATAATCCACTTATGCAGAGACTGGACCAATTTTTAAAAAGTGTGTATTATTCATTGTTAATGATTGATTTACCGTATATACTCGAGTATAAGCCGAGTTTTTCAGCCCACTTTTTGGGCTGAAAAAAGTCGCCTCGGCTTATACTTGAGTCAGTGAAAATTGGTATCTATTTTTATTAACTTTTTTAATAGTTTTTAAAAGTTATTTTTATTAACTTTTCCAGCTTTTTGTGGTAAAATTAGGTGCATCGCCTTATATTCGGGTCGACCTATACTCGAGTATATACGGTATTAATTATTATTAATGATTATTATTATTATTCAAATGCAGTATACATTTAATTATTTGCAGTAATCATATCTATACCAATGCATTCACATTATACTTTCCCAGCACTCACATTACAATTTGACCATATTCAATAATTAACCACATTGCTACTTGGGGTACAATCATAATTTTGTATAGTCTATGTAAAATTTTAAAGAGAAAAAAACTTAAACAAGGAGACATAATGCTTTCAAAAGTATAGATTTTATAGCAGAGCTGTTGCCATACCATTTTAATTAATGCTGTGATAATAGTGCTGTGAAGGTGTTTATGAAATATGACTAGGCTTTTTGGCATACTTGCTATTGTAAATGTACAGTCTGCATGTATAATCCCAGTCTTTATAAAATTTCACTGAAAAGTACATGAGATGATTGCAATTCCCACACCAGAACAGGCTTATGGTCCCTATTTCCAGTATTATTTAGTGTCCAATGTATCAGAAGAATGCGAGGAATACTTGTAGCACCTTAGAGACTAACTAGTTTATTTCAGCGTAAGCTTTCGTGGGCTATAGCTCACTTCATCCGATGCATCCGATGAAGTGACTATAGCCCACGAAAGCTTATGCTGAAATAAACTAGTTAGTCTCTAAGGTGCTACAAGTTTTCCTTGCTTTCATTACGGAGACAGACTAACATGGCTGCTATTCTTGAACCTATCAGAAGAATGTATACACCCCCATGTTGTACCCGGCTATACCAGATGGTGATTATTTTATATTCAAAGCATGAGTATTGAAATTTTTATCCTAATTTTTGTAACCCTGGATATAATTTTAATCAGATAAATGTCAATAATTATTTTAATATTAATGTCATTATCTTATGTTCACAATAAATCACAGGAGTGAATTCCATAAGTTAATGCTATATTATGTAAATTATTTTCTTGAGATGGTTTTAAATGTGTATTTTTATGTCATCAAATTTTCCCTTATTATTTTATTATGGAACAACAATCAGGGAGGGTGGGGTATTCCTCTAGCAGCTGAATTGGAGGTGTGAACTCGGAGAGAGGAGAAGCTGTTTTTGTAATTAGCAAGCCATTCAAGATCTTTGTTCAATCCCAGATTGATTGTGTCAAATTTGCAAATGAATTGCAGCTCTGCAGTTTCTCTTTGCAGTCTGTTCTTGAAGTTTTTTGCTGCAATATGGTGACTTTTAAATCTGTAATTGTGTGTCCAGGCAGGTTGAAGTGTTCTCCTACAGGTTTTTGTATATTGCCATTCCTAATGTCTGATTTGTGTCCATTTATCCTTTTTCGTAGGGACTGTCCAGTTTGGCCGATGTACATAGCAGAGGGACATTGGTGGCATATAATGGCATATATGACCTTGGAGTTCACACCTCCAATTCAGCTGCTAGAGGAATACCTCACCCTCCCTGATTTGAGATAACAAGCTGGTTCAGGCTGATTGGACTTACCTTGTTACATCCTACCTGGTTCTTGCCTACTTATCTATACCTGCCCCTGGACACTTCCACTGCTTGCATCCGACGAAGTGGGTATTAGCCCACAAAAGCTTATGTTTCAATACTTTAGTTAGTCTTTAAGGTGCCACAGGACTCTTTGTTACCTCTATTTTTTTCTAGACTTATCTTAATCTTTCCTCCAATAGAAACCTCAGTCTTGATGAACTCTGTTAAATATAGCTTCCGTGTACATGTCAGGCTGCATGGTTGTCCCAGCTGCTTAGGTCAGTATTTTCCGCATTTATCTGTCTGCAACAACTGAGCTGTGAACTCTGCCTGGTGGAATTAAAGTTATCAGGACACCACCTATGCATACGGAACTTGCGCCTGCCGGGCATGCAACTAATCTGCTTAGTAACATGGCCCCATCAGATCCAGGTCCAATCAGATACCAAGGGTGTCTTTCTCCCTCAGCCTATATATTCTGAGAATTGGCACCAAAATTCTAGAGGCGTTCTGTATCCAGTCCAGGTCTGATCAACCCAGTCAACACCTCTCCACTCCCGTATCTCCACCTGAGCGCGTAACGATTGTCGGTCGAGTTCGAAATGTTATTTGTGTGTCTCATTCACTAAGTGTTTACCTCAGAGTTTGAAGTGTTACCCTTTTCTATAAATTTTTACCTCAGAAGTTGAACTGTCCCTCATTTCTCTCAGTGTTTACCTCAGCGTCTGAATTGTTACTCCTGTGTCTTTCCTCTGTAAATGTTTACCTCAGAATTTGAAAGGCCACTCGTGTCTCTCATGCTGTAAAGTTTTCTCATGTAAATAGTTGTGTCTTTTTGGCAGTATCAGTAATGTTCCTTTTGTTGTAAATGTTATATTAAGCAAATCAATCAAAAAGAAAAACTGTTTAATAGAATTGTTTAGTAGAATTGTTTAATAGCCAACTGTTTAATAGAATTGTTCAATAGATAATTACTGTAACTAGTCTTTAGATTCACCCATTGTCCTATCCTTGAATAAAGAAAATAAGGTTTAGTTCATCATCAGTGTCCCTGTGTGACTTCTTCCGAAAATCCAAATCGAACCTCAGACATTTACAAACTCAAACTTTCAAAAATCAAGACCTAGAACCCAAAATAATGAAACAGCTTAAAAAACATGTTTTTAAAAAATAAAAATAAATAAATGTTGAATTATTTTTAGTTGTTCTATTTTTTTTATTGGAGAGGGTGCATTTGGATCACAATTTCAAGCTTTTCTTCACAAACATGAGGATTCTAAACTTACTTGTTTAAGCAATGTAAGATGATATTTCTATGAAATAATATATCAACAGGTGCTGCAAATTTTAGAGAAACACCAAATATTGTGAGACTCATGATAAAATTGTGAGAATTGGCAAACCTGAAGCCCTCTCACCACCTGGCTCCAATAATTTTCACTGGCCTTCTTTGCTATTTCTGTTGTGCTCTTTTTGTGATATGAGGTGAAAGCCTAGGCCCATTGAAGTCAGTGTGAATTTTTGCATTGACATCAATGGAGCCAAAATTTCATCCATAGTGACCAAGACTCAATACAGTTATATCATCAATGCATACAGTATCATTTCATAATACATTTTTATATTATTTCTTATCGTCTTTTTAACCCAGGCTAATACTGCATTTACTATATTAATGAAGGGATTACTTCACTGCGTTAATTGCAATATTTCTTATTTTTTCTAGGAGAAGTGGAGAGATGTTGCCTAAGGTAAGCACAAACTCTCTAGGGATGCTCCATGCAAATAAGGGTGAAGCCAGACCTCCAAGAACTGCCACTACCTCTCCTTCTGTTTTGTGTAATAAACAAATAAAATAGGAGGCTGACTCCATTCATAAGAAGCTAAACTGGGCTCTTTATTAAAGCTACTATGTACAAAGCTGCTGCTTAGCATTCCTAAACATGTGCATATAGAGTGACTTTCTGGTGCTTCTTACAAACTATCCCCTCCTGCAAGCCATGCTTCTCTCTCCAGGTTCCATGCAAATTTGTACATGTGATTCCCATCCAGCCATTCTCTTTAACTCCCCTCCTTTATGTAATCTTCAGAACAGTCACGGATGTCTGGGTGGCTGCCTTCTCCCACTGAACACATTTGGGTAAACAGTGGTCTACATCATACTGTCTCCAAACACACACTGCTTTGCAGGAGATAAGTCCTCCCCCACCCCGCACAGTATTACATGATAAGTTGGAAGGAAGAAAGAGGGGATTAGTCCAAGGAATGCATCAGGAAGAGATAAGGGCAGAAAAAGGAACACATTTAAGTAACTTAACACTGAAGTTGTGTGTGTTTCTCCACCAGGGATCTTGTTTTCAAATGAAGAAATAATCCATCTTCTCTAAATTTCAGGTTGCTTTTCCTACATGTAATAGCCACTTTTAATGATAAATTATCTAATTTAGTTAATAGCCATAAGTACTTTACTTTATTGAATTAGAAGGCTCAGATAAATACCGTACAGTTCTGGTCCTAGTAATTTATTGCAAATCTATTTTTCACATTGTTTCACCACATTGACTGTTAAGAGTAACCATAAGATATTTTTCTATCATCCTCTGTGGTGAAAATGGTGCAAAGTAATCATTTAATTTCTCTAGAATTTTTTATCCTTTTTTGATTTCCCTCTGTGCTCTCTCATGGTCAGGTATACCTATTGACTCTCGGCGGCGCAAGCAGCTCGCGACCCCTCGGGAGGCGTCCGGCGACCCCCCGAGGGGTCGTGACCCACAGTTTGAGAACCCCTGGTCTACAACGAGGGTTAGGTTGGCATAGCTACATGTCTCAGGCAAGGTCTGCACTACAGACCTATATCAGTATAAACACATCACTCAGGGCTGGTCTTCACTGGGGAGGAGAGGGGGGAAATCGACTGAAGATATGCAACTTCAGCTATGTGAATCACGTAGCTGAAGTTGGTGTATCTTCAGCTGACTCACAGTGGCGGCAGGCGGCGGTGCGCTCCCCCGTCGACTCTAGCTTGCGCCTCTCGGCGAGCTGGAGTTCGGAAGTCAACGGGGGCACCGCGGGCGATCGATTTCTCGCGTCTTCAAGAGACACAAGAAATCGATTGCTAACAGATCAATCGCTACCCACTGATCCGGCGTGTAGTGAAGACAAGCACTCAGAGATGTGAAAAATTCTCAGCCCTAAGAGACGTAGTTATACTGACCTACTGCATTTTGCGAAGGTGGATTAACTATGCTGACAGGAGAATAGGCATTATAGCATCTGGTGCAGCTGCTTCACTGTAACGCTGTACGTGAAGACAAGCTGTAAAATCCCTCTTGGTGTCTGTTCTCTGCTTGCTTTACTTGTAAAGGGTTAACAAGACCATAGGTAAAAGAAAAGGGGTGGGCACTTGCCCAAAAGAGCCAATGGGAGGCTAAACTTTTTAAAATGGGGAAAAAACTTTCCCTTTTTCTGTTGTTCTCTGACACAGAGTAGCAATGCTATAAGCAGGAATGCTGCGCAAGGCTTGAACCAGGTATGAAAATTCATCTTCCAAACCTAGAAGAAATAATTGGACAGGGAATGTTTAAATAGACATGATCAGGTTTATTTTTTTATTTTGGCTTGTGGATCCCCTCTGTGCTAAACCCCAGATGCTTTGTTTGTGATTTTTAAGTTGGACCCCAAGAAAGCTATTCTTGGTACTTAAGTTTTGAAATTGCTCTTTTAAAATCTAGCAAAAGCCTAAGCTCCTTTTTCTTCCTTTTTGTTTTTAATAAAATTTACCTTTTTTAAGAACAGGATTGTATTTTTGGTGTCCTCAGAGGTTTGTGCATATGTTTTTGGTTAGCTGATAGCAATAGCTAATTTCCTTTGTTTTCTTTCTCAGCTCTTCCTGGGATAGAGTGTGTGTGTGTGTGTAAGGGCTCCAGGGCTTCAGGAAAAACTTACCAAGTGGGTTTTTCTATGACTTTACAAGAAGCAGTCTTTCACTTGGGTGCTGGCAGTGTTTAACAAGCCAAGGTCAGAGAAAAGCTGTAACCTTGGAGGTTAATACAAGCATGGAGTGGGATGTATTAATTTTTAGAATCCTTGTGGGTCCCCACTTTCTGTACTCAGAGTGACAGAGTGGGATTCAGCCCCGACAGCAATCATTTCCTATTTTGTATGTGTGCAACTGATTGTCCTTCCTAAGTGGAGTACTTTGCATTTGTCCTATTTGTCCTATTCATCCTATCTATTTCTTGTCTATTCATCCTATTTAGTTCAGACCATTTCTCCAGATTGTACAGATCATTTTGAATTTTAATCTATCCTCCAAAGCCCTTGCTTGGTATCATCTGCAAACTTAATAAGTGTACTCTCTATGATATTATCCAAGTCATTGATGAAGATATTGAACCAGACCCAGAACCGATCCCTGTGGGACCCCACTTGGTATGCCCTTCAAGCATGATTGTAACCCACTGATAACTACTCTCTGGTAACAATTTTTCAGCCAGTTTTGCACCCACCTTATAGTAGCTCCATATAGGTTGTATTTCCCCAGTTTGTTTATGGGAAGGTAATGTGAGACAGTATAGAAAGCCTTACTAAAGTGAAGATATACAACATCTACAGCTTCCCCCTATCTACAAGGCTTGTAACCCTGTCAAAGAAAGCTATCAGACTGGTTTGACATGATTTGTTCTTGACAAATCAATGCTGAGTGTTATTTATCACCTTATTATCTTCTAGGTGTTTGCAAATTGATTGCTTAATTATTTGCTCCATTATCTTTCCGGGTACAGAAGTTAAGATGACTGGTCTGTAATTCCCCAGGTTATCCTTATTTCCCTTTTTATAGCTGGGCACTGTATTTGCCCTTTTCAGGCTTCTGGAATTTCTCTCGTCTTTTATGACTTTTCAAAAATAATTGCTAATGGTTCAAGTATCTCCTCAGTCAGCTACTTAAGTATTCTAGGATTCATTTCATCAGGCCCTGGTAATTTGAAGACATCTAACTTGTCTAAGTAATTTTAACTTATTCTTTCCCTATTTTAGACTCTGATACTATCTAATTTTTTCTGGCATTCACTATGTTAGACATTCAGTCGCCACCAACTTTCTTGGTGAAAACCAAAACAAAGAAGTCATTAAGCACCTCTGTGATTTCCACATTTTCTGTTATTGTCTTTCCCCTCTCATTGATTAATGGGCCAACTCTGCCCTTGGTCTTCTTTCTTCTAATGTATTTGTAGAATGTTTTCTTATTTCCTTTTATGTTGCTAGCTAGTTTGATCTCATTTTGCCTTGGCTTTTCTAATTTTGTCTCTACATACTTGTGTTATTTGTTTATATTCATTCTTTGTAATTTGACAGTTTCCACTTTTTGTAGGACTCTTTTTTGCGTTTTAGATCATTGTAGATCTCCTGGTTAAGCTAGGGTGGTTTCTTGCCATACTTCCTATCTTTCCTATGCAGTGGGATAATTTGTTTTTCTTCCCTTAATAATGTCTCTTTGAAAAACTGCCAACTGTCTTCAGTTGTTTTTCCCTTTAGACTTGCTACCCATGGGATTTTACCTATTGGCTCCCTGAGTTTGCTAAAGTCTGCCTTTTTAAAATCCATTGTCTTTATTGTGCTGTTTTCCCTCCTACCATTCCTTAGAATCATGAACTCTACCATTTCCTGGTCATTTTTACCCAAGTTGCCTTCCACTTCCAAATTCTCAACCACTTTCTCTCTATTTGTCAAAATCAAATCTAGAACAGCCTCCCTGCTAGTAGCTTTCTCCACCTTCTGAAATAAAAAAAAATGTCTCCAATACATTCCAAGAACTTGTTGGATAATCTGTGCCCTGCTGTATTATTTTCCCAACAGATGTCTGGGTAGTTGAAGTCCCCCATCACCACGAAGTCCTGTGATTTGGTTGATTTTGTTAGTTGTTTTTTAAAAATGTCTCATCCACCTCTTCTTCCTGGTTTGGTGGTTTGTAGTTGAATGGTTTCTTGAAACAAGTGTTAATTCCATAAGTTTCACAGTCTGTTCCACACTATATGTAACTGTGACTTTCTGATTACTTTCCCCAGACCTGAAAAACAGCTCTGTGGAACTCAAGAGCTTGTCTCTTTCTCTAACAGAAGTTGGTACAAAAAAATTGATTACCTCACCCACCTTATCTCTCTCCTCCTAGGACCAAGACAGCTACATCAACCCTGCAAACAACTAAGTAAGGAAGTCAGTTAGGGGATGTCAATAAATTACATAATACATTTTTTGTGTGATTCTCAAGTGCTACCCACCCCCTGTAACAATTTGTAACACAGAAACAAATATGCAGAGTTAAGGACCCACCAACACCTTAATGTATTACATAATCTATAGGCATCCTCTTATTTTGGGGTTTATTCACAGCCCTTAGAGACAGGGCTTAACCAATGTAAATTCTTAGCGTAGACCAGGCCCCAGTCTTTATTAGTGAATAAAAATAGTTTCTGATATAGTGCTGTACAAGCATAGAACCTACAAAGTTGTTATCCTTTCTCAGAACATATTACTTTTTATCAAAGTTTTCTTTAATGGACTCTTAGTTATGCATTGATATGCAGGTAGTAATAATGAATGATATCATTAACTAGATAATTCTGTTTTCTTCAGTAGCTAGCCAAAAAGAGCATAATGGTTCCTGTAAGAAAGTACTGAATTCCTTTTAACTATTGTTGTTATTTGCATATGCTGAAACCACAAAGGACATTGATTATTTCAACTATGCTCAATTTGTCTTTGAAACAGACATTCTAAAAAGCAAAAGAGCTTAAACAAACATGAAAGTAATCTAATTCTGACATAAACATGAAAGATAATAAGATTACTATGAATTGATCTAAATATTACTTAAAATAATTAGAAATGATTTGCTCATGGTATACCATTTAAGTTAAGCTGTTTTTTAATGTTACTTTAAAAAGCAAACCGATTATTGCTTTCGAGAATTTTGTTTTGTTGTTTATGACCTTCAGGGAAACAATATAACAGTACTGGCAAATATGCCAATCATTACACAGTTTTGGGTACATTTTGCAATTAATCGCTCTAGTTCTGCTACAGCCATTTTTGTGTAGAATAGGATTGCTTTTATTTTATTTCTGCCTTTTTTTATTACTTTAAGTCATGAAGTACCACTTATTCTTTGTACCATTTGAATTGGCACACTTAATCCTATGTCTACCAGTGAACTTAATGTAAAGTATTAAAATGAAGAAAACAAGCCACCCTAACAACCCTGAACACCACAGAATAAGTGAGTAAAGAGGGAAATAATCACAATTTAAGCTTAAGTGTCTGATGTTAAATTAGTCATGGGGCCAAACCTCAAATTGGCCCAATTTGGCACTCCTTTCACTGCCCAAATTCTCACATGACTTATTGGAAATTTAGGGTTTGTAAGGAAAAGTTTGGAGTTTCACATCTGGCTCTTTGCCTAAAGCTTATCAAAATTTATTTAAATGTCTATACTCTGGAATTGCATGCAGTGTAGTTGAAGCCATGCCAGTATCAAGATGTCTCTCTCACCAACAGAAACTGGTCTCATCCACCTTATCTCTAAACTCCAGCAAATCAGATTAGTTCCAGCCAGTC
This sequence comes from Sternotherus odoratus, assembly GCA_032164245.1. NCBI lineage: Eukaryota > Metazoa > Chordata > Testudines > Kinosternidae > Sternotherus > Sternotherus odoratus. Next base: position 125,592,406 of record JAVMKO010000002.1, on the reverse strand, counting down.
TAGACACTGCATTACCTTTGGTTTTAAGAACATGAAATGCTGCTTATTCCAGGGAAATAAAGGCATTATTTGAATAAAATTATTTCCCATTAAACAAGTACAAAAATTCACAAAAATCTCAATGGCTAAAGGGGGGCTCAAAGTTCATCTACAGCCAAGACAGCTGGATAATTTATTAGACATAATAAGGCTTTCTATCAAGTTTCATATTCTAAAGCTGGACCTGTGTTCTGTGAGACCATCCTCTGCATGCAGAAGAAGAGGAGGAAAATGAAAGCTGGTTTGCTGTTGTTGGTTTTGTTGTTCTTACAGATTGCCATTGTAATTATTTGTCAGGGTGCCTACGGTGAAGACTATAGTTTCTCTAAGCCTATAGCTAGAAGCCACGCAGGCTGAGGCTGGAGAATATTTGAGGCAGAAGCTCTGTAGTGAAGCTAGGACTGAGACAAAAGGATAATATGGATGATGCTGTTTCCTTGTTGAGTGTTAGAAGAAAACAATTCTTGATATGTTCTCACGTGGAATAGTATCATTCCCTAATCATGTTTGCAGGAGAAGGAATATGCAATGTAGCCGTAGCCGTGTTGGTCCCAGGATGTTAGAGAGACAAAGTGGGTGAGGTAATATGTTTTTGAGCCTCACAGTGTTCTTCTTCAGGTCTGGGAAAGGTACGCCCATTTCATAGCAAAATGCAAGAAAACAAACCACCTTTCCGCATGGTAGATGGAATAGCAGTCTGCTGGCAGCTGTCCTCCCCATGCCTTGTGTTTGTGAATGACAATGTGGGTAGTCAGCACAGGAAGCAAAGGGACACTTTACAATGCCCCCTTGTGACTTAGGCCAGGTGAATGAATGAATATGAAATGTAAGAGGAGAGGAAGAGGAAAGACATTCCGTCAAAGCAAAGGAATCTAGGATATAGCCCAAGCAAGAAGGAGTGAGAGCGGTGTCCAAAGACAACATATGCAACAGGCTTGGACTATCAATCAAGATTTTAATGAGTCTTTAAATCTAAGCAGGTGCATAAGTGTTTGAAGAATCAGAGCACAGTAATAATAATAGTAAATATAGGATAATATATGTAATAATATTAATATGTACTTTGTGAGTGCTTTCAACTGAGAAATGCATGACTCCAAAATAACTACTCTACTTGCAACATTCTGTTGCATTTATTATATTTTAAAAGAGTGGAAAATGAAAGAATAAGGACTTTTTAAAGTGAGGAAATACATGTTTAACTATAATTAATATTATTTCAAAAGTAGTTGAGAACACTTGGATTTTTGGCCTAATGCAATGGCTTCCCATATGTGGATATCAGAGGGGGTGCAAAATCTGAAACCACAAGAAACTCCCTTGGTTTCAGTTTTCATTACAAAATTAAGGCTCAGGGTTCACTGAAAGGACATTAGAACACTGGAAATTCCATAAATGATGTAGTGCAGACCAGTGATATAACTTATTCTGCATGACTATTTCAGATATGAGCACATAATAATATTGACTACAACTTAGTAACTATTATTATTTATTTACCACTCCAAATTGTGTTTAGTGTTTTATAGACGTAACAAAACACGTCCTTGTTCCAAATAGACAACATGCAGAGAAAAGGAGATGAAGAGAAATGGATGCAGCATAGTATATTATTTTAATTACATTAAAACTATCTAAAATAGTGTTATTGAGGGCAAAGTCGAGCCCTGGAAAGTTAGGAAGTGTCTGATTTATGGTTACCTTAATTCTGTCTCCCTGTACATCCACCCTATGACCTGAAAGAGGCAGGAGTCCTGTGGATAAAATAGTATCCAATCATTTAATCACAGGCTATATCATAATGTGTATGCACCAGGGGCGGTGTTGGTGAATTAAAGTTGCAATAGCAAATGTAAATCTGCTATTTCCTAACGTCAGAGTGTTTGATTTTGGAACCTTAGCTTATTTTTAAAATAGGGGATTTGCATGTAATTTCCTAGGTTTTTTTTAAAAGAATAATGTATTTGTACACATGACTGTAAATACCCGCCGTGTCAGAGCATGTTCAGATCCTGACTCTAAAGCAGCGTTTCTCAAACCGGGGGTCGCGACCCCTCGGGGGGTCGCCGGCTGCCTCCCGAGGGGTCGCAAGCTCCTTGCACTGCCGAAAAGCCGCTGACCTGATCACTTCCACCTTCAGCATCTTTTCAGTGGACATACCGAGCTCTTTCAGGAGCTCTCGGCATGTCTGCCGAAAATAACTGCGGAATGCGGAACTAATTAATTTGGCGGCTTTTCGGCGGACATACAAGGGTCCACTGCGCCGAGGCAGAAAGCAAAAAGGGGTTGCGGTTCTCAATAGTTTGAGAATCGCTGCTCTAAAGCATGGTAATACTTTCTTCTACCACTTGAGTTGCAGGACTAACTTCTTTAGTGGGCAGCAGAAGACGTCTGTTATCTCAGGTGAGGATGGGGTGCTGGGGCCATAAACTGTGTCTAGATAAGTTCATGGAGGATAGGTCCATCAATGGCTGTTAGGCAGGATGGGCAGGGATGGTGTCCCTGGCCTATGTTTACCAGAAGCATGGAATTGGTAACAGGCGATGGATCACTTGATGATTACCTGCTCTGTTCATTCCCTCTGGGCCACTGGACAATGGCCACTGGCAGAAGACAGTGCACTGGGCTAGATGGACCTTTGGACTCACCCATTCTGGCTGTTCTTATGTTGTTATGCCTCAGGCATGAGGGGGAGCCCGGCAGTTCCCAAGTGCTTCTACTTCTGTTTCTTCGGCTGCTTTGGTGATGCTGTGGGTCTAGCTCTTTAGAAGTGTAATGTTCAGTTATTGTTTTGGCATACTGCCTGAATTTTCATGAGGAATGCAAATATGAGAAGGGAAAAGTAATTTTCAACAGGTTTTAACTCAGCTAAACCAAACTGGAATTTAATGGACAAAGCCTAGGCACTTACCTTGCCTAAAGGCTTTTACCCTGCCATATTTCAAAGGTGTGTTGCAAACACTGAAGGTGCTAGAACTTCCTTCTGGTAAATGGTAACAATAATTTTTTATAACAGAAAGGATTAGGCAACCTAAATATAGGGGTTTCTACTGACTCCCATATAATCCATTTCATGTGGTTTCACTTAATTTATTTCTTTCTTATTCTCTATGGACTGGATTGAATCTAACCCTTGCCTAGGCATGCAATCCAGGGGAGGGGGCAAGGAAACTTCCTTCCTGTAGTTTAGGATTTGGGAAAAAAAAAAGCATAATTGCAGTCCCTTTATTCAGAGGTTTGGTGGTATTGAAAACCTTATTCCTTATTCTGGGCTGTGCCCAGCACACACAAGTCTAGCCCTAATTGCTTCTATTTCAATCCATCACACTCTTCATGCTTCTCATCTCTGCCTTTCAGTAGATACCCTCCTGCTCTCCAAACATCCCAATAATTACTCTGAACTCCGTGATTATCCAAGAAAGACAGTTTCCCCTTCCTTCTGTCTCTTGCCCTCAGGCTCAATCCTTGCAGTCTCAACAAAGATGTGGATAGTTAATATATTTAATACAGTTAATACATTTCAAAGAAGGTTGAAACTGATGTGTCAGGCTACTGTGAGGCTCTAAAAGTTCTCTCCTCTCTGCCCTTGACTATATATAGTTTGGGTTTTAAAATCCAGTCACACATTCATCAATAGGGGATAAGTAACATTCCCTGGCAAGTGAGGCCTGGCAGTTTGGGTGTGTACACAAGGCCTAGTCATCTTAAACTAAACTAGAATAAATCTAGTTTAAACTGAAATGGAGGTTTCCACACAGCCTTGCACATTCACCTAACTAAATCAGTATAAAATTACACCTTAGGAGAAAATACAGCCCTTAGTATCAAATAAAACCTTCCAAATATCAGTTGAATGTAAATTAGTGCAGTGACAAATTCTGAGAGGGGAGATCCTCTGCAATTAATGAGAAAGGATATTCTGGAATCTTGGAATTACTTCGTGGCTGCTAATCCAGTTTGTATCTGTGTATAGGAGGAAATTTCTGCTGTGTATCTGTGGACCCCGCAACTCCATGTCCAAAGACCAGCCAGGCAGCAACCAAGAGGGAGTTTCAAAGAGATAGGCTGTATCATGGAATCATAGGATCATAGAATATCAGGGTTGGAAGACACCTCAGGAGGTCATCTAGTCCAACCCCCTGCTCAAAGCAGGACCAATCCCCAACTAAATCATCCCAGCAGGACCAATACCCAATGAAATTTGTCAAGCCTGACCTTAAAAACTTCTAAGGAAGGTGATTCCACCACCTTCCTAGGTAACCCATTCCAATGCTTCACCACCCGCCTGGTGAAAAAGTTTTTCCTAATATCCAACCTAAACCTCCCCCTACGCAACTTGAGACCATTACTCCTCGTTCTGTCCTCTGGTACCACTGAGAACAGTCTAGATCCATCCCCTTTGGAACCCTCTTTCAGGTAGTTTCAAGCAGCTATAAAAAATCCCCCCTCATTCTTCTCTTCTGCAGACCAAACAATCCCAGTTCCCTCAGGGTCTCCTTGTAAGTCATGTGCTCCAGCCCCCTAATCATTTTTGTTGCCCTCCACTGGACTCTTTCCAATTTATCCACATCCTCCTTGTAGTATGGGGCCCAAAACTGGACACAGTACTCCAGAAGACCCTCACCAATGCCAAAGAGACGGGAACGATCATGTCCTTCAATCTGCTGGAAATGCCCCTTCTTATACAACACAAAATGCTGTTAGCCTTCTTGACAACAAAGGTATACTGTTGACTCATATCCAGCTTCTCGTTCACTGTAACCCTTGGGTCCTTTTCTGGAGAACTTTTGCTTACCCATTCGGTCCCTAGTCTGTAGCAGTGCATGGGATTCTTCTGTCTTAAGTTCTCTGCACTTGTCCTTGTTAAACCTCATTAGATTTCTTTTGGCCCAATCCTCTAATTTGTCTAGGTCCCTCTGTATCCTATCCCTACCCTCCAGTGTATATACCACTCCTCCCAGTTTAGTGTCATCTGCAAACTTGCTGAAGGTGTGGTCCACGCCATCCTCCAGATCATTAACGAAGATATTAAACAAAACCGGCCCCAGGACTGACCCTTGGGGCACTCCACTTGATACCAACTGCCAACTAGACATGGAGCCACTGATCACTACCCATTGAGCCCAATGATCTAGCCAGCTTTCTATCACCTTAAAGTCCATTCATCCAGCCCATACTTCTTTAACTTGCTGATAAGAATACTGTGAGAGACATATCAAAAGCTTTGCTAAAGTCAAAGAATAACACGTCCACTGCTTTCCCCTGATTCACAGAGCCAGTTATCTCATCATAGAAGGCAATTAGGTTAGTCAGGCATGACTTGCCCTTGGTGAATCCATGTTGACTATTCCTGATCACTTTCCTCTCCTTTAAGTGCCTCGGAATTGATTCCTTGAGGACCCCCTCCATGATTTTTCCAGGGACTGAGGTGAGGCTGACTGGCCTGTAGTTCCCTGGATCTTCCTTCCCTTTTTCAAAGATGGATACTACATGAGCTTTTTTTCCAGTCATCCAGTACCTTCCCCGATCACCACAATTTTTCAAAGATATCACACACAGGACTTCCAACCCCTGTAATCATCTCTCACTCCCTCCCCCCAATCATTATGGACATAGAATAAGTTCCTGGATTTGCCATTCACAAAGGTATAAATTGCCTCCATTCATCTCAATAGTAGGTTAACTCTGAAGCCTCTATGTTTCTTTATGTCCCTGACAGAAAAAAGAGGTTTTGTTTAATCATATAAATTATTCACTGCTTATTATTATTTGGTAAGCCCTAATATTGTAACTGTTCTTCAGAAGCAACCACTGTGGGCTTGGCTACACTTTATAGCACACTTTATAGGGCAATAAAGCCACCAAGAGTGCTTTACCTTACTACCTGGCCACACTGGCAAGGGACGTAGAGTGCTTTGACTCTGTGTCTGGAGTGCGCCTGGTACTCCACCTCCCTGAGAGGAATAATGTTTGTTGCGCTCTCGCTGGAGTGCCGTGGCACCAATGTTGACACCTAAAGCACTCTGACTGGCCTATGGAAGTGTCCCACAATGCCTGTTCTAGCCACTCTGGTGATCACTTTTGAACTCTGCTGCTCTGTCCTCAGGTGACCCACCCTTTAAATTCCCTGAGAATTTTGAAAATCCCCTTCCTGTTTGCACAGTCAGGTGAGGAGAATCTTTACAGAGAATCTTTACAGGTGACCATGCCTCCATGCACCAGGCGATCCCCACTGTGGAGCGATGGCAAGGTGCTGGACCTCATCAGTGTTGGGGGGAGGAAGCTGTGCAGTTCCAGCTGCACTCCAGCCATAGGAATTACGATACCTTTGGGCAGATATCAAGGGCAGATGGAAAGGGGCCATGACAGGGACACAGTGCAGTGTCAGGTTAAAGTAAAGGAGCTGCAGAATGCCTATTACAAAGGCTGTGAGGCAAATGCTGCTCCAGTGCTGCCCCCACGACCTGCAAATTCTACAAAGAGCTGGACACAATACTTGGGGGCGACTCCACCTCTGCTCCAACGACCACCATGGACATTTCCAAGCCCAGCACATGAAGGGGGGAGGAGGAGAAGGAGGAAAGCATGACCGAGGGTGCTGAGATGGGGGGGAGACACCCTAGAATTCCTTGAGGCATTCAGCCAGGAGCTCTTTTCGAGCCAGGAGGAAGGCAGCCACTCGCGGTGTCCAATGATTAGGGAAGGACAAACTACAGAGGAGGTTCCTGGTAAGCAGCTTCTTTTTTGGGAAGGAAGTTGTTACATGTGGACTCTTTGGGCGAGGACAGTAAGGGCTGCATGCATGCCTAGATGCAGAAGAGTGCATTGATGTAGTCTATGACATTGTGGTAATTGGCATCGGTGATCTCTTCAGTCAGAACGTGGGCAATGCGCCTGTGCAGGTTTATTGGGAGAGCCACTGTGGCCCCTGTCCCAGTCAGGCTAACGTATCCGCACCACTGTGCCACGAGGAGCAGGAGGACCATTGCTGCACACAAGCAAGCTGCGCACGGGCCAGGACGGAAGTCACATTGTAGTAGAAGACCTCTCTTGCTTCCCCAGTCACCCTCAGCAGCGAGATATCTTCCAGGATGAATTCCTGTGGAAAATATGCAGACAGTTTTCAGTACAGGGGTCCCCTGCAGCTGTTGGCTCTCCCCAAGGCACAGAGGACAGCACAGCCACGAAAAAATCAGTCTTCCTGAGCCTATGCTTAGTCACCATTTCTGGGGCTCCCATGGGTTATGTTCGCTTGCTTTGGAATAGGCAAAGTATGGTTTCGTATGGACTGTGATTGCCCTCCTTAAGTGCAAGGGAATCATTGCTCTGTCTGGTGTGTACAATGCTGCCTCTGTTAAGTGTTGCATTTTGCCTGTGTAGGTTCAACATTGAGATCTCAACCGTCAGTCTGATCACCAGCTGACAGACTGAGAAGACTAAGGGAGAGACCGCATAAAAGCAAAGAAGACGTGCTGCACCAAGTGATGCAGCAGTCTGAGGAAGAGAATCGAAAGGCACAGAAATGGAGGGAGAGTTAAAGAGGATCTGCCAGAAGAATGAGGATCACTGGCAGCAAAAAGTGGTGCTCCAGCAGCAATCCAGGAAACGGCTGATCAGCATAAGGGAGTGCCAAGCGGTTGCCATGCAGGCAGAGCACTACCGTGCCTGCCCCACCCCCGTAGCCCTTGTCCCAAAACTCTTTCCCTTGTGCCCCATGTCTTACCATCCCCAGCTGTCTTCTACACCTGTAGTTTCACCACCCACCCACGAAAACCTTGACCCTCATTCACTGCACTCCACCCTCATCACCATGCTTTATGTATCCATCCTGAAGTGCAGCACTCAGTGCACAGCACTCCAAACAGGATTCCAGACTATGAAATTAGGACATACTAAAGTCTATGAGTGAACTGGTCCCCTTTTGCTGAATGAAGCTTTCACCCTTCCTTTCACAAATATGGAGGGTACAGCATGCAGATATAACCACAGGGAAGCTGTCTTCAGCCAAGTCCAGCTTCCCATAAAGAGAGCGACAGCGGCCCTTTAAATGGTCAAAAGCACACTCCACAATCACTGGCCTGTTCAAGAAGCTTCTAACTGGGACTTTTTTCCCAGACCAGAGAATCACTGTAGGGGAAGTCGAAATGCCCATTGTGATCCTCAGAGACCATGCTTACTCTTTAATGCTGTGGCTCATGAAACCCTACACAGGAAGCCTGGACAGCAGCCAGGAATGGTTAAACACAGGCTGAGCAGTGTCATATGCGTTACGCGACTCGATATCATCGTTGGAGTTGTCCTCAGTGTCAGTTTGGATCTTGAGGAGGAACTCGACTGCTAAACGAGACATGCTGGCGAGACTCATCAGCATGCTCCTCAGCAGTTCAGGCTTCATTCCTGCAGACCAAAAGGGAAGACAGAGCATGCCACACAGAACCCGTTGAATTGATGGCACCAAAAGTGGACGGAAACACAGGGATCGCTGGGATGCGAAGTGATGCATCATGGGGCATTGGGACAGGATCCAGAATGCCCTGAATCCCACAAGCCACAATGCCAGAATGGGAAGAGATGCTCTGTGGGATAGCTGCCCATAATGCACCGCTCCCAATGCCACTTCAAGTGCTGCGAATGTGGCCATGCCAGTGCATTTGCAGTTGTCAGTGTGGACAGACAGGAGCGCTTTCCCTGGTGCACTCTCTGAAGGCTGGTTTAACCCAAAGCACACTACATCTGCAAGTTTAGCCAAGCCCTGCATGATAATAACTATGATTTAGCAATTCTATTTTATACCACTGCTGCAAAATCCTAACTCAGTGCCTCATTGTGGTACTGCAGTGACCATGGCTATCATGACCATGGCTATCTGGCTATCTGGTAGCAGGGCATATGTCCTGGCAGATCTAACCATGCTGCAAAGGTGTTGGACTACTCAATCCAGGGAGGGGGATTGCTCTCTCAGGAAGCGCTTCTTTCCTTCTCCTCAGAAGCTTAGCTTCCCTTAGCTAAGTTTGAGGAGGGACATATTCCTGCCCGCCCAGCTAGTGAGATGGCTCAAAGTCAATGGCTAAAACAACACAAATAAATGGGCCTCAGTTCCCTGCGCATCATTGAACTGTTCTATGGAGGCAGAGCAGAAATCGAGCGATGAGAGGCTGCTAAAATTGTCAGGTGCCAGGTCTCCATGGAAAAGGACAACCCTCACTGTGTGCACTTACAACATGTAGGCCACATGGTATGGTTCACGAACAACAGGTGGACCGCAATCATTGCTGAGTGGTATCCATGAGAACAGAAAAGACCACTTGGACAGCCTCCAAGAAGGTGGGAAGACAACATTGCTAAATGTTTCGGATGAACATGGAGAAGAAAGGCAAGAGTGCGCGAAGAATGGTGGACGTGTTGTAATCAGCGCAGTCTTAGTGATAGTTGAAGACTGATTGATCCAGGTGATCCAGGTGATTATATACCAGGCCCCATTTGGACAAAGATCAGCATTTTAGTAATATATGAAAGTGAAAAATAATTTATATAAGCAACTTAATTTTTCCCAAATAAATAAATATGGTAAGTAAAAATATGTTTAAAGAATGAAATGCTTGCTAACCAGGAATTTCCAGTAGATTACTTAGAGATCCAATTAGTATTACAAAAATTAAACATGCCAAATTCTCTCAGCAGATACCATATTTCCTTTCTATACAATGTTTTTTAGAAACTGCATGAAATAAAACAACATAAAGTGATAGGTATTGGTTATTCAGAAATTGGCCTGCTAATGTTGAAAATATTGACATTTTCCTTCTCATGGTAATGATATAAAATGTAATATACAGTCTTACTTCAAACTAATAACTTAATATAATATTTCCTGTAAATCTTTTACATACATCAATTCAGAATAAATTTAAAAAGATGACATTTGCATAAAGGTGAGTACCCTCAAATGCGGTGTATCTTTCTGTGTATTACAATGGCATATAAGGAAAAAAGAATAAAAAAATCCTCCAGTAAAAAATTGCTAGAAATTCCTTCATGAATACTGGTGCAACACTAAATCACAAGAGGGAAAAATATGCTGACGCTATCCATCATGATGTTATCAGAGAGGAGAATATTGGAATATTTTACTTCATGTTATTTAAATCTGCTAATGAAAAAAATATAACCATTTATAAAAATGTATTTCATAGCTTCTAAAGTTTTGTCAATACTCAATATTATCCCCCCTTTTGTTATTAAATGTTACCAGAAAAACAGCTACAAATGGACATTATATATATATATTATTGGCATTTTTATAAACATTTGTCAGGAGAATATTAATGTTCTGCTTTATGATTACCACCACCTTTCTAATCATTGCTTTTTATTATTCTTGTTCAGTACAGCTTAGCTGCTGAGCATGAGCAATGAAATGGGGGAAAACAGAAAAGCAAATACTGTATTATATCACCATCTGGGGAGCATGATTGTTTCTGCTGTGTTAATTTACACTAAAATCTATGACCCAGTGAGCCTGATTGATTGCCAAGGGCAGAAATCCAGCCCCTGGCCTAGTTTATTTTGTGAACTGTAGCCTCAGATATCGCTGCAAGCCACAATGATATTGATTTGATATACACTAGATGGCTCTTTATGCTCTTTGGGAAATTTATTGTGCAGAGTCAGAACTCAGACAGATGGAGAGAAGCAGCTCTTTAAATTGAAGAGGGTTATCATGGTTTGACTCCTGGGTCACTCAGGTTACCAAGTGGCCTGAGCATGGCTAGGTTGGAGCAGGCCCCAGGGATTAGTGCTCATCAGTTTTGAATGTCAAATCTCTTCAGTGGACTTGAGTTATTGCTAATAGGATCTTGCTTGGGCCCATAACATTTGGATGCCCTATAAGTTAAACATCATAACCCTTTCTTCATGTCATGGTCCTTTAAATTATGGTTGAGCGTACCACCTTTGCTCTGGATGTTTAGCATTAGATGGCTGTGTAAGATAAAAAAAACTTGTTTCCAAGATGGACTGCATCAGTGCAGCTATTATAAGCAAAACAGCTACAACTGGACATTCTTCACTTCAAATATAAATTAGCAGCCGTGTCATGTGGTCTTCAGTTGCTAGAACAGAACACTGTTACTATCTTGTTTCTGTACAACAGACATTCATTAGGATGCAATTCTAGATTTGACAGCATTTACTGCTTTTCTTGTGGGAAACTTATGCTGGTGGGAGATAAAAGACTGGCATGGTGGAAATCCGATTCTTCTCGGGGAACATGTGCATGAAGAAACCTTCCAATCTATAAACCTTACAGTTACCTCTTCTGTTTTAGAGTAAGCTAACAGACATTTATTTAGCATAAAACAGTACTGGGACTGTTCTGATTAGCCTTAGACAGGTCAATCAACCTTTTTACCACAATAATACCACACTATTACCACTATACATTGTTATCCAAGTCTTTATGTTAGGATGAAATAATGAAATGGCCCTAACAAACAGTATCCGTAATAACAAACGGGATAATCATGTTGTAAATCTTATTATGGCTGAATGCTTAATTACTGGAAAAACTCATCTAACAGACATCATCAACAGTGCTCTAGCCAAAATATATTTCACAAATTTCATACCTGATACACCTTTACAAATTTTTGGGATGTTTTAGTAACATGTATTTCCTTTGAGTCAGAATGATTCTTATTCAGAGCCAGGAAATATGGAAATTAACACTACAATGAGATGCATTAACTGCCATGGGAACTTATACCTGATTTTCCACATGTTAATGGGGGAGGGGGGGCAATATGATATAAATCCTGTGGCTCCAGTTTTATCGAGCCATGTTCCAAAAAAACCCCCTGTGAATCCCCTATTAAAAATAGGCTGTGATCCTGGAAAGAGGAAGACACTATCACTCAGTCATCCCTATTTTATGAGCACCTGTCCCTCGCTGTCCACACAAAAGTGTGGATGGGTGATGATACAGTTCTATAATGTTAATGTAGTAATTTTTAATCCATTTATTAGAGCTGTTTTGGGGGCAGGTGTGGTGTGGTGAGGAGCATATGTGAAATTGCCTATAGATAGATAGATAGATTATATCTATATCTATCTATCTATAATCAGGGCCGGTACAACCCATTAGGTTGCACTGGCCTTCACTTTGCCTGGATTTTGCCTGCACTGGGAAAGGGAGTCTGAGAACTGCAGGCAGAGCTCTGCCCAGCCGCTGGCACCCCACTCTGGCAATGTCAGTTTCAGCCTGGAGCCCTCAGACTCCCTGTCCCAGCACAGGCAAATCGGCTCCAGGCTGAAACTGACATTGCCAGCGGGGGAGGGAGGGTGTGGAGCTGCCGCCCACAGGGCTCCCCGTGTGGGGAACAGGGGGAGGGAAGTTCCGCCAAGGGCGCAAACTATCCTTGCATCAGCCCTGTATGGAATCAGGTTCTTGGTCTTTCAGTTTTAGTTTCTTGGCCCTCTCATATGTTGGAACTGGGAATTAGAGTTTATACAAATATTGTTTTCGACAAACTAACAATACAGCATTTATTTCCACCAAAGAAGCACTTTGTTGAAGCATTGTTGTATGCCACTTTGAGTTTACCGCTTCAAAGAAAGATAACCCATAGCTGCTTCGTCTAGCCCTTTGGACTCTATTCTTAGCAACACAATGGGATTCTAGAGCCATACCATATCTATATAGACATGTAATGTTTCAATATAATCCTTGGGTCCATTTTCTAGGAGACCTGGGACTTTGACATGAATATTAATTGATAAAGTTCGGAATTTGCATGGCTCTCCTCTGAACAGTTACATGATCATTTCACCTATCTCTCTATTGCAAATTAACATGTAGCAGATAGTGAGCTGAAATGTTGTGACAGTAGATTTACAGTACCATCAGTTTAACCTGTATCTGAAAAAAAATCCCATTAGCTTTTCTGCTGTTGGGCTCTTAACCCCCCAAAGTATTCTTAGTTATTATATCATGGGATTTTTTGCTATGCCAAGGAAGAAAATAATTAAAGATACCCTCTTCCATTTAAATGCTTGTTCTAATTTTGCTGGGCATATCTTTTCCTCTTAACTTCTCCAATAATTTCAATTTAAATCTTCATTTAGAATGAGATTCTTCCAAGGGGGATTTTTTTTTATCTTCAGGGACAACTTAGTGCACGGTAGAAGCAACACAGAAGCCCTTCCATATATTATGATTAATGTGGGGTAAGGAGCTCTCCTTGCTAGATATGCAGAATCAAAGGAAGAAGAGCCCATAAGTAGAATTTAAATTCAATACACATTGGAATCTTACGGTTCAACTCAAAGTGGCTCTAAAGAAAGTAATTAGGCACTCACCAAGGCTTTAAGTAAGAAACAACTTTATTTAAGAAGGCCCTGCTGAAAGTCTCAATTTAAAGTATTCAGTAACTGTTTCTTTTTCACTCTCTCTAATACGGAAAGCAGAGATTTTTTTTCTTTTTTTGAAGATCTGGGAATCCACATTAAGAGCTTTAATTTTAAGTCTTTTAAAAAAGAAGTGGTATAATTGAAACTTTCATTCTGATTGGCTGGTAAAAAGTGCATTATCCACTGTGGAGCATACACACACACACACACCAACGTTATATTGAGAGGACATTGGAAGTTGTAGTGGGGTGGCTGCCCCACTCCAGCACAAAAGGGGTTAAAACAGCCCTGCAAAGGCTGTAGCAAGGGCTGTAGCTGGGGGCAAGCAGCTCCCAGGCTAATTAGGCCTAGTAGCCACAGGTGTGGCTGGTTTAATTGGGGCCCAGCTGGCCCTGATAAAAGGGCTCAGTTTGGGGCAAGAGAGAGAGTCTCCTCTGTACCCAGAGGAAGACAGGCCTAGCTGCTGGGGCTGAGCAAGGTACCTGGATTGGGGCAAGGCACTAGGAGCTGGGGGAAGCTCTATCCTGAGAGCCCCAGGCTGCAGGGCCTGGCAGAAGGCCCGACCCAAGGGTACTGGGTTTGCAGGGGGCAGCCCATGGCTAGAGAGAGAAGCAGCAGGTCAACCCCCCTTGCCAGTGATGAATGGCAATGATACTGCAGTCGGCCCCAGTGAACGGGGGCAAGTGGTGACTGGCAGTTGCCTAGACCGAGGCAAGGTGGGGATAGAGGGTGGGGGTTCCCCAGGGAGGGGAGACCCTAGTACCTGTGGGGGTACTGCAGGGGTGCAGCACCCTCAGTAGGAGGGCACCGGGGTCCGGGAGGGACACGGGGCCAGAGCAGCAAGCGGGACATTGGCCTGCAGAGGGTGCTCCGGATGCTGGTGAGCTAATTCCCGGATGGACCAGCAGGAGGCGCTGCAGGGGTGAGTTGCCGCTCTGCTACAGAAGTACACACTCAAACCCCCGCTTTTTAAACCAGGCACACAAAGCTGATTGAGAGGGTTGTCTGAAGCAGGATATCGTTCAGTTTAGAGAATCATTCATATGGGGTCTTTGGTCACTTAGGGACAACTCCTGATCCCAAGGCAGTGAATGTAAAAAGTCTCATTGACTGCAATGGAAGATGCATCCTTGAAAGAAGATAAGAACCTCCTGAAACTGGAGGTCATTTGTAACTTCCAGACCTTAGGAAATAATTCTTTTACTAATCTGTTCAGGATTTCACCTTCACTCTTCCATATTTTACGTTAAATTGATTTTGCTATACAATATTTTAAATCCTTAGAGTATGCTTTGTAGCAATAATCATGCTGTGGATCAAAACATAAACTAGAATGGACTGTTTTCCAAATCTTCAATTAAGTGAAAAGACAAAGAAGTTCAGTGATCTTTTTAAAGCATGGTCTGCATTTAAAAAAATAAAATGAGGGCCCACATTCTACCTTCAGTAACTTCTGGGTAGTCCCCCTCCCTTTTTTAAAAAAAAATTACACAAAGCTTTACCCAATGTACTGAACCCCTTAGTCTTGTAATTTAATTGAAGGTTTTGTATAACTGTCCATTTGAGCTCATCCCCTCATCTATGGCATGATTACCTCTACAAAATACACTCTAAGGAATTAAAATATCGTGAAATCGAATGGGGTTGGATGGGTCTAATTGCAGGTAAAATGTATGTAAGAAAGGTAGAAGCAATAGAGAATATACCAAATAGTGAACAAATTCATGTGTAGTATTGTCAGGACAGTTTTTGTCAGGGCCGGCAACAGAAATTTGGGGGCCCCCTACTTTGATCGTTTGGGGCCCCCCCAGCCCAGCTGGCACTTCCCCCCCCCCCCAGCCAGCGCTCCCCCCCCCCCAGCTGACAGTGGCTGGCGGCAGCGCGAGCCCGGGAGCGGCGCGAGCCGCCCTTGCTGCCCCCCCCCGCGCACTTTCTCCCCCAGACTGCGCCGCTGCCGCCGGCCGGGCTCACTGCTCCTGCCGGGGATGCACTCTCGTCCGCTCCGGAGGAGAGCCGTGCCACCTCCCCACCCCTTCCCCACTCTCCAGGCCCGGCGACAAGGGGGGGGTGACTACAGGTACTGCTGTGTACCGGGGCCCCCCTAAAGTCCTGGGCCCGGTACAGCTCTACCCGTAGTACCCCCCTGTCGCCGGCCCTGGTTTTTGTTTTGGCTCGGAAAATTCACTTATCCTTATTTTCAATATTACATCAGAACTTTCTTAAAATTTCCTTTTCTAATCATTACTAAGGGGATATTATATTTTATTTATTGAAGAAAAATAATTAATCTTTAGTATTTCTAAAATTGCTGCAAATTAAACTAATAGAAATGACTTAAATCCCTGTTAGGTATGTTCCTCTGACAAAATGAAATTGACACAGGAGTAGTTCATGAACAGTGGAGACAGAACTTTCACAGGAACTGGACCTAAGTAATGGAACTCACTCCTGGAAAATATAAGAATAAGCATGAAAGCTCATGAGCTCATTCATTACTAGATGGAAACTCAACTCCATAACTCATCATTCCCTCAAACTTTTCTATATAAACACATGCATGCTATCTTACTTAGGGTGGTGGTGGAATCTCCATCCTTAAAGGTTTTTAAGGCCTGGCTTAACAAAGTATTGGCTGGGATGATTTAGTTGGAGTTGGTCCTGCTTTGGGCAGGAGGTTGGACTAGATGACCTCCAGAGGTCTCTTCCAACCTTGATCTTTTATCATTCTATAATTCTATGATACACTCACACAGAGACCCAAACACCCTCTCTCTTACAACATGCACGCAGACATCCAACCCTCTGCCTACTCTTTTACACACATACAGACCCAAACACATCTGCTCACTTACACACTTGCTACTAAAATACCCACCCAGCAAAAAATAAAACATAAAGAAGTTCTCTCTCAAACTCTATGAAGGGGGAAAGCAGAGATTTTTAGAGGTATTTTTATTTTAAATATTTTGGGGGTGCTATACTATGTGCTATACAAAGTAGTATAGCACATAGCACTACTATGTACTATGTGCTATACTGCATAGAGAAAGAAATAACTTTATATATCTATGAAATGCTCTGAAATCTGGAATTGGAGAAATTCCATTTCAATTGGCATGCTCTGTAGGGTAAAATTCCACATTGGGGAGAAGAGTAAGTTTTAAGTGCTCAGCACAATAAGGGCAATACAAGAGGATATTGGACAGAAAGCCTGCACTGAATAACTTTCACACCACTATGTGCCATGGAAAGGATTTCTGTGCCAAGTGTGCATAGGCCAGCAAAGGAGGCCATGATACGGGCGAGCCTGGCCTAGGCCAGCAAAGAATGATCTGCAGAATCATTTATACAAGTCCACTGGCAAAACTACCAACAACTGGCAAAGAAGGGCTGCAATGACTATTCTAACCATAGACTGGAAGAGCATGTTCTAATAGTTGTCTTGGGATCAGGGATTGCATTGAGTAGCAGCCCCATTCACTATCTCCAGAGTGAGGGGGGTGAATTTCACCTTCCCAGACCCTTTATACACCCTTTGTGTATGGTCTGTTACTCTGGCTTTAAATGGGTAGAGTAAAATCCAAAGGAACTTTGTATTGGACATTATAATTCTGGATTATCCTTCATATACATAGAAAGAGGCATGGTAGCTCCAGATCCCTGGAATGCTGTTTTGCAATTATGTAAAAACTGATCTTTAACTGTCATATTAAGATTGTTTCTTTTCCCCATTTTTATTCTTTTTAAATTGAATCCAGATACTAGAAATATCGTTACTTTCCCCTCAACGTGGTTTGAAATTTCAGATCAAAATGTTGGATTCAGCATAACTCTTAATTTTGTTTTTAATAAAAACTATGTGCCCCTAAATTGTTCATTTTTAATACTTTTTCTTGCAAGCCTTAGAGGTAACCAAAATATTTTTTTAGTTGTTTCCTCCTTTTTACATACTATGGAGAACCTTAGTTATGTCCCCAAACCACAGCCAACTAACATGAAAAACATCATATTTCACTGCATGTTTCACATGCAACAGTGTCTGCAGGGGGTTAAAATATTATTTTGAAATACCTTTATTGTCTTATTTTTATTTTAAAAAATAGGCCAAAAGTTTTAATAAAAATTACTGTACCCATGGCTGATATGTACTTATTCCTTATTTGAAAAGCTTAATTGGGAGCTTGATTAACTTTTTTAGGTGAAATACTTTTAAAAGGTTGAAAGCTGCTGTTTGTTACATAGAGCTTGCATTACAATTTATGAGACTCAAATTGGAGCAAGGATCCGATGACTGTTGGCAGGAGGGTGGGCAGTTTACATGGCATGTTTCCTCCTATGCTGAGCCTATTACCAAAGGAAAAAAATCTACCTATAAATAGTCAAAACTCCCTCAGGTCTCACTGCTGGAGGGAAGGGTGGTGAAGCAAGACACGAGAAATAATTCTTCACCCTACTCCACAGTGATAAGGCCTCAACTGGAATATTGTTCTGGGTGCCACATTTCAAGAAAGATGTGGACAAACTGGAGAAAGTCCAGAGGAGAACAACAACAACAAAAAAGGATTAAAAGTCTAGAAAACATGATCTATGAGGAAAGATTGAAAAAAATTGGTTTGTTTAGTCTGGAGAAGAGAAGGTTGGGGGGGGGGCATGATAACGGTTTTCAAGTACATAAAAGGTGGTTACAAGGAGAAGGGTAAAAAATGTTCTCTTTAACTTCTGAGGATAGGTCAATGGGCTTACATTGCAGCAAGGGTGGTTTAGGTTGAACTGTAGGAAACACTTCCTGTCAGGGTGGTTAAGCACTGGAATAAATTGCCTAGGGAGGTTGTGGAATCTCCATCATTGGGGATTTTTAAGGACAGGTTAGACAAACACCTGTCAGGGCTGGTCTAGATATTACTTAGTCCTGCCTTGAGTTCAGGGGATTTGTCCTCTTCTTTAGTCCTGCTGCCATATGGGGAGATAGCTTAGGCTTGTGAATTGAAGGATGAGCAAAGAACTTTAAACAGGCAAATAGTCATTGCTTATACTTATGGCCTGAATTGTTTAAGCTGCTTGGATAATTATTTTAACACAAGTAAACAAGAACTAAAATAGCAGGTTAAAACACATCATCTGTGCAGCTTGGATTCACACACATTCCCCAGTTGTAGCTCCAACCTTCTGGAATGAAACTCTGAGGAGCAGAGACTTGAAGTCTTCCCATAATCCCCCCTACAACATGCATACTGAATGCAAATAACCATTTTAGTTCAGATTCTCTGTTTTTCCCACAAGGATGTACCATAACTAAATACCTGAATCATTCTTTCAGTGGAGCTGAGTGACTATTTGGTTGAGATCAGAGGAAGCTTTTAATAGGTAAGGGAGAGCTCCTACTTGGAGAGTCACAGAACAACTTGAAGTCTAGGTTGCAGTCTTCTATTTGTTTCAATGGGGACTCGGAGTAATATCTGGCCATCATTTCTAATGAGACAGAGAAAGCTCATGCAACATATAGGAACAGTTGCATCAGCCTTTATTTAGGCAAAACTTCCCTTGAAATGAGAACTGTTAAGGCAAGTCGAAAGTTAATAGCCTTACCACGGAAATAAAAATATTTCATTGTACTTCTGTTCCCTTTAATTTTTATGTATGAGGAATATAAGCATAACAGCCTTATCTTACTGCTCTTAATACCAGCCTAGAGACTCTACTCCCTGCTGAAAGCAGAGAGATTTATTCTCTGATTTCCTCAGTTAATGTTTATTTCTTCTTACCTTTCAGGTCTTCTTTGACTTGATGGTTTCAGATGCCTGGGCTCCTGCAGTATCAATCAGACTTTTCTACCCACTGCAGTCTCTTTGCATCTTTATTCAGAAAAATTAGAGCGTCACAACACAAGTACTTCAAATGCAGCAAAAATCCACTTTTCCTCCTTATCAATCATGGACACTTAATAGACTCAAATAAGTTGGTAGCATGTTGATAGACTCTACCAGTGTTGATAGTTCTCTTCCCTTGTAGCAGCAACAACATAAAACCATTATAATGATCCACAATGTCACTGTAAACAAAAGTAATTACTTTGGAATTTGTACAGCATATTTATTGTGACTGCAACTGTAATATAGGTTGCAAGTTGCTTAAAACAGGACCTGTTGTCTTGTATTTTCGTAAAGGCTATTCCATAGATCATAAGTGCTTTGGGGCAAAGACTGTATCTTTATTTTATGTGTATACAGTGCCTAATATAATGGGCTTCTGATCCCTGACTGGGACCTCTAGGCACAACTGCAATACTAATATTAAATACTGGTGCTCATTTATACCAAGAGTACTACAGAAATTATTACTACATATTAAGCAGTATGTGGTGGGTTTGACCTGGGGAAAGGTCCTCAGTCAACCATGTTATATGTCCACAATAGGTGGGAACACATTCTGCTAGCAACCTTCACATGCCACTGGATTTTTTGAGTCAAACTTTTAAAAGTGCCTAACCGATTTTGTACCTTAAGTTTTCACACCTCAATGGCCCCGTCTCTCAAGTCCCCTGGGGAAGTAGATCAACACTGTTGAAAGCATTGAAAAGTATTATGGGAGGGGTTAAAGGTGTGAGTGTGGAATGAAATTTTTTTTTGCAGGACACGAGGGGCTGAGGGGTCAGGGGGAAGAGAACGGCAGAGAGAGAGAGAGAGAGAAAAGGCAGAAAAGGGGTTAACTCTGTGCTCCTTCTAGACTCAAGATAAGATGTTCACTTCAGCCAGCTCAAGGCTGCAGATGTACTACTACCTGCCAGGAAAGAAAGGGGGAGGGGGGGAGTTTGAGATTTCAATCCTGCCCTACTGTGAGAAATGAGAATCACAACACAAAATGCAAAGGCTGCAAAAAGAAGTGAGACCAACGAAGGCTAGCAGGAGAAAAACAGTCTGCCTTTGTGACCCTGGAGCCAGGGAAGCCACAAAAGGCGGCCTGGACTGGAATACCGAGGAAAGGTATCTGGAGGGGATGCCCCCACAATACCCCAGGGCATAAAAACCCTCCAGAAAGTGGAAGCAAGTTGGAGATTGGCAGCAGAACCCCAGGATGACTGGTGCATTGGACGAAACTCCCGTCCACCACTCCCCAGGCAGATTGGTAACAGAAATCTGTCAAAAAGTCACATTTTCAAAAGTGATTTAGGAGCCTAACTCTAGTTGAAAGTTAATGGGACTTAAGCTGCTATGGACCAGATTTTTAGTCATATAGTTGCAATGGGATTTTCAAAAGTGCTAAATTGCCATTTTAGTCAGTCACTTTGTAAACATAACCCATTTTTAAAGATCTTTTAACATTAAAAGTGTAAACAACTTACACCATCACTCCTTTTTTTTCGACTCAACAATCTTTTAGAGAACGAGCAAAAAATCTTCACAATTTCTTCAGAGTCCCATGAAATCCAGACACTTCCTTCTAAACAGTGTGTCTAATATAGATCATACACATTGCCTACCAACATGCCACTTGTGAGAAGAACTACCTGCCTGAGGGGAAGTCTGGTATTGTGTGGTATTGTACAGTGTGCAAGGGCTGTAGTGGTTCCAACTCACACGTTAGTGAAAGCTACATATGTACACAAATAAAGTTAAATATGCTTCTCATTGAATAGTATCTCAAGGTCCCTGTGTTTCTGTTCTTTTATTGACTAGCCTTCAGAATACAAAAAGATGCAGAGTAAGGGCCAAGAATGGGTGTGTTTAAGGAAACAAAGGCTTAAGAATGATCCGCACATCCCCATCCTACAAATCCCTTTAGACTTTGTGCTTAGAACTGGACACATTGAGCCTGTAGTTTGCAGGAGGAGAAAAATGAATATTCAGGTTTTGAATCAGGTTGAAGAAAGATGTCTGACCTCTTTCTGCATAAAAGCTAATGGATCATGTTTAATACATCTGTTTCAGGGCAGGCTACACAATAAGAGGTTGGGGGAAGGGAAACCTGGCGATAAATGGAGAGGGTACTACAGCACATGGAAAGTCTGTATAAAACTTATGATGTTAACATGGCTTCTTTCACCTAAGAAGAACCTATAAATTCACCTCTTTTCTAAGCCTACAAATTCCTTAGTGTATCCCTGGGGATGGCTGAATGGTTCAATCAAAGGATATTTTTAATTCTTATAACTCAAATCTTCATCATTATTTCTAATTCCTTAGTACAGAACCTGAAATATTGATGACCTAATACATTTTACAGAGCAGCACACAACCTTCTTTATGGCACTTACATCATTAGGTAATATGTTATAAAGAAACTTGCATGTGGTAAAACTCATTAAAAAGATATATTTTTTCTCTTAACTCGAGTTCACTATAGCCAAAAATTGAGGTGGAAAGCTATTAAAGTTCCAGAAATCTTAGCAATACACATTTCCTTCAAATGTTCTTTTATGCCCCCTTACTTGGTATTTTCTGTCACATTTTCAATATTTCTGATGTTGGTCTATTGAGAGGTAATTTCTCAGCACAGCAGCTGAAGTAAAACTCCTATGGGATTAGTAACCCAGACTTATAAACCATTACCTGGTTTCTTTCATTTACTCTGATTTGGTCAGGACAGTTGCTGTATGAATAAAATTGGCATGATCCAAAAAGAAAGAAAAATTACACTGAAATAAAATAGAAGAAAATAGAAATTTAAGTTTTACCAAAATAATTGGACTGGCTGTAACATACACCTGAACACCCTCAGTGTCAGTAATGTACAGAACAAGCGCTGTGAAAACCACAGTGAAGGATGATAACTTGAACATTTTTGGAATTTGTGTAGGCTTTTGAATCTTTCACTGGTTGTAATTTTGTCTGAATAGCTATTTTCACTCTCCTCTTATATTCTCTAATATGTATATATTGAGGACTATATGTGGTTCTTGATTTTTTTCCTGCCATTATGCACAATTAATGGTCCAATGGTTGGGGAAATTCAAGACTACAATCACTCTGGATCGTATGGAGGAATGGTATGGTAATGCTTATGGTTAAATTCTGGTGCCACCCAAGTCAACCAGTGGGTCCAGGTTTGTATCCCTAGAATTTAATTTGTTCCACTAAAAATGGCCAGTCTACAAGCACAGCACCACTTCATTTGCTGAATCCGGAATAAGCAGGGGCAATGGAATGAAATCTACGTTCTGCAAAAACCAGAAACAATTACTGTATGAATGACATGTGCGCACACACACACACATACACACACACACAGAGAGAGAGAGAGAGAGAGAGAGAGAGAGAGAGAGAGAGAGAGAGAGAGAGAGAGAGAGAGAGATATGGGATTATCACCCTGGTTTTACCACTTGAAAAACACAGGTGGAGTCCTTTATCTGACAGTAGTAGACTTTAATCTCTTTATTGGTCAGCCACTAGAAGGCAACAACATACACACTGAGCTAAATACATTATAGTTGTCTCTTCTAGGAAGTGTGGCTATTTCAGTCAGTGGTGGCAAGAAGATTCAAAATCCAAAATATGTTGGTCTATTAATTTATATAGTATTTCCTAGCCTGTAAAAATCTGTTCATTGCAGGGACAGTGTGTTAATATGGGTTTGTAGACAGCCTTGCACAAATAGGCTCAAATCCTAAGTGGGTCTTGTAAGCACTAATATAGTAAATAAAATAATAATTAATGACATATTTTCAAAAATTAAAGACTGGTTTGACCTATAAATTGCACATACACAAGTGCATTCACAAAATATACACTGCATGCACAAATTCAGGAGCAAGTTTACGTGCACATATTTTTGTGGATGTAATTTGCCCTCCAGTTTTTGAAAACATAGAATCATAAAAATATCAAGGTTGGAAGGCATCTCAGGAGGTCATCTAGTCCAACCCCCTGCTCAAAGCAGGACCAATTCCCAACTAAATCATGTTCTTTAGTATCATAATATGATATTGTTGTTATTAACCCCCCCCCCATCATAGCATTGTTAACAGTTCAGTTGTGCAGCCCATGTTCTATAATGAGGAGACTGAAGTCCTCGTATGAACTCAGAATTCACACTTTCCACTTCCAAACTCATGGAGCTGAAACACAGGCACAAGTGTTGATCCTGTCCTCTTGAAAAGCTAAAATGAACCTTGCAATCTTCAGAATGCAAAGTTGATAATCTAAGAATTTCACTCTGTTAGCCACAGAGCAACATTAATTCCAGTTTGAGATTGCACTGTTCATCCCGGTCTGGATAGAACATGGTTGAAGGGGAGACAAGAACCTATGGATAAAGGTTGGACAGATAAGGTGGACACCTCACTGTGTATCTGTTCCCCTTATGTATTGCCTGTATTATCTGTTCAAGGTTGTAAGTTCTTTGGGGGCAGTGACTGTCTTATTCTGTGTGTTTAGATATTGCCTCCCACAATGAAGCCCCAGTTTCATCCTGGGTCCCAAAGTGCAACTGTCATATAAATAATAAAGTATAGCAATAATGAGCTCCATAAAATGTAAAGAAATAAGGGTCATGTATTGTTAATCTCTCACACCAGTGAACAGTTACTTGTGACTTTATGTATGTGTAATCCTTTTGTTGTTTTTTTCCCCTCTAGATAGAAACCCACTGAAATTACAGTCTCCCAGTCAGAGGTGACTTGCTCAAATCAAAATTCCCAGTATTTGTGGAGCAGGAGATACCCACTTGACAGATTTCATAGAATTAAAGGCCAGAAGACTCCATTAGATCATTTAGTCTGACCTCCTATATAACACAGGTCTCAAATACGTTGTCAGGATTGCCTCCCCACTCTGAACTCTAGGGTAAAGATGTGGGGACCCGCATGAAAAAAAGAAATAACCCCCCAAGCTTATTTTACCAGCTTAGGTTAAAACTTTCTCCCCAGAACACAAACTTCTCCTGTGTCTGGACTTGGTTCATTGCCACCACCATCAAATTAAGCCCACAAAACAACGGGGTTGGGTAATTTGGAACCCTTCCTTTAACTCCCCCCAAATGTCTTCCCTTTACCTGGGAGAGGCTTGAGAAAACAAACAAACAAAACCCCCTCACTTTTCCTGTGAGACTTGCCCGATCCAAACCAGGATCTACCCAATGGAAACAAGCAGTCAGAGTCTTAAAAGAAAGATTTTAATTAAAGAAAAAGAAAAGAATAAATCCCTTGTACAGAAATTAATAGAAAAAAACCCCACTTGCATCACCACAGCATCACTGGCCCCTCCCTAGGGATTCTCCTTCTGCTGAAGGTTAACAATATAACTAACACAGTGGATCAATTATCAAGTGATACAGTTCAAGTATACAATTCACTTACTGCTGAACTTGACTTGTTAGAAGATTATAAATAGGTAGAGTAAAAGACATAGGTGTGGTTCATTCTATAGCCGGAGATGAACAGAGCGAGAGAGATAAACCAAAACTAAAACTCTCTTTGTCTTCGAGGTTGATTAGCATCTCCAGTTCCTATTGGTCCCTATCCTCCTCTCAGGTTACCTTCAGGTTAACCACTTACAGGTAAACAGTAATTCTAGGCTACTTTATACTTATGACATACCTCTACACTGAGTCCAATGGCCTTAGTTAGACTGAAGTGTTTCACTCCTCAGGAGACTAAACTTTTGTGTGCCACAGGCACACTAGTGGAGAGACTAAGGTGCCACCAGTGCTCTAAACAGACTTGATTATTTACAAGGATTCCTCATGATGAGTTGAGAGATGCATTGTGAAACATTTTCCTGTTTCTCTGAACAGGAGCAAAGTATAGCCTTATTAGCATCCTGAAATCTCTTGCTATTGTCTGGAGTATATGCACAAGCTGACTGGGGACCTATACTCCCCCTAACCAGAAGACCAAATCCTCTTCATATTGTGCAGCCCTTTTCTCATGCACTCCTGTATAATATGTAGGTATTTGATTGATTGTTTGAAGGAAGAGATCCCTTACATCTTCTTCTGCATCAGCAGAACAGAGATAGTAGGAGTCAGCAATATTACCCTTTCTTGTCATTTTTTGGAGATTTCACAATACTTGTTTTCACTAAAACCCCATCCCCTGAAGGCATTATATTGCATGAGACTCTCAGCTTCCATCTTTAAAAATAAGTTTCTAGTCTTTGTGATTGCACAGAAAAGCTTGAAAATGTGCAAATTATTTTGGTGAGACAGAATTCCAGTGGTGTTTGCCCACTGCCTTGCTCCTACTTCTGAGACATTCAGAAAGGACAGTTTTCCCTGTGATCTCTATTTGCAATGTGAAATCTGATCTTTATTAGTGGGTGGGGCATGCCACCCTTCCTGTCTTCTGACAGACTAAGAAGCCTCTGCAGGTGAGACTGCAGGAACATTATGAACTCTGATCCTTTACTGAAGCCCTATGTTTAGCAGGGGTACGAGTATATTATTGTAGTTGCTATTGTGTTTGAATTGCTTGTATTGCACAAGGAACTCTGTCACGACTGGGGCACTATATTGACACATAATGAAAAGATCCTTCCTGGCTTTAACAGCTTACTGTCCAAGATAAGAGCCAACGAGCAGACAGGGAGAACCCAAAGTAATGGCAAGGTGATTATGACTTATGTCATAAAGAGCACTTGACCACTGAACTGAACTTTCCAGTAGAATATTTCTCCTTTCTCTTATCTGAGTTTCATACTCTCTCTATACAGTATTTCCCCACCCATCACACCCTGCCTACTCTCCTCTTCACTTTTTATGTGGATATTTTTCTCCCTGCCCCAATATTCACAGTTTCTTCTAGGAGGAATGCAAACTCAATAACATGGACAGATTCCGCATAGAGGAGCGTGACATAAATAAATAGACCAACGTAATCTTGTCTAAGTCAAACTTTCCATCCATGATGCTTGCAAATTAGTTCACCTGACTCTGTATAGGACTTTTAAAAGGCAACTACAGTATATGATTTAGATTTTTAACTATGAGAATGATGTATTAGAGCACTGGAGGTTCTTTAAGGGATTAATTTTCCTAAGTCACTATGGGTATCTGGAAAGCACAGGTCCCTGCATACATTTACACTCATACCCACACACCATGTTTTCAGTTTTATATTTAAGCAGTTAACATTTTTATATGTCTACCAAATAAAAATATAATACAGACAAATTGCCAGACTCTGGTGTCCGTTATGCTCTTGTCAAACATAAGTAACTTCACAGCAGCCAATTGAGTTAATGTCGATATTTCTGGTGCAAATGAGATCCCACTCTGGACCAAAATACTTTTAATATATGGACACAGTGGGTTAATGTTGTCTAAAACCTAGAAGCAAATATTGATTTAGGATATAATTGGTGATCCCATCCCTAGCCACTAATGAACGTTTGTCCCCATTACAAACCCACCTCAGAATTCTCTATGCTTGGCACTTGCTGCTCTGGAAAGTTACAGGACTGAAATAGCAGGGGTACTTTGGATGCACTGTGAGGGGAAGCTCACACAGTCTCTGACAATTTACCGTATGTTTCTAGCTTGAATCAGTAGTAATAGTTCAATACAAGTGCTGAATACACAGAGAAAAATTCCTTTCTAGACCTTCTCTTTGTTACCCAATCCCTTATTTTATATTGTTCCATGCTTTTAAAAGTCTTTCTTATCTTTGTGTGGATAACATCAGATTAAAAGATGTATTTAAGGATGAAATTTCTTACAGCCTTTATTCCCTCATGCTGGTCTGCATTGCACTGACAACTGATTTTTGAATATTGGCTCAGAAGCATGGCACATTTTTTTTAAATCTGTGAACAGGCTTTTCATATTTATCTTCTTGTGCTTGTCAGTGAGGGGCTGGTTTTGAGCCTCTGTGCCACACAGCAAAGGTCACTTCCTTGAGAACAGGGCACATTGCATTCACAGCTCTGTATAACTGCTAGCAGCCAGCTTCCTCACCCATCCTTAACAGTGCTCCCATGTACATTGTTCAGACAGCGAGAAACTCGTTTCATTGAAAGGAGAGTGACGTTTTAATATGACACCATGTAAAACTATATCTGTGGCTTCTGCTGGGGCCAATACACTCATATCCCAGGAAGGACCTGGCCATGATGTGTGTTTTGAATTTATTTACAATGCACAACTCTGGTTCCCAGGCTGCTATGGGGGTGCTGTGGCGTGTGAGGGCAGAAGAGGATGCTTAAGGGGGAGAAATTTTTCCATTATAATTGATTAATTGCTTTCTTATCTTCACAAATAAAGTTTTCTCCATCAGGTTAGAACAATAACCACATAATCAACCTGTGTGACAAAAATCTTTTACAGAAATACCATACTCTGTTTTCTCCTTGCAAGTGAATTTCTGGCATTGAGACTGTAGGGGGTGCAAGAACTCCATTTGAAGCCAGCCAGTCTGAGTGTCTCAGCAGGTCAGACCCCACATTGAATAGGCCTTTATCACCAAAACAGAGCCTGGTTTTCTATGAATTTGGCCTCATAAGAATGGGGATCAAATCTGCAGGCATTTTGACATACAAGCTGCAGTATTAAACTCAAAGCTATAAGCGAGGTCTCAGAAATGGGCGCAAGCTTGTATTGATCCCATGACTCCCCCTATAAGAATACACCTCTGCCAAATTGGCACCATCATTTCAGTTCATAACAGGAAGAGTTCTTTACTCTATATACAAACTAGTTTCCTTTCTAAATAAAATGTCAGAGAGAGAGAGAGAGAGAGAGAGAGAGAGAGAGAGAGAGAGAGAGAGAGAGAGAGAGAGAGAGAGATGCTTTCTCAATAAGAAACAAAAATTAAGGAATAAGAGAGACATATTGGTGAGTTTTTTCCCTAATTGGTATCTTCGGTGGGATTTTCCCTCCCTTTATTTAGGAAATCCCAGGAAACCAGATTTTGTCTTATGTTTGTGTGTTTGTTTTATTTTTAAAGATGTGAGTAGCTATGTAGTAAATTTGACTTTAGGACTTACTATTGCATTTCATGTGAAGAGTCCACTCTGTTTAAGTAACTGTCACTCAAATGAGTCCTATTGTTTTGTGATCTATAGTCCTCTATACTGACTGGATTAGCGAGTTCAATGACAGTGAAAAACATGCATTGGTTGTTTTGAAGAGGGGAGTCTCGCATGGGAAAACACATGTACATCCAAGTCAGGACACATGCATTTCCCACCAGCGAGTCAGAAAGAGGGTTAGTTTTAGCAAACTGACATTTACTGCTTGTTCTTTTGTGTGTGCATATTGATAGCACAGTTTTTTCAAAGACTACAGTGTTCTGAAGAATTATTCAGATATACACAAACATGTTCATTTTGAACGATTAACAATACTTTCTTGATTATTAATAATATGTGCGGTAATATTTATACTTCTCACTTTTGTCACATTGAAATTAGGAGCAAGTCTCACTACATCAAGTACAAAAAGAAAAAAAAAGAAGGATCCAAATCAGTGCAGTCTCTAAACATAAGTTGGCAATGTTTAGAGGAAACAGGAGCCAATTGAAGCTGCATAAGCCAATTGTAAAACAATCATTTAGTTCCATCAGAAAAGCACAAATGCATTAGAGGAGATGTTTAATAAATTGTATTTGCAGATAAGGTTTTTTTAAAAAAATAGGACAACATATTAAGACATAAAAATCTCTAAGATCCTTACTAGTAATATCGGAATGACATTTGTTTATAGTAATTTTCTTAAAATATTTTTTAAAGTACAAAAAAAGAAAATAATCTGCAGTATGCTAGCAAAATATTTATTTATTATATCAAATATTAGACGTCTTCAGAATGAAGTGTATTTCTTGACTTTATCCACTTTCTCTATGCCTCTCTTATCTTTTCAGGAACTTAATCAGTCAATTTCCACACATTTTTGTTAGCAATTTTATTTGTACAAGAATTGCATTATTTAATAGTGGTTTCAGAAATTGAAGTTTTCCTGAATCAGACAACATTGAGAAAAAAAATATAACATTTCTCCACTGCAAATTTACAGCATCCAAAATGTTTTCAAGATTTTTGTTAAATAAAGGAATCCCAAAGAATGGCACATTCTTCATTGCCACAATACCAGAAAAACTTTCTCCACCTTTATAAAGGGGTTGGGAAAATATTTTTGCATCAATTTGTCTGTTATTTTCCAAAACCGAGTCTCATAAAACATATCCAGTCTAAAGCTAAATGAATGGTGCAAACAATTTCCCATCAATATCCATTCAAATTGTTCAGTGAATTCAGTTTGGCCAAATTAATATTATTATTTTTCTCGCAATCTGAGAACACTCATGCATTGTACTACCATGAATACTTGCAGAAATTGAATTTTAAATTGGCATATTTAATATGCATAGAAAGTGAATTTTAAATTTGTTTTCTGTGAGCATTCATATCAAAACATGATCATGTCATTCTCATTCAATCAAAAAAGAGAAATGTGACTTATTTTACCTGTCATAACTAAGCAACACAGATTGAATGTGAAATTTTAGTTTTTACTTAACAAATCAAAAGTTATGCAAGAAATTTAATTTTGACTACATTGGAGAAAATTGTGATCCATTCATACACATTCATTAAAGAGAAAAGGAGATAAATATAAATATATATTAATTTAAATTATTTTTCATCTCTAATTAGATATTTTGGGTAGATGTATTTTAATCAGAATGGCTCTGGATAGTCTGAAAAAATAAGAGCTTGGGTGAAAACAGTATGCTGTATACATATATGTGATATTTTGTAACACAGTTTATAACTATATGGTCTTGATTTGTTCTGAGAATTTCCCTTTTGATTCTGAATGGGAAAATCGATGCTCTTAGATGTAAGCATCATACTACCTTACAGAGTATTTTGTATTACCAAAAACTAGTACACAACCACATATACATAATTTCATATGTAGTTTACAATCAAAAGTTGCCATAAGGTATATTTTAACCTCATTTAATAAAAGCTGCTCTACCGTGAAACAAAATATTTTTAGACAAGATGATGCAGGCAAATCTCTAGGAACTGCAGACAGAACTAGAATATTAATATGGAAATCATTCAGGATGTATCACTAGTTGTTTATTGATGTTTCTTCTAGACCAGAACATATCACACTAGATTTTTGTGAAACTTCAACAATTTACATTCTACTTTCAAATTCTTCAAATATTTGGGTGAGTTTATCAGCTGAACTGATATTTAAGATGAGTTTTGCATATTGATTAAAGAGACAGAGAGATGAAAATATGTTCCTTAGAGCAGTGACACTCGGCCTTTAACAGCTTTAAAATCACAAAGAGACCCACAAGTCAAGAATACAAAAATATGTGGGACATTTTTTTAAAAAAAAGAATGAATGCATTAACTAGAAACATCTAAGAAAACCCAAAGGAATTTTACACTGTGCGTTTCAATGTGAGGTAAATTACTGGTGGGGGGGGGGCGGGGATCTTATGTTTTAATAATAATAAAAAAACTTTACAAACATAAATGGACATGTGGAAAGACACTATTGAACAAATTTGCAGAGCTGTTGAAAAGGAGCAGAAATGAGCCAGCATGTCATTTGATTCCTCACTCCAACATGCTGTGAAAGCCATATACTTGCCTCTGCACAATGAAATGCCACAGGTTAAATATCACTAGCAAAAATGCTGAGTGTTGGGCTTGCTGTTTTCATTTTCCCCGTATTGTTTCATCTGAAGCTGTTCAGTATGTGAAATCATGTCCCATTCATTTATCCAGTTATAGGTTCTCCTTTTAACAACTTATTTTGCAAATAAATACAATCACCGCTTGATTACATGTTGATTTTGTATCAGCAAACACTGCTTTATTTTGGTACTGGCATTCACATTAAGGCTGAGGATTGCTTATCTGAACAGCAAATCTCTTTTGCATATTCTG
This sequence comes from Sternotherus odoratus, assembly GCA_032164245.1. Lineage (NCBI taxonomy): Eukaryota > Metazoa > Chordata > Testudines > Kinosternidae > Sternotherus > Sternotherus odoratus. The sequence goes on along the minus strand of JAVMKO010000002.1, from coordinate 125,561,114 downwards.
CATTTGTTGTGTGCATGAAATTCCCATTTAACATTATGGATGATTTAGTTGGGGACTAGTCGTACTATCAGTTAGAGGGTTGGACTAGATGACCTCCCGAGGTCCCATCCAACCCTGATATTCTATGATTCTGGTAGATCTGCATGGGGACTGAGTGCAGAATTGCAATAGAGATCCACAGAGCCAGTTGGAAAGGAAAGTCTAGCTCGACGGTTCTCAAATTGGGGGTCGTGGCCCAATTCCAGGATGGTCGCGAGGTCTTTTTGCTGCCGAACTGCGGCTGCACTGATTACCTCCTCATTCCGTGGGTTTTCGGCGGACATGTCACACGTTATGGGGAGTCCTCCGAAAAGCCTCTAAATTGATTACTTCCGCATTTGGCGGCTTTTTGGTGGATACTGCGAAGCACACATCATGTCTGCCGAAAAGTCGCCGAATGAGGAAGTAATCAATTCAGCGGACATCCAAGGGTCGTGCGGAGACGCCGTGGAGCAAAAAAGGGTCGCGGTTCAGGGGACTTTGAGAACCGCTGGTCCAGCTTCAGATTTGCAGGAAAATTTTGCCCTGTGTTAGTTACTCCCTTTCAAAAGCCACGGAACTCAATGACATTTCAGGAGACTAAGTGAAGACAGAATTTGGCCCTGAAGTCTGTTTAATGTAAGAGGCATTGTAAAGAAATACAGCTACAAAACTAAAATGCTAAAAGTGACATAACTCATGGTAACTCCTTGTTACCTTATAGCTTCATAGATTCCACATCAAGAAGGGACCTCCCGTATAACACAGGCCGTAGAACTTTCCCAAAGTAATTTCTAGAGCATAGCTCTTACAAACAGGTCTGACCTTGATTTAAAAATTGTCAGTGATGGAGAACCCATCGTGACCCTTGGTAAGCTGTTCCAAGGGCTCGTTACTCTCACTGAAAAAATGCATGCCTTATTTTCAGTCTGAATTTTTCTAGCTTCAGCTTCTAGTCATTGAATTGTATTATATCTTTCTCTGCTAGGCTGAAGAGCCCATTATTCAATATTTACTCCTCATGAATGTACTTATAGACCCTGATCAACTCACCCCATAACCTTTTCTTTGTTAGGTTAAATAGTTTGAGCTCCTTGAGTCTATTGCTGTAAGGGTGCAGCTACACAGCAAAGAAAAACACACAGCTGGCCTGTGCCAGCTGACTCAGGCTTGAGGAACTCAAGATGTGGGGCCATTTCATTGCTGTGTAGACTTCTGGGCTTGGGCTGGAGCCCGACTTGTATGACCCTGCTGGATAGGAGGTTCGCAAAGCTTGGAATCAGGCCCGAGCCTGGAAATCTGCACAGCAATGAAACAGCCCCACAGCCCGAGCCTCATCAATATGAGTCTGGTGGCACAGGTCAGCCAAGGGTTTGTCTTTTCTGGGTAAACACATGCTAAGGAATCTTTTCTAACCCTTTAATTGTTCTCATGGCTCTTCTTTAAACCCTGTCCAATGTCTCAAAATCCTTCTTGAATTTTGACCCCTCAGTGGCCACAGTATTCCAGCACTGGTTGCACCAGTGCCAAATAGATAGTAAAAATAACTTGTCGACTCCTACCTGAAATTCCTCTGTTTATGCATCCATGGATTATATTGGTCCTCATAGAATCATAGAATCATAGAATATTAAAGTTGGAAGGGACCTCTGGAGGTCATCTAGTCCAACCCCCTGCTCAAAGCAGGACCAATCCCCAACTAAATCATTCCAGCCAGGGCTTTATCAAGCCTGACCTTAAAAACCTCTAAGGAAGGTGATTCTACCACCTCCCTAGGTAACCCATTCCAATGCTTGACCACCCTCCTAGTGAAAAAGCTTTTCCTAATATCCAATCTAAACCTTCCCAACTGCAACTTGAGACCATTGCTCCTTGTTCTGTCATCTGGTACCACTGAGAACAGTCTAGATTCATCCTCTTTAGAACCCCCTTTCTGGTAGTTGAAAGCATCTATCAAATCTCCCCTCAGTCTTCTCTTCTGTAGACTAAACAATCCCAGTTCTCTCAGCCTCTCCTCATAAGTCATGCGCTCCAGGCCCCTAATCATTTTTGTTGCCCTTCTCTGGACTCTTTCCAATTTTTCCACATCCTTTTTTGTAGTGTGGGTCCCAAAATTGGACACAGTACTCCAGATGAGGCCTCACCAATGTCGAATAGAGGGGAACAATCACATCTCTCGATCTGCTGGCAATGCCCCTACTTATACAGCCCAAAATGCCATTAGCCTTCTTGGCAACAAGGGCACACTGTTGACTCATATCCAGCTTGTCATCCACTGTAATCCCTAGGTCCTTTTCTGCAGAACTGCTGCCTAGCCATTCGGTCCCTAGTCTGTAGCAGTGCATGGGATTCTTCCGTCCCAAGTGCAGGACTCTGCACTTCTCCTTGTTAAACCTCATCAAATTTCTTTTGGCCCAGTCCTCTAATTTGTCTAGGTCCCTCTGTATCCTATCCCTACCCTCCAGTGTAATCTTTTTCAGAATCACTGCTTCCCAAAATGTAGTGTAATACCTGTGGACTTATTACCAAAACAATTACCAAATTCAAGAGCATAATTTTTCACGTAAACTCATTAAGAAATTCATTTAAAGTTTTGGAAAGAAAATTAATTTTCTGAAAAGTGATGATTTTTTAAATTCCCACTTAGAATAACTGGTGTCAGAATCCCAACGCAAAGGAACACCACAATTCCAGTGCAGATGTGGATTAGGATCCATATAAAGAATCTGTTTTCTTACTCCTTTAAGAGAGAGAGAGAAAGAGAAAGAGAGAAAGCACACTGAAGATCTTTGGGGAAATGTGCTTGATTCAAAATACCTATCTTAAAATAAATAGTCTCTCCAACACAGTCATCACTATAGAGGGTAAACTCTTTTGCTTACTAGTATTATATCAGCCATATTTGCCCAGCAAAAATACAGCTGGGATGTTGCCACACCAGGTGACATCTCATGCTGAGGCCCAGGGCCTCACTGAACACTGACAAATGCATCACTGGAAACCAGTCTGGCTTAACTGTGGGTTAGTATAGTTAAATAGATATTAGTGTTATAAGTCTGTCTAGAGTGTTTAGACTTCATGGAATCCTTGTTGGATGCTGCATGTATTGATCCTACTTACAATATCTGTAGTGCCTTGTATAAAGTTATATTGAGTGTTTGCATTGTAAACACCGGTAACTGTGCAACATGCCAAATAAGAAAAGAAGCATTCATCAAGGTGAAGTGCTGGCCGTGCACACATGATGGCAAATGAGGTGGGGACAGGGACTTGTTGATTGCATTCGTCATTCCCTCCAGGAAGAGGAGACCTGCACATGAACTCATCCCATCAGCCCGGACTTTGGGGTGAAGAGGATAAAAATCTGCAACAAGGAGAAAATGGGTTCTTTATGCTGTCTGGACTCTGGAGCAGCCCCAGCCCCGTGCCAGCGAGGTGACCGGAGCAGTCCCAATCCTGGGCCGGCCAGCCAGCCAGAGCAGCCCCAGCCCCTGGCCGGCTGGAGCAGCCTCAGCCACACTGGTTGACTGACCCCAGTCCCATCAGAAGGTAAAGTAGTCCCTGGCCTCCCTTGTGTCACTGGAAGGGATTCGGCTGTGGCGGTGGATGGTGCACCAATCAGTGAAGGGAAGGGAAGCTGCTGCTGGGGTGGCATGAATCATCTGTGGAGGCTGCATCGAGTCATGCTAAGTACTTAGGGTCCCTCTCTCTTTAATGAGTTAACTGGTTAAACATTGTAATTTTAGTAGTTTAAACGGTTTTATTTTAAACAATATTTATATCCCTAAAACTGACTGATTTTATGTAAAACATTTGGGGGTTGGGGAGAGAGAGAGGGAGATTCAAGTTCCCATTAACCACTGCTGGAGAAGTGGAGCACAGCTGTTTGTGCTGGTGTCCATACTTAGCTGTCAATGGACAATTGCACAGGTAAAGCCTCCAGACTTCAGAGGATTGTGTGTGTCCACATGGTGAATTATAGGAACAAACATAGAAACTGCCACATAGAAACGTCCACACCAGATCCGACCTGTGATCCATCCAGTCCAGTATCCTTCAGGGAAGGTGCAAAAAAAAACCATAGTAGGCAGATGTGGCGTAATTTGACCTGAATGAAAAGTGCACCTCCTAATCTCCAAAAGTTAGAGATTCATTTAAGACTTGAAAAATTAGGTTTTATTTCACTTCCAGGACTTTTTTTGTTCTTGTTCACTAGTAAAATTCTTGTTATTCATACAAATGTTCAACTCTTCTTCAAATCTTGCCAAGTTCCTGGTCTCAATCACATCATGTGGCAAGGAGTTCCACGGACTAAATTATGCATTGTGTGAAAATGTATTTCCTTTTATCAGTTTTGAAGTTTCCATCTTCTAATTTCATTGATGGTCCCCTCATTCTTGTGTTATGTGAAAGGGAGACAAAATCACCCCATCGGTATGTGAGCTTGGTCTGAATGTGCTCTCCCTTGACATCTAGTTATGAACTAGGGAACATGGCTTCAGGAGCCAATCTTGTTTGCATAAATACACCCACTCTGACTAGGTGCTAAGTAATCATTTGGGCTGCTTTGCTCAAATGAGCACTTTTAGCTTGTGTTTGATCACAAGTCACTTTCTTGTTGACCTTTAATTAGCATCCTTTCATCTGCAAGAAATGGTGGGAATTGCAGTCTATGAAGTAGATGGTTTGCAATGTGTCATGTGATTGAATAGCTTAATCCAAGATTTGCATGATGCTTTGCAGTTATTGCAAATGTATGTATCTTGGTTGGTAGCTGCTTGCTTCCTATGGGCTCGTTTCTTATTGGGATCAGGGATAATATAGTATTGATATCCTGTTATGTGAATCAAGGGGGGGGCATGGCAAAAGGTTGGCCATTGGCGCAGTAAGAAGCTAGCAGGGTGGGCAGTGGAGCGGCTGATGCCAGAGCAAATGCCTGCACAATAGAGTGAGTAAGCTACCTCCCTGCCCCCCACCAGGGTGGGGATGGAGCTCATGCAGGTTTTCAGAGACCAAGGTCAATAACTGTGAGTCATGTGATGTGGAGGGAGAAGAAGGTGCACATTAAAGGAACTTTTGGTCTTTGGACTGTGATAGAGGAGGGTCAGGGAGCTGCGGTAGAGTGCTTGAGGGGAGATATGTAAACTCAGAACTAATTGAGGCATGGCTCCCTGTGGACTAGGGAAGTTGGCTGACAGGTTGATTGGAACACCTGCAATCAATTAAGGCCCTCTTAGGAACCTAATAAACCCCCCTGCTTCATGCAGACAGGGGAGGAGGACAGGAGTTGGAGCAGAGAGCAGGTTGGAGGAGAGTTTGGAACCAAGAAGACCCAGACTCTAGGTAAGAGATACCTGGCTTGTGTAGAGAGAGGGCAGGAAGCCCCACAAGCTGAAGGGTAGGAGAGGGAAGTAGCCATGGGGAGGAATAGCTAATTCAGGTGGTTTGCCACTATCCTCAGGGCCTCTGGGCTGGGACCCGGAGTAGAGGGCGGGCTGGGTTCCTTCCTCTCCACTCCCCTCCCCTAGGATACTAGTGGGGCAGTGAATACCTTGTTCAGAGGCAAGAAATGGTGCCCTGAATCCCTCACAAGAGGAGAAAGTGCGGGACCCACCATAATAGTGCCAGCAATTTGCCACATGACATAAGAAGCTGAGGCAAAAGGACACTGCCCAATGTACTTTGGGGTGTGGGTTTTGCTCATTGTTATGAATTCTGCTTGCTGCGTTTTCCAACTTAATGAAGGATTACTTCCCCCCCTTTTTATTATGTTTCTTTTCTCCACTGAGCTTATGAGAGGGGAAGAAGTATTACTTCTTAGAGGTGCCAAGGAGTTGATGTGTCCCAGGTTACTGGATTTGAGGGGGAAGGGGCTCAGTTTGGTTCTTTGTTGCATTGTTAAGAAAGAACCACTAGATATTGAACCCAGGCCTTGTTGATGGTAACCCTAACAGGCAGAAGGGTAACATATAATAGTCTCTCTTCATATCAAAATGGTTGTATTCCTGTAATCATTCTCATCACACTTCACTAATTCCCTGTCCCCCTATCCTGCAATATCCTTTTTGAGTTCAACTGACCATTAGGAACACTGTATTACAGAGGCTGTACTGCTGAATTATATAATGGCATTGTAATTTTTCCATATTATTCTCCATGCTCATTTTATTTTAATATCAGAGGCTTAGCAGAACATTAGAAAAAGAGAAAACATACTACATCTTTGAAATGTGTGGTATCTCTTATATCACTTCACGATTTCAAAGGTATAGAACTGTTTTTTTCTCCTCTGATGTTCTGGCTTACTGACTGATCTCAAAAAGGAGGCATTTGTCAACAAAGAATTATCATTGAATGGGGGTGTTTTTTTGGAGTTCTACATAAATCAGTACCGGGCCTGAAACTATTCATCATTTTCATCAGTGAGCTAGAAGTTAATATAAAATCACACCTGATAAAATGTGCAGATGATACAAAGATCTATAAAAAGGGAAACAAGGGACAACATGGGGAATTACAGACCAGTCAGCTTTACTTCTGTACCTGGAAAGATTGCTTAATTATTTGCTCCATTATAAATTTGCAAACAGCTAGAAGATAATAAGATTATAAATAACAGTCAGCATGGAGTTGTCAAGAACAAATTGTGTCAAAGCAACCTCCTAGCTTTTTTTGACAAGGTAACAAGCCTGGTGGACAGAAGAGAAGTGGTAGATGTGGTATATCTTGACTTTATTAAGGCTTTTGCTAGTCTTGCATGACCTTCTCATAAACACACTAGGGAAATACAATCTAGATGGAGCTACTATAAGATGGGTGCAAAACTGGTGGGAAAATCATCCCCAGAGAGTAGTTATCAGTGGTTCACAGTCATGCTGCAAGGGCATAACAAGTGGGGTCCCATAGGGATCAGTTCTGGGTCTTGTTCTGTTCAATATCTTCAGCAAGATTTTAGGTAATGGCATAGAGAATACACTTATAAAGTTTGTGGATGATACCAAGCTAGGAGGGGTTTCAAGCTCTTTGGAGGATAGGATTCAAATTCAAAATGATCTGGACAAACTGGATAAATGGTCTGAAGTAAATGGGATGAAATTCAATAAGGACAAATGCTCCACTTAGGAAGGAACAATCAGTTGCACACATACAAAATGGGAAAAGACGGCCTAAGAAGGAGTACTGCAGAAAGGGATCTGGGCAGTCATAGTGGATCACAAGCTAAATATGAGTCAAGAGTGTAATGCTGTTGCAAAAAAAGCGAACCTCGTTCTGGGATGTGTTAGCGGGAGTATTGTAAGCAAGACATGAGAAGTAAATCTTCTACTCTATTCTGTGCTGACTAGACCTCAACTGGAGCATTCCTGTCAGAGTGGTTAATCACTGGAATATATTGCCTATGGAGGTTGTGGAATCTCCATCACTGAGGATTTTTAAGAGCAGGTTGGACAAACACCTGTCAGGGATGGTCTAAATAATACTTGGTCCTGCCTTGAGTGCAGGGGACTGGATTAGATGACCTCTCGAGATCCCTTCAAATTCTATGATTCTAAGATTGGTGGACTAGTAAATAATGATGAGATCGAGGCTGTCACACAGTGTGATCCAGATCACGTGATAGGCTGGGCCCATTCAAATATAATATGTGTCAATACAACCAAATATTAGGTCACACATCTAGAAATGAACAGATGGACCACACCTGTAGAATAGAGGACAATTTTGTGGGAAGCAGTGACTCTGAAAAGGATTCAGGTGTCACAATGGACAAGCAACTCAACGTGAACTCCAAGTATGATGCTGTGCTAAAAAGACCTAATAAGATCCTTGAATGTATAAACAGTGTGCAGTGAGTAGGAGGAAGGAGATTTTACCTCTGTATAGGTCATTAGTAAGACCAATACTAGAATACTGTGTACAGTTCTAAGGTCTATATTTAAAATAGGATGTTGAAAAATTGGGGAGGGTGCAGAAGAGCCATACAAATGATTCAAGGGTTGAAAAAATGCTTGTCACTGACAGGTTCAAAGAGCTCAACAATTTTAGCTTATCACAAAGAAGATTGAGAGATGACTTGATTATTGTGTAAAAGTACTTTCACTGGGAGAAAATACTAGATGCTTACGGTCTATCTAATTTAGCAGAGAAAAGTGTAATAAAAAGTAATGGCTGGAACCTGAAGCAAGACAAATTCAAATTAGAAATAAAGTACAGATTTGTAACAGTGAGGGTGGTTAACCATTGAAACAAAGTGCCAAGGGAATTGGTAGATTCTCCATCTTGTGATCTTTTCAAAGCAAGACTGGATGCCTTTCTGGAAGATACATTTCAGTCAAATACAAGTTATTGGTCTCAATAAAGAGGTGTGTATAAAATGGAATGGCCTCTGATATACAGGAATCTGACTTGATGATCTAATAGGCCCTTTTGGCTTTAAAATTCATGAATGTATGCTTCTTATTGGAACAGCAGTAAGGAACACCCCACTACGGGTATGTGTACCCCTCGAATTGTGGGGCTGAGTCTCAGGCTCGAGGGGAAATACTCGCACTAGCTTTCATTAAGTTAGTATACTAAAAACAGTGAAGCCATGACACTGCCACTCCGAGTACATACCCATATGTGACCCTTGGATAATACTCAAGGCAGCTAGCCTGCCATGCCAGTCGCGCTGCTGAGGCTATATTCTATTTTTATCATGCTAGCTCAATTGGAGCTACTGTATGTGTTTCTACACAAGATGGGAATCGCACCTCCACCTCGAAGTATACACATAGCCTATGTGTTTCTCATCTGCTCTTACCCATCATCCCCTGCCTTGCCCTGGCAGAACAGTTGAGAGCACAATCACAGCCAGAAACATTCTGCTCCGCCTTATCCTGCTCATCTGCAAACAACCAGGGAGGGATGTTGTCCTGTATGTAAACTATATTTTGTTGCACAGAATTAAGGAATCCATGTCAATACATTTCCCTCAATTACAATAGTTTATGATGTTTTGATCACCAAAATTATACCACATGTACTTATCTAAAAATTAATCTGTGCAAACTCATTTTCAAGTGGTTTGCATTTTATTGCAAAACTAATAAGGAGGAGTAAGGTAAGAAGGTAAGAAGGAGTAAGGTAAGAAGGAGTCCTTGATCTCTGCATTCTTCTATACTTTGTATGATTTCATGAACTCAATGTACTGAAACAACAATCTTTATGGTAATGAAAAACACAGGTAAATTATAAAGTGAAAAGTCAATTATCAGTTTTACTGATCCAGCAACACCTGCAGGGTTCCAAGTTTGTTTCTAGATGCTCAAGAAGCTTGTGAGATTTGCTCACATAATTTTTCTGATACCCCAGAGCTGTGCATCTGCTGGAGTCAGGGATCTAATATTCTCTTTGAACTTTCTTAGCATCCTACTGCATGCTGTCATCCATAATTAACACACACAAACTATGTTAACTCCCGGCACCAGAGGTTTTGCTGCATCAAATACCTGCAATGGCTATTACAGAGGCAAAATTCAACCCCTCCTAAAGAAAACACATTGACATTATGCAGGCCTAACTTCAAACCATAAGCAAGAAAAAATCCACTGGTTATTCCCTTTTGATTGTAGTATTTCAGGGGTCTGAACTGAATGCATGAAGCTTCTTCCCAAGTGTGACGCAATAGGTGGGCACAATGGGATTGTGAAAGGTGGTCTAAATGATCAAGAATCAGAGAGGTAGCCATGTTAGTCTGGAATAGCAGAAGTGACAGATTCCTGTGGCACCGACTCTGTCACTAAATTATCAGTTCATCTTCCACGCTGTTGTTGCTTTGTCAGAGCATTATTGTTACTTCTATGTTATTATTTTTCTTTTGTTCTTTTCCATTGTTCTAGTTTATCTAAAGTATATCAAAGTGAATTTATTACTCAAAAATCCAATTGACAATCCTGGAGCCTGAGGTCCTTTATGTATCCATTCAACAAGCATGACCAATATCAGATTCAACAGGTTTCATTCCCCCACCAATGTGCATCAGTCCCAACCTAGAGATTCACCTTATCTCGGTATGAGAGACGTTCAGTCTTTATACGCATTCAGTCCTTGCAGCTTGTGTGCGGAGATGGCCAACAAGTGTGACAATTGCTGCCAGTGGTGTTTGAGATAGAGACGCTTGTGATAGAGACGCTTGTTCCGTAGGAAATGGGATATGGCCATGTGACAACTGTGAGAGCAAGTTGCCCCGCACCACCAAATCATCTGGCATTGTCCACTAAAGAGTGAAAAGATGGTAAATGGCCAGAGCTAATCAGATGACAGAGTTACTAGATTAAATAGCCATGGTCAGAATCTCAGCTATGCCCAAGAAGAACTAAGCAGAGTTGGGAAGGGGTGTGTGTGTGTGTGTGAAAGGATCCAAACAACCCATAACTTAAATATGTTCCAGAAAACTCTTTGTTGGGTAATTCTGAATACTAAATGTGGAAAAAATAACGGTTGGTTCACAAAGCATGTGTAAAAAGGGCTTGAAAAAAATTGTTTGCAATGACTCATTCGATCGGCTCAGGTAAAAACATTTGATAAAACCAACCTAGGCTTCATTTGCAATGGTGACCTAGAGGTGAAATGCCCCATAGCCCTGAGCTACGCAGTCATTCATTTCCAATGGTTTTAACGGCAATAAGCAAAATTAAGGCAAAGAAAAAAATGCTAGTGGAGATGCAAGGGACACTCCTATAATCGATGGATCTTTGACATGGCAGAATGTCAGTTGGGGTATAAAGGCATCATGTCAGTGCATAGTCAAAGAGCTTTAATCTGTTGCTTGTTGACATGCTGGACCTTAATTACTCTACTCTAAAGGAGACATTATGTTCTGTTGTCTAGTGACACAGTTACTGCCCCTTAATCCATCCTTGCCAGAGATATCTCTATGGCTCCATTCAAAGTTCTGTGACTGCTCTGTGTATCATATCTGTCTCTGATATGATAAACTATAACAGCATAATAACAATGTTAGTAGGAGCTTGCTTATTTAACAAACTCACTGTCTAATTAGTATGCTGTACTGCCCATTCTATTATTCTAAACACTAGTTCATATCTTAAATTATATGTTCTGAATAATTATAGGGATGTGCATTCAGTTCTGTAGGCCAACTCTTATTTTCTTTTACTTCCATATCAGCTGTAATAAGTAGGTGCTAAAATATACTTAAATACAGAGATTTTAAAAAATATATATTCAGAATGGTTATTTTTCAGTGTGGCACAGCCACTCCCTATACTGTCCAATATGGTCTTTTCATAACTTGATGTGTTTTATCTGAACATTTGCAAGGAATTTTCACTGACAATATAGCCGAACAACCATTACTATCCTGAATGATAAGATAATCGCCTCCTGGGCAGATTTGTGGCAGTTCTCTTTCGCTCCATCTGACTGAAGCACTCTGGTAAGCAAACTGGGTCCAAGATCACCCAACCTCTGAAGATGAGTCTGCTTTTGGATAGCTTGGAATGTGTGGATGGCTGATGCTTTCAACTTTCCTTAGGAACAGAACTTGAAGCATAGATCTGGCTGGAAAATAGATTTTCCATCTCATACAAAATTTTGAGATTTGGAAAAAAAAATCATCCCAAATCAGGATGAAAAGGCAAATTTTGATTTTTTTTTCAAAATTCCCACTGCTCCCAAAAAAACCATGTTTTTATCAACCTTTAATTTTGTTTAATATGAAATAAAGTACATTTAAAAATGAAAACTCATTTTGAAACAGAAACTTTTCTTTTCTCCAAAATATCAAACATGGTCATCTTGAAATATTTTTTTCCCAATTTTTTTCTAAATAGAACATAATGAAAAATGATAGCATTTAATGCAAAAAATTGGGTTGTATCAAAATGTCATTTTCTGGCAGAAAATTGTCTCAGTTTTTGTTCTAGCCAGTTCTACTCAGGAGTTCTTCAACAGCGTTGCTGTAACTACATTGATTATGGTACTAGGAGATTAACATTGCTTTAAAAGCCAGCTTCACAATCAAATTTCTAGTGAGATCAGAGAAAACCAGCAGATTTCCTGCATAGGCTGAAATTTCAGTCAAACGTCCTTTGGCTTCCTTCTGCATGGAATCTAGGATTTCAGTATAGGTGGTTAATTTGGCAGCAGATCAGATCCACACAAATATGTGACAAAGTCACACTGAATGCCATGCTGGTCTGATTCCCATGCAGCTCAGAGATAATATTGCCTATAGTAAGTACATTTTAAAGGCATAACAAGTTTCAACCAGTGCATACTCTGTCACTGGTTCTCTATTTTTATTACTTTATTGCTGCAACAGTTAAATATCTAATTTTTATTCTATTCCTAACACACAGTCTTTGTTTAATCCTGAGCTGATGGTGTCAAATTTGCAGATGAACTGTAGCTCAGCAGTTTCTCTTGAAGTCTGGTCTTGACGGTTTTTTTTGCTGCAGGATGGCTGCCTTTAAATCTGCTATTGTGTGTCCAGGGAGGTTGAAGTGTTCTCCTACAGGGTTTGTATATTGCCGTTCCTAATATCTGATTTGTGTCCATTTATCCTTTTATGTAGGGATTGTCCAGTTTGGCCGATGTGCATAGCAGAAGGACATTGCTGGCACATGATGGCATATATTACATTGGTAGACATGCAGGTGAATGAACCAGTGATGGTGTGGCTGATCTGGTTAGGTCCTGTGATGATGTCACTGGTGTAGATATGTGGCATTGAGGTTTGTTGCATGGATTGGTTCCTGAGTTAGAGTTACTATGGTGTGGTGTATAGTTGCTGGTGAGAATCTGCTTCGGGTTGTCTGTGGGCGAGGACTAAGTTGGAGAGGTTTTAGCTGAGGACCATAAGTGATGGCCAGTAATGTTCTGTTGGTTTCTCTCTTGGTCTTGTTTCTCCAATGCATCATCAGTGATCTACAACCCATTCTGGACAATGATCTCTCACTTTCACAGGCCTTGGGAGGCAGGCCAGTCCTCTCCCACAGACAATCCACCAACTGGATAATCCCTACATAAAAGGATGACAGCTCAGGATTAAACAAAGACTGTGAATGGCTTGCCAACTACAAAAGCAGTTTCTCCTCTCTTGGTGTTCAGACCTCCACATCAGCTGCTGGAAGTGGGCCCCATCCTCCCTGACTGAATTTACCTTATTATCTCTAGCCTAATTCTTGCCTGCATATTTATACCTGCTTCTGGAGATTTCCACAACATTCATCTGACTGAGCGTGTCTTCACCCACAAAAGCTTATGCTCCAGAACATCTGTTAGTCTATAAGGTGCTACAAGACTCTTTGTTGCTTTTGCAGATCCAGACTAACACGGCTACCTCTCTGATACTGTAGTATATGGAAACACTCTGCCTCTCCCTCTCAAATTCAAAGCTGTGATCATCTAATTTTTCAAAGGGAGGTGTAAATAAGACAATTTTCAGTCAGAATACAGGTGCAGATTAACATTGCATTTATGTGAAAATATAGATATAAATATATGTCTGTTCTAAGAGCTACTTACATATTGGACCACACTTTGTTCTTGTGTATAGTTTTGAGCTTTTCGGTCCATTTGAATAAATGATAAGGCGGAGCAGTCAAAGGGACCAAAGGAACCTTCAGCTTCCTTTGATTCCAAGTTCCAGCTGCAAGTTTCCGTTAGATGCCTACTTCATTTGGATCTTCAGCTATAGAAGCCTACCAGTAGAAAAGGATATCATTCATGGCAATGAAAAAGGAGGTCATACAAGGTTCACCTCTCCAATGAGATAAACATGAGACTTTTTTCACAAGCTGTCACACTTCAATTGTTGGTGAGATGTGTTGTGTCAGTGGGTTATAGTAATTGTTTCTAAGTCTTGCTAAGGTTCTAAAACAAATTACCTGAGTGACACCCTTTTGACACTATTGAAGGGAGCTCCAAGGGAATACATATTGCATAACAGATGCTCCTATCAAGATTTTGTTTGAGATTTATGCAGTAATTTTAGTATTATTGTGGCATGTCAGATAATAGGGAATAAAAGATTCATGTTGCCTTCTTGCACACACTGAAACATTTGTATACTTTATAAGATGCTCACTGAAACAAAAATGCCCACCGACATAAACTAGATCAAAACCAAGTAGAATCATACCTAACGAGGTGTTTCATGAAGGTTTTGGGGGGAAATTATGTTCATATTTTAAGACATATTGATTAAAAGGTGCAATATCAAGATCTATTTCGCTTTAAACAAAAAGGATCTAAAACAACAAGTGTGTTTATTTTTTCATACTAGTGGGACAGACAACCACAGATTTTACAACACACAGCACTCCACATCAGCTAAAGTCCCATGTGACAGCCCATAGCAGAGCACTCAGCTCGTGAAAAATATATCTAAGTAAATATATTTTTAAGTGTCTACTTATCCAATAACTGAACGCCAAGTTCAAAATAATTGTAAATTCCTGCTCCTCTTCAGTTACATCAGATGGAAATATACATGGGAACTGGAAACAACCAAACAGAAAACAAACAAAAACAAACAGACAAACCAACCCACCTTTTCACTTATTACTACCATGAACACATTTTGTAACTAAAACTGTTAGACAGCTCTGTACTGCAATGTGCAGAAAGCAGAATGTCAGCATTGAGTCAATTTAAGTGTAAAATAACTCAGAATAGATGCAGACAAGTGGGACAAATACTTGATTACTTATTTGTGACTGCCTATACTCTGGGATTTGATTTAAAAGATATTCTCTGCTAGCAGGGCTGGCTCTTTTTTTCAGAAGCAGACTGCTTTCTGTATTTGATAAACAGGACACATCAGCTAACAATTTAAACTCAAAAACCATAATAATAGCTATGTGGCTTTTTCCCAGAGGCTTGAAGTTAAAATGCTACAAGCACTGCAGAATGGTAGCTAAACACATGTCCCGTGGGCACTGCTTGGCTTCATTCTGCATGAGAAGAGAAATGTGGAAAACAAGGTGAATGTAGATTTGGTCATTTCCACCCCACCCTGTGGAAGCATAAAGGATTTTGTGAGTTTTCAGGAGAACAAGGTATTGTTGACAAGTTTAAAGCAAAGAGTAATTAAATTGAACTTCATCTTTTACCTGCTCCAGAACCTACTAAAAGAGTGTGAGCCAATACAGAACAATGAATGGAGAGCTAGCAGAGATAAGACTTTCCTTGAAACACTTATATTAAATTGCATAAAACCAAAAATGATCGTGACTGTATTCAACTTTCTCCTTAAGGAGTCTCTTATCATTTGCTATTCCATTTATCAGATGCAAAGTATTGTTGATCCACCTATCTCATATACGGGAGTATGTCATATTACCACTAAGTTCCATCAGTTTCTGCAGAATCAGGGACTGAAATCCTGTTCCCATATAAATTATTGGGATTGTTACTGTTGGTACCAATGAGGTCTGGATTTCACCCTAAGTTTCCTTTCAAAAAAGCATGTTAGAGCAAAATGTGAACCAATGCAGTGTTGTTTTCTTCAATCTGCAGAAGAAAATCAGTCTGAAAAAACAGCTTTAGAAGGGGTGAGATTCATCTATGGCCTAAGACTGCAAAGTGGTTAGCATCTTCTTTGAGATACAGAACAGTGTCATTTGCTGTTGAAGTTGAAAGTGATCAGCACTTCCCATCTACTAAGACTGGATCCCTCCCTGAGGTGTTGAGCCCAAACCCTAACAATAATAACATTGCTTTTGACCCTATATCATTATTTTAAGATTTCTACAAGTAGTACGGTAGGCATAAAATTACCAATTAGCAACCATGCTATTAAATAAAAATTGCCAGCCCTAGGAAGTTACTATAAGAGTAATCGCCCCTAGGTCATGCTATCCTGGGGTCTATTGCCAGCATGCACTGAACCTCTCCTACGTTGATATCCTTCTTCAAACAGGAGCACAGTGGTAGTGTCAAGGAATTGGGTGGTATTCCTTTAAATAGCTCCAGAGCCCTCGAGTAGACCTCCCTATCTTCTATTGCAGAAGCCAGCAGAACACTGCTAGAGTAGCAGTGTACACACATAGTTAGACCTTGTATGTTTATATTTGGTAAGTAAAACAGTTATTTGGATCCCACTATGTTGTGTGGTTTCCTCATATTCTTAGTGATGTATAGAGTTCAAAGACATAACAAAAGCCTCAGATTGTAAACTCTTTAGGTGCAGGAACCATATTTCTTACGTGTTTGTATTGTACCTAGCAAAATGTGTCCTGAATTCTGATGGGATTTCTGGATACTACTGTAAAAGAAGAAAAAAAAGGAAGAATACCATGTTAATTGATATTGCCATACAGCAGACAGAAACATAAAAGAGAAACAAAAAGAGAAGGTAGGAAATAATGAAGAAGTCTGCCATGAA
This sequence comes from Sternotherus odoratus, assembly GCA_032164245.1. NCBI lineage: Eukaryota > Metazoa > Chordata > Testudines > Kinosternidae > Sternotherus > Sternotherus odoratus. The sequence goes on along the minus strand of JAVMKO010000002.1, from coordinate 125,544,703 downwards.
GTGGAACTATGGGAAGATTAAACAAAAAAAAATCCCAATGATTTTGGAGCACTTGGCGCAATCCCTAAGGATATGAATGAGCAGGTCAAGGACGCTTTAGAACTGCATTCCATCATGATTAGTGGCCTCCAAAAGACTTGTAGGCACTGTGAGAATTTTAAGGAAAGTCAAAGGAGAATGAGAGCAGTTGACAACCTAAAATTCAGGAATTCTGCAGAGAGCTAACAAAATTCTTGAGTCTTGGACCTTGTTTGCTTGCAAAGGAAATGGGCAGATTTTAATCCTACATGTCTAGGAAACAATTTTCACTTGCAGAGGTGTTGGGCTAGACTGCTCAAGAGGAATGAAATTATGGCCCCATTGAAGTAAATGGCAAAACTCTCATTGGCTTCAGTGGGACTAGGATTTCACCTTATGTCTTTTCTATATCTGATGTATATAATAATTCTGAATTATTTCAAATAAAAAAAACTAATATAAAATGAGGATCTTTGACAGTTTGGAAACACTAGACATGATTTCAGTCTCAGTAAAATCTGGAGTAATTCCAATGGGTATAATGGCAGCTTCAGTTTGCTTCTGGGACTTCATTTGGTGCTGGAGGCTGCCAGGAATCTGTGCTTAATCGGAACATCTCCTTGGTACCCCATCCTCACCCCCATTACTGGCTATGTTGTGCTGGATGATTCCAGGACTCCCGTAGAGTACAGAATCTGCCATCATAGATTCATAGACTCCAAGATCAGAAGGGGTTATTTTGACCATCTAGTCTGACTTTCTGTCCTGGCCAAAGAACTTCTTTCCCAAAATAATTCCTTTTGAACAATTGTCAGTGATGGAGAATCCACCATAACATTTGGAAAGTTGTTCCAATGGTTCAGTGCTCTCACTGTTAAAAAATTACCCCTTATTTCCAGTCTGTGTTTGTCTAGCTTCAGCTTTAAGCCATTGGATCTTGTTTTACCTTTGTCTACTAGTCTGATGAACTCATAGTCAAATATTCTTTTTCCATTTAAGCCCTGATAGATTGTGATCAAATCACCCTTGACCTTCTCTTTTACATAGACAGAACTCCTTGTATCTATCACTATAAGACATTCTCTCAGTCTATAATATTTTTTGTAGGTCTTCTCTGAACTCTTTCCAATTTATCAAAATCCATCTTGAATTGTAGAGCCCAGAACTGGACACACTTCCATCAGTGGTTGCACCAGTGCCAAATACAGAGGTAAAATAATCACTCTCCTCTTCCTTGAGATTCCCCTGTTTATTCATCCAAGGATTGCATTTGCCCTTTTGTACAGTGTTGTACTAGGAACTTGTAACTTGTTATCTACCAGGATCGTCAAATCTTTTGTGCAGTCACTGCTTCTCAAGATAGAGTCCTCCATCTTATAAGCAAGACCTACATTCACTGTTCTTAGATGTATACATTTACATTTATCTGTATTAAAATACATATTCCTTACTTGTGCCTTATGAAATGATCCAGGCCTCTCGATATCAGTGCCCTGTCCTCCTTATTATGTATTATTACTCCCAATATTTATACCATCTGTAAACTTTACCAACAATGATTTTATGTTCTCTTCCAGGTCACTGATAAAAATGTTAAATAGTGTAAGGCTAAAAACCAATCCCTGAGGCACCTAATAGAAGCACACCTTCTTCATAATGATTCCCCACGTAAATTTTGTTTACGTGCTCTCTCTCCAATTTTGAGACTTATCAGTTTTCCAAGTTTATAATCCACTTAATATGCACCATGTTAATTTTATATCCTTGTAGTTTTTAAATAAAAATAATTCACTTTATAGAAGTCTACGTATGTTACATCAATAGTATAACTTTTATTAATCAAATTTATTATTTTATCAAAAATATATCAACTTAGTTTGACAGGATGTATTTTCCATAAACCCATGTTGATTTTCATAAATTATATTACCCTACTTTGGCAACTCTTGGATGCAAGTTATCTGGATCTGTTGATTTAAAAATATCTAATTTTAGAAGCTTCTGTTAAAGATCCTTATGAATTACTCTTGGAATGGAAAGATTTTCATCATCATTGTCATCACATTATATAGCTTTTTGTCAAATACAGAACAAAAATACTTATCAAACAGTTCTGCTTTTTCTGCATTATTAATTTAATTCTATCATTTCTATATAGTAATTAACCAATAGCATCACTGGATTTTTTTCTCCTTAATATACTTTTAAAAACCCGCCTTCTTATTGTCCTTAATTCTGCTGACCAGAGCTGGCTCTTCGTATTCTTTGGCTTCCTTATCAATTTTCTACAGTTTCTAGCATCTGATTTTTATACTCAACTTTCAAATTCCCTTTCTTACAGTTGTGTTTTTATATATAAATTTTATAGCAGTTTTCACTTCCCTCCAAAGTCAGATTCATTTGTTAACTATATAGCCTACTTCCTTGATTGTTTGTTTCTTTTTAGGCAGCTCATAAATTGTTCTGAAACAAGACCCAATTATCATTCCCATTTTTCTTATTAAATATTTCCTCCCAGCTGATATGGCTCATAATTATTTTCAGGTTTGTGATATTTCCCCCCTTTAAACACTAAGGGTATGTCTTCACTACAGCAGTAGGTCAATTTCCTTGCAGTCGATTTTTTAAAGCAGACTGTATAGAGTCGATTTTGTGCGTCCCCACAAAGCACAGCAAGTCGGCAGTGTCTGTCTACACAACTGTAGCAAGCATTGTCATAGTGAGTGGTGCACTGTGGGTAGCTATCCCACAGTTCCCGGAGTCCCCAGCAGGCACCATTTCGAGTACTGCACTATGGGTAGGCATTTCATAATTTCACGCCCTTTTTTCGTGTTGCCGACACCATTTTGAGCGGTGCACTGTGGGTAGGCATCCCATTATTCACGTCTTTTCTCCGCGCTGAGCTAACGCCATGGCACTGCAAGCATGGAGCCCGCTGATGCCACCGCTGCAGTACTGGCCGTTGTGAAGACCTCGCACATTCTTGTGGACTTTATGCTGCATCGTCTGCAGAGGAAGGCAATCCAGAGACAACTGCGCTTTCTGGAACCTGACGACAGTGATGAGGAGATGGACCTGGACGTGCATAGCAGGGATAGGGACACTGACATTTTTGGAAGTAGGGTGACCAACAATCTGGCAAATTTGATGGCAATGGAGCTGGCTCATGCTATGGAACGCCGATTCTGGGCCAGGGAAACAAGCACTGACTGGCGGGATCGCATAGTGCTGTGGGTCTGGGATGACTCCCAGTGGCTCAGAAACTTTCACATGCGTAAGGGCACGTTCATGGAACTTTGTGACTTGCTTTCCCCAGCCCTCCAGCGCAAGAATAGCAAAATGAGATCAGCCCTCACAGTTCAGAAGCGAGTGGCAATAGCCCTCTGGAAGCTTGCAACGACACACAGCTACCAGTCAGTTGCGAATCAGTTGGGGTGGGTAAATCTACAGTGGGGTCTGCTGTGATGCAAGTAAGTAGGGCAATCGTCAAGCAGCTACTACCCAGGGTTATAAACCTTGGAAACTTGCAAGCTACAATAGATGACTTTGCCACGATGGGATTCCCTAACTGTGGTGGGGCTATAGATGGGACTCATATCCCTATCCTGGCACCGGACAATGAGGCTGCAGAGTACAGAAACCGGAAGGGCTATTATTCTATGGTCATGCAAGCACTGGTTGACCACAAGGGATGTTTCACCAACCTGTACGTGGGACGGCCAAGGAAGGTTCATGACGCTCGTGTTTTCAGGAACTCTATGATATTTAGAGAGCTGCAGCAAGGGATTTTCTTCCCCGACCAGAAAAATTCTGTGGGGTGTGTGTGTGGAAATGCCGATCATTATCCTTGGGGACCCAGCCTACCCCTTAATGCCCTGGCTTATGAAGCCCTACACAGGAGCCCTGGACAGGGGTCAGGAGCTGTTCAACTACAGGCTAAGCAAGTGCAGAATGACAGTAGAGTGTGCATTTGGCCGCCTCAAGGGGCGATGGCGTTCATTACTCATTCGCTCAGACATCAGCGACAGAAATGTGCCCATTGTTATTGCTGCTTGCTCTGTGCTCCACAATCTTTGTGAGAGCAAGGGGGAGACATTTATGGTGGGCTGGGAGGCAGAGGCAAATTTCCTGTCCGCTGCTTACCAGCAGCCAAACAGCAAGGAAAGTAGAAGAGCGCACCAGGAGGCACTGCGCCTCAGAGATGCCTTGAAAACTAGTTTTATGAGTGCCCAAGATGATGTTTGAAAACCCGCTCCCTTGCTCTGCTCAGCCCTAAGCCTGCTGTCCTTGAACCCTCTTTCCCTCCCCCCTCCCGACGCTTGCAGAGGAAATAAATTCACTGTTTTAAAAATCATGGTTTCTTTATTGCTTCATCACAAATACAAATACAGGGGATCACTGGCAAGGTAGCCCAGAAGGGGTGGGTGAGGAGGGAAACCAGCAGTTGGAGTGGGGAGAGGAGAGGGGAGAGAAGGGAGGGGAGAGGGGGCCCAAGACACAGCACCTTTTAAAAGTTTTTAGATAAACTCATCCTGCTGCTGCTTGTGCTGGCTTGTGGGGTAGAGTGGGTCGAACCCGGAGCTTCCCCCCCCCCTGGTTCTCACCCCACGTCTGGGTGGGGAAGCTATGGGACTTGGGGAGGGGGGGAGGTGACTAGACAGAGGCTGTAGAGTCGATCTTTGGTCCTGCTGAAGCTCCACCAGACACCGGAGGATGTCGCTTTTGTCCTCCATTATCTGGAGCATCGCATCCATCCGCCTGTCTTCACACTCCTGCTACTTTTCTTCGCGCTCCATCCACCTTTCTGCTGCAGCCCTGGACTCTTGCCTTGACTCTAGCAATCTTTCCCTCCATTCACCCTGCCGAGCGGCCTCAGTGTGAGAGTTCTGGAGTAGTTCATTAAACATGCCATCACGCGTTTTCTTTTTATGCTTTCGTATCTGCGATAGATGGCGTGAGGGGCAGGACCGGGGATTATGAGATATATGTGCAGCTGTTGTGGACAAAGAAAGAAAGGTACAAGGGTATGAGACAGATACATTCTTGCAGCACAATGGGAGTACTATTTAACGGTGAACCACAGTATTCAGAGGCCTGATATGATTTCTGTACAAGGTCATATTCCGCACCTAGAAGTGACTGGATGGGTCACAGAAAAGTCACAGAAGCATCTCATACACGAGACAGCCTCAACACGGCTACTGAAATCACCATGCAGCCGCCCATGGTAAGCTAAGCCATATTCTTTACAGCAGCGCTTGGATATTCCAGACTAACCCCACCCCATTCCCCCCACCACGTAGATCCCTCCTCCCCCCACCGCGTGGTTCCCAGTGAACTGCGAACTGCAAAACAAAACCCAAAATCCCTGGCTGCTCTTGCTACGGGCTGGCTGGGGGGAGGGAGATGGCACATTGGGCCCCCCACCACGTGGCTCCCAGTGAACCGCGAACTGCAGAACTAAACCAAAAATCCCTGGCTGCTCTTGCTACGGGATGGGAAAGATTACTTTACAGCTGGGAATATCTGTCTCCCTACTAATTGCAGTCCGTATTTCAAACAGGCAACCATGAATGACATCACTCTCCTTAGAATTTCTCAGAGAGATAGAGAACGCATGTTGCTAGAATGTTTACAAAGTCCTGGTCCATTTGCCGCGATGCTGTGCTACTCAATGATACCAGACTATTTACTAATTTCATGGCGTGGGATGGTTTCCTATCACGGTGGACCAGATAATGCGGCTCTCCCCAGAAACCTGTTGCGGAAGGTTCATCACTACCTGCTTGAAAGTTTCATGGAAATGTTCATAGAGGATTTCCGCTCCATACCGGAGTATATTAGCAAACTGTTTCAGTAAAAAGGAACCAGCAATGAATGCATGCCAAGTCCTTAGGGCAAGTTAATCATTAATAAATGCTTCCTTTAAAAATCATGAGTCATCTAATCCCTTAAAAAAGCACACTCACCAGACGTCCCTTCGCTGGTTGGGGTAGCAGCAGCTTGGGATGGCTGTGAGGGTACTGGCTCCAGGGTGATAAACAGCTCCTGGCTGTCTGCTAACAGGGTTTCTCCGCTTGCCTCCTGCTGCTACGTGATATTTCCATCCTCATCACCTTCGTCGTCATCCGAATCCTCCTCAGGCCTGATGATTATCCCATGGGTGGAGTCCATGGAGACCGGTGCGATGTGGTGGGGGCGCCCCCCATTATCTAATTCAGTTCATGGTAGAACAGGCGTGTCCGCGGCGGGCCCCCCAAGCATCCGTTTGCCTCTTTGGCTTTCTGGAACGCTTGCCTCAGCTCCTTAATTTTCATGCGGCACTGTTGGGTGTCCCTGTTGTGGCCCCTTTCCAGCATGGCCTTGGAGACTCTGGCAAATGTGTTGGCATTCCGTTTGTTGTTCCTGAGTTCCAACATCAAGGATTCCTCTCCCCAGATTGCGATTCCTCTCCGCAGATAGCGATCAGATCCAACACCTCACGCGTGGACCATGCTGGAGCTCTTTTCCTCTGGTTGGTCTCCTGTGCTGCTGAGCTCTGCATGGCGTCTTGTGCTGCTGAGCTCTGAATGGTGACTGACCTGTGCAGGTGAGCTTGCCACACTGACCAAACAGGAAATGCAATTCAAATGTTCCCGAGTCTTTGCCTGTCTACCTGGCCAGAGCAGCGAGTTGAGAGTGCTGTCCAGAGCGGTCACAGTGGAGCAGTGAGGCTGTCCAGAGCGGTCAGAATGGAGCATTGTGGGACAGCCTGTGGAGGCCAATAATGTCCCATGCGTCCTCACTACTCCACAATTGACTCAGAGAGGTTGATTTCAGCGCTACTCCTCTCGTTAGGGAGGAGTTCAGAAATCTATTTTGAGGCCCCTTTAAATCGACGCAAATGGCGTCCGTGTGAGGATGGGTACAGGTTTATTCCGACTTAACGACGCTAAAGTCGACGTTAAGCCGTAGTGGGGACCAGCCCTAAGTCTACATATTATTGATTTGGTCTCTATTCTATTTGCACATTACAAATGTGACCAGTCATGATCATTTGTACCTAAGGTGCCATTATTTTTTACTTCTGTGGTCAATTCAGCTTTATCTGCAAGTTTTACTATAGAATCCCCCATGTTTGAGTACTTGCAGCCTAGATTTCTACCCATGGATGCCAGTGAAACCCATACAGTGAAATTTCTCCAGGCTTAACTGATATCAGATGTTTCATCTAATGACAAAAAAAATGATTTAGAGCTTTATTTTAATTTGGGAGTACAAATTAATAAATCATGCTCTTTGGTGTTTGAGTACACTTTTGTTTTTGTTTGCACCAGTGTGCTGTGAAATTATTTGTGTTTTTTTACAACAGTAATAAAAACCTGTCAAATTTGAATCAGTCCTAGTCTAAATTACATGCTGATGTGACCAGATAAAACTTTTCAAGAATCTTGTTCTTCCAAGCCCACTAATCAGTACTGGTGCATCATCATGTTTATCAAATCAGCTAATCAGACCTTTAGTAAATTTATAGACTAAATAAAGAAAGACACTGCAACTACAAGGTAATTTCCTCTTTTGAATTAAGATCAATATTTACTAAGTCTACACAGTGTTGCACGTGCTTGCTTCAGCAACACATGGTTCTGAAGACCATTGATTGTCCAGAGTGCCTTTTCAAGATGCAGATAATGCTTTTTTGAAATACACTTTGCATTGATCAGAAGAAAGAAACATTTTGACAGTGTACAGTGCAAAAGCCATTTATAAAGATTGACAGAAATGTGTCATGGGGGGGGGTGGTGTCATACTGAGGTTGAATTAGTATAGTCTAATGTGTGTTCTACTTTTTAAAACAATGGACAAAAGTATTACAGGATTAGTAATAGTGTGTCTGCATTTGCAAACTTCCTGCTATGCCACCTCTCAAGGTCCTTAACTCCTTTCCCCCCCCCCCCCAGTGAATCTCTCACTTTTCCCTCCAAAAGCAAATGCTGATTCAAATTATGTGGACTGTGACAAAGGAATAGGAAACATGATAATCCCATAGAATAGGATATGACATAGAACAAATATTAGGATTTTGAAGCAAATAGAGTACAATAGAGTTATTAGTATAGGCAAATAAACAGAGTTAGAATGAAATAAGAATACCTTGAAAACTTTGATTAAATCAGAACCAAACTTCAGAGGATCTCAAAAGGTTTAGCTGACTTTTCTCATTGTTCCATATTAGAGCACGTCTGTGCTTCTGAGATGTGTCCATGACTGCAAAGATGCTTCAAGAAAAGCTGTCTCTGTTCATGGGCCTGACCAGAATGAGAAAATGTCAGAATATTCACTTGCTTGATACAAGAGTGAGACAAACCAGCAGCTGGACTAGGGCTGCTCATTCAGCTATAATGAGTTACCTCTTGCCTGTTGGGCCTTCCTGAAACAGGTCCTGCAGGAGGGTATTCCCCATTCTCACTCCTGGCCCTCCGGACCCCACCCTCAATAACATCAATCACCATTAACAACAAATACTACATAACAAATATATAACAAATACTACAGAACTGTAAAACAGAACTTCTTAAAATAACAACAAACCTAACAGCAACCACTTGTTGCTTCTTGCCTGAAAAAATAATAATTCTTTGTTTTATTTCTTTAGGTGGGGAAAATATCTAAATATTGAAGGATTTTTATTATCACTTCTATTATTAAAATATATGATAAAATAACAAGGCCTTTAGGTTTATGTACTATTTCACAACAGAGGTAATTTTTACAACTGGTGGCATGGATTCAATGCATTTTGCATGGAAAAAAACCCCAGTCACTCTTTGTTTTATTATAGGCTTGGATATATTTAATGGAGAAAAAGTAGCCAAAGATTAATTTTTAAAAAGCTTAATTTTTCTCCAAGATATGTTTGTGGTAATCATAGCATATAAAAGGCTTCCTGACTATTTGAATGAAATAAACGATTAATATATTTACCGTCAATATATTTTGCGCATCTGTTTCTTAATAGCATGCATAGGGGATCTCTGGACTTTTCATAAAATAAAAGTATACAGCGTGGACTACAGCTTGATAGAAAGATAACCTCATAGATGTTGTACTCAACAAATTCTTCTTCTCAACAAATGCTTCAATAAAAAAGTAACATTAGGAAAGTATTTCATCTATGGTTAATTTCTTTACATCTAATTTAGCAGCTGGACAGAAGAAGCAGGACTATGTGATCAGCCACCTCTCGGTAAACCACCACCAAGTTCTCTCCAGACAACATGAGCTCTACCAACCCCAAGTGGAGAACCTCTGTCATAAGAACCTCTGCCAGAGATTCTAGGAATTAGTGCAAGGCCAGAGAGGAAACTAAACATACAAGCGAGTCTCATCTTATGCGGGGGTTCCGTTCCGTGGTTAGCGTGTAAAGCGAAAACCGCGTATAGTGAAACAGTCATTGAGTTGAATGGTGGGTGGAATCGCCCGCACTACAGATGCAGTTTTTAAATTATTTTTTTTCCCGTTTTTGCCGACTGCACAAAGCTGAATTTGCGCATGTTAAATGTGCCGACGATGCAACTCGCCTGTACTGGAATTTAGGTACATTCATCACTGCTTGAGCAGGGGGTTGGGCTATCTGACCTCCTGAGAACCCTTTCAACCCTGATAGTCTATGATTCTATGATCACACTCACATTTTTCAGTGTCAAACAGCTTTTTGCCCTGCAAAACTGAGATCCCTCTGCTGGCAGTAAACCAAACCAAGATCCAGATTTTGTGCTGTAGAACTCATAGAACTCTGTGCGGAGGCAATTTGAAAAAAAAATTCTTCCTCTGTGAAACCTATTCTTTCCCAGAACTCCAACAAATACAATCTCCTCCTTGAAGACCCAATCCCCTTGTGACATGATGCTCCATATTCTTTATAGAAATATGCTTATGATATGAATATGACATAACTAAGAACATTTTATGGAAGATGGCTCATGTAAGTAATCATTGGAAAGGTTATGATTTACTGAATGTGATTATCCAATTTGTATGCATGTATCATTTCTGTATCTAAAGTTAGGAATATTGACTATGTAACAATTACAACTGTGAGTGTACTTAGGAAACACCAACCAGAAAACAGGCCGCCAGCATTGATGGGCTATTGAGAAGACACAATAAGACTTTGAAGATACTAATTTCTCTCCTTCCTCAGAAGGGTCCCGAGACATTGTTTTGACACTACAAGGTCAGGTGGTCATGTCAGCTGGTACTAAACACCATCTTGGATTTCTGGTGATTTTCCATTAAAAGGAGGGGGAGATCAAAACTAGGAAACAAAAGGTTTCTGCCCTATGTAAATTCTATTTAAGGCTGGGGAGTAGGTTGATCTTGGTTCACTCTTCACTGAATCCCCACCCAGAAGAGATGAAGGCTCATTTTTTAAATCGTATATAGGAAATACATGTTTGTGTGATGTGAAATAGAGGTTTTATTGGCATATGTTTGGGAGGGTCCTATTATTTGCATTGAAGATCAGGTTTTATGAATTATTCCAAGGATGTAAGACAACAGCATGCAATGTTGCTTTAAGTGCATCATTCACAAGTGGTAAAACTATGAGTCTTATGCAGGTCATGCCAGCTCAGTGTGTGGACAAAGATGTTATTCCATCATGTATTCTGTATCTTCCCCCAGTCACATGCAGGGAGACATTAGTGCTTCACCTTGTGACATTTATGTACAGAAAACCTATCACCAACTCTGGAATCAATCATGTCAAGCTTGAGTTTGGGGCCGGAGTCATATTTTGGGGATTTCTACATTTTTGTGAAGAGGGAAGAAACATTTTGCTGGCAATCTGATTTTTGAGGTGTATGGAACTGTTTGGAGGGCTGTAATATTAGAATAAGTGTTGTGTGAATGGGCAGAGGGAAGGTGATGTAGTCAAAGGTGAGTGATAAATACATTTACCACATACATGTGCAATCTATCTCATTACTGCAATCACATAGATATCACCCCCACATAAGTGTTAAATGCACATTTTCAAAATAACTTTTTCAAATACTTTTTTTCAAAAACTTTTAAAAATAACTACATCGGCAAAAAATCCAGTTAGATTGATTGATAGATAGATATTCAGAAAGGACCTAAATAATTTTACTGTTTTTAATAGAAACAATAAGGCTAGCACCCTTGTCCCAAATTTTAGCCAGGTGTACTTGTCACCTTGCCTGGTATGGGTCACCACTGAGAATGTCAGATTCAGGGCAGACTGCAAGAAATAGGGTGGACACACCCCAGAGCTGATGGTTTATTCTATAATTAGATTTCACCAAGTCAATAACAAAAATGAGTTATTGGTATCATTACATTGGTTAGCAAGAAGCCAAAACACTCTTAGGCATTCCATCCCCTGGCTTCCCTCTCAGACAATGGACTTTTATTATGTATGATTATTAAAATCAAACCACCACATATAGGATTCTTCTAACCCCAAAGGACCAGCAACTATCCCCAAGCCAATATATACATTTCGGGTTCTCACCAAAATATCAACTGCAGCCAATCTTTAATAAGTTAGCTTAATATTGATTAATAAAAAGACAGAAAAGAGTTATTAAATGGTTAAAGTGAATCATATACTTTAGGATTGATTTCAGAATCTGTAAATCAGGATATATTGAGTCAATTTGTTTAGCATAGGTGAAATATCTGCTAATTCTGCATAAATCCTTTCATAAATTCCTCAAGGTTTAAGCAAAGTGGATCTGGGGAGTCCTTGATCATTTCCAATCCTTCTCTTTTTGTAGCTGAAACAGGCTGGCAAGCTGAAGGTCCACCTCCCCAGCTGGGAACTTCCTTTGATGAAGAATGAAGCAATACAGGCAGCTTGTGATTCTCATTGTTTAATGTAATGATCCATGCTTCTGTTGATGGGACACTCAATTGATACAGCCATTCAAAACTACTAAGGTTGTTTACAGGTGGGTTTTCTATGATAGTCAACAAGCTTCAGAGAGCCTGCATCAGTAACATTACCATTTTAGTAAGCTTCATCTAAATGCTAAAACAGGATTTTTATGTATTAACAACTGAATTAGGTGCATATTGTAAAGGTAGTATAGAATTAGAGCACATGAAAAGGATTTAGCATGTACAAGCTAATTTGGTTATATTTGTAAACTTTTAACTGGATATATGTGAACACAGACTAACACATTTAGAATCTACTCTTGATTCTTATCAACACCAGCCAATGATTTTAGGTTTATCAGCCTAATTAATATCTTTTGACATCCACACACAATCCTAATGCCTCTTGAGATGCTTTTAAGGGTCATAGCCAGGTGAACTGCCCCTTGCTTTTAATCCAAGCTCGCTTGCTAGTGTTACAGTACTTAACAGAGAAAATATTTTCTGAGTAAATTGGCTTTAAATGTATTGTGCAGTTATACTGAGCATAAAAAGTGTTACAAAGAATAAGTATTCCACACAACAAATTTCTTTACATTTTGGCCACCTTTGCAGTCAGTTGCCCATAACATTCATTATTTAGATTTCCTGATATACTCCATGGAAAACTCAAAAAATTATGTTGAGGAATTTCTGCTTGTATGACCTACATTTTCTGTATTAGTCTTCACTTATTCTCTTTCATTACAGTTATTTACTTGAAAAGTATCTTTATTCTTTAAGAATTCATCCGATCTTGTAATTTAAACCCCAGCCTACAGCTGAAGTCATAATCATTTGTTTGTGACATTACAAATAATTGTTGTAGAATCGACTATGATGTCAAAATGGAATAGAATTAGTACTAAGCCAATTTAAACATATGCAATGTTAAGTAAATGTTAAGTTTTAAGTTTATTCATAATTGTGATTTTATAAATTAAGGTCCCATACTAGGCAAAACTGGTTCATAAAATCGAGGGATTTTGTTGATTGTTGAAGCTAAAATTTTACCCCAACTGTAAGCTCAAATGTAAAATGTACGTGAAAGTTCACAGTATGTCACAATAACCTATAACTTTTTACCTGCTTGGAAAATAATCACCGAAAACAGATCAAGTTGTTTTCAATGATAAATGTTATGAATAAATGCAGGAAAGCCAGATAGAGAGACTGAGTTAGTCAAAAGGAAAAGGGCCTACTGATGTGTTTCAACGACAGTTGAAATCTTCTTTGGTTAAAAGTAGAGCTTTTGATTAATAGAGTAGATTAATAGTAGAGTGTTGATTAATCACAGTTAACTCACATGATTAACCAAAAAAATTATGATTAAAAAATTGGATAATTTGGATAATTGTCAAACAGAACCCCTCATTAGCATGGACACATGTCCTTTGGAAAGGTGGTTGAAGCATAGAGGGAAGCAAGAAGTGAGCAGCACTATCTCCTGCAAATGTAAACAAACTTCTTTGTCTGAGTGACTGACTGAACAAGAAATAGGACAGAGGGCTCTCAAGTTTTACATTGTTTAATTTTTGAATGTAGTTATTTTTTGTACATAATTCTAGATTTGTACATTCAATTTTCATAATAAAAAGATTGTATTACAGTATTTGTATGATGTGAATTGAAAAATATTTATTTTGTTTTTATAGCATAATGTGATGGAGTCAGACCAGAAGGGTATAGGAGAGTGCTGGAAGGGAAGTATATCAGCCTCAGGATGAGCAGGACCCTGTTCCCTGGCTAGCCAAACAGAGAAGGTTCTAGAAAGCAGCAGAAACAGCTAGCTTGATTGGGACACCTGAAGCCAATCAGGGGCTGGCTGAAACCACTTAAAAACCCTCCCATTTAGTCAGGTGGGTGTGGGTGTCAGGAGTTTGGGAGGCTTTGGAGCAGTTTGGAGGCATTGGAGCGGAGGGAGTTTGGAAGGAGGCCTTGAGGTAAGGGTGAAGTGGAGTGTAAAGAAGCAGGGACTGCTGTGGGGAAGTAGCCCAGGGAATTGTATTGTGTTTGGTGGTTAAAAGGTCAGCCATCTTAGCTGATGCTATTAGGGTCCCTGGGCTGGAACCCGGAGTAGAGGTGGGCCCGGGCTCCCCCCTTCCTACCTTCCCCAATTAATCACTGAGACTAGGGAGACAACAGAGACTGTGCCAGGAAGGATAACTTCTCCTCACTGGCTTATGATGAAAATGGCTCAATATGCTGTGACCTTGTCTCTAGAGAGAGAAGGGCTACGTGGATGGTCACAGTGAGCCTCTGAGGCTAGTGAAATCCGCCAGGAAACTCAGGACCCGCAAGTATAGACTTGGAGCTTTGTCACAATAAATAATTGTAGACAAAAATAATATAAAGTGAGCATTGTACACTTTGTGTTCTGTGTTGTAATTGACGTAAATATATTTGAAAATGTAAAAAAATCCAATAATATTTAAATAAATAATATTGTATTATTGTTTAACAGTGTGATTAATCATGTCATTAACTGCAATTAATTTTTTAGATAATTCAACAGCCCTAGTTAAAAGAGAAGATGTGGAACCAGAAGCTAGTGGACTAAAATTGGTGTGGCAGATAGTAGGCCTAATTGGTGGACAAAATAATGAGGGATGAACGATAATGCCCACTTTCCCCCTTTTGGGATTTCTTAAAAAGAGACTGAAAAAAAATTTCATTTTCCGCCTCCCTTTGCTTGCCTCATTTCATCATATCTTGGCTGACCCCAAGATAGAATCATAGAATAGAATCATATTCAGCAAATCATAACTTTTCCATTGATTCCTCACATGATATCTTGCAATAAATACATTATAATTATGTCATAATCATATCACTGTGAAGAATATGGGGTTCAGTGTCAGACCATGAAACACTAACAACACCTCTCTGGGAATGGTTTTCCAACCAGTTATGCACCCACCTTATAGCACCTCCATTTAGGTTGTATTGCCCTCGTTTGTTTATGATAAAGTATTGAGAGACAGTATCAAAAGACTTACTGAAGTTAAGCTATACCAGACATACTGCTTCCCCCATTCACAAGGCTTGTTGACCTGTAAAAGAAAGTTATTAGATTGGTTTCACATGATTTATTCTTGACAAATCCATGCTATTACTTATGACCTTATTATCTTCTACATCAGGGATTGGCAACCTTTGGCATGTGGTCCATCAGGGTAATTCGCTGGTGGACAATGAAACGTGTTGGGTGCTGCTTTCCGCAGCTCCCATTGGCTGGGAATGATGAATCAGGGTCACTGGGAGCTGTGGGCAGCCGTGCCTGTGGATGATCAATGTAAACAAACTTTCTCATGGCCCGCCAGCAGATTACCCTGTTTAGTGTTGGTCAATGAAAGAATTTATAATACCATTATCTCTTTTGACCTTTGAAATCAATATAACTTAACATATTTGGTGGCTCATACAGGGTTAAAACCCACACCAGTGGTGTTATGAGCACTAGCTGGAAGTTGAAGATAGACAAATTGAGACTGGAAATAAGGCATATGTTTTTAATGGTGAGAGCGATTAACCATTTGAATAATTTAGCAAGGCTTTGGTTGATTCTCCATTACTATCAATTTTGAAATCAAGATTGGATGTTTTTTCTAAAAGATATGTGCTAGGAATTATTTTGGGCAGCTCCATGGCACGTATTATACACAAGGTCAGATTAGATGATCACAGCGATTCATCTGGCCTTGGAATCTATGAATCTATTAAATTAGAGTTGGGTGCTCTGCTTATGAAAATATGCTTTATAAATTATAAATAAGTGAATATTTATTTATTTATTCCATGGCCACAAAAGAAAATAGGTCATGTAAACCAAATCATTTATGAATACACAACCCAGTGCTCTCACCCTTATTCTGACCGCATTCATGGGAGTAGTGTCTGGGATTATTCATGTGGATTCAAGAGGATTTTACTCAGTGCTGGTTAGAGAGGCAAAATCAGAATCAGAATGGTTTTCAAAGTTCTCTATGCAGCTTCATAAGCCATCTACATTTTTACCATTTTCTGACTTGTTTTGATAATTTCTGACAGTAGATCCATTATATTTTGTTTCTTAACATCATTTGCATGATGTGAAGAAATGTTTACTAAGTTGCCACCTAATCATAATTGAAAAAGCCAATTTATTTACACATACATTCCGAGAAACCACATTATTATTGTGATATCAGAGGAAATACTCAGATAAGGATTAACTACATGAACAAAGATCTGCTGGGCATAATAAGACAGGCAGCAATTTCCAAGCCTATTTTTTTTATTTGTCTTTAATAGCTGATAACAAGGACCAATACCATAATGATTAGGCCAACTTGTTCTCAGTAGTGTCTTGAACATTCTAATTATCTCTAGATTAATGGGAAGGGCCCATGATTTAGATGTGAACTTGTCACATTTACTCTCAGTTTGCTTATAGGAACAAATAATAAAAACGACCTCATTTATTTTGTGAGGATCGGAAAGCATTCAAATAATTACCCTGAGGGCTCTACTAATGCCAGTTATCACCAGATTATAGGGATAATAGGTTCTCCTCCTGCTGCTCACAATCTAGTTGTCGTTGAAGCTGTTTTACAACTACTGTAAAGGAGTAGCAGGAAAAAGTGAGATTTAAGAGGGTGAAAAAAACGAGACTATTCCTATATTTTATTCACATTCCTCTAGTCTGAAGTGCAGCTCCATTCACAGTCAATAGCCTCCCTGTTGCAGCTCATCCAACACAGTGCTTTCTAAAGATGTTATGTATGTTCCCATGGTTATAGGAATTGGCTCTCACTAAAAAGAAGCTCCTTTGCTAGAATAATTGCTTTCATTAAGTTGAGTAACTCTTAATATGGTCCTCTTCCTGCTAACTTCAGGCAATTTTTTCTTCCACTGCTCTGCAGTTGCACATGGAGGGGAGGATGAAAGGATACACCTCCCCATACACACCTGCGTGGTCCTAAACAGCATGGCAGTTGCTATCCCTTTAAACCACAACTTCCCGGAAGACCTTGTTTTTATGCCGGAAGATTAGTACACTGGTTTAGTAAGGGCTCTAAGTGCCACTCATTCACTCACTAGTACCACTTGACTTATCATATCTAGTGGTTTCTCTGGAAGTTTTTCAGTCAAGTATTTAACCCTGTTTAGCCTGTGAGATTTGAAGACACTACAGTGTAAAGGTGTGTGGACAAGACCGATGTGTAAATACCTGTTTCATTTTTCAAAACACATGATTTTTGTAACTAGAGATGACGTTTCCTTAAAAGATTAAAAAACTGGGTTGTTTTCATAAAAATGACAAATAATGAATTAATTCATTAGTGCATGTTAAAAGAAGAAAAAAGGGCAGCTACTTCTGAAAACAATTCATACATTCAGCACCAATTGCTTCCAAAAATTCAATGTTTTGCCGTGAGCCTTAAGCAAAGAGCTGCCCAAGAAGCAGATTGTGGCCCAGAGGGTCACAGTCTAATATATCTCCCTGTAGTGGAGCGACATTCTGTGCCAGACATATACTTGCTTCTGGATACATTTCCTTACGTGCTGGATAAGCCTTTGGTTACACTACAGGATTATAGCGCGTTTGGTTATAGAGCGTCCCATATAGCACAATAGGTATTGCGCTAGAGCGTGTGCACACTCAGACCCGGCAGCGCTAAAGCATGGCCACATTTGCGGCGCTTCTGGTGGCACTGAGAGTAGCGCAATAGGACAGGTATCCCACAGAGCACCTCTTCCCAATCTGGCACAATGCCTTGTGGGAAGGGGGCGTCACTTGCGGCCATTCTGCATCTGGTTCCAACTCCCCGTGATGCTTTGTGTCATATCCCAGCAATCCCTGTGTTTCTGACCACCTCGGGTGCCATCTCTCAACGGTTTCAGCAAGGCATGCGTGCTTCGCCGTCCGTTTTCCTGTGCCGTAATGGATCGCGAACTGCTGTGGAGCATGCTGGCGAGTGTCGCCAGCACAACTCTCTGCGCGGCGGAGTTCATTCTTGAAAGGGAATGTGACAATAGTGATGAGTCTGGTGAAGAAGACGAGATCGAGCCGAGGAACAAATTGAACATTAAACTGATCATCGCTTTAACCGACATGCTCACGACCGTGGAACGCCGCTTCTGGGCACGGTAAACGAGCACTGACTGGTGGGATCGCATCGTCTTGCAAGTGTGGGACGATGAGCAGTGGCTGTAAAACTTTCGCATGAGAAAAGCCACTTTCATGGGTCTGTGTGCTGAACTCGCCCCTGTCCTGCAGCGCCAGGACACCAAACTGAGAGCTGCCATCCCGGAGGAGAAGCGGGTGGCTATAGCACTCTGGAAGGTGGCCACGCCAGACAACTACCAATCGGTGGCCAACCACTTTGGGGTGGGGAAGTCGACTGTTGGAGTCGTGTTGATGGAAGTGTGCAAGGCCATTAAGTGCCTCCTACTACGAAAAATCGTGACTCTTGGTGACGTGCATGATATCGTGGCTGGCTTTGAGCAGATGGGGTTCCCTAACTGTAGAGGGGCGATCAATGGGACCCATATACCTATTCTGGCCCCTGACCACCTAGCAGAACAGTACATTAACCAAAAGGGGTACTTCTCCATGGTTCTTCAGGTGCTTGTGGATCACCGTGGGCATTTCACTGACATTAATGCAGGCTGGTCGGGAAAGGTGCATGACGCACGTATCTTCCGCAACACCGGCCTGTTCCGGAAGCTGCAAGAAGGCACTTTTTTCACAGACCAGAGGATCCCCGTGGGGGAAGTGGAAATGCCCATTGTGATTCTTGGCGACCCCGCTTACCCTCTAATGCCCTGGCTCATGAAACCCTACATGGGGAGCCTGGACACCAGTCAGGAAAGGTTCAACTACAGGCTGAGCCGCTGTCGAATGACCCGTGGAGTGTGCTTTTGGGCGTCTTAAAGCCCGCTGGAGATGTCTTTATGGCAAGCTAGACTTTTCAGAGGGAAGTATCCCTGTGGTTATTTCTGCGTGCTGTGCCCTACATAATCTCTGTGAGCGGAAGGGTGAAGGCTTCACTATGGCATGGACCTCGGAGGTTCAACAGCTGGAGGCCAGGTATGCACAGCCAGAGAGCAGGGCTCTTAGTGGGGCCCAGCGCGAGGGTACAAGGATCAGGGAAGCCTTCAGGGAGCATTTTGAGGTTGAAAGCGAGTTCTAATGGGAATTGTAGAGGGAGGGAGGGAGCAGTCTGTTAATAGGATAAGGCATTTGCTTTTCTGTACCTATTACATACATATGTGCACCGAATACAGAAACCCATTTATTAAAAACAGTAAAATGTGTGATGGAGGAGGGGGTGTGCAATTGGGGTGGGAGGAGGGGGTGTGCAATTGGGGTGGGAGGAGGGGGTGTGCAATTGGGGTGGGAAGGGGTCAGTCAGAGATTGGTGTATGTCCTGGACTCATAACCTCCAATGCCCTCCGAATTGCTGTATTCCCCCAACCCCATTTGCGGAGGGCGATGATAATTATTAGTAGGGGTTGAGTGCAGTGGATAAGGGTGCTGGGTCTGTGGGTTGGTCGGTGAAGAGAGCGGGGTTGGAGGCAGCTGTGGGTGGTAATAACCAGGCAGCTATTGATAGTGGCCTGAAGGGGCCAGAGGGCCAGAAGGGGAAGGGTTAGGGGGCAAGTGACAATGGGGGTGGCATGCAGGGGGCTGCTGCTCCTGAACAGCAGCGATCCACTGCAGAGTCTCTACTTGTAGCTGTAATATTCTAAGCAGCTTGTCAGCGGGCTTTTCGTGAGCCATCTCCCTCAACTGCATCTGTTCCTCCCTCCGTTGTTCCCTCTGCTTCCTCTCCTCCTCCTTCCGGTCACTCTCAACGTGGTTGTCCATTGATGCCTGTTCCATAACTTGCTTCAGAAGCTCTTCTTTGCTCTTCCTCGGTCTGTTTTGAATTCTCCTTAGTTTTTGAGCCACAGATAAGACTGGTGACGTTGATGTCAAGGACAAACCTAGGGAAATCTACAAGTTCACAGTTAAAACACAAGATCCCATTGTTTGCAACAGACAGTATTAGGGAGTCCCACACATTCCATGAATCTCTGTGCAGTTTCCCTGTCCGAAAAAGCCATATCACACACAGAGGTACCCACGGAGCCCCAGGCATGGTGAGTCGCGGGGACAAGCACTGTTTCCCTGCCTTTCTGTGCTATTGTTTTGTGGGAGCGGAGGGCATTTGTGGGAACTGCAGCCTGATAAGCAATCTCCCAACATTCTGTGTAGGTTTTCGTGCTGGAAGATATCTCGCTGCTGCGGGTGACAGAGCAAGACAGGGCGGGGATTTTAAGGAGATGTGGCTTCCGCCCAGGGCCATACGCGGCTTGCATCTGTGCAGCGATGCTTCCCCGCCACTCTTAGAAGAGTGACGTGGACTGGTGACTGTGGCCGGGACAGCGAACACGCTGGGTCTCCCGAGAAACCTCCGCAGGCACATTGCAAGAGCTCTTATTGAGACCTTTGTAGAAATCACTGATGATGATTACCGCGAGGTGATAGAGTACATAAATGCACTATTCCACATGTTGCCAAGCATGCAAGCATCCCTTTCCACCCTCGCCAAAGCTGCCTGCCTTCCCAATAGAAAAGTAGCTATACCTGCGCAAACCGGTGCTGCTGCCCTGCCCCCCGCAACCACCGGACACTGTGGCTGGCTCTGGCTGCACTCTGGGCTTGAGGAGAGTTCCTGGCTGCAAGTCTCCAGTGACTCCTCCATGCCCTGGCTCGCTGCCGCAGCCGCGGCCACCTCCTCCTCCGCCTCCTCCTCCGCCTGCTGCTCCTCTCCAGCCTCCTTCCCCCCCCCCTTCAGTGGTGGGCTGGGTGGTCAGTGGAGTGCAAGTTGGATCACCACCAAGTATCGCATCCAGCTCCTTATAGAACTTGCAAAACACAGGGGCTGCCCCAGAGCGGCTGTTTGCGTCGCGGGATTTGCAATAGGCAATCCTAAGCTCCTTTACTTTTGCCTGGCACTGCAGAGTGTCCCGTTCATGCCCTCTGTCCTTCATGGCCCATGATATCAGGCCATACAGATCGTAATTCCGCTGGCTAGACCACAGCTGAGACTGGACAGCCTCTTCCCCCCAACAACTGATGAGGTCCAGCAACTCATGATCGAAACACGGTGGAGATGCTTATTGCGAGGAGGCATGGCACGTCGAGTCATGGCCAAGCAAAATGGTTACCTGAGGAGCACTCCACACCTGGCTGGAGCAAACAGGAAGGGGGTTTTCAAATTTCCCTGGGAATTTAAAGGGCGGGTCTGACGTGTGGTCACCTGAGGATCCGACAGAAGAGTTTGAAACTGATGCCCAGAGTGGCTCGAACGGGAATTATGGGCCAGGCTGGAGGAGGCTGGAGGCTCATTAATGCACAATGGGTGTCCACATTCGCACCAGTGCGCTACAGTGGTAGCGCAAAAGCCCTTATTCTCCTGGAAAAGGTGGTTTACCAGTAGTGCGATAAGCCCGGACTTATTGCGCAATATGTGCCTTGCCTTGCCTTGCCTTGCCTTGCCTTGCCAGTGTGTTCGGGGGCAGAGTTATAGCGCTCCTGGAAGCTTTATAGCGCTATAAAGTGCCAGTGTAACCAAGCCCTAAGTCTCCACACACTTCCTGCATCTTCCTTTTCAATCACATGCCCAAAGGCATGGTGAAGGGTGGAGACGGGGATGGGGAGGCAGTGAACAGAGCACATAGCCTGTGTAAACTACTCTCTCCCAGCATACGGGAAGACTGCACAATAGAGAATGGGGCTTAATGGAGCTATGCTGATTTGTACCAGAAGTTGTGGCCTATTAAGCCTTTTCATTCCTGTTTTTTATCTTTTTTATTTTGTTTCTTTTTTTATAGAGGAAATAAACATAAAAATAAATAAATGTATTCAAACTTATTCAAACTTTCTTTATACCTCATAAAGAATCAGACAAAACACAAATACGATAATTTTCATTTGTCAGTCATCTTGTAAACGAGGAGCTGGGGAACTACAGACCAGTCAGCCTGACCTCAATACCTGGGAAGCTTTTAGAACAATGTATAAAACATTCCATTTGGAGGATGAAGGGGTAATCATTAACACCCAGCATGGATTTACCAGAAACAAATCATGCCAAACCAACTTGATCTTCTTCTTTGACAGAATAGCTGATCTGGTTGATGGGGGAATGTAGTGGACATAATATACATGGACTTCACCAAGACTTTTAACACAGTTCCACATGACACATGACATTCTGATAAGTAAGCTGGAGAAATGCAGGCTTGCGAACTACCATTATGGATTGCAGAAGGTCTCAAGTGAGGTTCCACTGGGATCTGTTCCGGGTCTGGTGTTGATTAACGTCTGTATTAATCACCTGGATGTAGGTATAGAGAGCATACTGATCAAGTGTGCAGATGACACAAAAGATGTGGGGATTGCTAGTACTTTGGATACTAGAATTAAAATTCAGAGGAATCTTAATAAACTGGAGACCTGGGTTATAGAGAACAAAATGAAATTCAACAAAGACAAATGTAAGGTGCTATACTTAGGGAAGAAAAATCAATGCACAAATAGAGAATAAGGAAAAACTGGCTTGGCAGCAGCACTACTGAAAAGGATCTGGAAGCTGTGGTGGATCACAACCTCAACCTTAGTTAACAGTGCAGTGCTGTTGCAAAACAAGCAGATGCAATTTTAGATTGCATTACTGAAGGCATAGCCATGCAAGTCATGGAAGACGATAGTACCATTCTATTCAGTGCTGGTTAGACCTCAGCTGGAGTACTGTGTCCAATTTTGGTCACCAATGTATAGACAGGATGTAGAGAAACTGAAAAGGATCCAGAGGCAAGTGACAAAGATGATCAAGAAGGAATGCAAACCATGTGAGCAAAGGCTGAAAAACTGGGTATGTTTAGTTTGGAAAAAAAAAAGATTAAATGTGTATAAGATATCGGTCTTCAAATACTTGAAAGGCTGGCATAAAAAAACGGAGAAGAGTTGTTTTTTGCCACAGAGGGCCTACCCAAGTGATCTTGGGTTCACACTACAGGATAACAGATTTAGATTAAATCTCAGGGAAAACTTGGTAACTGTAAGACAGTAAAACAATTGGACAGCCTGGCTCAGGAGGCAGCCATAGTACAAGGAGGCCCTTGGTCTCATCAGTCCTTTGTCTTTCTCCATTAGAGGTTATACAATCACGTGGGAGAATTTTGTTCATCTCTAACTACTATGTGTTCCAAATCCGATATGAATGATTTTCCTCTTGATTGCACTAGTTTTTCACTATTGTAACTCCATTATCCTCAGTGATAATCCTGATTTATTCTGTTGTGAGAGAGGAATCGGGCTCCATATTTACTTCAATTCTGTTTTTAAAAACAAAACTTGGTCAACTTAATTCTTACATTTCAATAAAGTTTTGCCAGATCAGGCCCAAGTACTCTTGTAAATATTTAGATGTTCATTGTTTAATTGTTTTTAGTATCTGCAAGTGATAATAAATTCTGTATCCACAAAAACAACAAGGATTAAATATATCTGCACACAAAGAGAAGCTTGTAAGGTTACTCCCTTCTCTTCATGTGCCAATATATATTTATGCCTCTTTCTGTAATTTTCACACCATGCATTTGAAAAAGTAGATTTTTTACCCACAAAAGCATATGCCCAAATAAATCTGTTAGTCTTTAAGGTGTCACTGGACTCCTTGTTGTTGTTTTTTAATAAACAAATTGTGTACTAGGTTTGGAAAATTCAGAATAACATCTTTTTAAGTGACAAGAAAATGCTTCTTTCCTAATGATAGCAAAACAACTCCATCCAGAAAGAAGATAATTCCAGTTTTAATCTTTGAATTTCAGACTGTAGGTACATGCAAATGTTAGTTTTCCTGGAAAACTCAGATTACTTAAGAATCATAAGAGATACTTGTTTTATGATTATCATTGGGCTAAAAATTTCTTATCATTCCAATTAAAGGAGGCCTTCTGACTGGGGGGAGCGGAGGGAGAGGAAACAGTAAATGACTCAGTCTTACCTGATTGTACATTTTATTTTATTTTAAAATTCATTTGGAGATGCATTTTGAAGAAAGAGTTTTATAGTACTCTTGATAACTGAATTTATTAACCGAATAAATGGGATATTGGTACGTGTGTGTGTGTGTGTGTGTGTGTGTGTGTGTGTGTGTGTAAGATAGAAAGGAACTAATACTTATTTCCTTTTCTTTCTACAATTTATGTGTACCTTCAGTGTTTTGGTGAGTTTTTATTCAAGATTACTGAGTGTTTTGCATTCATATATTGATTGGCTGTAGCTTTTTTATATCTGTTATACATAATTCAATCAATTGAAATTTTTGCAACTTTATAAATTAAAATTGGAAAAAATACTTCACTTGATAGAGTGGGATATGTTAAAAGATATCATAGCTCAAACAAATAAGAAAACTACATAATAGAATCTTGAAAGCTCCCTTCTCTTCCTAGCTATAATACCTGTGCCTGGTATTATATTTACATGAGTGGGATTAATATTTAGCAGAGATGGGGACATTTTTCTTGGAATGGGGCAATATTAAAGCAAAACCCTCCCTTTCATTAATTTCCCCCCTCAGAGCAGTGTTGGACATCTGTCACTTGTACTACCATAATTTGAAATGGATGATAGACTGTGAACTTACCAATGAGTTGATAAATCTTCTACACAAATCTATACAATGACTGGTTAGTACAGACAGATTATTCAGTATGAATTAGATACCATCAGTCAGTCAGATCTGTTATTTGTGCATTTTTCAGTGTCTATCATCCTTGGGGAGAATTGTCTCTAGGTTCCTTCTGCAGTCATTCTTTCTCCCAACTCCATTGCTCAAGAGCTAAGAGAGCTGCCACATTCACATGACCACAAAGGTGAAAGCAATAAGTAAACCATCTCCATACTGATGAATTTTACAGCTCAACAGCAGAGAATAGCGAGGAGGTACTGAATATCCCTCAAAGGTTATTTATTATCATTCACATTGTAATTCTATTAATAAAAGTCCAACAATGTGGTAGGTATTATGCAAGCAGGAATGAATGCCAAGGATAAAATCCTGGCCCCAAAGAAGTCAACGAGAGTTCTGCAATTAGCTTCAATGAAGCCAGGATTTCACCCTTGGTGAAGAGCTTGAAGAGCTTAAAGCCCCAGTGCAAGTGATTAAATTTATGCACATGAATAGTCCTATTGACTTCAGTTGGACTAATCAGATGTATAAAGTTAGGCACATGCTTAATTGTTCATAGGATCAGGGCCTACACTGATTCAAACAAGAAATGCAGGAAGCAGGAGGGGGTAAAGATAGATACTATTGTATTTAATATCTATGATCAGGTATATCAGAAATTTTTAAATATCCACTAGGATGACCAGAGAGTAGGTATGAAAAAAATCAGGACAGGATTTGGGGTGTAACAGCAGCTTATATGAGACAAAACCCCAAGTATCAGGACTATCCCTATAAAATCAGGACATCCGGTCACCCTAATATCCTCCCTTTGAGCCTTCCCAGTCAGGGTGAAATCCTACCCTATTTAAGTCAATGGGAGTTTTCACCACAACTTTCTTACCGACAGGATACCTCTTTTTACTCATGACTCTATTCCTTCATTATGCAGTCAGTTCATTCTTGTATTTGTCACTTTCATTATTCTTTCATGTTACTTATTTCAAATCAAATGAGAAATTAAATGACATATTGCTTCAGTCATATTCTGTATATAACTTCTATCCATAAACTTTAGAAAATATCCATTCACCCTAATCTTTCTACATTTATGAGTAAGTGTTTCAATTGCTCTTTCTTTGACTTCAGACTTTTCCATCCTGCTTATGTGAGGACAAGGATTTGTGGTTGTCCTCTTTCAATTGCCAGCTTGGGACTCTGGCATTCCTTAGATTTTTTTTCTTGCAATCTTTGGACGTCTCCTCATGTCTTAATTCTTATAATTGAAGAAGGTGCCATTTTGTTTTGAAAGTTTGTGTATTTAAAAAAAACAGTCCATAAAAGCTTGTTATGATGAGGAGGATTTATTTAGATTGTGATACTACTCAAAGAGTGCTAGCTGCTTTCCTAGCATAAATAGAGACATTCACTGCCCTAAAAAGCTTACAATTGAAAAAACAAAATAGACAAAAGGGAGGAGAGAGAAATGGGAAAAAAAACCATGTAAGCAAAATAATCATTTTGGGTATAGTGGTGGCAGGACAGAGTGGAGTGAGAGAGAATAGCAGATGGGGTGCTAATAGTAGCAAGTGAGAAGGAAAAAAGAAAGGGAATGAAGGAGAGATTTGGAGAAGAGGGAGGTAAGGATGGAGAAGAGCATGGAGAGTGAAACTGGCAGCAGAGAGGCTGTGAGGGACAGGAGAGGAAGGAAATAGGGGAAAGCACCCTATCGGCAGAATGCCCAGCGTTCAAATTATCGACAATGTACACAGCTGAACTAAGGCTGATTCAGCTGCAAGTACAGCCAAAAACAAATCACATTCATTACCATTTCAGACACTGGTAAAAAAAAAAAAAAAGAAAGAAGAAAACTTTGGAGAAATCACACATAGCAGTGGGAACTCACAGTATCAGGGCACATTTTGGGGATCTATGCATCTAATTGATTAATTTGAAGTATTCACTTTTGAAATTATTGTCCTAAGCTTTCAAAGTAGGATGTTAGATCTACTGTAATTTCACATACAGTATTACCTTGTTTTATAGTTTTGAGTTGGGATCTTCCTCTCTCAAACCTCTTTATATGCTGCTAGATTGATGGAACCTTTCACCTTTTAATCTGTTTTTTCTCAGCTTTGCAATGTTCGACATATGCTGGAGTTATTAGTCAATCACTAAATCAATTTAATATTTTCTGTTGTGTTTTATTTGAGCTAAGGTTCAAGAACTTAAATAGAAAGAGCTGCCCCAGCTCAGGAGCTGCTTTCCTGTATTGAGTTACTTTTTCCTTGTTTTGTTTTTATCAAACCGAGACCACACTTTTTCCTATTGAAATCAAAGGGAATTCTGCTACTGACTTCAATGGGGGCAATAGCAGCTTCATCATCTTTTTTCCCATGATATTTAATTCTTTTAAGTGTCTAAACCATAAAATACAATAATGGTAATTATTGGCAAGGGCAGATGTCCTGGAACTAGATGTTCACATTTTTTGATCACCCCATTGGCCGCAGGAAAATCTTCTTGTTTTGCAGCCATTTGTAAGAAACTTGGAGTGAATACTCACTACTTAAATCAATAGAGTACTCTGTAAGCACCTTGAATAAAAGCTTTTTTCATTCATGCATCAAAAAGCCCACTATTTAGAATGCTTTACATTGCATAATGTCATGTTGTGAAAATGACTCATCATCAAGAACAAAATAGAGGGGTTTTTTCCTAAGCGGGGAGGATGCCAAGTTCTGTTTGCTTTGCTTGTAAACCAGAGTTTCCTAATTCTTGAATTTGAGGAAAACTTTATTGTAAGAAATTAAACTGAAAGACTGTTTAAAGAATCAGCCTTATTCTCTAATAATTTATAATCTTTCTTCGACCTACTCTTGCGGAGACAGAAATTATAACCCTATGCATTCTGTATTCGACATAGAAGCCATCATTATTATTTGAGTCTTTCCAAAACAGTACTCAACAGTACTCAACTCAAATATTGCATTAGCATAACAATTACTGGAAATTGAATAAGCATTGAGATAATTTAAGTATCAGACATTCATATGTACCAAAAGAAGAAATTCAGAAAAAATAGGTCAAAGGATATGAATTTAAATTTTGTTCACCTGCCTTAATATTTTTCTAGCATCAATTTCTAGCAAATGAAAACAAATCTATTTGAAATTATTTTAATAAGAGACTTAGAATAAATATATTGTGGGAGAGTTGGCAGAGTTTGCTTAGTAAAGACAGAGAATTAGGATGCAAGTAAACGGAATGATCTGTCACCAAGAGAAAGATTTAGTCAATTTAAGACTGGTATACGAACACCATCCACGGCAAAAGCAAGTTCGAATGTAGCCACTTACATTCTTGCTGGCTTGTTCATAGCATGACTTTATTTCTGGTTAGAACAGTACCGTGATACTTCTCCAGTCTGGTTTTTAACCTGAGGGTAATTTATTTTCTATCTCCATTGAAATCACTTTGTCTAACATCTTGCTCCTTACTCATCTTGTGAATGGAGTGTGATAGGCACTTGCACTTTCTGTTCAGGGCTTACCTCCAAACAGTGACTTTGAGTGTTTATAGCACTTGAGGCAAGCATGAGCCAGAAATAAAATAGGCAGAGAAGAGTACTTTGGCTCTGGCTCACCCATAATAGCAAAGAGATTTAAAAATGAGCTGCAAATCTGAAATACTCAATTTACAATGGAATGTCAGTTTACCTAACAAGCATAAATATTCATGTTTCCCAATCTCAGAAATAATGTAAAGAGCTAAAAGAGAAAGGGGGAAAAATCACAGCTATGGAACCAATTTGAAACAGTGCTGATACATACATTTAGGTGACTAAAATTGATAAATAGTCATCACACAGTGAATAATAATTTCAAGAATATGGCTCAATAGTGCAAATTTGTGTTACCGTGTTTTTTTAAATAACTGATAATAATGCTTATCAGATAGAGCATTTCTTCATTTGTATGGATAAGGTTCATGAAGCACCATCAGACTTCTAAATTGCTTTTTTTAAAAGTAAATATTGTTCATTATTTCATCTTTGGTGGATATTTTAAAATATTTGAAAATGGAAGATAAACAAGTTATGTATTGTCAAAGAACTCTATGTCACTCTTCTGCTCTGATCTCTCTCTCTCTCTCGCTCTCTCTCTCTCTCTCTCTCCTGATGCAGTTCCTATCACTATAGTATTAGTATCTGGGTTCTTAATTGCTTAATATGTTACAGTTTATTTTTACTTTTCCCTTTCTAAATCTGCAGGTAGTTAAGTCCCAGGAGACCTTGGGTCTGTGTGACTTACAGAGCATCATAGAGGAGCACTCCTCTCCCAGGGGCACTGTACCATCACTTGACAGATCAGTTGGAATGCCATCCCTGCTTCTCTTCTCCACAGACCCGATTCACAGCTGAGACTGAACTCCCCATTTGTACTTCGATGGTTCCCTGTTTGGAAAGTAGTGTGGGGACTCAGCTGATGCCTCATGTGCTTTACTTCCCAGGCAGTCCCACAAAGCCTAGGGCTTGTCTTCACTACTGCAGGGAAGCATCAGTTTTTTGGTGATCGATTTATCGTGTCTCGTTAAGACGCGATAAATCGATCGCCAGCGCCTCCCCCGTCGACTCTAGAAGTCCAGCTCGTCAAGAGGCGCAAGCTGGAGTCTACGGGGAACCGTGCCGCTGACCGCCGCCACTGTGAGGACGGGAGGTAAGTCGGGTGTAGAGATGTCGTATTCAGCTACGTAGCTGAAATTGCGTATCTACAGTCGATTTCCCCCCCTAGTGGAGACCAGCCCCTAGAGTCAGCCTTGATACAAGTGGAGCAGGTGATTGCTGTAGGACTCTTTTTCTGCACTCAGAGGTGACGTTGGCAAATATATAGAACTGGAATTATATCTCAATTTCTGATTCAATGTGCTTCTTCTAATACCACTCTTTGTTTAATTTTTGTCTTTTGCTCAATTCCTGAATTGCTTTTTGTATTTCTAAGATTGCTTTATGGGTACCAGGTAAAAGAGAAATTATTTGAAAACAGGAGGTGCTGATGAGTTCTGCACTGATGAATCTGTTAAATGTGACAACAGAACATTCTGAAAGAACATTTTTTAAATCTAAGTAAACATCTAGTTTTTATAAATACTATGGCTGTCTGTCTCTCTTGAAATACATATATTCCATCTATATTATACCATACATATATGTAAGTAACTTGCAGCTATACACAGAATATAACTAGGAACTCTAATATATATATACCCAGTTCCACGGTGTATATTGTGTATAGCTGTAAGTTACTGATATACAGTATACAGTATACCATATAGCGAGTGAGAACAATTTCCATGTATAAATTCCTCTTTTTGATATGGTGCTAGTTTTATTCCTACATATTGACTTAGGCTTTGTAAACATGATAGAGCAGCAATTGTTTCCTATCCAATTAGCCCAACCTTAGTCTTGGCCATAAAACTTTATGCAAACTACTCCTTGCAGTCTTTGCAGTCCAGTGAAACAAAGATAGACTTATAACTCTTAAAGAATTTTTGGCAAACTGCTAGTAAGAGCTTGCTTTTTTTTTCTTTTTATACAAGACCTTCAGCTGATGGAAAAGTAAAAGGAGAGGAAAAAAAGACTGAAGTCTTGCACAGGCAGTAATGATGACAGCACCATTAATAACATGGGTCATTAAAATTTATAAAAAGCTATTCTTAATATAGGATATAAATACATTTCTAAGGCAGAGCTATGAAATTTATAACCTTTTTATTGTCACCAGAGGACCTTCCTAGTGCTCTGCTCCCCTCCACTGTCTGCCCTCCATCATAAATCACTGTGTGGTTAATAACCTAGATTACAACTACCAGTTGCATTTACAGAATTAAATATTGACTATGTGAAAATGTTATTGCATTTTTACTGATCGGAAGACCACAGAACAGCCCTGCAGGACATGTAGCTGGACAGAAATATCTGTGTAATCTTTGTTAGAAACACAGTTATGTGATGCTTGGTTACAAGTGATACAGTTTTCAGATCTAGAAAAGAGATGTAGGAAAGCTAACTCCTTAATTTTCTACCAGGCAAAACATGTCACCTCAAACAAGTTACATTAGAGTACATCTCATTTTCAGCTGAGAACTCTCTAGGCCAAATGCATGCAGTAATTGTCAAAAACAAATCATAGAATCACAGAAGTTAGAGAGATGGAAAACAACTCCTATTAAATTATCCAGTCTGTCTTCCTGCCTGTGCAGGATTGTTCCTTATCGTTCATTTTCTAGTGTTTTGTACTATCTTGTAACATCCCAGGTGATAGGGTTTCCACTAGCTCTCTTGGGAGACTGTGTTATGCCATAATACTTCATTACCTGACTTTCACCTCTTTACAATGGAAGAAGAAACTCCTGGAATTTCCTTTTCACAACAATATGTGGGTTAATCTCATGAAATTAAAAAAACACTGTCTCATTAAAATAATTCATGATTTAACTCATGTTGTTTACATACTTAATCCTCCTCAATTCATAGATTCCAAGGCTTGAAGGGACCACTGTGATCATCTAGTCTGACCTCCTGTTAACACAGACCATAGAACTTCCCTGAAAGAATTCCTCTTAGAAAAGCAGTCAGTGATGGAGAGACTCTACCATGGACCTTCATAAACTGATCAAATGGTTAAATGTTAAAAATGTACACCTTATTTGTGTAGTTTCAACTTCCAGCTTTAGGCTCATGTTATACTTCTCTCTGATAGATTGAAGAGTCCATTGTTAAATATGTGTTCCCTATGTAGGTATTTAGAGACTGTAATGAAATCATCCCTTAACCGTCTTTTTGATACGCTAAATAGATTGAATTTAATGCAACATAAGGCATGCTTTTGAATCATTGAATCATTCTTGTAGGTGTTCTCTCATTCTCTCACCCCTCTCCAAATTATCAACCTCCTTCTTGAATTGTGGACCCTGGACATGGACACAGTATTCCAGCAGCAGTTGCTTCAGTGCCAAATACAGAGGTAAAACAATGCTTTTTGTCCTATTTAAAATTCCTCTTCTTATGCATCCAAGGATTGCATTAGCCCTTTTGATCACAGAATCTAAGTGGGAGCTCATGTTCAGTTGATTATCAAACATGATCCGCAAATCTTTTTCAGAGTCATTGCTTCTGAGGACTGAGTCCCCTATCCTGTAAACGAGGCCTACCTTATTTGTTTCTAGAGGTATACATTCACACTTAGTCATATACAAGTCACATATTGTGTGCCCAGTTTACCAAGCAATCCAGATCGCACTGTACTGTATGTGTGACCTGTCCTCTTCTTTATTTATTTAATTTTCATGTCATCTGCAAACTTTATCAGTGATGATTTTATTTTTATTTTTTCAGGTCACTAATACAAATATTAAATAGTGTTTTAATCTTTCATCAGAAAGCCCGGTACATGGGGTCAATATAGAACCATGCAGTATGCCACAAAATTCACCTTTTTTGGCCAAGTTGTCAGATAAATCTCTGGTTGCACTGCATGAATCTCTAGAAATTGCTCTTTTTTCTGTCACCTTCAGTCTCAGTATGTCAACCCATCATGTGGCCTTTTTTACTTTTTTATAAAAATATTTATATTTTTCCCCCATGGGGCAGCTCATTGAATCATTGCTCCACACCTTAAAAGGGAAACATGGGGGACAATGGAAGAGAGGTCCCTTTTTTGTGGGGTACTGAAGCCACACCAATGCATTTCTCCACAACACTGCAAACTAATAAAATATGTAGGTTACATACTTTCATGCTGTGGTATATTTTTAATTATTTCAATAAAACTCTAGATTATTGAATTATTTTGTAACAAATGAATATTACTACATATTTCATTACAGGTGTCACTCATAGATTACGAAGCCTTAGCACATAATTTGAATCTAAAATTCTGCATAGCACTACCTCCTTGCTCATAAGTTGTTTTCTCCTTTCTTCTGATCAGAGTTATGTTCCTCTCGGAACTGCCTCTAAATTATCAATAGCTTGCTAGTAATGTAGTTTTCAGACTGAATACAATATTTCAGATGAGGTTGCAGCACAGTCACTGGGGGAGAGGCTATTGCCTTCCTCCTTGTTGTTTATTTGAAACTGGGCCCGGGTTTGTGAACCAGGCTTAATTTTCAATTTGTAACATAACTTGAAAGCAGCTGAGCTTCACCAGGTTTCAGGCTTTGTTACAAACAATTGGCAGATTTCTAATGTAAACTATCTTGAAAATTTTCTTCACTGTAAAGGGTTGCAAGAGATCAGATATTGTATTCTCTGTCTTCTAAAAACTTAGTCTGGATTGATGGAGGATGGTTGTGAGTCTGGAGAATCTTTCAGATATAATAGCAGGAGTACCACATCTGCAAAGTAGCTTAACTTCTGAGGTTTTATATTTCTCTTTGATGTCTGACTTTGCTCATAATAATCCTGGCTATTTGTCAGATGACTTTGATTCATAATTGTGTTGGTGTCATTTCATACATTTATGCCAGGTTAAATGGGTACAAAAATATTCCAGTGAGCCTTTACTGCAGAATGGTCTAATTTGTACTAATTAATAACTGATAATATGTGTTTCTGAATGTTAATTGCATTGGAGCTATATTTCCCACTTCTTTATTCAATACTGTAATGTGTTCCCGGCCCTTTCTCAAGTTCTGTTTCATTTGAAAGACTTCATTAAAATATTTCACATTCATACTCTGGTGCTATGTAAAATATGTAAAATATACATTGTCTGATATCAGTGAGTCGGGTGTACAGGTGGGGTGTATGCTGTGTCTAATTCATATAAGGGAAAATTCTGACTGGGTGTCAGAATTTTGAAGGAGCTTCTCAGCTGTGGTGTGGGTTTGGCAGCAAAGGAGTGCAACGAAAAGCCAAATGGAGTTGGGAAAGCACTTATATTTGGGGAGGCAATAAAGAGATGAGTAGAAAGGTGAGGTGTCTTGGAGGGGTTAGTGGAGATATGGTTGGCAGGGGGGATAAGTGGAGATGTGTGGTGCATGTAGGTCATCCAGATCTGTCAATCCATGTTCCCCAGTTGATGATTCCAGTGCTCCATAGGGGGCATTCATCTTGCCCAGCAGAGTCCTCCTTTGACTGACTAGACCCGGTCCATCAGAGTGTGACTTGCTCTGTTGCTCAGGAATTTCTTCAGAAAAAAGTGGCTCCCTGAGTGGAGTTTATAGCTCTGCTGCTGAGGCATAGTCATCTGCAAATTTCCCCCCTGTACTTGCATGGCCAAAGACCCTTAAAGAGCAAGGTCAGTTGAGCCAAAGCACTGTCCTTCTCCTCGTATAGAAGTGATATTTACTTTGCTGTAAACTATCCAATGACATTTTTCAAGGGGCTCATGTGGTTGAGTGTAGTCCCATTTGATGGAGAGGGAAATGGCATCCCTGTGATCTACCTAGTGGGCTTTGGTGCCCAAAATAGGTGGAGGGGCTCCATGTAATAATCTGCATATATTCATTCTCTTCTCTCCCATGAAGTTAATTATATTTTCAAGTGAACAACTGGGAAACTGTAGTTAGGTTGTCATAGAAGAAGGGGAAGAAAAGGACATGTTTTCTCCCTCCTTTTCCCCTTTCACAGGAAAACAGTGGGATACTTTCTGATAAAGAGCAGGGAGAGAGAAAATAGTATCAGCATTACCAATCCCAAGCAATCAAAAATCATGAGTCAGGCCCAAAAATCATTAGATGGGTTTAAAAATCATAAGATTTTAAGAGAAATTAATGTTGCATTCTTTTTAGTTGGTTTCTGGTTTTTAAGCCATAAGTGTTCACCTTTTCAAGCTATCCTTCCTATCTATGAGGCTCAGAAACATCTTAAAAAACAGATTCTCATGTATCAAATTCAACTTCCAGAACTGAAGCTTTTAGAGAAATACAAAATTGCATGTAAATGATGATAAAACATGAGAGTTGGCAATATTGCCACATTAAACCCTGTGTGACCCCTTCACTGATCTCTCCACATCCCAACCCTCCTTCACCAGCCTTGGTTTTAGCACACCATTCTCCACACAATGATGCATCACCAATTCTATCATTAACAACACCCCAAAAGTTCAAAAATCACGAGTTAGATCTCCAGAATTATGAGATTATGCCCAAAATCATGAGATTATTTTTTTTAAAACCTACCCTGTGTTTTGGTCTAAATTAATTTCCATTGTAGATTATTTACCTAAAAAGTTTATTAAGGTTTACATGACTCTACTTCAACAAAAGCATTCCTTTATTAGTTTGAAGGCCACTTGGTGTTGGTTACCTCCAGAATACAAATATAAGCATATATGCACACATATGTTCAACATCCTAACAACAATAAGTTATAAATGCTGGCCTAGATACCCACAACAGGATCAGTCCCAGAAGGAATCTTCACATCATGTAATGATATCAGAGGGGTAAGAGAACGTTCTGATAAAGAAGCCTGTAAAAATGTTGTCTTTTATATAATATAACAAACAAATGATGTCATTGCTAGTTGTCAGAGCTTAATTAACGCCAGATGGGCAGTTAGGGCTCAACCCTATTCCTTTGCTTGGTCAAGATAAAATACATGTCTGGGCCTCTTTTCCAAGGCCTTTTTATCTTACTTTGCCATATTTCTTCTCAACTACTCGACTAAGCATTTCTAACCAATTATTTACTGCACCAGCTGCCCAATTAACTGTTTTTTTTTAAAAAAATCTTTACCTCAATCCATAGAATCATAGAAGCATAGGGTTAGAAGGGGCCGCAAAGGTAATCTAATCTAACTCCCTTCCAAGATACAGAATTTGTTGTGTCTAAACCATCCAACATAGATAGTGATCTAACCTCCTTTTGAAAACCTCTAGTAAAGAAGCTTCCACAACCACCTAAGGCAGTCTATTCCATTGTCCTACTGTCCTTACAGCTAGGAAGTTTTCCATGATATTTAATCTACATCTGCTATGATGTAGTTGAACCCATTGCCTCTTATCCTGCCCTCTGCGGCAAGAGAGAACAAATTTTCTCCATCTTTTTTATGGCAGCCTTTCAAGTATATGAACCCCCCATGTAATCTTCTCTTTTCCAAACTAAACATACCCAGATGCTTCAGCCTTTGCTCACATGGCTTGTATTCCTTCCCTTTGTTCATCTTTGTCACTTGCCTCTGGATCCTTTCCAGTTTCTCCACATCTTTTCTATACCAAACACGGTACTCTAGTTGAGGATTAACTTGTGCCATGTACAGAAGTACTATCACCTCCCATGACTATTCCTCTGTTAATGCCACCTAAAATTTCATTTGCATTTTGCAACAGCATCACACTGCTAACTCATGTTGAGATTGCGATTCACCACAACTTCTAGATCAGGGGTGGGGAACCTTTTTTCTGTCAAGGGCCATTTGGACATTTATAATGTCATTTGTGGGCCGCTCCTCCTCCCCCCCCCCCGAGGAAGCCCAGGCTGGCAACAGGAGCTGAGACCCCTGCTGGCAAGGGGCCAGCGGGGGAAACCCCAAAGCAGTGGCAGGCGGAGTGGTTAGCCCTGCACTGCTTTGGGGTTTCCCCCGCTGGCCCCTTGCCAGCCGGGGTCCTGCCACCTGCCCCAGTCAGCTCCCGCTGTCAGCCTGGGTGTAGGGGGTGATGTTCCTTTACCCCCGCCCAGCCTCCCCCCATCTAACCACCTTTCCTCCCCCACCCCTGCCTCTCCCGGCCCATCCCACCGAACCTAACCTTCTCCCCCCCTCCCACTCCCAACCCAGCCTCCTGCCCCCCATGCCTGACCCGCCCAGCCCAGCCACCCCCGCACCAAACCTCCTTCCCTCCCGCATCCACGCCTCGCCCACCCCATCCAGCCTAGTCTCCTGCCCTCCTCCCCACCCGCCCAGCCTGGCCTCCCCCCCCACCGCCCCCTTGCCTGCCCCCCAGCCCAGCCTCCCCCTCACACCCTCTTGGCCGTTGGCTACCCACAGCTCCTCCTTTCACCGCCCAACTAATGGTGGCCGCGTGGCACCGGCGGCTCCCCCAGGTGCTTCCCGGCCCCTACCTTCAGCGTGGAGCTGTCCCCGCCTGGCAGCCCGCGCACGTCCCCGGCCGGCAGCTCCCCCAGGCGCTTCCCGGCCCCTACCTTCAGTGCGGAGCCACGCGGGCTGGACGGAATGATTTGGCAGGCTGTATAAGGCCCGCGGACCGGAGGTTCCCCACCCCTGTTCTAGATCCTTCTCAGCAGTGTTGTTGCCAAGCCAGTTTTCCCCTCTTCTGTATTTGTGCATTTGGTTTTTCTTCCCTAAGTATAGCACCTAACATTTGTCTTTGTTGAATTTCATTTTGTTGTCTATAAACCAGTTCTCCAATTTATCATGATCCCTTCGAATTTTAGCTTTATCCTTCAAAGTGTTGGCAATCACCCCAGATTTGTTTTATCTGCAGAATTGATCAGTATGTGCTCTATGCCTACATCCAGGTTGAAGATATTAAACAACACCGGACTCAGAAAAGATCCAAGTGGAACCTCACTTGAGATCTCTCTCCAATCCAATATCATTGCATTAATAGTTACTCTTTGTTTTTGCAACAAAGAGTCTTGTAGCACCTTATAGACCAGACATGGGCAAACTACGGCCCACGGGCCACATACGGCCCGTTAGGCTTTTTAATCCGGCCCGCCGAACTTGTCCAAATTATAGTAAAAACCTCCTTTTTTCCCCTTTCTCTGCAATGCCCACGTTTCCCCAATAGATGGCGCACTCAAAACACATTGACCGTTGTTGGAGTGGCGCGTATTTCTCTTTATTTCACTTTAATTTTATCCGGCCTGCGAGCTCTCGGCAGGGGAGTGGTGCCAGTGGCCCCCTCCTCCGTGCCCAGGGGCCGAGCAGCGCGGTGAGGGGCGCCGCGCTCCCGCCCGGGGGTGCCGGGCTGAGCTGCCGGGGCCAGGCGAGGAGCCAGATGAGAGCAGCAAGCCGTGGGGCCATGCCCGGTTGAGCAAAGTAAGCAAGAACGGGGGTGAGGGGCGCTCAGGGGGGCTTGGGTGGTGGTTAGGTTGGGGGGGTCTCGGGAGAGGGCAGTCAGGGAACTAAGTGCAGGGGGCTTAGATTGGGGATTCTGGGGGGCAGTTAGAGTGGGGGGTTGCTGGAAGGGGGCAATCAAGGGACAAGGAGCAGGAGGGCTTAGGTACGGGGTAGGGTCCTGCGGGGGGAAGTTAGGGAGGGGGGGGGATCTCTGGAGGGGGCAATCGGACAAGGAGCGGGGGGGCTGGATGTCTTGGGAGCTCTGAGGGGGCAGTCAGGGGGTGGGAGGTGAGTGGGAGTCAGATGGGGGGGGGGCAGGCTATTTGGCGAGGCACAGCCTTCCCTACCTGGCCCTCCACACAATTTTGAACCCCAATGTGGCCCTCGGGCCAAAAAGTTTGCCCACCCCTGTTATAGACTAACGGATTTTAGGGATGTTTTCGGTTTTTGGTTGTTTAACCAATCTTGTGTCCACTTAATGGTAGTTTGCCAAGCCTGCATTTCTCCAGTGTACTTATCAAAATGTCTTGTGGGACTGTGTTAAAAGCTTTGGTGAAGTCCATGTATATTATGTCCACTTCATTTCCCCTATCAACCAAGAATCAGACAGGTAGCCGTGTTAGTCTGGAATAGCAGAAGTGACAAAGAGTCCTGTGGCACCTTAAAGACTAACTAAAGTATTGAAGCATAAGATTTCGTGGGCTAATACCCACTTCGTCAGATGCAAGCAGTGGAAGTGTCCAGGGGCAGGTATAAATAAGTAGGCAAGAACCAGGTTGGAGATAACAAAGTTAGTCCAATCAGGCTGAACAAGCTTGTTATCTCTAATCAGGGAGGGTGAGGACTGTAGGTGATGGCCAGTGGTGTTCTTTTGTTTTCTTTCTGAAAGACAAGCCCAAGAAAGAAAACAACAGAACACCACTGGTCATCACCTACAGTCCTCAGTTAAAGCCTCTCCAATGCATCATCAGTTATCTACAACCCATCCTGGACAACAATCCCTCACTTTCACAGGCTTGGGAGGCAGGCCAGTCCTGGCCCACAGACAACCCACCAACCTTAAGCAGATTCTCACCAGCAACAGCACACCGCGCCATAATAACTCCAACTCAGGAACCAATCCATGCAACAAAGATCGATGCCAACTATGCCCACATATCTACACCAGCAACACCATCACAGGACCTAACCAGATCAGCCACACCATCACTGGTTCATTCACTTGCACATCTACCAATGTAATATATGCCATTATGTGCCAGCAATGTCCCTCTGCTATGTACATCGGCCAAACCGGACAGTCCCTATGACAAAGGATAAATGGACACAAATCAGATATCAGGAATGGCAATATACAAAAACCTGTAGGAGAACACTTCAATCTCCCTGCACACACAATTAAAGATTTAAAAGTCACCATATTGCAGCAAAAAACTTCAAGACCAGACTGCAAAGAGAAAGTACAGAGCTGCAATTCATTTGCAAATTTGATATAATCAATGTGGGATTGAACAAAGATTTTGAATGGCTCGCTAATTACAGGGGTAGCTTCTCCTCTCTTGGAATTCACACCTCCAGTTCAGTTGCTGGAGGAATACCTCACCCTTCCTGATTAGAGATAACAAGCTGGTTCA
The DNA here is from genome assembly GCA_032164245.1 of Sternotherus odoratus. NCBI lineage: Eukaryota > Metazoa > Chordata > Testudines > Kinosternidae > Sternotherus > Sternotherus odoratus. The sequence goes on along the minus strand of JAVMKO010000002.1, from coordinate 125,505,377 downwards.
GCCTGATTAGACTAACCTTGTTATCTCCGACCTGGTTCTTGCCTACTGTGGCGGGGTGTCCGCCCGCCCCCTACCGGAAGGGGCTTGGAAAAGCCCCAAAAGGGGTTTAAAACAGGCAGGGAAGGGGCTGTAGCCAGGGAAGCCTGCAAACTCCCAGGCTGATTGGGAGTTAGGTGCAGCTGTGTGGCCACGCCCCAAACACTCCCAGCCAGGATATAAGGGCTGGGAGGCAGAGAAGCAGGGGAGGAGTCTCCTCAGTAAGCAGAGGGAGACAGGTCTGCTGCAAGGAAGCCTAAAGGAAGGTACTAGGCTGGGTGCAGGACTGGGGCTAGGTGGAAGGAGCTGGGCAAAGCTCTAGCCTGAGAGCCCCAGGCTGCAAGTGCAGGCAAGGGCCTAAAGTCAGTCTCCCCTATGACTAGTGGGAGACAGGGCCTGGCTGCACGGAGCCTGTACCAGGGTACCCAGACTGGGACAGGGCGTGGGTGAGGCAGCTGGGAGCCAGGGAGCTTAAACTCTAGCGAGAAGGCCCCAGCTTGCTGGGCCTAGAGGACGCCCGACCCACGGGGTACTGGGGGTTGCCAGGAGGTGGCCCAGGGCTGGTAATAGCAGCAGCAGGCCAACCCCTTCTTGCCTGTGATGAGCAGCCATGAGACTGCAGTCCGCCCCAGTGAGCGGGGGCAAGTAGTGACTGACAGTGGCACATTCTGAGGCGAGTTGGGGATAGTGGGCATTGGGTTCCCTGGGGAGGGGAGACCCCTAAGACCAGGGGGGTACTGCAGGGTGCAGCACCCTCAGCAAGAGGCTCCGGGTCCGGGAGGGGCACGGAGCCAGGTGTGGAGAAGCGGACGTCGGTCGGCAGAGGGCGCTCAGAGGTCAAAAGAGCTAATTCCCGAGACGACCAGACGGGGGCGCCGCAGGGGTGAGTGACCGACCCCGTTACACCTACTTATTTATATCTGGCCCTGGACACTTCCACTGCTTGCATCCGACGAAGCGGGTATTAGCCCACGAAAGCTTATGCTTCAATACTTTAGTTAGCCTATCAACCAAATCAGTTAACCTATCAAAGAAGGGAATCAAGCTGGTTTTACATAATTTGTTCTTGGTAAATCCATTCTGGCTGCTGGTGATTACCTCTTCATCCTCCAGGTACTCACAAATTGAATGTTTTATACATTGCTTCTCCTAAGGTCAGGGTGACTTAGCTTCTCCTGAGGTGAAGGTGACTTAGCCATAGTTCCCCACCTCCTCATTTCCCCCCCTTTTTTAAGATGGACACTGTGTTAGCCCTTCTTTCATGAGCTCCAGGAGTGACTTTAGCCCAAACCGGAGTCCCTTAGTGGCAGGAGGTGGTACTGCACTACGCAATACCTCAGACATGTAATGCAGTTCTGACATTAATGGGTTTTAGAGCAGTTAGTCCCTAATTACAGGAATCACAGCTCAACATTTGTGCAGCAAGACACTGTTGCTTTCCTAGTCACTAATTCAGATGTTAAACAGTCCAAAGTCACCTGCGGACAGTGCTGAGACAGGTGTTGATGGGCCTGACTTTGTGTGCTCTTCTGTAGGAGGTATGGACAGGATGTGAGTAAAAGAGAGTTCAGTAGAGAGTTCAGTAAAAGAGAGTTACGTCAGCATGACGTAAGTGCTGAAGCATAGCAAAGCAGTAATTTGCACTTAATTCAGGCTTGGAAGAGTTTCTTTGCAACCATAAAGACTTGTTAATTTTTTCTCCATTTGTTTATATAAAGCTTATATTTTGCTGATGCTGATGAAATTTGTGTGGGGGAAGAGCCAACCTTTTTGTCTCCCCCTAGGGCTGCTATAGAATGAGAAGAGAGGGTTGGTTCATGTGCTCTGGTGTGTAACTGAAAGGAATAAACATTCTGAGGAGAGAGTGGAATGGGATGAGAGAGTGGTTATGTATGTGATCTAGCACTGAAACCACTGAAAGTGTCACTCTAGTTGAATAGAGAGTGGGAGGAGGGAGTGTGGCGGTGAGATATGGTGGAGTTTCTGCAGTGGGCAGTACCAGGTTTATCACCTGGGTTAGGGTGATGAGATTCACCAGAGATTCTGTAGCAGGTAAAGGTTGGAAAGCTGTCCAAAGGGGTCAGGAAGGATGGGATCTAGGATCTAGAAGGGTATCACCATACTAAGGATTTGTATCTTACAATACTCAGACTGAAACTGAATCTTGTAATATACATTGGTTCTGTAGATTTGCTTTTACAAAAAGTGTGGGGACAAATTCTGCTCTCATTACAAAGTGTAAATTTAGAGTAACCCACCATATGACTTCAGTAGACTTCAAACAATTCCTTAGAATTTAGTACACATTGAGACATTGCCCATGTTCAGGAGACTCTCTCAGATTTTTCCCCCTGTGTTATTTTGGCCCTTAGGTCTTTCATAACTGCCCATTGGTCACACCTTTGTAGAGTTAAAAAACTACACTTTCAGTGCATTGCCGTACATATTGGTTTGTAGAACAACTCAAAGCAGAGAAGTATATATTTTTGAGAAGAATAGCTAGAGAACGGTAACAATTAAAATAATCCAATTCACACAACAGAAAAAAATGTCTTTCGGAACAGGTTACATGCTGTTTGACACAAAAATTAGTAACTCATAACCACATTACAGAGACAATAGAGAATGGGACTATACTGTACAGCTAAGCACAATCATCATGCAATTTCATTTACACAATGTTATGTTATTAAAAAGTAGCCCATCCAAATTAATGTTTATATCTTATGGTAGTTATATTCTATGTAAGACAGAACTCTGAGCTCTTTCCATGATCAGTGAAGTCTCCCACCATCTGCTCACTGGTGAAAACTAAGAATGCAAACTGACAGGAAGAAAAATATCTACCCAACAAATAATAGGGAATGCAATAAAAGTTGAAATAAGGCTTTTAAGACAGACTATTTATGGAGAGTACTAAATCTTCTATAGCCACTTGTTAAACTCATGATATTGTGCTCAATTCAAGAAGTATCACAGCTGAATATAGAACTTGAAAATAGTATAAAACCCAAACATAGACCTTTCATTTATCCCTAGGAGATTTCTGACATAGCTCTTAGAATCATTTTCCTCTCTCTCTCTCTTTCTCTCTCTCTCTCTCTTTCTCTCTGAAGATGAGCACAGAAAGGGGAATTAAAGAATGAAGTAAAAGTTTCTGTCTCATCTTGCTTGAGACCCAGTACATAAGCTAATTAATAGTAATGGCTCTTTTATTGTAGTCATACAGTCTCTGAGAAGTTGGGGGATTTATTCTTTGTAAAATATGATCCAGTTTATAAAAGAATAAAAATGACTAAAACTCTTTTTTGCCAGAAGAAACTGAACACTTAAGCCATCTGCATTCACCAGTTATACCATGCTGTTTATTCAAATGAGAATTCTTAACAAAAAGGTTACTTCATTGGGCCAATTCAGCTTGTTTGCCCAGCGGGAGCTCTACACTTTATTTAAGCTTTTAAACTCCATATCAGTAGCATGAGAGTTGATGTTTAGAGCACAATAGAGATACAGTATAGTCTAATATATGCGTTTTCCCCTCAGAATTCTAATGGTTCTGTACTGAGGGAAATTTACACAAGCCTTATAGGAATTAAAGCGAGCCATTTATTTCATTCAGAGAATGCAGTGACTTCCAGTGGTTGCACTGCTAAGGACTCTCAGCTTTGAAAGGGACCTTTTATTATGCAGGAAGAAAGCTCAGATATAGCACTAAGGGAAAATTTCAGAGTCCAGATTAGCATGCCTAGCAACTCATTGCTGTGTACCGTTTTTTCCCAGTCCCCCACTAGCTGAACCCTTTCCGTACATCTTTAATTGATTGGGTTAATATAAACCCTCAGCACTACCAGTGTTTGTGTGGCCCCCATAATAAGGCTATTGTGTGCTTCTCGCTACTCTTGTGTTCCCTATTTAGGAATGTGTCGCTCTGAGCAGTTCAAAAGTGTGAGCAAATGAAAAAAGCCACAATCACTTCATTAATGATTTGTAAACAGAATATCCAGTACTGACGCCACCTGCACAGGCTTTCAGAAGAAAAAATACTGGATTTGCTGAGGCCTGTGTAGAATCACTGTGGAATTTAATTCGGCAGAGTAAATAAATGCCCCAATTAACACTTTTACACTCAACCAAATGGTTGTATTTAATGAAAACAGTTTCTTTCTTGAATAAAAAATTCAAAGGAGACTGGGGTAAGATTAAACAAAAGAAAACAACTCCCCGCCCACCACCACCACCAAACCACCACTAAGACCAGTACAACAGCTCTGGAGTCTCTCTCTGATACTTTTACACAGGATGGTACACTAACAGAGGTTGAGGTTATAAAGGTAAGCAGCAAAATGTGGATAATAAGGTATATAGGTAAGGAAAAAATCACTGAAAATTTCAAAATAACTGTAAATGTGTTTATAACTTCAGTTTGCTGCTGCTCTAGGCCTCATTAAAGCAAGTCTTTGTTTCAAATGCTATATATCATTGCAGCTAGAAACAGCTTACCAGCTTCATACTGTCATCTCAGCCTGCCAAGAAATCATGTAATCATTCTCAATGTTTAAAAATGGGTATCTACCACTGGCTTTGTGAAGATGTCAAAAAGCCTAAAATTGTTGGGCATACATATAGTTCTAATTGCAGTGCATGGTTGTTGATTTTAAAAAAGTCTTCAGCAAATACTACTGTGATAATATTTAGCTACTGTTGTCTAGCTAAATTAAAAGTAAGCTTCCTTGCACAGCAGGAGATGTGCACAATTTTAAGAAACACCACATGCTAAAAGTTGACTCCACATTCATGGAGGTAAATTTGATTCGGGACTCATCGGTTTGGAAGTGGGGATCTTTTTGCATGCACTAACAATAGAAATTCCCTCAAAAGCAGCCCAGTCACCTGACACTAGCCTCTTCTCTGCTATTTTCTGAAATGTATCTGCGCTAGAGACAGATTGGAAGATGAGTGGTTTAGCTGTGGTCCGTGGGTGCAATTACATTACAGAAATTAGGCCCAGAGTTACCAACATTAACATAATGCGTTTACACAGGTCCCACACCTCAGTTTTGGCCTGGCCACTCTGCGTCACATAACGGAGGGGTGTCCTGTTCAAATCTGAACAAGTGTCTTAGTGATGTGGCTCAAAGGTTTGCAGTACCACTCAGGTCTGGCCTGGCTTTCCTTAACCGCAAACCTCTGCACTGGGTCGCAACACCCAGAGCAGGGATCCAACCCTAGCCCCACAGGACAGGAGCCATTGCTATGGGGTGAGTGTGCTGTCAGCTTGCTCTAGTTTCCAAATCTTGCCCCTGGAGTCGTCTGGCTAGGATTTGGGTCATGGTGGCAAGGCAGAGGGTGCTGCTAGGGGTTGGTGCCCCCTCACCAGTTTAGTATCCATTCAATCATGAGGCTGATCCCTACATCACTGGAGGGAAGAAAAGGGAGCTCTGATTATTTTATTCTGCACTTTTAGAACTGTGTCATCATAATGTACCATTAATGCATTTTTAAGCAGAACTCCCTATAGGTAGTCTGTGGAGTTATTCAACATTTTTACTGGGGTAAACGAGGGTAGAATTTGACCCTCATTAAAAGCATCAGACTGGGAAGGGAAGGGTCTCTTGGGAAAAGGGAGATGATGGGCCTCTGAGTGTGGTGTGGAAAGTGGAAGCTTGTACAGTGTCTCCTTTTCTTGCACTTAGGAAGATGAAACAGTCTTTTCTTCCTTCAGATGGGGGTTTGGAGGCACTGCTACTGCCCCTACATGGTTCTCTGATGGGCCCAGCTGCTTCCTCTGACTCCTGTGCCTGCCCCTGTGGCATTTGTTGTCTTTTGTGTTTGAATTTAGCATGCTACTGTACCATGCGCTGGTGAGAGGCAGATCTCAGATCAAGCCTCACAATCTGTAACAACACAGCATGCTAAATTCTGACACAAAAGGCTACAGAGAGCATCTAGAGTTAGCCCCCGACCCTGTTCTCTAACCTCACTCCTCTCTCATGGTGCTTTCTTGGCTGTGAGATTCGTGAGTTCTGTTCTTACTCTGCTACTCTTTGGATGGCTCTTGGGCCTCTAAGTCATGGGACTTTCTTGCGAGGCAATCCTTTAGCCAGATCTGTGATGACTCATCCTTCAGGTGTGCTGGAGAAGACTATCCCTGGGCCAGGACTGGGTCAGATGATCCCCGGGGATGGCTATTTAATCCCACAGAAAGAGCACCAAGCTAGTCGGTGGAATATTACTGTTCCGCTGGGAATTTTCTCTCTAACTCATAGTGATACAGACTGCCTTGGTTTCCATCCTGCCCATGTTCCTGTTTTGGGCTTCCAGCTTGCTCTTGCCAGCTGGCAACCACTTCAGCTAGCTCAAACCAGCTCCACTCCTCCCTCATTGAGTTGCCCAGAGACTACCTGATGCACCTGGGAAATTTGCTTTTAGCCCTGTATATTGCTCTGAACCTTCTGATTAAGGACCTCAAGATTTACATCTTTAATTGTACAGAGTGAAATGTAGACCATAATAATTCTATAGCAATAAGCATTTTCAAAGTATCAATCAATATTGAGACCCATATTTTCAAAACACCTCCTTTGTTTGTAAGAGGATTTTCTACCTTCAACTAAATTGTTGAAGCATGTCAGGTAGTTAGAGGTTTGAATGCTCAGATCTTCATCCACCATTCATTTTTATGCATACATAATGTGAGCATGAACTTTGCTGGTGAAAATTGCACTAATTAAAATGGAGGCTGGGCTTCAGTTCTTTGAAAGATGACCACTAAGGGTGAAATTCAAGTAGATGCAGGAAGCCCATGTTGTGGTACTGCTGGAGGAAGAGAATGGAGTAGCAGAAAGAGGGTATCCACAGGCCCTGTGTTCCCCAGAGGCATGTGTATATTGAACGGTGTCGTTGTGATGGATCCTAATTGTTTGATGTGAAGAAAGCCATTGGATATGAGCCAGGAAGAGCCACAGGATTTGAACTTAGGAGGATCTACTGAGGCAAAACCCTCACATGGTGAGAGCAGTGGAGGGCGGGCCACTGGCACCACAGAGAGAGCCTTTGGACTGGCCGTATGATGTGAATCCCATCCCCCTCACATGTGCATAGTTCCACAGACAGTGTCAAATCGCTTAAGCTTTGTGCGGGGAAAAGTACATCTCACTCTGAAAGGGACACTGAAACAGAGGAATTAAGTAATTTTCCCTAAACAAAAGTAGGGTGACCAGACAGCAAGTGTGAAAAATTGAGACAAGGGGTGGGGAGTAATAGGAGCCTATATAAGAAAAAGACCCCAAAATTGGGACTGTCCCTATAAAATCAGGACATCTGGTCATCATAAACAAAAGAGGCTATAAGTAAATGGAAGGAACTCAGGAAATCCTGGAGCCCTGCACTAATATCAGTCCATTAGACCACACTGTCGCTCTGTTATATAGTGGGAGATGCCATCCATATCTTGACTGTTTGACTATTCCTCATTTTAATGGTGTATGTGCCATTGACTAACTGTCCTGTACAAAGATGTAAGGCAGGGGAAAAGAATATAATTCTAGGATGCTGAAAGAATGCTCTGTGTACTTGCATTTTATTTTTTAAATAGTGACCCTGAGGCTCTTTGTCATTATTGTTGGCATTATCCTCAATTGACTTGAGGGCTGACAATGAGATTCATGTACATGATAGTATTTCTACATAGAAGGGTCAATTTTCAAAACGATTAGGAGTTCTGCGGGAAGTTCAGCATTTTGAACAAGATACAAATACTTCCCAAATAGCACAAACTTTGGTGCAACTTACTGTGCAAACAGGGCTCTAAGAAGCAGAATATAGACATTCACTGCAGCATGTAATGAAGCCAGGCAAATAAATGAAAAGGAGTATGAGGAAATACTGTAGTCATTAAAACGCCTACAGGCTGTAGTGTGTCACTAGGAATAATAAGACTGAAGAGTCTTGGTTTACACTGGAGCAATCCTCATTGAAGCAAATGAGGTTGTGTTATATAGCTCTGGATAGAACTTAGCCCTATGTGTCTATCTAATGATACTGTTGCATGCTATATGTGAGAGTCAATATTGAGAATTAACTGCATTAAAGCAGCACAGAAGGCTATAGCCAATATTGCCATCTAAATCTATTTGCCTAGAGCCACATACTTTCCAGATTTTTAGCAGCTGTGGATAATTTTGGAAACTTTTATCACATGATTTTAAGGAATTATACAAAAGACTGAAAATTATCAAGTTAGGGCCATCTCTACTCTGGAACCTATCAGCCATATGTAAATTAGGTAAAGACTCAGAGAAGCCCAAAAGAAATGGGCTGGAACTAATTATCTGCTACCAGTGCCAGATAACAGGAATCGATGTTACTATGTGGTATATACTGGGAAAATGCAAGATAATACTTCTAGAAATTATATTACAGTTCCAGCATGTGGAAATGCTCCCTCTTTCAGTGCTACAACCTAATTCTTAGAAGTGCTATTCCTGTAAGCAACACTTTTGAGATTGGACTAATGGACGCCATTATGTTGAGGGGCAAACCAAACTCCATACCTCCAACATGAGTTCTGCTTATTATGAGTTAAATGATTGAAAAAATCCTGCTTCTGTAGATCCAGAACTATTCCTTCAACTCTCATACATGTTGGGATATGATGCTTTTTCCTCCCCAGATAAAGCTAAAGAGAACATAAGTACCCCATTCTTGTCAACTTGACTGATGTATTGCTGAGCTGCCTCTTCTGGCTCAGTTTCAGTCTCTTCATAATGCAGTTATTCATCTAACAATGAAAAATAAAAAAATAAAAAAAAATAAAAAGCTCCAGCGTCTTTCACTAGGTAGTGAGGATTTGTTTGTAAATGTGATCAAATCAGTGTGTTCCTTTTAAAAAACAGGGTTAGTAGTATCCTTTTTATGAAGTTGATCTTTTTTGTTTATTAGTTCCTTGAGTCTTTAGAGTTCTGAGATCTCCCAAACTACTGGAATTCTTTGGTCATTATAAAAGCAATTGTGAAACTCACTGCAAAGTTTCAATAGGAATTCTTGTGACAATGCCAGTGTTTACAGTAGTCCTAAAAAAGTAGTTTTTGAACTAATCTTTTCTGTTAGTGTTGAATATATAAAGATACATTTAACCATTATTATTAAGTTTAATTAGAATTATTTTCTATTTCACGGTTATTGATTATTTGCAAAGAGCATATTTTGGAAGCACTATTAGATCTGCCAGTATTGACAGATAAATAAATAAAACTAGCCTTGTAATCTTGTGAATGTAAAGTAAACATTCTTGGTAATTATTGCTATTAAAGTTTTTACCTCACAATAACCCAGGCTTTAAAATGATTTTAGAAATATCATAATTACTGTAAATAAACACATAAACAAAAAGTTAACATAAGTCTATGAACTTACGTTAGTAAGATACTACTTTTTAAAACAGTTTTACCTCAAAATGTTCAAAATTTTAATTTGTGGACTGATTTTTCTTTCATTAAAAACCAAAAAGCTAAAGCAGACCTGGTTTTATATATATATAAATAGAATAGTTTTTGTGTTTCTTCATAATATATATATAAAACCAGGCCTGCTGGTTTTATATTATCAAGAAACACAATAGCTATTCTACAGGAATTACTTGTTTTTTCCAGCTTCACCTACTCTGCAAACTTTACCAAAATGGTTAAATTCCCTGGACGATGATCTGGAATTATATTTGTGGGATATGAGATTATAATAAAAAGAAATTGCAATGACCATTCCTTACATTGAAGCAATTAGAAAAATCTGATCATTTTTAGGTGGAAATGGAGAGTGTGATGCCTTTGAAAAAAGAAGCAGCCTTTCACATCACTGAAAACTATAGCCTACAAACAATTTATTGAAGATTAGCTGATTAATTTAATACTTCATACCAATTGTTATTTGAAATTAGCTTTAAATCTAAATATTCAACATTAGATTAAGTCTAAATTATCATATGTTAGTAAGTGACAAAAAGAAATTCTTAAATGTAAATTCAGTTAACTCATTTCTAAAACAAGCCAAAAACTTCAGCTTAGGTTTCTTCGGGAGTGCTGTTGAAGATTTAAAATTCCATCTAGGAATATTTACCTGTTTACCTTTCAAGGTAAATGGAAAATTAGAGACATATTTTTCCACTCAAAATAGACATGGTGCGGTTGTTCTTTATGCATGTGTACAACAACCAGATCCACTCATCTCCTACCTCATGAACTGATATTTCCTTACAGATTTTCTTTATTTGTGTGAAGCCATCATCAAGTATTAGGGATCAGTGAAGAGTAAAACAGCACGAGGAAACTTATTTTTCAACTTCTGTGGCTGTTGATCAGCCTTCCTCATGTCTTATTTCTTAGGTTTTAAAACCAGGACCCATATCTGGCTGGATGAATGCCAGAATTTCTCCATAACTGAAACAAGAGCCAAAAATATGTCTTATTAAATCACAATTACAATAGAATACTTTTGTTTGGAAATTTCTGAGCATCTTGAAATTCCAGTCCTGAGACAGGGTGGGGCCGGAAAGAAAATAGCTTTAACTTTGCTAAATGAAAGAGTTACTGTTCTTCTTGCAGTACAATTTTTATTTATGTATGTATGTATTTATTTATGGGATAACATAGACTGTGGAAGCCAAAACTGACTTTGTTCATGCTTATCCTAACCTATGAACATGGACCTTCAGTTTTCCTTCCAGTCTCATTAATGGTAATAGTAACGAATAATGATCATGGATAAAATTGTTTACATTTATATATAAAGAAAGTGAGGAATACTTGTAGCACCTTAGAGACTAACCTGTTTATTTCAGCATAAGCTTTCGTGGACTATAGCCTACTTCATCGGATGCATAGAATGGAACAGAAGTAAGATGCATTTATACACACAGAAGGAAGAAAAAAAAGGTGTACATTAGCATACCAATTGTAAGAGGCTGTTAAATCTGGATGGGCCATTACCAGCAGGAGAAAAAAAATACCTTTTGAAATGGATTTCTATGACTGTACTAGATAGCAAGTGTTGAAGATAAATTAACCCGGGAAATGCAATCAATTAGTGTAATGAGAGAACCATTCTCAAGTCCTATTTAGCCCCTGGTTAATTGTATCCAATTTAAAACTGAATTCCAGTTCCTCAGTTTCTCGTTGGAGTCTGTTTTGGAAGTTTTTCTGTTTCAAAATTGACACCATCAAATCTTTAATGGAATGGCCAAGAAGACTGAAGTGTTCTCCTACTGGTTTTTGAATGTTATGATTCCTGATGTCAGATTTGTGTCCATTTATTCTTTTGCGTAGAGACTGGCCGGTTTGGCCAATGTACATAGCAGAGGGGCATTGCTGGCACATGATGGCATATATCACATTGGTCGAGGTGCAGGTGAATGAGCCTTTGATGGTGTGACTGATGTGATTAGGTCTTATGATGGTGTCAGTTGAATGGATATGAGGACAGAGTTGGCATCAGACTTTATTACAAGGATAGGTACTTGGGTTAGTGTTTTTGTTGTGTGGTGTGCGGTTGCTGGTGAGTATTTGTTTCAGGTTGGGAGGCTGTCTGTAAGCGAGGACTGGTCTGTCTCCCAAGATCTGTGAGAGTGTGGGATCATCTTTCAGGATAGGTTGTAGGTCTTTGATGATGCATTGGAGAGGCTTAAGTTGGGGGCTGAAGGTGACAGCTAATGGTGTTCTGTTTTTGTCTTTATTGGGCCTGTCCTATGGTAGGTGGCTTCTGGGTACTCTTGCTCTGTCAATCTGTTTTTCACTTCCCCAGGTGGGTATTGTAGTTTTAAAAAATGTTTGGTAGAGATGTAGAAGGTGTTTTTCTTTGTCTGAGTGAATGGAGCAAATGCGGTTGTATCTTAGAGCTTGGCTGTAGACAATGGATCGAGTGGTGTGTTCTGGATGGAAGCTGGAGACATGTAGTTAAGTGTAGTGGTCAGTAGGTTTTCAGCATAGGGTGGTGTGTATATGCCCATCATTTATTAGCACAGTTGTGTCTAGGAAATGGACCGCTTGTGTGGATTGATACAGGATGAGGGTGATGGTGGGATGGAAGTTGTTGAAATCATGGTGGAATTCCTCAAGGGCTTCTTTTCCATGGGTCCAGATGATGAAGATGTCATCAATATACTGAAAGTAGAGTTGGGGCATTAGGGGACAAGAGTTAAGGATGTGTTTTTCTAAGTCTGCCATAAAAATGTTGGCATACTGTGGGGCCATGCGGGTACCCATAGCAGTTCCGCTGACTTGAAGGTATATATTGTCTCCAAATGTGAAATAGTTGTGCGTGAGGACAAAGTCACAAAGTTCATATATATAGTTTATATATATATATAAAGTTTATATATAGTTTTTTATCCAGTTTAGGATTCCAAAGCACGTTACAAACTGTTTTACTAGCTACATACATTATATTTAGATAACAATTTGTGTATTTAAATACAGCTACATCTGGAACACAATGTGGCAAGTTTTTAACAGCATGTAAGTAAAACTACAAAATAGTTTGAGACAGGAAACCAAGACAAACCCTGCTCTACTGCTATAAGAAAGCTACAGGGAACAAGACCCCCATGCAACAGCCAAAAGTGGATACACTTCTAGTGCTTTCTTGAGGAGTATTATACCAAATGGGGTGCTGTCTGCTATCTAAAAACTGAGGCCACATTATGGCTTTGGGAGCAGAAATTGATTAGAGGGTGGACTGAGTCCATTTGTAAACTGTTGCCCTTTTCCTACACCCATTTTGATTCTTTAAACCTATTTATAGAGTTGAGCCTAGAACCTTCAAGATAAAACATACACACTACTTTGCAACACAGCATGAATCTACTGGATGATAAAATTAGGGAAGTACACATCTGGAATCTTGTAGTTTTAATTTTCAAAGTATTGTGTGGTAGCTAGTAAATCTTATCTCTGTTTTCTCCCCCTGAAAATGCAGTGTAAATATTTTTCTTTGTGTTCTACATTTCAGATATTAAAAATATTTAAATTGAAAAATCTGTGTCGATGTAGTCACATGACACTTGTCTTTCTTCAAGAAATAAGGAGAAAGAGGTAAAATGGAATTTGAATTTTTTTGGGGGGAGGGGTTAGAGTAAACTGAGGTTTCTATGTTCAGATTTACTAAGCACTCATTTGTTCCTGCTTCACTAGAAAACCTCTTATTCTTTAGGGCAGGAAAGTTTGGAGTGTCATGTTTCAAATGAATTTCACTTTCTGAGAGTGAGTGACATTGATAGTTTGAGCCTCTATGTTTTAAAATATTAGCATCACTTTTCTTTTCTTGCCAAAAGTAGCTCCTTTTAAAGATCAATTGCTAAAATGTATTTTGTCTTTTAGATTTTTTCTTTGACCTTTCAAAAAAAGGGGGAAAAACACTGCATTTCACAAATAAAAAATAATCGGTCTTTCCTATTCAGATTTTTTATCTGGCTTTTGTCTCTTTTAGCTGTTTTAGTGGCATTTGCTTTGTAAATGTGAGTCTGTTTTATGCTTCTTGAAAGATTATAATTGATTCAGTTGCCATCTATGTGCACATGATGAGTATTTCTTGTGCAGATGGAATCAATACTGGCAGAATATTGCTGTATGCTGCATATTGCATTATTCACTTTCATCTGCATGCAGCTCCTGGATGGCAGGCAGGCTCCTCACAGCTATCTTTGTAGAGGCTTATCCAATATAATACTCTGGCTTGTTCAGTGGGAAGCCTAGTAGATCAGTTGTCCTATTGGAAGCTTCTTACAGAATCCAGGAGAGAAGACAGGGTAGGGAGTATGCCAAGTTCTGATGGAGAATTTTTTAAGATGAACCTTCTGGAGAACAAAACTATCTTGTCATTTTCCTTCATGTTGTCAGTCTGTCAGAGGACCAAAACTCATGTTAAATTTTAGAGGTCAGCAAAGATGAATCCCAAGCTGGAGACAAAAAAACTCATTTTCAAGTACCTATAAATAGTATATCTTGAAGCATTACACAGAAGTAAACAATATCTTGAAAAGAGACCATTGATACTGTGTTTCAGAGTGAATTAATACCTAAGAAAAATTTCTCAGGCCTCATGTTTTTGCATATGACCTTCTGTCAGCAACATCAATTCAGGTCAGGTTGGCGATGTGCTGAGATCATATTAGAAATGGAGTGTTTGTGTTAAAGTGAGGAATGGGCCACACATTGTGGGACATACATTGTTGTGATGTCCTGTATGCGATTCCACAAAAGGAACTGCATGTGGGAACTGAATGCAGTATGTGGTCCTGTCATAAGTGTAAAGGGCTGGAGAGGGTTAATGTTATCTGAGAACAAAAGACGTAAGAGCTCCCTGCCATTAGGGAGGGAGGAGTTTTTTAGTTCAGTTTCGTTTTGCTTGCCATGTAGCTGGAAATGAGTCTTGGAGCATCTTTGGTTATTAAAATGACTCTACTCTTCTCTTATATTTCTACTTAGCTGATTGTAAGTGATCTTTAATATTATAAGCCTGTGCCTTTTTGGGGTGTCTCGGTCCTTTTTAGAGGGGAGTTAGGGAACCCCAGATTGTGAAGTGTACTGTATCTCTGTTTTATTCTGTTTCTGTATTAAATCTTTTAGTTATAAAACATTTGGTTTAATTCCCTTAAGGTCTCTCTCTCTCTTCACTGGGAAGAGAGGAGGTGTGGGGGGGTAGGTAAAGGAATCAGCTCAGGTTATCAGCTAAGGCACAGAGTCTGTCTCTGCCTTCAGCCGGGAAGGGTGATGGGAGAGGGGAAGCAGCCTCCAGGTGTCTGACTCTGGCTCTCAGGGAGGGGGACAGAGTTAGTGTTTTGGGGAAGTCCGGGGGCCCCTCCAAGGTTTTGGAAGTACATCCGAATGGTGGCAGCCGTGGTACCCCAAGAACCCCACTGGTAAAAGGTTTTTTTTGGGGGGTGTAGGGACTTAATTTGGCAGGAAGCAGCTAAGTTGAGTGGTTTGGGCTAGAAAAGAGTCCCAGTCTTTGTACTCGAGAGCACAGAGGCTGGGGTACCCCACTCTTACAGGTCCTTTGCACCAGCAAGTACTGATGAGCATCTCCACCTCGTTCTCGTGATGAACTTTGATTCTGATGTATGATAAACCTACTCTTCTAAAACAGGAGCTTTCTTTTTGTGATGGAAAAAAAATTAGGGGGGAAACAAACTACCTTAGAAGACAATTAGCTACCTCAAACCTTAGGCAGCAATCCTTGTGGCCACCAACATATTGCCAATCTTCTAAAACCTTCTCCCACCCCAGCACATGTTCCTGTCTCTCCACAAATCCTAGGAGGTTGTTTTTTTCTATACATTATAGAATGATAGAAAGAAAGGGCTGAAAGGGACTTCAAGAGGTCATCTAGTCCATCTCTCTGCACTATGTGAGGACCAAATATACTTAAATCATCCCATTCTTAAAAACCTCCAATGATGAGGATTCCACAGCCTTTCTTGGTGAGATATTCCAATAGTTAATTATTCTTATATCTAGAAAAGTTTTCCTCACATCTAAGCTAAATCTGCCTTGCTGCAGATTAAGCTGAATACTTTTTTCATACTTTTAGTGGGCATGGAGGACAATTGATCACTGTCCTCTTGATAACAGCCCTTAACAAATTTGAAAACTATCAGGTGTCCCACCCTCCAGGCTTCTCTTCTCAATTTCCAATTTATCAAGGTAATTTTAAACTCTATTTCTGTCTTCCAAAGTGCTTGCAAACTTTCTCACTTTGGTACTGCCACATATTTAATAAGTTTATTCTCAACTCCATTATCCAAGTTATTAATGAAAATATTGAATGGGACCCAACTACGTACATTCTCCCTCCTTGACAGCAAATCACTGCTATCTACTCCCCAAAGTCATATTAGGTCCTTGGTGAAGTCCTCACTGGTAAATGAGCTGCTTTGGCATATACTATTTCCATCCCTAACTCTCCTTACATATATATCTGAGCCTTTGTCACTTCTTTTCTTCAAATGCCACTATAATTCTCATTCTGTGACTAACATCTCTGTATCTTCTCCTTTTCTTGTAACTAGTTTGCAAGAATGCTTCCTTCAATCTTTGACACTTGATTTTTTTTTTTAAAAAGCTGAAATTTTAGTCCATCTCTTACATCATTTTTAGAGATGAGTCAATGATTCACTTCACAGAAAAATAAATATAAATTTAGCCTCTTTTCTATTTCATGGAAATTCTGTGAACAAATAGACAAGACTGAAAAAAGTTAATTACAAATAGGGAGAAAAAGTTTTATCTTCGGGTTTGAAGAGCAAGACACCAAAACTTTACCTTGCACCTTAATCAAAGATAATTATTCAGTACACATAGACCATGAAATCCTGGAAAATTACAGATAGGCCTCAAACTGCTATATATTGAACAATAGCAGAAGAGGAGAAGGTAGTTTATTGTTACTTTACAGTTAAACTCTTTGAAAGATTTTAACCATTGAAAGGCTAATACCTAAACTTTCTTTATACATGTACTTCTTTATCCGGTATTGTGGCCACTTCCTTTCCACCAGGAATATGTAATACAAATTGTGATATGTGGGGAAGGAAATATTTTGTATTTTGTATTAAAAAAAATTGCAGGTCAAAGGCCACACAAGCTAGACACAATAAATTATTTTTGCTTAAGGCTGAGTTTGTAGCCTTAGGTTTATCAGCTTCAATCCCCTTCCTTGCAAAGCTAGGTATACAAGGATCTGAGACAACACTTTCAGTTTTCTGTGATGATGGGAAATCATTTCTGATATTTCAGATTAAAAATCAGAATAAATGTTTAGGTAATTTGGAAGCTGGTTCTGATATTGAATTTTCTGGTATATCATAGTTTAATGGCTCTTCAAAACAATTGCTGTTTTCCTGTTAAAACTCATATGCCATTGAAATAATGCATAATCCTTTTTGAGCCATTCACTGTATATCTATTTTTTTCAAGCTTATGCTTTTAAGGAAACTGAAAAATTAATTTGCCAGAGAATGTTGAAAAATATTTCCCTGTCATTTGACCATACATCTTCAGTAATTGTCTGTAATTAAAACTATTTTTAAAATACTGTTCATCCCATTGGTCAATGTTGTTCAGTAAAATACTCAGTTAAATTTGCTGTATGATCATATAAGACGAGAACAAGTTGTGTTCTCAGGAACACAGGCAGGAACACAGGCAGGAAACCCTTCTTTGCTTCAAACAGTGCTCTTTAATCACAGTGCAGGACCCCACCACCAATATATACAGCTTTATACAATCCAGTCTTCAGCTTACAGCTCTTCAGACTCTATATAGTCCAGCTTACAGTTCACAACTCTAAATAGTTCCTAACACACAGCTCTGAATAGCTCAAACCACACCACACTCTATACCAACCCCACCACACTGGGCTTGCTTCCTGGCAGGCCTTTTATCCCCCTGAGAAGGCTGCCAGGTGCCACTCATCAAGGCTGATTGCCCTGCAAGCCAGGTGGCTAATTAGCCTTTCTGCAAGGGAGGTTTGCAGGCTTCTGCTCCCTCTTAAAGGGCCGGCAGGGCTGGCTCAGGCACTCCTGGCCAGCAGCCTGCCACAATATCCATTTGACATCAAATGGAGGAAAAGAGTGTCAATTGACTCTTAAGAGAAATAATTCTATTTAGCAATTCTTGGCTCTCTAAGGGCCAATATTCTTTCATGAGTTCTTTCACTGATTTTTTTTCAGAAAAGGATAACATAGATAGATAGAATTCTTCATAGCTTTTAAGATTGGATTTCTATCTATCTATCTATCTATCTATCTATCTATCTATCTATCTCACTACCTTTTTGATGAGCCGACTAAATAAACTTTTGCAAAAATGTGTCTTTCCATGGAAAATTTAGACTCTTTAACCTAAAAAATGACAAACACCAAAATGTTGAAACTTTTCATGGGGAGGAAAAAAAATGGATCTGCTTTAATTTCTCTCTCTCTCTCTTTCTGTATATATATAGCTACATACACAACTCTTCACAGCATTTAAAATATGTGTGTGTGTATTCACACACACACACACACAAACTCTGCAGAGTGTTTAAGACAAGACCAACAATTTGTATCTGTATTGCCTGGTTTTTTTTAGAATGTAAGCTCTGTAAATTTGCATTTTTGTCTTTCTCTATGTACAGCTCTGAATAAACAAATAATATCACTATCTAATAACTAATAATAGGTCAAATTCTAAAATTATTTCTCACTCAAAATTCCCATTAGTATCCTTTAAGATTCTGAGCTCAGCTGCACCAGTATAAATCCAATGAAGCGAGTGAGTTTGCTCTTTATTTACTCCAATGCCTCTAAAAGAAGTTTTAGGTCCTCTATAAAGTGATCAAAATTTAGAATAATAAAGCATAATTCAGAATAAGTAATAATAATATACTCTCCCTGTTTGGTATTTCCAGTTCATTTGTTGTATTATTGGGAATTCTGCAATCATTGTGAAATCCATTCTTCTCTATTAGTAGCACTAAAGGAACAGGTGGGATGTCATTCTTAGCTGGCCTGGGCACACAGTTTGTTCCCACCCAATTCACTGAGTTTAATTCTACAGGAGAGGGTAGTAAACGAGTGCACTAATCTTTCATCTATAGACCCTCAGTTCAAATCCTTTCTTATATCACAGAAAATAAAGGTGGGCAGATAACAGAACAAGGAGTAATGGTCTCAAGTTGCAATCGGGGAGGTCTAGATTAGATATTTGGAAACACTATTTCACTAGGAGGGTGGTGAAGCATTGGAATGGGTTACCTAGGGAGGTGGTGAAATCTCCATCTTTAGAGGTTTTTTAAGGCTCATCTTGACAAAGAATTGTCTGGGATGATTTAGTTGGTGCTGGTCCTGCTTTGAGCAGGGGATTGGACTAGATGACCTCCAGAGGTCCCTTCCAACCCTAATGTTCTATGATTCTATGAAAGGTTGGTTGCCTCAGCACAACTGGCAGCATCTGTTCTAAAGAGGAACTTTAACCAAAACCTAAGAGGTATTACATGTTGTTTTTGAGGATAGCATGTATAGTATTTGCTTGTTTGCACTGTAGTCAAGCCATTTATTCCTTCATTTTTATCGCCATTAAATTCACTTCCAAATGTATAAGCTTAAAATCCCACAGCAATAATGGGGTCATAGTTATTTCTATGGAGATCTAAGTACCACTGAACAAATCTGGTTGGTTTTTTGATTCACATATCCTTTATTACTGGTGAGGGTAACCCCTATGTTTGTGTCTGTCATTTCAACCACCTCACTTCCAGTATTTACAGTAAATGCCAGAAAATCACTCTACACTATTTTGCTGCTTTGAAGTAATTCCTTGTACTGTATGTAACACTTCCTCAAGATTACACGAGTTCAGAGGCTCCTTCAGGCAGATGTGGGTGCTGCTGGGCAATATTGTCCTCATAATTTTATTTAATCACCAAGAGGTCGGGCCATGTAAATCTATATTGAATTACAAAAAAAAGTCAGATTATCTGGCAGTAACATTCCAAAATCAGTATTATTTATGCTGATGATGATCTCTTGTTTAAATAATTTTGACCACTGGGGGCTCAGACTACCCTTCTCATGTGGAATGCAAAAGTAATAGGCATTTGTCATTCTGGTGTGTTTCAAAGAATGTTTCTGAAAAGCTATCCTGCTTCAGTCTCTCCTTTCTACTATAGAAATGCACTGCTAGGCAGAGTTAAATGGATTAATTACCTTTTCAATGTAAGAGAAAAAAGAAGTAAAACTCTTGTCTTTATCTCCTCTGATTTCAGAGGCTGACTAGGGGCTTTTCAGATGCACATATCCCTTTAATGACTTAATCACCTAATTAGGTGACTTGCAAAGGCAATTGGCAAATGAGCAGAGGGTTATTTTCTAATTCCCATGTATCTGTTGATAGAGCATAGGCCTCTGGTATAGCCTGTGTTCTTTCACCCCATTCAATATCCTGGAGATAAAGAGTTAAGATTAAAGATGAACACTGTCTTTGAACAGGAAATTCCAAGTGTCTAAGTATGTGCTTTTAAAAAAACAAAACCTCTGCAGCATTTTAGTAACAAAATTGTCTTAAGGGTTAGATTTAAACCACTTTAAACAATCCCTGGTTTTTGGAGTTGCCTTTCCATGACACCCACTTGATATATGTCAAACCTGTTTTATATCTTCAGCCCTACTGAACTCACACATTTCAATGTGTCATAGAAATAGGTGTTTAGCAAAGTAAATAATATTCCTTAGGTTCATTTCTTTTAATTTACTGGCCACCAATGTTGGTGAGCTTCCACTTTGATTATAGAGTTGTCTAACAGGTTAATGGGATTCATCAGTTCACTATCTCTGCCATGAGTTGATATCACCTTGAACAATTTACTCAACCTAGCTATATAGCACAGTTGCCATGTGTTAAAATGAATATAATAATACTTAACTATCTCCCAGGGTTGTTTTGATGTATGTGTCTGTAACATACATTGAGATCCTCAAATGAAAGGTGATGTTTAGTTGCAAAGTATTTTTATATTTCAGTACGTTATGTGATGCTGTCAGATTTCCAGTGAACTCAACATAGCTCGGAACTGAACTCTGTGGTATGCTTTCTAGGCAGTTTTGATGATTTTTCCACACCTGACAGAATGATCCACCTTCAACAAAAACAAATTCAGATGAAACTGAAACCAATGTGATTGCATCAGGGATAAATTTGGCCTTATGTTTATGGTTTGTATAATGCTTGGAAAGGTAGCTCAGGGTGCAGCTGTGTAGGAAGTTTAGGGTTAAGGACATTTTTGTTCATCACACATTGACTCTGGGTTGATTCCACATGATGTTCGCCAGATGATCTCTGGTTTGGTTACAACATGTTGCCCGGGGCCCTACAGAATGAAACACAAGACACCAGGCATGTGGTTTAAATATTCATCAATAACTGATCCAGCACAGGTAATCCTTCTTACCATAAGATGTACCTTCTAGTGGAAATTTGCCCCCCCAACTCATACCACCAACCCGGTTTCAGCACTGTTGCTGGGATCCCAGTACTCGCCCTTCTAATGAGGGTGAAGAGGGTAGGGAAGAGGGGGTTGTCTCCTCTCTTTACCAGGCATTAGAAGCCCCAATCACATTCCTCACCTTCTTTAGGTGACCCCTCTCCTTATCTGCTTCTAATTCTGTTTTATCAGAGACATGGCCCAGCTTTTGAATGATTACCTGCCCTGGGCACCTGTCAGATTGTGATGACATGAATTTTACAATATGCCGTACCCATAGGTTCTTGAACTGCTGCAGGAAAGTGAAACAATCCCAGAGTACCCAGATCAGTCTGGCAGTGTGGGAATAATTCCTTCCTAGCCCTGAAAAGGTGACTAACATCATACCCCCAGCAAGGCCCCAAAACTAGGTCCTACTCTTATCCTAAGAAGGGGAGGGTGAAGCTTTTCTTCCAGGTAGAGAATGGTTCCTCAGGCGGTGGGAATGGGTTATAAGCCCTGCCACTGGATTTGCAGAATCCAGTAGGTTATGATGCACTGTTCTGTCCAGTCAATCTGCCACATAGCCCCTTTTCTTCCCTCCTGAAGCCCACAAAGAGCCTGAGTGCCCATGAGGAGAGGCGGGAAAAAGGAGGTGGGGAAGTCCTCAAAGGGGCCAAGGGTTTTATTTCCCCTGCCAGCCCAGACAAACCATTCCTACTTCTGAGGCTTGGGAGTGGGTGGCAGTGGTGGTACACAGTTGTCCTATAACATTGTTAAAACACTTTGGATTTACAGGACTAAACTATATTCTAACCCTGTCTTTTGTTCATGCCATACCTTTGGACAGAACAGGACTTCAGCAGGGTTTGGTAAGCTAGATTAGCATTGTTTATCCCTGACTAAATTGCCAAACACAATGATGTTTCAACCAGGTCTGCAAACAGTACAATCCCCTAACATATTTAGTCATGGTGGTGATTCTCATCTCACATGGGATTTGTCTTCACTTCACATTTAGTTCAGGTAATTGGTGCCTGGGCCTAGTTATAGGGTTAGTGATGAACTTGTGTATGAGCAGCCATAGTGCAAAGCCATGCTTGACTGTCCTCATTGGTGCTGCAGTCACCCAGGTGTGTCACTAGGAGTTACAGGGGGTATTTCCCATGCTTCTTATCACTGCGGTAATCTGAGCCACTCTATGATTCTTTCTACGTGAACAGTGAGAGAGCTAGTCTGTCCTTCTGGACACATGGGAGGAATTGTGGGATGGCATTAGAGGACTCTTAGCACTTGATTTGTTCCGTCTGCCTCAACATTGTAAAGTGGATGGGTTGCCAGACCAAGTGTAAACAGCTCTTGTGCTTTAGTTGACACCCCACGTCAGGCCAACTGAGAAGCACCACCACAATCAGGTGAGACCATTTTGTTTATGGACAAGAGGAAAGTTAGGGGAAACACCCAATTCAGATCCCAAGTTATAATCTGCAGCGGAGATAAGCCCTTGGAAGTCAGCAGACTCAAAATATCCTGAGGAAGGAGAAGTGAAATGGAATTGGGGAAAAGTGTGGTTCATAAAGTGATATATAAAATCCCTGTAAGCCTCACTCAGATGTCCCAGATGTCACGTGCCATGGGAAAAAAGAACTAATATATCCAGGATACATGAAAAGTCTTTATTGAAATGTCTAAAAAAACTACCACAGGAAAAGAAGGAAAGACGGAAAGAAAGAAAGATATGAGTTTGCCTAGTTTTGTTATTTTCTTTTTTGGGGGGGTCATAATCTGATGTATGTATGTTGCTAGAATGAATCTGGCTTTATTCCATTAACAATGACATATAAAATTGCATCCAATGTATTTATACATTTGCACAAAAAATTGTAATTAGTTCTGTGTCTTATGATATTTTTGATTGAATGGCGTTGAAAAAAATTGTGTTGTAGGAGAGCAGACAGGCCCATTTAGATGTGTAGCACTAAACATTTGTGTATCAGTCCTGGATCTCTCATCATAACAAAATTACTTATCCAGATTGGTACTTTTAGAGAGCACAGAAGTCATTATTTAAGTAATTAAGGTAAGAGCCAGTCAACTCTATTTCTTCGTTGGAAGACAATAGAAAATTGGAACTGAACGAAGTAAACAAACAAAAGAACCTGTCTGAAAGGTGAAAATTCTCAGCTGGTCTACTTAAACACCGCATCCCACACATTTCTCACACCACTAGCTTATTTACACCACTTTAAAATACATGTAAGATTTGACCCTGTTTGTGTTCCTGAACTACAATAACACTGAAAACCCACCCCATATACGTAGAATCTCATCATTACTGAATTCAAAGGGTCTCTGCATAGGAAGTGCAGGATTGCTGTATCAGCCCCTGAATTCTGCCAGTCATAGTAGTTTATTTTTAATTAGAATGAATAACCCGGATAGTTTAGTGTTTGCTCTGGCTTTATTTACGTAATAATAATCTTTGTAAATCTCTGATGAATTCATACATGTGATCCACTAGTTATGAACCTCAGGAAGCAAAGTAAAGGATGTTTTCTTGTCATTTCAAGGGTGTCAGCAGCCAATGACAACTATCTTGACAACATTAAATCTTGAAAATGCCCTTTTGGTGGGTGCTGCCTGCCAGGCCTGCTCCTCTAACCCACACCATTGATCGTGGATCGTCTCTGGTTTCTGCTCAGGACTTCACTTACCACAGTAGCATCCTGTCCACACACAGTAAGAAGGAACAATTTTACCTACTGTAACTTAGAAAATCTGAGGCATTGATACTAGTGGAAAAGGTGGTGGGAGGAACGCTCTAATACTAGTATTCTACATTATAAATGCAGTCTCTGGTAATTTATGGAAATGGATTTTGCCAAGATAGTCAAACTTTCTGCCATCAAGTGGATTAGTTTATCAATAATTTTTGGTTAATAATGATTGTTAAAACACATTATTATTTATTTTATTACTGTTCAAAATCTGAGACAAGTAGCCTGTATCAAATCTTGAATCTATTAATTTAAAGCCTAAGCAGTTTGCTTTTATTCTGGCAGAATTTAATGTGAGTTCAGTGAGAGTGGATCTCTGCTTAGGCAAAGGAGTCTGCTTGCAGGATTCTCAAAAGAGGGCTGATGCAATACATTGTGAGATCTTCAGGGCAGCCAGGGATATTTTTCCTCATATCCACACCTTGCACAACTGAATGGGGCCTTGGAGCACTCCTGTACTAGCAGTATTGCATAATAAATGTAATAGTGCCCAAACATCTTTAAAAGATGTCTTAACATAATGGCCTTTTTTTTCTGTGACTGAAAGGGACAAATAATTGAATGAGTTGCCATTAACATATACAACAGAACTATCTGCTGCAGTCCTCTAAAGTACCATTTTTAAATTCCCGTATGAAGGGAGACTGCAACCTAGTCATTTCTACGTACCAAAGGGATATTTATTTAAACCGGGTTGGAGGGATGGGACAGAAACCACAAGTTTCAACTAACCAACAAACGAAACAGAATCCTTCTCTGTATTTATTTACTAAGTCAGTAACTTCAGAGCATTTTGCAGAATCTCAGGAGTTGCTAAAAAAGAGCAAGGAAAAGTCAAGAGAGGCTAAATAAAGATTTTCTTTTTGTGAGGTGCTGGGGATGACACAGCAGAAATCTGGTCCCTTTTGTTTCCTATTGAAGATCTTCAGACCAAGAACACTCAAAGTTGTTTGGAGGATCTAATATCCGATGTGAAACAAGGAACACATCTATTGTGCCTGTCACCAGTGGCTCTATTAGAAACAATCAATGCTTTTCCAAAGCTACATGGTGCGTGATGTAATTCCATTTTCTCTCTGACTGCAGGAAAGGAAAATCAAGTAATTAAATGTGAGAAATCACAGAACAGGGAGGCCTTTTCTGCTTGGTTAGATTTCCCAATACAGTTGCCCAGCCACAGAAGCCAGAATCTGGACTAAGGAAAGGCAGCATGGCTCTGGACAATAGCTTGACATTGCCCATGAATGCACCACGTACCAAACACAGTTTGTTGTCAGGAACTAACAAGCCAGCCATGTCCTGCTCAAGTGCCACTACTTCCCATCAACTTGAAAAGGACTGACTGTTAGTATGCTTCAGTCAAAGTGATATGCTTTATGCTCTCAGATTCCATTGTTTTTGGACTGAAGTATCTAGGCAGGAGGCGTGGCTACTATGCCAAAAGTGTACAACAAGAAATGGCACGCATGGGGGAGAGCAGGAGAAAGGAGGGTGCGGAGGTTTCCTGAAAGAAACATTGTTTGAAAGAGTGAGCTGTATTGGTCAAAATGGTCTTTGTCCTGCTTGTGACTTTCCTTGCAAGCCACAGATCATCCTGCTGAAAAGATGTAGAAAACTGAGTATTGAAAAGTATTTTTCAGGTTTTTGTTTAATGGTATTGCAGAATTCTGCTGCTACATGTATAATAAGGAATCTTATTATCATAATGATATTAGATCTCAGAAATCACGTAATACTTTGAAATGGATTATATTCTGCAAGTAGTTAGTAAACCATCAGAATTTGAGGTGGAAGTTTGCTAGAAAACTGAAGCCATCCTAGTTCACTTTGATTTCAGTTTTAAATAGGTAGCTTACAAATAGCCTATCACCTGGTTTTTTTTATAAGTAACTATGTTTGACATTTCAATTTAGTTCTTACGGCTTTTAATACATTTTTTATCTTGTACTCTTCTACAGATAATTTACTTCCCAGTGTTTCTTTGTAATAGGAACTACGATGGAAAAAATGTTCTCATTTATGTGTAAATTTTGTTAACAAACTCATCTGCATAATCACATTTCTGCCCAAGGATTTTGTTGTGTAGTAGCTGGTTTTTAACTTTGAAGGCGGTCAACTGAATTTCTTCAAAAACCTAATTTGGATACAAAAAAATCACAAGCTAGTTGAGTTAAAGTTAAAGTTAAAACTGGGCTTGGCAAATAAGCTTTTAAGATAACTGGGAAACTAATTAAGAAATTATAAGATAAAGATACAAAATGTTTTGCTCGGATTTAAAAAAAGAAAAGAAAATGCAACCCTAGTAGTATTAGCATAAAGAAGAGATTGGGATCAGCGGACAGCCCCAGAAATTATTTCACACTTGACTGTTATTTATGCTTCACCAAAAATCATTTGACTCTATCCTTGTTCATTTACCAATTGTAATCTGCAATTTCATGTTTAAGCACACTACAAGGACACAATAGGTTAAAAGAAATCTTTATTTGAATCTATTCATTTTGACTCAAATCATAAGGCTGATTAAGACAGGGAAAGTTTCTTTGTCCCTCATGGGATAGTTTGGAAGGATGTTATGTAATAAACCATAAGGATTATTGCAGATGAGTTTAGCACATTCTGTTTCTCTTTTTCATAAATGAAAGTATGTTTCCAATACAGTGTACTAATATAGCAATCATTTTGCACGGTAGAATCCGTCTTATTGATTGTGAAGAATGGTACACATAATATACACAAAAATAATATTTTCAGGTTATTACAATGTAAAAATACCCATATCCAATTGTCATTAAAATTGCATATATACCTACAACTTTTCTAAGGCAGATTTAGTAGTATATGGCTTCACAGGCATACATAGAATCATAGAATCATAGAACGGGAAGGGACCTCAAGAGGGCATTTAGTCCTATCCCCTGCACTCTTGACAGGATGTGTTTTATTGGGGTTGTTGCTAATTTATTGGGGTTGCTGAGCTAGTAGTTTATACATTATGATTGTAGTGGGAGACAAAAAGTATGGAAGTGAATTAGTCTAGAGAAAATATTTTAGTTACCTTCTGGTATCCTGTATTCCACAACTGTAAGGGTGTCTGTCTAGAGAAAAATATGTAAAGGTGTCTGGGGGTAAATTATGTAAGCGTGCCTGTCCAGAGAAAATTATGGTGATTGGAAAGATAATCTCCTACTTCCGAGGATAAGGCTTAATATGAACTTCCAGTATTTTCTAGTTTCAAATGACAGCAAGTTTTCAACGATCATCATCCCCATTCACTCAAGTCGCTGCATCAGTCAATATTCAGCTCTGAGAGTGAGTCCAAAATATTTGTTGTTGTTATGCTTTTGTCATTTTTTAAACCTCTGTGGTTGGGATTCACTGCTTCAGATTTCAGCTCTTTATCTGCAGAGAGTTCTGAGTACTGAGCAGAAATTTTGATTTAATATCAACAGGGCAGATTACTTAAAGTTATCAATAGATGTCCTTCTCTCTTCTAGGACACTTAGGAATGGGTCTTGTCATTTCTCCAACATTCATTCAGTGGTACCAGATTTGCCTTGTCAAAATGTTAACTTCCTGGATAACGCATAATGAGAATATTGTATCGCTGAAGTTGGAAAACGTATGCAACCTAGAGTATGCTGTCGATTATATTTAAAGAAGAGATTCAATCAATATATGGTCACACAAATAGTGATGAAAGTACAGTTACAAATACAATTGCACTTCTTTTATTGATCCATAACATTTCTTTGTTGTGACGGAATTGAATACATAAAGTGATCAGCCTTTCTAGAGCAGAACTACACCAAATCCATTCTCAGATTAATCTGCTTGTGGGCCCTTTATTAGTGTCCCTGCCAGCAGGTATATGGGATCTTGGGAAGCAATTACCACACAGGTGGGGTGCAAAATAAACTTTATTAAGAAAATGCAAAAACAGGGAAAATTCAATAGTGGGGGGTATGGGGTTTGTTAAAGTAGACAATTGGGGAGGGTTTTTTTTTAGTAAATGGGATAGGGGGTTTCAATAGTGGGGTACAATACAGTGGGGTACAATACAGTTGGTAACCAATTAACACTTAAGTATAAATGTAACAGGTAGCTAATAATTTCTATGTAAAGAGTGTGTCACAGCAACATATAACCAACTAACAGCATGGATAAAATGTGTTAAATAACCAATAACTTTAGGTAAAAATGTGTCTCAGTGGTGTAAATGTAAAATGTGAGGTGTGTTAGAGAGAAAAGGGGGTAACCAATGGGGTTTTATGCTAGAAAGAGAAAGAGACGACAGGCTG
Organism: Sternotherus odoratus; assembly: GCA_032164245.1. NCBI lineage: Eukaryota > Metazoa > Chordata > Testudines > Kinosternidae > Sternotherus > Sternotherus odoratus. The sequence continues at coordinate 125,477,275 of JAVMKO010000002.1, read as the reverse complement.
TAAGTTTAAACAGCAGAGAAACAATTATACAAAACACAGCAAAATCTTATCTATGATTTAACTTAACCAAAACTACACAAATTAGCAAGTAACAAAACACAATGCAACAATTCTTTAAGGCTAACTTACAGGGTACAATGCAAGCAATTTCCTAAACCTAACTTAACTACAGCTATGCAAAATGAAATTACAACTTATCTAGACTAAAAGACAAAATCTAACCTAATGGGTGCACCTTATGCTAGGGGTAGTTTCAGAGGGCAGAGTGGTGTGTGCCCAGGTACAGTACAGGAAGGCACAGGCTTATTTCTAGCAGCAAAGGTGCTGCAAAGCAAGAAACAGATTACAGATACAGACCAAGGAGTTTAAGAGAGGTTTTAAGACACAGACCAAGGAGTTTAAGAGAGGTTTTAAGACACAGACCAAGGTTTAGTTTAAGAGAGGTTTTAAGACACAGACCAAGGTTTAGTTTAAGAGAGGTTTTAAGACACAGACCAAGGTTTAGTTTAAGAGAGGTTTTAAGACACAGACCAAGGTTTAGTTTGAGTCTGTGTGTTGGGGAAACAGAGCCAGCAGCTAAAGTAATTAAAGTATAGAAAGTTTCACAGAGGGATTCTTACCATTCCTCAAGGCAGCAGCAAAGGCAGAAGCAGCAATCAACATCAGAAGAAGCCAGGAGGGCTCGGTACAGTCCTGATTATCAGGAGGTCTCTCAGGCAGCAATTCGTTCTTCGTGGAGTGGGGGGTTAAAACGGGGGGTACTCTCAAAAATAAAAGGAGAGCGGAGAAAGGACCCCCCAGAACCCCTGGCTGATCAGACCAGGTAGCAATGCAGGAACCTTTCTGATGTTTGTTTCAAAAATGCCTGTTCTTAAAGGCAAACTCAGGCAGTTTCCCCGCCAGTAATTCTGATAGGCTCCCTCTGTCACAGGGGAGGAGATTCAGGGAAAAACTGCAGGTGAGCATAGAGACATGCCTGGGCAGAGTCCTGGACCATAGGCATGAGTTCCACCTCATGACTCAAAAGCACATGAGGCCTATGACTCATGCCCAGGATCTCAAAAACACATTAGATCTTACAGCTTTGGATATTGCCTACCCTACACTGAGCCCAGGTTTAACAAGGTGATAACAGGACCAACCCTTTGAACAGGGCAGTTGTCCCACTTAGCACGCAGCACAAGTGGCCATCCCTTTGAGAAGGGCAATGGCTCTTGGTAAACAACTTAAGGGGCCCTCCCTTTGAGAAGGGCAGTGGCCCTGGTAAACAATTTAACAGCCAGGGAGGGGCGGCCACAGGAAAACAAAAACAAAATGGAGTAAGGGGACAGCTGTAAGAAACAAAATGGAATAGGGGGAAAGCTGTAACAGACAATTAGAAGCATTTTAATTCCTACATATTTAGGGGAATAAAGTCATAATGTTTATTTGAAATGGATTCCTTGTCCTGCTTGAGTAATTGTTGCAGCTGTGCATTGATTTCAGATCCATTTGGGGCAAGTTTGATCCAATAATTGATTACACCAAAAACTGTCCTTGTGGCTAGGTGTACACTTGGAGTTGGAGCATGATTCCTAGTTTGAGTAAACATACTTGTGGTAGCTTGATGAGAGCTCAAGTGCTAAAATAAAATTGTAGCCATGGTAGCATGAGCAGCGTTGAATGGCAGCATGGAATAGCCACCCTGAGAAAAATATTCAAGAATTTTCTTGTATATTTTTCATTACTTTTTTCCAGTTCAATTACAAAGTGATCTGGAGAGATTAGAATAGTGAGTGATTTAAGGAAATTGGGTACTAATTAGACCCATAGAAAGGAAATAAGCAGTCCAAATACAAAATGGAGGGATGTAACAATAGCTGAAACCGAAGTATTAGAATTGGGTAAGATAGTCAGATGGTTTCGCTCATGAAAAAATACCTAAATGAGTTACAATATGGAAAATTTGATAGTGATATCCATGTGATAAATTTCACTTATCATACTTCTTTGACTTCATCACATGCACTAGCCCCAAAATCTGTCTTCCCTAGGACTGTTACTGATGTTCCAAATGTCTGAGTTACCTGGAAAAAAAAGCAAACAAGCACCTTGCAGGGAAATATTTTTTTCTTTCCACTTTAAATGTGGAATCCCTCTGCCCCTGTGTCCTCTACAACACCTTCACCCCCACCTCCTGCATTCATGTATCCACTGTGTTCATTATCTGTACTCAGAGTCAGGATAACCACCCGTGGCTTATTTCTCCAGTGTGCGGCTCCCCTGTTGATTTCAAACGTAAATGGATGTCCATTGTGTTAGCTTACGATGCTCAATTTATATCTCGACAGAGAGACAGGTGAATAAACATCCCTGGTCTGACAGGAAAACTGTTTGTCAATTATGTCTTTATATAAACTTTAAGTGTATATATATACCTTACATAGTGTCTGCACAGACATTTTAAAAGGATATTAATAACCATTGTGACCCTAGGTTTTATTTAACACCTCACGTGACATTCTTTGGAGAACCAGACGTACCTACCAGACTCAGTACATTCTGTAACCCCCTTGCCAGGCAGCATTAAGGGGTTCTTAAGTCATCACAACCGACATAAGTATAAATATTTTTCTCTTTAAAGAATACACTGGACTGAGGTGCAGGACCGAAAATGTTTTACCATGAATCAATTGTGAGTTTAAGATCCTGTAGCTGAACGCACATGAGGTTTAGCTGTGATTTTTTAAAAATGGAGTCTGATGTTAGGCTTCTAACTGGATCCTTAGGAATCAACAAGTGACCTGATTTTCAAAAATGGTAGCTGCTAGGTGTTCACCACTTCTGAAAACTAGGTCCTTTATTCTGGTACCTAAGATTTAGGAGCCTTATTTTAGGTTCTTAGTTTTAAAAAAAAATGTTGGCCAACATTTTTAAGCATTGGTGCCAAAAATAGACCCTAAAATCCATATCTGGGCTCTGTAGCTTCCTCAAACACCCCTGTAATGTCAAAACAGGTATATCTGCCTCAGTTTTCCCTTGGTATGGCCATTAAAGGAACACAGTCTGTCTCAATGTCCAATTCAAAAGACCACATCTAGGTATAATTCATTCTTGTGTATATATAATAGTCCACAGAAACTTTGTGATAAAACTCTTTTCCCCAAAATACAACAGAATCACAGCAGTTTTATGTAACCCATCCTGAGACATCATTTCTAGCTGAGTGTGTATCTCCAGTCTCTTCCCAGACTCTTTCTGCCTTTGTTTCAGGACTTCACTCTCCAAATCTCCTACCTGAAAGTTCCCAGATTCACATATCTCTCAGTTTACTGAGTCAGGTTTACTGTGAGAGGGATCCCCAGAATTTTCCACTCCATAGGCCTCATCACCTGTGAGTCCTGCCCCTGCTCAGGGAACCACATTCCAGGATCAGCTTCCCAAAGCCCTCCATTCAGGTGTGGTATTAAGGAGGCTTTCTATGATGTTGCACTCACCCAGGCCTGTGAGACCTATTGTTGCCTCTAGCATCCACCCACCAGCTTCAACCCTCTAGTTTTGGGCTTGGCTTCCCTAATCAGGCTGGTTCTGCTCCTTGTTCCTAGGGACCTCTGCATGAGCTGTCCTGTAATTCAGAAAGGGATCCCCAGCTCTAGCCAGTCCTCACCTTTCTTCAGCTTTTGTTCTTCCCACGGGCTCTCTGTACCAGCTCTCCTCTGTTGCTCCTGGGGCCTCTCCTTTTCTCCTCAGGCAGCTGTCATCTGCCCTCTTCTGTCTTTTTCAGACAGCTCTCACCTACCACTTTCTTAATCACTCATCTCAATTTCCCTCCAATTTATATGGTGTAGGTGCCCTCTCTAAAGCCAAGTTGGTCAGTAACTGTTGAATCACAGATGCACTGGACCCTGTGCCTTTTTAAAGGGGCCAGTCATGCTGTGACAGGAATGTAATTCTAAATTCCCTGATTTTTAGAAGTACTGAACACCCTCAAATTCCAGTGAAGACGGGGAGCTGCAGCTGTACGGCATCTTTGAAAATCAGGCTATTTTCATGTAGGTGCCAGAATATGGATTGAGGAGATTAACTTTGTGATGTTGCATAGATTTGAGTTATAGATGGGAGAAGCACATATCTTCCAAGTTCAATAGAAAAATAAATATTTGATATTACTATAATAGGTCTTTGCACTTTTTGTCCTCCAAATTTAGTTTATTTTAACAAAGAAAGTTGAATTTACCTCCCATTTGAAACCATTTGACAACAGTGAGATATCTCAACTCTTTGTAGCACTCTGGAGCAGTACTTCTTTAGAATTATCTTCTTCACCACTTATCTGCTGTGTAACTAGACATATGATTTTAAAATGCACTCACAGAGCTGGATCATGTATAAGACCTGCTGTGTGGTCTTTGGACACAAAGACTGCTACTGTCATACAGGGGTTGCAATGCAGTGAACTGTGAAGAGATAAAATCCTCTGGAAGAATGTATAAGAAATAAGTTAAAAACAGACTTAAGTTAAGCCTAAAGGGAATGGGGTCACCCTTATTATTCTAAATTCATTCATACAGTATATATAAGGAGAGGACATGAAGTTTCCCATACTGTTCATGCCTGAAACAGCTCAACACATTCACCATTCTGTCCTTACTTGTAAAAGCGTCTTAACTCTCCTCCACCTGCAATATATATATTAGTCTTATGATAAGTATCATTAGAACAAGTATTCCAATGTGCATGAATAGAACACACAGTAGGCAGTTTGGGGACTCATTCATCATTGATCACTAGCACCACATTGGATAGCTGAAGAGATAACAAACCTTTTTGATGGATTATTTCCAATGCAGTAATGCATGATTTTATAATAAATAAAGACAAGAAAGTAAAAAAAGCTGATTTTATTTACCACCTAGATTACTAGAAAACAACCAAACAATAACTTCTTTAATGGAAGACTAAATGATTGATGGCTATGAACTAGGCAGTCTTCTCCACAGAGGTATATGAATGATACATTTAGAAACACTTTTATTTTTGTATTCATAATTTCCCCTTAAATGTAATGCCACATGTGATTAGAAAAATGAATTGGCAATGAGAAAATACACCAACACAGAGCACATATTTAACTTTAAACATATAATTAATTCTATACATATTCAGCAAAGCACTTAGGCCCCAATTCTTGAAAAGCATTTATTAGCCAATACCTCTATATCTATATTTATATCTATATCACTAGAAGTCTTTGTATTCTTTAAACTTAAGTTGATGGGTATCATGATTCTAAACATACATTTGTACTATGTTAATCTTAAAATGAAAATTAACTTTGTATGAGGCAGTTACTTGTACTTTTAGAAAGTACTCTGTTGAAGCTTATCAATTATGGTAGTGCTTTAGGTTCCGCTTGTATACTGTATCAGAGAGAAGATGGATGATTTTATTGTACTGAGTTATGGAAAAATGATGTTCAAAATAAGACATGGGTAAGAACTGGGGGTAGCCTTCTTTTTGTGGCAAGCTGTAGTAGTATATAATGAGTAGGAATGAGCCCATAATTTTGGGGCAAATTGACTTCTTTGAGACTCTGCTTCCCAAATGGGATTGGTAACATATTAACCAGTTTCCCCCCCCCATATTGTGCTGTTTTATCTTTGACTAATAAAGCTGACTGAGCTTTGGTTAGTTGACCTAATCAATAATTTAAATTAGGGATGTCAATTAATTGCGGTTAACTCACGCAATTAAGTAAAAAAAAGTAATCATGATTTTAAAAAATCGCTATTAATCACACTTATAACAATAGAAAATCAATTGACATTTATTAAATACTGTTGGATTTTTTTTACATTTTCAATATTGATTTCAATTACAACACAGATACAAAGTGCATATCTTTATATTATTATTTAAATTTAATATTAATGTATATTATACTTTATATTATTATTTTTATTACAAATATATGTACTGTAAAAATTATAAACTAAAATAGTATTTTTCAATTCACCTCATACAAATACCGAAGTGCAGTCTCTTTATCGTGAAAGTGTAATTTGCAAATTCAGATTATTTTTTGTTACATACCTGCACTCAAAAACAAAACAGTGTAAAACTTTAGAGCCTACAAGTCCATTCAGTTCTACGTCTTATTCTGCCAATGGCTAAGACAAACAAGTTTGTTTATATTGACGGGAGATATTGCTGCCTATTCTTATTTACATCACCTGAAAATGAGAGCTGGCATTTGCATGGCACTTTTGTAGCTGGGGTTGTAAGGTATTTACATCCTAGATATGCTAACCATTTGTATGCCCCTTCATGCTTTGGCCACCATTCCAGAAGACATGCTTCCATGTTTATGATGCTCTTCAAAAAAATGCATCAATTAAATTTCTGACTGTACTCCTTGGGGAGAGAATTGTATGTCTCCTGCTCTCTTTTACCCTCATTCTCCATATATTTCATGTTATAGCAGTCTCGGACGATGACCCAGCACATGTTTGTTTTAAGAACACTTTCAAAGAAGATTTGACAAAATGCAAAGAAGTTACTGATGTGTGATTTATAAAAAATAGCTACAGCACTCATCCCAAGGTTTAAGAATCTGAAGTGCTGTCCAAAATCTGAGAGGGACGAGGTGTGGAACATTCTTTTAGATGTCTTAAAAGAGCAATACTCTGGTACGGAAACTACAGAACCCAATCCCCCCCAAAAGAAAATCAAACTTCTACTGGGCATCAGTCCGCACTGATTTGGATTGTTATCAAGCAGAACCCATCATCAGCATGGAAGCATGTACTCTGGAATGGTTGAAGCATAAATATCTTGCAACACCTGCTACAATAGTGACATGGAAATGCCTGTTCTCATGTTCAGGTGACATTGTAAACAAGAAGCACGAATAATTATCGCCTGCAAATTGTAACCAGCTTTGTTTGTTTGAGTGATTGGCTGACCAAGAAATAGGACAGAGTGGACTTGTAGGTGCTAAAGTTTTACATTGTTTTATTTTTGAATGTAGGGATTTTTTTAAACATAATCCTACATTTGTAAATTCATTTTTAATGATCAAGAGATTGCACTACAGTATTTGCATGAGGTGAATTGAAAGGTTTTTTTTACATTTTACAGTGCAAATATTTGTAATAAAAATAAATATAAGGTGAGTAATGTACACTTTTCATTCTGTGTTGTTACTGAAATTAATATATTTGAAAATGTAGTAAACATCCAAAAATATTTAAAATAAATGTTGATCAATATTAATTTTTGTAATTGCTTGACAGTCCTAATTTAAATTGAAACCTCATATACTTCAGCACACTCTTAAAATTCAGCAATGGTTTAAGTGATTTTCTGAATTCCAGACTAAGGATGACATTCATCCCTGGTTGTAACAACATTGAAATCAATGGAATTATACCAGAAATTAATTTGGTTCTAAATAAGTTAAAAATATTGTAAGAAAAAGGAAACAAGAAAGCATGAAGAAAATTATTAATAATTATTATAGGCAATATTTCTTGGAAAGAATATTTCTGTAATTTATGTGGCAAGATTAAATCCAGAACATTTTTCCAGGTTTCCAAATTTATATGCCAGAAAAGAGGTGGCATAAATTATAGTCAGAAATTTGAAAAAGAGAACAAAATACTATACCTGTTTTTCAAATTACACTTGGCATTTAATAAAAGAAAAAATTACAATCTACAGTAATTCTAGGCAAGTAATATGAACCTAGCTAGCCTCCATGTTTTGAGAATGCTTGGGGAGTGAAAATGTTCTCAAGTCCCTCAAATGTGTTTTGGCCAAAGAGTGCATCTCTCACTATGGAAACCAATATATGGAAAATCAGTGAAGTGCTCAGTCACAAGGAACAACAGCATTCTCAATGACTAATGATGTGCTCAATTTGTGGTTTTAAAAGAAAAAAACATATTGAGTTATTTTTCATCCAAAAGTATCTTTTTAAAAAGGGGGCTTTTCTGTTCCAGTATTTCAAAAGTGACAGAATCAAATTTTGACAGAACTGGTTAAAAAAATTGCTTTTAGACAGAGACTAATATTGTGCAGCAAACCTAGTGGATATTAAAGTAGATATAACAGTAATATATCTACCAAATGCGATAATTGCAAATTATATTGTGCAAGGGTTATATGTTGTATTTTAAAATGTTCATGAAATTTGAACTTTTGGAAATTGCTTTTTCTTGTATTAGCGTGGAATGCTTGGAATCACCTCTGGTATCATTTTTGACCTGTAAGTTTATTTAGTACAAATAGATTTTAGAAGACAGGAGTTTTTTTAAAACAAATATTTTTTTAAAATGTAGGTCACGTTTGTGATTTATTTTGAATAGGTGCACAAGGGCAGAACACTTGTTCCGTTGCTTTGTTTACTGCTGTTTTCAGTTGCTCATAACTTTACAATATTTTAATCTTTCACAATGAATTATTTCATACTTGGTCTCTACCTAAAGGAACTTTTTTCAAGCTTAAGCAAAAATGGCTTGGGCATTTTTGAAAAAAGAAGTCTAAAAACATGCACTTTCCCCATTATAAAAATGTGCATTATTACCATAAACAGCTGGTACTGAAATTTGGCTTGGAAATAGCCCTCACTGTGGCAATGTGCTGGGAATAACTGTTTTTTATTTGTCAGTTATTAGCTTATGAAAATCATGAGCTTCTTATGTGCAGATTTTCTAAGCATTTTATTATTTAAGAGCTTGATCCCTGCATCCATTAATGTCATTAGCGTAGCTCCCATTGACTTCAGTGGAGTGGGTTCAGATACCAAACTAGTGAACTGCAGAGCAAAAGATTGCTTTAGGGCACATTCATGTGCTGCTGCTTAGTTTTTTATGCATAGAACTCGTGTATTCTGAAGGACCTTTTTCCAATGTTCATGGAACCACAGAATCTGGTAAAACAGATCTTTATCCAGTGCTCCTGTCATGGTACATTCTGCACCAAAATGTCCTTAAAACTAAGGACCAAAATTATGCTTAAAACTAAGGACCAGAATGGAAGTATCTGAGCTCTGTCCCAAGCTCTTCTACTGACTGTGGCCTTTAAAAGTGAAACTTCACCGCATGATCATGCATAAGTAGATCTGTTATAGAGGTGTCCTTTCTTAACAACATCTGTAAAATAGAAGTAGTGATGTTTGTCTGCATCCTAAGGGATGTATTAGAAGGATTATCATCTACTAAACAAAGGTCTGTTTTTTTTCAGAAGAAAAATACTTCTTCAGAAGTTTACTTTTACAAACCATTACAGATTTAGCAGTGAATTGACAAAGTCATGACATTATAGTTTATGCATACGTGTTTAGCATATCAATGCTAAGATTAATCAGTTACTGCACATTTGGAACACCTTGATAAATCCACTTTCACCATTTGTCAGACTGATTTGGACTAAAAATACAAATTTTTGGAACATTATGTAAGTATTTGAATGATCTCATGTGTCAGAAAATTGGAGACAAGGATTAGAAAGTGGAAAAGATTAATATTGGGAAACATTTATTATGAAAAATAATGACATAAAAACATTGAAATTTCAGCATAACGATGTGAAAATATTTTAAAATTGTTAGGCCAGTCAATCAGTCACAGTAATCGCTCTGTTAATCGTTCTGTTAAACAATAGAATACCAATTGAAATGTATTAAATATTTTTGGATGTTTTTCTTCATTTTAAAATTTATCTCTTTCAATTATAACACTGAATACTGAAGAGCTGCAATTCATTTGCAAATTTGACACGATCAACTCAGGACTGAATAGGGACTATGAGTGGCTAGCTAACTACAAGAGCAGTTTCTCTTCTCTCGCTGTTCACACCTCCAGTTCAGCTGCTAGAGGAATACCTCACCCTCCCTGATTAGAGATAACAAGCTGGTTCAGCCTGATTGGACTAAGCTTGTTATCTCTAACCTGGTTCTTGCCTATTTATTTATACCTGCCCCTGGGTACTTCCACTGCATGCATCCGACAAAGTGGGTATTAGCCCATGAAAGCTTATGCTTCAATACTTTAGTTGGTCTTTAGGGTGCCACAGGACTCTTTGTCACTTCAACACTGAATACAAACTGTACAGTACTCACTTTATATTATTTTTATTACAAATATTTCCATTGTGAAAATGATAAAAGAAATAGTATTTTTCAACTCACTTAATAAAAGTACTGGAGTGCAATCTATCATGAAAGTGAAAACTTAGAAATATACGTTTTTGGTACATAACTGTACTCAAAAACAAAACAGTGTAAAACTTTATAGCCTACAAGTCCACTCAGTCCTACTTCTTGTTCAACCAATCACGGAGAGAAACAAGTTTGTTTACATTTATGGGAGATAATGCTGCCCACTTCTAGTTTAGGTCACTTAAAAGTGAGAACAAGCATTCACATGGCAGTGTTGTAGCTGGCATCACAAGATATTTACATGCCAGATGCGCTAAAGATTCATATGCCTCTTCATGCTTTGCCCATCGTTCCATAAGACATGCTTCTATGCTGATGATGCTCACTAAAAAATACATGTGTTAATTAAATGTGTAACTGAACTCCTTGGGGGAGAATTGTGCTCCAGCCCCCTAATAATTTTTGTTGCCCTCTGCTGGACTCTTTCCAATTTTTCCATATCCTTCTTATAGTGTGGGGCCCAAAACTGGACACAGTACCCCAGATGTGGCCTCACCAATGCTGAATAGAGGGGATGATCACATCCCTCGATATGCTGGCAGTGCTCCTACTTATACAACCACAAATGCCACTAGCTTTCTTGGAAACAAGGGCACACTGTTGACTCCTATCCAACTTCTCGTCCACTGTAACCCCTGGGTCCTTTTTTGAAGAACTGTTGCCTATTCGCTTGGTCCCTAGTGCATGGCATTCTTCTGTCCTAAGTGCAGGACTCTGCATTTGTCCTTGTTGAACCTCATGAGATTAGGGCACTCCGCTTGATACCAGCTGCCAAATAGACATGGAGCCATTGATCACCTGTTGAGTCTGATGATCTGCCAGCTTCCTATCCACCTTATAGTCCATTCATCCAAGCCATACTTCTTTAACTTGCTGGCAAGAATACTGAGGGAGACCATATAAAAAACTTTGCTAAAGTCAAGGAATAACATGTCCACTGCTTTCCCCTCATCCACAGAGCCAGTTATCTCATCACAGAAGGCAAGTAGGTTAGTCAGGCATGACTTGCTCTTGGTGAAGCTTCCTTGCTCCATAGTATAAGCTAATTTAGACTCAATTAAGAGTCTTGTTACAAGTGAGTGCCCAGCTGGCAGAGAGGTGTCGCAAATAGCCAGCAGGCTGAGTGGTCAGAAGGCACCTAGCGGAGTGGCATGGTGAGCATTCAGGAGGGTGGCTGGTGGAGAAGCATGACAAGTAGCCAGCAGGGAAGCTGGTGGAGAGGGCCAGACAGAGCCTTGCAATTGGCGTTTGGGGTTATGAGTGAGTGCCCGAACAGCGGAGCATGTAAGGTGCCTCCTAACCCATCCCTTCTACACAAGTGGGCGGTGAACTCTGCAGACAAGCCACTGATCTCTGGGGCTTCACTAGCCAAGGAAAGCACCTATGATTGGGGTGCAGAAAAGGGATGGGCATGTTAAAGGGACTTTTTGGGTTGCTGGACTTAAGAACCTGAGGGGGAAAAGACACTGTCCAACTTACTTGGGAGTGGGTCTTTTGCTCATGGTTTATGTTTATGAACCCTAGTTGCAGTGTTTTCCCAAATCAATACTGAGTTACTTTCCTCTTTTTTAAAAAGGTTTTGCTACACTCAGACTCTGTGCTTGCAAGAGGGAAGTATTGCTCCTTAGAGGCACCCAAGGGGTGATGTATAATTGTCCCAGGTCACTCAGTGGGGGCTCGAGCCAGTTTTGTATTGTATTGTTGAAAAGGAACCCTTAGATACTGATCCCAACCCTTGCTGCTGATGGCTCCACCTGACAGAAGGGTTAAGAAGAGGCAGCAGTATGTAAACAAACTTGTTTGTCTGAGAGATTGGCTGAACATAAAGTGGGACTGAGTGGACTTGTACACGCTAACGTTTTTCATTGTTTTATTTTGAATGCAGTTATTTTTGTACATAATTCAAATTTTTTACATTGCATTTTCATAATAAAGAGGTTGCACTATAGTACTTGTATGAGGTGAATTGAAAAATACTATTTCTTTTGGTTTTTAAAATGCAAATATTTGTAATAAAAATAAATATAAAGTGAGCACTGTACACTTTGTATTCTATGTTTTAATTGAAATCAATGTATTTGAAAATATTGAAAACAACCAAAAATGTAAATCAATGGTATTCTATTGTTAACAGTGTGATTAATTGTGATTAATTTTTTTAATTGTGTGATTAATCATGTTTAATTTTTTTAATTGCTTGACAACAGTTTTGGATCCACGGGCACATCAGAACAGCCTCATGGCTGCTTTAACTTTTGCTGGTTTGTTATCATTTACAAGCTAATACATAAGTGAGGATTCTTTCTCCTTCATTTACATCTTCATCATGCCCCATTTCACATGGAGAACAACTACAGCACCAAGTATTGTAGAATAGATAGGTCCAAATACATGGGTTTACACCACCTGGGGATTTCCCCTACACAGGAATAATTCTCAGCAGCCCCTTTAGATGGCATTAAGTTCCCTGTGGGCATCTGGAGCAGTGCAAAGGGGACTTAGTGTAGTACAGGATTTGGCCTGATATGTACTGTACTGTAACTTACATGGTTGTATAAGGAATTTAAATTTGTTTTTATTATTATTGGCATAACACATCACCCAAAACATATCATTTACAGATTGAAATTTGGACCCACTGCTAAAATTGGTTGGATTTTTGGTTTAAAAAAAATAAAATACTAACCCAGTATTTTTCCATTAGCCACATAGTGTCTAGAACTGGCAGAATAATATATGCAAATACTCGTCTAAAATATAATCAATGAGTTCCACAATTATTTTTAATAAATTACTAGAATTTTTTTAAAAATCCATGTTCTTTCCAGGTCTGCTAATTTTTCACTGTGTTTTAAAAGGTTGAGATTATGAGAAATAAACAGAGAGCTAATCCCATAGTGCATGCATTAAAATACTCAATTTCAAAACTATTAAACCAAATCTCTCTTCTTTCTTAGATCACATGAAGAGCTGCAAAACAATTCATGTTTGAACAAAACTGGCTAAGTTATGTGTGCATAACATTTCTAAATGGAACACAGGAGAATCACTGAAATGAAATAGTAGAAAGGGTTTTTTTCTTGGGTTTTTGTGTGTGATTTTTAAAAAAACTTTTCAAACTAAATTTCTTTTTTGGCAGAGATCACACAGAAAAAGTTATAAGCAACTGAAAACTGGGTGAATAATGCAAGTTATATTTCATCCTTAATTATAGTGAGAGCTATCACTTTTGTTATAATAGATGTAATTATTTAAATATATGTAACAGTATATGGTGCAGCATGTTTACAGTTAATAAATGCAGATATATGGAACAGCAGCTGTGATTAATATCATAACATTCAGTCAATATTTTTAGAGAAGAAAAAAATTCTACTCTGTGCTTCCCTAATTGTTAACCAGTTGTCTACACATAGCATCTGTTTATATTAGTTATATAATTGCTGTGATAATAAGCTCATTGATTTAGTATCTAAGGAAATAATTAGTCAGGACATCACATTTGTCTTGCTTTATTTGACAGCCCATCTTCCACACTGAATAGACAATGTCAATTCTTGCCATTCTTTCAGAGAAATGGAGTAGCAGCAAAAACAGATAGCTTTGTTCCTCCCCCACACCAACCATTACCATAAAAAATGTTCACTGCACCTAACTGATATAGAATAAGTTTAATTTCAGCAGTGGCACAAGACCAACGTACTCTAATATAGGAAAATGTTATTCCTTTTGTCATCTGAAACAGTAAAACTGTTTTATCTCCCTGCTAATTTTCAAAATTAGCAGTGAGCAGGAGAAGGGTTGTAACATAACTGAAAAGAGAAGTACAAAGAAGAGCCAGCTGACAATAGATGAGTTTTGCTTAGCTGAACTGTCACTAAGTTACTCTTTTTTTCTAAGCCTTTCTGTGGAGGAATATAATGAAAAACATCTGAACAGGAGTGAAGAATCACATTACATGACAGTCAGTCTTGTGTACAATTGGATTCCCTTCTCAAAAATAAACACCAAAGGGGAAAAAAATCAATCAGGTGGTGTTGAAATAAATGAGGAACACTTCCAATTCTCAGACTTCCTTGCCTTTATCGTACATAGCCAGTGTCCTTAAAATTTCCTTGCTCGTACAATCCCATTTACCACAATATTTCCCAAAGCTCTGGCCCATAAAAAGTGGTTTGACTTGAGTTGCTAGGCCAATAGCTGAAATCACTGAGGGCCAGATTGTCTTTAGCCCTTGAATGAGTGCCCAGGATGGGGCACAAGGAGTCTAACTCCTCCATATGTATGGGCCACACTAAGGACAAAGTTAATCACTATCCTTGCACAGAGGAGAACTAAGTGGCTGCTCTCTCCTTGCACCCTTGAGTCACACCTTGCCCAGAGGGCAGGGACCTGTGGGCAGGAGGAAAACCAAGGCTTGTATACTTCCCTTGGGAAGGTACAGCTCTGTGGTGCCCTTTTCTTGGAATAGTACACAATTTAGTGGCACAATTTAGCCCGTGTTATATAACATAAATTTTGCTGTTGCTATATGGCACCAGCATGTTCCAAGATGGTTTACTTTTGGAGGTCTTCTTAAAGTTACTGCTACTACTAATTACTCCTTAGCTCTGTACTTAGTGGTTTCTATTCATCCACCTCAAACATTTTAGAAAGGAAGGTGAAAATCATCTCCCTTTTAAGAGTAAGGTCTGTTGATGTGTTGAATCTAGTGTGCACTGTAGAATGTTTTTCTCTGAAAAATCAACTGAGAAAAGACATTCAGTTGACTTGTGGCTTGACTTAACAAAAAAAGCTCAGTTTCTCCTCTTGTCTGCTCGGTCATTTTTACTTCAAGTGGAAGGATACTTCCAATTTAGAAGGGTAAAAAAACCCAAAGACATGGAAAGTGAGCCCTTATCATTAAGAGTGTTAATTACCTATGCTGTAGTTGTACTTACAACATGAGAGCAACCAAAGACAGGTTGTTCTTTGTTTCCAAACCAGATGCAGAGTAACAGAAGTGCGACCTCACAGCTAATCTAAATTCTGAATTCCGGCAGGCTGACAGCTGGTCCCTTTCTGCTGATTAAGAAACACTGAAAAACATTTATTTTTTTTTTGGTTCTTCTTGTTTCTGCAAAAAGCCTTTCTGGCAGCTCACAAACGTAAACTCAAAAATCAACTCCTGCCACCCTGTGTTTTTAACACTGAAAGGAAGGGATGCTAAATCGAAGATGGGAGGGGAACTTTGGATAATACACTATAGGGGGCCTTAATCATAAATCATGTATTTATTGATGTATCATGAACAATGCCAACGACAGCTGTAAAACATCCCAGTTTTCTCCATAACTCCACTGGACAGAAAGCTTAAAGGTCTATTCAAAATCCAGTCTTTGCTCATCAGACAAATGAAGTTTATTCAGTTGCTGTCCCCTACGGATCTGTTGGCAGAATTCTGAGCTGACACTGATCCAGACCCCTTTCTGTTCTACATCAGGAGGGAAATCTGTGTTCCCCTTTTAATATGCAGGGGTGTGTTTTCCATTTCTTGGTGTTCCTCCATCTCTCACTGTGAGTTTCAAACGAAGATATCACACAGTCTAAAAAATAAAAAAGTTTGAAAAGTCTGGTTGCTTATCAGGCATCACATGACGTCAGACAATGCACTGCCTTTGATCCATATGTACTCCAGTCACTCCAGAGGATATCAATGTTCATTTAGGGTAGCATTAGACTCCGCATGTTTGGAGGACCTTCAGGTGGACTGAAATAATTATTTACCTTCATAACTCTATTACCCCTTAGAATGGAGGAAAGATTTGGCAACATCTGATGAAATATTGAGCAACATCATTATTTCTTCCTGATATACTACTTTGTGGAATATTATTTCTTTATAAATAATATTTATTTATTGTGGAATTATTTCTTCCTGATTTACTACTTTGTGGAATATAGTCAAACCATATCATTCTGAGTATGGATAGATCATATATGTTGAAAGTGTGGCCATCAGCAAGGGATCCAGGACGTTTATGTATAGTATTGAAAGTATGGTGAGATGAATAATATAAATATTCACATATCTGCTTGTCAACATATAAAGCCAGATTTTTTCTCACATTTTGGTTATTCACTTTTCCCACTAAAATGGTACCAGGTAAAGACAGGTGCAGCCACACTCACAAAAGCTAGCAGTCAGGTTTTTCTGTACTAGCTGAATTTTTCACCTGAAGTCTAAAATACCTTGGGAATTACATAGTTTCTGACTCCTCTTCCCTTGTGAAGTTTCTTAACTGGATGGAATAAAATCCTGCCCTAAAAGTCTATTTTCCATTTGACCCAGACTCAGGTGGTGATTGGTTTGCAATGAATAAATCACTGAGGCCTGGATTTCCTATACCCCTCCAAAAATCTTCAGCTTGATTTGCCTCCCACCAGAAAAAAAGGAGACACTCTCCAGTCAGAGGCAGGGGCAACCGAGTTAATACAGGCATTCCAGACTTATCCCTTTTTTCCATTTATTGTATGCCACAAAGGCTTCTGTGTCTGAAGGCTTTCCTCTTACTGCTGAACAGATCTAATGTTCTTTCCTGCAGAGCAGTCAAACCTCTTGCTGAAGGATCAGGCAATCCCTAGCAAACCTGAAGTGGTGGTAGCTTTAATTTCTTCTCCTGACTCCATGTCTTCCATATATCCCCCAAAAGAGCAAATGGTCGAAAGCTCACATCATAGTAAGAATGTTTTTTTCATTTATAGTGTCCAAAATATGAGTGTCCAAGACACAGAGAGATAGGTAGAACATATTTTATGGAAAATATCTATCTATCTATTTATTTATTATAAACCCTCCTTACTTTGAAAGCTTTGGAGACGTTGTTCCTAAACAGTATAATCCTCCCATGCATATTTCACCCATTTTGCTGCTATGGTCTCTTTCAGTATGGGATATACTATGTTATTCACACAAGTGCCTTTCATGCATTGTAAGTCAGCTAATTTTTAAATTCTTATCTAAAAATAATGCCTTTATACAGCTGTGCCAAATTCTCCTTGCCCACTTGCTTAAGGGCTAGTACATTTTTTGACTGTCAAGTAGAGTATCATTAGTTTTTCCATTATCATCAATCATCTGGGAAGAGGATGAGTGAGCAGATTTTGTGTCTGGGCTGGTAAATGTTAATTATATTTATGTAAGGCTGCTTTATAAGTCTGTCATCCCCTCCCCTAACCCTTCTTTTCCCCCTCACCCTTGCCACCCGAAAAGCTGAGCAGTGCCTTCTCTTTTAAAGTGTCCTCTTTAGCTTTCTGGGCTTTTTTCTTCTTCTCTGCATTGCATAGAGCATCGCTGTACAATGAAAAATACAAGCTAAGCAGCTGGTTTTCACATCAGTTACTCTGAAGGGCCACATTTCCGTTTACATTATATTTATGTCAAAATTGTGTGTATAAGGATTAGGCACAATGTATGTTAAATAGTTCTTAGATTCTAGTTCTCCAATTGAGGTTCCTGTAAGTTGCAAACTACATGAAGAAGTTAATTGGTTGAGGAAGCCTTGGATTGATGCATGTCTCTTCCCTTGATCAGCTCTCTAAAACAAATAATAGATTATTTTTAATTATGTTCTTTGGTATTACAATTTTATGTTTAAATAGTTCTGATTTTAACTTTCCAACAAGATTTGAGAGGGAAAGAAAGAGAGAGAGAGAGAGAGAGAGAGTGAGAGTGTTGGGGTGGAACTTTGAAATATAATACTTGAATAAATTTGATTAAAAGCAACAGTTACCAAATGGAATTATGTTTTAAACTTCATTTTTATATCAGCTTTTGATACACTGTAATGCTCAAGTATCAGGTGTTAGCTGCTTCTTTAGATAAGCCTGGAGTTTAGCATTTTACCCTTGGAGGACAAGTTATCTTGTGCTCCTGTGTTAGTGAATTGGATGTGGGAAAATTAACAGTTTTCTTACAGGTCTGATTTTTAAAATTAATTGAATTAGATCTATTAATGATTCCTTTCGATTGATATTTGTTGTGAAGAGTATCTGTTCGAAGAAAACTAGTCAGTGTGGTAGAGGAGTTAGCTAGTAAATGCTGCTGACCTTATGGGCAGTGTCAATGAGACTCTCTAACTATCTCATGTAGCAGTTTCCATTCCCATCCCTTTTTCTCTGTCATGGAAAAAATCACGTTCTCGATTATACAGAAAGCTGTAATATTGTCGTGCCTGGCACAAATCACTTCAAGAGTGGAGTTAAAATCAACTTAGACATAATAATAGCAAAGTCTTAGAGAAATATTACTTCACCTCCGTTCTGAAAGGTTACTGGAATGGGTGCTTGCTGAGAAGCTTGATTGTATTTCCTTGAGTAAATGCATGTTGCAGGATGTTTGGGGGTTCTGCCTTGCTGTGGCAAAAGCTGAAAACAATCCATGCATTTTTAGTACTAGCTTATACCTGAGATGAGGAGAGCCTTCCCTTAAAACTTATGAGTTATAGACTGCAATTCTTTTTCTTTCTCTCTTTCTTTCTTTCTTTCTTTCTTTCTCTTTCTTTCCTTCCTTCCTTCTTTCTTTCTTTCCTTCTTTTTCTCCAATAGTATGTGTACTTGTAAATAAATTAGAATAAGATACACTATCCTGTATCTGTGGCACCTCATTTTTCACCCAGTAAAGAGAGCTCATTGCTGGAGTTCCCCTTTGAAATACCTTTAAATGGGTATTTCACCAATTTCATGATTAGGAAAATAAGATATTTCCCCTCTTCACGGCCCTTATTATAAACAAAAATAAGCAGTGAAAAGCTCTATAAAATGTTACTTACACCTAACACATTTCTACGTTGTTCTGGGACTATTTCTCAACAGATATGTTTGTGGTGTCCTTTATTGTAGTTTGTTCCTCTTTTTAAAGCAAGTAGGTCTATGGTTGATCTTAGGACAAAGCTGAGAACAGTAAGTGTAGAAACAGCTGCTCACAGGGAGAAAACACACCTTCGTTTTTGACTGTCATTCCACTAGAAGTTTTGAAAATCTTACTTCTGCACCCTGTCCTCCCCTTTCTATTCAATGAAATGACAGCAACTGCTCCACCATTAGGATCAATATCCAGGCCATTATGTTGGCAAAAGAAGCAGCAAATCACATTTACGTGGATTGTCAGACTCATTATTATAAGCAGATGGCAGCCCTTGCACTACAATGCAGCCGAGAAAAGACTGACATCATTTCAAATTAAAATCTATAATGCTAATACACATCTCTGAGTCTTTGTACAGGCCTCAGTGCATTAATCTTCTGAATGATTTGCCAATGTGTATGCTGCTTTAGGTGTTTTCACTTGAGTGGAGCTAAAAGGAGGGCTTTTAACAGAGAATGGTTAACATTTATTCATACAGATTGATAGAAGTTAACATGCAATTTTCTTTACTGGTAGTTCCCTAATAGGAATTAATGGGACATTTTGAAGAGAAAATGCCTAGTTCAGAGGCCTAGCTAAATAAATGTGCCGGCAGCAGAAAAAACAATGCCATGGTGCTTTGCTTTACACAAATTCATCACATTAAACTATATAATCACAGCATAAAACCAAACAACTTATTAAACATACATGTATTGGGATAAGCCACGTCTGCATACCTATCAAAAAAATGAAACATTAGCATTAGAAATGAAACCCTAAAATCATTTCATAGCTGCTCCAGAATATCACTTGTCAAACTGTGGGTGGGGAGAAAAAAGGATTTGACATTATCATGGAAACTAAGAACTTTATACATTGTTTTAAGAAAAGGAAAAAATGAGACTGTTTCATATTTATGCTAAACAAGAAAAAAAATGTTCTGGGAAAGGTGTTTTCTAGATTTGCTTAATTGCAGCAATTAGCAGTGTTAATACTGTTTATCTTGGCATCAGTTCTAGAATTTCTAAAGGTAAATATTTTTTGTGTTTGGACTTGATGCAGTTGCTCTGGAGGAGAGAGGCTAACCGCCTTCAGAGACTGCTCCCTCGAAGCACAGTCAACACACTGGCAACCTGTGGAACTCATTGCCAGGGGATGTTGTGAAGGTGAAAACTATAACCGAATTCATAAAAGAATTAGATAAGTTCATGGTGGATAAGTGTATCACTGGCTATTAGCCAAGATGGTCAGGGATGCAACCTCATGCTCTGGGTGTCCCTAAACCTCTGATGGTATGTCTACACAGTAAATGGGCTTGTGGGGCTTAGGCTGTGGGGCTGTTTCATTGCTGTGTAGACTTCCAGGCTCAAGATGGATGAGGCCATACAATTAGGGTTCCTCCCTCCCTCCTATACTCCATGTAGGATCAGGGCACAATCTAGCCAACAGCTTTTAATTCATTCATATTCTTACATGCTATCAAATGTTTTTGGGCTGGTCTCAAGGACGTAAATTAGCTATATGGTTTTAAACATACTATTGATAGTCTTGACTTTCCAAGCCATTTTTTACCTAATGAACCCAGCATACCTGAAGATAGACTTGTCAGTGTGTGTTTTCATTCATATATGTTATTTTACTGACCAAAATAAACTAACAACAAAAAAGTACTGGGTTTCTTTTTCTGATTGTATTGCAGAACAAACATAACTATAGAAGAGGGAAATATATTTTTTCTGCTTCATGCATTATCATTGGATTATTAATAATTAAATTCCAGTTGCAGAGAATTTATTACTCCTGATGACATGAGTCAGAAATACTGAAGCTACCTGACTTTCAGATTCTAAACTGTGTTAACAGCACTAGGAAAACTAGTTTTAATGTAAATTAAGCAAAATTGATACATAAGAAATTTAAACAATACAACGTAAACCAGGGAATCACCTTTCGATATATGCTCCACACTTTAATATTCTACTTTTCTAAATATTTTCTGCAAATATGGATTTATTTGTACTAAAATGAAGAAGAAATAATAACCTGAAAAATGTAGTAACATATTTTTTCTGTTTGAAGAGTTGTCTTGATATATATTTTGCAGGGCTTAAAGGTGAGATTAATCAAAGAGCTAGCAGGAACTAAATTTTGTTTTTCAAATCTTAGCAAACAAATCACAATTGGATTAATTAATAGCTTCAGCGATAATTATCCAATTTTGATATTTGCGAAGAACTGACATATGCAAAAGCTTGTTCAATTTGATATATATGAATTGTCATTTATATATATATATATTCTACTGTAATAATTGTCATTAGATCATTTTAAAAAAAATCTACTTTCACATTGTAACAGAACATTTTTTCATTAAAACTGGTAAAACCAAGAGATCCTGTTTCTTATTGCTATGTTGAAAATGGATCATACTCTCATCTGAAACATATTTATCCTAAAACATATTTATGCTAAAAGTAAGATCCTGCATTGTAATCCACTTTCACATGCAGTCTATCTCTCCATTGCCCTCCAAGTCATTAACCCATATTTAAACTTCTGTTCAGTGGATTTACACTAAAATAAATCCAGTCACAGATGTTGAAATTTAAGCCCCTGATTCTCCAATGTGCAGTGTATGACTCATGTGATGCTCATTTTGTGATTGGGAGATAAATTTTCTTTTTAATGTAGCATGAACAATGGGCAGTTTTATTAAGGTGCAATGACAAAGAATCACTTTCATAGGAAATTTTACATTAAAACACTTTGAATATATATTCTTAAAAGTTTTGCAGATCATCTGGAACTTTTCTTTAGAGGACCCACTACTGAACTCTTTTGGATGGAAAGTATTTCAAATTCTCCCACACCCATTCTCCCAGCCTGCATTAGATTATTTCCCATTAATGCACAACCCACATATATACCATATACATGATAATACAGTCACTCAGTGAGTATATTTTTCACATATGCATGGAGTTCATAAAATAGAGAATACATCCAAATTCCATAGTCTACAGTTCAATGGACACAGTTTATCCTAACTTCCTCCATATCCTGCAATTGAGGAATGGATAAACTATATATTCATATATTTTATTAAATGTAATCGGTGACACTTCACTCTACTGATTATAAAGTATGGTCTATTTTTCACTAGAAATATTAACCATGGTAAATATATATAACACAGCAGTACCTTAGTGATGCCCTAGTGGTGTCCTGTAAGTAATTGTCTTAGAGCAGGTGTAATCAATATTTCCTAAAAGGCTGACGAAGTGAGAGACATCATACTGAAATCCACTGGTTCCATAAGGCTAGTGCTCAGTCTAAAACATACTGTATGCATTTCTTTATTCACCTTCTCGTCTCTCTCCTGCAGTTTGTTTTACTGACTGAACAGTTAAGGAGATATGTACTTAAGGATATCAAAAGGTGTAGTAAATGGGAGGCAGGCCACTGGGAGAAAAATAGGGAGGTCATTCTACCTGACCTCATCCTGATCTTTTCCACTAAGAAGGCCACTGCTTTGCTTCCTCAAGATTGAGAGACCTGAAAGAGGAATGGCAAAAACAGTATAAACTCAATCTTTTCAGTACTGAGCTTTCTATCTTGCAAAATGTTTCCTCCATACTTAGGGCCAGTTTTCCATTGCAATAATTCCCACTGGAAATATTAGAATCTTTCATCTTTGTCCTTGATGGAGATAAATGAACATAAAACCAGTGATACATTCTGGCTTTTCTCTTTGCTGAATTATGTTAATAAAAGTAGGTGTATTAAAACATCTAAGTTAAAGTTTTCTGTGACTGATGATTTTTTATCAACATTACCAAATATTTTTTTCTGTTTACATAATAAAACTTAATTTCCAAAATTTGGTTAACATATTTTACAGAAAAAATACTTTGAGTAAATTCCTGCCCTTTATACTTGCAGCCGTACAAATGGGGAGAATAGTGATGCTAGCTGCTACAGTGAGATACTAAACAGTCCTAGCAGAGAAGGATGGGATGGCTCAGAGAAGCAGAGGTTTATGGGAGAAACACTTAGTGGGACATGACTTACTGTGGCATTAAAAAGAAGCAGCATTCTTCCTCCTCTAACATGCACTGCACGTCCCAGCATACGCACATGAGAGCCAGGGGTCAGGCTGGCAGACCATGCCCACTTCTGATTATTTGTGTTTTAACCACACCCATTATGCAATATGAGCTAGGATTATATGGGGCAGTAGTGCTGAGCAAAAGTGCTGGTGGAAGAAGGTCTCTGTGCTATCTGCCCTTTCCTCCCCCAACCCCTGCATCTGCTCTACATAGGGCAAGGTTTGGACCTAAGACATTTAAAGGTAGGGGGAGATTTCAAATGTACAAATGGTATTTAGGTGCCTAACTCCCATTGAAAGCCAACGGGGTGCCTAAGTGCCACTTTTATCACTGAAAATCTATTGTTTGTAACAAAATCACTGTAAAGCTGTCTATATCACTTGCCACAGGAGAAGGAGAGAGTAAAGAATTCCACAGGCACATTTCACAAAATGTTTTTCAAAAGTCCATATTCTGTAGCTCAGAGTGAAGGATGTAAACTGGACTTAGTTTGATTTAGACTGGACTTAATCTGAATTCAGGAGGTTTTTGAGGTTCAACATCTTTTCTTTTGATTAATTTTATCTTTCTTCAATTGAGATTTAACTAAGAGGAAGAAAATTTTGTCTGAAAATTAGAGAGAATCCCCTGATATTTATTAACCCATGGAATAATTTTCCAAAGGGAAATTCTAGAATTTCCATTAATTAGCACATTTAAAACAAAACTGGATAAAACACTGGTTAATTTATAATAAAGAACAATTCAGCATTTGCAAGGAGATGGACTAAAAAATTTAAAAGGTCTTTTCCATCTCTATAGTCGCAGAACTTGATTCTACTCTCATTTTAACTGGTGTAAATTAGTAAAATTACACCTGGAGTTACATGACGGTATAGAATCATAGGATATTAGGGTTGGAAGAGACCTCAGGAGGTCATCTAGTCCAATTTGTCCGCATCATTTTTGTAGTGAGGGAACCAAAATGGACACAATACTCCAGGTGTGGCCTCACCAGTGCCGAATAGAGGCGAATAATCACTTCCCTCAATCTGCTGGCAATGCTTTTACTAAGACAGCCCACTATGCCATTGGCCTTCTTGGTAACAAGGGCACACTGTTGACTCATATCCAGCTTCTCATCTACTGTAAACCCTAGGTCCTTTTCTGCAGAACTGCTGCCTAGCTGTTCGGTCCCTAGTCTATAACAATGCATGGGACTCTTCCGTCCTAAGTTCAGGACTCCACACTTCTCCTTGTTCTCCCTCATCTGATTTCTTTTGGCCCAATCCTCCAATTTTTCTAGGTCACTCTGGACCCAATCCCTACCCTCCATCATATCTACCTCTCCCTCCAGCTACGTGTCATCTGTGAACTTGCTAAGGATACATGAGAAAAGATTCAGGCCCCCGATTTCACGAGTAACAAGACACTTGATGTGGGTCTGTTTGAGATGCTAAAAAGAAATACTGTTCACGTGGCATTCCTAGGCTTATAAGATTTCAGCTTGTTTTTTAGACTCAAAAAGTTTGTAGAATTTAGGCAAAGCAGGTATTACTTTGGGGATAATAAATCTTATTTATATTCATTGTCTCTTAGTGCAACTGTTAGATCATTCCCAAGTCTTTAGTTTTCCACATCAGCTATACTATACTATTTCTCCCAATTGTTAAATAGAACCCAATAGTTCATTTCCCCCTATTAAGCTTGAGTTCTTTCTAAAATGATTCTCTCATCTATGATTGAAAAGACTGAATGAGTGTATAACATTTTTAACTATTAGTGAAGATCTCTGGAGAAAAAAGCTTAACTGTAAAGAATAACAGCCACAGTAATCCATAATGCCATTGATAATCAAGCATTTATTACTTTTCTTTCCAGGGTATAATGAGCTCTGTGAAACCCTGTAAACTGCAACTATCTCATTCCAATAAGGAGTAAGTGTTGGGAGTAGATGAGATTAAAAACATGGATTGTAATTTTTGTACAAGTGTCTTCCATAGTAAAAAACAAAGGAAGAGGAATACAGGAAATGTATGCAAGAAGAATGACTTGAAACTGATTTTTTTTACATGTTTTGAAGAGGTACTAGGAACTTTTAAAAATCACAGAACATGGAGATTTGTACATAATAGCTTGGAAAATATTTGGGATGAGGATTTTTGAAAATTGATATTGCCAGCTTTGAAATATTGCTAACAATAAGAAATGCTGTGATTTTGTACAGCATGGTTCCTTTAAATGGAAAACAATTCTTTATAATGTTCATAGAAAGGAATTGCCTCACCAGTTCCACACATATTCACAGATGCATGCGAGCATATAGGGACACACACAGAGGCATCCTGCAATCCAGGGGAAGGGCATTTTTCAGATAACTATTAGTTATTCCCAGATTCACTGGACAGCTTCTGTTGAGTATTGGAGCAAAATTGTAAGAGTTTTATTAGCTAAAATGATGAAGATGAGAATGATAGATGG
The DNA here is from genome assembly GCA_032164245.1 of Sternotherus odoratus. Classification (NCBI taxonomy): domain Eukaryota; kingdom Metazoa; phylum Chordata; order Testudines; family Kinosternidae; genus Sternotherus; species Sternotherus odoratus. The sequence goes on along the minus strand of JAVMKO010000002.1, from coordinate 125,451,618 downwards.
ACTTTAAAGGTAACCATCTGCACTAACTTTCAAAGGTGTTGAACTGGCGATCTTTCCTCCACTTCCCCCTCTCTCATCTCTGATACAAATTTGCACAAATACAGAATCCCCAGTGAGTGGTAAACTGGGATCTGGACAAAGGTTTCTCTGCTAGGATGAGATGAGTGTGGTATAGAGTGAAAAGTTCAATGTATGATGGATGAGCCAGTGAGAATGAAGGTCACTCTGTCAATGGTACACAAGAGAGGATTATGGGTGAGAATGGCTCCTAAAGAGTATTGGATAAATTGTTTAAAAAAAAACACTATAAAAGAGGGATTTAAGAAACTATCTTCAGTGCTGTAATTGTTGAATGATCACTGGAGCAAAGAAGCTGAAAAATACAAAACAGACAAAAATGTCTTAGCATTTGGACAGCCGAAAGAACTCCCCAAAAGTACAGGTGATATTACACCACTGAGTAATGAGGTATAGGACCCTATGGTCTTTTCAAAATGGAGTAATGATTAGACCAAACAAAACAAAACACCAAAAAACAAAAAGGAAAATATATACACCCTAAGCCCAAATTAAAATAAAGTAAAACATAAAATCACACCAAAAAGAATGCTTTAATCAACGTCCACAAGATACGTAAATTGCATGAAAAGGAAAGGGGAAGAAAGCATTTAAAATTTTAAATGTGCAAAATGTGACTGTTTTGAGTTACAGACTATTTTAGCTTCTAAAGCCAATCAGTAACTATCCTAATAAAAAAAAGTCCCTAGGCATATCAAATAAATTGAAATCCAAAGGCCCAGATATTTCCAAATTTATTATTCACTGTACATCTAACTATAATAAAAATAACACAAGATCTTTGTAATGCATGGTTGTTTTAATCTTAAAATAACATTTCCTGCCATATCTAACCTATGTTTTCTTTCAAATAAAAACAATTTGGAGATGACTGAATTTCAGATTGGTTACAATTTGAATAGAGAAGTAATAACATTTAATATTATACATTTTAGGTATTGTTCAGCATTATTCTAAAATATTTCCCTTAAAACATGATATTTTAGAAAGAAACATACCTTTAAAAGTTTAAATATGTAATTTATCCTATAATTTTAAATAGAAAAGAAAACAGATTTGAATAAAAACAGAGATACTAAAGACAAACCTTGCCTCCAGATGTACTGAAAGATGCACACAAACAAATCCATACACACAGCATCATAAAGTGGCAGAATTGGTAGGTTGGATCCAGGGTGTTATGTATGGGAAGGTTTATTTTAATTGAATTATAAGCAGTGGTGTCAAGGCTTTTTTGATGGGCTGTTTCTTAACAGAGGTGCCCTTCATTTAGCCAAACATACGGTTTTGCCAAATCGGTAAACCCAAATTGCTTTTTCAGAAGGTACATCCTTCCTCTTGAATGAAGTATCCACCGTGAGGCTTATCAATATTCAAAAAGGAAAAATTTGGAAGGTAAAAATATCCTTTATCTTTTTAAGAAAGGATGATTAGTTATTAAAAAATGCTAGCTGGGACATATAATAATCAAAAATAAGACTGACTTTTCTCAGTATTGCTATTAATAATATAACTGATTCATTAAATCTTAATTAAATTATGTTTCTTCTATTCTATAGTTTTTTTTTTCCAATTAGCGGCCAAGTATATTGTACTTTATAGCAAGAACTGGACTTTACCCAAATGGGGAGTAAAATTGCTTCTGAAGGGTATTGGGGGTAACTTTATAACAGAGTGCGTTGTAATGAAGAAAAAATATTTAATAAGAGATCTCCCTGTAAAACAATATTCTTTGGTGAACTGGGTAGCATGATAACAGTGAGTGAAATTCACCCCGGTACACTGGGCTGGTACAGGGCTCTCTTCATCAGTTAAGCCTCTTACTGAAGCTTTGTGAAGGTGACTTAAGTGTAATAGCCACACCTGCAATTCCATTCCACAGCACAGGGGTCTGCATAGGTCCTGTGTGGGAAAAGGTGGTGATGAAAGAGGTCTGGGGCAAAAGCAGGGGAAGAGCTATAGGAGTATATTTACCTGGATCTGGTAAACTTTCCAAACTGCTGACGTGCCACAGAGGACCAGCCCTGTTGCACTTCACCAACATAAAATCCAGTTACTCTTCATTTTATGCAAGTTGAGTGAGTTTCTCTCCCTGAGAGTCATGGGTGTGTATGTTATACCTGCCATCTGGGCTGTCATGCCAGCATTGAATCAAGGACCTCCAGAGCTAAAAGTATGAGCTGCTACATCTTGAGTGGAAGAGTCTTCATAATTGTGGGCAGCAGCAACTCACATCTGCTGTGGATAGGCACAGAGGGGGACTTGTAACCCACACATACTCTATCTATTGCAAATGTTCAGTTTTTAGGATAGCTGCTGCCTATATGTGAGGCATCTTTTTTAATGCTCATTCTGAAAAAAATCTTGCCCTTTAATTCCACACATCTTTTAAAAATTCTATTGTAGCTTCTTATGTCAGCAGGTGTCTTTGTTACAAAGGGACTTAAGCTAATACCAATTCTATAGTTTGGTGATCAGGGAACTCATCTAGGAGGTTAAACACCCCCATTCAAGTCCCTGATTTGACTCATTAAGGACTCACAATAACCCACCACTGTATCTCATCCTTCTTTTATGTGTTCAATCCTTTTATTCTTAAGGCATTCTTAAAATGTATATGTTTTTACAATTGATTTAATATTTATTGCTGGACAGTGCCTTCACAAATATCAGAGGGCTGTCTTTCAAATAATGTTAAGATTTAACAGGTTTAATTCACACTGATGAGGGCTTATTGATTTTTGTCATTTGCACTAATGATAGCAGTATTTATTATTATGTGCTTGCAACTCTATCATTGACATTAGAACTGCGGAAAATGTTTACATTGAAAAACAAAACCATTTAAAAAGTGACTTTGGGGGATTTTGATTCAAATTATAAACTCAGCCAAGTTTTGTTGAAATATTTATATTTTTGTGTGCGTTGTCTGTGTGCTCCACATTTTATTGAACCTGGGTGAATAATGGTTTCACATAAAACTAGATTTTTTTTTCATTGTGCATGATTTCATTGAGAAACCTACTTGAAGTTGGTGATATTTATTCCATTTTACTTTGAGACTTTGATTTTAACCTCAAATCCCCCAAACCCATAGTGAAACTCAGGATGTGAAGCCACCTATATCACAATTTGATTAAAATAAAAAGAATACATAAAATAAATACAAATAAATAAAAAATAAGAGGTTCCCACAGGTTCCCTCAACATGAAAACTCAGTTTCTCCACTGCTTGAATTATATATAAAGTAACAAATAATCTCAGAGCCCTGGCCCACCACTCCTCATCCAGTCCCATCTACATCCATAGCCAACTCTAATGCTTCAGAGGAAGGAGACCAAATGTTCCCCATTCCTAAAAATCATGTGTATAAAAATCTCTTCTTGACCTCTGCAAGTGGCTAGATGAACATTGTGGTCCTTTCTGGCCTTGGAATCTATGGATCATGTTTGCCTTTTTCACAATCAAATCACATTGGTGGCTTATTGTCATTCTGTGATCAAACAAAATACCCAGCTCTCTCTCCTCTATCACTTCCTACTGTTGAGCTCCTAGATTGTAGCAGAATTTATTATTAGACCTTGCACTTTGTACTATTGAATTTAATCCCATTTCTGTTAATCCTAATCTTCAAAGTCATCAAGATCTTCCTATATAATATTCAGGTATTGACAATGTCTCCCAACTTTGTATCATCAGCAAATTTCACTAGTACACTGCTACTTCTTTGCCAAACTCCTTAATAAAAAATATTGAAGAAGATAGGTCCCCAAACTGATCCTCACTGAACTACACTAGTAACCTCCCTTCAGTCCAATACTTCATCTTCCAGCACAACCAGTTGCCTTCTCCCCTTTAGCCAGTTCCTTGTGCACCTTAAAATTCTTGTACTGATCCCCATTTTTTCTAATTTAACTAATACATTCTCATGTGATGCCATGTCAAATATATTCCTAAAGTCCAAGTATATTAAATCTACTGAATTTCCCTTTCCAAAAATCTGTGATTTTCTCAAAGAAGGAAATCTGGTTAGTCTGGCATGATCTACCTTTGGTAAACTCACCTTGCATTATATCCTCTTTTCCATATATCTCCATTAATTTAATTATTCTTTCCTTAACAATTTGTTCTAAAGCCTAGCATATTACTGTGATCAGATTAAAATGTCTGTCATCGCCTACCTCACTTCTTTTCCCTTTTTAAATATAGGTATGACATTAGCTATTTTCCATTCTTATAGTACTAAACCTGAATAGACAGATTTATTAAAAAATCCTTGCAACCAGACTAGCAATCTCATATGACAGTTCTTTTAGTATTCTGGGATAGAAATTTCTGATCCTCCTGATGTGAGCACATTAAGATCTTTAAATTTCTCTTTCACCTTAGATGTGATAATTCCCATTTCTCAGCACTTATTTCCATCAGAAGTCCTGACTTTATGCTCATGTTCCATATTATCATTCTTACTGAAAAGCAAGGCAAAGTGTTCATTTAGTTTTTAAGGCCATGCCTAGATTATTTTTAATCTGCTTCCCATCCTTACTGGGTAGCATACCAATCTCATCCTTCCTTAGTCTCTTTTATTTATATAACTGAAAACCCTCTTGTTATTTATTTTAATTTCCTTGGCAAGAGCTAATTCAGCTTGGCTTTCAGCAATTTTTGTTTTATTCCTACATTTTCTAGCCTCCAAAATGTAGCTTTCTTTGATGAACAATCCCTCTTCCCATTATTAATAGGCTCACAGTTTACTTCTAATAACCCTTTTGAGATGGTCATTCATCCAGCTGGAGCTGGAGCCTTTCCCTAGAAGATTTTTCTCTTTGCTTGGGATGCAAATTTCTGATAGTTTTTGTATAGTTGATTAAAGAAATTCCAAGTCGCCTCCAAAATTAAGTCTTTGAGCTCTTCAGTCCAGTTGACTTCTTTAACAAATTCCCTTAACTTCCCAGAGTCTGCCCTTTTGAAATAAAAATCCACTGCTGATAACCTGTTTTTGATTATCTTTCCATTTAATTTTAACTGAATCTACTCATGATCACTCATTTCAAGGTTTCCTAACACCAGCTCTTCAATGGTGTCCTCCTACATACCAAGTCCAAAATTGGTTCTGTTGGAACATCTTGCTGGTTCAGTGACAATTGTTGTCTATCACACCCAAGGAATAACCTACTGGTATTAGTAGAATGGTGTCTCCAATCTATATTTCAAAGTTAAAACCCATTGATTTTTATCTGGAAAGTTATAGTCTTCCATATTTTATTTCTCTCTCTAAAAATATTAAAGAGATCACTATGCATATCTGAGGCAGACTCCAGAGGTTTATAGCAGATCCCTAACACTGAACCAGTAGAGTCTATTTGCTATCCTTCCCCAAAGTGATTTTAACCCAAACAAATTCTGTTTTGTCCATACTATCACTTATTTCTTTATGGTTTACCACTTCAATGATGTACAATGCTCCCCCAGTATCTTTGCCTTTATTCCTATTCCTTCTAAATAGCATACATCCTTCAATACCTGGATTCTAGCCATGACTGCTATTCCACCATATTTCTGTAATTGATATAACACCTTTGTTATTGGATTTGATATCCTGAACCAGTAATTCCAATTTCTTCATTTTATTTCCTAGATTCCTTGCATTCATGTAAAATAATTTCATTAATTTCCCTCCAATCTCTAAATGCAAGGCAAATTTATTTGACCTAGACTTCTCTAACATAAATACACAGCAACATGGATAGATAGAGAGATTGAATAGATAAGCTGGTTGGAAAACAAATGTCAAATAATTTTCCTTGAAATTTTCTGTTTCATCCAAATTAAAGTGTTTTGTGGAGACATTCTGATTTTGACAACATTTCCACTGAAGACAATTCAGAACAAAGAGCTGTTGACTTTTCCACGTCATTTTGTTCTGATTTTAGAATTTTATTCTGATCTTCTCACTTCATTTTGACTTGATGCTGGAATTTTTTTTTCAGTGTAGTGCACCAGTCACTTTTGTCACACGTCACACTGTATGTTCTTACTTCAGATCGGTTCAGTTTACCTACATGAACTCACAGTGTGACCTGCTGCAGCCTACAGTGTTTGTGTGTGTGCAGCATCACTCATACAGTATCTTATCTGGTACTCAACTCGGGTGAAAGAAACAGGCTGAAAAGTCAGACTGCTGGGACAGAATTCTCTCAGCATATTAGTGGGTACTGTCTGTCCCACCTTCCTAGGTCTGATGCTGGTTGTCACTGCAGTGCAAGCCAGTAATCATTCATTATTTCACCTCATGAAGCCTGACTGCCCCCTCACCTGGACCACTATTTTGCAAGTTGAAAAGAGGGTCTTTAAAGCATAGGCCATCTGAGATCTGAGAAATCTGATGCTGCTACTCATATAAGCAGAAAAGAAGTTGAGCTAGCTCTCCCAGAGCCCGCATCACAGAACTGTGTCGGTGGAAGTAGCAGACCACAGCATGAGGCAGCTATGAAGTAGCATTCTTCTATGGAGCACAGAAAGGCCTAGTCTCAGGGTCTGGGCTTGCTAAATGGAGAAGCTGTTGTGCAAGTTCTGGAGCACAAAATCCAGGAAGTCAAAGGAGAGGATTCCAAACCAGAATCCCACCATGATAAGGAGGAGGTGGCAGAATCCACTTTGCCTGAGGCTGACATCTGTGGAGAAGAGCATGCCTCAAGGGCACAATTGACCAGGTACGTAAGAAATGGTGTGAAATTAGAGGAAAAAGTGATCATTGCAAGTTCAGTTACTTGAGAACCACATGAGGTAAAATGGTTGATCCAGATGCTGACCCCTAGCAATCTTCTGTCCAGAGACAATCAGGTCCTCCTGAAACTTTGCTCGACCATACTTCAGTTCTGGAAATGATATGGTTGTTCATCTCAACTCCTTGGACACTGCCTTCATCTCTGCTGCACAAGGGTAGGAACGCTAGGGGAAAAGGCAGTGTTCCCACAAGGCATTTGTCTCAACATCAACCATCACCAGCTACATTCTCCCAACACACTCCTGGACATTCAGACTTATGTATGCCTTTCCACTAACTGCCATGATACTGAAGGTTCTGAGGAAACTGAAGTAATTATGAGCATGTCTGGTATTTGGACTAATAAACCTCTAATCACCCTTCTCCCCCGACATCAACTTACTTGTCCTGACTTAGTCTCACAGAAATCTGAACCCAGCTCGGTACATCTGACAACCTAGATGCTGAATAGATGACATCAATTGAAAGAAGCTGTTTGGCTGATGTTTAGAAGATTCTGCTAGAGAGCAGAAAAGTGGCAACCAGACTGATTTACAAAGCTGCATGGAAGATGATTTCTGTTTGGGCATCTCAGCATTATCTGTCTTCCTTGACATCACTCATTTAATCAATACTGGACTATCCAATAGCCCTGAAGCAAACTGAACTTTCTGTTAGCTACATAAGGATCAATCTTGTAGCAATATCTGCATATCACCATTCTATCCAAAGCCATTTTGTATTTTCCCACACTATAATGGTAAGGTTCCTAAGGGCCTCTTGGAACCTTAATATAATATCAGCAGTATTGTTGTGTCTCCCTCTTTGAGCACTTAGGAGCCTGTCCCTTTATCACCTATCTATGAACACTGCTTTTTAAGGGCTATTTTACATCTGCTCAGAGGGTAGGGAAAAGTCAGGACCTTATGATGCTTACTTCCTTTAAAATTTTTCATTAAGAAAGCGGCACTCTCAGGCCTCATCTCAAATTCTTGTGCAAAGTTGCTTCAGAATTCCAAGTCATTTATTTCTTTCCCAGTTTCCTCTCCACACTTCACTGAACCTGGAGGAAAGCTAAACTTCAGACACTTACTGTATATAGAGTACTTTATTTTAATTGACAGGACAAAACCATTCATAGACACCCTAGACTGTTTCCAGCCTTTGCTGATATGGTTAAAGTTCAGGCAACATCCTCTCAGAAATTATCAAAGTGAGTCTTCAACCACATAAGGATATGTTATGATTTAATGATGTTAGATCCACTTGGTCACATTAGAGCTCATTCCACTACAACTCAGGTAGCCTCTGCTGTGTGTCTGAAAAATGTCCCTGTTTCTAAATTCTGTAGGACAGCTATGTGGAGCTTGATCCACACATTCACAAACCACTATTGTTTGGGAAAGGCTTCCAGTTCAGATGCTCACTTTAATAGTGCTCTTCTGCAGATATTGTTTAAATGGGACTCCTACTAGCCACCGCCATCCAAACAGATAATGTGACCAAGAGTGGAATCCTTGTGGAGAATCACTTGAGGAAGAAAAAAGGTTACTTACTGTACAGAAACTGTGCTTCTTTTAGATGTGCTGTCCATATGGGTCTCACAACCCATCCTCCTTCCCTACTACTTTGAAGTCCTATCCCTCTAGGATTCCGAACTGGTAAAGAAACTGAGGTATGGCTGTTCCCATCCACAATTTATGATATCTCATGAGGATATCTAGGGGTCAGGAGCAGCCCCAACAGACATCACTGGCTAAAAAATTCTGATCTTGCACTCATGGGCCACACACACACCAAGAGTGAAATGCATGTGGACAACACATCTTGAAAAAACACCATTTCTGTAAGGTACATACGTTCTTCTATATAAAGAATAAGTTCTGGTGTGTAAATGCTGGCAGAAAAGCATGTGAGAGAGACAAGTATTTATGAAATAGCAATGGACTAACAAAATATATGATAACATTTTAAAAAATCCTCATTTCCTGACTTCCCTTTATTATCTAATGGACATATATTAGTCCATTCAATGAAGTGTCCACCTAACCAGACTTCTTCACAATATTTTTCTAGTTGAACACCTACTTATGAAAGATTAGTAGATGTGGGTTTCCATTCTATGCCCCCTAAATGCCATGACCCTGCACAATATTTTCTGATGTTTTCATCCTCCTTTCCTTTCCTAATGCCTCCATTCCCTCTGCTCTTTCTTCTTCCATTTTCTCTCTCTCTTTTTTTCACATTTATGCATGTATGTGCACATCATTTTATCTCTTCTTTGCTCTTTTGGTTAGTAACCCCTTATTTCTCACACTGCAGAAGAGTGCTTGCTGCTTGGGGAAGGCGTTTCCATTGGTGGCTTTATGAGGCAAGGTCAAATAAGTCCCTCCAGTTTAATTGGGCCACTAGAGTACAGACGAGAGATGCTTGAACCTGTGGGCTTCTGCTTGAATTGACACAGCTATGAATATGAGCTGCTCATGTGGCTAGCTGCATTAGGAGCTTGTGATGGGGCTGAGCAGCCCCGCACCGGCAAATTCTTCCCTCTGGGCAGAGGACGTCACACCCCGGAAGCTCTGCTGGGCATGATCCAGCTGGAGATCCAGTATAAAAGCCTGCAGAGTTTCTCAGTTGGGGCTGACTTCCGGAGGGGAGGGACGCACGCTACCAGCTCCTGCGGAGGGACAGCCCGAATCCTGGGATCCAGACGCCAGCCCAGCCGAGATGCCACTGGAGGCCCAGCTTGCCACCAGCCCAGAAGGGGAATGCACTAGAGGACCCCTGGACACCGAAGGCAGTGATGGTAGGAAGTGACCCAGGGAACTTATAAAGACACATGCATGCTCGGTGTGTTGTGGGTGGATCCCCACCAAGCTAGGGGCAAGGGAAGCCCCACCAACAGCTGAGCCCTGGTTCGGGACTTGGTGGAGTGGGCGGGCCCGGGTCCCCCTACTCCTGCAGCCACTGGGTTGCACTACCCCTCCGCAAGGGGACTATATAGACTCTGGCCAGCAGGCCACGCTGCCCTGAGAGAGGGGAGCTAGCGTATAGACTCTAACTGTTAGGTCACGCTACCCCGTGACTAGGGGGGGAAGCTATACAGACCCTGGCCGTTGGGCCGTGCTGCCCCGAGGCCGGGAGAAACTGAAGGGGCTGTACTCTGGCTATTAGGCCACACTACCCCGAGACTGCACGAACTCTGGCCCTTAGGCCATACTGCCCCATGATTGGAGGGGGAGATTAGAGAGTGGCTGAGGTCCGCCGCTACACCCCGCTCCTGCCACAAAGGGGCGCCGTGGAGCAGGACCCGCCACAGAGCTGATGCTGGAGCAGAGCTAGAGCTAGTTACATTCAATTACCTCTGCCCTCACCTAATAGATCTGGAAGAGTTATCACAGGAGAGATGGGTATACTTGGGGCTAATATTCCACCAAACTACTGACAGCCAAATACTGGGTTCCTCACATATTTGTATGATTCTGTTTCCTTAAAACCTGATTCTCACTACTACCTGCTGGTTTCACTCTTAAATTAGAGTGAGTAAATTAACACTCTGCACACCACTTCTAAAAGGTTGCCAACCCCGATCTAGTTTTTGTAGTTTTTGGAGTTAGCAGCTCAGAGGATTTTGTTCCTTAGAAGAAAAAAAAAGTTTAAACTAAAATTGCAGGTATTTAAATCAGCTTCTAGATCAAAAATTAAATGATGAAATAAAAACAAGTTAAAAAGACTTTAAATAGAAAAGTAGAGTCTGAATGTTTGCATCACTGGGAGCATTCTTCCAGGTGCACTTACCAAAATTCCTCATTGGAACACTCAGTAGTGCTAGTAGTAATTAAGTCCTAAGTAATGCAAATAGTAATTAAGTTTTAAAGAGATGAAATATGTATTGATTTCATACAGATATCCTTACTTATAATTCGAACAGATATAAGTTCCTTACTTATAATGAGAATTCCCACTTAACTCCTCCTACATGCTCTGAAATACTGGAGACTAACACTAGCAACTTTAAAAAAAAATCCTCTTGTTAATGCACAAACAATATCCATTTTTATCTTCCTATCGCAACAAGGCATAGTATAAGAGAAGCATTACCTGCTTTGCATTTCAGAAATAAATATATTACACTTGTGTGTTTTTATTTACTTATAGGAATGTCTATGTTTATCTTTGTAATATCTGAGTGCTTCACATTATTAAGGATATAAATTACACCAAACAGCAGGCATTCTCTGCCTTTATTATTTTACTGAGAGGTTGCATAACCACTGTGATTTAGTGGTAACCATTCACATACTATTTAGCCCAATAGAGAAAGGATCAGCACAAGAAAGGCAAGAAAACTAGGAAAATTATAGTGTCACAAGTCAACTTCACAAGCCTTTTACTCCTGTTACCTCAACCAGAACTCTACAATTTCCCATTTAGGAGACTTTTCAGGGTGCATTGACAGGATCTTCAGACAGGGTAATGAAAGACAAATTCCATAACGCAAAAGGCAGACGAGTTGACAATGAGATCACAGAACTGACCTCTGACCTAGTCAGCATTCTCTTTTCTCTCACTCGCTTGCCCTGTTTACTATTGCAGGTTTGCTTATTATGTGCACCCGTTTCAATTGTGACCCTGAGCCCATTATTACTGTGGCTTTTCTCCTCCCCTTAAACAATTGTTTGGAAAATGGCCCCAACAACATGGAAAAGATGCTGATAAGTACAGAAAAGAAAGGTTAATGAGAAAAGCTTAGAGTTTCCTGGAGTATATTGAAGAGGCTCAAAAGAAGAATAGCATTTCCAGTGCTAGTGATAAGAGGAAAGATTAATACAATTTGTGTGTGTGTGTATGTGTTCGCACACACATGTACGCACACCTGCTTTAGTTATCCAGTCCTCCCATCAGCCACTTTCATCTGGAACACAGAACAAATAGTAGCACTAGATTTCCTTTAAGTGACTTGAAATCTCAAATCTCTAAATGCTGGAGAGTCAAGGTTTCCTTATTCCTTCGTTTTTAATTGTCCTTTCTCACACCTCTGCCTCTTCCTGCAGCCAACGTATTTGTTTATCAGAATAATCCATGGTACATATCACTAGCTTGGCCTGTTGAAAGGAAAGAAGAGAAATTTTGGTTTATGGGCTGTTCCCTAAATTAGTGTGTGTGTTTTACCCTGACAGTGGTGTGATCACCATTCTTCTGAACACTAGACACCTCACTGCTGTGGTGTCCTGTAATTTAGGAACTACAGTCCAAAATTCATTGCAGAATATGGAGTTCACATATAGCAATGGCAGCACTGTTGCTTTTCTACCATCAGTTGAATGTGAGGAGTTTAGGCAGATTTTTTTTCACCCACTAGGTTAACAAAGGTGTTTTATTTAAAAAAGGACAGTGAAAATAAGAATGACCATATTGACTAACCTGTAATGCTGAATTCGAAGTTTGGTTACAAGACTTTCCAATACTAGCACTTCCCAATACTATCTACCCATTTTTCTTTTCAGGACAGTTCCTTTCTAGGGCCACGTCCACTCCCTTGCTTGGACAGCTCCCTTATACCTACAAGCATCCAGGAGGGGTGAATAATAAACTAGCTCCATAGCCAAACTCATATGCAACCTCATCCCAGAGGCAGTTAGATCCAATTCCATCTTGATAGGTTCAGTCACCAGATTCCCAAATAGATATCTCAATTTTTATTTCTGCCATTGACAAAACCCAGAATTCTCCTTTGATAAGAGCACTTAAGACTTCACAGATAGAAGATATTCAGATTGAGAAAAAACTTTTAATAATTGCATCTGGTTATTGTGAAAAGACAATTTCTTTTTGTTTTTGTTCTTTTTGTAACAATAATTTATTTGTTTATTTTAATTTTAGATATGTCAGCCCTTATTCCTTAGGAAAACAAGCTCTTCAATACTGACAAAGTGGAAAGCATTACTAGAAAAAAACTACCTTTGCCCTGGAACCAGACTGGTGAGGGGAATCAAAAGTTGTGAAGAAGGAACCTTAAAATGTTCTAGAATATATATATATATATTTCAGATTACCACACAGCGGAGGTTTGGATATCTAGTGAATCTTGGTCAGACTAAGCAAACCTCTTTGGTCTGAGGGATAGGGGTTGAAATATTCGAAAACTAACTTTGTTGTAAGATGTCTTCTTCCAATTCTGCTCAGAACCTGCAGGAGCACAGTAAAAACACATAAAACATTAGTTATGGGCCTAAGAGTTCCAGTAGTAGAAGTAATAATACAGTAGCATCCAACTCCTGTCCTGTTCAGAGTCTTTTAGGTGCTACACAATCATAAATATAGAAAGGGTCCCTGCTCTGGAAAGTTTATAAAAGTAAGTGAACCAAACTTTCCTAAACCAATGAAAATATGTAGTTTTGATTTCAGCTGTTCTCATTTTACCTAAACCAGTAAACCCATTCTTGATGTTAATTATTAAATGAATTCCTTGTCAGGACTTTGTTCTTTAAAACATCATTATATTTAATTATTATCAGGGACTAAATTAATTTCAAGAGCCCTGACCTTTCTCTGACTTGCTTTCTTATCAGAAATAAGTTGGATATAAAAATATTCCCTTTTAAATGGGATCCTCTAGAGAGGAATTTTTTCTCAGGCCAATAGCCATGTTTGTTACTCTGTCAGGACATTTATCAGGTTCAAACATGTTTTGTTTCTTTAGCAAAGGACTACAAATCAAATCAAATATCACAAAACACCCAGGGATCACCTATGTCTCTTGCTGAACTTTAATAAAGACACTCTTCATTGTACTAGCATCACCCAGACCAAAATATTCCTATTAGGATTCTATACTAACACTTAAAAGCAGGACATTGGTTAAGAAATAAAGATGGGACTTTTAAATTATTAATACCAAAAAAAATAATGATCTCCAGCATGATATCAATACAACACAAAAAACAATTTGCTCAAGTGGAGTAGACATTAATTGAAAGGCTGATCTTAACTCAGCATTGCTCACACAAGATCAGCAGAGTAGAGATACTGATGGACTGCAGATCTCTGGAGGGCCTCCTGTTTGTTGATGTGATGCTTTGGACGAGGCATCACATCCTGCCTCACTATAGGGACTTGTTAAGCTGCTGAAATTAGTGAAGTGAGGAAAAGTGCACAGTTTATACAAAGGCTTCTGGCATTTTTTCAGAGTATGGGGCCAGGAGGGTCACACCTCTCAGCATCAACCCGTGGGCCTCCCTGGCTCACTTTACCTAAGCTTCAGTTAAAAGGGGGAATCGCAAATGGCAGAAGGATCCTTCTCTCTGATTCGGTATGGTTCCTAAATTTGGATTTTATATTCATTTGATTGCAGCAAACTGTGCAGCCAACTTTATTTTCTTTGACTTTGTGGATTCCCCCCCTCCCCCCCCCACACCCCATTTCACTTTGAGTTTCAGGTTTGAACAACCCTCAAAATGGAAGTTAATCTGTTGTTCTCAGCAGGTTTCTCATCAAAACCATTAACTGGAACATGTTAGCTCAACAATGGCTCTGGTCTGTGAACCTTACCAGTCAACAATGGCTCTAGGTTTGTGAACCTTACCGGTCTTTTCTGTGAACCTGCACTAAGTTTCAGGTGTGTGATGAAACCCCAAACTAGGTGAGTTTCACATGGCCATGGATTTCATTGAGAACATTTTGCGCAACCCCAAATTCTGCATTTCTGCTTCCATGTGAATTGAGGACATCAGAGAAACACAAGAATAAACAACAAATAAAACCAAAAATTAGTGAAATATTTCCAGACTTTAAAATTGTCTCAGGCATGGATTGATTTTACTGTCTTCAAGCTAGCATAGTTTGATTTAATAGGCTGAAAACAAGTCATTAAAGAAGTGAGATGAAGTAGATTAAGGGTGTCAAACTCATCTTCAAATCAGTTTATTACATTAACTAATTAATCTTCTCACAACCCAGTGAGTTGGGTAAGAGCATTGTTATGAAACACAGACTAAGGGCCATCCCGTTGTACCTGCTCTCTCTTTGTGCCCAAAGAGTGCAAATTACCTAAAAAATGGTTTGAAGGCAAATGGGAGAGGGTACAACTATCTTTATACTATTGATCCACAGAGCTGACCAGGTATGCCAAGTGTGCGGGGAAAGTATAATCCTAAACAGTGATGGCTACATTGTGTTGTAGTTAGATATAGCTGATTCTGCACTGTATTTTGACGCTCTTAGTCACATCAAATAGCACCTTACCCTCTGAACCAATTAACTTTAATTAGACCACTCCTGGAGTAAAGCACTCTCCAATATGAGTGTCAGAATATGCCACCGTAATTATTTATTTATATATTGGTTGGATTGTGAAGTCTTTACTCACATCAGTGAGTGGCTACACGTACTACTAGACTTCACTTGTACTGTTTGTAGCAGGTTATCAACGGGAGTAAATGTTTCAAGACAATGAGAAAAGTAAAATATGTCACTAATACAGCTTCAGACCCTCTTTGTGGCCCTTTTCCTTCTCAACCCTTAAGGGGTTCTTCTGACCTTCAGTTGAAGAAGGAATACTTTCAATTACACCTTTTGATCAGTGTCTCCTTTTGCTCCTCAGTCTACTCCACTAGTCTTCTGATACTTCCTTTTGATGTTGCAAGATTCAGGAGCTATACTTAACCTGCAGTTCTTCCCAACCTGATAATATGTTTTATAAATCTTTGAATCTCTCACACTTTGTTCCCTACTGTACAGAATTAAGTGGAAATTGACTTCTGCAGAGGCCATTACCAAGATGTATTGATCTGAGAGGATAACATTTTCTTAGGCAAAACTAAAGCTAAACATCAAGGTTAGAGACTAAATATTATCCGGTCCCAAGAGCCTTCGATTGTTTATGTGACAGGACCCTATTTCAGTTTAGGAATAATCTATTCTCTTTCTTACCATCTCACCCCCCCCCCCCCCACACACACACACCAAATCACAGAAAATAACTATATTTGTCTCCATGCAGTAGTTCAAACCATCTTTTTTTAAAAAAATTAGTGAGGACACTCCTCTGTAGGCTTTCCCTCAGGCCTGAGAAGTGTTTGTTGTTTCTAAATTTCTACACCAGTTCTTTTTAATATTATGGCAGCCTGAAAGCCTGAAGTTGAATTGCTTTCTACCTCTGGCAACAATAACATATACATTTCTATGCTCTGAGAATTAGGTAAATTTAGTTTTCTGACAGGCGATGAGCTGAAGCCACCAGAAAGACAGAATTAGAGCTGCTTTTTGTTTGTGTTTTTATCATAAGGTCTTTTGTAAGTTATCTAAGGCATTTCTGATTGCTGTGGACCCATGAACATCTTCTCTAAGAAACTTCAGTTTTTAAAAATTCTTCCATAATTGTCCTAATTATGGGAAGGGAATAAAGTCCAGTTATATAACCTTTCTAAATTCTAATAATCCTGTTTTTATATACAGCACCTCATTTGCACAGTGTTTTATAAACTTCTTTAAATGGGTAAAGCTAAACATATCTGATTTGTTCTTTTAAATGTTCTTAACTCAATTTGAGTACATAAGTACCACTAAATGAAAGCAAAAGAACCATGTCCTCTTTGTCTCATGATAGTTTTATACTTCTAGTCCAGAGTGCCAACAGTGGTAAAGCAACATTTGAGCACTACCCTACAAGCTAAGACTTTCAAACCCTCAGTAATTGATTGCATTTCCTGAGTTAATTTCACTGACAACAGACCTCCATTTCAAAAGGTGTTTTTTTCTCCTAGTGATAATGGACCATCTACATTTAACAGCCCTCTTAGAATTGGTATGCTAATGCACATTTTTTTTTCTTTTTCTTTCTTTCTGAGTGTATAAATGCATTTTACTTCTGTTCCATTCTATGCATCCGATGAAGTGATCTATAGCTCATGAAAGCTTATGCTGAAATAAACTAGTTAGTCTCTAAGGTGCTACAAGTATTCCTGGCTTTCTTTACGGATACAGACTAACATGGCTGCTCTTCTTGAATCTGTTAATGCAGAACATCTGCAGTCACTAGCATAGGATCTCAGGTTGCTTCTAATCAATTGGTTTCTAACAGTAGCATGACAAATGATATTACATTTTCAAATCTGGGAAAGACTGGCCATCTTTCTTTCTTTCTTTCTTTCTTTCTTTCTTTCTTTCTTTCTTTCTTTCTTTCTTTCTTTCTTTCTTTCTTTCTTTCTTTCTTTCTTTCTTTCTTTCTCACTTTCTTTCTCACTTTCTTTCTTTCTTTCTTTCTTTCTCACTGCCTGTTCTAAGCTGGTGTAAGAGCAACTAAAATTGTTTTTCTCTTACAGTCATATGCTAAGTCTCTCCTTCACATATAAACCACCCATACTCTAGAAGCAGAAATCACAGAAGGCCTTGAGTCTCAGAAGTTGTGTTGAATGCTAGGGGTATGTCTTCACTACAGCAGTAGTTCGATTTCCTTTATTTCGATGTTGTGAATGCGACTGTATGCAGTCGATTTTGTGTGTCTTCACTAGGCACAGCAAAGCACAGCAAGTTGACAGTGTCTGTCCACACAACTTTTGCAAGCGTCGACATAGCGAGCGTTGCACTGTGGGTACCTATCCCACAGTTCCCTGATCCCCCAGCAGGCACCATTTAGAGTGCTGCACTATGGGTAGGCATTTCCAAGTTTCGCGCCCTTTTTCCGCACCGCCGACCCCCATTACGAGCGGTGCACTGTGGGTAGGCATCCCATAATTCGCGCCCTTTCTCCGCGCCGTGCTAACGCCATAGCACTGCAAGCATGGAGCCCGCTGACACCATGGAAACAGTAATGGCCGTTGTGAGGACCTCGATCACGGTTGCGGAGTTCATGCTGCACCGTCTGCAGAGGAGGAATGCGATCCGGGGAGAACTGCGCTTTCTGGAACCCGACGACAGTGAGGAGGAGATGGACAAGGACGTGCACAGCGGGGACGACAGGGACACTGACGGTTTGGGAAGTAGGGCGACTGACAATCTGTCAAATTTGATGGCAATGGGGCAGGCTCATGCCATCGAACGCCGATTCTGGGCCAGGGAAACAAGCACAGACTGGTGGGACCGCATAGTGCTGCGGGTCTGGGATGACTCCCAGTGGCTCAGAAACTTCCGCATGCGAAAGGGCACGTTCCTGGAACTTTGTGACTTGCTGTCCCCGGCCCTCCGGCGCAGGAATACCAAAATGAGAGCGGCCCTTACAGTTGAGAAGCGAGTGGCGATAGCCCTCTGGAAGCTTGCAACGCCAGAGAGCTACTGGTCAGTGGCGAATCAGTTTGGGGTGGGTAGGTCTACAGTGGGCTTTGCTGTGATGCAAGTAAGCAGGGCAATCGTCGAGCGGCTGCTACACCGGGTTATAAACCTCGGAAACCTGCAAGCCACAATAGATGGCTTTGCCGCCATGGGATTCCCTAACTGTGGTGGGGCTATAGATGGGACTCATATTCCTATCCTGGACCGGACCACGAGGCCGCCGAGTACAGAAACCGGAAGGGATATTACTCAATGGTCATGCAAGCAGTGGTTGACCACAAGGGATGTTTCACCGACCTGTACGTGGGGTGGCCGGGAAAGCTTCATGACGCTCGAGTGTTCAGGAACTCTAGGGTTTTTAGACAGCTGCAGCAAGGCACTTTCTTCCCCAACCAGAAAATTTCCGTGGGGGGGTCGAAATGCCGATCGTGATCATTGGGGACCCAGCCTACCCCCTAATGCCCTGGCTTATGAAGCCCTACACAGGAGCCCTGGACAGGGGTCAGGAGCTGTTCAACTACAGGCTGAGCAAGTGCAGAATGGCCGTAGAGTGTGCATTTGGCCGTCTGAAGGGGAGATGGCGTTCCTTACTGATTCGCTCAGACATCAGCGAGAGAAATATCCCCATTGTTATTGCTGCTTGCTCTGTGCTCCACAATATCTGTGAGAGCAAGGGGGAAACGTTTATGGCGGGCTGGGAGGCAGAGGCAAATTTACTTTCTGCTACTTATGAGCAGCCACACAGCAGGGAAAGTAGAAGAGCACACCGTGAGGCCCTGCGCCTCAGGGACGCCTTGAAAGACAGTTTTATGAGTGGCCGAGATGGCGTTTGAGAATCTGCTCCCTTGCTGTGCTCTAAGCCTGCTGCCCTTGAACCCTCTTTCCCTCCCCCCTCCCCATGCTTGCAGAGGAAATAAAATCACTGTTTGAAAAATCATGGTTCCTTTATTGTTTAATCGGAAATACAAATACAGGGGATCACTGTCCTGGAGGGAAACCGGCAGTCGCAGTGGGGGAGGAGCGGACAGAGGAGGGGGGGGGGATGGGAAGGGGGGAGAGGAGGGGTGGGCAAGACACAGCAGCTTTTAAAAGTTTTCCTAGAACGTCAGCCTGCTGCTGCTGCTGCTGCTGCTGCTTCTGCTGGCTTGTGGGGTAGAGTGGAGCGGCCCACGGAGCTTGCCCCCCCGTGTTCTCACCCTGCGTCTGGGTGGGGAAGCTATGGGAGTTGGGGAGGGGGGGAAGGTGGTTACACAGGGGCTGCAGAGGTGGTCTTTGGGCATACTGCAGCTCCACCAGAGATCGCAGCATGTCGCTCTGGTCCTCCATTATGTGGAGGAAAGCATCCATGCGTCTTTCCTCGCACTCTTCCCTCTTTTCTGCATCGGTTCTCCATTCCTGCCTCTCTCGATTCCTTGCCTCTCTCTCTCGATCCCTTGCCTCTCTCTCTCGATCCCTTGCCTGTATCTCTCGATTCCTTGCCTCTATCATTCTTTCCCTCCAGTCCGTCTGGCGGGCTGCCTCAGCGCGTGAGTTCTCCACGAGTTCACTGAACATCTCATCGCGCGTTCGTGTTTTCTTTTTACGCTTTCTTATCTGCGGTGCACGGCGGGAGGAGCAGGCCGGGGGATTCGGAGATAATTGTTCATCTGTGCGAATGTGGGAAGAGAAAGTTTGAAAGTTATGAGACAGATACATTCAAGGTTAGGAGGCAGATGCAGTCTCGGACGGTAAACAATGGGAGTACTATGCCGTTTGCAACCTCAGTATTCAGAGGCCTGATATGATTTCTGTACAAGGTCATGTTCTACACCTAAAAGTGACTGACTAGCTCACAGAAAAGTCAGAGCATCTCAGACACATATGCGTGCCTCAGCCCAAGACGGCTTCTGAAATCACCGTGCAGCCGGCCATGGTAAGTTAAAAGTGGCGCTTGCATACTGTAGAGTAACCCCGCCCTCTTCCCCCCACCGCGTGGCTGGCTCCCACTGAAACCGCAAACTGCAAAGCAAATGCTAAAAAATCTCTCGCTAAGGGCTAAGGTCTTTTTGGGGCTCTTCAGACCGCGTGCAGACTGCTCTTGTTCCCTGCTAGCTACCGCTACGGGCGCGGGGGGGTGGTCAGCATTCGTGGCGGGGGGGGGGGGGCGGTTGGTCGGTCCCCAGCAGAAAAGAGTTCTTTGCAGCTGGGAATCTTTATCTCCCTAGTAATTGCAGTCCCTATTTCAAATAGGCAACCATGAATGACATCACTTTGCTGAGAATTTCTCGGAGAGATAGGGAGCGCATGCTCCTTGACTCCATGCAAAGTCCTGGTCCATACGCCGCAATGCTAGCCTGCTCAATGGTACCAGAGAACTTACTACTTTCGTGGCGTGGGATGGTCTCCTATCACGGGGGACCACATAAGGCGGCTCTCCCCAGAAATCTGCTGTGCTGGATTCATCGCTACCTCCTGGATAGCTTCCTTGAAATGTCCGCGGAGGACTTATGGTCAGTCCCGGAGTATATTGACAAACTCTTTGAGTAGAAATTGACCAGCAGTGAAAGCACGCTAAGTCCTTAGGGCAAGTTACTCATTAATAAATGCTTCCTTTACAAAATCACGCGTCATGTAATCACTTAAAAAAGAAACACTTACCCCCCTGGGAGGCTTGGGAGGGTACTGGATCAAGGGTAACAAACAGCTCCTGGCTCTCTGGGAACACGGGTTCTCCGCTGGGCTCCTGCTGCTCCGTGAGATTTTCCTCTTCTTCATGGTCGTCCTCCTCGGAATCAGTCTCCTCCCTGACGATTATCCCATCGGTGGAGTCCACGCAGACCGGCACGATGGTGGTGGGGGCGCCCCCCATTATCTGATTTAGTTCGTTGTAGAACCTGCATGTCCGTGGCGCGCCCCCTGATCGTCCGTTTGCCTCCTTGGCTTTCTGGAACAATTGCCTGAGCTCCTTAATTTTCACGCGGCACTGTGTGGTGTCCCTGTTGTGGCCCCTTTCTAGCATGGCCTTGGAGACTCTTCCATAGGTGTTGGCATTCCGTTTGTTGTTGCGTAGTTCCAACATCACGGATTCCTCTCCCCATATAGCGATGAGATCCAGCACCTCATGAGTGGACCATGCTGGAGGTCTTCTCCTCTGGCTGGTCTCCAGGGTAGATGAGCTCAGCATGGATTCTTGTGATGCTGAGCTCTGCATGGCGGCTAGTGCTGCTGATTGCTCTGAATGGCGACTGATCAGTTCAGGTGAGCTGGCCACGCTGACCAAACAGGAAATGGTATTCAAATGTTCCCGGGTCTTATCTACCTGGCCAGAGCAGCGAGTTCAGAGTGCAGTGCAGAGCGGTCACAGTGGAGCAGTGAGGCAGTCCAGAGCGGTCAGAATGGAGCATTGTGGGACAGCCTCTGGAGGCTATTAATGTCGGTTCCGTCTTCACTAGCCCACAGTCGAGCTTGGAATGTCGAAATTAGCCTTATTTCTCTCGTCAGGCAGGAGTTCCAATTTCGATCTTGAGGGCCCTTTACATCGACGTTAAGAGCATGTATGTGAAGACAGGTACACGTTTAATTCGACCTAACGTTGTTAACATCGAATTAAAGTGGTAGTGAAGACAGGGCCTAACATCCAGGGTGGCAGGATAAGCTATATTTCACAGTTTCTGGGGCCCTGTGGGGATTAAATCTAAACCCTTAAATAAGTTCATGATTTCACAGCTATTTGCATGGATGGTGTCAAATATTAAACCCACTATTTGTAATTTGGACTTTCTAACATAAACTGAGCTGAAAAATACTTTCCTCAGCATTAAGGGTATAACAGTCTTTGGCTGGGTCCCCAAGAAAAACTTTTAATCTAGCCCAATAGCTCCACAACAACAGAAATCCATCAATTTCCAGATCACAAATCCTTTGCATCCACCAAAACAATTATATACACTATATACAACAAAGTTTAACTACACCCTCCCCACCCCTCACCTGGCAACAAAGGCAGGCCTGGAATGAACAAAAACAAACTCTCAATAACTCCTACTCTGCAGTACCACCCAGAGATATGTCAAATCCAGTCTCTCTCAAGGGCACCTAATATGCCAAGATCTACATGGCTCTGCAGTGAATTGGAAACAAGAGGAGGCAAACACTCATCATTCTACACTGGAGGAAGTACTGCCTACTCCTCCAAACAAGAAGTAATAACCTTTGCCCTCTAGGAATGTATAGAAAGAATTGATTTACATGAAACTTTCAAATGCCTGGAGCTGGTTAATTACACTGAGTAGGTGATTGTACTTATTACATTCCTGGGACACACATCTTTGAGCCCCTACCATTCATTTATGAGGCTACTACCTGATTCTCTAGTTGAAATTTCTGAGTTCTTAATTTCTGAATTCTATTTCGTGGCAAGCCCTGGTGTCTGCTGGTGTAATTCCACTGATTCCAATGGAGGTATGTCAGCAGAGAATCTGGCCCAGGTTTTTCTATATAAAAATGGGATAACAGACAGTATAAATAAATGGTCACTGCCCTTTTCACAGATACTGGACCTTGAATTTGGTAACTTTACACGTTATTGTTATACTTCAATGAAGTTCCAGCATTTAGCGCTATTTCCACTGTACAATGAAATGTGTCATCATTCAAGCGTGCCTTTAACTATGATCCTATCCCAAATCTTGTGTAATGTATCAGCTTACCAGGAGTAAAAGGCATTAATCACAGGCTAAATACATATGGTCTATTAATTTTTATCCAGCTGCACCACTGCCATGTTTAAGACACAACAGATCTGAGAACGAGTAAGGTACATTTCTTCCACATGCACTGCATCTTCTTTACATAGCAATCAGTAGTTAATATTATACTCCTATGTTCCCACAATGACACTTCCCTACTGTGCCAAGGGTTTCATTTTGCAACATGTAATGTTGTCAGGTTTTTAAAAATATTTTTATCTTTGAATAAAAAAAAAAAGGTCATGCTTTAAAAGTTTTAGAATGTTTTGATATAAATCAATATTGTGAAGGTCAAACTATCCACAAAACATTTTCTGAATGTTTTATTTATTGGCCTTACAGTTTACAAATAACTCCCACGGGCTTCAACAAAATTATAATCCTTTGTCATGCTCTTTCTAACATTGCAGCACCCTGGGAAATCGGTAATTTTTAAATTTTAAAAGACAGAATAAAATATACTATAACACCTGAAAATTGGCTTCATTATGAGCCCAAGTCTAAAGATGAAGAGGCTATTCCTTTGATATAGGCTATAATTCTGTTAGATTGTTGTGCGGAAATGGACTGTAAAGGGATGTTGGAAAGGTTGTTGGATCAATATTATGACCTACCTTAAAAATGGGACCATTTGTAAATCTTTAACTTCAGGAATTTACTCTTGTAATGTTTCTTTCAAAATGTCTCCTCTTGGTGTAAGGTATGAGGCCCTTTTCTGCAGTAAGCAACAGCAGCCACAGTAGGACAGCAGCAGCCATGAGCTAACAAGCAGAAAGTCACATCCTCACATTCCATCTAAATTGCATTAACACAAAGTGATATTGGGCTGTAAATAAGGAACTCCTTTTCTAATAGTACTCACCATCACCAGATAAAGAAACAGATCTTAAGATGTTGAAAGAAAACTTTGTTTGATAACATTCTCTCTGGCAAGAAAGCACTTATCAACAATTGTGATTATGAAATCTACACTGCTATCCAGTTGCATTTATGGTCCCCACTTCTCCATACTTTATCTGTATGGTCTCTGTCCGATTCTTTAATTGTTTCTGCCTATTGCATAACTAATTTTGCAAGATTTAAATCAACTAAGGTGGTGGGATAGGATTGGCTAAATAACTGTTTTATAATGGGCCAGGATTGTGAAAAATACTGTCTTGTAGTATTTTACTTTAAAATGGTTGGTTAAGGTATAACTAAGTAGAATCCAAGTTGTAACTATATGGACTAGGGTCCAAAAGGAAGTTCTTTGGAACCTAATTTCAGTACACAGTCCAAGATCAGAGTAGCCAGACCTCAACACCCTACTGATCATATAGTGCAGAAGCTTGAGTCCCAGGCAATTGAATGTTGACTGGTCACCAAGAAAAGTTCATCTGCCTTATTGGGAGTGGTGAGAATTGTATGCTTAGCATGTATATTCTGTTTTGGTAACTGTTACTGTAAAGAAATTAAGGATATTACTGTGTAAGGCTTTTTTACTGGTAAAGAGCCCCACAAACCCACAGAAGATTAAACCCTAAGGCCTAGGAACTGGGTAAGGATGGCCCTGAGCCCTAAGAACTGGGTAAGGGTAGGTGCCTTCCTATCTCTCCATGTGCACTGGTGAGGCAGTATGGGTAGACTAACACGGCTACCACTCTGAATCCTGTCACTATGCAAGGCACTGAATTTAGCTGCATGAAGTGAAATCCATCAACTTCATCAAAAAAACTCATTCAGATACAGACATCCTCTTCCTTTCTAAATTTAAACAGATAGACATCATACCAAAAGGACTAAAGGTAAAAAATCCATTACAATCTACCTATGCCATAGATTATGCTGATAGATTGTGCCACACACTCTCAACGTCTCTGATTTAAGGAATATTTCCAACAACCTCTGAACAGCATACTAACCCATGAAAACCTTCCTACTAACACTACAAAAAGAAGGATTCTGCGTGGACTATTCCTGAAGGTCAAAACAACAGACTGGACTTCTACATAGGGTGCTTCTGTAGATGTGCATGGGCTGAAAGTGTGAAAAAGCAGCATCACTTGTCCTATAACCTCAGCCATGCAGAACACAATGCCATACACAGCTTCAGGAACAACTCTGACATCATAATTAAAAAGGCTGACAAAGAAGGTGCTGCCCTCATAATGAATAGGTCGGAATATGAATGAGAGGCTGCTAGGCAGCTCTCTAACACCACATTGTACAGGCCATTACCCTCTGATCCCACTGAGGATTATCAAAAGAAAATAATCTGTTCAAGAAACTCCCTGAAAAAGTACAGGAACAAATCTTCACAGACCTGCCCCCTAGAAACCTGACCAGGGGTATTCTATCTACTATCCAAGAGCCATAAACCTGGAAATCCTGGATGGCACATCGTCTCAGGCATTGGCACCCTAACAGCAGGACTGTCTGACTCTGTAGACTCTCTTCTCAGGCCCTCCACTACCAGTTCTCCTACCAGTTCTCCTAGCTATCTTCAAGACACCACTGACTTCCTGAGGAAATTACAATCCATTGGTGATCTTCCAGAAAACACCATCTTGGCCATTATGGATGTAGAAGCCCTCTACACCAACATTCCACACAAAGATGGCCTACAAGCCATCAGGAACAGTATCCCTGATAATGTCACGGCAAATCTGGTGGCTGAACTTTGTGACTTTGTCCTCACCCACAACTATTACACATTTTGGGAAAATATATACCTTCAAGGCAGCAGCACTGCTATGGGTACCCGCATGGCCCCACTGTATGCCAACATTTTTATGGCTGACTTAGAACAACGCTTCCTTAGCTATAGGCCCTAATGCCCCTACTCTACTTGCAGTACATTGATGACATCTTCATCATCTGGACTCATGGAAAATAAGCTCTAGAGGAATTCCACCATGATTTCAACAATTTCCATCCCACCATCAACCTCAGCCTGGACCAATCCACACAAACGATCCACTTCCTGGACACTACTGTGCTAATAAGCGATAAACATAAACCCCACCCTATACCGGAAACCTACTGACCACTACACTTACCTACATGCCTCCAGCTTCCATCCCGGATACAC
The DNA here is from genome assembly GCA_032164245.1 of Sternotherus odoratus. Taxonomy (NCBI): domain Eukaryota; kingdom Metazoa; phylum Chordata; order Testudines; family Kinosternidae; genus Sternotherus; species Sternotherus odoratus. The sequence goes on along the minus strand of JAVMKO010000002.1, from coordinate 125,425,708 downwards.
CACATCAGGGGTGTCAAACTCAATTGCACAGGGGGCCAAAACTCAAAACTCGCGGGCCGAACAGTATAACCATTTATTTAACAGACTAAATATTTATGTTTTTAACCATTAATATGAACCAAAATACAGGATATCATTCCAAAATAAATACATTTCAACTTAAAATATTTTGCTCTTCATAAAAAAATATCCTGTCAATACAATACATTCAAAATCTGTGGTGTGGGGGAGCGGTGTGGGGGAGAGATCGGGCTGGGTGGGTCAGGTGGGGGGGGGAAGGAGAGCGCGGCGGCAGCGGCGGCGTCGGGGGGGTAAAGGAGAGCGCGGCGGCAGCGGTGGCGGGGGGGAACGGAGAGCGCGGCGGTGGCGGGGGGGAACGGAGAGCGCGGCGGCAGCGGGGGAACGGAGAGCGCGGCGGCAGCGGGGGAACGGAGAGCGCGGCGGCAGCGGCGGCGTCGGGGGGGTAAAGGAGAGCGCGGCGGAAGCGGTGGCGGGGGGCAAAGGAGAGTGCGGCGGTGGCGGGGGGGGAATGGAGAGCGCGGCGGCAGCGGGGGAACGGAGAGCGCGGCGGCAGCGGCGGCGTCAGGGGGGTAAAGGAGAGCGCGGCGGCAGCGGTGGCGGGGGGGAACGGAGAGCGCGGCGGCGGCGGGGGGGGAACGGAGAGCGCGGCGGTAGCGGCGGCGGCAGGGGGGTAAAGGAGAGCGCGGCGGCAGCGGTGGCGGGGGGGGAAAGGAGAGCGCGGCGGTGGCGGGGGGGGGAACGGAGAGCGCGGCGGCAGCGGGGGAACGGAGAGCGCGGCGTCAGCGGCGGCGTCAGGGGGGTAAAGGAGAGCGCGGCGGCAGCGGTGGCGGGGGGGAAAGGAGAGCGCGGCGGTGGCGGGGGGGAACGGAGAGCGCGGCGGCAGCGGCGGCGTCGGGGGGGTAAAGGAGAGCGCGGCGGAAGCGGTGGCGGGGGGGAAAGGAGAGCGCGGCGGCAGCGGCGGCGTCGGGGGGGTAAAGGAGAGCGCGGCGGCAGTGGTGGCGGGGGGGGAACGGAGAGCGCGGCGGTGGCGGGGGGGGACGGAGAGCGCGGCGGCAGCGGGGGAACGGAGAGCGCGGCGGCAGCGGTGGCGTCGGGGGGGTAAAGGAGAGCGCGGCGGAAGCGGTGGCGGGGGGGAAAGGAGAGCGCGGCGGTGGCGGGTGGGAATGGAGAGCGCGGCGGCAGCGGTGGCGGGGGGGGGAAAGGAGAGCGCGGCGGCAGCGGTGGCGGGGAGAGGAGAGCGCGGCGGCGGCGGGGGGGGCCTATTATATGGCTCTCTGAGCCAAAAAGGTTCCCGACCCCTGTCACAGGGCCATTAAAAACAGATATATAAAACGATTTTGCGGGCCGGATATAATTGTATGGCGGGCCGGATGTGGCCCGCGGGCCTTGAGTTTGACACATGTGCACCACATGATCCATTGTTTATACAATCACATTTGCTCCAATCCCTCAGACAGAGACAAACACCTACAAGATTTCTATCATGCATTCTTAAAACTCCAGTACCCACCTGCTGAAGTAAAGAAACAGATTGACAGAGCCAGAAGAATATTCAGAAGTCACTACAGGACTGGCCCAACAAAGAAAGTAACAGAACTCCACAAGCCGTTACTTTCAGCCCCCAACTAAAAGCTCTCCAGCGCTGCATCAAAGATCTACAATCTATCCTGAAGGATGATCCCTCCCTGTCACAGTTCTTGGGAGATGGGCCAGTCCTTGCTTACAGACAGCCCCCTAACCTGAAGAAAATACTCACCAGCAATGATGCACCTCACAACAGAAACACCAACCCAGGAACCTATCTTTGCAACAAAGCCCAGTGCCAACTCTGTCCACATATCTATTCAAGTGACACCATCATAGGACCTAATCACATCAGCAATGCCATCAGGGGCTCATTCACCTGCACATCTCCCAATGTAACATATGCTATCATGTGCCTATAATGCCCTCTGCCATGTACATTGGCAAAACCGGACAGTCTCTATGCAAAAGAATATATGGAGACAAATTGACATCAGGAATCATAATATTCAAAAACCAGTAGGAGAACGCTTCAATCTCTCTGGCCACTCAGTAACTGACCTAAAAGTGCCAATTCTTCAACAACAACAAAACATCAAAAACAGACTCCAATGAGAAACTCCTGAACTGGAACTAATTTGCGAATTGGATACCATTAAATTAGGCTCAAATAAAGACTGAGTCATTACACATACTGAAATCTATTTCCCCATGTTAATTTTCCCCTACTATTACTCACATCTTCTTGTCGACTGTTTTAAATGGGCCATCCTGATTATCACTATAAAAAGGTTTTTTTTTCTCCTGCTGATAATAGCTCACCTTAATTAATTAGCCTCTTAGAGTTGGTATGGCAACCCCCATCTTTTCATGTTCTCTGTACAGATCTTCCTATTGTATGTTCCACTCTGTGCATCTGATGAAGTGGGTTTTAGCCCACAAAAGCTTATGCCCAAATAAATGTGTTAGTCTCTAAGGTGCCACAAGTACTCCTCATTCTTAATGGAGAAAGAGTAATTTATATTTTGCTATTCTTAGTTTTATTCTACCAACTATTCCAATATAAAGTCAATACAGGAAGGGGCCATTGTCTAGGTAAGTTTTAGGTGTAGCTATGTTTCTTTTTAAAATATTTTTATTTTCCATCATCATTTAAGAGCTTTTTATTCTGGAAAAAAAAAAACCTAAGATCTGTATCAGAACATGAGGAGTAATACGTCTGCATAAGAATAGTTGGTAGCTGTGTGCATGAGTAGTTGAACCAGCTTGTAGGCAAATGATCTCTGTACTACCTCACCAGTGCACATAGGAGGGCAAAACCATATTGTGGTATATGAAAAAGCTTGTTTGATACAAATGTTGATAGAATGATAAATTATAGGAGAGATTTGAAACAAAGACAAATTATTGCTAGCAATGGACTTGTTAAATGAATTATGTCTGACTAACTTGAGTATATCTGCAATTACCTTATGAAACCCTTTCAGCTTTGACTAGCTGTATATTTCTGGGTGTTATTTAAACAACTGGTTCCTTACTCTTGAGGTTGCTACTTACAAGCAAGCAGAACGTTGAGACTACTTGAATATTCCTTCTTTCTTGTTTTAATTTATTTGAATAGTGTATCATGGTTGTCTGGGCTCATGTAAAATGTCTTTTGTTAAAAGTAATATTCTCCACTAAGGCAGTTTTGAGATGTATCAAAGAAAGTGCGTCTGTAAAGAGATTTAAATTAAAAAAAATGAGTGAGATTTCATAGGGGTTCTTGTAAAATATTCATAATTAATATGAGGCATAAGTTCCAAAATTGAATTCCATGCTTAATTGCAGAATTTATTACTGTCAATAATAACATTACAAAATAATTTTAATATAACATAGGAACAATCTTGATAAACAGAATTAAGAAAATTGAAATTATTTTTAGCAGATGTGATTTTTGTGGATATAAAAATCCTGTTGTAATAAGCTGTAATGCACATGCTTATTTTGAATCAGCTAATAGTTACATCAAAAATGTCGAAGGTATTTTCAGAATTGTTAAAGGCCATGAAGCTCAGAAGAGAGCCTTTTTCTCCTCACAGTTTATATATATATATTTATGGAACCACTATACTTCTATAACAAAAGAAAAAACTAATTTAATATATAGAATACATACAGAATTTGGATGTGTATTTAATTCAGTGATATTGTCAGTTTCACTAGTATTGACAAAATGTAGAGGGGTCTGTTTTTTGGCATAAATGGATATTTATGAGCTATGTAGTATGCTTAGAGCATTACCAGTGCTTGCATTTTCTAGTGGTTAGACAAATCAATGCTTTGAGCATCCTTAGCACTGGGATTAGAAGCAGAGGAGGATCATATTAGCTGCATTGCAACTTGGACGCTCAGCATCACTTTCTGCCACTTGAGAAATAAGATGAAACCAATCGCCTTCTTCATGTAGTGCAACTGTGTGAGTAATGAGAGTTCAGTAAAGAGCATGGCCTAAAACAAAAGTTAAAATACCTGCTAGTATCTCAGCATTTAAAATGAATGCCATTTGATTTTTTTCTGAATTTCTTTCTGAAACCTAGGAATTTACATTAATTTTGAAACTGACCAAATTGCATGATTTTGTAACAGCTAAGACTGTCTAGAATAAGTTTGTGTGTTAATAATACCAAGCATTCTGACCCCTGCTGTTTTGAAATGCCCTTGGGTTAGATGGATATTTTGGGGATCCCTTTAAGCACTTAAAGGGAATGAGTACTTCTGTGCTATCTCAACTTTCACTTTATTCTGCTGTTTTATTTTTAAAAATTATTTAAAAGCTTACACTAAGGACTTGGAATTCAACCAAATGTCTGGGGATTGGATCTGCGGAGTTAACCACAGTTGCCCTTTTCCTTATAAAAAGTCCATTAAATTCCATTCAGATCCAGGCTGACAAAATTCTCTGTGCATAATGTGTTACACCCTCACCCCAGATGACTAGTTAATCAGGGTATATATACACTCATGCACTGAAAAAATGGTAGTTAAGTAACATTATGTATGATGACATCATGTCTAAGATTAACAGAAGCCAGTAAACTCTAGATTTTCTCTACATAGACTGTGGCAAGGACCTGCAGGCAAAGAACTTATTAATTGAATTTGGATTTGAATTTACACATACAATTTGTTTTTGCAAAAGTGACTATCTGCCAGGAACAGTTAAGTTCAGATACTAATTGCTACAAATGATATAGCCTTTTTCTCATTCCAGGCTGGGCTTATAATTGGCACTTGGATAATAGTCTGGCAGCCACTCTGGTAAACCTTGCTTTACGTTCCTTACAAGGGTCCTTTTTAGGGTCTTTTTTTCTGGATGTTATATCTGAAAATCATATATTTTAAGAATCTACCTGATTTATCACCACTGAGCATTTTGAAATATTGACATTTCATCCTATTCTTGCCAGTCCACCTCCCATAAGAGTTCACATTATTAGGGGGGTATAAAAGTCAGAAAAGGGGCAGAAGAGTCGTATGAAGTTTTCATCAAAAATAATTGAAAGTTGTTTTACTGTCACCTGTCTTGTCAATACTCAGGGGTGGTGATAAGTGCTCATGTTTCAAAATGCTCAACAGTTACAAGATTCATCAGATGGTTTCTTTGAATTTAGGGTCTTAGAATTCAGAATCCCCCAATATCTTGTCTGGACACTAAAGGATGTTTACACTGCACACATTGCACTTGAACAGAAGAGGGATCCGGCTAAAGTGTATTTGCATAAATCCCATGTTTATTAAACTCTAATGAAATTAATTTTCCAGTGATATGTGGCATGACTTTCAACTCCTAATAGATTAGAAGAAATTTATGGAGAACTTCTAGACATTATAAATGCGATGAAAAAGATCATAGGTCAACCCTGAGATTTTGTTGAAACCCTTTAGGGAATTATCTTTCTAGCAGAATATAATATGGATTTATACTAGTCCAAAAAGATTTAGGTATTTCAACTTAGTGTCATATGTGGAGTCTGAGAGTTTATGGTCAAATCCGAAATACCTCACTGAATCTTTAGGTGACCATGACCTTTCCTTTAAAGGAGAGTTAAAGGAGAGTTGGGCCCTAATCTTGGGATCTGCTGCAGCTGCTGTTTACTTTTCAATGAATGGATGATGGTCCTAGAAGATCTCCACTATGTAGGTGGCTCCTCACATTGCCTAGAACCACTGCACTACCTATTCTGGTGCCTGCTGTCATACAAGGTGAAGAAGGAAGTATGTTTGGGGTTTCCTACACACCACCAATCCCTGGCTGTCGTAAGAGCAGGCAAGAATAGCCTCCAGACTGCTGTGACATCCACTGGAGGAAAGATGTAGCTCACAGGGATCACTGGTTTGGGGTGCTCAGTTTCAGGTACCAGTGATCAGGTAGCTGTCCTGGGCTCTACCTGTCCTGGGCTCTACCTGACAAATCCAGAGAAAGGAAGTTGTGAGCCAGGAAGAAGATAATAATGTCTTGACTGATCTCTCGCTTGTCATTCCTAAATCATTGTTAGAGGCACTACTCTAGGATGTAATGTTACAAAAAATTCTCAGAAATGTTGGTCAGGGTTGGTGAAAAATGGTTCCAGATTTTTGGGGGTTTATTTTCATGTGAGACATAAATTATCACCATGGGGTGATCATGATCTTCTGTGGAGCTCCCAGGTGGTAGTATCAATGGCCATGTGGTTACAAATGCTGGCTGCTGGCCATGAATGGCATCTTGGGCTGGCATATATGAAGCAGAAGTGTCACACAGGGGTATGGTGGCCAGGAATGAATAGTCATATTGAAGAGTGAGTCAGAAATTGCAAACCATATTTACTTAATGGCAAATCCAATAAACCAAGCAGTGTTCCCATGATCCCCACTGCCACCTGAGTCATGGCAGGACATTCAGCTTGACCTACATGGAGAAATAACCCCTGCCCCATAGCATCAGCAGTTTCCTTTAGTAACCTATGGTCTTTTTTTTTGCCAGTGATTGCAAAGTTTCTGTGACTATGAGATGCAAGTGTAATGCACACAATTATACACAAGTTGCCAGTGATTGGCTGGAGGAGTGAATCATTAGGTGGGGTTATTCCCATTCAGTAATTAATGATAATACTCCACAGTCTTTTTCGGCTTATTTCACCAATTCCTAGGCTACTGAGGGTGTAGAGAGATTTAATCTCACATTGAGGACTGGGTTCAGGCTCATCTGTCTCAGGGTTTGCCTTTTCTGCCATCTTGCCATTCAGTATTACAGCATTACCAGGCTGTTCCCCAGAGAACACATACCAGTCCCCTGTGTTGCTGAGTTGTGCTTCTCATTAGACTTATTAGGACCCTTTCTTAAAGCTCAGAGGAATATAGGTCCATAGGAGATTCTCAGGCATACTCCAAAGGTTATAATGACAAAAGGAGGGCTAAGGTGAATAGAGATGTAAGTGTGCGGGACTCACTTCCGCAGCACCTCCTGCTAGCCGTCCAGGGAATCAGCTCTTTCCAACCTCTGGAGCACCCTCTGCAGGCGGATTTCCCACTTGCCACTGGCCCCATGTCCCTCCTGGACACCGGTGCCCTCTTACCTAGGGTTCTGCACCCTTGCAGTTACCCCCACACTCTTGCTGGGCCTCCCCTGCCCGGAGAACCCACACACACTACCCACACCTTGCCTCAGTCTATGGGCTACTGCCGGTCACCACCAAGCCCCCTTTCAGTGGGGCCGATTGCAGTCTGTATAAGCCAGTCATCATAGGCAAGGAGGGTTTGGCCTGCTGCCTCTGCCTACCCATGGGCTGTCCCCCGTAACCCCAGTACCCCTTTTTGGCCGTCTCCTAGGCCAGCAGCCTGGGGAGCTCCAGGCTGGAGCTCCCCAGCTCCTCTGGCCTTCCCCAGCCCTGCTCCCCTCCAGGTACACTGTCAAGCTCCCCAGCAGCCAGGCCTGTCTACCTCCACAGCTAGAGGAGATTGTCTCTGTCTGGGCTTCTGGGTCACAGCCTTTTTATATAGGTCAGCTGTGGCCTGATTGGAGCATGGCCCAGCTGCAGCCGCTTCCCCAATCAGCCCAGCTTAGCAGCTCTCAGCCCCAGCCTTCTCCCATGGCTGACTTTAACCCCTTTTCTGTGGGAGTGGGACAGCTGCCCCACCACAGATGGTGTAAGAAAAATATTGGTAAACATTTCCACAGTAGCACAAACAGTGTTTCCACTCCCATTTCTGAGTCCAAACTGAGTAATGTGCTCGCCGCAAGCAGTTGCGTAACATTACAGGTGTGATGTGATGTAACAGCTATGGAAGCTAATCATTGTGCACTTGTTCAAAGATTCAGGGAGACACAGGCACCAAATTTTGAACGAGCTGGGGTGGTGCTTGACCCCCTGCTCTGCCCTAGACTCTGCCCCTCTCCACCTTGGGACAGAGCCGGGTGTTGAACACCCCCGTCATATTGGAAGTTGGTGCCTGTGGCTCCAGCCCTGAAGTCAGCGCCTATGCAAGGAGACAATATATTAACTTCTGAAGAGTTGCATGTGTCTCCAGAGCCACCAGTTGGCCACCCTTGTCCTAAACTAATGGCTAAATGTGTTTGACATAATACCTACATTTCCTTCCATGGCATTTTCTGCACACATTTTGAAGGAATGTAAAGTTGTGTTCTAAAGATTTGATTAGGCAACTTTTCTCACTTACTCATTTCAAGTAAAGTTTCTACACTTCAGTGTTTACATATATTATTTTTTTCCTTTTCTCCAGATATGCACTTGTTTAATTTGCTTATAATGGCTCACAAGGGAATTGTATCCTCCACCCCCATTTCCATGTAGACGGGAGGTGTTTGTTTAGTTTTATCCCCCAACCCTTGCTGTTTTATCTTCCTCTGAGTACTTGCCAATATTCAGGACACGTACAATTTGATACTGTTTTAACAATTTTCTTAGCAAGTTTTGAATCTGTTTTCTTTATTTTTTCTGCATTTTATCGTATGCCTAAGATATTATTTTCCAACTTAAACATGCCATTCTAATTGCAAATTTAAGTCCAGAATAATGCATTTAGTTCCATACAAAAGTTTCATGTGACCTTTGCTAACCAGTAAAATGATACGTATCCACAATTCAAGAACTAAAAATTTAATAAAAAGTAAGGGAAATTAATATTGTTTTTTCTTCGAATATGTCAACAGGGCACAGATTTCATGATATTTTAAATTTTATGTAGATATTTTGGTAGACATGCTTAGTTTATCAAACACAGAGATCATTTTCATCATCACCTTTCACCCCAGCAAATTATATAGAAAGACTGTTGTTAGTTCAGCCAACACAAAAGAGGAGGAAATACAAGGAAACTACCTCCTCCTTTCTCCTGTGCAGGAGTCAGTCACAATTGCAGAGGTGCAATCTACCCCACAGGAGGTAGAAGAAAGAAGAGGGAGATGAGACCATGAAAATGAAGGGGGTGTCAAATGAGATAAATGGAAGGGATCCTTAAATCTTCAAATATAGAAACATAAAAAAGATGAATGAGAATTGGGAATTGCTTATAAATATTTTACTAGTGCCCAATAACCCACAATCCAGAAAAAAAGGCTATGCTACTTAAAGATCCAACTGGTTTTAGGGAGAAGTGGAAAAAAAGCTATAAAACCTATCTATAATCACTATACAGATATACACAAATTGAAAAAAGAGAGAATTGAAAGCAATGATTATACATTAGAATAAAGAATTCTAAAAAATGGATAAGGGAAGCAAAAGGACTCAAGGTGAACTTCATGGCCAGCACAGTTAAGGACAATAAAAAGGAGTTTTGTAAATATCTTAGAATTAAAAGGAATCCTAACAATGGTACTGATCCATTACTAGACGAAATGGTAGAACTTTGAATAATAATACAGAAAAGTCAGAAGTGTTCCGTAAATATTTCTGTTCTGTATCTGGGAGGAAAAAGCATTTATACACCATGATGATCATGAAATTATTTTGATTGCAACAAGAATGCAAAAAGGTTTTAAACAGCGGCTACTAAAGTTAGACATTTTAAAATGAGCAGGTCCAGATAACTTGCAGCTAAGAACTTTAAGGGATTTGGCTGAAATATATTCCGGACAATTAATGTTCATTATCAATAAGTCTAGGAACATTCAGGAAATTTCAGATAATTAAAAAATAACTAATGTTGTGCCAATATTTAAAAAGACTAAACTTGAAAATCCAGATAATTATAGGCCTAGTAATCTAATATGGATCCTGGGCACAATAATGGAATGATTAACAAGGGACTAGATTAATAAAAAATTAAGAAGGGTAATATAGTTAATGCCAATCACCATGTTTTACGTAAAATAGATCTTGTCAAACTGATTTAATATATTTTTGATGAAATTATAAATTTATTTGATGAATGTCATAATATTGTTATAATATACTTACACTTCTCTAAGGCATTTGACATAGTACCTCATGCCATTGTGGTTAAAAAACAAGAACAATAAAAATTCACATGGTTCACAATAAATGGATTTTAAAGCAAGCTAACTTGATAGTCCTCAAACTATCATTGTAAATAGATAATAATAATTGAGCAGATATGTTTCTAGTGGGATCCCACAGGGGTTGATTCTTGGCCCTATGCTATTTAAAAATTTATCAGTGACCTCAAAGAAAACAAAATCATCACTGACGAAGTTTGCAGGTGATGCAGGTGATGGGAGAGTGGTAAATAATAAAGAGGACAGGTCACTGATATAGAGCAGTCTGGATCAGTTGGTAGAGTGGGAACAAGAAAATAACAACACAAATAATGTTTTTCAGAGTGGGTAAATGTAAGGTAATCTAGGAATAACAAATGTAGGCCATACTCACATGATGGAGGACTCTATCCTAGAAAGTCATGACTGAAAAAGTCTGGGGGGGGGGGGATCCTGGTGGAGAGTCAACTGAGCATGAATTTATAGTGTGATGTTTTGGAATATTAAGTAGGATTATAGAGGTTATGTTACCTGTATGATTGGAACTCGTGGAATCACTATTAGAATGTTGCATCCAGAACTCATGTCCACAGTTCAAGGAGGATGTTAACAGAATTCAGAAAAGAGCCACAAGAATGATTGAAGAATTAGAAAACAGATCTTATAGTGATCTACTTAAGTAGATGAATGATAGAGGCCTCTTCATAGCAGAATCCAATGGCTGGAACTGTAGCTGGACTAATGCAGAGTAGAAATAAGGGACCAATTTATAACACTGAGAGTTATGAACTATTGGAACAATTTACCAAGTCTTGATAGATTCTCCATTACTGGCAATTTTTAAGTTAAGATTGGCTATTTTTCTCAAAGGCATGTATTAGTTAAAACCAGAGTTATTTTAGGAAAGTTCTATGGCCTCTGTTATAAGAGGGCTGACTAGATAATCACAGTGGTCCCTTCTAGCCTTACAATATATGGATCTATGAAAAAGGCATAGCGAGGTTTGGGGACAGTGGCTAGCTGGTGAGCCCCTGGCAGAGGGTCTTCAAACAGATGGCTCTTTTTTTCCCTGTACCCCATGGAGATTCATAAGGATTTCAGGGGCATCTGCTGGTTTGGGGATCCATTCCTCTGCTTCTTCTTTGAGGCAAATACCTCCCCTCCCCCTGCCCAAGTGAAGAATTCATAGCAAATTTGAGTGCTCAAATTCTGCCTTCTGCAGTGGCTCTGATAGACTGGCTCCCATAAGTCATCTCTACACCTTACTTCTTCACCAGGCATTGCCAGAATAGTTTGGGATGGCAGATGTACTCTTTAGTTCTGGGCTACTCAATGGCTGCAAAGGGAAGTGTAGGAGCACAGTGTAAGTTGAAGCAGCGCTTATGGCTGGTTTTGTTTATGCTAGTGGTTACTCCAGTCCCCCACTGCCTCTACAATCTGAGAGGTACAAAGGTGTCATAAAACAATTTAACCTCCCTTTCCCTACCCCACTCCCTCCAGAGTGCACCAAACTCAGATCAGCCACAGCTCAGAATTGGGGCCCATGAATCAAGTTCATAGTTTCCAGTTTCTAGTGCAGGAATACCCATGTAGTAGGGACTCGGAGCAACATGGGTGTTGTGGATTGAAAAGAGTAACACAACAGGAAACATCTATATTCAGATGGCAATACCAGCAAGTTGTAAACTAAAAGTACCCTTTCTCTAAGCTGTCTGAACAGTGAAAGTTTTGGAAGCTGGATCCAAAAGAGCTGCTGAAATCAAACATCAAGGCTGAATGAAATCACTGTACTATGGTCTCTTTCTGAACATCTTTTGTTTTAGCTCTCAAAAAGGAGGAGTGAGAAGCAAGTCAAATCGAAGGCAAACTATTGACATCAGTGAAAGAGACAGACAGGAAAAAATGAAAGTGGAATGAGAGTTCAATAGAGCATCAAATACTGAAAACATCACTCTAAGTGTGGGTTGTCCTCCTTGAACGTTTCAGAGACACAGAGAAACAGAATAAAAGGAAGAGATTTTTTTGAATCCAAACAAAAGATTATTTTTTTAAAATCTTGGCTACAGCAACGCCTCACATTTTTTCTTCAGATTGTGTTTTGTCTATGGCCAAATACTAAGTACCAATATAGACAATGCTCTTAAAAGCAGAGGAATTTTAATCAGAGAAAGCTAATAAAAATTGCCATCTGAATCAATACTTAATTTGGAAATCTTTGAAAATACACTCTAATATTTAAGATTATTTTCTCTTATCAGTGATATGCTTGCTATATTTTTGTTGCCCCAATTTAAAACTAATTCCATATATTAATTTGTAGAAAAACAGGATTTTTATTTTAAGCACTGATGCTTATTCCTTATGTGAGGATGTTATCCCCTTTATTATGTGACATCACAAATGAATGCCCTGGAAATGATTATATCACAAACTGTGTTACAGTGATTTTGTCCATTTTGAAGTTGGATTGTGAACATCCAAATACAACCGTAGCCACAGAGAATCTGTGATATAACTAAAAGGTTTCTAAACTTCATATTATAAAAATGGTAACCTGTTAACAATAAAAGGAAGTATTTTTTCACACAAACACACAGTCAACCTGTGGAACTCTTTGCCAGAGAATGTTGTGACGGCCAAGACTATAACAGGGTACAAAAAAGAATTACGGGAGCTCCTCACTTAAAATCATTCTTGTTTACATTGTTTCCTTGTTATGTTGCTGACAATTAGGGAACATGCTCATTTAAAGTCGTGCAATTCTCCCTTCTAACATCGTTTGGCAGCTGCCTGCTTTGTTCACTGCTTGCAGGAAGAGCAGCCCATTGCAGCTAACTGGTGGGTGGTTGGAACCAGGGTGGAGTGGCAGCCCCTTATCAGTTCCCCTCTAACAGCTCCCAACTCCTCTAAGTTCCCTGTGCAGCAACCACCCAGCAGGTTATCAATTGTTGGCAGTTCAGATGTCCTATCCCCCACTGCCATGTGCTGCTCCTGCCCTCTGCCTTGGAGATGCTCCCCGAGATTCCTTAGAATCATAGAAATGAAAGCAAAATGCAAAATGCAAGCAAAATATTAACATGTGCCAGAGGCACTTGTAACTGTAGTTCCTGCACTTTGTGGAGCACATGGAATTCTCCCTTTGAGTTCCTCCAGGTTTGTGCATTATCCCTAAGGGAATAGGAAAGGATGAGAGGAGACAGGGCTATGACTGGGAACAGGGCCGGCGACAGGAATTTTGGGGCCCCGTACGGCAGACCGTACGGCCCCCCCCCCCCCGGTCTCCCGCCACCCGCGGGGCCACCACCCGCCAGTCTCCTGCCGCCCGCGGGCCCCCCTGGCCGATCTCCCGCCACCCGAGCCCCCCCCCCCCCGCCGGTCTCCTACTTCCCGCGCCCCCCCCCGGCTGGTCTCCCGCGGCCCCCCCCCCGGCAGGTCTCCTGCCTCCCCCCCCTGCCGGTCTCCTGCCTCCCGTGGGCCCCCCCCGGCCAATCTCCAGCGCCCCCCCCGGCCGGTCTCCTACCTCCCGCGCCCCCCCCCCCCGGCCGGTCTCCTGCCTCCCGCCCCCCCCGCCGGTCTCCTGCCTCCCGCGGCCCCCCCCCGGACAGTCTCCTGCCTCCCGAGCCCCCCCCCCGCCGATCTCCTGCCTCCCGCGGGCCCCCCCCCCGGCCGGTCTCCTGCCTCCCGAGTCCCCCCCCGGATCTCCTGCCTCCCGCGGCCCCCCCCGACCCCACCGATCTCCCGCGGCCCCCCCCCCGGCCGGTCTCCTACCTCCAGCGGGCCCCAACCCCGGCATGTGCTGCGGCCGCGTGGCCGGCCGGGAGAAGCAAAGGGGGGTGGGGCTGGCTGCTGGGTGCCGGGGGAGGGGGCTGGTGAGCGTGCCTCGCTCACAGCCCTGGACAACGGTTACAGCTGTACCGGCCTCAGACTTCAGGCCCCCCCCCCTGAAGTCCGGGGCCCGGTACAGCTGTAACCGTTGTACCACCCTGTCGCCGGCCCTGACTGGAAAACTGTGAGAAAGGATGGTGCTATAAACACAGTCCCCATTCTGGCCCTTTTGAGACACAATCCTTCCCAACGTTCTGTGCTAGACAGTTCTGACCCGCTTCATCTCCCATGAGGGCCTATGGTCGAATGCCACAGAAAAGTCCAGTAAGAACTATAACAAAATATCTAGAAAACATGAGGAGGACCACAACTGTGATAGATTCTTTCACAGTATGAGAAAAAGGCCATAAATACTCTCAGTAATTTTGATCATATGCTATTAGAAGAAACCAGAAAGCAAAGTAGACATGGTGTGCTTTATTACTTGAGGCTTAACTCTATATTTTGTTTTGGCAATTCTTTTCTCAGTGGAAGCAATATGCACATAAATTGCCCTTTCTTCTGAACAAATAAGACATCTGTTTCTTTCTACTCAGCCCTAGCAAAAGGAAATGTCAAGCTTGTTGGAATCAGACCTGGTTTATTTGTGCTGAATTAGTACAATCGCTGGTGTGTTAATTATTTTGATTTGGTGACAGTTTGCTACTGATACTACTGCTTGGACAAACAGCTATCTCTTTTAAGCTGGTTTTCTTATCATTGACAGTAGACAATGACTGCGTGGTTTTGGCCCTTGTTTAAGCCCTTTGTGGTGCTTCAGCTTGGTGCATATCCTGCAGCAAACATATTGCTACTGTGCACTGCCGTCTTCATCTAGTGACCTGAGCAGGTGCTGGCAGATGAGGGAGCTGACAGGCTCCCCATCTGTTGAAACTGGAAGATACTGTTACATGTGAATTTGCTGGATTTTTAAAATCTGAATAACTGCAATTGTATACAAGGGTCACCTCTGGGCTCAGTTATCACTCCAAAGGAAAAACGGGGCCTTTTCTGATTGAGACATTTTTTGGCTTTTTGCAAACTGATGTCCTAGGAATGCATGGCCTTGAAAATTCACTCGGGTCATTGTGAAGTGGCAAAGGATTAGTCAGACTAACACTTCTTTGACCATAAATGGGAGTTCAGTTTCGTCAAGTCTCTTATAAACAAAACTAAATCACTGGGAAGTTCTCTGATATGAAGAAACTCTGAACTTTATCTTCCTATCCTCCGTCTTCGTATTTTGGATGTTTTAAGACATCCATTGCCATGGTATTGAATGGAGTTAATCTTGTTGGCCCTGATCTTTCACTTTGTTCCACATGGCAGAACCTTGCCCATGCATTGAGTTCAGTGTGATTTGGGTAGGGGTCTACCCATGCAGAACAAGCTGCAGGTCTTAGATCAGGTCCCATTTTCAGTCTTCACAGAAATTCTTATTAACCAAGTATGATTAGTAATAACACAAATAGTATAGAATGAAACAAAGGAACTGTATGCACTGCACTCCGTTTTTAGAGCTCTTTGATATATATTTACATAGAATTCTAGTTTTATGATTAAAACCTTCTCTTTGCCCGAACGTCTTTTCTGCTCCTCCTCCTGCCCATCACAATTTCAAAGTGAGAGTTAAAGTGGAAGTCCATCTTGCCTAGGCTGACACGAGATCAGTGCACAGTCAGAAGGCCAGCAGCAAAAAATGTTTTATGTTGACTCCCAGCCTCCTTGCAATTAAATGGCTTATAACTGGCCACTGGGCATTCACCAGACACCAGCCCAACAAGAAATGAACAAATGAGCTTTCTGAGCACCTATGGTATAAATAATCCTTGTTATATATGAATTAGTCTAGCTCCTCCATGAAGCAACATGATATCTCTAGGTTTGAAGATACAACTAAAGTCAGGGGTACTGGAACAATTTTTATAGTGGGGGTGCTGAGAGACATTGAACCAAATTATAAACCTTGTGTATAATGGAAACCACTTCAAGCCAGGGGTGCCGCAGCAGCCCTAGTTCCAGCACCTAAGATTAAATCTGCCCATTAGCAAAAAGTGAAGAATAGTCCAGTGGTTAGGGAATAAGACTAGAATTCAGGACACCCATGTTAAACTTTTTGCTTTACCACACACTCTCTACCACACACTTCCTGTGAGACTTTGGGAAAGTCACTTACCCTCTCAGTGCCTCAATTCTCCATCTGTGAAATAGGGATAATAATACTTCCATACCTCACAGGGATGTTGTGTGGATAAACATATGAAAAGACTATAAAGTGCAGTGATGGGGGCCATATAAGTAACTAAGTTAGTCAGCTCATTTTAGTTACTAATGAATTTTATAGAATCATAGAAGATTAGGGTTGAAAGGGACCTCAGGAAGTCATATAGTCCAACCTCTTGCTCAAAGCAGGACCAACACCAACTAAATTATCCCAGCCAGGGTTTTATCAAACTGGGCCCTAAAAACCTCTAAGGATGGAGATTCCACCACTTCCATAGGTAACCTATTCCAGTGCTTCAGCAGCCTCCCAGTGAAATAGTTTTTCCTAATATCCAACCTAGACCTCCAACTTGAGACTATTGCTCCTTGTTCTTCCATCTGCCACCACTGAGAACAACTTAGGCCCATCCTCTTTGGAACCCCCTTTCAGGCAGTTGAAAGCAGCAAGTCCCCTCACTCTTCACTTCTGCAGACTAAATAAGTCCAGGTCCCTCAGCCTCTCCATTTTTGTTGCCCTCCACTAGACTCTCTTCAATTTGTTCACATCATTTCTGTAGTGGAGGGCTCAAAATTGGATGCAATACTCCAGATGTGGCCTCACCAGTGCCAAATAGAGGGGAATAATCACTTCCCTTGATCTGCTGGCAATGCTCCTCTTAATACAACCCAATATGCCATTGGCCTTCTTGGCAACAAGGGCACACTATTAACTCATATCCAGCTTCTCGTCCACTGTAATTCCCAGATACTTTTCTGCAAAAATGCTGCTTAGACAGTCAGTCCCCTGCCTGTAGCAGTGCATGGGATTCTTCTGTCCTAACTGCAGAACTTTGCACTTCTCCTTGTTGAACCTCATCAGATTTCATTTGCTCCCATCCTTCAATTTTTCTAGGATAGTCTGGACCCTGTTCCTATCCTCCAGCAGATCTACCTCTCCCCCGAGCTTAGTGTCATCTGCAAACTTACGGAGGGTGCAATCCATCCCATCATCCAGATCATTAATGAAGATGTTGAACAAAACTGGCCCCAGGACAGATCCTTGATACTGGGTGCCAACTAGACATCAAGCCATTGGTCACTACTCATTAAGCCTGATGATCTAGCCAGTTTTCTATCCACTTTATAATCTATTCATACAATCCATGCTTCTTTCACTTGCTGGCAAAAATTCTTTGGGAGACTGTATCAAAAGCTTTGATAAATTCAAGATATATCATGTCCACTGCTTTCCTCATATCCACAAAGCCAGTTATCTCATCATAGAATGCAATCAGGTTGGTCAGGCACTCCTTCCCCCCTCCACATGCATGTGTTTTGACGTACAAATCTTAATCTTTCTCAATGAAACAATTTTGGGAAAACTCCACCGGGGGCCATTCTTCCTTCACTTCATGCTATGAGGCCTTCTCTACTTTCCCCTGTTATTTTCTAAGTACATATTGGGAAATCCCTTGTTTAACATATTTCTCATTTCTGTATAATGGGCCAGATCCTCACATAGGGCAAATCAGCACAACTTCATTGGAATCAATGGAGCTCTGCCAGTTTATGTTAACTGAAGCTGTGGCTTAATATTTTAAACCCATTTCTTGCTTCCATTGAAGTCAATGGGAATTTTGCATTTGAAATCCATTGGAGCAGAGTTTTGCCTGTTTCCTTAGTTTTTCTGTTTGAGGGTCAATATATTTGGATAGTTGCTGCAATTAGAGAGCAGTTAAATGCTCCTCCTTAAAAGCTTTAACTGATATCTATCACAGTGGCATACAGTACAGAAAAAAAATATTTTATTTATTTTAGATATTTATACCTTAAGTGTTTATATCTAAGTATTTATACTGCAAAGTGATTGCTTGTTCAACCCTGTTTTTATTGCCTCTTTGTTATATGGTGAGAGACAGGTGTTATTTGCATTATGTTAAAGGTGATTTTTTCAAAGGAAAAGACTATTGGGCTTGAAACCCTTCTTGCTTATTATTAATGTATAAAGAAGGCAAAAACACTTGCCTCCTCTTTTTTTTTACAAAAGGCTTTTATCTGCTTGTTTTTTTACACTAGAACAGCAGGCCCTGTCTATCCTGGAAAACTAAGATGATGGGAGGATTTTTGAAATGTTAACAACACACAGTCAAGAGAATGAAAACAGAGAAACTGAAAGGAAAGAGGTTTTTAGATACACAGTTTTAAATCATTTGGTTTTTTGTTTGTTTTTTTTGTTAACACCCATCTAACGTCAACAAATTAACATTCTGAATACATTACAGTTTCACTACACTAACACACATCTTTCAATTAGGGTATTAGAATTTACATTTAATATGTGTCTTGATCTGCAGCAAATTTTCCAGCAAAACTAGCGAAGATCAAATTTAACCATCTTCATATTTCTAAAGTAAAAACATTTTTAAGAAAACCACCTTTCTGGCCTTCTATAAATATCATTAAAAATCAAAAAGGATTTTTTAAAAAACTATTTTGCCAGTCACCTTTTAATCCAAACTTTGTGTTTGTTCAACAGTGCTTGGCTGGTCCCTTCCCTTATGTCACCTGTTTTATATCCCATTGTATTTGTGTTCAACACTTTCCACATTCATTACAGAGGACTGGAGTAGGGCTGTTTTAATACCTGGACATATCTGTGTCCATTACGTCATGAGGCAAGGTATTGTTTAGGAAGCACTTCTTTGATCCACAGAGTTTGTTTATCCCCTCTGCTTTGTTATCAACTAGCTTGTACTTGATTTACTGTGAAGCCATGCCACAATACTGAGGTCTCTTTCATTAAAACTTTTTAAAATGAAATTAAGTTAAATAGTGTGGAAGTGAAGTTATAATATAACTATATAATATAATGGAATTTGTGTTTTATCCTGCACAATACCAAAAGGATTAATGAAACCAGTGGCAAAATGAGTCCCCGGAATAAATGTTATTTCCCAGCATTGGGTTTCTTTCTGTTTCTTCTGGTTTCTTGCCCCAGCTAACTTTTTTCTTTCTTTTTCCATATGCAGTACTTATGGTTTCAAATAATCTAGAGTTAATTTAAAGACTGATTATCAGGGTCTGATGTTTTTAAGTAGCCTGAAAGTTTATTAATGCTTTCAAACTCATTTCCTACGTCCCTGCCAAAAGTACTCTTAGGTGGTTAGTAAAGTATTTGAAATAATTGACCTATGTTTCTGATGATTTTTTCAGGAGATCAGATACCTTTAGCAATCTGGTAATTTTTTACTGTAGAATTAAAATCCTGAATTCTGACCAGCTGTTAAGAGTTTACTTTAATCAGAATAATTACAGTTGGGAAATGATTAGCCTGTTAATATCATATTATACAGTCATCTATTAATATCTATCATACAGTCAACAATAGTAGAATTCATTTTCTCATTGTGAGGGATTTAATCTCTCTTTGACATACACCCAAGTAAAGTTAAAGGCAGAAAGACAAGACTGATCAATGGAAGAAGGAACCCCTGATCACTCCACGCACACACAGCAACATACTCTACCATGGAGGCCACAAATCTCCCTATGAAATGACCTCAGTTATTTAAAGGGTCATGTGATACCATTTGATGTACAACATGGACCTGTAAAATTTATCTTTTTAATGTATTTTTATGTGATTGACAGCAGTCTTTTGCATCTCACTAAAGGATCTTCTGACTTTGGCATGACTTCTAAAGCAAAAACAAAAAAACATCCTCAGCACATCTGTGTTTGTGATGGAAGACCCCTCAGAAGACATATATTGTGGCCCAAAGTGGTTGAAATAAGCACAAAAATCCCAGGGCCAAATCCTACTCTCAACTAAGACCTGGAAATTACAATGTGAAATTATTATTATTAAATTAGATATACTGTATCATTAGGAAAAAAACAGATCTGGAGAGAAAATTCTGAATGCAAGTTAATGTGAAACTTCTGTAATGATTTATGCTCTTCAGTCACCACAGTTGTATAGTCGCTTGCTGTGGAGTTGGCTGGTTCCATGTGAACTGCTTGGCAATCCTTAGTACACTTAGGATATAAAAAACACATCCTGACATTAAATTGGATGTCTGAACTGCAGTGTTGTTAACATCTGTATGATTGGCCTGGCAAAGAAACTTACAGAAGGGTTAGACTTTTCTACAATCAACAGTCTTTTATGTGCTTTTGATTAAAGTTTAATAAAAATGTTTCAGTGAGGTGAAGACTTGTCAAGAGCAGGTGAGGAAAGATCAACATTTATTCAGCCCAAATCTAATCCAGCCATTTTCCCCCCTTCTCATATTCCCCATTCATACAGAAGGACTGGAGTGTCCCATCTGAAACAAAACAGGCCACATGACATGGCCTCTTAATTAAGTGGGGTGAGGGGATGAGGAAGCTTCTATTTGCAAGACCTTAGGGATCTAAAACTCTATCTGCACCCTTTTACCTGACACTGTTCACCTATTTATTCCAGAGGATTTTCTTTGATTATAAGGATATAAAATTCCATTGGGGTCACAGTGAGTCCTATTCAAAAACACACACCACCGTAAAACATAAGAAGGCAAAATTCAATGATGATCAAATTAGAGCCAAAGTACACAAAGAAATCCAACATTGCCAAATCCCAATGTGACTGTGGAGTTCAGGCTATGCAAACTGTTTAGACTAGACAAACTGCAGCTCTGTCTCAGAGCACTCCTTACTGATTAGGAAATAGGGCTGAGGAAATTATCACATTAACATTTTATAGAAATGTGAGGAAAGGAGAAGAAAGAGAGTAAGCAAAGGAGGCTGAGTACAGATGTTTTCAGGATGCTCTCCAAAGTAATCATGTCCTTTGTAGAATCTTGATGATGAAAATGGTGTTTGAAGGTGACCAACAGTAACATGAAATAAATCCCAATTAATAAAGCATGTGGTTTATGTATAAACTGGTGATTTTATATTACCTAATTTAGTATAATGTAACCTTCTTAACTGCTTCAGTCTGCTTAAAATACTTGGTTTGTGGGGCAAAATGCACTTCCCATATTGCCCAAAGTGGCACTGGTGTGCCAATGTTCCAGCAATGGAACGCTGGCTCTTAAAAGAATTTCTACCATATTAAAAATATAAACCAGTCTAGCTTGATTGGAAGATTAAATTAACTTAATTGTTTCAGTTCTATGCTAAATTTATAGCACAGACAGTTATATTTCTGCCTTGGATTGAAAGATCTGTCCTAACATTTGACTTTTACATTATAGCATTATGGCAATATGTGGTCTTAGACATAATTTATCATTGTGAGTGGGAACAGATTTTGGTAGAGATGCAGGAAGTTTGGGACTCAATGATTAAACTTTCAATATTATTATTTTAAAAATGTTAAGAGGCCAACATATTAGATTCTGGTCCTTTAAGGAGGAGGCTTTTTTCATTATTTTGATATTGGATATTATGTATAGTTGATATTTTGTTTGGTGGAAAATTAAAAAAGGAAAATACTGATCACTATTTGGAGAAGAAAGAATATTATTGTTCTTTACTCCGGGACTCAAGACTTTAAGGTGCACTGAAGCTTTTTGTATGTGCTTCAATTCGATATATAAAAAGTTAGAACAACTGAATCAGTTTGTGTAAACATAAGGAACTCTTTATAAATTAAAACAACTAATCATAAAAGAATTATACAGAAATAAGAAATTAGTGATTGGGAAAATCTCAAAATTGGCAGAGGTTCAGTTTGGACAGTTTAGGTGCTTTTCTAAAGATTAATAACCTTAATTTACAACTCATGTTATCTTAAGTAAAAGCAAGGATGTGTGTGTGTGTGTGTGTGAATGAGACAGAGAGTAAAAAATGAAGAGGAAATTACAAACAAAATAAACATTAAGCTTATTAACACATCTAGATCAATTGCTACAAATAGAATAACTGGAAAAGCTTGAAATTTAGTTCCACAGACTAATTGGTCAAATTGCCTTAACAGTTCCTATATTCTGTCATCCAGTCTCTGTTTTCCAACCTGGTTGGCTGTTAAACCATTAACCATAGTTTCAGCATGTTTCCCTGGAGCTCTATGTGGATCATATCCCATAAAAAAAAGTATTAAAAAAGTATTTTAAAAAACCTGTCTCTTAGTTTTAGGGTGAGTCTATTTGCTTCTTAGGAAAACCTGGCTCCTTTGTTCTTCCAAAAGCACTTAGATGTCTTTTCACATGACCAAGAACAGGTAGATAGATCCAAAGGAGTCTGAGTACCTGAGGTATACATTAGTGTAAGATAAAAGGGTCTAACTTCCACCACATTCATATCATTACAAACTTTGGCCCATCATCTCTGATTCATAGCTAGTAGCCAGTAATATTTTCAAAATGTTAGTCCCACTGTCAGCTCTCCATAAATCATTAGTGCTTCCTATTAGCTAGGGAGACCTCTAAAAATGCAAGAACAGATCATTTATACATGCTGCATTCTGCCACTCTTATCATGAGTAGAAAGAACATAAGGGGCTCCCGTGCAAAAAAACCCCATTTGTTTCCAGGGGTTGGCAACCTTTCAGAAGTGGTGTGCTGAGTCTTCATTTATTCACTCTCATTTAAGGTTTCACGTGCCACTAATACATTTTAACATTTTCAGAAGATCTCTTTCTACAAGTCTTTAATGTATAACCAAACTATTTTTGTATGTAAAGGAAAATAAAGTTTTTAAAATGTTTTACAAGCTTCACTTAAAATTAAATTAAAATGCAGAGCCCCCCAGACCAGTGACCAGGACCCAGGCACTGTGAGTGTCACCAAAAATCAGCTTGCGAGCCACTTTTGGCACCCGTGCCATAGGTTGCCTACCCCTGCAATAGACCATGAACAGGCAAAAAAGAAAATCTCATTGATTTCATTTAGCATATGAAATTTTTGCACAGTAAGTGGAATTCTGAAGGGGGGAGAGGATTGTATAGCTTTATTTCTTGTTTGAAGCAGAAATGCTGAGAACTGGACAACATTTTTGAAGAGCTACACAATAATATATTGCATAAGAGAAAGGAAATAAAATGTAACTAAAGTATGGCATAAACCTTTAAAAAAATCAGATATGAACCTTACTTAAGTGCAGGTTCCCCTCATGATCATTTCCCCTGCATGACAGAGGTAAGCTGACAAGCAGAATTGCTTTCCTCACAGATCACTGACAGAGCTCCAATAAGACATCTGACATGTGAAAGAGCAAACTCAAAAGAAACATCAACAATATATGAAATAATGAAAATAGTTTATAAAAATGTACTTTTTAAATGACCGTACAGTATGTAAAGCATTCAATACCTGATCAATATGAGACTCCTCTGAAAGAAATATTTATGTTGCCTCAGAAATAGATATGGAAAGTTTTCCGATAAATTAGTATTTTGTTGACATTGAGAAAATTATTTTGTACATAGCCACATTTCATTCTCCCTGACAACGACAAAACAAAAACACAAAACCAAACAAACCCGTACCCCCACCATTCTTTTTCCTCCCTTCCTTTCTTTTTTAAATAAGTAAATTGTGATAGAAGAACAGAACTCAACCCTTTGAGGTTCACATTTCTGTCTTCCTCAAATTGAAAAGTTTTGTTTATATCTGTAGCTACATTATCTAGAAAAAAGGCAGTCAAACAGGAATAAGCCATGGATTCCCCTTCTGCATCTTCTAGTAGGCAAAATAATTGAGTGTAGAAGAGGGACTACATAGCTGACTGGAAAGACAAGGTGAGTGAAGTAATGTCTTTTATTGGCCTAACTTCGGTTGGTGAGATACAAGCTCTCAAACTTACACAGCTTTTCTTCAGGTAAAAGATATTACCTCATCCACCTTGTCTAAAATCCCGGAACTGTCACAGCTACAACACTGCATGCAATAATATCAAGACCAGGTTTCTTAAAGCACTACCCTGGCTCAGACAGGCATGCACAAATAGATATTTAAACATCTCTTTAACAAAAAAACAGATAACCTCAGTTTTGTTGGTACAGAGATGTTTAACTATCTTTTTGTGTATATGTGCAGCCTAAGAAGTGGTAGTGCTTCGCTAATATGTATATTATATTTCTGAGACAAGATTTCCACTTCCCACTTCCTGAGAAATGTTTCAAAGGAACTACTGTGTACTAATTCACTGTATGCAGAGTAGCAATATCATCAGAGAAATGAATTAGAACTGTTTATCCATCATAATCCCATCACTTACTTTTGTGTAAATTGGAATAGCTCTCCACAGAGGAATGAAGCAGCACATCTTACAGTGAGGCAGGTTTAACATCATGGTTTTTCTTGGACTTTGAATTATTACTATTTGAATTAATAACTATAGAATTGTTTTACCCTTCAATGTTTATCCATAACATTCCATTTTCCTCTCAAAATTTGCCAAATTGAGTTTGATGTATTGAGAAACATGAGGGTTTTTAAGAAAAGTCAGAGACCCTCAATATTTTTTTCTAACAATTCCCCATACATTCTATTTGCTCTGCAGACTCAAACACCCACAGTGCTTGCAGGATTTTGGGTAATGTACTCAGATTGGAATTCCCATTACTAAGATGTACTATAATTACAAATACCTTTAGAGAGGATTCAAAAAGAACAGGACAAAGATCTGCCAGATCATGTAAACCTGGCCTTCACCTGTTTATGCACAATACACTTCCGCAAACACTTTTCAAACTCCATCCCTTATACACATAAGTGATAGAATTTATCACCTATGGGCACATTATAATGTTCAAAATGTATGCATGTAAATATTTGTGTGTGTATGTACATAGCATAACTACAAAGGAAGGCCACTTTTCTGAAAACTTGTCCATCAAAATTCAACCATGCAATCCTATTTAAATTGACTATGAGATGCAAGTGTTATGCACACAGTTATACACAAAACAGAAGCCCTCTCTCTCTTACACTCCTGTTTGGAAGGTTTATTCTGTCAGTTTCCTTTTTCTGATGAGGAATAACGATTTGTTTCCTGTTAGCATCCATTTTAAGGAGATCTTAAATGGCACTGAGCACTGCACTCATCACAACTGCCATCTTAAGTAATCAGGTACTTTTCCTTTTAATAGTTAAGTGGTATTACTGTACCAGATCCAAAGTACCATTATACTTGATTCTTGGTACTTTGAAGCACAGTGTTATACACATATTAATGGAACACACATGAAGGCAATAAGGATATAGAATGAGATGCACCCTTAGAAATATAATCCATGATGAGCAAAGAAAAATGTTTTGACACAAGATGGGTTCACCCCTGGAATCACATTTATTTTTCTCATCTTTTTAGACCAAGTAATGGCACAAAACCTATATAACAGTTACACCTAATGAAGTACAGAATGTGAATGATAAATAATATATGGTGTTTCATTGTATGCTCCCTTTGGAAAGGGTTTGCATTAAACAACATTCTGATGTCATTCAAAATTAAAAATAAATCTGTCTGCTAAATGTAATATTTACAAAGAGAAAGCTTTCTTTCTTTTTGCCTAGTGTGAGCATTACTTTACTGTTTACATTTCTTTCTGGAATTAGGCAGCTGAAATCATTTGGCTTGATCCATCATTTGCTCATTTTAATTTTTTTTAATTATAATCTATAATACATTTTTCCTTGGTAACTTCTTTTCCCTTTGTGTCATTCTATGTAAAAGATACCTAGAGTGATGGTCAGGTAGATTTTTATGTTCTTTTCATAAATCAAACTAAATAAATGAATAAATAAAGATTGTCTAGTACCTTCCTATTATGCTCTAGTGTCAAGGACCTGTACGAATGCTCAGCCACCTCTGACATTGACAAATGAGGGCAGAATGTCTCAACATTCAAGAAGACTGGATGGAATGTTTTAGATGTAAATGTGTCAATACTCTAATTAGAATGTTGCCTTTCTCACTGGTGGAAAACTGAAAGGGAGTACAACTGCCATGTAGTCTCTGCAAAGAGTTTCTTGAAAAATAGAAATATAACTGAACTAAATGTATGTTTGATAAATTCAAGAAGGTTTCTAAAAAAAAAAAAGAGATAGCATGAGCCTGACATTTCTAATGACAATGGTTGTAGAAATGCAGGAATCTGGAGTAGCCCATGTGCTTCCTAATTAACCATCAAAACATGGAGACAGGAACAGTTCTTTACTCTTATTTTGCTAGGAACACACATGGATATACAGTCACACAGTACTGTCACTCAACTTCCTGTTGACACACTTCTATGTAAAAGCCATCAAGACTGGCTGTAGTCTACTCAAAAACTAACAGTCCTATCTACTGATTTATTAACATTTAATCATCTGATTAGGGCCAGACCTCCTGGCTGAGCACCTCCTGGTTTCAATTGCATCAAGAGAAGTCAAGGGTGCTGAACAACTAACCTTGTAGGGTTGGATTCTAACTCACACAAGATATTCCACTAATGCCTGAGTGTTTGAAAGGGAGGCAACTAGCTTCTGCTCACAATCTATAGAATCTGACTGTAGAGCATCTGTGTGACACATACATTTCACCACTGCATTTGTTATTTTTTTTCCTTTCCAGAGTGGGGTGGGGAATAAAGCAATACCATCTCAAGGTCAGAAGCGAGCTGCTTCTGCATGAGTGCATGTGGCGGGGGAGATGGCACAGGAGTCTCCACCTCTCTGTGCATATGTGCTGGTGCTGACTATATTTCATTCAAGAGTCCGGTGCCTATGCTACATTAATAGTCTCGTGGGTGAAAGTTATCTGAAAGGAGATTGAAAGGGTTGTGGTGGGGCAGCTGACTGGTCGCTGAGTGGGGATCATTCAGCACTGTCTCCAAGCTGCTGGAGTTGCTGCTCTGGCATTCAGAATCCAAATTTCCCAGAAGGCATTATGGCTGGGTAATCTTCTGGCAACCCCTCCACTGCAGCTCCAACATACAACCCAGAATTTTGTCCACATGATTCCTGATATGGACCTGATTACCCCGCTTTAAATAGGAAGGAAATATTTACCTGCCAAGCCAATAAATTTGTCCTGTCAGTCTCAGAATCATAAGAATGCTGCCTCTTGAAAGGATAATAGTATATGACTCTGATCTTCCTTTTCCTTAATTAATCAAGGTTACAGTGAACGTGCTGCCACACTGTCGCCACCAGAATTCCATATTCACCCTGGCAGGCAGGCAAAGTTCTTCTTTCCATCACATTCTCCCTTGTGAGATTTTCAGCAACAAATGACAGATTTCTACATGGAGACTGAATCATGTAACAGCAGCAAAAGTACACGAGGAGAAAAAATAGAGACACTGTTTCATTTCTGCTACCAAATTCACTAAAATTCTGATTAAGATCTGATCACACAGATTATCTGAAATGGGGTAGAAGGCAAAGCATAGATCTTACATACCCTTAACCGAGCCTCTAAAGTACTGACTGATGGTGCAGTGGGATTCCTGGTAACTGTCTTAAGAAAAATATTCAAGTTTATACTCTTTATTTAAAACTGTAAGAATAACTTTGAGAATTTCAGCTACCCAGAGCCTAATAGCAATAAATCTGCTATTTGACATATACATAGATTCATAGTCTATGTCTACGCTTACAGTGCTGAACAGAGTCCATACACTTCATGCCCCTCTAGCTGGATATAAATAGCAATTTAGATGATGAGGTACTGCTTAGGTGACTAGAATAAAAGACATTTCAGAACTGTAGGGCATACACCCTACATTGCTCACTATACACCCATGCAGTGCATTCCACATCTAGACTGCAATGTTTAGCAGTGTAGCATCCAGCTGACTCCCTGTTGTAGCCTTTCTCCATTGCCTATCCCCTTCCAGAGTCTTTCCTTGTGGCAGGAAAAAGGCTCTAGCAGTGGATAGCCAGAATCTTCCACTGCCAATTGTAGCTACACAGCACAGTAGCTACAAAGCACACTGTGGTGTTTACCTACATGTATGCCACAGGCCGCCACAAATGTAGACAAGGCCATAGATCCCTACATTCAAGGACCTGACCTACTGTATAACACAGACCATAGAACTTCCCAAAATAATTCCTAGAGCACATCTTATAGAAAAATATCCAGTCATGATTTAAAATTGTCAAAGATGGAGAATCTATCATGACCCTTGTTAATTGTTCCAGTGGTTAAATAGCATTTGTCTAGTTTCAACTTGCAGCTATTGGATCATGTTATATACCTTTCTCTTCTAGATTGAAGAGTCCATTCTTAAATATTTGCTCCCCATGCAGGTACTTAAGATTGTAATCAAATCACCCCTTAACTTTCTCCTTGTTAAACTAAAGAAACTGAGCTCCTTAAGTCTATCACTGTATGGCATGTTTTCTCATCTTTCTTCTCTCAGTGTTCTCCTATTTATCAGCATCCTTCTTGAATTGTGGACACCAGAACTGGATACAGTATTCCAGCAGCGGTTGCACCAGTGCTAAACAGACAGTTAAAATGACCTCTCTGCTCCTACTTGAGATTACCATGTTTACACATCCAAGAATTGCATTAGCCCTTTTGGCCACAGCATTGAACTGGGATCTCATGTTCAAATGATTATCCACTATGACCCCCAAATATTTTTCAGAGTCACTGCTTCCCAGGATAGTGTTCCCCTTCCTTTAAATAGGACCTAAATTCTTTGTTCCTGGGTGTGTACATTTAGTCCTATTAAAAAGCACATTGTTTGCTTGCACCAAACATACCAAGCAATAAAGATTACTCTGAATCAGTGACCTGCCCTATTCATGATTTACTACTCTCCTGAGTTTTGTGTCATCTGCAAACTTTGCCAGTGATTATTTTATGTTTTCTTCCTGGTCATTGATAAAAATATCAAAGAGCATAAGGCCAAGATCTCATCCCTGCAGTATCTCACTAGAAACAAACATGTTCCATAATGATTCCCTGTTTACAAATATATTGTGAGACCTATTTGACGTTGATTAAAAAACACATATAAGAAAGATATAAAATTAACATGGCACACAATAAATGTATTAGAATCTCACAGACTAAGTCAATTAACTTATAGACGTTTAAATGCATTATAACAACACTATTACCTTTACCAACCAAACTTGTTATCTCATTAAAAAAAACACTAATTATCTCACCCTCCTTTAATTCATTATTGTGTCCCATATCAGCTGCTCCATAATAACCTAATATTTGGTAATTTTTGTAAAATGTGTTATAGTGCAGTATTGGCCATGTAACCTCATGAAACTCTATTGTAAACTGTAGTGCTTTAATAATAATACCTAGCTCTTATCAGCAGATCTCAAAATAATTTCCAAAAGGAGATTAATGTCATTAACCCCATTTTAAAATGAGGAAACTGAGGCCTGGGGAGGCCTTTCCTGGGATCTATGATAAACTATCAGATATTTAATTACCAAGGTCATCCCACTTATTCTTTTAAATTCTGGCACAACATTAGCTTTCTTCCAGTTTTCTGAAAATTCTCTAGTATTTCATGACTTTTTGAAAAAAAATCTGCATTAATTGTCCAGTGAGCTGCTCAGCCAGCACTTTTAAAGCTCTTAGATGCAAGTTGCCTCGATGTCCTATTTTAAAAATATCGAAATTTAGTAACTGCTGTTTAACATCCTCTTGAGATACTAATGGAATGGAAAGAGTGTTATCATATGATATGACTATGCCATCAGATTTTTTCCTCAGATATAGAACAAAAATATTTAGTAAACATTTCTTCTTTTTCTACCTTTTTATTGATAATTCTACCATTTCCACCTAGTAATGGATCAATACCATTGTTAGGATTCATTTTTGTTCTTAATATACTTAAAAGATTCTTTCTGTTGTCTTTAACTCTGCTGGCCTTAGATTCCTCCTACAGTCCCTCAGCTTCCCTTATCAATTTTCTACAATTCCTATAACAGAAGCAGGATTATAAAAATTAAAAAATATTGCTTTAACTGCAGTATACATTCAGAAGTCCCTTGTTGATCTATTTTACCTTGAATATTAAGGTACAGGCATAGGGTTTATTT
This sequence comes from Sternotherus odoratus, assembly GCA_032164245.1. Taxonomy (NCBI): domain Eukaryota; kingdom Metazoa; phylum Chordata; order Testudines; family Kinosternidae; genus Sternotherus; species Sternotherus odoratus. The sequence continues at coordinate 125,395,609 of JAVMKO010000002.1, read as the reverse complement.
GGTAATTCTTGTAAAATGTGTTATAGTGCAGTATTGGCCATGTAACCTCATGAAACTCTATTGTAAACTGTAGTGCTTTAATAATAATACCTAGCTCTTATCAGTAGATCTCAAAATAATTTCCAAAGGAGATTAATGTCATTAACCCCATTTTAAAATGAGGAAACTGAGGCCTGGGGAAGTGAAATGACTTTCCCAAGGTCAGTCAGTTAGGCCAGTGGTAGAACCAGTAATAGAGTGTGGGTCAGTGAGCTCTCCACTAGGCCACGCCATTTCCCATTTGGACCATTACTATAAAAGGCTGTTACATGTTTACATGGAAACATACAAAACCCCATCAGATTAAAGGGCTCACCAAGTAATAAAAAAAGAGGATTTTGTTCAAGCGCAAGCCAACATTTTTATTTTAAAAGTATAAATTATAGAACAAGATTTCAAGCTGTTAAACATCCTGTTAAAATGTACTCTCCCGATGTTTTTTATTCTCATTTACACAGATGTGTATTCTCTATGAGCCAAATTCAGAGAAACTAAATAAATCAAAGCATCTAAGTAAGTCTAAAGTCTAAATCTAACTTGATGTAGCACACATCTAACATGTATGTTATACCACCTTAGACATCTTGCAAACTCCTGTAGGACTTGATTTTACCACCCAATCATACTTGAAGTCAATACACAGAGAAAGTCAAAGTTCAGCATGATTAAGGACAGCAGAATCGGGTCCTTACTTAGGCCAGGTATACACTGAAAAGTTAAGTTGATCCAGCTATGTAGTTCAGGGGTGTGAAAAATCCACAGTCCTTAGAGCAGTAGTTAAGTCGACCAAGCCAGTGCTAGGTCAACGAAATAATTATTTTGTTAACCTGATTACCCGTTTCATGAGGTGTATTAACAACAGTAGCAGGAGACAGGTTTTAGAGTAGCAGCCGTGTTAGTCTCTTATCTGCAAAAAGAATGAGGAGTTCTTGTGGCACCTTAGAGATTAACACATTTATTTGGGTATAAGCTTTTGTGGGCTACAGCCCACTTAATCAAATGCTTAATTAATTAGCCTCTTGGAGTTGGTATGGCAACTTCCACCTTTTCATGTTCTCTGGATAGATAGATAGATAGATAGATAGATAGATAGATAGATAGATAGATAGATAGATAGATAGATAGATCGATCGATCTTCCTACTGTATGTTCCAGTCTATGCATATGATGAAGTGGACTAAGGTGTCACAAATACTCCTCATTCTAGTAACAGGAGACTCTCTCCCTTTGCTTTAGTGATTGTTTATACCAAAGCACTACAGCAGTGAAGCTGTGTTGCTGCAGTGTTTCTAGTGTAGACAGCCTTAGATTCACACAGACTTAACATATCATTTTTGAATTTGGTCCACTGAGACCTTGTCTATATTCAAAATTGCACTAGTTTAAATTTTAATTGGTTTAAAAGCAGAAATTCTTAAAGGTTTATTAACCCTGTGTGGTATTCTTTATTTGATTTAACCGGGTTTCTATTAATTTACCTTAACTTGATAAGGAATTGTGTCTAGATAATTTGATGTAAGATAAGTTTCAATTGAATTAAGAGTTTTACTAAATCAATTTAAATATCACAATGTCCATTAAAGAAACCATTTCTACTTTGAATATAAGCAAGGCCAGAGTCTAAATGGGTGCAAGGGAGTCTAAATCAGTGTAACTTGCATATGGAGGAGTCAAAAGAGAGGAATGTATCAAGAAAAGCAACCAGCTGAAGTGTCTCACACATTTTTTCTAGCTCCTCAGTGTGGAGGATAGACCAATGTAGACAGTGGGGCTGGGTGAAAGTTTTCTATTGAAACTGTTCTTTTTTTTTTTAATGAGAATTTGTATTTTTGACAAAAATCAAAATATTTTGTATGGAAATGGGTGTGGTCCCCATTCTCCCATATTGGCTGGGATCTACAGCTGGACTTCAGCTTCCACAGTGCACCACGATCCATGATCCACAGAGCCTCTCACCAAGAAGAAGAACCAAGTGCTTTCTGGGAGATATTGTACAGCTGAGGTTACTGGCCCATAAAGAACAATGGGGACATAAGGCACAAATTACAACTCCCATTTTCAGATTAGACATTTCATTTTTTGAGTTGGAAATTGGTTCATTTTTGAGTGTTCAGCCAAAACCTCCCAATATTTTCATTTTTGCCCAAAATGAAAGGGGTTCCCCTTGCTCATTTTCACTGAAAACTTTTGCCGGATGATGGTGTGTGTGTGGGGGGGGTGAGTTTTCAGACCAGCATATAAGTGTGTATAAGAGTCTAATGCTTGACACATAGCATACAAATTTGGCCTTACATGTCCATGTAAAGGTCAATACAATAAAAGTTTAAGGGTGAAATCCTAGATCTTGAAGTCAATAGGAAATTCACCATTGACTTAAATGGGACCCAGACTATATCCTTGATTTATGACAGTGCATCTGAGGTCACTTTTTTAGTTTATTCATTTTTAAATAAAGATGGACCAAATTGTCAGCTAGTCTAAGCCAACGTAACTCCACTGATGTTAACGGACCTACATTTATTTACATCAGCTGGCAATCTGGGCTAGTGTCCATGCATTATGAGTCTAGCTCAGAGGGTGATGGTCAAGGATGTAACCTTGACAATAATCTCCCCCCGTCCTTTGAAGTCAAAGAGAAAAACTTCCATTAAGTTCAGAGGAGTAGGACAGGGGTTAAGATTGCCTCCATAGGTAGATATTCCTAAATTCAATGATGCACCAAAAATAAACCGTAGCTGTAGTTTACAACAAGGACACCAGACTGTTGGTCTTTAGAACCTGAAACTGCATTAAACTGTGAAAAATCAAGTTTCGATTGACACAAAAATCGTCCAGCATATAAAGTTTCCATTTCAATTGGTAAATGTTATTGAGCAAGAAATAAGAAAGATGGCTACTAATATCACAGGGCTTTTTAAAAAAATGAACACAGTCTAACTTACAATATATTTTTGGAAAATTTCAAATGCTTCCAAAAAAGATTTTGATTTAAACTTTCTCCTGCAGCAAGTTCAAAAAATTGAATATTTTGCTTATAGCTTGGAATCTCTTTTTTGCTACTGTAATATATATCATACAAATATTCCCTTCCCCATAGTTGTGCCCAAAGGTTTCTCAGAATCTCAGGTCACAGAAAGTCTCTACAGAAAATATTTATTATTATTAGAAAATATTTAATAGAAAATTATCATGTATGACAGCAAGTATAACTGAAATATACATTTTTCATTTTTAAAAATGCACATGTATTTTCAGAGCCAATGCCCAAGGCATTTACTTCTATGACACAATTAATGAAGAAGAAAATAATATATAATTATGTGTTTAAGTTATTTAGACTTAGACTAAAAAAAACCTCTTTCTTCTAAGCCTCTGGGAGTATGCACACAAATTAAAACATAATTAAACAAAAATACTTAATATATTGCTGGCACATATGCTCCAATCTAGAAAACCTCCAAAAAGATCCCATAACATACCTAAATAGAGTCTTAGGGTATGTCTTCACTACAGGACTAGGTCGATTTCCCTTAATTCGATTTTCTAAACTCGACTTTAGAAAATCGAATCAGTGTGTCCCCACCAGGACAGCAGGTCGACAGTGGTCGACACTGTCTGTCCTAGAACTTTTGCAGGGGTCGACATAGCCCGCATTGCACTGTGGGTAGGTAGCCCACAGTGCAATGTGTGCCGGACCCCCCTCCCCGCCCAAGCAGCCCCGCGGACCCCCCCGCCCACTCGAGCAGCCCCGCGCTGGACCCCCACCCGCCCAAACAGCTCCACGAACCCCCCCGCTCGCCCAAGCAGCCCCACACCGGACCCCTACCCGCCCAAACAGCTCCGCAAACCCCCCCGCTCGCCCAAGCAGCCCCACGCCGGACCCCCCGCCCGCCCAAACAGCTCCGCGAACCCCCCCGCTCGCCCAAGCAGCCCCGCGCCGGACCCCCCGCCCGCCCAAACAGCTCCGCAAACCCCCCCCGCTCGCCCAAACAGCTCCGCGCCGGACCCCCCGCCTGAGGGGGGGGGGGGAGCTGGTGCCGGGCTGCTTGGGCGAGCGGGGGGTCCGCGGGGCTACTCGGGTGAGCAGGGGGGTTCGCGGAGCTGTTTGGGTGGGCGGGGGTCCGGCGCGGGGCTGCTTGGGCGAGCGGGGGGGTTCGCGGAGCTGTTTGGGTGGGCGGGGGTCTGGCGCGGGGCTCCTTGAGCGAGTGGGGGGGTTCACGGAGCTGTTTGGGCGGGCGGGGGGTTCGGTGCGGGGCTCCTTGGGCGGGCGGGGGGGGGGTCCACGGGGCTGCTCGGAGGTCGGAGGCTAAACATCAGATGCCTCTTCACTTGCTGACAATAGATGTAGAGAAGTCGATTTTAGCCTTACTTCTCTCGTCAAGCAGGAGTTACAAAGTCGATTTTGAGTGCCCTTTAAATCGACTTTAAGGGCATGCAGGTGAAGACAGGTACACGTTTAGTTCGACTTAACGTCGTTAAAGTCGACGTTAAGTCCTAGTGAAGACATGCCCTTAGGGTGATTAGAGTGGGAGAACCTTTTTATGTTAATATCCAGACCAAGGTCTTGATTCTGGAAACTCACATAAGTAGTTTCATTGGCTTCAATATAAGAAAGAATATTTCTTCTCTTCATCTTCTAGCCTTAGACCCATTTTCATTTCCACTGTATTAAAGATTTGCTGCATCTTCCTTTGTTCCTCAGCATTCAGAGCCATACAAAAGCCATACATAATTACCATCTTGTAGATCTTATTTTTCAAGTTAATAGTCATTCTCCTATCACAGAGCCATTCTCCTTCTCTCCATTTTAGCTCATGCCTTTCCTTTTCTCCTTATACATTCGTCTATGAGTCCACCATTATCCTATACAGTAGACTCTCGATTATCCAGGATTGGGTTAACCAGGATGTGGATTAACCAGGATGTCAAAAAAAATATATGCACAACTAACAAGGCCGGCTCTGGCTTTGTTACCATCCCAAGCACACAAAAAAAAAAAACAACCCCCCCCCCCACCAGGGCACAGGACAGCCAGTGAACCAACACCTGCTCTCCCCCGGCGCAAGGTGGCTGGTGAACCCCGTCCTCCCCCCATAATTTCCTATGGATGGTGATTATCTGGGATTTTATTAACCAGGATTAATTTTTTCCCTATCATCCTGGATAATCGAGAGTCTACTGTATTGCCAACCTAGGCACTTAAACTTCTATACATTTGGTAATGGCTGACCTAGACTTATAGGCTCGCATCTTTTCGGCCAGGTATCATCAAATCTGCAGACCACATATTCTATTTTATTTCTGCTCATTTTCATGCCATTTCTTTCAATTACGCTCCTCCATCTCTCTCATCTCTTCTTCTGCTTCCTCTTTACTTTTTCCCATCATCTGCTAAAAAGCAGGCACCAGGGTGGTATTGTCTGCATATTTTCCATATGTGCATTGAGCACTAACATAAACAAAAGGGTGCTCAAAAACAAAAACCTTGATGTTTCTCTACATGGCCTTATATCTGTTGTAACAGGACACTTACACGTGTCCTAGATGAGTCTGATGTAGTATTCAGGTATCTGTTTCATTCTCATATACCACCTGATGACTTTTCTCAGAACATGGTCATTAGCCTTCTTGAGATCAATGAATACTATGTTCAGGATTTTCCTCTTTTCTCCATATTTTTCCACAAACAATCCTAAAGCAAAGATAGCATCCATTGTTGCTTTGATGGTTTGTCATTGACCTTTATTTGCTGCAACGGGCTGCTCTTCCTGCAAGCCATGGACAAAGCAAGCAAAATTCAAAAATTCTTTCACAAAGCAGGCTCTTCACACATTCTTGAATTTTGCTTGCAATATGATTCCAACATTGATTCATATTTTCTCTTATAAAGAGATCTTTTAAACACTTTTATTTAACTCTCCTTGCTAACTTCATTAAGCTTCCACCCCTTGGTTTATTGTACCTCCTCACTTAAAGTTGTCTCAGTTAACATTGTTTCATTGTTATGTTACTGATCAGTTAGGGGACATCCTCATTTAAAGCTGTGCAATGTTCCCTTCTAATGTCCTTTGGCAGCTACCTGCTTTGTCCATGGCTTGCAGGAAGAGCAGCCCATTGCAGCTAGCTGGCGGGGGCTTGGAACCAGGGTGGACCGGCAGCCCCCCTATCATCTACCCCCTAAGTTCCCTGTGCAGCAGCTGCCCAGCAGGCTGTCAAATTGCTGGTAGTTCAGATGTCCCACCTCCCACTGCCGTGTGCTGCTCCTGCCCTCTGCCTTGGAGCTGTTCCCTGAGATTCCTGCTTGCTAGAAGGGGAAGAGGAGGAGAGGGGGCTAATGTCAGGGAATCCCCCTCCCCCTTGCTCCTGCACCTTGCTTACCCCATCTTCCATAGAGCAGGCAGCTCTACAGAGCTGGCAGCAGCTTCAGCTCAACTTGATGATTTAAACAAGGCAGTGTACTTAAAGGGGAAATGCAAGTCTCTGCCTACCCTAACTCCTTTCCTGCTCCTTGTAGACTGTGAGAGTTAACCCTTGAGGGCTCAGCTAATTGTTTCTGCTAAATGAACTAAAGCATGCCCTGGGAAATATCCCACCGTCTGACTCCCCCCACCTCAACCAAGCTTCACAATCATCATCACTGTGTTCCAGTATTAAATTATTTGTTTAAAACTTATATTGTGTCTGTGTGTATATATCTATATCTATATCTATACATATGTATATCTATATCTATGTATATATGTATATCTTTATCTATCTATATATGTAATATAGTCTTTTGTCTCGTGAACAAAATTTCCCTGGAACCTAATCCCCTCATTTACATTAATTCTTATGGGGAAATTGGATTAGCTTAACATCATTTTGCTTAAAGTCACATTTTTCAGGAACATAACTCTAACGTTAAGTGAGGAGTTCCTGTACTGCTTTTGACCATTCTCTTCTCATGTATAACATGTAGCCATAGTCAAGAAGCAACTGTGTTGAGTTAAAATGCTTTTCCATGGGATGACCTTACAGTTTGTGATTTTATTCAGAGCAGCTTAGCAGGAAGTAGTCTATCTGTGCCTTCATACTACCACTATAGGTACGTAATCAAATGTATTTCCACCTTAGTGAAAAATGTATTAACAACTATCAAATCATATAAGATAGGAACATGGAACTATCTCCATATCCATGGCTGCCATGGTACCTTTCAAAGCATTTGCTGTCTCTCATCAGCTTCAATGATGACTCTTCATTCTTTATCACCTGCTATACAATAATGTCCTTTCCTCCCCCTAAATCTTTTTCTTGTTTGTCATATCCCACTTGGGTGGATATGAACATATAACATTTAGGGGGCCTTTTTTCAGAGCCATCTTAACCAAAATTAACCTGTCACTTGCCTATCTACAAGCACTAGACATTCCCACATCACTCTGCCTCAAACTATTTCAACTTCATTTCTCTTATAAGACATGCCATAGTCTAGAAGCTTATAGCCCTACCCAATACCTATTACTGTTGCTCCCTTCCATTTGGTCTCCTGAATGCAGGCAATATGTAAAAATATATATTTACTTGTTATTTAACTTGCAGATTTTTTGCATGCAGAAAATATGTACTTTTATCTGCTTTTCTTTTTTATTGTTGTTCCATCCAAATGTCAGTTACTAATCTCTTGTACGCATTCTAAAACATTCACAAATTCACTCATTACACATGCATTGGAAGTGGGATTTCTAGCTCTAATATTGTCATAGACTCAATGAACTAACTTTTTCGCCATATGTATGTTCTACAGTCCTATTATTGTATTTAGGAGTAGTAGTTAACTTAAACCCATTCTGTTACTCCTCTTTCACTATCAGTGGGTGCTTTCAGTGTGAAAGAGCATTGAAAGTTGCTCTGATTGAAAGTTGCAACCAATTGAATTTTGGTGTCTCATTTGTCTTTTTTCACTTCCTCTTAGTCTCTCTGGATCAGTTACAGTAAATCATCTCCCAGAGAAAAGAAAGCATATTTATTTAGGATGCTGTTCTTGATATCTTGTTATAAATGTTACCTTTATATTTCAACATCTACTTTAGTTACTAGAGATACATTTTGAATCCTTCACTTGGAGATTTATCCTTATATTTGCTTGGGTGTTCAAATGTAATGGGAGTAGTGAAAACCTGGTCCATTGCACCAAATATATATATTAATCTTGGATGAATTTGAGCTTTCCACAGTAGTGTGTTCATGATCAATTTTCATTTTATACATACACATTGTTATAACTCTATTTGTCTATTTTCACCCTTCTTTCTTTGATACACCATTCATTGTAACATAAAAGACATATTCAGGCATGCAATGGGGCTTTCTTGGCCAAAGACAATAAGGCTGCTCACTGAAATTCTGAGACGCTTGAAGGCTGGAGGTCTATAAGAGGGCAACCCATTTTGTTGCAGGTACATTCCGGTTTTTTTTTCTATTTACAGTCTTAAGTGAAACTTTACACAAATGTTGTACAGAACAGGAGCATTTGGGATGTCATTGTGCTAAGGTGACAAGCCTGTCCACTGATGTAATGGAATCCTAGTGGCAGGAAAATTCAGTGAAATCCCTTTGATACATTGGTCCATTAAAGCAGCCCACATTTTACTTCAAAATGATTAGTACCACAGGGCTCTTGTGTGTAAGCCCAGTTTGGGAGACAAACGGTCCCCCAAAAGATGGAATTAGGGCAGCAGACTGAGGGGAAATTACAATATAGCAAAAACTCCCACTTGGTCTGTTTTTATTATGATTTTACTAGAGAAATCCAATGATGTGGTTTAAACAGTGAATAAAAGAATAAAAGAATAAAATGGACACAAATCTGACATCAGGAATCATAACATTCAAAAACCAGTAGGAGAACACTTCAATCTTCCTGGCCATTCCATTAAAGATTTGATGGTTTCAGTTTTGAAACAGAAAAACTTCCAAAACAGACTCCAAGGAGAAACTGAGGAACTGGAATTAATTTTCAAATTGGATACAATTAATCAGGGGCTAAATAGGTCTTGCGAATGGTTCTCTCATTACACTAATTGATTGCATTTCCTGAGTTAATTTACCTGACACAGAAATCCATTTCAAAAGGTATTTTTTTTCCTCTTAGTGATAATGGCCCATTTGCATTTAACAGCCCTCTTAGAACTGGTATGCTAATGTACAATTTTTTCCCCTTTCTTTCTGCGTGTATAAATGCATCTTACTTCTGTTCCATTCTATGCATCTGATGAAGTGAGATACAGCCCACGAAAGCTTATGCTGAAATAAACTAATTAGTCTCTAAGGTGCTACAAGTATTCCTTGCTTTCCTTAGTGAATAAAATGACTCTCAAGTGATCCTCAGTAAACAAACATCCTTGCTTTATTGAGATTGTATGGATTGAAGTTAATTCTCTAACACAGTGAGAAAAGTGGTAACAATCTGTTGCTGATACAAAAAGTTACTGTCCATTTTTTCCAATCAAAACCAACAGTTAAGAATGATGCTGGCAATGATCTAGAGATCAGTTTTAAGTGCTGCTATTTTTTATTAAATTCCTTGTGGCCAGGCTGGGCTATTATATTCTCCCTACATTACTATATTTTTTTTCAATAATACATTAAATATATGGTTAGATCATGAATATGAGAGTAATAATTTGAAGGGAAAAATCAGTATTTATAAATAAAACTAGGTTTGGAATAGAAATAGTCAAGAGAATAACTTAAAAAAAAATTAATAAAGACCTCTTCACCAACTGCTGAATTGCAACTTCCAATAAGATTTCAATAAGAATTAAGAATCTTCATCACTTTACAGGATCTGACCCTGATGAGACACACACAGTAGGGCTCAATCTCACCTCTGGTAAAGTCAAAGTGAGTTTTACCATTGACTTCAGTGGTAGCAGAGCCAGGACATCTATAACTTTGTTTACCCTAGGGAATTTTTACAGGTTATTTCTATCGTCACTATCAGTACCATGTCAATTAGACCTCTTCTGAGCAGGTTTAATTGACAAGACTTCTAGACATAGCTATCAGATCTTGAAAACTATCAAACACTAAGGTTCTCAGCACTGCTTATAGTAGTATAAACAGAATGATGTTGGCTGGGGGGGGAGGATTTATAGAAATCCTTAGTGCAGGCAAGGCTAAGGGTTTTTTATTCCTATTTAGGCTGATTTCACAGGACTTCTTTGATTCTCTTCTTATTGACCAAAGGATCATTTGTTTTGTTGTCTCTCTTGGAAAAAAATATTCTTCATGCCTTGAAATCAAATTGTTTTGTGAGTAATGATACTCGTGGTCTGCAAACCATCTGAAAAATCATTCAATAGTTTTGAAAAGGAAGCGCCAAACTTTGATTTTCCTAGGATACAAAAATTGTACTACATTTACGTGTGTGATTTAGTGGATTAGGCAAAAGCCTAAAAATCAGAGAGTCATGACTTCTATTTCATCTCTGCTTCTGAATGATCCAAGAACTTACATAGTATTCACAAACATTATTTAAGAAGTAAATATTATTATTCCCATTTTACAGAATTGGAGTGGAATCCTGGCCCTATTGAAGTCAACGATGAAATGCCTATTGGCTTCAATGGGTCCAGAATTTCACCATTGGAAACTAATTCTCAGAAAGACTGAGTGACTTGCCCTTGTGACATACTATTTTAATGAACTTGAATAGCATTTGGAGAGAGAAGAACTGCATTTTAAACCTGGGTCTAATAAAACTTGTTCTATTATACTAGGCATAATGTTAAACTTTTCTATGCCTCAATTTCTCCATCTGTAACATGATAGTGTTTGTGTGTGCAAGAACAGCAGAACTTTTCTTTCTTGCTCTCTCTCTCTCTTTTAAAGGACTTAACCCATTTCTATCTCCTTCACCTCTACCCCAGCTCTTTAAATTAGTATAGCCTTTTGTCTTATTTTATCTTCCTTGTTCTAAGATATCTTAATCACTTGGGATTTTTTCTGATTATATTCAGGGCCCATCCTGCTGTAACAACAGTCTTTATATTCAGGAAAAGCTCTTGCTTTCTAAAGTGATGCATTCACTTGGATGTTATATCGATGTTTTCGGGGATGTGATAATGCAGCGTTGACATGACCTAAATCTTTTCAATGTCTCTGCGCACCTCCTTCCTCAGTAAGGGCATACAGAGTCAACTCCAAATTATTGTCACAGATACAAAGTACATCACAGTGTACTAAGCAACCAGGATAACCTTGCTGCAGAACCCAAGTGGATAGCCTCCACTGAAAGAATATAGTGGCTGAGGTGAGGTGGAAAAAGAACACCAAGAAGAGGGTAGGTAGGTGGTCAAAAATGTTCAAAATCATCTGCCTCTCAATACTATTTAATCTTCTCTTTGAGATAAATTACATGTATAATAGATTTACTCTAAATTAAATCAATTTCCTGTTGTATGCAGTTATCCTTTTACCTCACAAAATTTTGGTGTAAATTAATTACATTTACATTTCTTCATGGAACCTCTTGGGTTAAAAAACAACAATGCAGAGCAACTTTCCCATTTGTCCTCTTTAATTTAGATTACTCAAAGATGGGAACATCAGTGCAACATCCAATATACTTTCCTTCATCTACATGTAGGATATTGTATTTTTAAAGATAACCCTTATTTTCATACAACTGACAATAAAAGGGAGTTTTAAACATATTTAAGTTTTTAAATGAAAAGCATACTAAAATAAATAAAAAAATATTACTTAGGTAGCATTGAAAATATGGTAATAATATGCCTTTAAAAGTTACTTTATTCTAACAGGAAGGTATGTATATGTAAGAAGGAAGAAGAAAGTATACAATGGAGGAAGAGGGTGCAGGAGAATATGAGACTCATTAATTATTAACATCCCTAATGAGATATATTAAAAAGGAAATAACAAGGAAACAAAGTGCATGCATTTTGTTTTTCACTAATAGGAGAGAACAGTGACACACCCATGTGTTTCAAAGAAAGCAATAATTATGAAAAGCCACTTATTAAATTATTTCTGATATAAATTGATAATAGTAACCTCATGCTGCTGTTCTTTTCAAAATCTGGTTACCTCAGGATAAACTATAAGCCTTTGGCTTTATAGGCCTTTGGAGACTGGAGTATTGCTTCATAAAACGGTATAAGTACACTATCACCATCTATCGCCAAATACTGGACATTGTCTAACAAGAGTACTGTCACTTTAAACACCTTGGAGTGGAGCAATTTCTAGGAAAGAGTTGTATTTTTCAAATTCTAACATGAAAAATCTTGGAACACGTTAAAAATCTTGAGATGAACAAATTCACATTTATATGAGTCGTTTTGGTTTGCAGTGTCCATTGACTCGGGAACAGATAATGGGTCATACAGCATTTTATTGATTCAAATCCAGCATGGGTTGATATGAACTATCCAAAGGCTAGTAAGTGGACTATGCAAAATAAATTAATTGCCTCAGTGAAAGCTTTTGTGAACCAGTGTTAAATTAACCCCAAAAATCTTACACTGGAACTGGAACATACTTGCTGATCTTCTTGCTGCAAGAACTGGTCTATTTGGTTTGGTTTTATTGTATTTTAATTTTTTTTCCCCAGTTTAATTTCATTTTGTTATTTGTGTTTCTAACATCTCTTGACCCTGAATTACTATTTGTGCTGTTTCCCTGTCCTCACCAATGTTTATAACTCCTAATTTTAACTACCCAATTTCACTGATGAGGAAGAGACATCCATTGCTGTTCAGATTGAATCAAATCAATCCAAATGTTGTAAATATGGGTAGTTTCTGAATCCATTTCAGGTGTCCACTGCTATTTTCTTCCAGTTCAGAAAGGCAAGAGCTACTCAAAGAACTTGGCATATATGATGCTGTGAAAGTACTGAAAGTTGAAACTAGATCTTTCCCACAAGGTGGCTTTGCTCACTTGAGGTGTTAAAGAAGACGATAAACGTGTGATACACTGAAGTTGCATTTCTTTCCCACTGAATCTCTGATTGCTACATTACATGTTGACTTTCAGTAGCTACAAAATGATTTAGTCAGGATAATATCTCTTTCTGAAGTATTCAGTGGAGATTCTGGGTATGATCTTGTTCTTGCTGAAATCAGTTTTATAAAAATGTAACTCCATTGATTTCAGAGGAGTTACTTTTATTTACAGAGGTGTGAGAAGTGAATCAGGCTCTTTGTTAAATCAAGAGCTGTTAGTTAGGGAAAGGCACATGAAGACTCCTGCAATGTTGTTTACTGTTTGCCAGCAGCTCACTAAAACCACTAGTTTAACTGCTGCATCATGAAGCATCAAGGGTATTCTACAGCTGGAAGAATTTCTATACCGTAAATAGAAAATATATTCAATGAGCCTGTGCTTAAAAACTTGAATATAAAAAAGACAAAAAATAACCCAACAATACCCATTTGTCAATTAGATTCTGGAAGTTGTTTCTTTGATCCTGAATCTCTAAGGTATCATCTGTCTGAGATAGTCATTGCGTTTTTGGTTACTTGTCAGGTAATTACTGGCACAGGTAAAGAAACTAGTAAAAAAGTAGTCCATTTGGCTCCTGGAGTGTTTTTTTTTAAAATGAGATTTCATGTAAACCAAGAGACTACTTATTAAAAATTGAAAATTGGCCAACAACACTGACATTGTTGAATGGTATTTACCCATGTAGTAGAGGCCTATAGAATTCTATAGGTAATTTAACACATCCTATGGAGTTTAATATAAAATTATACCCATATCTATATATACACACTTAATATTATTTAGGTTTTTTGAGTAATTTCTATAGAACCCTTTTACATTTCCATAAAATCTTTTTATTTTAATTTCTATTACATGCCACAGACTCCATTATGACAGGATGACATTTGGAAAAACTTGTCACTATTATTTGTCATATGTTAAACTATATATTTGACAAGATAACATCAGGTCTGTGTTTAAACTCCAGCAAGTGCTGGGCCTGATTCTTCCCCCTCCTGTTAAATAAGTCCTTCCTTAAAGAAATGAACCACATCAAAGGGATTATCAGTGTGATATGTTACTACTAGTCTCAATGTGAGTAAAGGTGGCAAAAATGGTCCCTCTCAATTCAATTGAAGTTTTGTCACTGACTCCAGTAGAAATATCTTGCCTTGCATTTGTTACTGAGATACATTTGCTATTCCAGATCATTCCATATCGAAAAGGGCTGAAAATGTAAAAAATAAAAAAAACATTAACAAATAAGCTTGCTTCCAGTAAATCCATTGAAAGGTAACCTAGTTAAAACTCGTATCATTATTATACATGTGTATATGTTGTATGGATTCACAGGTGGCATAAAGTTGGGTATAAATTGATATAAATCAGTAATGTAAGCAGATTAAATTGGCCAGATTCACACAGGCATTTGGCACCTAACTGCCTCTTTAGGTGCCCAAATCCAACCTTTAGGCACCACTGATATTCTCAGAATCACCTCATGGCTGCTGCCTAACCCCATTGACACCTACATCCCATAGGCATTAAGTTTCTGCTGATCAGTATGTGCAAAGTTGCCTAAATCCTAACATCTGTCTACAGATAATTAGCAGCTAGAAGCCCAGTACAAGTCAAAGCCCCAGAGACAACAAAGCAGAATTCTCAAGCTAGGTGTTCCCCTGCCTGTTTTGCCAGTAGGACCCAGCCTATAGGCATGCCTTGCTCCTCAGGCCCTCCCCCTCAAAAGACAGCCCCGGGGTGTGTGGGCCTACAGAATACCAGGAGCCTGGTGGTTAGGGCACTTACCTTCAATGTTGGAGACCTCCATTTGAATCCCCACTCTATCTAATTTGGAGCCAGGATTTGAAGCCAGGCCTCGCAAAGTCCAGATGAATGCCCTAATTACTGGGCTATGCAGTTAATCTCTCTCTGAGGTCCAATGAATATACAAAATGGAACAGCTGCATCAAGAAAGAGAGACAAAAGTGGTCTAGACACAACTGTGCACTGCGTTAACTAAAGATGTGATGTTGCATTGATTAAGGGGCTATTAATGGCTTGCCTAATCACAAAGTTTCATCCGTACAATTAAATGTATGACATACCTATTTTGGTACCTTTGTGCATGAACACACTAAATCAGCTTAAACCTGGCTTATACTTGTTTATCCTGCCTCTGTTATATATAATGTATATAGCATAATTATGTACTTAACAGGTGCAACTAACCTGGTATATAGTGTCCACACTGTAGGGTGAGGGGACTAACCTGTAGCAGGAAAAGCAATAGACACTGTAGTACATAAGTTATCACTGGGTGTATTATAAATAGAACAATACATTGAATACAGTAATAATTTAAAGCAAATAGGACTGATGGGGGACCGAATCCTACTCGCAGTGAATTCAGAGACAGGCACCACAGAACACTTCTCTGCAGCACTCAGCGTGTGTGAAGCTCCTGCTGTTCTTTTGTGGGCTTTAACCCTACTATGGCCCATTTTGGCACACTGCAAAGCCTGCACCTGAAGGAATCCCTGAGTTGGAAGGGACTTGCAGCAGGTAAGCAAGAAAGAGACAGTTTTGATTACATTCCTATTCTCTTCATGCTGCATGCTACAAGGGGTGGGGGCTGGGAGCCTCATCAAGTTTGTCACCAGAAGCGTAGCCCAGTCAACATTTGAATGCCCTCTGCTGGGTGGCTTTTTCTGGGCTTCCTTCACACACAAGGAAGATGCCTCACTAGTGCTCATTACAGGTTTCCTTACCTTTTAGGTAACATTGCCCCAGTGAGGGGTTTTTCTCTGGGTTTTCCCCACTCCAGTTGATATTGCTGGTAAGGGTTTTTTTCAAAAGCTCTTCCCATCTCCCTGACAGGGACGGCTCTAAGGATTGTGCTTGTCCCAAACGCGGAAGTTCCTGGACATGCCTGCGGGTGGCCTGGCTGTGCCACGGATTCAGCAGCATTTTGGCAGGAGGTCCCCAGGTCCCGCACCCTGTCATACCTCCCACCGAAATGCCTGGAGCCGGCCCTGACCCCCTGTTGAGGGTGATGGTGTCCAAGAGAGGGCATGTCCCCCAGGCTTCCCCACACCCTTGTAGATAATAGTGCCCCAGCAAGGGTATTTTCTTCAAGCTTATATTTCATCAAGGGACTTCGACTGAATGAGTGCACAGGGGGCCCTGATGTCCTAGCCTCTGCAAATCCATATATGGCAAATACATGTGTGGCATGGAGCGGCACTGTTTCATTTAGGACTACCACACCCACGGGAGAAGTTAAAATGTGTCCCTCCAAATCTGAAATTTGTTAGGAGAAAGTGTGTGTGTGTGTGTGTGTGTGTGTGTGTGTGTGTGTGAGAGAGAGAGAGAGAGAGAGAGAGAGAGAGAGAGAGAGAGAGAGAGAGAGAGAGAGAGAGAAAATGCTGAGCCCTTAAAGGTGATCCATTACTCTGCAGCCATTATAATTTGTCATACATGCTTCACCTAGCATCAGCTGCAAGATGAAATGCTTTCAGATCAGTTTATCAGTCAACCTGGATTTGTCAGGTCAACATCCCTTTAACCCACTGTTCTGGTTCATGGGCTTCTGGAAAATATGGCAGAACCGATCAAATCTAGCAGGCATTTTTTTTTCCTCCCACAGTGTGAGGCAGAGCTTCCAGTGCACAACAGCACTCAGAATCTGACATCCAGACTAATCCAATACAGTTAAAACACTACTGACAGTTAAACCTTTGTATCTTTGTTAAACCTGTAATTACGAATAATATTAATAGTGCAATAGTTCATGTTTTGAACACATATACCAAGGACAACATTAAGATTAAAGAAATCTATTTTATTGTCATTATTTTGATTTCTTTCTCATTTTAAAATATCTACTTTTCAATCAGAAAACTATACCAAAGTTATATGATGTTGAAATTATTAAGATCATGTTTATTTTTGTTTTAATTGCTTTCTTTTATCTAAAATGGCATGAGGAATCATGGCATATACAACATTAGCACTCTCAGTTAGAAAATAACTTTTGCAAAGCATGGCATGAATCAAAGATATATTCAACATTTTATGATGATGTTTTGTTCATAAAATATATAGAAACAATATTTTCAGTGTATATTATCAAGCATCATTGGCTGAATTCCATCATAAACGGAGATGTACAAGGTACTTTCAAAATGGATTGGTGATAACATTTCTTGAAATGTCAGTGAAAGTTAAATGGCCAGGTAATTCAACACCTTGGCCTGGCGTGTAATTGACTGTTGCAGATGGTATCATGCCTGCAAGATACTCCATCTTATTCCCCAGTATCTTGTGCCCCTGTTGGGCTACAGACAAAAGCTTTGTATAACTGGTAAGGGGAGATTCCCAGCTTTTTGCTGGAATACAGAGCACTTTTTTCTTCTTCATTTTAATGGTTGTCTAGTATAAAAGTTTAAATATGAAACATATAATTCTATGTCAAGACCATATAATGGAATAGGAATATATTTGTAACATGAAGAATGATAAATGTTAAGTTATTTGTCATATTTCATGCTTGTTGTCAAGAATCAGGGTGGTAGCCGTGTTAGTCTGGAATAGCAGAGTTAACAAAGTCCTGTGGCACCTTAAAGACTAACTATAACGAAAGCTCATGCTTCAAAACTTTATAGTTAGTCTTTAAGGTGCCACAGGACTTTGTTATTTCATGCTTATTTCTCTGTGTATTTGAGTACTGCATTTTGCTATAACAGTAGAGTACATTTTATGGGAATTTGAAAGTACATAAATGACTGTACTATAGTTTTCATTGATTCATCCTCTTTCTTAAATTATGTCCCTGGAAAGATAGTATCCTATAAGAGGTAAATGAGAATGTAATTAACTGGGTGGAGTTTGTGCGAAAGAGCTGAATTTTATTGACCTAGCATTGATTCGTTTTACATAAAAATGCCCTTCAGTTCATATTTTCTGCTACTGTTGTAGAAAATTAGTATAGGGTTGATTATGTTGTGTTTTGCTGAAAATTGTTAATAATAAATGTTCATCCTACTTGACTTTTAGTCATAGTTTTTCTGTTACATTCCCCCCATTTTTAAGGTCACTGTAGTGGGGTGGCTACCCTGGTCCTAAAATAAGAGGAGTCAGAACAGCTGGGGGAAGCTGACCAAGTAGCAGCCACAGCTGTGGCCATGGGCCAGAAGCTGGAGGAGTTTCACTCCAGCCCTGGAGGAAGACAGGCTAGCTGTCTGTGTGAAAGTACCTGAAGCTCAGCAGGGCTGGGGAAAAGGGCAAGAGGAACTGGGGACCACCAGCCTGGCAAGACCCCAGGCTGCAGGCTTTGATAAAGGCTCAAAAAGGTACTGAGGCTACAGCAGTGCAGCCCGGGAATAGGCAGAGGGAGCTAGTCCTAACTCCTTGCAAATGATGAGTGGCCATTACAGACTGCTGTCTGCCCCAGTGAGCAGAGGTTAGATGATGACTGACAGTAGCTACAGAGGCAAGATGGGTTTAGAAGGTTGGGGGTTCCCCTTGGAGGGGAGACCAGATTGTGGGAATACCGCTGGAGCGGCACCCCAAGGTAAAGGGCACTGGGGTCCAGGAGGAACATGGGGCCTGAGAGAGGTGAGCCACCAGCCAGCAGAGGGCGCTCTGAGTGCTGAAAAGAGTTAATTCCCAGACGACCAGCAGGAGGTGCAAGGCTGGTGAGTCTGTGCTCCGCAACAGGCACACAAACTAAAGTAGTCTGTTCAATCTTTGTGTTGTAGCATGTAGCATAGTGACTTTTTATTGCTGAGTTATCAGCACTTCTAAAAATTAGGCCACTCACTAAATATTTTTTTTTAACTCTTAACATGGCATGTTAGCTCTACAAGTTCACAAATGGGTGTCTTACTGAGCATTTAAATTTGTCCTTTGATGTATGCAATGGTCTGGGATTCTGCAAGCTTAGATCTTTGTCAGGAAATGCTGATCTGTTTGGTAATAAATAATAAAAAGTGTGTCCATTCCAAAAGCTTTTCAGACACATAACAAGCCAGTCCCAAACCTAAAGAGCTCATACTCTAAATAGACAACACAGAAACCAAAAGGGGTGCAAGGTGTGATGCAACCCCAATATTTTCACTCACTTTTGTTTTCAAGTATACAGTGGTGAAACAGGCCTTAGGTGATGATGGAGATGTGGTGTGAGAGGAGGAGCAACAGAGCTGTCCAAAAAGATCCGTCACTACAAAAAACCTTTTTGAATATTTGAGTTGTGGCACATCAGGAGTAAAGGGTTAAGAATATTGATGGACGCGAGGAAATACAAAACTGTTAGGCCTATAGAAACTCACTGTGTTGATCTGCCCCTGATTGGAGGTGCCACATGTATGCTTAACAACAAACCTCAGACTCCTCAATATGAGTTTTCATGGGAAGTGAAAGTTATTTAAAATAAAGCATGATTTATTGTGACTATGTTCTTTTGAAACTGAATATTAACTGAAATGAAGTACCCTGAAAATATTGAAGTGTGCTAGAAGATGTATGGAGTATGAGGCGTATTGGTTTTATTAGATTTATGCACAGCTTAAGGAAACAAACCAAATCTAACTCTGAATATGATGAATAGGAAAATGACTAAGAGTAACCTGAAGCCAAGCAAACCTGCTTCAGCTCTATAAATGAAAGGGACTAAGTGTCAGGAGGACATTAAGCAATTAGCTTAAGAATGTACCCCTGTTGGTTCTGAGAAGTTTCTTTTGGTGATTGCTGATTTACTTTTAGTCAATATGTCTATTCAAGTCAAGATTTATCAGTTTCCAGGGAACTGAGGAATGGTTATTAGATAGCTATATTTAAAATAAAAATGGAAAAGGTGCTCTATAAATGACACTTTTAGAAATAGTTGTTATTGCTGTGAGACCTATGCACAGCATTGAATGTACTAACAAAATCACCAAGTGGAAGAGTTATTTTTGTAAACACAAGATCCATTTAAAACAATGATCCATTCCATTGGGTTGCTATAGATATTTGGGAGAAGAGCATATATATCCACATCGCTACAGGAACATAAAACTTTCATCTTCCTGGTATATGAATCTCAGTAAAAAATAACTATTGCATTTTATCAGCAAGGCTATATTTTAGAGCTATGTCAAATCAATAAGATTCGCACCTAGAATTAGAAAAGGCTCTCTCTTCTTCATATAGTTTTAACTTTAAAAAAAGTCCAAAATACAAATTGAATAAGAGCAACCATTTTGAACAAATTGAATAAGAGACACCATTTAATTTTATCCTGTGTTGAATGAGCTAGGCCTTCATAGTCTCTGAGTTTGGCTCAATGTGTTCTAATTTCAGAATAATCTCAGAAGAAGAACCATGTTCAGGAGTATTAAACAATTCCTCATCAGTTTGGTCTACACCTGTTGGTTTAAAATGAACAAAAACCAACAAAAACAAAGAGAGGGGGGAGAAGAGGAAAATATATTAGCCCTTTTTTGCAAGCAACAAAAAACTCAGTTCCGTAATAGTAGCGATGGATGGTTCTTAAATGAGCACATCTGTATGTTAAAATTTAAAAATAGATAGATAATAGATCTGTGTCTGTTAGAATATCCATGCTGAGAGAAGAAGGGTAAAAAATGTGGGTTTGCTTTGTGATATCAATAATATTTGTCTACATCAACTTCCTCTCCCTTGTTATAATTCATTCCTTAAAGTGATCCTCTGAGAATTTTAAGTTTAATTGCTCTGTCTAGCAAATGGTGTTATATAGTTTGAAGTGACAGGTGGTTATAAGGTAATAAAACACACTCCCTAGACCACAAGCTTAAAAGCTCTATGCAAAATGAAGTAAATTGGCTTTATTTTGTATGCTGACACTATTAGTTCTTTAGTGGGCAGTCACTCACCAGGTGGAGGCATACATTCCCTATATTGCATAGTTGAGAGAATAATAAAATTTAAAAACCTTGGATATTAAGATTGTCAAATATTTCTCCTTACTGCAGATCTTTCTCCACATATAAAAACACCACCAGGAAATGTTTCTTACAAAGAAATTAGAGAGTGTTTGTTGCAGGAGGCTTATCTCGTTGCCGGGAGAAACGAGGCCTCACGCAGGTGGCTAGTTGGAAAGTGGTGAGTTTATTGGAGGGGGCGGCATTGGAGGGGGCGGCTGGGGGGCTTATCTGCCAGCACAGCCGCAATACAAGATGACTGACACACTCAGGAGATGTCCAGAGTGCCCAAAGAGGAAGCCCAACCCAAAGAGGTGTGTCAGCACAGATATACTCATGCTCATTTGCATCTCATACATACTCATCTCATTAATAGCAAGCAACAAACTGATTGGTCAGCACTTGTTGGTTACGCAGTCCTGCCTTAGTTTCCCCATTTGGTTTCCCACACATTCGTTCTCACACAGACAGGGTAAACACTCATGCAGCTGGGAACTGGTTCCCAAACACACAGATAACAGCAAGGTCATTCTCAGATAATACCACCATTATCCACTCTCCTGGAGTTGACTTAGAAGCGTAACTGCGCCTTCTAGTGGTTGCCCGTCACAATATCTTCCGGTCCTAACAGTGTTCATCTGGAAAATTCTGAGCAAGGTCATGGTGCTTGAAACCCTGAAAGTGCAGAGGGCTAGATAATGTATTTAAAGGATGGTTTCTGATTAATTCTGTAATGGCAGGCACCATCACCTTGGATGACATCAAATCCATAAACAGGTTGAAAGGGTGACTTCATCATCTAAAATATGAGCTTCAGAAGCATTATGTAATTGTGTGCCTTATGAGAAAGCTCAGTAACTATGCTGGAGATTTGGCTTCTAGATAGATTCATAGATTAAGGAAGATCAAGTAGAGACAAGTGTAAAGTAAATTAGAATCTCTATATGGAGGATCTCCACTATGGATGGACTTTCTTGATGTGTGTTTACTTTAGCTGCCATTAATAATTCAGTGGGAAAAGTTATTTTAGAAATTGTGAAGTTTGAGCTCTCGGTTGGGGTGGATAGGGATTTTACTCTTTGTTCTGTGGAAAAACTTTGTCACTTTGGGAAGAAGAAGAGCAAGAACAAGAAGAACAAGAAGAAGAATGGAATTTGTTACATCTCAGCAGAGCAGAGCTGCTATTAGAGGGGTAGGGATGTGAGAGCACTCGTGTCACTGCCTCTGACACAATGTCAAGTACAATAAAATAGAATGCCTGTGACATGAGGCTAGTCCTTTGTGTTGTCATTTTCAGCATCCCTGAAGAAGTTTGTTTTTTGAACTATGCTTGTCACTAACTTTACAGGAAAAGTCACTAGATTTATAAAGCTTATGCAGTTTACACTGTTATGTGGAGGAAGTAAGATTTATCATGAAGAGTATTCAGAACCTACCGTTCCACTGATATTTTAAATGTTTCTCCTTAATATCTTGAACACATAATACAAAACAAAACAAAGCAAATACCCTCGCTTTATTCTCCAAAGTTGACACTATCTTTTTTAGCTTGTGCACTTAAGTGCCAGAATCAAGAATCAAAACTGAAAAGGATATTGCCCAATTAGACATTGTTCTTCTTCACATGGCTTGATCTCTTCCACACTTCTTTACTGATGACCCTGGTGATTATTAGCTGAATAAACTATGCAGTGCACTCTGAAGGGAGCTCATACCAGATAATTGTTTTAATTTGATACTGCAATGGGAGTCAATACGAATGTATTTGAAATCCAAAATCTAAAAAACCCACAAAAATAAATATCCATCTTGTTTTTAAAATAATCATGTCTATTCCTGATAGCTTGCTGAGGACTAAAGTAGTCTGGGTGATGCATTGTTTTAGATCACCAGAAAGTTAGATCCAGTCCGCAGATGTCTACTAAATTGACAGCTAAACAAGTAAACAGCCATTTATTTTGCAAAATAATTCAAAACTATTTGTACGTTCATTTTGTTTTTATTATGTTCAGTGTTTCATTTCTGAAAGTAAGTGTAGTATCAAAGGAATATGAATTTTAAAAAAATCAAAATTGCATAACAAAATATTATAGTATTAATGAAAACCCCAGTAGATATATTGTAACAGAAATAATAATTCTTTAAGTGTAACAGGAACAGGAAACTTGTGAAAGTAATTTTGGGTCCATTGGATCATCAGGAGTTAAAGGAGTCAATTGAGGAAAATAAGGACAATGCTGATATGCAAAATGATTTCTTTGCATCAATCTTGATATCAAATGATGTTGGGGCAATACCCATCCAGGATGTATTCTGTTCTGGTAATAAAGATGAGTTGCTATCAGAGACTGAGGTGTCAAAAGAAGAGGTGATGGAGAAAATTGATAAATTGAAAAAGAAAAAAAAAGTCAAAAGGCCCAGGACGAAATACCCAAGAATTCTGAAGGAATGTAAGTATGAAGTGGCTGAGCTACCTAGCATCTTGGATTAAAATCTCACATTAAAAATAGCTACTACTTCAGAGGATTAGTAGGAAAAAAATTATCTATATTTCAAAAAGTCCTTAGGGTGCTCTCTGCAATTACTAGGGTGACCAGCTGTCCCGATTTTATAGGGACAGTCACAATATTCAGGGCTTTGTCCTATGTAGACATCTATTAGCTCCCATCCACCTCCTGATTTTTCACATGTTCTATTTGATCACTCTAGGAATTGCAGACCAGTAAGCTTCACATTTATATCTGTTAAATTGGTTGAAATTATTATTAAAAATAGAATAATAAAGCACTTCAACAATCATGATATGATAAGGTGTAGCAAGTACAGTTTCATAAATAGAAAATCACGTCTAACTAATCTATTAGAGTTCTTTGAACATGAAAATCAAGAAGTATCTGTCTCTCTGTCTATTGTAGAATCATAGAACTGGAAGGGACCTCAAGAGGTCATCTAGTCCAGTCCCCTGCACTCCTGGCAGGACTGAGTATTATCTAGACCATCCCTGAGAGGTGTTTGTCTAACCTGCTTGATCATCACATTTTATCCCTGTAGTGGGGCAGCTGCCCCACTCCCATGTAAAAGGGTTTAAAACAGCCCTGTAAAGGGCTGTGGACAGGGGGCAAGCAGCTCCCAGACTGATTGGGCCAAGCATCCACAGCTGTGGCTGTTCAATTAGGGCCCAGCTGGCTGTGATATAAGGGCTCAGTTTGGCGCAAGAGAGAGTCTCCTCTGGCTGCAGAGGAAGACAGGCCTGGCTGCTGGGAGCTTGAGCAAGGTACCTAGATTAGTGCAGGGCTGGAGCAAGGCAGGAAGAGCTGGGGAAGCTCTAGCCTGGAAACCCCCAGGCTGCAGGGCCTAGGAGAAGGCCCCAAAAGGGGTACTAGGGTTGCAGGGGGCAGCCCATGGCTCTAGAGGCAGAGGCAGCAGGCCAAACCCTCCTTGCCGGTGCTGAGTGGCAATAATACTGCAGTCTGCCCCAGTGAACGGGGGCAAGTGGTGAGTGGCAGTCACCTAGACTGAGGCAAGGTGGGGATAGAGGGTGGGGGTTCCCCAGGTAGGGGAGACCCTAAGACCTGAAGGGGTACTGCAGAGGGTGCTCCGGACGCTGGTGAGCTAATTCCCAGACAGACCAACAGGAGGCGTCGCAGGGGTGAGTCGCCGTCCTGCTACAATCCCATACCTATCAGTGTAGTTTCTGTGTACCTTTCATACAGGATCTCAATGTTTTCTACACATTATTATTTTTCACTGATTCAAAAGCAAAATGACATTGTAGAAAGGGGTAAGTCCTACTTAAATAGGAATATTAACCTCTAGAATAATCATTTATCTACTATGGCCCTGAATCAGTAAGCTACTTAAGCATTATCTAACTTTAAGTACGTGAATAAAGTTAGGCATCTGCTTAAGTGGGTTGTAGATTGGGTTTATGGTATATTTTACACTACTCCAAAAATACCTGACATATTAGCAGTAGGTTTTGAAGCATTTTGGTACAATCAAAGAAAAACAAAAACATTTTGAAACACCATGGTAACAAGCATAGCCTGAATGCACAAAAGGAGATAGGCATGGTAATGAGAGGGGAGGTGCGCACACACACACACACACTCTCTCACTCTCACTCTCACAAAGAGTAATTTGGACCAGAAGGAGAGAGAGATGACATGAAAAAAACCTTTATTCATACAAAATTACATGAAAAACTATTATGTTTTTTATAAAAGTACAAGATATACACAAAAATGTGAATAAAATAAAGCAAAATATGTCTTAAATGAACATTAAACATGGATAACTAAAGCATCATCACCAAGTTCACTCAAAATCTGAACACACCAAGTCAACTGCAAAGTGTCCAGATTACAAATCACGTTATAAATAGTGTTACCAATCTGCAGCTGGGCCACAATCTGTGCTCACAGCTCTACCCTGGTGATTCTGTTCTGGTGAGATTTCAAAACAGCAAGTTTTACCTGACTTTACCAGAAGTTTTACCAGAAGTTAGCTAGGCAGGAAACCAGCTGAATGTGAGCCATGTGTCTCACTCCAAGAACAAAGAGAGGCTTTGAGAAAACCAGTTCCAAACCATTTAAAAGCTGATGCAAAACCAAACAAAATGAGGACTCAAATGGGGGCATGTAGGAAAAAACCCCAAAACACTGTGTCTGAAGCTGAGCAAGAAACACTTTGCTCAGACATCTCAGGAATAATCTTGTGCATAACATGTTTGGTTGCTATGATGATGTGCAAGACCTTCCACTGAAAGTCGCCGGAGTGCTTCAGAAGAGGTTTGTACAATGTCCTCCAAGCCAGGACCATGGAGTCATCCAGAGACAGAGGCATTCTCCAGCCTGTAGCAGAGAGATGAGAGAGGGTGACATAATTCTACACCTTGACATATATACCATAGAGCTGCTACCTGGACATGGTTGCAAAAGGATCAGTCACCAAACCCACCCAGAACAGCAATATTCCTGTTTGTACAAGGATCTCATCCACAGATGGGGAGACAACTAGTGGGGAGAACACAAAAGCTCCCCCGGAAGAACAATCCCTGCAAAAACTTTCTGGAAATACTGAGCATCCTGCTGAGGGAGAGCTACCTAGAATTCAGCAGGAACCTTATCCAAACAAACACACAGACTGAATTATGGTCTCAACAGGAAGAACTATCATTGACTGCCAGCTTGACTAGCTAAGAACAACGAGGTGGGACAACTTGGTGAAGCCAGCCTGAGCAAAAGCAGAAAACAGACTACTGGAGAAGAGAGCTTCAGCAGGAAATAGTGGGTTAAAAAACAGCTACTCTTCCAAGAACCATAAACTGGAAAATGTCTGGTCTTGTCATGTGCTACGTAGAAATCATGAGGCATTAAAAAGACCAGTATAGAATAGATGCAAACCTAGACTCTAATCAAATTGGTACCAACAAAAATAGGTGAGAGTCAAAGCCTATTCCCCCAATCTGCTGCAACAGAGAGGCATGGGATTTCCAGGCTACCCGCGAGTCAGCATATAGCGACCACTGAACAGATTGGAGGTGAAAGGCCACCACCCTGCTTACTAAATCAATCAGTGCCTGGCACCCTTCATCTAATGTCAGGAATAGCAAAGCCGGGGCACAACCAGTGTTAACTATTTTTTAAAAAGGTTAATAATGCCTCTGAATCTGGATAAAAAGGCCCAAGAGAGGGTCCAGACACACTAGCTGGTGCCACAACACTGAGGCCACAAAGTTGTTGGCAATCTAAACCTGTCCCCCCCCCCAAAAAAAGAATCCAAGAAGGAGCCAGTGCCATTTCTGCAGGTGGCTCTGCATCTTCTCCTCAGGCCTTTCCCAGTTTCCAAACTTATATTGTTCTGATGCAGAAATGACCTCTGACACTTTACTGCCAGAGATGCCCCATTGCAATTGTTGTGGCAACAAAGGTGGGCCTCTAGACTGCCAAGATCCTAGTGCAATTGAGTTACCCTTAGCCCAGTTAATGCAGGCAGAAGATGCCTGTTCATAGACTTGTAAACGAACACAAAGTGCCCGCACATCACTGTCAGCTGTGATGAAAACCAAGATATCATTAGCATAGACTAACAGATGAATCCAGGAATATGTCCAGCACCCCGGCACAGAAAGGCCAGTCACATGGCTTCTGAGGATGTGGAGAAATGGCTCTGACCTAAGAGCATGCTTAGGAGAGGGCACCCCTAATGAATGCATCTGTGAACTGGGAAGCAGTGGACCCCATTGATCTTTACATCCTTCAGCCACTTGGCTAAATCCCTGGATAAAATCTCATAATCAGAACACAGAAGTGAAATAGGTCTCCAGTTTTGTAAGTCACTCAGATCCCCTTTTAGTGCAACAGGGTGATCACTGGACCATGGCATCCCAGGAGCAGCTTCTTCTCCTGGTCACACTCCAGCACCACTAGAAAAAATTCATGCCTTTAGAGAGCTGCTGGGCAGAAACAGAGAGCTCCTGGATGCCCCACTCCTCCCAGTGGCAGTGGGACATCCAGGCACCACTGGTCCTCACCAGTAAGACAGGGTAACCCCTGGTGCAGATCCTACATTGCCAGCACATCTCAGGCTTCAGGCAAGTACAGAGTACTGTAAAAAGAAACAGCTGTTTTCTGGAACAGCAGGGTCAGCCGTCAGATCACCATTTGGCAGCCATAGGCAAAAAATCTGGGCACCATCTGTAGACTTTTTCTCCAACTCAAAAAAGAACCTTGTAGGAACTGAGTGAAATGGACCTGAACCTTCTCTTCCAACAAGCCCATCAGGAGAGGGTACTTCTCAGTTAACGTTTGGTGACTCTGCAGTGGGTTTCCTGTTTCAAGGTTGTCATGAAAGCACAAGGTCCAGGGCCCTTGGTGCCTGATGCAAGGATGGTGTGGCAGCCGGTTATACTGCTGGAACAACAGTCCTATTCAGACCTTTCCAACATCCCACCACTGCCTCAGGGAATCTTACAGGGGATTGAGCAGCTCTCAATGCTCCCCAAACACAGCAAACATCTGGCTGAAATTCAAGCCCTGTAATAATTTGGTATTAAATCACCAGTGGGAAGCTCAGGCAGAAAGAGGGAGAGAGAGACTGACAGAGACAAAATGATGATCAGACAAGTGATGGAAGACTGAAAAAATACATTCACACAAGCCTTTGTGGTATAAAAAAAATTCCAAATTCAGAAGGTCCATTGAAGACAAGCGAGCAGCTATGATTGTCAATATCCCAATCCACAGCAGGAACAAAAAGCAAGAAAATAGCAACACTGGTATAATCAGGAATGGCTTGCTCAAGGAGTCAACTGTCTACCCAATTCTAGGTGTTTCAGAGGGAATGTATAGAAGAGGCAATCATCAAGTGATCCATCCTCTGTCATCTACTCCAAGCTTCTGGAAAACCAAGAGTAAGGATACTCAGAGCATAGTGTTGCATCCCTGTCCATCCTGACTATTAGCCATTGATGGACCTCTCCTCCAGAAACTTATTTCGTTCTTTTTTGAACCCTGTTATAATTTTGGCCTTCACAATATCCCCTAGAAAAGAGTACCACAGGTTGACTATGCATTGTGTGAAGAAGTGCTTCTTTTTGTTTGTTGTAAGCCTGCTGCCTATTAATTTCATTGTGTGACACCCCCACCCAGTTCTTGTGTTATGAACGGGAGTAAATAACACTTCTTTTAAAACTTTCTCTACACCAGTCAAGATTTTATAAACCTCTGTCATATCCCTCCTTAGTTGTCTCTTTTGCAGTCTGAAATGTCCCCATATTTTTAATATTTCCTCATATGGAAGCTGTTCCATACCCCTAATCTTTTGTTTTTGTTTGTTTGTTTTTGCCCTTCTCCATACCTTTTCCAATTGTAATATATCTTTTTTGAGATGGGGCCAGATCTGCATGCCTTATTCAAGATATGGGCATACCATGGATTTATGTAGCGGCATTATGATATTTTCTGTCTTATTATCTTACCCTTTCCCAATGGTTCTTAATATTCTATTAGCTTTTTTAACTGCCACATGTTGAATGGATGTTTTCAGAGAACTATTCACAATAACTCCAAGATACCTTTCTTCAGTCCTGACAGCTATTTTAGACACCATCATTTTGTATGTTTAGTAGGTATTATATTTTTCAGTATACATTATTTTGCATTTATCAACATTGAATTTCATCTGACATTTTGTTGTCCAGTCTCCAAGTTTTGTGAGACACCATTGGAGCTTTTCACAGTCTTCTTTGGACTTAAATATCTTGAGTAATATTGTATGGTCTGCAAATTTTGCCACCTCACTGTTTAGCTCTTTTTTCCAGATTATTTATGAAGATGTTGAAGAGTACTGCGGGAACATCACTTTTTACCTCTCTCCATTCTAAAAATTGACCATTTCTTTCTATCCTTTTTTTCCCTATCTTTTAATCAGTTTACTGATCCAGTAGAGGATCTTCATTTTTATTCCATGACTGCTAAATTTGTTTAAAAGCTTTTGTTGAGGAACCTTGTCAAAGGCTTTCTGAAAGTCTAAGTACACTATATTCATTGGAACACTCTTGTCTACAAGTTTATTGACCCCTTCAGAGCATTCTAATAGATTCATGAGGTATGATTTCCCTTGATAAAACCCAGTTGACTCTTTCCAACAAATCATACTAATCTATTTGTCTAATAGATCTGTTCTTTACTATGATTTCAACCAATTTGCCTGGTACTGAATAGAGTTTGTGTGTATGTGTAGGTTTAATTCAAAACTGAAATCTTAAGAGTACTGAAGTACTGGAATCATTTTCAGAAGTCTTTATTACATATAATTTTACAGTGGTGTCTCCAAGCATTTCTGTCTGAAAGTCAGATCTTGCTCATCATTGGTTTCATGATGAGGAACAGTCTGAAATGGTGTTGCTAACAGTCAAGAGTATGCAGATTGGGAAGGGTGCCAGGTAACAAAATTATCTCTTGCTATATTGAATTATGTGGTTCATAGAATTTTTCCAATCCACTAGAGTCCTGAAATTAGTGTCCCAAAGGAGATTGAGAGTGCTCAGCATCTTGATGAAGACTCTTAGCAATTCATGGGATTAGACTCAATATGCAGCTAATTATCCCCAATATTGAAGCCACTAATAATTACCATGAAGTTGCATTCAGGGATAGATTGTGACTTGGACTAGACATAAGCACAGGAGGAATAAGAATCCCTCCCTTATATCTCTCTATAATCTGCATACCTGTTTACTCTCCCCATGGAGTCCCCATGGAGTAGTGAATGCTGAGTGTGTGTAATCTTCCCTCAATCCCGCAATGCTCCAGCTATCACAGCTTGGAGTAAGAGGAGTGCAGGGAGGCTAACCCTGAAGTGATGTAATTTCCACATCAAACCTAGCTCAGGACTGTGTCTAAAGACAGAATTAGCCCTTTAACATACCTTATTCAGCACATAGTCTTATTTATTACTCAACACAAAGGTGGTAGAATATGGCCTTTAACATGTGCAATAGTATATCTATCTGTATTTATACACCATTTTCTCACAAATAATCCCAAGTATCTTGATTGTGTATGAAGCATAGTTGTCAAAGCACATGTAATTCAGTGAGCTATTCAAGAAGTGATGTTTTTTCAAGTAGCAAAGTGAAAAGTATATCTATTAACCTTAGGGCTTGTCTACTCCGTGGGGTAATATTATCTATGAGGGTGTGATTTCTAAAACACACTAACATGCTGCACATGAATTGGCCCAAATAGACCCAGCTGCTGTGCAGTAAAGATTCACTACTGCACCCTAATGTAGTCCTGTTTCAAACCATTTAAAGTACTGCATTAAAATATTAAAGGGGAACCTTTAGTGTGTACATGGACCAATTAACATACAGGATTTTAGCATGCTTAGAAATCATATCCACATAGAGTGTGTAGATACTGTGTAGATAATCCCTATTTATGATATATCTGAGATGTGACTCAGTACATCATGTACATATATGGCACTAGGTACCACACATTCAGTAGAGCAGAACACTTCCTAGCATGTGAGAAGTAATATCCCCTTATGAGCACATGCTTAGAAAAAATATTTTCATTCTATGCCTCATACTCATCCGGAATTTTATCAAAACCGTTTTTGAAAGGTTAATTAAAAAATAGATGGTGAGCAAATTGGAGCAGGTGGGTCATAATTCATGTCAACATTTTGCTTAATATCCTGCACAGTTGTGTTCTTACTTTCCGTTGCATGTTATGATTTCAGTCTGCAATTTACACCAGTCATATTCATTATTTAAATGAGACAAATAGACTATTGTCAGAAAACGTGAACCAAGTGACATTATTATTCTGACCTGGTGTAAATATCATGACCTGTCTTGGAACTCCAGCAGTAAATAAAATGGTTCAGGCACTCAAGGTGACAAGGGACCTGTCTATAAATCAAGCATTTAGACATTATGATATGTTTTATTAAAGAGCAAATGGATTTCTTGACATTATGCCTTGTACACAAGAGTCAGTAAACGTAAATGTAACCATTTGAAAAAAAGATAAAGATGATTAGGCTTTTGGGACTGAAGAAAAATACTGCTTTTGCTGCATACCATCTTCTTTTTACTTTTTTGTGATTCTCTAGGACTTCTGAAATATCAGAGAAGGATGATACACATTGATCCACACTTATTTTAGAAGATAGTAGGAATCTAAGATGATGAAAATAGCCATTCATATAGATGAGTGGATTAATTAACTCAATACACTAAACATTTTTACTTGACATAAGGTGACACATGATTATTTTATGCTTCATAAAAGTGCCATTATATTTGGATTTGAATTTAACAATATGAAGTTTTAGGAAAACATTGGGGAAATCTACCCACATTTCTCCTCTCACATCTCGAGTATAAAATTCCTGTAGGAAAGTATGGACTGTGGGAGCCAAGATGCTCGTTTACACATGGTGGTAGCTATCTACAACCTCAGTAAGCTGTTTTAAATTTAATACAGGATTTTACATGTACAGAATAAAGTATTACATATTAGAAAATGAAGTGGCAAAAAGCTCTTTGAAACATAATTTAATATCCTCATGAAAACATAATAAATGAAAAAAAAATGTTATAGTGTACGTAAAAAATAATCTTCCATATAGGCATACTAGGATGGGCGTGGGGCTAGCAACTCCACCCTGTAAGGGAACCAATTGCTACTGAAACACTAACACCAGTTGGTGGCCCATACCCCGGCTGGGAGGTTAAGGGCAAAGAGAAAGAGAGAGATAGGCATACTAGGGGGGAAAAGACATTCTAAACCTTCAGCTGGTTAATCAAATATATTTTGAATATAGGGATGAATTGATTTTCCTAATATTAAAAATATTGTTATGTGCAGTATGGATTAATTTTAAGCCATCTGAAAATAATTTTCCTGGTCACCAAACAATAGTATTTGTATGAATAATAAACCTTAGTATATGGTCAGCCTGTGTCCAACTGATATAAATATCAAAAAGTCACTTTCTGACCATTTTATATTTTCAGTATTCATTCTCTTGCCACTACTATATGCTAGCATGTGCATGTACTTTTCTGTTTACCCCATGTGCTTTTCATCAAATATTCCCTGTAATTTGTTTCCCCATGTTTGTTGTATGATCAGATTCTTAAGTGTAAACTGAAAAATATTTTTAAAGAAATAACCGCTCATGGATTTTTTTAAATCCTGTAACTATGAATTAATTCACTCATATTAGATCATAAACCATGTTAGAGGATGCCAAAAATTAAATTGAACTTAAAAATCCATCAACAATGAAAACATAATGTAAGACTCGTGTATTCGGGTCTCCGCCCCCTTCCGCCAGTCTGGCGGGAAATCCTCGCTCCCGTAGGCTGTCCGATGACCCTGTGGGGAATTAGCAGGGTCGCGGGGTCGAACCCCGCCTCTCGTTGGGTGGGAGTCGCAGTGCCCCGGGGCTCAGGCCCTCAGGTGGGCCAAGCAAGAGTCCCCGATGTCGGGGCTCAGGCCCTCAGGTGGGCCAAGCAAGAGTCCCCGGTGTCGGGGCTCAGGCCCTCAGGTGGGCCAAGCACAGTTCAAGGGGTCTAGGCCCTGCATCAGGGCTGCAACAACAAGGGTGGCAGCTCAGGGGGTTCAGGCCCTTAAGCAGGGGCTGAATAATAGTTCAGGAGCTGGTAGGCCAGGTGTCGGTGAGGGGGAGACTGCCACCCACCAATGGGGTGGCAGGGGGGGCGCAGGCCCACCCACTTCCACTGCGCCCCAGCCCGGGGGCCCTTGCAGCAAGCCTTGCTGCAGTCAGTGGGGATCCTGGCCGAAACACACTGACATCGGCTCGGGGCCTTCCCCCGGGCCACTTCCGGACTCCCCCTCCCTGGGTACCTGGGTTGTCGCGGGGTCCTCCCCGGGGTCCCGGGTCATGGGCTCCTCTGGGTCACTGTCCGGCGGCAGATCAGGCAGGTCCTCAGGGGAGCAGGCTGGCTCTGTCGGTGGCTCCTCCGGGTAGAAGGCTGTCGGCTGGGTCAGTGGCGGCAGCGGGTCCTCTGGACGGTGGTCAGGCGGCGGGTCCAGTGCCTCCTCTGGGTAGTGGCCGAGCGGCAGCATTGGCGGCTGGTCCCAATAGCGGTCAGGCAGCGGGTCTCGCCATTCCTCAGGGTAGCAGGCTGGCGGCGTCCCCAGCCGATCCTCCAGGCGGCGGTCAAGCGGCTCCTCGGGGTACCGGCCGAGCGGCAGTGTTGGCGGCCTCTCCCAGTAGTGGGGAGGCTGCTGGTTCGGCGGGTCCCTATGCGGAGCCAGCCCTGGAGCGGCTGGCTTCGCCGGTGTCTGCCGCTGTACTGAGCCCAGCGGCCGCGCTCTTGTACTTCCGGGTCCACCCCCGGACTTCCGGGGGCGGAGCTGAACCGGCGCTGGCGCGGCTCCTTCCGGCCCCGGCCAGGGGCCACCTCACTCACAGTCCGCCGGGAGCCGAGTCACCCCTCTACGGCCCCCGGAGTTCCGGGGGCGGAGCTCAACCGGCGCTAGCGCGGCTCCCTCCGGCCCCGGCCAGGGGCCGTTTTGCTCGCAGTCTGTTGGGAGCCGCGCCACCCCTCTACACATAACTAGCATTTTGCAGTAAGTGCTCACAGAACCTGTCAACATTTAGATTAATATTCTCCAATTATATTTAGAGCTTCCTTTAGGCCAACCCTACTCCCATTGAAGCCAATTGGAAATGTACAATTGTTGATCCTGTGTGTGTTCATTTCTAACAAGGTTCATACATTTCTGTGTGAGATCTAATTTGTACTGGTCATAGGCCTGAAGTCTGTAGAGGTTCACCTTGGAATAAACCAGAGTCCTACATCTGTGGAAGCAAAAATACCTTGTTCTTTTTCCTAAGTCTATTAAAATAAATTGGAGGGTTTTTTTTGTTGACTACAGTTGGCTTTCAGATTTCAAGAACATTTTTCCTTATAAATTTGGGATATAATACTGTATGAGAACTGAAATATAAAATGAAGAGAGAGTTACCAGTAAGGCCCCAATACACAGTCTAACTGAGGAAATTACAGAAGGTTAAAACACATTAGTCCATTGCTTGCTGGATTTATATACAAACACACAGTTATCAGCACCATGTGGAAATGACTTCTGCAGAGCTTTCCTGAATTTTCTGATCAAATGAGATAGGATCAGCCAATCAAAGGTACAAAAGAAATATCCTATGACTTTCTTCTGTCATATGATCTGTTCCCATGAACTAGACTTGCAGCTGAAATTCACCATGACCAAATACATAATAAATTTCTTAGATCTCCATTTAGAAAAAATGTTTGCAATGAGACTTCACTAACATGAACATAGTTTAAGCAATTAATATTAGAAGACAGACAGCATTCAAACTCGAATGCTATTTTGGGTTCTTTTATTATTCAGGTCCAAGAGTCTATATAGCTATAAATCCTAAAAAAATTGTAATAAATTAAAATTTGTTCTCAGACTTAAACAGTAAATAAAAAACTGAGCTAGTCTGTATTTGGTGGACTTCAGAGTTCTTGCTACTGGCTGAAAGTAAATTCTGTTTGTTAACTGTTTAATACAATATTTGATACTTAGGAAGCAAGCTGGCAAGAATGAATCTATGTGGAGAAAAGTAAAGAAAATAAGTATAAGTTACTCAAAAAAGAAAAACAAACTGCTGGAAAATGGATACATAGCTGCTTGGAACTCATAGCTACTGTACGAGAAAAACTGCTACAACTAAATTCCTCTGGAAGTTTATTTCTTAAATTACAAATGGAAAGGGAATTTTAGGAAAGGGGAAAATAAATACAGAACGTTCTGTTATCTTGGAGAAGAAGAAATATCAGCTGATGAAAAAAAAGGCTGTGATCAATTAGACAGCAAGGAGAGGTGTGCGGAGCAGGTTCTGGAAATTGTTTCTGAGTTTTGTATGGGCTTTTTCAGAGCTGAAGCCAGTGTGATAAAGAGCTGCTCTTTCACCAGAAAGAATGTTTGCTTACTATTTCATCATCCCCTGGAGACGCAGAGAAAGAAAATAAGCACATCAGTTGTCATTATGACAGGATAAGAATGGGGCCATCATATTTCAATAACACAATGCAATGAGCAGCCCCATCGAGTGATGAATTATGGACTCTCTCTCTCACACTCTGCTATAAGTTAATATTATCTCCGCAGGATAATTAGAGTGAAGTTCAATTACTGACCCTGAATTACCATGTGGGCCACACCATGGATTCTGACACAACGTTTTACACATTTTTCTTTTCACCTAATGCACTAAATCTGCATCATAGTGGTGATTAATCTTCCTGGACCCCATCTAACTCACACTATTCTTCTTGCATGGATTGGCTGGTCCCTGGAGTCCCCTTGAGCATAATACGAGCAGGTCTATTCCACTGTGTTTCTCTGCCAATTTATGAACCCTTTTTGTGTTCAGTGATTGTGGTCACTTCTGAAGTTTGGCCAAAAAGCTGATCGTGAAATTGAAACACATTCAAACATGGAAATCTCCATCTCTGCATCCCCCAACAAGGGGTGAGGTAATTCATTCAGTGTTGTACAACATACCTATACAATTCCAATTGAAGCAAATAGGCCCTCTTATTTCCACATGTAAAGGTGAAAGAAGAGAGGCTCCGTAACCCTCAGCAAGGCTCCTGAGGTATTTATAAATTTCCTGCAGTGCTTGTCATTTGTTTTACTCTTGAAGAACAAATCTCACTACCCTTGATCTACTTATTCAGTGCTGCTTGCTAATTTCCCCCATCACACCACCATTTTTGACTTTAAGGTACAGATGATAGCAGGCTCGAATCTCTCTAGTCAAAACAGAACTACATTTTAATTCATTTAGATACACAAGTGGTCTTTCAGATGAACACAGTCTGGACACAGGACTGTTACCAAAATTTGTCACAACCACATTTCCCTCTGCCCCTGAAGGCAGATGAGTACTCGGAGTTTGCTGAATATACTCTGAAAATTTGCAAAGGCCCAACTCTGCCACCCCCGCCCCATAGTAAGTAGTATTATAGTTCACGAGTAATCCCATTTTAATTAAATTCAAGGAACAAGTGACAAAGAGTCCTGTGGCACCTTATAGACTAACTAAAGTATTGAAGCATAAGCTTCCCTGGGCTAATACCCACTTCATCGGATGCATGTAGTGGAAGGAACAAGGTTTTTCTCAGAGGGAAAGAAAGCTAGCCAGGAAGAATCAACCCGCACTAGGGATTACACTTGTGTGCGCTACACATGTGCTGAGGGGAATAAGGAGATATGAGAGCCCCCTTTACATTACTGCACAAGATACCCTTGCTCCTGTCTGTCCAGACCCAAGGTATGTTACACTGCAATTAAAAACGCATCTCTGGCCCTGTGCGGTGGGAAGGCCCTAGAGCACAGGCTCCAGCCCCAGAATGAAATGCTTGCCCCATTACGTAAGTGGCAAAACACCCATTGATTTACTGGGGCCAACATTTCAGTCAGAGTTTAGATCTAGGCAAGTTTGGTTACCCACGTAAGACATTTTTCTATTTTGAATTGCTAGTTTGGTTGTAGCCACAAATGAACAATAAAGGTAATAATAGAAAGTTAACTACACTTCTTAAACTTCAGAAAAGTTTTAGGTTTGACTCACACTCCAAGTTTTGGGTGGAATATTTTAGATCAATCAGTCCTAATTTTGACTCTTACACATTAATAAAAATACTCCTATACGCCAGGGAGAGTGCCTCTACACACAGTGTCCTATATCCCGACAAACAGTGAGAAGGAGAGGAGAAGGAGAAACAAGTAAGGCTACAAACAAGTACAACACTTTCATAGTAAAATCTGAAACCAGCCAAAGATCAGCAAATCGAACTAAGGTTTGAAAAACCTTTCATTGGATCTTTTTAATATCACCAAGTTTTAACATTTCTCTGGATGACTTTTTGTATTTTCTTCCTGTCACTGTTATTTTGCAACAATTATTTAAAATTAATAAACATTTAATCTTCAAAAAGAGGTTAATCTGATCTGGTTTATAGTATTAGAAACCAGAACATTTTTTTAAATGTACAAAACCGGTATAACCCATCAGTGTAAAAGCAAAAGTGAAGAAACTCATTGGCATTTCACAACTGATGCGATGTGTGGTAAACCCAGGGCTGGAAGGCTGTGGTGAGAGGGGAAACTGCAGGTAAATTAGGTCCAGCTGAGAAAGGCTGCTGCAGCCAGCAGCAGGGCCAGCTGGGACCGGTTAAGGAGGCAGCCAGAGCCCTTTAAAGAGACTTCTCCCCAGAGAGGGGTGTGGGAGTGAGGAGTGTGTTTGGAGGCAGTAGGAGGTAGAAGAGGGAGTTTGTGAAAGCAGAAGGAGGTAAAGGTGAGTAAGAGGCAGATACAGAGAGGCTGCCAGCAGGCAGGGAGGCAGGAAAGAGCCCCTCCCAGGAGGGAGCTAGCCCTCCCTAACCAGCGGGAAGCCAAACCTCAACCAGGGGGGACTGCCCAGCGGACTGGAGCCTGGGGTGCCCGGGGGGCCCCCTTGCCACAGATGATATTAATCAATATAAGCTGTTTCACATTGGGTTTCAAGGTTCATTTGCACCCTCCCTAAAGTCAAAGCAAAACTAAGGGGTCATGAAACCAGGCAATTTGGACCAGCCTAAATCTGGTGGATTTCACAAAGCTACAAAAGTGAGCTAGCATAGGACAGATATTTCAAAGGAGTTCAGATAGAAGAGGGTCTCACTGAGACTACTTTGTGCACTCCTCAAGCACAAAACAATGGCTTATCTGGCTGGCTGTCTCTTCCCTTTGCTCAATGGGAATTCTGTCGGGTGTAGAGTTGGGTCCAAATCACCTCCTTTCTTGGTAACAATCTGGAGTGTAGGGGCATGGCTGGAGTACTTTTGTGCTTTGGATGTCTTTGGTTGCAGGAATAGTCTGTCAGGGCTGTGAACGGTAGGTCATAAGTCAGAGCAGCCTTCAGAGTGCTCTAACTTCATGGTGACTGCAGTGATTCTCATTTTGCCCAAGAATCAAGGAGCTAAAAAAGCGACTTACATTTGCTTTCCTATCAACTCCAGTCCTGTGCTAAGTGTAGATCAGTGAACCCAGAGAATCTGGCCCATTTATTTGATTTGATACATTCAAAGCATTTGTAGGGCACTGATACACAATGCAATGAATGACATAGTACAGAATATTAATGTTCACTGAAAGAAAAACGATCAATGTAAAGTGAATATTTTAATAAGGTGATATGAATGGGTCCATGCCTATTTTAAAGACAGGGGTCAGGAAAGATTTTTAAATCCTCATATACCAAAATTATATATATAATTTTGGTATATGAGGATTTTTTCCCCCCTCCAGTGTGTGGGAGCATGTCATTATTTCTTGTTTGAGGTGGTCCCTTCTGGAATATGTGAGGTGCAGTGAGTTGTTCCTCAATTTCTCTAAAGTCCATCTGCAGAGAGGTTTAGGATATTTGGAGTTGCATTTAGTGTTTAGATGGTTATAGATGCTGAAACCCTACAGAAAAAGATAAAAGACATCTATTACCTGCATGTGAACACTTTCACAAAGTGCTCACTCAATCTCTGACCTTTCCGGACTCATTCTCAAAGGAAACCTGCACAGCACTTGCCAAAGATGAGCCTGAAAGTTGAAATTCATTACTCTGATAGACATTAAAAATCATGGACTAAACAGAGACATTGGCTTTATGGCTTATTACAACATTCAGTAGCCCACT
Organism: Sternotherus odoratus; assembly: GCA_032164245.1. Classification (NCBI taxonomy): domain Eukaryota; kingdom Metazoa; phylum Chordata; order Testudines; family Kinosternidae; genus Sternotherus; species Sternotherus odoratus. The sequence continues at coordinate 125,356,373 of JAVMKO010000002.1, read as the reverse complement.
AGCCCCCTCTTTAGTCCAATACCTGCAGAGGTGCTAATGGGCAACTTTTCGTTGAATGTCCCTTACAATATGTGCTAGCTATTTATGCTAAAAAAAATGTCTTCCTCTTTTCATTTTGCTATGATGCTGGAAGTATCTTTCCCAGACATGAAGAAATGCTCTGTAGGGCTCAAAAGCTTGTCTCTCTCACCAAAAGAAGTGGTCCAATAAAAGATATTACCTCACCCACCTTGTGTCTAACATTTTCCCTGTCTGTTAGAGCAGCATCTGCTATAGCTCTTGAACTCTGAACATATTGCATCACATAAACTGTCCCTAGGGCTTCTTTCAGGTCTATATAGGGCACTTGCTCAGCACATTTTCTCTCTGAATCAATAATATAGTATCTGGGCTTTATAACAAGATATGGATAGCCGTCTTTTTGCTCTTATGTTCTGTCTTAACTAGACTAACAGATGGAATTTAGTCACAGGTTTACAAAATCCTGTTCTGTGCCCCCAGTAGGTTTTGTGTACAATCTATATATATAAAAGTCAAGTGGTGTATGTATGTGTGTATGTATGTATGTATGTATGTATGTACGTATGACTGCGAACTCCTCCCGCACCGTTTGAGCCAGAGACTTGAAATTTGGTACAGTGAGGGGTCTTGGGGTCTAGATGCTGGTAAGGGTCGAAATATTTTCGGATCTCACCTCTGACGCCCCCCAGGGGTGAAAGTCTTTCAGGGCCAATCACATCGGCTGGGCGGTTAGGTGGTGATGATGTCATAATACCCCCCTCCAACAGACACCTCACTCGCTCAGCTCACCCCTCCCTCCTCCAACGGAACCCCGGAGATCCCTCAGTTCTCTGCCCCTCCCCCCTCCCAACGGAACCCCGGAGATCCCTCAGTTCTCTGCCCCTCCCCCCTCCCAACGGAACCCCGGAGATCCCTCAGTTCTCTGCCCCTCCCCCCTCCCAACGGAACCCCGGAGATCCCTCAGTTCTCTGCCCCTCCCCCCTCCCAACAGAACCCCAGAGATCCCTCAGATCTCTGCCCCTCCCCCCTCCCAACGGAACCCCGGAGATCCCTCAGTTCTCTACTCCTCCCCCCTCCCAACGGAACCCCGGAGATCCCTCAGTTCTCTACCCCTCCCCCCTCCCAACGGAACCCCGGAGAGCCCTCAGTTCTCTGCCCCTCCCACCTCAACCCCGGACTCCATCAGCTCTGTGCCCCCCACCCACCTGCGAAGGTCCCCGGAATCCCTCGGCTCTGGGCACCCTCCCCCCCCAGCGACGGATCTGAGTTGGGTTTGGTGGGACGGTAAGTGAGGTGGGGGTGTCGGGTTCGGTCGGGGGGTGAGGTGGGGGTGTTGGGGTTGGTCAGGGGGTGTTGCGGTTGGTGGGGGGGTGAGGTGGGGGTGTTGGGTTTGCTTGGGGGGGGTGAGGTGGGGGTGTCGGGTTTGGTCGGGGGGTAAGTGAGCCGGGGGGGTGTCGGGGTTGGTCTGGGGGGGTGGGAAGGTGTCGGGGGGGTGAGGGGTGTGGTGTGGGTGTTGGGTTTGGTCTGGGGGGGGAAGGTGTTGGGGTGGGTGCCCAGACCAAACCCGACACCCCCCCCCCCGGCTCACTTACCCCCCGACCAAACCCGACACCGCCACCTCACCCCCCCACCAACCGCAACACCCCCTGACCAACCCCAACACCCACCCCTCACCCCTCACCCACCCCAACACCTTCCCACCCCCCCAGACCAAACCCGACACCCCCTGGCTCACTTACCCCCCGACCGAACCTGACACCCCCACCTCACCCCCCCCACACCAATCGCAACACCCCCAGACCAAACCTGACACCCCCTGGCTCACTTACCCCCCGACCGAACCCGACACTCCCACCTCACCCCCCCAAGCAAACCCGACACCCCCACCTCACCCCCCCACCAACCGCAACACCCCCTGACCAACCCCAACACCCACCCCTCACCCCTCACCCACCACGACACCTTCCCACCCCCCCAGACCAAACCCGACACCCCCCCGGCTCACTTACCCCCGACCGAACCCGACACCCCTACCTCATCCCCCCAAGCAAACCTGACACCCCCACCTCAACCCCCCACCAACCGCAACACCCCCTGACCAACCGCAACACTCACCCCTCACCCACCGCAACACCTTCCCACCCCCCCAGACCAAACCCTACACCCCCCGGCTCACTTACCCCCCGACCAAACCCGACAACCCCTCCTGACCCCCCCAAGCAAACCCAACACCCCCACCTGACCCCCCGACCAAACCCGACACCCCCCCCCCCCCCGGCTCACGGTGCACTGTGTAGCACACAGATTATTAAATACACTGTTCGGTCGGGGGGTGAGGTGGGGGTGTCGGGTTTGCTCGGGGGGTGAGGTGGGGGTGTCGGGTTTGGTCGGGGGGTGAGGTGGGGGTGTTGGGTTTGTTTTGGGGGGTCAGGTGGGGTTGTCGGGTTTGGTCGGGGGGTAAGTGAGCCGGGGGGTGTTGGGGTTGGTCGGGGGGGTGGGAAGGTGTCAGGGTGGGTGAAGGGTGGGTGTTGGGGTTGGTCAGGGGGTGTCAACTGTCTGCCCCCTCCCCACCTCCGACTGACCCGAGCAACGCCGGGCACTTATGCTAGTTCCTTATACAAGTCTCAAAATGACTGGTGTTACACAATACTACCAGTTTTTGATTTGTGAGTATTTTATATTAAAGAGTTAATTTTCTGCCTGGAAAATTTGATTTGAGAAAAATGTGAGGGAATTCAAGTTTCCTTTCATTTCATTAAAAAAATAAAAACAAACATGTTTAAGAGTGGAATGGAACATTTGGAATTTTCTGAAATAAAACAGTTTGTTTGACCCTTTTGTTTGACTTTGTGATTCAGTGAAAAGTTAGATTTTTGTTTGTTTGACCTGAAAAGATTTTTTTGTTTGTTTAATTGGTGATTTCTCAGAACTGACAGCCAACTGAGGAATCCATTATTCATACAGCTCTTCTTTATGGGACATTTGATAACGCCTTATTCTGAAGACTGGTAATCCTGAGCCCTGTGTTTCCTTGTCTAGACCAGGTTGTGCCTGCCCTGGTTGTTGGGCAGGAGTCACAGTTCCCCAGGGTTAACACCATCAGGAACAATGCCTCAGGAGGTGCAATCCTTCTCTCTGTTCATCAGTAAGTGCATGCTACATCAGCTGTTAAGTTCTCCTCAGGGTAAGGCCAGCCCTCCCTTCTTCTTTTATCAGCCTGAAATATGAAGCCAAATCCTGCTGTGACATATATCCATAAAAGATGTGAAGTGTGTGCGATGTTTGAACCTGGTCCATGAGTGCTATTGTTTTACAGCTTTATAAGATTGTGTCCTACTATGGACAATACATATATGGAACTGTGAAGTGATAAAATAACAGAAGTAAAAGACAGGCTGGATGATATACTCCATCTTTTCTATCTGCCCCTCATGAAGGATTCTTCTGTCAGGTTCATTTTCTAGAGCTTTGTCTCATCTAGTTTTTAAATTCCCAATCTAGTTTTAAACCTCCTTTTCCTTTGGTGACTTTTTTACATCTCACGCTCAGAAAGTTTTCCTTAGAATTTAGCAAAATATTTCCCATTCTCCCTTTTGCCTACCAGGGAAAGATATAGATAACACAATATTTTTTTCCTATTTTTTAATTCCTTTTTGAATATTTAAAAGTCAAAGAAAAATTAGGATGCATAAATGCTCACGATTGGAGCTGGGCTTCTGATAGCTGTGCTGTCATGCACTGGAATATGTCTTTAGAATGAACAGAGAGAGACCAAAATTCTAATTTAGATTTGGATCCAGATTTTGAACACTTTCAGAGTTCTTGCTTGTTTGGGTCTGAGAATAATCTCTAGATCTTCTAGATACTTCTCAGACAAATGCATCATAAATAATAAAATATTAATAAATAAAAGACCCTCTGTTGTCATAGGTACTCAAAGTAAAATGTTCTTGGAGATGGTCTTTGTTTTAAATTTTACGGAGGGAAAATATTGTTATATTGTGCAGAAAAACACTATGGAACAAATTCAGTGAATCTTTTCTCTGTTTCTCATACCTGAAATCCAGATTTTCTTTGGTGTAACTGAGAACATAATTTGGCCCTATCATTTCCTTCTAGGCTACTGTCAGTATATTTCACCATAATTCTTAGAAAAGATAATGACAAATCAAATTATGCCCTAGGCATCATTATGTATCTTTGTGGCTGTGCAGAAGAGCTATTCAGGTGTGAGGATCCCTGTCACACAACAGCATGACAGATATTCAGGAGAGATGGGAGACAGGTGTGGCGCTATGGCTGCACTTTTCAAAGTGATTCTGGCCAGCCTTTGCCAGGGATGCAGTAGGGCAAGGAAAGTTTCTCACTCCCTCTTGTTACCTTGTACACTCAAATAAGTGCTGGACAGAATCTGGCCCCATGTTACCAAAATGATACAAACAGAATGGGAACCTATCAGGCAGCAGACATATTTCTAGAATATTCCACCCTGATTTCACACTATTAGCAAGCGGTGACAATTGTTAAAATCAACCTCTTGATTATAAGACTTCAGGGAAGTCAAATACAAATCAGTATGTTTATTTTCAGTTCTATTGTGTATTGAGTTATTGGTTACAGCTTGCTTACAATCTCATTAGGCCTAACCAAAATACAGGCACACATAGTGGAACCAGGTTGAACCACATACTTAGGGGGCTCTTCAGTCTCACAAATTCCTAGATGGGCCTCAGGCTCTAGAGGAGGAAGGGTCTGCTCTCCTATGTGTATCATTGTGTTGTACATAGTCATTTGGTTAGGGAAAAATACCCACCGTTAGTAAAAAATCATGCTTTCTTATGGTAACAAAGAGTCCTGTGGCATCTTAAAGACTAACTAAAGTATTGAAGCATAAGCTTTCATGGGCTAATACCCACTTTGTCGGATGCAACCACTGCTTGCATCCGACGAAGTGGGTATTAGCCCACGAAAGCTTATGCTTCAATACTTTAGTTAGTCTTTTAAGGTGCCACAGGACTCTTTGTTACCTCAGCTATTCCAGACTAACACAGCTACCTCTCTGATGCTTTCTTATGTTGCAAAGGATTCAAAAGGAATATTAACGTACCATATTCTTTATGATATAGAGATAACACTCAACACTGCAGTCAAATATAATAATGAAATCTCCTGTTCTTCAGAATCTTTTAACTTTTGAATATCACATCAGCAAGTCACAGGGTACGTTTTCACTACCCGCCGGATCGGTGGGTAGCCATCGCTCTTTTAGCGATCAATTTCTCATGTCTGGTTAAGACACGAGAAATCGATCCCCTCCCCCCCCTCGTCGACTACGGTAACTCCAGCTTGATGCAAGGCGCAAGCTGGAGTCGATGGGGGAGTGCACAGCTGACTTCCACCGCCATGAGGACGGCAGGTAAGTTGGCTGTACATACGCCGACTTCAGCTACATTATTATCATAGCTGAAGTTGCGTATCTTCAGCCGATCCCCACCCCTCGTGGGACCAGCCCATAATGATAACAGATTCTTAGGCCTTATCTACACTCCAGGAGAAATTTAATCTAAGCTACACAATTTGATTTACATTAATAGCATAACTCAAATCGACATAGCTTAGATCTGCCTACTGCAGGGTACACACTACACGATGTTGAAAGGAGATGTTTTCCTGTTGACTCTCTTCACTCTTCTCAATCTGGAGGCTCAATCCAGAGAGCAATCTGCGGTTGATTTAGTGGGTGTTCACTAGACCCTTTCAAGGGCGGGAGTAACTATGACTCTCTTAAAGAGTCTGGTTACTGATTGGCATTTCTGAGACCTCAACCTCCCCGTGGTCCCGCCGGACAACTCCCAGGGAGAGTTGACCAACTGAGGCTCAGCTGCCAGTCTTTTCCTTGCCCTGTTGTTCTGGTATACCGGCCAGACAGCAGTATCTTACGGTAGAAACCTCAAAAAAAATGATGTCAGCATTTGGTGATGCCCAATCAAGCCCTAGTCGAGGGGCTAACTCGACATTATTATTTAAGAAGATTGTACCTTGGGGCAAGTACAACTTCCGACATACCGTGCCCTTGGCTAAATATCATCCTTCTGTTTCAACAGTAGCCACTCAAACTGAGGACTATATAAATATCGACGGTGAGATACATGTCCGGCGTACCTCACAGACAAATAAGATTATACAGCATCGAGATGATATATTGAGAAAGCAGATGACCAGGGAGAAGAAGCCGGAGCATCGCCCAATTTGCTCAGCAGAGTTAATAAATTGTGCTTTTAAACATCTATTAAAGCCATCTAACCTGCCAAGCCTGGAAGATCTGGGCGAAGACGCAGTGATATTAGAGGATCCAATCTCTGTTGAGGGAAATATCAGTGAAATGGCAGTGGAACAACGGGTGATTGTTAGTGAGCCCCAAGAGAAACTTGTGATTCAGCTTCCTAATGACAATCCAGCGTGTCCTTGTTGTGGTGACCATGTGGGCAAACCAAGTTCCTTAAGTGTTCATCTAAAGCGTAATCATGGTAATAGAGAGATTGAATTTCAATGCTCTTTGTGTGAGAAGACCGACTCTAGGGTACATAGTATCTTATGTCATATACCAAAGTGCAAGGGGACTAAAATTGTTGAATTTGTTGGAGAGTGGAAGTGTGAAAATTGTGATAGGCAATTCACTTCCAAAATGGGGCTCTCTCAACATAAACGAATAGCCCATCCTGCAGTGCGCAATAAGGAGCGTATTGAGGCAAGTCTACCTAAGGTCAATCCGCAACGAGGTAAACATAAAAGCTGCTGGTCTGCTGAAGAGGAATTGCTTGTGATTGAGTTTAATAGTATGTTCTGGGGCAAGAGAAACATCAATGTCTGGATTGAACAACAAATCAAGACGAAAACTGCTAAACAGATAAGTGAGAAACGACGTCTTTTGGGCCTCAATAAAGTTGCAAAATTAACAAACTATGAACCGGTATGTGCTCCCTCACTTTTCCACTTAGAAGCGTCAGCTTCTGTTAGCCCTTTGGGTTGTACGGGGCTGAAGGACTTATATAGAACTGAAGTGGTTAATCAGATCAATCAGGGTCAGAGTATGTTCGATGCAGAAATTATCAATGCATGGATAATGGGTGATTCACAAACAAGATCATTTGTGGAAACTAATACTATTGATATTCTTTCTATTTTTTTAACCCAAGATTCTGTGCGAAATAAAAGAAGAATGAGTAGAGATCCTACCAAGAAGATCATAAGAGTGGAGTACAACCGAATTGGATGAGGAAAAGAGCAACCAGAAGAGGGTTGTTTAAAAGATACCAGCATTTATTTGAAACAGACAGAGGTAAACTGGCAGCACTTATTCTCGACGGTACGGAAAAACTTAAATGTGTGATCCCTCTTGATGAAATAGCGTCATCGTATAAAAGCAAATGGGAAACTGAGACTCCCTTTGAAGGGCTGGGTCAATTTAAATCCTTAACAAGTGCGTTCCAATTATTAATATCAGCAAAAGAAATTAAAAAGAACATAAAGGAAATGAATAAACGCTCTGCTCCAGGACCAGATAAGATCAACTTAGAAGATATTCTCCGAATGGACCCTGAAAGTGACAACTTGGAAAAACTTTTCAACACCTGGCTTATAACAGGATTTATTCCTGATAGCATTAAAGAATGCCGTTTGATACTTATTCCAGAAACCTCAGACGCTGAAGCCCTAAAAGATTTGGGAAACTGGAGACCCATAACAATCGGGTCTATTGTGTTGAGACTTTTTTCGCGAATATTAACTAATCGGCTTGTTAAAGCTTGTCCTCTGAATGCTCGCCAAAGGGGCTTTATATCTGCCCCTGGATGCTCAGAGAATCTGAAGGTTTTGCATACAATTATGAAGCAAGCCAAACAGAGTAAAAAATCACTGAGTGTGGTATTCATTGATATTGCTAAAGCCTTTGACTCAGTTTCTCATAAACATATTATGTGGGTATTAAGGGAAAGAGGTCTTGATCAGCATATTATAGAGATCATAGAGGACTCCTATAAGAATATTACAACTCGTATTGAAGTCAATAGGGAGCTCACTCCCCCTATCGAGATTAAGGTGGGTGTGAAGCAGGGAGATCCCATGTCCCCGCTATTGTTCAATCTTGCCCTGGATCCGCTGTTAAATACACTTGAGAATTGTGGTATGGGATTTACGTATGGAAATAGGAAGATTACAACTCTTGCTTTTGCAGATGATCTAGTCATACTAAGTGATACCTGGGAGGGCATGAATAAGAACATCGAAATATTGGAAGCCTTTTGTACCTTATCTGGTCTTAAAGTACAAGCAAGAAAGTGCTATGGGTTTTTTCTAAGTCCAACACGTGATTCTTACACTGTTAATAAGTGTGAAACATGGAGAATAAATAACAACAATTTGAATATGATATTGCCAGGTGATTCTGAGAAATACTTGGGTTTAAAGGTTGACCCATGGATAGGATTTTCTAAACCAGCAATCTCAGATAAAATAGATGAGTGGCTTGAAAGGCTTGGAAAATCTCCGTTAAAACCATCACAAAAGCTAGTAATGTTAACTACCTATACCATACCTAGAGTCATCTATCTAGCTGATCATTCTGATACTAAAAAGACTGTGCTTATCTCACTAGATGATAAGATCAGAAATGCTGTTAAGAACTGGCTCCATCTACCTTTAGATACGAACAACGGCCTTATATATAGTAAAGCCAGAAATGGGGGATTAGGAGTCATAAGGCTCGCTAGTCTTATCCCTTCTGTGCAAGTAAGGTGTCTTCACAGAATTGCAAATTCTGAAGATGAGATTATTCGGGAGATAGCTCAAGTGAATAATATCGAAGAGGAATATAAGAGTCTTTGGTTATCAGCTGGCGGGAAAAAAGAGGAAATCCCTAACATATATGCTCCAGTGCGGATTAATAATATACTACCTATGCGGGTTTTAGAAGATCTAAATGAATGGGAAAGACCATCCCCAAAGAAGGTTTTTCCCGTGCCATGTGACTGGAAGCAAGTTGAATTAACCCATTGGAAAAGTCTACCTTGTCAGGGTAGTGGGGTTGAGCACTTTATAAATGACACAATACGTAATAATTGGTTAAAATTTCATCGGGGATTTTCAGAACAGCAATTCTTGATTGCTCTTAAACTACGAGCAAATGTGTACCCCATCAGGGAATATCTGGGGCGTGGAAGACCACAACGACCTGTTAGCTGTAGACCTTGCTTGGCCACGTATGAATCATTATCGCATATATTGGGACAATGTCCAGTAGTACAAGAGGCTCACATAAAAAGACATAACAAGTTATGCGAGATGTTGAAAAAAAAAGCCCGAAAACAAAAATGGGAAATATATGTGGAACCTCGTTTGTATACCAGCAAGAACGAGCTTAAAAAACCAGATCTTATTTTTGTTAAGGATGAGAAAGCCCTGGTGGTGGACGTAACAGTCCGTTTTGAATATAAAGAGAATATGTTTGAGGAAGCTTTCAATGAAAAAGTACAACATTATAGCGAATTGATTGAACAGATAAAAGAACTCACTGGAGGTAAAGAGGTGGAGTTTTATGGATTCCCCTTAGGGGCAAGAGGAAAGTGACCGAAAATCAATGAGAAAGTTTTGACTGCTTTAAACATACCAGAGTACCAACAAAAGAGAATGGCTAGAACTTTTAGTAAAAGGACTTTGTTGTACTCTATTGATATGATTAAGATCTTTGAAAATCTTGGGAGAAATGCCAACAGTTAAAGATTACTCCTGCTGCATGTGGGCAATTGTTTCATTCCATGAGGTTCTTTCCCTCATATGTAGAGTTTTCTTTTCTGAGCTATTTCTTATTCAATCTTTTTCTATTTCTTTTTTTCATGGGAAATCTCGTGATGATTATAACAACTCATGATCGCACACTTGATATGACAGGTTGGACGGGCCACCTGAGATGTGATTACACTCCGAATAACTCGAAAAAGAACCCGTAAGGGTTTTGAAAATAGACTGCCAATGCATCAATTGCTGCTCTTGGATCCCCTCCTATGTGTAGAGAAGCCCTTAGTTAAGAGTGAACCTATACTGTCCAAATTTGTCATTAAACAATGGACATTAAACAATTAAACAACAATTAACCAGCTATTCAGATTTTTTTTTTTTTTAGCAATTCAGCTGTAACACTGTGTCATGTTGGAATCAACAGTCCAGGTATCCTAGGCACACATTTGTAAGGAACATTTATGTCATTGATTCTTTGTAACCAAGAACCGGTCAAAGCTTACTTGCTAACAGTGCACATTTATTGGTATCTGTAGTACTATATGTTTTACAGGGATGGTTAATCCAGGAGAAAGGTTAGTTGCAAGTAAGAGAATCTGAAAGAGCTACTGAAAAGAAAAAAAAAGGATCCCGAAGGACTTTTAGATATGTATCAATTGATTGATTGATTGATTTTACTATGGAAGACAATGTTATGGGCTTGAATAAGTTTATTGATTCCTCAGCAGCTTTATATCTTGGATATTTTGGAACCTCCTGCTAGTTTAGATTAAAAAAGCCATTGCATGGATTCTCAAGATTATAGTATTTTGTTAGATCTCAATTTCATTTTCTTGCAAGTGGAAATTTTTGAAGCACAAAATTGCTTCTGTTTAAAGTGAATACGTTAAAATATACTATATGCCATCAATTATGATGTGGTAAAGATAGTCCCTGAAATTAACCTAAACAATCAAATCACCCTTTGATTATATTTCAGTAGCTGACTGGCACTGTAGCATTTCAGAAAATTGAATTCAGCTTTATAAAACATATGTTTAAAAGTTGTACACTTTCAATAATTATACTATGACATCCTTATTTTATGCAAAGCTAACTAGATATTGTCATATTAAAATAGCAAATCCAATTCATTGCTTATGAAACACATGTTTTTAAAAAAATAAAAGGCACACTTTAATTATTTCAAGAGTGTTCAGTCTGGCTCACCAGCCTACTGAATATTGCATTTGTTTAAAACTCAATCATGCAAAATGAAGACTCGATTTGAAAAATTTTAATAAAGATAACCAGACTATCATTATATCATTTGAATGCTAATCGGTACTTTCATTCAGCGGAGGGAGCACCGATAGTGTCAACTTTGCTGGAGGCTCTTTATTTCGCAATAAAAACATTTACATTCTAATGATTTTATTAAAGCATAGTAGCTGTCAGCATCCCAGATGACTCCCTGGCAAACTGTATCAGTTATCAACTCATATTGCCTTTATCAAAACCACCCAGTGGTGAGCCTAGGCCTGCACAATGAGATGTCTATTGCTCGGAGAGCTGGTATTTAATCATTTCTTCTACAGTATTGTTCTGCTTACAGTGCATAAATAAGTGCTTCAAATAACCCCAGAGTGCTACTGACAATGAAACAAAGTATCAGTCCTATTTATCTTTCTCACATTCTTCAGAAACCTTCTTCTCCACTTCTTTTTTTTTATTTTGTTGTTGTTGCAGGTACTTTTTTATTCACTATACCCTATCATCATTCAACAGCTCTGAATTTCTTCGTGACTAGTAGTAGGACTCACAGATAGAGTCAAAGAAGGTGATATTTTTTGCACTGAAAAGTGATATAATGAAGACTGGAAACAACTGGATTAGAAGTGATAGATGGACTCGGAAGCAATGTTGACCTCAAAAGAAAAACAAGGGGCAGGGGGAGGGAAATAGGTTGCCTTTTACCCCCCTTGTAACAAAGAGAGTGTTCCTTTTATTGAGAAAAGAAGAAGCGGATGGGGGTAGTAATCACAAGCTTCTAAATCTCCTATGTGGACCTTGTCCACTTTCTTTTAAGGGACACTAAATAAAAACAGATGCGCACCATACATTGTCAGATTTTTTTTCTGACTAAGCATGTTGAACAATGACCTGAGGACAGCTCTCTTAATAGTAGTGAAATTATATCAGTCTCAGCACAGTGAATGTTTGTCTTTCGAGAACAAAGTTCTCCCCATAGCTTTGTTGCCTTTGTTTTTTAAAATAAAAGTATCCTTAGGTCTACTTTAAACTGGGCCCATTCAAAATGTCTTTCCACTTCACAGTATAAATTGCCTTATAACTTGATTGTGTGTATACTATATCAAAGATCCATCCTGATGTGATTTCTTTGAATAAAAATCTCTTCAGTAGGGATTAGTTGTTGATGTTGTTGGCTAAAATCAGCTAATTCCTTGACAGAGGAAGAAATAGCAGTTATTACAGGCATGTGCAGACTCTGATATGATTTGAGCTCAGTGTCCTAACATCTTACTCTGTTTTAATCTCTGAACATAAATTCAGATCTAGTGGGATATTTACTTGAGAGACATCTTCACATCGTTTTGCTTTATGGCAGCAGTCTAACTACCCAGCCATGTTATTATCTGCATGGGAGAAAGATGTTTAATATCAGTAGCAGAACGTATTGTGCAAATCAATAACATATCAACATAATCAAAGTCCTCAGCTGGAAAATCAAGTGTGTGCAGTCTAAACAATCTAAAATGCCATCCATATGCAGAACGGTCTATTGATCTCACAACTGGGAGGCAACCAGGAGATTTAGATTCTGTTTCTGATTTGTCACTGATTTGCTCTGTGGCCTTGGGCAAGTCACTCAATATTTGTGTGCCTCCATCTGTAATAATCATTAACCGCCTTTGAGTAGTGCTTTGGGATCCTCTGATGAAAGGCAGTATATAAAGACAGAGGAGCAAAGGAAAATCTGAGAGACAGGAACAAAGAGAAATACCGCTGCTGGTCCTGTCAACAATCTGACACTCCCCAATTGGTTTATAGACAGTACCACATCACCTAGTGCTATCCCATGATTGTGACCTGGCCTTGGCCCCAAATAAATCAGTTGTGTGCCAGCTGGTGCTGGAGTTTGCCAGAGCTGAGTGGGTGGGAGCTTGGCCTCCAGCCCCGATGAATCTTGTCTCACCCCCCACATAGTTTTTATGAGGGTTTGCGACTGGAAGCAGAATTGCCCATTCTGAAATGCTCTCCCTTCTGTGCCTAATAATTTCCATTATAATGCTAATAATGTATATATTTTTTAACTTGCCTCATGCTTGAGCCTTAGAAAATATTATCCAGGTCAACAAATAAACCACAGTTGTGTCCAATACAGCCAGAAAATCAGCTACTTTTAAACATACTTCACATTTTTCCAGCCATTGTTAGTTCAGCACTCAGAGTTTCCTTTTGAACCTGTTCTGCTCACTTTATGTTGCAGCTCTATTTACCTGACCTCTTTGATATATCAGTGTTAGCAAGCATACACCCTGACAAGCTAGGTCCAGATATAGAGTCTTTCAGACATAGAAGCTGTTATTCCAACCTGCTCCCCTCCAACTGATATTCTAATAAATACACTGGTGTAGCACAACACATTTTATAGTGTGAAGTAGATTTAAAAAAAACACAAATCAAATCAAAACCAGCCAACAAAAACAACCCTAACCAAAAAGTTTGTTAAAGCAACTTTACAACAATTCCAATTTTTTCAAGACATAGTTTAACATTTTCCCTCACTACACAGATGTTTGTTGTAACTCAGAAAACATTGTTGGTAAAAAAAAAATCATATTTGTGAATCATTGTGTTTATTCATTCAGCAAGATGACATGCTACAAACAGCACTGAGCAGGTTACAAACTGTTTACCACTAACTAGCCATAACAGTTGTTTGTGCATACATCGTCACTTTGATAACATTATTCATTTTGATATAGCTCAGTGTCATTACCTCCAGTGAATGTATAAATGCATATAAATCAATCAATAAATCTCTGTTTCAGCAGTGGTAGCAGACCAGAATTTGATCCCACTGCCTCATTCCGCTTGTACCTCTCTGTGGCTCTGTTTCCACAGCTCTAAAATGTACACTGGTGACAAACTCTGAAATATACTAAGTCTAAGAACTCCACACCAATAGGAAGGAACATAATTACATAGTTTCCCTTTCTTATAGAAAAAGAAATCATTTTGAGAGTTGTCACCTTTTTATTTCCTGTAAATTATTGAGGTGAAAATCCATCTTTTAAAATGGCATTTCAAGACGCCAACAGTTGGAGACTCTGAGCTCTAGATTTTAAGGGGATCTGGCATCCTAACATAAACATTGAGCTAGAATAAGTCTGGAAATAAATAAATAAAAAACTAGTAGAGCTGGTCAATTTTTTTTTGTTTCCATTGGAATATGCATTTTCATCTGAAATGAAATGTTTTATAGGAATGTGTCTATTTTGATAACATTTTTGAAACAAAAATGTTGAAAAGAATCATCTCAACTTTCTTGTTTTGTTCATTTCAGTAAGATAAAAATGTTTCAGTTCAATTGTCTTGTTATTTGTAATTCCGTTAGACTGTTATAATATATTATATAGAGGTGTTTCAACAATCTATATTTAATATTTATTATATCATATCATTATATTTCAAAATTATTGAAATAAAAGAATCTGATGTTATCAAAATGAAACATGTTCCAAATCAAATTCTGTATGGACTTTTCATTTTGCCAAAAAAATTAAATTTTCACTTTTCATTCTTATTCAGAGTAAAAACACGCGTTGAAATGTAAAGATTTCCCTTTGCCTGGAAATCACATTTTCATACAAAATCTAAATACTAGTATCTGTCACCCCATGAGATCAGTTTTTGGCTCTAATGATTTAGGATCCCGTGTTAAGATAAATTTAGTAGCCTCCTTCCTTTACTCACAGAAACAGTTCCACTGAAGTAAGCGGGTCTACTTGTATAAAGTGACCCTTAATTCTGGTATTTCCTAACTTTTGAGTGCTTGACTTTGTAACCTTAATAATGTTCTTTTTACTGTAGTCTTTGTGTATAATGTCCTAGATGGTTAAAAAAAGCAAACTGGAGAAAAAAAAACACACCCAAAACAGAAATTCCATTATATTGACACCCACATGGGTCATAAGCACTCTTGGAAATTTTGATCTACCACACATACCTCTTCTGCATGAGTAACTGAGAGCAGTAGTAGGTCATCCTCCTATATGTGGGCCAAAACTAGAGGGATGGAACACTTTGCCCAAGGGTTTTACAAACATTTCCTGTTAATGGAGGAATCATGGGATTGAGAAATGTTGGGTTCAACTCCACACACTGGCTCTTCAGTCCCAGTTTGGTCCTAGTCTCCACTTCTCAGACTTCTCATTCCAGTAAGTCCAGTAAGTCTACCCTTTCAGACTTCCAGTTGCTTTCTTCCCTGTTCCATTCTCCTTGACCAGCCATTCTCAGTTCTCCCACACAGCTCTGCTCCTTGTCTTCAGTTTCCTTGTCTAACCAGTTGCAATCCCCCTTGTCTCCCAGTCCCAATTGCCTTGCTCAGCTAGTCCCAGTCTCCCACAAATTCCTAGTCTTCCTTTTCAAGGCTTCCTACCCCCACAGTTGTGGCTTTATTCCAGCTCTATTCAAATCAGGCAGCTTCTTCTTCCATGCTGCCTGCACACAGCAAAGGGTCACTGAAAGCATAGAATAAACAAACTCCCTGTTCTCAGTTCAGGTGCCTGATTAAAATTCTGATACAGTCCTAAGCTTGGGCATGCTAATTCAGGTGGAATCTTTGGGAAATTTAGCTGCTAAAATCTAAGAAGTCTATACAGACCATGTGTGAACGGCAATTTTCAAAAGCTAATTACTTGGCCCAAATTGGACAGATATTCAAGAAAAAAAAAAAGGATGGGCACAACTCAGACATAAAGGCCATGCCCTGACAAATTTCAAGTCCCAAAGCATGAGGGTGCTAGAGCCTCTCAGAGCAAGATCACTAAAAAATTGCTATCCAAAGTCCTGCGTTTTCCCCTAGCGTTGTTGTCAGAAATGGCTGAACCATTTTGGCAAAAAATGTCAAGAACTATTCAATCTGAGGCAGACATTCTGAATGAAAATGTTCATCCCATATGATTAAAGTTTGGCAAAGATATAAGTGACTGGAAACAGAGTCTTATAGTGGGAACCACTGGGCAACCTTAATAATATGTAGTGTTGGTCCCAGAATATCAGAGACACAAGGTAGGTGAGGCAATATCTTTTATTGGACAAACTTCTATGGGTGAGAGAGACAAGCTTCCAAGCCACATGAAGCTCCTCTCCGGGTCTGGACAAAGCATGCTATCAGACCCGCTTATTATTAGGCTTTAATGTATCTTATTGTCTTTTCAGTAAATTAAACCTGATTTAAAGTACCATCGCTGCAATTTCATCTGTTAAAGATCTGATGCTGCTTCTAGGGAAGACAATGATTCCAAGGAGTGCAGGGCCTAGACTTACATATTCAAAATGCTTACTACCAAAGTATGATGCAAGTGGGGATGTGGGGCTAGCTCTGATTTACCTCCCTGCTTGAAGTTTATAAACCTCTGGACACTAAAAGTGAGTGAATATTTGTTGAGCAAAAAATGCGAACTTGTTTAAAAGGTAATTAGTGAATAATTCCTTTAGTTACTTTGCTCTTTTTCCTTCTCATTGAACTTGACCTTGCTGTCCATAGGAAGCATTATAAATTTTGAAAATCTCCCGTGAATTGGACATTTTAATGAACTACTCACAGCAGTCACCTGTCAGCGGCCAGTATATTTGAGAGAGTGAGTGAAAATTTATCTCTCCAGCACAATATGTAACACTGCTTTTCACAGGGACCCAGACTAATTTAACTCTGCTGTTTTCTGAATTAACAAGGCTTGTCTTCAAACCTTTCGACATAGGAACACTCTGTTCTGTTATTATTTTATTGCTTGCCTTCCCACCCTCCCTCAGGACGCACGTTATTTAATCCATCTGGAGCCTTAGTAACCAAGTTCTCCTGCTCTCCCTGACCCCAGTGATTTATGTTTCATATTTCATGCTGTGGTTGGTCTTTTACAACTTATATCTTCCCTCCTTCTTCTGGTCGGGTTTTTTTTTTTTAGGAGGAAGGATAAATATTTGACAAGTGGACTGTTTGTCATGCAAACCCTAATACAGTTACAGTTAGAGAGGGGAATAACTCAATCTGCCAAGACCTAAATGCTGATAGATCATTGGCTGCTTCTGGGCCAAGGGCTGTGCCACTCAATTTTTCCCACTGATACAACTATTTTATAGACTATGACATACATCTTTAGGTGTTAAATCATCCCTGGTATAATTTATCTGTCAGGAATCAAAGTGAAAGGAAATAAAATACCACAGCAGAGAGTCATATTGTTAAGTCTTATATTCCACAGAGGACTACTCTTACGTGTGTGTGTGTGTGTGTGTGTCTTTAAGTACATATAAAAAAAGGGAAGAAAACAAAGAAGAAAGAGAAGGGAAAAAACGTGCATTGTGAACATTAGACTCACAATCAGTCTCCCTTTACTCAGTGCATTACTTCTTCCATGTTCATATCCTTCTTATCAGATTTCATGTTTAATGCCCACCTTCCACTCCCGCCCCAACCTGCACCCACAAATCTGACAGAACACAATAGTGCTGATAAAATGGAAGCAAATTTCTTCTATTAGTGACTGACAGCAATTTGAACAAAATGAAGTTGTATCATGATATCGTTATATATACAAGGTGCAAATAACCTAGTTTGAATAATCACAGCCTGTGTCCTTTTAAATGATTTTTTCTCTCCCATTTAAAGGGAGGCCTTTGATGTGATAATATTAATTCCCTCTGTGCTGGAAGGAAAAAAAAAACCTAGGAGAAGCGGAAATTAAATGAGTAATGCAATGTCAGTCAATCTTTTAAACCAGGGCCTTATTAACAGCTAATCATTTTGTCATTTTGTCGCTCAAAGTAATGAATTTGATAGGAGGAGAAGGGAATGTTTTATGTTTATTTTTATTAGTTTTAAACAGAAGCAGTTGTGGAAATATTATATTATCGAGACACACAGAATTTAAGTGGTTTCTGTTCAGCATATCGCTATTTTTCTTGCCTGCCAGTATCTGATTGCTATAATTTTGAATAATCTGCTTGTCTTTCAACAACAAAAAAAATTGAAATGGATATTCATTTGAGGCATAGCACAGGGTTCCATTGTTGGAGATGCATTAGGTTTTTGCTAAGAATTTCTTTACATCCTATTTATTCAAAAGAATCTAGGTAATTAATCGCTAACAAGATAGTTACGCAGCTTGGAAAGTATAGTATGCGTTTCTCAACCTCCAGGGTCTGAAGGCCAGAAAATCCATGAAAGATCCTGTGAATAACTTTCTATATTTAACAGTGCTATGTACAGCTTTGATTTATTTTGAGATTTAATACTCTAAGGCTGCAGAGACATTAAACATGTACAGTACTAGGACACATTAAAAAAATTCATTTGCTCAGGATGGATTCTCTGTCAGTGTCCCTGTAGCATTCTCCTTTGAAATGTTAGGGGTGACCTCTGGATTTTGACTACAGAGGACTCTCACATTAAGTGTTGAATTTGGTGCCATTATAGGGCTTGATCTCATGACAGTGGGAATTTTCCCTCAGCAAAGACTGCAGTGCCAGGCACATACAAAATACAAGTAGCAAGGGTTTTTTGAGTTACAATTTTTAGTTTATTTCATTACTTCATTTCATATATTTGTCCTATTTCTTTACTGTATATTAGCATTTACTTATTTTATACATATCCAGTTTTTGAGCTTGCTCCTAAAGGCTGCTGAATGGCTCATGAATCTAGGGAAGCATGTAGTTAATTTACCACACACATGCACAACAAATTACCTGCCTTCACAAGATGATGTGATTATTAAGAATGCTGCTACTGTTAAAAATATACTGTGCATTTGAGAAGTTCAGTATGCACAGGCTCATAACGCACAAAAAACCACCAAGACCGATTTTTACTAGAAAATTCAAGGGTTCTTCATAGCCCTGGATATTTTTCTAGCAAATTTAATCTTTCAACACCAAGACATTTTGACGCTAGAGCTATTGGAAAAGGGGAATATGTATTTTTTCCACTCTCCTCTCTCCCATTTGAAAACATCTGAATTGACCTTTATGCAGAGATTAGGCTTGGAAAATTTCAGTCCAGTAGACTGGAAGTTAAAGCTAGACAAATTTAGACTTGAAATGAGCCATAATTTTTTAATAGTGAGAATAATTAACCATTGGAACTATTTACAGGGGTCGTGGTGAATTCTCCATCACTGGCCATTTTTAAATCAGTATTTGGTGAGTTTTTTAACAAGACAGTATTTTCAATATATTTTCAAAAGGAATTATTTTGGTGGCGTTCTAGGGGTTCTATTCTATAGGATGGTACATGAGATGATCATAATGGAATCTTCTTGCTTTTGACTCTATGAATCTGTCAAAGTCTCAGAAAGTGATGGCCAACAATATAATACAATATTCCTACCTCTGTGTGCACACACACATATATTTGCTGCTGTTCTTCACCCTTAGGAACATGTTTTCTTTCTCTATGACAGACAATTTCAACCTATTTTATTTTTTTAACTATTTTGTTCATTTAGTGTCTAAGACTGGCATGAGCATCTATAAAGAATAAAAAATTACTTAGTACAATTTTTGTTCTCTGCAGTGTGCATACACCTGTGTAGGTACTAGCAATTTGTGTGAGTTAGGTACACCTGTGAGAGGACCAAAATACATGACGAATTGTGTCTGGTCTCATTCAGGGAACAATGACACTGATTGGGAACGCACTCCAGTGCATATCTTCAGGGAACAAAAATGACAGGGAAGTATTTTGTTTTTCATCTGTAAGTCTTAGTTTTCACTAGCAGAATCTGCTCCTTGCTTACTGCAGAATTCACAAAAATCTTTAACAAATACAGATAAAAGCCAATTAAAAATAGATTAAAAAAATTAAACTAAACTAGTTACTTACATTTAAGATGCAGAATTCATCAATTTTCTCTCAAGTCGTTCTATAGCTAGGCCAAAATGATCAGAAATAGGAGCCTAAAGTTAGGCCCCCAAATCTATATTTAGACATCTAAATAAGTGGCCTGATTCTTTAAAAGTATTCAGTACCTCACAGCTTCTATTCAAATGTGACCATCTGGACACTCACACTTTTGAAGAGGAGGCCAGTAATTTAGGGGTCTAAACACATTTTTGGACCATAACTTTAGACCCCTAATTTTTTAAAATCATAGCCATAGGACCCAATCCTGCTTCAATAGAAGTCACCATGAGCTTGGTCACTAGCTTAAATGGGAACAGAATGATCCTTTACCTTTATGTATATTTATTCATTTTAGTATACTGTAGATACAACCCCATATCCTACAGGCAGGGCAACTGAAACACAGGGTATGTCTATACAGCAATAAGACATGCATGACTAGCCCATGTCAGCTGATTTGGGCTCAAGGGCCTTGGGCTGAGGGGCTATAAAATAGTAGTATTGATATTTGGGTTCAGGCTTCCGCCCATGCTCTAGAACCCTTGGGCTCTAGCCTGAGCTCAAAAAGTCTGCACTGCAGTTTTATAGCCCCTCCGCCCCAGCCATGCGAGCCCAAGTCAGCTGATACAGGCCAGCCAAGGCTGTTTTGCTGCAGTGTAAACATATCCACAGAGGTCCACGAGAACTCATGAAACAATGCTTTTTTTCCTGAAAACCAGAACGCAGATAGTGACCAAAATGGTAAATCACAAACTGGGTGTGTTTTTGTTCTTCTGTGAAAAGTAAAGCAATATGCATATTAAGATGGGAGTGGCACTTACTTAATAAGGAATAATGTCTATAGTCTCTGAGTATGCTTAGACTTTGGCCACTGATGTCATCACCATGATTTACCTTTCATACCCAGGCTGAGGAGGTGTGACTTCCTCTTCCTTACCATTCCAGGGGTACCTGTATTTTGAAAATCTGGAGTCTAATCCTGATTTGGTACCAAAACATTTTCCTGACTGACTCCCAATTAATTCAGACCCTACAAATATTGAGTGAAGGAAATATTGTGGTGTCTCCATGGTCAAAAACGTGACACTTTTCTAAATAGAGCTCCACAAAATTGATCATGTTTTGCTCTGTTTAGCATCACTTTGATTTTTAGGCAATGCCTCATAGTAACAGTACAAAGTCAATGAGAGAAATAGCACTGTTCCAAAACTATTTTAAAAAAAACTCCACCCACATGCCTTCGCCTACATTACAAGAATCGTATCCATTTTATTCTTTGGAAAGCACTAGAAAGGGACTCACATCTATCTTAGTTAAATGCTTGTTATAGCCTTGGAGTTGGAGTGCTGCATTCTCTTTGTGAATTATTACTTGAAGCTCAGTTGCTTAAAACCCTTTTATGTCTCTATGTCACATTCAGGATACTCAAAAGGCTTTGCAGTCTAAGCAGTAAGACCTATATTCTGCGTGCTCTGATAAGATGATACACTATACAGGTTATTTGGGTCTGCTCATTTATTCTTTTACTAAAAACGTCTGTGTGTGCCTCAGCTTCTCTTTCAAAAAGGGGGAGGAAACATAACCCAAAGCATAACATTTTAACAGTATTTGTTATTTCTTTCATCTATATACCTAACCAAGTAATTCTGGTTAAAAAAAAAAAAGATTATAAAGCACACTTTGAAGGTGTGTTTTACTCTGAGACACTAAGGAGATGTCTATACTGTAATATAAAACCAGGATTAGTAGAACCTGGATTAGCAGATGATCGGTTTGTTAACCTAGGGTTTGAGCATCTAATTTCATTTGTAACCCCAGTTTAGGAATAATTTAACCCTGGGTCCCAAGATGGGGATTCAGCATCCATTTTGTATTATGTGGGCCCAAGTCCAACCATCCATGTCCCAGACTTTCTAGAATCCTCCAAAAATATGACTGCTCTAGTTCTTTGTTTGTTGTTCATTGTGGGAAAACGTGACTGTCCAAAGAAGGTTGGCCCTGGGATTATGCGACACTTTTGATGGAGTCCCAGAGCATGAGTCCAGTGGGTCTGTGTCTTCCCTGCAAAATGAAAGGGTTTGAACCCTGGGTCCTCGCTTGACTCAGGCTCAGACCCTGCTCACCTGTGGGATCCTGGGTCCCAGCCTAGGGTTAACACACTTTGTGTGTAGACAGAAAGGAGGTTAGGCTTGAGCATGAGTTCAAACCCGAGGCTTACACTGAAGTGTAGACACACCCTTAGGCTTCTGATATTATTCTACACTCCTCAAAATGTGTGATTGATTGTATCTACAATATATACATTTAATAACAGACATTTACTTTTATCCTACTTTAAAAAACATTAAAAAAATAGTCAAATGCTTTCAGGACAGAAAAAAATTAAATTGTAATTCCAAGTGTTGCAAAGTAAAAATCAGTGTTATATCCAGTATTCCACTAATCTATTTTATTGCTGTTACATATATATTTTCCTCTTGTTTACTTGGACAGAAAATGTTTTAATGTGTATTTCAAGCTACTTCATCGTATTTAAATACTTAATTAAATGAAAGTCAAATGTAATCTTAGTTCATTATTACAATGAGAAGGAGGTACTTATCACATTTAGGCAAGCAATGATCACATATTTATGTCCCATGTTTTTGATACATAAAGAATTGTTATTGGAGATAATTTTTAAACAAATGTAATTATATTCTATGGGCTACTTTCAGAAAGATGCCTGGAAATAAGCATAATGGTCTCACAAACAAACACATAGGTATGTTGGAAAAGGACCTATCTTCTCACTGGATCAGGCTCCAAACACAGCTCTTTCATGCAGTCTATACCTAGCAAGAACAGGACCAATCTGCACAGGATGTTGTATATATTTCTGCAGCCGCTGATGACTCAAGTAGAGTTTGTGCATACACAAATCTACAATTTTTCCTGATTTCTGGACAACATCCCACAACATCACAAAAGTTATGTGGAATAGCCTTTCTGGAAAGTGAGCCAAAGGAGAACTAGTCAACTTCTGTCCAACTTTGCGTAGCAAAGTGTATTTTTTTTCACTCCTATGCATACCACCCACCAAAATTTGGCTTTCTGTGTTTGTCAATATCCACAAGCCCAGGACCTGTAATGGAATTCATTTGGGCCATTTTTTCATCTGTGCAATCCTGCTGAAATCAGGTCCTGTTGCAGGATTGGGACCTATGTATGTTACACACCACATATGTGAGGCGAATATAGAACTGACATAGGAACAATGATTTGTATGCATATGTTTCTGCAGAGTACAGAGATACAGACTGAAAAGAGGAATGAAGATGTGTTTTAAAGTGTGTTGAGAAGCCAGGACACTTGCTCTCAGACTCTGTTTAAAGCTTTTATCCTTTGCGCTATATTCTGGGATGTATAGCAGTCATGTGCTTCACAGTCTTTACTGAAAGGGCAAGCCATTAGGGCAGATGCCAGGAATTATGCTGATTTTAAAATATTTCAGCCATTCATCATATAGACTAAGTAGTAATTTGACAGGGAAGGGGGGAGGAAAGATTGCCTTAAATTCAATTTTCAATTCCTATTAAATAATTACTATATTTTATTTAAAATATTTAGATAAATGTAGGAAAATGATTTTAATTCTGTGGAATCTCACATTTATGCAGATTTTTAAAGCATCCTATACTGAGAATTATTTCCATAATTCAATGAGACCTAAAATACACAAGGAGGGCATGTATGGCCATCTGCACTTACAAGTACTTTGTGAGTGATACAGTGTGTAAGGCCATAAGGCAAATGTCTTTTGCCACCTGCAAAGTGTGTTAATGGTCAGTAGTGGACTTCCTGTTATGCCCTACTGTTATAATGAAATATACTTTTTTTTCATTTAAAAACATGGGTTTAATTAAACCGGTTTAACTCTATGCATCCTTCCCATCTAAAAAAATGAGCTCAAGGGACAAAATTTAAAATATAAAAAACCATTTTCTGTTATTTCAATAACTTTCATTATTTTCTTGCATTTCACTTTTTTCACCTTAATTTATGTTTTTGTATATGTGATCTAGCAATTCTCAATATGTAGACTGAGACATGAAAAAGATCATTGTCATTAAGGACACTGTGAAATCCTCACTCAATAGCCAACAGTGCAGTTCCTTTGGAAATGTTATGAGGTTTGTGATAGTTGCATTGTTTAGCAGTAGTGCACAGGAATCCTGACAGGTTCTTGCTTCTGCAACTCAGTCCCTCTCTGACATTGTGGAAACTATTTATAGTCTGATGTACATAGCTGCTGAGCACCTACGATTGCAACTGCACTCTGAAAATCAAGCCCTTAACTTTTCTTAGCTTATCACATTTGTGGTTGCTAGTCTTCCAGTGGGGAGTTTTGCCAGAATAAGGGGTCCAGGATTGGACCCTCTATTTTCAACAGCAACCTTCAGAGCTTTCTAACCAGCAAAAAAGGGAAAAAAATGAAATTATGATTTGATGGGATTCTAATATAACTTCTCATGGACTAAGGGTCAGAGTGTGGCACACAGCTGAAGGCCATAGTAAGGTGTGGTGTGGAGTGCCATGTCCCCAGGTGAACATTAGGAGTATTCCCAGAACTCCTGTAGCATGCTGGCAGGAGTGCAATTTGTGACACCCCTTTAAGAGGCACAGAATATTCGTCCACAACCTCATGTGTCACAACCTCAGATTTGCCACTTGGCAAGAGTGAGTGTTCATGCAGCCATACTCTC
This sequence comes from Sternotherus odoratus, assembly GCA_032164245.1. Lineage (NCBI taxonomy): Eukaryota > Metazoa > Chordata > Testudines > Kinosternidae > Sternotherus > Sternotherus odoratus. The sequence goes on along the minus strand of JAVMKO010000002.1, from coordinate 125,331,683 downwards.
ACCCATCTCTGCCCAATTTTGGTGAGTTGCTCTCAAAGAAGAGCACCTTTCCTGAGCTCAATGAAGGCCTGAGGGCAGACAAAGATTTCCTTATTCTCCTCTTCTCTAACTTTATAGACAAATTAGGGCTCCCCATAATCTAGCCCTAGAAGAACAGAAATGGAATATGTTAGCACTTCCCAGAGGTACTCACCCATTCATTCCTTTTAATATCAGATGGGTAAGCGTGTTAGTCTGTGTCCACAAAAAACACTTTAAAGGCTAACAGATTTATTTAAGCATAAGCTTTCCTGGATAACCCCCCCCCCCCCAGTTCTTTAGGTGCACTCCTTTTAATGTTTACTGATATGACTTCAACTTAATCCAAATACCAATGAAAATGAATTGAGTTATCACAGTGAGAAAGCCAGGGCATCATGTAGAAGGCAGAATTTTCAGAAGAAATACTGCTACACCCTCTGAGCCAAGGTTACATTCAGAAAAGAGGGAGATTTGAGTGTCATAAGCAGAAAGAAGGGTCCAAAACCAGGGAAAGGAAGGGAGAGCAGCGGTATAGATTCCCATACTACCTGTTTCACTTATGTGACCCCATCACCATAGTGTCTGAGCACCTCACAATAGCTAAATCTCTTTCTCCTGGATGAGATAGCTCAGATATTTAAGTATGAAGTGTATCATTATTGAACACTTTTTAATATCTGTGAGTGGAGGTGCTGATGGCAATAGAAGTTTTACTTGATTCAGGACTAGAAGATTTGACCCTCCAATTTTCTTTTAAGGCAAAAAGCTGCCTTGAGCTCCTGTGTCTGTTCATTCTCCTTTCCTGCCCACACTGGCCCTGAGATATCTCAGAAGTCTCATTTTTTTCTGAACTTAAAAATATGGAATTTTCTTGGTGTTTGGTTTTAAATATTGATCTGTGAGAACTGCAGCTCAGTCACTATCGTGTTGTGTTTTAGAGCCTTCAGGAAAGTAACTAGCATTTAAACAGAAGTGAAAGCAGTGTGGCCAACTCTCATGACTTTGTCATGAGTCTCATAATTATTGTTTTCCTTAAAGCCCAAACTCCTGGAGTCAAGTGGAGATGTGATGATTTCAGCTTTCATTCTTAAAGAAAAATGAAGTTTCTAGCCCTCTTGGCTGTGGAGAAAGCTTCAAAATGAGACCCAGTGCACCCATAAGGCTGAAAAAGGAGAAGGGAAATAAAAAGAACACAAAATCTATTACTTTTACACAATCTCATGATTTCAAATCCAATCACGTGATTTTTGGTGAGCCTGATTTATGATTTTTGAACATTTCAGGTTGGCAATACTGTAAAAGTGAGTTGAAAGTGCCATTTTCACTCCTGTTTAAGGTCAGTTTCTAATCTATTATTTACAGTGGGGTAACATCCCTAGAGCCTAAGGTAGGTACAGTATAATCTCACAGGGCCTTGCCCTAGCAATGGAGGATGTAGAAAAAAGCTAATGTACTCAGTTCTTTTTTTTTCCTCTGTCTTCACGAACAAGGTCAGCTCCCAGACTACTGCACTGTGCAACACAGTATGGGGAGGAGGTGGAGAAAGAAGTGGTTCAGGATTATTTAGAAAAGCTGGACAAGCACAAGTCCATGGGGCCAGATGCACTGCATCCGAGGCTGCTAAAGGAGTTGGCGGATGTGATTGCAGAGTCATTGGCCATTATCTTTGATATGGTGTCCCACTGTATTCTTGTGAATAGAAAGCTGGCTAGGTAGTCAGTGATCAATGACTCCAAGTCTAGTATCAAGTATCTAGATACCATGTCTAGTATCTAGTGTCTAGATACCGGCAGTCAGTATCAAATGGAGTGCCCCAAGGGTCAGACCTGGGTCTGGTTTTGTTGAATATATTCATTAATGATCTGGAGGATGGCGTGGACTGCACCCTCAGCAAGTTTGCCAATGACACTAAATTGGGAGGAGTGGTAGATATACTGGAGGGTAGGAATAGGATATGGATGGACCTAGTCAAATTAGAGGATTGAGCCAAAAGAAAGCTGATGAGGTTCAAAGAGAACAAGTGCAGAGTCTCATGCACAATCCCATGCACTGCTACAGACTAGGGACTGAATTTGTAGGGGCTAGGCAGCAGTTCTGCAGAAAAGGACCTACAGGTTACAGTGGATGAGAAGTTGGATATGAGTCAACAACGTGCCCTTGTTGCCAAGGCTAGTGGCATTTGGGGCTGTATAAGTAGGGGCACTGCAGCAGATCGAGGGATGTGATCATTCCCCTCTATTGGCATTGGTGAGGCCTCATCTAGAGTACTGTGTCCAATATTTTGCCCCACACTACAAGAAAGATGTGGAAAAATTGGAAAGAATCCAGCGGAGGCCAACAAAAATGATTAGGTGTCTGGAGTGCATGACTTATGAGGAGAGGCTGAGGGAATTGGGATTGTTTGGTCTGCAGAAGAGAAGAATAAGCAGGGATTTGATAGCTGCTTAAAATTACCTGAAAGGGGGTTCCAAAGAGGATGGCTCTAGACTGTTCTCAGTGTTAGCAGATGACAGAATGAGGAGTAATGGTCTCAAATTGCAGAGGGGGAGGTTTAGGTTGGATATTAGGAAAAACTTTTTCACTAGGAGGGTGGTGAAGCACTGGAATGCGTTACCTAGGGAGGTGATGGAATCTTTTTCTTTAGAGGTTTTTAAGGTCAGGATTGAGAAAGCCCTGGCTGGGATGATTTAGTTGGGGTTGGTCCTGCTTTGAGCAGGGGGTTGGACTAGATGACCTCCTGAGGTCCCTTCCAACTCTAATATTCTATGATTCTAGTAGAATGTTCCCAAAAGTTAAATGATCTGTTCCATGCTTAGTAACTCCAAAAAAGTGATAGAAAGTAATCTAGATTTTTCCACAGTTGTTTTAATTTTTGTATTCAAGAGTTAATAACAAAGTCGGAATATACATTACAATTGTAAACCTAACCAGTGTCCCTTAAGTGACTTGACTCAAGATGTGAGAACAAGTTACTATTAAAACTTAGGGGGACTAATATTTAGTTAATTATCTTTTTTTTAAAACATAGGAATGAGATAAAGTGCTCCTGTGAACTAATTTCTAAGTTACTATCTAAAAGAAAAAAACACCTAGATTTTTCAAGTTCCTAAGTAGCCCCTGGAATCACAGTTAAAGATGTCCCACAACCCCTACCAAAATTTGAAATGGCGCTCCTGTGAGAAAGGTTTTCATTTACAAGTTACATCTTGCTCCACTTCATTCATAGTCTGCAACCCAGTTGTAGCTGCAACTACTTCCAAATGGCAAATATTTAGAAATCTACCAGCTAAGTTAATTATCAGAGCTCCACTGAAGTCAATGGAAAGAACATTTACATCAGCTGAGGATCTTCCCCTGAAGGTCCAAGACCACAGAGGAGCAGTAACTTCAGTTCTTAGTGTTCCATTTGCTGCACCAGGGACTGGGCCTGAAGACAGAGTCTAGTAATTAAAGAAGAAGATTTTGTTCTGTCCTTACATAGCTTCAGTAGTGGCAAAGTCATTAGGAGTTTTGCTTACATCTAGACTGCAGCATTGTGCCCTAAATCAGAAAGTAGAGAGACTTCAAGTGATGACAGAAATAAATTGACCATCCTAACAGAGCTATTAGACCTGGTTCTTACAGTAGTGTAAATCAGGTGTAATGCCATTTAAGATAATGGATTGCACCAGGGAAGAACTGATCTGAGTGAGATCAGAATCAGGACCGTACTATTGCATTGATCTTCACTGAAAATTGTAAAGGAAAATTCTCCTCTAACCTAAACTGAGGATCTCTACTGCATAATCTGTAATTGTTCAAATTGGGTAAATCCTACTGAATTAAATGGCATTTCAGCTCATAGAATGGACCAGACTTGTATCCCATTGAGGTTAGTCTAAAATAAAATTAGGGAAAAAGCTGAGAATGCCTATTTAACAGCAACATGGGTAACTATTTGGCTGAACACAAAGGACTTTCTTTTTCTTTTTTAATTGTTTCTCTAATTAAATTTTAAAACAGATTCTACTTGACTCCTGAATGTCTATTCAAAGCTGAAACAATGAGGAGTCTGGTGATTCCTTAAGACTAACAGATTGTTAACAAACTGGTTGGTTTTTTTCCCAAAGCTGGTCTTGTAAACCATAGCAAATAGTGGATGTGCAGACCAGAGCATGTCAACAACTCTCATGATCACTATACTAGTGGAAAGTTGCATAATTAGAGGCAGTATATGTAAGGCACTATCAGCATTGGGCACTTGCTTTCTATCCTCATGTAGTTTGCAGATACTGGGTGGTTAGATGCATTGGTGATCCTAATCAATACATGGAGAAGTGAATTAAAGCCTAGATGGCCAAAATAATCTTTCACTCTAAATATGGTGGGAATTGGTTGCTGTTTACTGTGATGTTCAAACTAAATCTTAACTAAGAGGAATAATTGGAAAAGATAACCAAAAAACCCCCCAATATTTGGTCACCTACAAAAGACCATTATAAGCATATTATTTTAGGTTGAGACTTTCAGCAATACTGTAGGTACTTATGAGCACAGTTTCCACTGAAAGCCAATAGGACTTATGCATCTTAGGCACTTTTGAAAATCTCAACCTTAATGTTCTGCATAACTTCTTCCCTCAAACATATATTTGTATATTAGGAATTTTTTTTCCATTAAAAGTTTGCATTGTGGCAGAGCTCCTTCTTCACCTCAGTAGGTTCCACAATTTCTCTTAGTGGCAGGTAGGGTGATTCCTCTTTCCCTGGGAATTTTCCCACACCCCAAGTTCGATTGTCCCCACCTTCTATGAGCAGCAATTTCTCCCAGCCTTCTTGACAGGGGAGAGGGAGGGGAGCCTCTTAGTCTCTAGTAGCAAATCCAGGCATAGTGGGAGCAGGCCAAGAACCTAGTTCATTCTCTCCCCTCTGCAAGAGTCTCTACTCCCTAAAGCTTTGGGGCCCAGAAGGCCTGTACACCCTGGTGGGAAGGATTTCCCCTATTCTTCATCTCTGTGTTGTAAGGTCTGTCTCCTACATTTACCAGTGTCTGCACTATCTAGCTCTCCTGTAATACACCCATTCCCCACAGATCCTATTGTATATGCCAGTAGGGCCTGAAAGGGAGGCTTTTTAACAGGTTCTGGAAGGTCTTTGATTGTCCCCAGGTGTCCTAATTAACCTAGAGTAACCCTGCTCAGTTACTAAGGGGAAAGGGCTTGGTGTGGGGCTAATATGCCTGCCTTCTTCTAGGCATGTGTGCTGGAAAGGAAGGATGATCTTGCATTAAGGGCATTGGACTGTGAATAATGAGGTCTGAGTTCAACTCATAGGTAGACTACAAGTTTCCTGTTTGACTGTGGGCAAATCACATATAGCTATATCCCCTAGAAAGATTGCCTTACTCAGCCGAAAGTAGGAAACCTGTGTTCTAGGCCCTGTTCAAACTCAGAAATAAGAGGGGATTTAAAAGCCCATCTCCTATATGAGTGCTGTAACCACTAGTCTACTTGTGTGTGGAGCTACTGTGAGTTGTGTGCTGGCTACATGCTGCTGGGCTGGCTTCAGCTTCCCTCTGAGCTAGCCCCTCACCTTCTACTCCTTTGCTGGCTGATTGGCCTGCCCTTTGGAGGGGTTCCTCTACTTTCTGTCTGGTCTGGTGCTCTGCTACTGCCCTTAGGGAGGAGGGAGGTGAGCTGTTATAGAGCAGTGTTTGGGGTTGCCACAGTTTGCTATGAGTGGGGAGCCTATGCAGAGTTTTTTTCACTTTTGCTCCTGTGGTGGTTGGTATGAGTCCTTCTCCCAAGTCCATTTCTCCCCATTTAGCTACCACCACTGTTTCTGCCCCCTCCTCTGCCCCAAACACTGCTAGAGGCTGTTTTCCACTCTGTGGCCCAGCTATTTGCCTTCTCCCTCTGATTAATTACCTGGGGTTTCCCAGAAGCAAGCAAGATTTGTTATGATGGGTGCACATAGTAGGAGTGGTGGCCATGCCAGACATCCATGAGGGAGTGGTGATCCATAATCTCCTGGAGGATGTCTGTGGAGGCCAGGATTGACTCAGTCCCCATATGGTCCAGCTACTGGAGAAAGTAGCTGAAATCTCTGCCTAGAACCAGGCACTCTCGAGGATCTACGGAGCCAAGGAAGGAGGACACCATCAGGGGAAGGAGAGGAAAGAGGGGCAAGGACAACAGCAGGGACGGGAATGGGATAGAAAATGGTGCAGACTCAGGGACAGGATTGTGAACCCAGGTTGCAAGGCCTTTGGGATGCAGCGCCTCTCAACAAAACATGAAGACCAAAAGGGTGGAGAAGGAAAAGGCCCCCCCTAAGGTGCTGAACCCAGGCACCTTGATGGACTCAGCGCCCACGGTCTCAGCACCAGGGGGTACAGGTGCCAGTAAGAACTGCTGCCCCACCTCAGAGATAGAAACAACTTGGGTCTCAAGGCCTAACTACCCAGCAATGGCCGTGACCACACCAGGCTCGGTGGCCTCAAACAAACTGCCGTTCGCAGCTGGGCAGATGGTCAGGCCCTGGGGCAGCTTGGAGGTCAGAGCAGGGACAGCGGGGAAAGGATCTCTAACCCTAACTTTACTTGGTCTGGGAGCTTGGGTGTAGGATGGTTTGTTATTCGCCCTCCTATCTCTAGATCAGGAGAATGCATTGGACCGGATGGACCATGAGTATGTCCTGGGCACTCTTCAGGCATTCAGCTTTGGTCCCAGTTTGTGGCCTTTTTCCAGGTGCTTTACACCTCTTCAGAGTGTTTGGTCAGGCTTAACTGAACCGTGACTGCACCTGTCAGCTTCGGGCAAGGAGTAGTCAGGGCTGTCTGCTGTCAGGACAGCTGTATACCCTGGCCATTGAGCCCTTCCTCCATCTCCTCCATAGGAGGTTGATGGGGATTGTGTCCCATGAGCTGGAAATGTGGCTGGTCCTGTTGGTGTATGCCAATGATGTGAGCCTCATGGTCCAGGACATGCGTGACATGGTATGGGTAGAGTCCTCTCGAACCATCTATTCGGCAGCCTCCTCCCTCCAGGTCAACTGGGTCCAGAGCTCTGGCCTGATGGTCGGTGATAGGTGGTGGGTGAGCTACCTTCCACCTGCACTTCAGATGATCCAGTAGAGTATGGGTCCACTGCTCTATCTTGGCATTTATCTCTCAGCCACACATCCATCGGCGAACTGACAAGGCTGAGAGAGCAGGGTGGCTGAGCAACTGCAGCAGTTAACGGGACTGCATCGGTGCCTCTTCCTTCAGGGGAGGGCACTGGTGCTTAACCAACTGGTCCTGTCCATGCTCTGGCACTGGCTCAACATCCTGTCCAGCCTTGGGTTTCCTGGCTGATCTCCAGAAGTTGATTCTGGAGGGTTTCTGGCCAGGGCTGCACGGGGTCTCTGCTGGGGTTCTACATCTTCCCCTAGATGAGGAGGGCAGACAGGGCCTGCAGTGCTTGTACACTCAGGTCCATGTGTTCCGCCTCCAGCCCTGCAGAGACTCTTTGTAGTGCAGGTAGCTCGATGTGGAGCACGCGGGCACATGCCTTCCTCTGACACCTCCAAGAACTCTGATATGACTGGCAGCTCTTTTATCTCTACCCGAAAGGTCTTCCATGAGCCCTCTATGAGCTGCCAGTATTATACCGGGGCCTCCTGGACCTGGAAACTGGTTTCAGTGACCGGGTCCGTGAGGCCACTGAGGGGTTAGATCTCCTAATGGAGCTTCTGCTGCTCCATTTTAATTTCAGTGTGGAGGTGGCAGAGGCCCCATTAGTGTGCCAGAGGTTGGTCCTGGCAAAAGCCACAAGGATTGAAGACCCTCTTGGACTATCACCAGGGACTGGGTGGATCCCCTGGCACTAGGTTGGCACATGGGGATCTCCACCCTTCGGACCCTACCCCCCACCTCCGGTGTGTACTTCAGGAGGTTGAGGCTGCCTTTCTGCCTGCTTCTCGGGTCCTGCAAGAGGAAACTCCCTGCTCATCCCAGACCCTCCAGACCTATCCATCAGGCTCCTGCCCCATGAACCCTCCTGGCCCCCTCCTCCTCATACCCTGAGCTGGCTGTGTGCTCTACAGCCAATTCATTTCTGAACCATTCCAAGAGAACAACTGTACACACTCATGCTTCACATGCTTCATTTCCTCACCCTTGAGTCTCACCCGGACACCAAGTAGCAGGACCTATTACCAGCTGTTGAGAGTGGGGAACCCCAGTCGGCCAATTTGTATTGTACCCTAGTTCCGCAACCAGCCAGGAATATTAGCTGGTGGCTCCTACATGAAGTCGTGAGCACATGCGTGTGCTGGCATGGTTCACCTCTATCCCCAAAGCCTGCCCTCTCTGTGGTGTGAGGGGGACCCTCAACGTGTATCTTCAGCCCCTCTCCTGGGTCCTCCGGAACATCTTATTGTGGTTCCAGCTGCACTTTTCCTCAAATCTCTTTATTTATGTATGCACCATCCATGGACCCACAAAGTCGAGGGGCCTCCTCATTTACCTCCTCCTAGCTATGGCCAAGGTGGCCATTTATAACACCTGGGAGAGGAGGTTGGCTGAGGGGGGGACTCTGTCACTGTGGGGCCTGTTTTCATTCCTTTATCTGCTCATGCATCTGGGCAGAGTTCCTCTGGGCCACAATGGCTGGCTCCTTGGATGCCTTTGCAGAGCAGTGGGTGTTGTCTGGGGTTCTCTGCTCAGTGTCCCCTTCAGGTCCCCTAGTTTTGACCCTTTAACCCTGTTCCTGGTTTTCTTCCTTTGTTGTCTCCTGGACTTAGTTGAGTTCTGAGCTCAGTAGTACCCCCTGAGACAGGGGGAGGGGCTTTTAGTTGTGGGCCCGCCCACTTCCCAGCACCCAATAGGACCACTCTCCTCTAACTGTCTGGCCTGAGCCTATCACATGTTGCAGGTTTCAGTCTCTAACCTATTTATATTAGTTTACTTTAACAAGAGAGGAAGAGTTAAATTGTGATTGGTGTTTCTGAGTGTTACTACATCTATCTATCTGCCAAACTGAGTGGAATGTGCTAAGTCCTGCTCGTCTCTTAGAGACGGGTACCTAAATCTGGGCTACAGAGAGATGCATTCCTCTAATTGGGATTCTGATCTGCAGACATCCTCTTGGGTATAGGTGTCTCGATCATTTTGGGGAAGAGGCAGCATTGGTTCAATATCATGGCTTTTAGCCCAATAGTTAGTGTACTCACCTAGGAGAGTGTACTCACTGGGAGATCCCCAGCTCAAGTCCTTCCTCCATGTCAGGTGAGTGCTGTAACCACTGGCCTATAGGATAGGTTGAAGGAGGGGGGAATCCATCGGTCTTTCTGTTGAAGGAGATCCTGGGCTTACCAGGTGAGTGCTTCAACCACCAGGCTACAGTGTCATTCTCATACTTGTGTGCTTTCTTTCTGGTCTGATGAGTTTTTTATTTAATTTTATTTAATCCACAATGAAACAGCTTCAGCAGAAGAGACTAAAGGCAGCCTGGCCATGCTTCTAAATTGTGGCAGATTTTTGTTCAAATCCATTTTCTCGTTCAGAGAGGAGGAGGAGGCAGGGATTAAAGTGTTCAGATGCCTTGTGTGGGGCCTGCAGCATGCCTGATCAGAGGTAGCACCATAGATGCCTAGGGAACTGCAGAAATGTAGCTACTCAGCAAGCCACTGAGTAGGGGTTTTGTGAATCCCAGCGGGGCCTGATTCTGGGATTCAGCCACCTAAGTCCTTTTGAGACGGCAGCCTGAAGTAGTTTATTACTATGTTTGAATAACTGGACCGCACATCCTGCTGTATATCTTTATGATTATATTTGTAAGAGGAAAGCAATAAAATGAAGCGTGTGGGGTGGAGTTGGAGGGGTGGGGGAGAATGAGCCCAAATTCATCCCTGATTTAAATCCACTGATTTAATGTATTTGGACTAAAAAATGAGTGTGTGTAGAGTTTGGCAAATATACATAGTATAGATCAGAGAGCAGAACCTTGCACTTAAGACTAAATATTCAAACTTGAATACTTAAAGATGATAGGATCTTAAAACCATCTTTAGGCACCCACAATAATGGCTTGATTTTTAAGAGGGGCTGAGCACCTGCTATCCCCATGTGAATATCAAGTTATTTGAAAATCTGGCCAGTTCTTTAAGCATCTAGATACAGCTTTTGAAACCTGTCGGTCCATCTATTCATAAGATGTATGTCCATCTACCTATCTGTCTCTCTATACGGTATATAGATTTAGATTATACACTATACACATCACAGTAGTATCTAAGCACTTTTAAGTTCCCCGGTGGGCTTCACTGAATTTTCTGTTCTTTTTCCATTAAAAGATGTTCTTTAGTTTTAGGATATGATTGTTTTCTTCTGAATTTTGTAACCCTAATTTTGGCCTTTAATTTTTACTTATTCATTGTCTATTTGTTCATTCATTTATCTGTTTTCAACACCCTCCTCCCCAAAACAAGTAAATGATGCCAGGTAAAATCAGGTAAATATATTCTTTAAAATTATCATACAGTGTAGGTTAGTGTTACCCTATTCACATATCACCATACAGTGAAGTGACATACAGTACTTCTGCTAAGAGAACAGTTTCAGTAATAGTGATACATATGTCAGCAACTGCTCTACTGCATAGGATTCAGAACATGACAAAAATCAGTTTTAAAGTACTGAAAGTCATTACTGTGGGTGTCCATCATTCCCCCACCAACTTTTGTTTGCAGATTGACCTCAGGTAGACACTAGGAAGGAGAGAGAAGCACAATTAAATCAGGCTTACATGTAGCTAGTTTGTAGATTTGTAAATTTAGCCTTGTTGAACAGAAATATAATTTATTTTAGTTAACAAGTCATTCACCCCACTTTTATTGTAGTTGCTGTAGCTGTTGAAGGAACATCAGATCTTAAGAAGTCTTTCACATTAATAAAGATAGGGAATGTGACGTCTCTCTGATGGTCCATTTGCATTAATCATCAACCCTGTTGTGTATGTGTGTGTGTGTGTCCTCTGTGTGTCACAGCACTTCATTAACTTCTAACTTCATTACAGACTAGGTTAAAAAGGAAGATGTGCTACAAAGACAATGACTTTATTCAAATGTGTGACCTTCATGCTTTATGATTTATTAGAGTAATATAGTATAGGGCAATATCACATAAACATGACATATTTATCAAACACATCTGCCCAGTAATGTGTGGTGAGCATAGAGAAAATGAATTTATATATTTCATATTAAGGCTCTGTTACAAAATGCACTAGCTATTAAATGTTACTGATGCTGGTTTGGTGGGTTTTGCCGAGGCAGGGGAATATTTTCTCTTTTCTTATGATCAGTTGCTACATAATTGTTTTGCCTTTTGTCCCGCTGTTTTTCAATGTTCAAGTTCTGTTCAAAACATTTTGAAAGTGAAATGGTTCCTTACCTGTTTCTGTCTTGTTTATCTGATGATAAATATTACAGGTTGTTTCCACTTTGCTTTGATAATGTGGAGATAGGATATTGTATGGCATGATCTTTATTGACTATTAATTAGCTGCATGTCCTTGTACAGCTAGTATTGCTTTCGTTCTGTATAGAGGAAACGCACAATATGCAAACCAAATATATGTAGTTTTCAGTAGGATAGTAAAGTTAAAACTCTTCAAATCTTAATTATAAGAAAGAAAATGTTTATGGAAGGGTTTTAAGATGTTATGTGATTTAAAAAAGTTTTCAGTGGGTCACACTAGATTTGAATGAATTTTTTAAAAAATGGATGTAATTTCTCATGTTTATTTTAAGATATTGTTGCAGTAGTTAGATCTTTTGGATTACAGGTTCATTGATACATTTCACACTTGCTTTGCATTTGGCATTTAGAAATGATGTTTCATGTACATTTTGAGCATCTCAATAATATTTTTTTATTGTAAGAGCAGAATTTCCACCTTATGATATATACCTCAATTACTAATTACCACTGAGACCTTTGTATTCTAACACACAGTCCTATATCTAACTTCACCCAGGCTTCTTCTATATTTATAAATATTTTTTGGCATATTTCTGACATCAGGTTCTCATTTGCAGTGTAAACTAATAAAGTAAGATGGAATGGGAAAGACACAGAGATAATCTTCAGTGACCCTTGGGGTCACACTGTGCTTTGCTATGAAGATGAAAAGAAATGAGCTGCAGCTCAGCCCTTTAAATTAACAGCAAAAGATATCAAATCCTTAAACCATTTAACAACTTAATTTGACTTGGTTTTGTTTTTCTTTTATATCTTGTGAGGGAAGGATGTGGGGAAGCTTGATTAGAGTAGGGGGGATCTGTTCTTTCCTATCTAGTTCTACTAGCCTTTGAACTAACATTTGGAAATATGCGCTTACTTAATATTTAAATCCTTTTACTGTATATTTATTTGGTTTACAAACAATTCAGTGTGTAAACCAATTCTCTGATAAACTGGGCATTTACTATTTTTTTGCTTTATATTTTGCATAATTTAAAAATAATTTAATACTGATAACTTAGCACATTGGGAGCACTTTATATTTTAGAAGTGATTTGCAAACATTAAACACAAAGACTATATATATGTTGAAAGATGATTTTCAATCTTTATTGAGTCTTTGGATTTTTTAAAAAATACATTGTTTTAAAATGGTGGTTCTCTCTCTTAGCTTCGCTTGTTTATTATTATATTCTTATATTCTTACTCTATTTCTGCCATTTGCATATGCAGGGAAATAACAGCATAGTGTCGGAGCCATTGGAATCTGTACTATACAGCATTAGATTATTATGTCACCAGTTTAGGATTGCTTTTGAGTTCATTATAAAACCTGACAGAAAAATAAGATGGATTACATGGCTACCAGCTGAGGTAAAGTTTAGATTACTTCTTTCTCAGCATCCTAGGAACAACACTTTTTTTTTCAAAATTAAAAACAAAACACAAAACTGTCATCTGCTTTTAAAATTCTGAATGGCAACGATAAAACTGGTTAACTAAAATCAAATGTTCTTTGCATTTAGCAGAAGATGTGGCAGTGGTGTGGGTTTCCACACATTAAAAAAGGCCATTTTGCATATTGATTCTTTGAAGCTCCATTAGCTATACGCTGAGCATTGCTGACATCACAGATTGATGTCTCTTTATACTGGGTCTCGGATTGAATCACTTGGGAAATCCAGCTATTGACTTTGGATGTTTGTGCTGTTCAGCCACTGGAGAATGCATTTTCTCTTTCTGTCTCTCACACATACGCTCACTCACTCATTCACTTCTCTTTTTGTCCCTGTGTGTATCAGGGTGTGGTTTCTTAACTGGATACACTAACTTTGCTAACTTTCACATAATTATTACTTCTCTACTATGCCGCACAGAGGTTATGGAGGTTGCAGTGATGATGCCAAACCCTTTATAATTGTCTTTAAAAAACATTCAGATAGCAGCCAGAAAGCTTTAGAGAAAAGAGCATTCTCTTATCTACTCATATAGAGACCTTCTGTTCACCTTGTAAGTGAGGCACTTGTAGTAGCTTCCAAAGGAATGTGAGAGGAAACAATAAAGACAGGGAACTCTAAGGCATTTGGGGAGTGATGGCGGTAGTGATGTGTATTTGTGCATGAGGTGAGCTAGTTTCTGATGAAAAGGAATGCAAATGTTAAAGGCATTGATCTGCACTCATCTCCGTTCAACCTCATGCCCTCTGTTATATCAATACATTGGAAACATAATTTGTATCAGCAGTTGTTTCTTTAATTAAGATCTCTCCCAAATCTTTCTCATTGATTCATGCCATTAACTTATTGACTAGACTTGCTTGTGCTGAGATGGTACTTTTTGCTGAAAGGCAGAGTCCCTCAGTTCAGGATGTTAGTGCACTACAAATATGTTTTTGGGAGCTAGGGGGAGCAAAGGGGCAAGGTTTTTTTTGTAATGCTGCAACATAATGCACATTTTTAAAGCACCTTTCAAAGAGCTCTGAGGGGGGAAAATGTTTGCTATCCAAAAGTGTTTGAAAAGGTTGATGAAACAGAAGCCAGCCTTCTTGAGTACCCTGATGTAGAACTGACCAATCAAAAGACAGCTGGCAGAGAATTCCATAGCCTTGGGGAACCTTCCATCTCCAATCTATATATGTGAATGGTTAATAACCAGGAACTGAAGAGGAGAAAGACTGACTTGGAATATTAGTCATACTAGGGTTTATCTAAATACACAGAGCTGAGGCTTTAGAAAATTATATAGGCGAAGAAAAAAATCGCTTGGATACATTACATGAAGCCAGCGTTCAGTTACAGATGGATGAATATTGCAAAACAAAATGCTCCATTAATATTTTTTCATATAATTTCAGCTGTACTCATGCTCCTTTTAGTTTTAGTTTTCCATGAATATTGTAACAAACATGTCTACTGACAACTATGTTAATGGAAACAAATTTGTTAAGTAGATATTAAGGGATATTAATAAAAATGGAAGTTTGAATGCACAAATGTGATTATTTGCAGCAGAAACCTGATTCTAAGAGTTAGGATCATACAGCCAGGTAATGGAATATATATGATATACATGATACAGACAATCAAAACTAACCAGCACAACTCATTTTTTTGTTAAAAATGCTCACATTGAACTCCTCATGAAAGGGTCCAGGAGCAAAAAATATTCAAATACATTATTTTGGGCTATGTTTCTCCCTCCCTTGCATAAACTTTGTAAAGGCCAGACAGAACTGCAAGGGAGAACAGAGCAGGGGTGAAAGTGGGCCAGTACGGTGTACCGGTAAGAACCTGTCCCTGCCCCTTTTGCCTCTACTGTCGGGGGCCTTATTGGTACAGACCCTACCAATAAGGGCCACCAATGGGGTGGGGAAAGAAACAGGGATGTTAAAGTTTCTGTGCCCCACCCTCCGTGGCCCAGGGAGGGGGGCAAAGGGAGAAGATGCCTCAACTACAGGCACTTACCTTATCAATTAAACATTGTTACTGCTAATCTCATTACAAAAAGAACGAGGAGTATTTGTGCCACCTTAGAGACTAACAACTTTATTTGGGCATAAATTTCTGTGGGCTAAAATCCACTTCATCAGACGCAGGAGTGGAAGATATCTCTAATAAGACAAATCAATTAAGTTGGGCTATTATCAGCAGGAGAAAAAAAACTTTTGCAGTGATAATCTGGATGGCCCATTTCAAACCGTTGACAAGAGGTGTGAGTAACAGTGGGGGGGGGGAAATTAGTATGGGGAAATGGTTTAAGTATGTATAAAAGCTGGTCTTATTTAGTCTGCAGAAGAGAAGAATGAGGGGAGAATTTGATAGCTGCTTTCAACTACCTGAAAGGGGGTTCCAAAGATGATGGAGCTAGGATGATCTCAGTGGTGGCAGAACAAGGAGCAATGGTCTCAAGTTCCAGTGGGGGAGGTCTAGGCTGGATATTAGGAAAAATGATTTCACTAGGAAGGTGGTGAAGCACTGGAATGGGTTACCTAGGGAAAAGGTGGAATCTCAATCTTTACAAGTTTTTACGGCCCAGTTTGTTAAAGCCCTGGTTGGCATGATATAGTTGATGTTGGTCCTGCTTTGAGCAGGGGATTGAACTAGAAGACCTCCTGAGGTCTCTTCCAAACCTAATCTTCTATGACTATACCATCTTGCACTGCTGAAAACCCTTTCTTGAGTAAAGCAAAATTATTAATTGGTTCACCACTTCATCAATGAAAAATGGACATACACCAGCCTTTGTAACATGAACAGATTTATCAAGCACTTCAGTCAAACTCACTGGTAAGAATAAATATTAGAATAAGTTTATTGATTCAAAAATATGAATTTTAAGTGATTATAAGTGATAGAAAGAGTAGTTACCAAAAAGAAAATCAAAGATAAGCACATAGTCTAAATTTTCAACCTTTGCAGACTAGGCAATATCTGGACTAGGCAGTTTTTCTCACCCCACTGGATCCTGCAGTTTGGGTATAGTCTTTCATACACAGGTTCTCCCTGTTAGCCTGGGTACCAGTCTCCTCAGCTCCACGGTTGTCATTGTCTGCAGCGAAGGTGGGGGAAGAGATAGGACCAACTATGTGCCCAGTGCCCTCTATTTTGTATCCTCATTCCATGTACTTGAAGAACACAAGTGCAGGCATGGCTGGTGGGGATTGCTGAGTCACCAGGCAAGGTTGAGCCAATTCCCATAGTCTGGCCTTGTGCAAGTGAGACATTGAATTGTGATTCCTTTTCTGGATAATGACTATTGATGGTTGTTGGACCAACACTTGTTACCTCCCTTCTTGTTGTTTCTGGGACTCTAATATCTGGGTTCTTCATCTCCCAGGATATTTTAATGACAGCCATACAACACAATATCATAACTTCATATGTACTAATGATAGATAGATAGATAGATCAATGGCTTGAACAGATTATAGAATTTCCCATGATATGGCAGGTTTAATAACAAATATCACAATTATATACAAATGATAAATATGGGGTTACAGGGTTCTCACCTAAGGTCTAGGGGGTCACACTCATCAAATAGAAAAAAAATACAATTACCAGTACTCTGCTTTACATTTTAAATACCTATTTTCTTGGAGGCCTCAATCCAGGTCCATATAGACAAGTAATTCTAGCCATTACCACTATGCAAAACTGGTAATACTGAAATAAGGGTTGATTGTCCCAACATGCCTAAGATAGCTGAGAGGTTGTGTTAAGGGAGCCTGTGCATCTCGATGTGGGCAGAACAAACAGGGAAGGGCTTAAAAAAATTCCCCTGGCCTTTAAAAGCAGGGAAGGATGGGTGCTTGTTTACCTGGCTGCAGGGCAGTGGAGATCCAACTGCTCACCAGAGTGGTCAGGGTGGACATTATGGGACACCTCCTGGAGACCATTTACAGTGAGAAAACCAAGCACAGTGTCTACACAGACACTTTGTCAAAAAAAGTTTGCCACAAAAAGCTCCATGCTTTTCATTGAGGTGGTTTTATTTTGTTGGCAAAATAGGAGAGTTTTGTCACCACTAATTATATTGTAGTATGTTCATGTCCACTATTTTGATGACAAAAGTTGCCTTTTGTTGACAAAACTGTGTGGTGTAGACAAAGCCTTAGAAAGTCATTTCCAAGGGAAAAGTAAGTGAACTTAGTAGGATTTTTGCCTTTTACTAAACGGTACTGTGAGCACCTCTTGTTTCATGCCCTATCCTTGTGTACCTGCTGGTTTCATGAAAAAAACCCAGTATTTTTGTGCTACTTTGTGTAACTCTTTGAAGACTTTCGGGAGCTAAGATGGTAAGACACAAGGATAGCTGACCATATCTGTCCCTAATGAAGGCTTGGCACCATGCCATTCCCCTCCATGCCCAGTAAGTGAATCCTCCAACTCCTCACACCACCTCAACTCCATAGAGTATCAGGAAAGGAGAAAGGGGACATGTCTATATGCCTCCGTGGACTGGAACTGCCCTCCTATGCCTCCCATCCAGGTAAAAGTGACCTGCTTTTTCACTTGAAAATTTAGTCAAATTGAAAACTTAGCCTGGGATGAATGATCAAGATGGGTGCTTGTGTTCTTTCATGTCATCATTTTGCATATCAAATCTACCTCTGAGCTCTACCTATGCAACCTCATTATGTTCAGATCATGCTCTGAGATACAGGATTAGCCAGTGGGGAGAGGGAGGCATCAAAATCTTACCATGGAGTTTGACCTTGCCACCTGCAGTGTCCACTCACCCACGCAGAGCTTAGGGAACACAGGAATTTTGTGGAAGGAAGCATTACCCTATTCCAGTGTTTGCCTCTAAGAACATATGTATAGGACAGGGAATGCAGGTGCTCAGAGAGATGTAGTGGTCTGAGAGGACAGAGGAGTTGGGGAAGCAAAAGAAATCCAAAGCGAAGGCTGGCCTGGAATTGCCAGTGCTCTCCTGTCAGTACAATACAGCTTCCAGGTACTGTATTTCCAAATGTTTTCTTGAAAAAAGTAGTCTTGGGCTAAAGAGAAGATTGGTGGGAGAAGTGATTCTCAATGTTTTCCAAGGGCAGAGAAAGGCAGAAAGGAAGGCAGAAGAGCTGGAAGACTTTCTCTGAAAAACAACAAATAGCTCATTGTTTGTCTGATTTTGTTACTTTGGGGACATATGTGTACATTTTATTTTATAAAAGGACTATGCAGCAGACCTCTTTCCAGAGGGATTGAGCTGATCCAAAAGGAATGAGGATGAAGCCCTGATGGAACTTTTTTTTGTTTTAAGGAAACTCAATGGGTGTGGTGCTTCTTGTGCCATATTTGTGTATTTTAGACTGCAACAAATAAACCCTTTATTATTTATCATAAACAACAGTGTGACACACCCTTCTGAAGTGGGGATGTTAGCCCCAGAAGAAAAGTGAAACCATAGGGCGGAGATTTCATTTGTAGAATCATAGACTCATAGAACAATTAGGTTAGAAGGGACCACATGGGTCATCTAGTCTAACCCCCTGCCAAGATGAAGGATTTGTTGTGTCTAAACCATCGAACAGGACTGGCAATCCAGCCTCCTTTTGAAAACCTCTAGTGAAGGTGTTTCCACAGCCTCCCTAGGCAGTCTGTATTTTGAACCCATAGCCACTTGTCTTGCCCTCTGTGGCAAAAGAGAACAACTTTTCTCAATCTTTTTTTATGGCAGCCTTTCAAGTATTTGAAGACCTCTATTATGTCCCCCTTTAATCTCTTTTTTTGCAAACTAAACATACCCAGTTCCTTCAGCCTTTGCTCACATGGCTTGCATTCCTTCCTCTTGATCATCTTTGTCACTCACTTCTAGAACCTTGCCAGTTTCTCTACATCCTTTCTATACACTGGTGACCAATACTGGACACAGTACTCCACCTGAGGCCTAACCAGTGCCAAATAGAGTAATACTATCACCTCCCATTACTTGCATGCTCTGCCTTTGTTAATACAACTTAAAATTACATTTGCTTTTTTTGTAACAGCACCGCATTGCTGACTCATGTAGAGGCTGTGATCAACCACAACTCCCAGATCCTTCACAGCAGTGCTTCTGCCAACCCAGTTTTTCCTCATTCTTTATTTGTACATTTGGTTTTGTAGCACCTTACATTTGTCTTTGTTGAACTTCATTTTGGTGTCTATAACCCAGTTCTCCAATTTATCAAGGTCCCTCTGAAGATCTTGTGTCATGTTCAAATGTGATGATTATATTCCTACATCCAGGTCATTAATAAATATATTATAAAACACCTGACCCAGAACAGATCCCTGTGGAACCCTGTTGGAGACCTCTCTCCATGGAAAAGAAATTGCAAAAAGTCTATGGACACGATTCTTTGTTTGGCTTATTGCACTTATCAGGTGAATTTTCATGTTAAAAATGTTTTAGAGCATGGCTCTCTGTTTCCTTCAGCCTGCTGTGCATGAGGATTTTTACAGGGTTTTCCATCTTAGTCCTCTCAAATGTTTTCTCTGCATTTTGAGGTGCTCTGTCATTTACTAATTGCTATTGTTTATATTGCCCCGACTGATACTTATCTATGTGAAAAACAATTAACATTATCCCATATGATGAAAAACTTTAAAATGAAACAATTGATTGGCAGACAGTTATACCAAACTTATTATGCTATAATTTATGTATTATAATATGCATAAGGACGTATCCATTTATGCTCAGGTCTCAGCAATGTCCCTTGCTGGGGAAAAAACTATTTTAATTTTATGTCAGTCTTCCAGACTAAAGAAATGAATGGTTCAGACCAGACTCTTTTAGTGTTCCACATTGTATAAAACACAATATTCTCATCCAAAACATTTGTTTGTTCCACATGTTACAGGACAAAGGAGGAGTCAGTTTATCTTCATTTAAGAAGTATTTCATTTGAATGTCATGGTGGGTGCATTACAAATTGTTTAAACGCATTTTAAAATGGCCTGAACTCTGCTTTCTGCATATTTTATCCATGAAGTCAGCAGTCATGCACAAGCATTTCACATTTTCAGCCTTTCATTTTAATAGCCTTTTAACAAATAAGCAGGTTGAGAGGTAAAATACTAACATGTACCCAGTACTGTGGTCCTTCTGCAGCTGAGATGAGCCACAAAATTTGGAACATATCTTTGAACACAAACAAATGTTCAAGTGCTTGGATGTTGGGCATATTTATTTTCCTTATGAAGTATATGAGGAGTGCAAATTTGCAGGTGATCGAGTAGTTGAACGTTAAGACCTGGGCTAGATGTTTTTCACAATTTTTCTAAACTCAGTTTCATTGATTTTCTCTTTGTGACATTGCATCAAGTTGATTAAAGCCATTTTGCAAAATCTGTTGCTGAATTTGTTCATGCTGTATGTGTAACCCACATACATATACCATGTCACTAGGGGGAGAGGCCAGTGGGTTAAGTCCCATGAAAGGGAGAGAAGCAAGGGGGGGAGCACATAGATTTACTTTTTTTCTGCACTTATGCAGAGACAACTTAGTAAAAAAGAACAAATAAACTAGAAGTACCCTGTTTCCCCGAAAGTAAGACATCCCCCGAAAATAAGACGTACTTCCAGTTTTGCCTCTCGCTGTAATATAATGTAATGTAATTTTGGGAGCAAAAATTAATATAAGACACTGTCTTATTTTCGGGGAAACACGGTAGCATGTGGCAATTTCTAGACTTGATTATTGGCTGTTTTAGAAACTGTACAAAGGACAAGTACTTTGCAGGTTTTGCTAGTGAGGACAAGCTGTATTGCAGTCTCCACACATCCGCCAGTTAAGAATAATCAGAGTTTGGGTAAAGTGAGAGGAATGTTATAAATAAGGGAGTGGGAGATAGTTCTATGGACTCAACATCTGAAGGACCAAGGGATTACTGTGTCCAAACCAGGTGTTCACAATTCAAGAAAAATATTGATAAATTGGAGAGGATTCAGAGAAAAGCCACAAGATTAAATCATTAGAAAACAGGCCTTATAGTTTTAAGATTAGAAGCCGTGTTAGTCTGTATCCATAAATAAGACGAGGAAGATTTTGTAGCACCTTAGAGATTAGCCAGTTTACTTCAGCATAAGCTTTCGTGGGCATCCGATGAAGTGGGCTATAGGCCACGAAAGCTTATGATGAAATAAACTGGTTAGTCTCTAAAGTGCTACAAAATCTTCCTCGTCTTATTTAGGCCTTAGAGTGATAGACTCAAGGAGATCAATCTCTTTGTTAAGGTAAAGAGAAGGGTAAGAGTGACTTGACTACACTTGATAAGGCTTTGTCTATGTTGGAACTTCATCAGCAAAAACTTTTGTCATTCAGCCATATTAAAAGAACACGCCCCTCCCCCCCCAGTGACAAAAGTTTTACCGACAAAAAGTGCTGGTGTGAACAGTGCTTTGTTGGCTAGAGCACTCTCATGCTGACAAAGCTGCTCCCACTTATTGGGGGGTTGAAGTTTTTTGTTGGCGGGAGAGTTCTCTCCTGCCAACCAATAGCAGCTACACTGTGTGCCTTTTAGCGTCATGGCTGTAGTGGCACAGCTGTGTCGCTAAAAAGTAGGTAGTATAGACAAAGCTTTAGTACCTACATGGGCAACAAATATTTGGTAATGGGCTCTTCAGTTTAGTAGGAAAAGGTATCTCACCATCCAGTGGCTGGAATTTGGAGTTAAACAAGACCTATATTTTTAACAGTGAGGGTAATGAACCACTGAAACAGTTTACCAAGGGTTGTGATGGATTCTCCATGTCTGGCAATTTTTAAATCAAGATTGGATATTTTTATAAAAGATTGACTCTGAGAATTATTTTAGGAAAATTTTATGGCCTGTGTTATACAGGAGGTCACACTAGATGGCTCACAGTGGTCCCTTCTGGCCTCAGAATCCATGAATCTATGAATACCTGTACTGGTTTGGATACAAGCTGCAGATTCTCAATCCTGATTGAAAATGAGAAGTTGGCTGTTGGCTTGGAGACAGTTTTTGGTGCTGACTGTCAGGTTCTTTATATTTTTGTTTTCTGAAGAAATTCTAAAGTGTTGGGGAGGGGAGGCTAGGAAGCTGCTATTATCTTCAGACTCTGCAGACTCCAGGTGATGCATGCATACATGCATTATGAGAGACTGAGAGTCTCTGTAGAGACTGAGAAGACTTCTATGAGATCAGATGGACATGTGTCTGTATGTGTACACCAAAGTATAAAGGTGTCATTATGTTGTCAAAACCTCACAATGAAATACCTTAGTGGCAGCAAAATGGTGGAGTCATTGTAAACAGAAATGGTGAGCAGAGGAGAGACAGTCTCAGTGTCTTCAGTGCTGCTTCTCTGAGACATAGTTGCCCCTGATGAACTAGAGGAGTAATTTAATGAAACCTCTTGCTTATCCCTTGCAGACTTTCTGGATGCAATAAATTCCATCATGGTTGCAGGACTGCATAACAAAGCTGTCAAATATGTGACACTGGCATCCCCATTTATGCTGTGCAAGCAATTTACTGGTTTTGAGGAAAGAGTTTGTTTTTACAATATTCACAGGTCTGGTTTAAAAATCAGAAGCAAATAAACAATGTCCACAGTTACAACCAGACAAAGCAATTCACTTCCTCATCATACTTTTTCATACACTGATTAATTCTGAAACAGTAGCAACTTCCCTCAGAACACCATCCTTGCCACCATCAATGTCAGCTCCCTATGCACTAAGATTCCTCACAATGATGGCATAGCTGCATGCCTCAAATGTTTACAAAACAATGGACAACCCTCAGATATCCACCCCAAACACATTGCCAAATGCATCCATTTCATTTTCACCAATAACAATTTTACATTCAATAACAAACACTTTGTCCAAACCATGGTCAGAGCCATGGGTACTAGGTTGATTCCCCAGTATGCCAACTTTTTCTGGGCTACTTTAATGAACAATTTCTGGACATATGTGCCATGAAACAAGGGATATACCTGAGATTAATCAATGATATTTTCATCCTCTGAACAGACAACTTAAACTCCCTCATAGATTTCCACCACAACTTCAGAAACCACCACCATCCATTTTGCCCTCACTGAAACATTCCCACACCAGCATCAACTTCCTAGAGACATGATCTTCTTCAAAAATGGAACTCTACAGACAACTATATATGAGAAAACCAGGGATCATCACACCTACCTTCATAGATCCAGCAACCACCACCTGTTGTTGAAATGGATATTTAATGGCCCACAGGTGGGTGGATAAGTACTGGTACAAGTGAAAATTTGGAAAACAATATGCTTACTGCATAATAATTTATTTGAGAAAGAATCACACAGGCAGTAAAAGTTGCATAACACACACTCCTTAGTAAACTTCAGTTTCCCAAGCATATACCCTCAGTAACTATGTTGGTCTTACACAGTATCCTGATACAAACAAAGCAGGTATATCTACCATTTCTAGATGGAGACTTCTCTCCTCTTCTCTTTCTTTCCCCTCTAAGGGACTTGGTCAGTCAAATATCCTCTAGAGCAGGGTCTAGGTTACCCTGAGGACTTTTGTCTCACAGACTCAAACCTTCTTCAAATGTTAATTGGGGAACTAACTAAACTAATTTATGTTGCTTAGCATTTATATTTTGTGTTCTCAAAAGAGTTACATGTCTTAGGAATATGCTCTGTGGGTGTTTTATTACTGGTTTTCTCTAATTATTTTTTTTTTGGGGGGGGGGGGGGTCAGAACAGACACTGACCAAAGCTCAGTCAACATTTACCCTCTCATCAATCATTCATTTAAGCTCTTAGCTTTATGCCATCCAGAGTGTCATTTTGACCCAGGTCAAGCCCACTGATTGCATCTTTTGGTATTTTCTTTACTTTGTGAGCTGGTCCCCTGGTTGATATATACCAAAGTTCGATGTTGAAACATGCATGCAGACTGAGCCTTTATTAACCATCCAAATACAGTTTCAGCACTTCCAGTATTCTTCCACATTATTTATCTAATGCTAAGAGAATCCTGCTCCCCGAATCCTCTAGAAATCCACACTCAGAACCACCTTCATCAAACAAGGACACTTCACCATAGAAGTAGATGGCATCATGGAACATGCCACACAAATACCCCAAGAGAACTTGCTTCAAATACCATAAAATATAGTATATAAAAATATGATATGACTGCACACTCCTAGATGTCACCTATCACCCCACACTGGAACCCATACAGGGTATTATCAAACAACTACAACCCATACTTGATGGGGACACCATCCTGAAAGAAATCTTTCCTGTACCCCCACTTCTGACCTTTAAACAACCCCCCAACCTCTCCAATCTCATCATCAGAAGCAAGCTCCCCACAGACTAGGACACACCAACTCAAAGTGGCACCAGACCCTGCCAGAACAACAAATGAAAAACCTGCAGACATAGCTCCACTGCTACAATGATCAACTCCCTCACAACACACCTTTTTGAGATCCATGGTCCTACAGATGCCTATCACAACATATGGTATAAGAACATAAGGATGGCTGTACTGGGTCAGACCAAAGGTCCATCCAGCCCAGTATCCTGTCTACCGACAGCGGCCAATGCCAGGTGCCCCCAAAGTGAGTGAACCTGATAGGCAATGATCAATGATCTCTCTCCTGCCATCTAACACCCCCCTCTGACAAACAGAGGCTAGGGACACCATTCTTTACCCATCCTGTCTAATAGCCATTTATGGACTTAACTCATCCAGTGCACTAAATGCCCCAATATCAACGACGTGGGTAAAACACTACACTCTCGAATTAACTCACACACTCTCTACCCCACTTACAACCATAACCCAGCTACTTCTGTCAGACCTTGATTTCCTCCTTATGACTGGAGGGGTATTAACAGGCCACTTTACCTTGAATGATCCCTGGAAATAAGTGTCACATACTTATGCTAAACAATCTGTTCCACCTTGTATTTAGTGGTGGCATTCTGAGTTAGTTTTCCCAGATCTGAAGAAGAGCTCTGTGTAAGCTTGAAAGCTTCTCTCTCACACCAACAGAAGATAGTCAAATAAAAGGCATTACCTGGCCCAATTTATCTCTTGGAAATATATTGTAATATTAAAAATTATGTCTCATGCAAACTTTTCAGTTGAACTACTACTTACCTGATAGTTGCACAGTTCTCAACATTTTAGCTAAATATGATGGCAAAAATAAAGATTTTTTTTTGCACTTTCTTTTCACAATAGTTTTATCATTACATTTAAAAAATGTCCATGCTGTGAGATTTGTTCATTCCTAAGTTGCTGATTCAGTTATAACTAATTGTTGGTGGTAGTGATTTCAAGTTGCTACCATCTAATTGTTGTTCACAGTTCTATGTCAAATGGAACTGTTGTTTTTAGTTCTCAAGTGTCAAACATTTAATGATTACCACAGGATGGCAGTTATGAGTGTTTAGCATCTTAGAAAATCTGGCCATTTAAGTTTCTAACTACGGTGTTGATGCTTTACTTTAGGAACCCACATTTGAAAATGTTGGCCTAAATTAACATAAGAAATAGCTTTGAAAAATGTGCAGTACTATGATAGTTTCTATAGTGTCCAAGACATCTGCTTGTCCTGATATTTTGTTATGGAAGAAGAAATATTTATTTTTTAGAAAGCATTAGAAGGTCAGAATAAATATTGCAATTGACATGACAGAATTAAACAAAGGGTTTTTAATAAAAAGATATTTTAGTTTATAAACATAAATATTTATATTTAACTTTCTTTTATGTGACAACAATCAGTGTGGGGGAATGGATTCTTTTATGTTTTTAAATCAAAAGTATTTGTGAGTAATTTTTTCTTTGACATTCCATATTGCCTTTTCCAAGAAGGTTTGTGAATGCCTAGAAAACACAAATGCACAGTGAAATTAAGAATATATTTTAATTAAAATGGGAAGCAGTTCGGAAGACTGGTGTCAGATATAATTTAAAAAATCAATCAGGAAGAGCCCTGACTGAGAATAAGGGTCCATGCTCCTTGTGGATGCAGTTATAGCTCTCATCATATTGCAGTTTGAGCTATACTGACTGTGACAGATGAGATGTTATGTAATAATATAACAATATTTGGTCAATGAGGTGAAGATATTGTACAGTGGGCTCTAAGACCTTCCGGTATGAATGCACTGATCTAGTTTAGTATGGGGCTGTGGGGAGAACAAACAGAATGGCAACACAGTGACACTTCAGAAAAGAATGCCTCAGCATACACTTGAACACAAGAGATTAGCCATCAGACTTGGGAGTGTACCTGCCCTATTTCTCAGTAGTTTGTCCTGAATTTGGCATCCTCAGTTGTGGTTCACAAAAGCACGGTTACATAGGTGTAGAGTCAGTAGATTTGATCATATACTGCTAGATCCCCTTTTTGACAACCCAGGTAATTACAGACCAGTCAGCTTAACTTCTGTACCCCGAAAGATAATGGAGCAAGTAATTAAGCAATCAATCTGCAAACACCTTGAAAGTAATAAGGTGATAAATAACAGTCAGCATGAATTTGTCAAGAACAAATCATGTCAAACTAACCTGATAGCTTTCTTTGACAGAGCAACACACATTGTGGATAGTGGGGAAGTGGTAGATGTGGTATATTTTGACTTTAGTAAAGATTTTGATACTGTCTTGCATGACCTTCTCATAAATAAACTAGGGAAATACGACTTAGATGCAACTATGATAAGGGGGGTGCATAACTGGTTGGAAAATCATTCTCAGAGAGTGGTTATCAGTGGTTCACATTCATCCTGGAAGGACATAACAAGTGGGGTCCCTCAGGGATTGGTTCTGGGTCTGGTTATCTTAAATATCTTCATCAATGATTTATATAATGGCATAGAGAGTACACTTATAAAGTTTGTGGATGATAATAAGCTGGAAGGGGTTGCAAGTGCTTTGGAAAATAGGATTGAAATTTAAAATGACCCGGACAAACTGGAGAAATGGCCTGTAGTAAATGGGATGAAACTTAATAAGGACAAATGCCAAATATTCCACTTAGGAAGGAACAATCAGTGGCACACGTATAAAATGGGAAACGAGTGCCTAGGAGTACTGCAGAAAGGGATCTTGGGGTTAATAGTGGATCACAAGTTAAATATGAGTCAAGATTGTAATGCTGTTGCAGAATAAGCAACCATAATTCTGGGATGTGTTAGCAGGAGTATTGAAAGCAAGACATAAGAAGTAATTCTTCTGCTCTACTCTGCACTGATTAGGCCTCAACTGAAGTATAGTGTCCAGTTCTGGTGGCACATTTCAGGAAAAATTGGAGAAAGTCCAGAGAAGAGCAACAGAAATGATTAAAGGTCTAGAAAACATGACCTATGAATGAAGATTGGAAAAAAAATGGGTTTGTTTAGTCTGGAGAAGAGAAGACATGAGAGGGGACATAATAACAATTTTCGAGTACATAAAAAGTCATTACAAGGAGGAGAGAGAAAAATTGTTCCTCTTAACCTCTGAGGATAGGACAAGAAACAATGGACTTAAATTGCAGCAAGGGCAGTTTAGATTGTACATTAGGAAAATCTTCCTAACTGTCAGGGTGGTTAAGCACTGGAATAAATTGTCTAGGGAGGTTGTGAAATCTCTCCATCATTGGGGATTTTTAAGAGCAGGTTGGACTAATACCTATCAGGTATGGTCTAGATAATACTTAGTCCTGCTTTGAGTGCAGAGGACTGGACGACCTCTCAAGGTCCCTTCCAGTTCTATGATTTTATGTCTGCTTATTATAAGGCAATGATGGATGAACAGTCTATCCCCATTGAAAAGGTATTTCCCCAGTGGCTCTTGCCAGTTCCAGGGCCAAAACTAAGGTTGTGGGACAGGCCTGGTGTGTATCATAGTGCTGTATTTTCTGGTTTTCAGAATTCTAAGTACAGGAAATTTGATATTCTGGAAGCATGTTGGTAAACTAACTGTGTTAACAAAGTTTTGGGGCCATGAATTTTCAAGGAAGTGGAGGTAGTGAAGGGGCATAACTGGAGGGTACTATGAGTAGTGGGCAAAATGACACTTCTTGGGAACATCTCACTGTGACTCAGATATCAGCTATGGCCACCTTCTGGCTCCTTCCTGCTGGAACGGCTGTGGGAAGAAAGGAAGATCCTAACTAATGGCTGTGAGGAGCACATCTACCATCTGAAGGCAACAAGGGTGAGTAGAAAGGCACTTCAGAATCTATACTCCACTTCAGTGGCTAGTGTATGGAATAGGGGCTCTGCAACACTCTCTTCAAAGGATTGCAGGGGTAGGAAGTGTCACACTCATCTCAATGGAATCATTTCAGATGAATGAGAACATCCCATGAAGATTAATACAGCTTGACACAATTGTTCTGAGTTCTAACTCATTCATCTCAATAGGATCTTGTTTGCCACCTTTCCCAAAGTCTACCCCTGCTTTTGTGGTAGCATGCCCATATTGAAGATAATCTTATCATGCACATGGAATGTAGAGCATGCTGAAAATTAAGAGAGACCTTTTGTTTGGGAATGTATATTGGGAATCTCTTGATCAAATTACTCCAAATTTGCACCACAAACTCTAACCCAGATTCTATTGTGGCATAGCAATTTTCAAGACATTTTCCTGGGGTATATGGATATTGGAGCACATTAAATGTTAAAATCAGCTCCTTATGGGGGGCGGGAGAAGTTAGTATCTGATAAACTTCTTGACCATATGCCCCAAATTATACCACCAACTCTAGCCCTGTCTCTAATGTGGCACACATATATTATGGAGAGTAGGCAGCATCAGAATTTCCATTTTAACAGTAGTTTAAAAAAAAACTATACCAACATTCTGGTTTGGGGGGTTAGTGTGTCATTTTAACATGTTTATTGTACTTTGTGCTTCACTTAACTTTTCTATAGTAGTTTGTGGGAGAAATAATATCATTTGAGTTTTGTTATGACTGTATTATTTAAAAAAGGACTATATGACTAAAACTTTTCTAGTGTCTGATGTTTCCTTTGGACTTCTTTTCCCAAGACACTATCGTACTTTGAGGGATTAAATTAGTAGGCATGCACCCAGGCTTTTTATAATTTCTACAATTTAATATATAAAGTTGGAGTTTGTTTTCTCTGTTCATTTTTCATGATAAATATAAGTTACTGATTTCCAATAGACTAAATCTCTTACCCAATGCAGTGGTAGTGGTACCCCATATGGCATCCTGAATTTGGTCTGGCATGCTTCTTTTACCTTCAGTAGCACAAACATCAGAGAGGTTCATGTAATTAGCACAAGCAGAAGAAGCTTAAGCCCTGCTGCAGATTCCTTGTGTCACAGAGTAGATCTCACTGAATAGCAAAGGAATGCTAATTTTATGGAATGTGGATGGGGGGGCAGTATTATAGATGGAGCCTCTTACATGAAATCTACCAACTCATCTGATACCACCCCTGGAAGCTGTAAAGTGTTAACTATTAACCTCATCCTTTTCCAAGATGATTTTAAATGAGTAAAAGGATGTGTATCTATGTGGATGGGGTGGATATAATTTTTTTTTAAATAAATAATGGTGTGATAGGGATAAGGCATTGGAGGGGGGGGGGGGTTAAACATTGATGGGCCTTGGAATCAAGCCTGTTTCAGTCAGATTGTGGCCCTGCTAACAAATCCAATAGCAGTTAATCTGATCATCTGCTCTCTAGTTTTCATGCTGTGTTTTCTTCGGAGTTCCTTCTCCTAGTTCCAGCCTGTGACAGTGTGATAAGACACAAGAAATTTAGTCATCATTGCCACTGTAAAGGAGCTCAGAGAAGGGATTATGATATTCCATAACCCTTGCATTAGACACGGACAGGGGCAGCCACTGCTGTGATTACAGGCCTGAAAACTGCTCTTATTTTTCCCCCTCTCTTTGCTGCTTATTTATTTATATTATTTATTTCATTTTATTTTATTTTACTTTTTTTTTCAATGAAAGCTTTACAAGATTAGCTGAGAAATAGTCATCATCACAATCATCATCATAAATCTCGTCATGTGAAACTCAGAAGTTGTGCAGCTCAGAAGGTTGTTATACTTCTAACCAACACTGGCAAGATAACTCTCAAGTAAGTTATCGAAAACACTCATCCGCTATTCAGTCATTATTAGGAAATTCAAACAGTGTAAGCTGAACAAATCAACATGGAATACAGAGAGGATGCCAGGGGGAGCCCTGATTTAGGGAAAATATAGTTTACTGCTGAGGCAAGACAGAGATTTTGCTACCATCTCTGTTCTTTGCACATGCCAATGTTTTGTGACGAGAATGTTACTAGAAAACTTTCACTTCTGGGAATCAAGAAGGATTTTAATGGTATCATTGAACTAACAGTTACCATTTATCTGAATTCATGATTCAATATCAAGTACAGTTTATATTGCCTCTGATCCCTATAGAAAGGGACTTCTTGAAAACTAATTGTGATTCATTGTCAAATTAAATATTTAAAATGGAAGTTAGTAAGATGGAAGGTAGGTTGCAGAAGCTTTATATCAGGGAAGTCCTAAAATGACAAAGAAAAGAAGCACTACAAATAGAAGAAGGGAAAAGGAAGAAAAAGGTGGGAATTTTTGTTATTGTTTTTGTTTTAGTTGTTTAAAGATTGTTTTTGACATTTCAGAATACTGATAAATTTTCACTGGTTCCTATGTGGTGATATTATAGAGAGAGACAGGATGCAGAGAGAAAACTCTGCAGAGAGGAAACTGTAATGGTTAAACATTAGCACCAAATAAAAATTCGATTCTTGAAAAATAGACTAACAGTGAGAGGAAATCTAAATACGTTTTTGTAAAAAAAAAAAAAGAGGTAGACAGCTAAGATTGATAGCAAGGCTCCCTATTAATTTGGTAAGTTTGATATTAGAAGATTCAGCACTACAGTCTATGTAGAGCTGACAGAATAAACACTTAGGCTGTTTGCTAAATAGGTAGGCAATCATCCTTACAGATAAATAAACTGTAGTATGACCCTGTTCTGCATTTTGAACTTCTGAGTTTAAAGTGGTTACCTTGCGTATGCCTGAGACATTTTAATTTGTTCATAAGCTTTTGACATTCCCAAGACGTATTTTCTGTAGAGGTCCTGCTATTTCAGCTATCGGCAACATCCTTGGTTTATTTTTTTCCGCTAAAAGGCACAACCACAAATGATACAACACACAAATGCATAACAAACAATGCATTTGTCAGTGTTCTCTCAGTTGGTTTAGCACAGTAAGATGAATGGTAACCAGCATTTTTGTTTGATTTTTGTTATTTTGTTTTCTTCCATCCAAATGAAATTTATTACAGAACAAAGTATCCAGAAAATCCTTTGATATCTGGAGGAGTTTATTTGACAAAGGCTTCAGGCTAATCAAATTGGGAACTTGGTCTGTCAAAGGTCAAGGTTGGATACCACTTCCTGTTTCCTTTAAAAGTAAAAGAAGCATAAAAAAGCTCCCAAACTTTTGAGCCATCACCATGGGGATTTCAGAAGATGATTGAGGCTGGAACAAAAGCATGCCCTTTTGCTTCTGGGTATCAGGAAGGACTTTCATGGTATCATGTGAATTCAAGGTCACAGTCATGTCAGTGTTAATGAATGCCAAGTAGATATATGATTGCAAAACCTCATAGTATAGGTAGGGAACAGTGAATAAAATAAATGTTTTGAACATTATTTATAACAAACTATATGAAAGCTTTGTGTTATCCAAATGTACTAAGTTTGGACAAGTAATTGTTAATTTCATGCAATGTGCATCCATATGAACTAGCTGCAGGTTCTAAGTTCTGATTTAAATTCTTGACATTCAACATTGTTGTAATGAACTTTTATAACCCATAGTTAAAATTCCTGAAAACCAGAGTTTTACATTTTTTTTAGAAGTAAGTTGTCTAGGCCTTCCTTAGTAAAATATTGATAAGGCTGTGATTTGCAATGATTTTCTGTCTTTGCTGATTTTCTCAGTCTGTAGTCAATTCACATTTCCCTGCAATTTGCACACATTCAGAGTCAGATGAAATTAGGCCAGAGCTGTCTCACTGAAGCCCACAGTGACAGAGCTGTCCCTAGCTACAGGAATTTGCAGTTACGGCTGCCTCTTTTCTCTGTCCACCATAAATTTTTCATTAGGTCACTAAAGGATCCAACTACACAATTCACAATTATAATGTGTCTGAGAGGGTCTTGTTTTTCATTGTCTTAGACTAAGCCAATTCCTTTTAATTGAATATGTTAAAGTGCATATTGCTTTGTTTATTAAAGAGCACACTTTCCAAAGGATTTTATCGACATTTCCACAAATAGATTTATTCCTATCATTTTAACCAATATTTAATGCCCCCTGAATTTTAGGTGAGGTCATAATCTGAACCCAGAGGCAGATTTTATGGTTAGGGGCCTATTTCTGTCACTGGTCAAATCAGAACCCCTGAACCTTAGGAGTCAATTTAGTTACCCCAATCCGAGTCTAAACTTCTTTGTAGTGTTTATTACAAATATTTAAAGCTTATAAAAGCAACTGGTCAGTAGTAAAATACAACTATTTACCAACGATAGAGATATCAAGCGGTCTTAGAATTCTAATCTTATAGAGGACATTATAAAAGGCCTTGTCCACTAGATATTTTTTTTCTTAACATTTTCTGCTATTGCATTAGCAGTGGCAAAGGTCCACCAATAAAGCAGTTAGATGACATGATGGTTAAAATGCACATGGCCAGTCTACATTAGTGGTTCCATAAGTGAACATTGCTAACAGAGGAAAAAAGGCCAGCATAGGCAGAATCAAAGAGATGCTGTGAATCTGTGTTGTGTACTAAGACCTTCTAGGTAACTAATGATTATAACTTCGCCAACCATTCCAGT
This sequence comes from Sternotherus odoratus, assembly GCA_032164245.1. NCBI lineage: Eukaryota > Metazoa > Chordata > Testudines > Kinosternidae > Sternotherus > Sternotherus odoratus. The sequence continues at coordinate 125,298,789 of JAVMKO010000002.1, read as the reverse complement.
TATTCAAGTTATGTACACCAAATCTGAGTACCTGTTTACTGTTTTCTTTAGTTTTTGTACCATTCTTCTTGATGTGAATGCTTAGTTAATAAAGGTTTATGTTTGTTTTTCTTTTAAATTTCCAGACTCTGATATGTACTGGTAAATATCTGCAGCTCAGTTAAAAAACATGACTGTGAGTCTGAGAGCAAGAATTTGGACTTCATACTTTACTGAAAACAATAGTCCTTCTGTTATTCCATAACAAAAGAAAAATGCAATAATCTTAATTTTATATAACAACGTGCATAGAAACTTTAAACCTAAAATTATTTAGAGAGTCAAATACCACTTAAAATGCTGCTGGTACACGATAGCCTGGATTTTTCAACTTTAAGGACAGGCAGCTGGATCTATTTGTTTCACCTGGCCTGGAAGGCAGGATTCGAAAATGAATGAGGTGTTAGTATTGAATTCTGAACTGCTACTTGATATATGGATTAAGTAGAGTAAACAGTATATACTTTGTCATTTTAAATAATTGGTGGAGTGTTCATAACCTTTGTGCTAGTGGTTTTTATTGATTATACATTGAAATGAAATAAAATTTTAAAAACAAAGACATAATAGAGAGAGTATTGATGCTGGGGAAAGAGCTATTTTTCTATGAGATTTGAAAGAGGTGTAGAGTAGGTGAAATGTACAGATCTGGTATGGCTTTTCTAGGGGCCAGAAGTTGCAGACGAGAAAGTTGTCCTGCTAACAATCATGAGACTGACTGAAGGAAGCGATAGGAAATCTATGCTAGATCAGCAGAGAGTAGAGTGAGTAGATGTCACGATTTTATAGGGACAGTCCCGATTTTTGGGACTTTTTCTTATACAGGCTCCTATAAACCCCCACCCCCGTCCCGATTTTTCACACTTGCTTTCTGGTCACCCTAGCAGAGAGAGTGGATAACAAAGGAGAGAAAAACAAGGGTTCTGAGGTAGACTGGATCAAGGACATGTAGAATTTAAAACCAAGTCAGGTGCATACCTACCCAGACTCAGCAAATCCCCAAAGACATCTCCTTCTACCTAATGAAGCAACAGAGGAATGCCAGGTTTTTCAGGCAGTAATGTTTCTTCAACTATTGTGTCGAGTACTTGATTATTAAGATGATTAAAGAATTGCAAATGCTTGGTAGACAGATACATAGGTTATTCCGGTGTTGATAGACTCATAGAAATGTAAGGGTTGAAAGGTCATTTAGTCTATACCCACACACACAGGCAGGACCAACTAAGCCCAGACTATCCTTGGCAGGTTTTTGTCTAACTATTCTTAAAAGTCTCCAATTACAGCTATTCCATAACATCCCCTGGAAGTATATTCCTGTATTTTCACTATCCTTATAGTTAGAAAGTTTTTCTAATATCTAGTTTAAATCCCTCATGCTTCAGATTAAGCTGATTACTTCTTGTCCTACCTTTACTGGACACAGAGAACAATTGATCACTGTCCGCTTCAATAACAGCCCTTAAAATACTTGAAGATCGCTATCAGCTTCCCTTTTGGTGTTCTTTTCTTGAGACTAAACAAGCCCAGTTTTTTTAAACCTTTCCTCATAAGTCATATTTTCTAAATCTTGTAATGTGTGGCATAAGGAATATGATAATGATACCCAAGGCCACAATCAGGATCAGGGCTGCATTGCTCTAGTTACAGTGCAAACACATATGATGACATATTATTACTGAGGATATTCACAATGAAAACAGCCAGGAGTGTTGAAGGCTATTGAGAGGGAGCTGCAAGACATTATTACCCAAGAGTAAAAGGCTAACTTCTTGCTGTGTGGCTGCAATTGATTGGGATATGGGTGATGGGCAGGTGCTCACTTTTCTAGAAATGGTTTCTTTAGGCTTGTAGTGGAAGGATCTGGTTTATCCTTTCAACAGCTTTGCAAACTGCAGAAGGATTAAGCCTGACAACCACACCTGGTGACCCAGAATGGAGTCATATATGAATAGGCCACCATTTCCCTTCAGAAGATGTCAAATGGTTCCTGGGCTTTTTCGTCTGCTATGGGAAAGAGGCATCAGTGGGGATTCTAGTTAATGGCTTTGGATGAAAACCAAGTGAAACTTAACCGTTTTTATGGTTTCAATCTGAAATTGTTGAAACATGGTGGCCTTGAGTGGGGTTAGCTGTGGTGTTCATTTGAAACAGAAACTCAGTGAATGTGAAACTTGTAGAAATCCACATATATCAAACCTAATATTTGCATGACCCTCAGCAAAGTGAAACAGACAAATTTCACACAGCTCTAATGCGGTCACAGTTCTTTGTATAAGTATAAAGTGGGCAGAAGTAGCAATCTCCCTGTATTGGAACATTGGGGACCTGCACTTGGGAATGCAATGAAGAACAGAATTTCAATACTGGAGACAAGAAAAGATGAAGACATGGATAAGGTTTTCAGCAGAGGTGAAAGGTGTGTAGAGAAAAATTAGTAGAAGTGTCAGAGGCAAATGTATAGATGCAGGAGATATGTGAGAAGGAAAGTTCAACATTAAGAAACACACAAAGGTGACAATCAATGGAGGCATTTGCACAATCTAGCACCTGTTTAAAGAATTCAACTTTGAATTGTTGTTTGGGATCTCTTATGGGATTATCCCGTGCCTTGTAATCTAAATGTCTTCTTCAGTGACTCTCATGTTAGCTATCGCAATTCCTGTATCATCCTGCTTTTTAAGAAGCACATTTGTTATCCAAGCTCCTGTAATATCATCAATGTCAATAAATTCTAGAAAATTCTCTCTGACAGTCACCATTTCAGGGACATTTTCACTAGGTTCTGTTGTTACAAAACGCACCATTAAAGTCGTTTGTCCCATATGGATGATGTGAGGTGTGCAGTCAGAATAAAGAGTAATATCTTGCTGACTTCAGATCAACCACAATCTCCTATTTGACTTTTGTTGTTAGTAACTGTATGATCTCATTTTGAATTGTTTTTCCAAGGTAGTGGTGTGTGTACATTTCTTGGGTTAAAGTCCTGTGGCACCTTAAAGACTAACTATAAAGTTTTGAAGCATGAGCTTTCGTGGGCTAATACCCACTTCGTCGGATGCAAGCAGTAGAAGTGTTCACATACAGGCAGTTATAGAAAAGTAGGTAAGAGCCAGGGGGGAGGTGAAAAGGTTAGTCCAATTAAGCTGAGCCAGCTTGTTATTAGCCTTCCTTTTGTTATAACAAGCTGGCTCAGCTTAATTGGACTAACCTTTTCACCTCCCCCCTGGCTCTTACCTACTTTTCTATAACTGCCTGTATGTGAACACTTCTACTGCTTGCATCCGACGAAGTGGGTATTAGCCCACGAAAGCTCATGCTTCAAAACTTTATAGTTAGTCTTTAAGGTGCCACAGGACTTTAACTCTGCTATTCCAGACTAACACGGCTACCACCCTGATTCTTGATTTCTTGGGTTGTGACTCTTATTAGATGGTCCTGGAGTACAACATTAAACTCAGCCATCAGCTCCACAATTTTAAGGAACTTTTGATTGTTTGGCACATACAGCTGGTCAGAAGTGCCACGCAGTGCTAGGTTTTGAGTAGCAAGCATCCTTATAATGGCAACGAGCCCTTTCAGAACATTTTGCCAGTAAAGAGACTCTGATGCAAACGTCTCTTGATGCTGATCATCTATGGTGTCCTTTAACCTTAGTCTCATCTCAAGCTGCTTCCACCTATGGAATGTTCTCTGATGATTTGTTGCCTTCTCATGGAATGCCAGATTTCTAGCCAGATTTTTCCAGTCCTTTGTTCCTGTAGAACCCAATGTGGCTGGAACATTATTTGCAACAAATAACAGTATGCAGCATCCTGGATTTTTGAATACATAAGCCATGGTCTCTCCACTTGTCACCATTGGGGATTTCACACCAGTAATGTGTTGGATGGGAACTTCTATTTTCATTGTCTTTGGGGAACATGAAATTTTTCACTTGCTGTGGCCCATGCAGTACAAGGAAGTCCCTCAGGCTACTGCTCAAGTGGGTCCGCAGACCTGGATCATCTGGATTTTAAGAACTAAACTCAGCAGCGGCTGTTCCTTGTGCCTTCATCACACTCTTCTCTGATTCACTCTTTTCTTCAGGAATGTGCATGGTTACATCCATTTGAGATGGAGAAATGGATGATCAGGCATCTCCTCACCACTCACATCCTCACTGGGGCCAGAAGGCTCACTGTGAACATTTGTGTCTATGTATCTCAGGAGAACTCCTTTCTGCCCAGATAGAAAAGCTTCCTTTGCTTTCTTTCTTTTTCTGAATGCTGTCCAAGAGGGGTGTTTTCTTTTTTCACTCAGTCCTCGCTCTTAGGGGTGCTAGAGAGGTACATAAGAGGCTCCTTCTCCTCTCTCTCTCTCCCTGCAGCTCCTGCTGCTTTCTATTATTTCTGCTCACCTTTTCTCTTGCCTGCCTGTTATGTCTCTTGTGCCCTCCTTCCTCCAGCACCGCGCTCCACCATCTCTGTGCATCTAGAGCAGACAGAATGCATATCCACCAGAAGCAGACACAATTTTGTACACTCTGGGTCCTAATGCCCCCCCCCCCCCTGCAGTCTGACACCAGAGGCGGCCACCTCAGTTTGCCTCGTGGTAAGACCAGCTCTGGGTTTCTCTAGATATCTGTATTCATTCAAGCACCCAAAAGTTCACCGAGATGAAATTTTCTATCATGGAGAAGTAGAAAGCAAACCTGTGAGAGTTTTACAAGGTAACAAGAGATACATTGGTAGGTCCAATACTGTCTCAATATGTTACTCCTGATGAGTGGGAAAACACTAGGAAAATCAGAAGAACTATTGTATTCCAGAAGGTTGGAGTTATTAGCCTTCCTTTTATTATTCCTTCCCTGTGATGTCAGCTTGGTGTTGACAATGGAGTGCTGCATAGATAGGAAATTGCCTAAGTTTATTTTTGGTAGATTAGGCTGGATTGCTATTTAGATTTCAGAAGCTATACTTCTCCTAAATCTTATCTCTCTTAGCTGAGGTAACCTGAACTCAGTCATCTTAAGGGAAAACTGCCTAAGATGTTCAATTAACTTAGGCGCAAGTGGGCATGGCCTGAGAAGGTGTGCAAGGTGTCAAGAAAGCAAGAAGCCTTTTAAGATACACTCCCTATATGGTAACCAGCCACATTCACTGACACAACTTCTTCCATGTGCACAGACTACAGTGGTGTGTGGTGGACAGCACACTCTTTGGGCTAATGTCCCTTGCAATTGTAAGGAGGGGACATTTATCGTTAATTTGCCATTTGGTAGTGGGAGGTTCCTACAGTTCTGGACCCCTTTTGCTGTATTCCAGAACATCTTGAACCACTTCAAACCCTGCTCCCAGTTTTGATTGTGCACTGCAGGAGACCATCAGAGTGCTAGCTACAAAATATCTTGGAGAAGAATTTTCACTTTACACGATCAGGTAATAGCAGTGTAAGTATATGTCTATACTGCAGAAAAAGTGTATTCTGAACTCAGGTTATCATAAAATAGCAGACATGGTAAACTGGCTTGCATCTGACAAAGTGGGTATTAGCCCACGAAAGCTTATGCTTCAAAACTTTATAGTTAGTCTTTAAGGTGCCACAGGACTCTTTGTTACTTCTGCTATTCCAGACTAACACGGCTACCTCTCTGATTCATGGTAAACTGGGTTAGCAGTACAAGATAAAGCCTATCGGATACCCTGGGATTGAACTCAACTGGCTAATTTGAGTTAAAAGCAAGTTGCCGTGTCTTTACTACTATTTTAAGATGAACTAGCTAACCTGAGTTAAGAACACATGTATTTTTGCTATACCCATAATGGTTACGAAGGGAATGGAGGTTGATAAGCAGGAATAGATATGTGTGTGTAGAAGCAGTGAGAGTTTGTGCATATGTATTAAGAAGTCATAATCGTTATGTGTGTACTCAGAGTCAATTGTGGGAAGCAAAAAGGCAGCCGAAGACCAATGAGGCATGGAGTAGAGCTGCTGAGAAAAGGAGGGCAAAAGAAGTTGGACATTATCTTTGTGCTTCTACAATCTGTGGGACTGCCAAGGGTCAATATCATCCCTGACAAAACTTAGAGCAGCCTCAAGGCTGTGAATAACTATGTACACTTTTAATGCTCTCCCAGTGAGCCAATCAACCAGATAAATCAGGCCATGACTCCCTCCCACCTTTTATTATCTTCTCAGTATATCCCATATGCTGAAGGATACTGGAAAGACTTTTACATATGCTTCATTTAACACATTGTGAGTGGTCCCATTGACACTCATAGTGCATAAAGTTAAGTATATGAATAAATCTTTGCAGGATTGGAGACTGTCCTTGCCTAAGGAATTTAGCATTTCTGTTGGGAAGAAAGATGGCTTTGTGGTTAAACCACAATCCTAGGATTTGGGGGAGAGAGTTCTTTTCTTGCCTCTATTACAGACTTCCTGGTGACTTTAGGCAAATCAATTAACCCCTAAGCATCATTTTCCCCATCTCTAATGTGGGCTTGGTAATATTTCCCTCACAGGGTGTTTGTGAGGCATTAATTTGCTTGTCAAGCTTTTTCTGATCCACAGATGACAAGTACAATAGAAGTGCACATTATTATTATTTTAGATATACTCTGTATTTTCTTGAATTTATTTTTAAAGAATCTGTGACATTTACTCAAATCAAGGCTCACTATTTCTCAAAGACATTTGAACAGATGATACTAAAATATGCTTCTAAAGAGAGTTACAATAGTTCATAATATCTATAAAAATGAAAGTATAGAAGAGAGGTATTTTTAGTTTGTAAATTCTCAGGATTTATTACTTTTGTATTTAATGTAATTTATTTAACTTCAAAATAGTCATTTACTGTATAACTGTCCAATGTAAAACTGGCTCAGGGAAAACTGTGGTACAGTAAAGTTACTGAGAAATCATCTCTCTGTGTTCTCTCTTTTCATTTGTGCAGAGTTGAACTGGAGACAAAAAATGTCACAAAGACTTTAAAAGGACCAGACTAAAGCTATCACTCACATTCTGCTGCAATTGCATTTTGGAAATTGGTCTCCTGTCATTGATATCTGTTTTAAGATCTTGAATCTAAGGCTAGGAATGGACAATTCTTTAATGTATACTCTTTGACACAGTGGGTTTCCATATACATTTTGCACAAATTCCACTGTATGTTCTTTACCATTAGTACAGGTAACTAGGATCCAGTTTTTATATAAGTTTCCATATATTACCATAATAGCTGCTTTATGCCTGATAGTTACCTGCTTTGTTTTTCATTCCCATTTTATAACAGCATGCCTTAAACCCCATCAATATTCAAGTTAGCACTTTAAAATGAAACTATAAATTTCAATTTGGAGAAAATAAGCCCTTATTCAGGCTCATAAGTTTTAAATAACGCATTACTGTTGGCTACATTAAGTTTGCATTTCTAATGTTATTTTATGCATTTGACAATAGATGTTCCACTCTGCTCAGGAGTGAAAAGCAAATGCATGTGAAATGTAAGTCTGCTTAAAATGTAGGCATTTATTAGAGCTGTCACTCAGCACTGACATGAGAGTAAAATTATTTCTGAAGATATTTGAGTCGATTCTTGCACTTTTTATTATATTTATCCTCTGAAGTTTCAGTGTAAATAACTCTTTAAAATGTTTTTTTCCCCTGGATTGGTGAGCTTTTTTGGAAAAAAAAGAAAGAAACAACAACAGAAAATAGAATACTAAGTACATAAATCTGTTATGAAAGTAGCTAACTAGCATGCTAAGTTTGATTAATTCATTAAAATCCACTTTCTAAACTCAGTGAATGAATTTTTGGGAAAAGCAGCCAGACTCCAACTAATGGATGCCTGAACTGTGATCTGTTTTCCCTATAGAGCCCTTTCTTTTGCAATGGACTTTATCTCCTGGTGGACAGAGCCTTTTCCTACTGCCAAAATATTAACTGACTTGTTAATTAATATAAAATATCTTTTTGTAACAAAATTATATGTGCCAGATGGCTAGTAACACAGAAGGCAGTCTTCTCACAAACCATGTGAATGCAGGAGCTTCCATTAATTTCTGTGGGTGAGTGGTTTTCTTCCATTCTCTACTGGTTTCTTCATTTACACTTGGATATACTTTTATGATTGATCTGGGGAAAATTGTTTCCTTTTGGCTGGACCCACTTCCTAAGATCTTATATAGATCTTACTGATATAGCCTGACTAGATGAAGTTTGTTCTCTCCTGGGGAAATTAGGATTAAGAATGATGATCTCCAATATTATATTGGTAGGTCAACACCAGCTTGCTGCACTATGTGCCTGCCAAGGGAAAGTGAGAAAGTGATGTATCTAACTTGTATGAATTAATATTGTGAGTGCTTTCACAATAGTGCCTCTGTCTGTTGTTTCTTTAGCTTCTGCTCTTGAGGGTTTCCTCCTAAACAGCAGCTTAGGGTACTAGGGAGTCTGGGATAGGCTTGGTTTGACTTGGGTCTATGTGGTGCAGTGTGAATGCCAGAGACCCAGCTTTAACCCTGAGTTAGAAAATTCTTATCCTAGGGTTAACAGTCAGGGTAGATGCTTAAACCCTAGGTTATGTAACCCAGGGTCAGCTGACTTGAGTCCACTAATCCTAGGGTTATATTGCAGTGTAGACATACCCTCTGTCACTTTCCTGTGTGGATCCCTCCTTCTCTGTGAGTGTACAAGGAGTTCCATCTGGGTAGCCATGAGTTAGGCAAGGAGTCTCTTCTTCCATGAGTGTGTGTTTTTCTCTTCTGACTCTATTTTCTAATAGGGACATGACACCCAAAAGAACTTTTTGAAATTAGGCTCTTACAGCTGGGTCTAGGGGTAAAGCGAATGGGGTACTGGGGTGCCCAGGAACATGCAAGCAATGTGTGTGGGGAGTTTGGGGAGGGCATGGCAGGCATTCTGTATGGGCTTCAGGGGGAAGCAAGCACTCATGAGTTCTGCCTGTCTTGCAATCAGGAATCTTAACATGTCTGTTTGGTTCTCCAGAAGCTGTATCATCTGCTCCTGCCCATTTCCTCTCCTGGCTGTCCATGCTCAGTCTTTCATTTATAGTCTCTCCCCATGTTCTCGGCTTGCTATCAGCTGCATCAGAAGAATGCAACACCTCCCCAATGTGTCTTCATTACTCCTCCTGATCCCTATAGGTAAAACTAGTTTCATGTCTTGAGGGTACACATTTTACAGGATAATTGTTCCAGCTTTGGACTTTAGAATTACATTTTTGGTTCAGTAAAATCTGTTTGGAAGATGATAAAGTGAGTTATATTGTTTGTATATCATCTTTTCTGTGTAAGTCAAAGAGGATTTTCACATATTAGAACCAGAATTTGGGGCCATGGTTGAAACAACATTGGCTTTTTCAATGGATCTCCCTGAAGGGGCTGACAGAACTAAGGGAACAAAGAAGTGTAAACTTTCGCCAACTGGATGGAGAGCAACACCCTGGGGAATATCAGGGACATACAATGCTATAAATATCAGAAAGGTACAACTATACTTCACTTTCTCGGAGAGCATGTTGAAGACCTAAATGTGTGTCCGAGGGGCTGCTGAGATGGCTGACTGATGTGTGTCCATGAGATAATGAGGACCAGATTTTTAAAGTTATGGAGGCACTAAAAGCAGACCAACACCTAATGGGATTTTCAAAAATGCCTTGTCCCTAACTCTTCACTTAAAGTGAACACCTTTAAATATTTCGCCCTGAGGTACTCAGAAGAAGGAGTGGATATGGTCATTCTGTCCACAGTCTTCATTTCTTATTAACAAAAAAATGAAAATAGAAGCTACTAGGGGAAGCAGATGGTTCATAGTTTTGGTAATGGGATATGGAGTCTTTCTCTTCTGAATCACCAGTATGAATTTGTCCTTTTTAAGCAGTGATCTGTAGTTGCCATCCACTGGTCATTATTTGGTCCATCAGATCTGAACTACTGGCTTTAGTCCAGTTTCCAGTGGTTAGAAATCCACAACTCAAAATTGCTTATCAATCTGGCACTCTTGTTGTAACTGACTGAAGGGTTGCTGAGTGCTGAATGGACATAGTAAATGTTACCTTGGATTCTGACTGAGGCCATCGCTAGGCAGCGTGGAGATCAAGCTTACCCCATGGCTGACCATTCTGTGCCTTTTTTGTAGTAAATGGATGAGTTTAGTCTTCAGGGCTGTCTATCCTGCACTTTTCACCAACATTCTAGGAAAGAAGGGTATTAGTTGAAGAAATACCTGTGGAAACATATTACATTTATATTGTAAAGCAATTCCACAATTTTGATTTTTATTCTATTTCCCATTTTCACTTTGTTATGCCTCACTACTTCATTAGTAATGTTAAGGCATGACAACAGAAGTCCTCATTTTACCAGGACGACATTCAGTTTTGAAATTAATGTAAAATAAAACCTATGATATGCACGGAAAACTCAGTTATGAAACAAAAGGCATCCAGTATGAAATGAAGGTAGTACATTCTATGTTTTATGTTCTAGTATTGTAGATTGTTACAGGGTTTGTTAGCTGATAAACCTCAAAAAGCTTACACAGCCAAAAGCAGCTTTAGTGGACTGAATCCAAAATTACTCACTTTCATCTGCTGAAACAAATTGGTTTAATATACAGTCATTTGTTGTCAAATACATTAAAAACATTTATGCCAAACAGAATTGTATACTGTGTCTTTTCTTGTTTGGCTCTTTTTGGGGGGACGGTAGTTGGGGGGAATCTAAGTTGTGGGGGACAGGAGGGAGGAAAGAAAGTGTGTGGAGTTTTGTCCTACATTTGTGGACATCAGCCTACATAGCACTAAGAAAATGTAACACAGACAATATGTATAGAAATGTGTTTGAGTTATCAGGCTTAAAGCTTTTTTCCTTCCATTTTTTTGCCCATGTGTAGTTGAAGAGTTCTAATCTGTTGGGTATTGGAAGATAGTATGCAAATAAGTCAGCTATTGACAAAGGACTACAGTAATTCACTTTTTTTTGTTAATCAGTGTGTGATTATCATTCTGTTCTTTTGAACTCCATCCAACTTGCTATTCTGTCTCAACTTCAAGCAGGTGTTTTGTTGTTTCCAGGCCATGAACACAACCCTGTGCCTCTGAGTCTTTCATGTATGCTAGCTGCGCAGATGAATTTTGCCTGCAAACTCTCCTCAGGCAATGAACTGACTAGTGCAACATGCTCACAGCAATGCTAATCTAGCTCAGGGACATGCACTGCACTTGAAAGACTATTTTTACCATAATTTTTAATTGATATATTTTTGCCCACTGCAGGTTACCTTTTTTTTTCTTTTTCTTTTTTCACCCCTTTTATGGAGGCTGCAAATGAATTGGAATGAAATAAAACTACCATAGCTGGTGGATACAGAGAGCAAAGAATTCACCTTTGATTTAAAAGATTAGATCAATTGAAAAAGTAATAATCAGTAAATTGAAAAGTGGAGACTATTATGCATTAGCACTGTGACTAGCATAACAAATAACTTTTATTTATGTGTACTTTCAGAAAGACAATATTTCATTATATACAATGTCTTAGAGTGTCTTCTAGAAAGGGGTCAAGATGACAAATTCTAACTCTGTAATCCTAGTGTGCAGTATTTGTAAAGTAATATGATGTAGTGGTTCAATGTATTAAATATGTGTGCCTTCATTATACCAAGTATTTATTTTACATATAACTTGTTGTAATTGGTATACACTTGCTTTATATATTTTTAGAAGTTGCACTGGCTTCTCATGGCTTGGTTACTAAGTTTTGCTGTTAACTTCACTTGTTTGAAAAAAATATTTAGTTACCATCAACTTTATGTATTAGAGAGCCATTTTCAAACACACAGTTATAGTGACTTGTGCACTGTATAAACTGTTTATTTTTAATATGGCATCTATTGAACTCTTTGGTTTGGCAAAAAAGCTAGCAAAAAATGGGACATCAGCTCAGGACTGCTAAGTCTGTGTATTTCCCTCTAGCCTGCATGTTTTCCAACCCTCATAAAGATCGGTGAGGAAAACACCAATCTATAGGGATATTTGCCTTGAATTGGCTGCCCTTCCTCATTCCTTCCCCTCCCTGGAAATGCTGCTCCATGTACTGAAATAATTCCTTCCTCTGCATTGCACAGTTTCATCAATGCAAGTTAAGGCAACAATCAAAAACTGGTATAATTACATTGTTTGTGCATGTTGACACAATGCTCCTTCTGTCGGCAGAGTGTGTCCACAGTTGGTGCTCTAGCACTGACAGTGAGAACAGTGCACAGTGGGTAGCTATCCCATTGTTATACTCACTACCTTCTACAGTTAGGAGTTGTGGGAAAGTGGAGCGAATCACAGTGCATCATGGGTATGGGCTCAACATCCCAGGATGCAGGCGGGTTTTTTTTCTGTCCCAGTATTTCATGGGCTTCCAACTGTGTTTTGCGGCATTTTTCAATGGCATCTGTTTACTGTTCACAGAGACAAATGGAGTTCAGACCTCTTTGTCTCCCCATTGATACTTAAAAACAGAACCAATGGTTTTGTACTGGACAGATGCAATACCATGGAGTCTCTTGTTTCTGGCAATATTTTTAATTCATTCCTCTGCACACATGTCAAACAGGAGGTGGACTCATCATAGGTCCAGTATTTTCTCTGTAGCAATAAAATCCTTATAATGAATTGTTCAGCGAAATCTTGGCAGGTGTTAACAGTTTATGAGCTTGTACCTCAGCCACACCATCTATGACTGATAACTAAGAGGTGCCTGTTGGTGTAAGGTGCTGGTAACATAGTGGCTTAGGGAGACCATGCAAGATGTGCTTTAGTTTGCTTTTTGCCTGAAATATATGGGTTGTTCTGTTGCATTTAGACTTCAATTGTAGGGCCACAGAGAACTCGTACTTTCCCAAAGTCTCATATAGATCAATATCATGCTGATATCTAGAGATGAGCAAACAATGATCTGTCTAGGGTTCTGCAGTAGTACCTACCATCTTCCCTCTGTCTATCTTCTTTGCATTTGAGCACAGCTTTAGTCTGTTTTTCTTGACTAGAGACCAAAGACTGACAGAGCCTTGAATAATCTTTGGGTTTTGAAGGCTTCATGTAAGTCATAACCCAAAGTATGCATTTGACTGACATCTTTAGCTATCTCATCCTTGAAGACTGCTTTCATGAAAATATTAATGTGCTTTGGTCCGTCATTTGCAGATGGATTGCCAGTGAGAGTAAACTCATTCTGTAGCTTTATAATTGTCCCTTGTTGGTATTTAACAGCATGTAATGAGTTTAGGTGGTGCTTGATTACCTCTAGGGAAGTTATATAAACTATGTCCATATCCCACAGTTCATCTTCTGTAAGTGCTTTAAGAGTTTTTTCTGCTGAGCATTTATTCCTCTTTAATCCCATTCAAAGCACATATTTCTCTTTTCTTAGCCCCTGCATCCAACATTGCTACCACATTCCCATCAATTAGAGCCTCTACAAGGCAATTTATGAACTCCAGCTGAGTTACAAAGTTTTCAGTAGCAAAATCAGTATTTGTTTCTGTTGCTTTTACATTTTGATGCAACACATGACATACATTCTTTGTGTAAGCACTCCAAGTAATACATAATGTTGTGTGTGTGAGGGGGGGTTATCTTTTGGATCAATGCACCCCCTCAAATTTATTTTTATGCAACATTATAACAAAGAATGATTACTTCATTCAGTTCTCACCTGTCATCAGCTTTCCAGCTTACTACAGAAAAGCAGATATTCTTCTCAAAATACATCCCATGGGACTAGGGTGACCAAACAGTAAATGTGAAAAATCAGCATGGGGGTGCGGGCAAAATAGGAACCTATATAAGAAAAAGACCCCAAAATTGGGACTGTCCCTATAAAATCGGGACATCTGGTAACCCTACATCGGACCTATTATAAGGTGAGTCTTTCCCACACCTACCACTTGTTCTGGTCTTCAACTTTTTTCTCATGTTCAATATACTTCCTCTCCAGTCTTGCCAAATTAAGTTTATGGCTGAACTTCATATAGCAAGTAAGGTGCGAATGAGAGTTACGTTTAATCAGGTCTTCAATGTTGTTTTTTTCAGAAGATTCAGCTTCTAGTTGTTTCTCATTGTATCCCCATTGATACCTAAAAACAATGAAGATCAAAATAAAAACAAGGATTTTGTAATAAATTAATCTGGGATTATGTGTTAATTATGTTATCTAATGTATGTTTTACCAGCACATGTATACTGTTTGCAGATGGATTCCAGTAATTTAGTCTGGATTCTGATATCTTAACCAGTGCCTCATTACAACTCTTTTGTCATAATAAACAATGCTGACAATCAATACCACTGAACTGCTTCTTTTTTACCAGTCATGGCAAATCAATTTGAAGCACTATTTCCATTTACAGTAATCTATAAAATGTCCACCAAGTGGAGGATCTGGAGCTGGAGCCAGTAAGGGCAGACAGTCCCCCCTGCCATTCCCCAGAGAGTCACACCATTAAATTATGATTTTGTAGATTTTTTTTATAAATCAAATTACACCTCCCTACCTTTCTACATTAATTAACTTGTGAAATTACACATGCTCCCACACTGGATATGCAATGACAGGAGATCACTCTCTTCTTGTCTATCTATTTCAGGTATTTCTAAATCACACATTACAATAGTAAATAAGTATTTTAGGCTCACTGCACCTTCTCTTACCCCTTGTAGGCCAATGCAGGCAGAGCCATAATTTTGCACCAAATCTCCAAAGAGACTGCAGTATATTTAGATAACGTCATGAATCCATTTATTCTTACTACTTAGTATATTTAAGGTGTCATAATTGATATTTACTTTTGAGACAAATGCAGTTCATATATTTATAGATTCTCAGGCCAGAAGGAAACATAGTCTGACCTCCTGTATAACAGAGGCCGTAGTTATAAATAATTCTGGGAGCATATCTTTTTAAAAAATACAGTCGTGGTTTAAAAATTGACAGCCATCCACTATGACACTTGATAAATTGTTTCAACGGTCAGTTAGTCTCACCATTAAAAATGTATGCCTTATTTCCAGTCTGAATGTGTTTAGCTTCAACTTCTAACCACTAGACCATGTTATACCTTTCTCTGCTAGACTGAAGAGCCCATTTTTAAATGTTTGCTCCCCATGTAGACTATAATCAAGTCACCTCTTAATCTTCTGTTTGTTAAATAAATTGAGCTCCTTGAGTCTATCACTGAAAGGCCTGTTTTCTAACCTTTTACTCATTCTCGTGACTCTTCTCTGAACCCTTTACAATTTAACCTGCTTGAGTTGTGGACACAGTATTCCAGCTGTGATCACATCCATGCCAAATAAAATAACCTCGCTTGTGACTCTCCTGTTTATGGAATCCCAGGATCCTGTTAGCCCTTTTGGCCACAATGTCACACATGGAGCTCATGTTCAGCTGATTATCCACCACAGTCCCCAATTTTTTTTTCAGTCACTGCTTCCCATGATACAAGTCCCTTGTCTTGTATATATAGCCATCATTTTTTGTGCCTAGGTGCATACATTTACATTTCGCTGTATTAAAATACTTATTGTTTGCTTGTACCCAGTTTACCAAATGGGCTAGATTGCTCTGAACCAGTGATCTGTTCTTCATTGTTTACCACTTCTCTAATTTTTGTGTCACCTGCAAACATTGTCAATGATGATGTTATCTTTTCTTCCAGATCATTGATAAAGGTGTGAAATAGCATAGGGTTTATGACTTCTTAATATAAATGAGTAGATGAAAGAGTCCATTTCACAAGAATTATTCTGTTCAACTGAACTCAGTTTCTTGAATTTCATTTCAATTGCATTAATATTCATTATTTATTAAGAAAGCCAGGAATACTTGTAGCACCTTAGAGACTAACTAGTTTATTTCAGCATAAGCTTTCGTGGGCTATAGCTCACTTCATCGGATGCATAGAATGGAACAGAAGTAAAATGCATTTATACACACAGAAAGAAAAAGAAAAAAAAATTGTACATTACCATACCAATTCTAAGAGGGCTGTTAAATGTATATGGTCCATTATCACTAGGAGAAAAAAACACCTTTTGAAATGGATTTCTGTTGTCAGACTGTAACTCAGGAAATGCAATCAATTACTGACAACAGAATGCAATCAATTAATTTCACTGACAACAGAAATCCATTTCAAAAGGTGTTTTTTTCTCCTAGTGATAATGGACCATCTACATTTAGAATTGGTATGCTAATGTACAATTTTTTTTTATTATTTTTTTCTCTGTGTATAAATGCATCTTCTGTTCCATTCTATGCATCTGATGAAGTGAGCTATAGCCCACGAAAGCTTATGTTGAAATAAACTAGTTAGTCTCTAAGGTGCTACAAGTATTCCTGGCTTTCTTTACGGATACAGACTAACATGGCTGCTATTCTTGAACCTGTCATTATTTATTAGTGTCTGTGCAATTGATATACTGTATATCTTTACAGTATACTGTCATTAAATGAATTAAGAAAATTCACTTGGCATATAGTATTGTGCGAGTCAATAATTTGTTCCCAACTGAAACATAATTTCTTTTTTTTAAATAGTCATTGGATCATATTTAAAAATATAAAGACTTTGTTTGTTGAGTCTAATGGATAGTTCTCCAGGGACTGCATAGGTTCAAAGAATTTTTAAAAGTTAAAATAGCCTTCAGATAGTGAAAATGAGCAAGGAAATCATGACAGCATAAGCATTACCACACAACTGTCATTCTCAATCAGAGAGTACACCTCATCTACAGCAGAGACATTCTGACTCAATGCACTCAGGCTGGTGTGCTGACATACAAACCTCTGTGAAAGCTCACTGATTTTGGAACCTTCAAGTAATGTACATTTGCCCATTTTTTAGGTTATTATATTATAATATTTTATTATAATTTAGTGAAGAACCACATACAATCAATATTACATGATGATATTATTATTCCCTTCTGTCCCCTGTGTCCTAGTACACTAAAAGAGCCTATTCATAGTTATTTTAGATTACACAATATTCTAAAAGTTATTCAAATGCCTGTAGAGAACAAAGGATTTTCAAGTCAGTTATGACCTGCAGAACAGTCCTACAATAGATTTTAAGGCTGTGATGTGGACTTGTTGACATCTTACATATAGAGCTGCAGAATTATTTCCCTTTAGGTGTGAAATCTGATTGGAATTGTCAAATATTATTGGAAATGTGCAATGCAAAACTTTATTCTAGTATTCTCAAATACTGAAAGTTGTGAGGTTTCAGAGTGGCAGCCGTGTTAGTCTGTATCTATGAAAAGAACAAGGAGTCCTTATGGTACAAGTTTTTTCATGAAGTTGATAGATTTCCATGTCATACTTCTCAGGTTTTATTTTAAAGTTGAGAGTATTTGTGGAACACATAAACAGAAAAGCATATGGAACATATTCTTATATATTTGTAAAGTTATTAAAAATCCACGTCATTTTATTGTCAGATCTTACCAATAAAATCCAATCAGAGTATAATGAAAATGTGAGGGACCATTAGGGACATCTCATAGAAGTAAGTGACCTTACTCCAACTAACAGGAATATTTATGGAATCGGACCTTAGTTCATACAGAACAATACAGATTTTACTGAATATGAGGATTCATCCCCCTGAGCTTTCTAGGAGAAGACTTAGGTGAAGGAAAAGAGAACTTAGACTATTGTTACAGGGAAGTGGTTTTCTAATTTTATTCATTAGTACTATAGGCCAAATTCCCCTTTACTATTTTTTCTGGAAGTGAATATTATGCAAAACTTGAAAAATTAGTTCCAAGAGAAAAGCTGTAAAAGATATACTGACAACAAGTACATGGTACTAAATCTCCCTCTTTCCACCATGAGCGGTGGGATTTTCAAAAGTACTCCACTTTCACCTAAGTGGATAACTGACTTCTGTGGCCTCAGAGCTAGACCAACACTGAGCATGTCTGAAAATCTCATTAGAATCTATTGTACAGACATGTGAAGACTCTCTTTGCTATAATCGAAGTCCTGTTTATTGTTTATTCAGAAAGAACTTTAGACACAGCCTGGGGAAATTATTAATATAAATGGGTGATTAACCTCCATTCTGGAGGACTATAAAATGGCATATAGTTTTAGAGTTTTGTTAGGCATTGTCCTTTTTCAGTCTATGATACTAGCAAATTATCTACCATGACTAAAGTAAAGTAATTTCCCACTTCAACTATTTTAGATTTGAGGTGACTAAAAGAGGACCGTATGACAAAAACATAACATTAAAAAAATGTATGATGTGGCAACTCTAGCTCACAACTCATCTCTGAAAGATTCAAACTAATATTGTCCAAATTCCCAATGAAATGCTTTGTACTAATGTTTTATTTCTTGTTGTACTAATGTCCTTCCTTAAAAATTAGTCCAGCCTAAACTAAAGCTGGTCACACTCCCATTTCCCCGAGCTGGGGACCTTAGCGGAGGGAGCATGAGATCATGTTGGGACAACTGTGGAGCTGGCACAGCCAGAGACACAGAGTTGGTGCTTTTAGCCAGAGACCTAAAGAAGATTTGCAAGCTGATGCAATTGTGACACCTCATTGTGTGTGCCAGTCACCTCCATACACACTGGTTTGGAAATGTGTGAAGCAGAATTGGTGTTAAACCCTAACAAAAGCATAGGTTTTACAGTACAACTAGTAACATGACTGAATGGTGCTTGATGAGCTTTTGTGTATGGACAGGTTTGTGTTAGTGTCATAGTAGGGAAAACAGACACTATTACCCACAACAAAGTTCTCTTGTGAAGGCCAAGTTGAAGTCCACTAAATTAATCGGAACAGAGTTCTCTTTAAGAAGATTCCACGCTACAGATTTTAATTCATCTTTGTGTACAGTGCCTAGCACAACAGGCGCCTCTGATATATCTGGAATCCCTAGACTCTACTGCAATACAAAATAAATAATAATCATAATCATAATTAATAATACATAATTTCTTAATAGCATCCTCTACAGATCTTTAATGTTGCTACTGCAGTTATACGGGAAAAAGCAAAGGAAGAGATTTTTTTATATACAGATTATTTTTTAAAGTACCTAAAATAGATGTTTTGTTCTTCTGTACACTATTTGCCCTACTTGAACAAAAATGCCATTGGAAACCAGCCTCAGATTAAACACATTACTTAGTTCATTATCAATACGTGAGTTTGTGTCGATCTCTCAATGTGCTGCTCTGGAAGTTATATACAATCCTATTAACCATGATGGAAATTATGAATGTAGCATCCTAGGAACTGTGATACAAAAATGTCTATTTATGTTCATTAGTGATCATGTTTTAATCTTAGATTCTAATTTTAATAAAATAAAATAAAAATATTATTCAATATACATTGTGGACAGCATCCAATGAATTCTATGTTAGGTCATTTGTTGAGCACCTGAGCTATTTTTTGTTTTACTAGTTTATTGTAAAGTGATGCAATATGAGATTGATCAGACGCTTTTCTGTCTATTCTTCAAACCTTGCACATTGGAACATCATACATTGTGTTGTAACTTGAAATCTATTTTCTATATTCCCTAAAATCGATAATTATTCATTATGAATAATTCATTCATTATTAATAGATGCATTTATAAGGCTCTCACACCAGTCTATCTAGGCCAAATTTACTTAGTAAAAGTTAAGAAGTAACATTATATTAATGTGCAATAACTACTAATGAGATTCCCCCAACAATCGCGAGATGCATTGAGGGGGAAGAATTATCATATTTAGACTGAACACATCTTGTAGACTCCCTGGTTAACAATACTTCTACTGTGAGGGTTAGGCACACCCTATAAAATTAAATTCTTCTACAAGGCTGATTCTTTTATACTGCAGAAAAATATGGCAAAGTATGCAAAGTCTGTCTAAGAAATAGTCACATGTCTTAAGTGAAAAGATGAATTTATTTAATGCATCTCTTTCAGGCCAGCCAAAACCACATAGTTTTATTTTATCTGTAAACATCTAAAAGTAGAATATAGCATACATTTGGACCTCTTTGATTGTGTTTCGAGCTTGTTATTGTACTTCGCTGTCAGCTCTTTAATTAATCTTGCAAGGTCTATAATATCATTCGGGCAGAAATAATTGCTTAAATATAAAAGGACCTGTTAAGACAGCCACACGGGAAACAGTGAAATAGTGAATGAGTGAATTTCTAAGATTTCCTTATTGACTGTTTAGTAAATAAATCATATGTTTTAATTGCTCTGTCAGAAAGATCCTTCACTGAGCAAAAGGTGACTGGAGCTGAATATGCAAACACCACAGGACAGCTGTTTGGTCTGGCAAAGGGCTCTGTGCACTTGTACTATATATCCAAAGCGACCTTTCAGATTCCATGTACATAGTAACAATTAAAAGTACACAATGACTTGACAATGTTCACTGTGACAGACTGCAGGTTGGCTGCTTCCCATAACAGCCTCCCAGGCAGGGAGAAACAAAGAGCCAGGGCCCATCTGTACGGCACTCTGAATGCCTCATGTTCCAAAGAGCGCTCTTTGTTTCTCCAAACGCCCCAGGAAGCTCTTCAACAAACAAAACTCAGAGGTCCAGAGGAGCCCAGTCATGACATTAATATGATAATGAATTCCAGATTACTCTGACAGACGTGACAAAGAAATAGATTCTTTTGATAGCAAGTTATTGGGTTGATTAGACAGAATTTGTTTGGCTCTACTGATCGTTATGGATATTTCAACAAAGTCAACAAACCAATACATGATAACATTTCTCTTATCCTCTTATCCTTTCCTTGTCACACTTCAAAACACGTAGCCTATATCAGAGTTTTAATTCTTCTTTGGTGATACTGAAAATTCCATTTCCTGACTGGTAAGTTACTGTAAACTATATATGAAATAACACTTACTGTACGGCATGTAACAAAGGAAAAAGGCTAATAATCACCAACAATTCCAAAGCAAAACAGCAATTCATTCAGAAATATGACTTTTCCTTTCATCTAAAGTTTCTCTCAAAGAACTAGCTCAGAACGGTTTGTAAGATTAGTTTCCAGTCAGTCTGGCCAGTAAGGTAAAATACCTTCCTTTTTGACCAATCAGAAGAAATCTGTTTCTGATTAAAATTATATTTATTGTTGATCACTGCCAACAAAAAAAAAATAGATGCCTTTACGGCTGATACAATTATTTTTTAAATATAATTTTGGCATCCTTTAAGTTGCATTCAAGGAAATTATATAGAAGAGGCATGATTTTCAGGGATGCTAAGCACCCACAGCTCAGCACTTCTGAAAATGATACATATAAGTATTTTCTTATTATTAATTTCACTGTGACTATTCCATGTTTTTTGTGGATTCCCTTAAATATATCTTGCATTGAAATATGTTCTCACTTAGCCACAGAAGTTTGATTGCAGTGACCAAGAACATATAATTTAAGCATAGGTATCTTACATGACTGAGGTCAGTTTCATGTCACACAAAGTACCAAAATAGGGTGGCACTAGCCATCTGTAGTTAACAACTATTATATAAATATAATGGAATGTGCCCTGTATTCTGAATGATGGAAAAAAATTAGTCATTAGCCATCAGGAAATGCCTGATTCCCCCCACGGCTTTCCAGCTGCGATCCAAGTGTGTTTAAATAAAAACTTAGCACACTTAACAAGGAGTTTGATAGAGTGTTAACAATCCTCAGCTTCACGTTGAGCTGTTAACCAACAAAGTAGTCATTAACTGCTGGTAATGACTGTGTTTCTTGGGATTATTGCTTAATTATAAACCTGATAGCATGGGTCCTGCCTTTTGACTTGGGGACACATTTTCCATTGCAGTATTTTAACTACAAACTTATTTTCTTATATATACCACCTCAGTTATAAACCATTGAATATAAGTTAGAGCAGAAATACTGCCTTTGAAATCAGTTGGTTGCACCCTTCACAATTATGTTCGAGCCATAACTGATTTTGGATTCACCTCAGATAGTTAACTAACAAAGCAGAACTACTGGTAACAAATGACTTTGCAGGGAATACTGTTTTCTTATAAAATAAAATAGGCAGCTCTGAAAAGGCAATTCTGCATCCTGATTGACTGGAAATAGCCT
Organism: Sternotherus odoratus; assembly: GCA_032164245.1. NCBI lineage: Eukaryota > Metazoa > Chordata > Testudines > Kinosternidae > Sternotherus > Sternotherus odoratus. Next base: position 125,276,587 of record JAVMKO010000002.1, on the reverse strand, counting down.
AGAATGCAGGATACCACTTCATCACAAAACTCTAGTCAAATTATGCTATAACAGTTCTAACCCAAAAAACAATTCAAAATCAGTGTAAGACTATTATAATTTTTTGTTTATTATTCTTTCAGAAGAAAATACATGCTCCTTATGGTATATACACATTTCTCAGTAGCCACGGCCTTTCAAAGTTCCCTAGCAATTGACAGATACAGTGTTTTAAATATAATAATAATGATTTCCTAATACCTCTAATAGTCATGTCTAGGCAAACATATATCATTACGGAAAGATGCTCAGGGAATTTTGTCGCCATGCTGATATTTATGGATAGGACATATCTGTGCAAACTATATTACTTCAGAAACAAAGATAAGGGGGCTGATCTTTAGCAGTGTAAAGTGTCATAGCTCCATCAACTTCAAAAATGCAAGGGCAGGGAACCCATACAGGGGATTTTCTTATTTCCCCTCTTGCCTATGCTTCTGCAAATAGGCCAAGTAACAATTTAGCCCTTAATGTATACAGGTTTTATTACAGAAATCCCTAAATAGCTGAAATTATTTTTGGTTGTATATGGAATGTATCCCTTTTGAATAAGAACTAATGGATGCCACACAAACTGCTAGACACTTAGGCCAGGTCTACACTGCGGAGGGGGAGGGTTGACCTAAGATACGTATCTTACGTCAACATACCTGGGCGTCCTCATGGCGGCAAGTCGACCACTGCTGCTCTCCCATTGACTCTGATTCCTCTTCTTGCAGTGGTGGAGTTCTGGAATTGACAGGGAGAGCACTCAGAGATCGATTTATCGCGTCTTCACTTCAGCCTGGTAAAAGACTGCTGAAATCATGAATTTTCTGTGTGCTATATTAATTCAAGTTTTTTAGTTTGTGTATTCTGTTTCAAATTGTCTGTAAAAATAAGGAGGAGCAAGTAGTGGGGAATATTTTTCCTCTGATTGAAGGGAGACAAGAATCTTTGCATGTTTAAATCCGCTTCTCTCTTCATTCAGAAACTCAGACTAGAATCTGTATGGTGGCTTGTTGGCTGAGTGCAGCAGAAAGCCTGCAGCTATTCCCTAAGCCCTCATTTGTAGACATCACTTTGGCAATGGAACAATGTAGCGGATTCTCATTCTGGGGATTATGATATTGTATATAAAGAAAACATAAAAAGATTTACATATATTCCATGTAATTTTCCCTATTATATTTTAAGTGTGGATAGACCTTCATTCATTTCTATTCTAAAATATTCCACTGAAAAAAAAGATGATGTAATTTGCATCACAAAACTTGTCTTCCAAAAATAAAGTATGCCACGCTCAGTATGATGCCTGTGGTGGAACTATTTATTTAGGGCCAAATTGAACTTTGTTTTATCCAGCCATGCACTGAGCATGTACTCCAACTCCTCCCCATTACACACTGTTATTGGTGATATAACTTGAGGATTTGGCTTTGATGAGGAGTGCAGCCACTGATGTCTGATACTTCCCCACTGCAAGAAAGTGGTTAGGGGAGGGGAGCGTGAAACCTTGTCATACCACTTTTTGGCCAATCACAGGTGAAGAAGTGAACTGCACCTTCTCAAGGACTGTAGTAGCTTACTTTTCCCTAAACTGTTGCCCTGAGTAGCAGGGAGGGAACTGTGTGTCTCGGAGGGATGTCTCTGAGAAGTAACTAAATGTACCCCCCACCCCACTCCAAAGACACAAAAAAAGCAGTAAGAGGACCAAAAAAATAAAATAAAATGCCAGCATGGCTAAACAGGAGAGTAAAAGAGGCTGTTAAAAGCAAAAAGTGATCCTTTAAAAATTGAAATTTAAATCTGACAGAGGAAAATAGAAAGGAACATAAACTCTGGCAAGTCAAATGCAAAAATATAATTAGACAGACCAGAAAGAATTTGAAGAGCAGCTAGCAAAAGACACAAAAATTAACAACAATCAGTGACGCCATTGGATAATCAAGATGCTAAAGGGGCATTCAGGGAAGAAAAGGCCACTGCAGAGAAGAAAAATGAATTCTTTGCCTACCAAAGCTCAAGGATCTAGAACAGCACAATGAAGCCCTGGATCTGGACTTCTCTTGCAAATACCCCTAAATGCTGTTGTTCTATGTAGTGTACTTAAAATGTTGGGGTGATGGAGATTTCTCATCCTGAAAAGCTTGTTCAGATTTTGGTATGAACCTAAAACCTTTTGAAGATTTTCAACAACAAACCAAAGAAAGAGTTTCCCTTTAGAATGAGCAAGGGCCTCCTAATGAGGGCTCTTACCTATCACATGGAAGACCTCACTTCAAGTGCCTGTCCTGCCTGATTCAGAGCAGTGACCTGAACATGGGTTTTTCATATCCCACATGAGTGCCCTAGCCACTGGGCTAGTTGAGCACTTTCATTGGCTCATGCTGGAGCTATTTCACTTTATATAAGATCTTAAATATTCTTTGGATAAGACAAGAGCTTCTATAATCCCATGGTTAAAGCCATTTACCTTGAAGTCGATTCAAGACTCTCGTCTAAATCAGGCAGAGCAACAACTTGACCCCAGGCCTCCCACGTGACAGGGAGTGCTCTAACCACAAAGGGGTTGGCCATTCTCCTCTCTGGTTTTGACCAAAAAAAGAAATCCATCCTGGACCTGAGAAATGTTTCCCAGCAAAATTTAGTCAAATCTGGTATGTTCCCACAAAAAGTTTCATTTTCAGCAAATCAGCATTTTCTGGCCAAAAAAAGCATTTTGTCGAAAAATTCACAACTAGCATTTTCTGATCATAGCCTGACACATAATGAAGAATATACAGTCCTTCTTGATTAAAGTATTTACACTATGGGATTTAGCTAATGCCCCTTTCAGACAGGGAGAGTCTTTCCATTGATTTTAATGGTCACTACATTGGACACTTTGTTTACATGCACAAAAGTTTTTTTTTTTTTTATGGCTCTTCAGGCGAGGAAGCTTTTTTTTTAAAAAAATCTAGGACATTTTCTTAAATGTGTGAGAGGGATTAAAAAATCACTAAAGAAAGAGATTTCCATGTTTGTATAGCAACTGTCTTTCAAATTTCTCAGAGCCCTTTTGAATTAAGAAATATAATCTATACATGTAATTTCTCTAAAATCATTAAATACAGTAGATTTTTTTGCTCTGTACCAGTACAGATATTTTTTTGTTCAAACACATTAGGTTTGTCACCTTTAATTCAAACTTCTAGGAGTACTGAAGAAGTAATCCAAAAAATATTTTGTTCTTTAAATATTATGTTCCACATTATACTGAGCTGCACATGCAATTCAGATTAAAAGTACTATAAGCAAGAAGGAAGAAAGTTCAAGTAAAGGCATCAGTATCTTTCAGAGCAGATACCAGATATTGGTAAAATATCTATTCTTTTGAAATAAAGATGTATATTGTTTTCTCTAATAAAGGATAAAGAACCATCTGTTTACATGTATTCATTGTGTTTATAGTTTCAGACACCTCAATTCAGCAGAATTCAAAGACAAACAATACTATATTTTATACATACTCTGGGTTAATCTACTGAAAAGATTAACTGTAATCCATGATCTTCTGCACAAGACTGATCTTTGGGAAAAGTACAACTCTTAGATTTACCATATTACCATATTAACGAAAAAACCATGTTTTTCTAAAACAGTCTATTAATTGATTAAGGCACATGGAGAGAGAAGCAATAGCATTGTTTATCACCTGTGCATTTAGATCTTTGTGAAAGCAACTCCCTAAATTACTACTTCTCCTTTCTCTGTAATTATATTGTACAGTGCCTTTTGGCTCTAGCACAATGCGTTATGCATCAGTGTTTAAGAGCATATTGTGCACCATTATTGCCCTCTCTCTAGAGGACTACAAACTACATTAGTCTGAATTACCAAATCAAAACTTTATGTGCAGCAGTTCCCCCACAAGGGCTTTAGCATTTTTATGTCATAATCCCTCTATTATCCCCCTCCTCACATGCTTTATAACTATTAAGTTATTGAAAAATTCTCAACAGATGTCATCTTAAGATGAATGTTGCTGTGCCGACTGGTATCAAGGTTGGAATCTGGATATTGCTCAACTTTACTAAAAATGTCAGGGAGAGAATAGTCAGCTGTAAAAATACAAGATATGCCAGCAATGGTTGTTTTCATGTCAACTTCAACATGACTTGTAGTGTTTGCAATTTTTGCTTCTAGGAGATGCAGTTTTTATTTGATGGGTTGGCAGTAATGGTCTAAGATATGTAGCAAGAAGAAGAGGGGCATTCATGGTTTCCCCCCCATCTTTCATGATAAAAGAAGAAGAATAGTGCTTTAATCTGATTTAAATCTCAAATTTTACCCTTTAGTATACATTGTTCACAATAATAGCTTTGCAAAAAATATGGTAGCTTCCCACATAGTTTTAGTGGATATTAAAGTTGGGTAATGGTTATTATTTTGGTGGCATTAATGGCATTGAAATAAAAACCTTAATAATAATTATTAATTAATTAATTTATAAACCCTTTTTGTCTTCTGCCCCACTGATGAACTTCTAGGCAATATAAAACATTAATATGAAATTCAACTTAATTCAAATTCACCATAAATTTCAAACATATAATGCAAAAGACAGAATCTAATACTAAAAAAAGGAGGGAAAAAAGGGATGAGAGGGAAAGATAATATATATTTTATCCCTGTGATGGTGCAGCTGCCCCTCACTGGCAAAAATGGGGTTAAAAGCAGTCCTAGGGAGGCTGCACCAGAGGCAGCCAATCAGAGGAGGGCTGAGAGGAACAGCCAATCAGAGCCAAGTAGGCCCATTTAAAAAGGGAGTTGCAAGACAGAGGAAGACAGTTCTCTACTGGGAGCACAGGGAGGAAAGACTGTGTTCTTGAAGGGCCAAGAGAACTGCCAGCACCCTGGACAGGGCGGTGCTTCAAACAGGGGCAGAGGAAACCAGAGACAGCTCCTGTCTGGCTGCTTGGGGGTTGCAGACTGAGGTCCTGATAAAGGGTACAGAGGGTGCCGGAGCAACGCAGGATGTGGCTAGACCATGGACTGCAGTTTGCCACTGCTGGGAAGTGTCTGAACAGTGGACTGCAGGTCCCCTGGGAGGGGGGAGCATAATTTGTGGCATGACCAGAGGATAGCTGCTGTCCTTGGAGAAATGTGGGTCTCAGAGTGGGAGTCACGGTGGCAATACACCACCTGAAGGGGGCACACTCAGATGCAGAGCTAATTCCCAAGACAGGCTCAGGAGGTGCCAAAGTGGTAAGCGAACCCTGTTACAATCCCAAAAACTTTTGGGTAAAAAATCTTAGACGATTTTAAAAACCAGGATGAGATATATTGGACTCAGTTTCCATGAAAGGTAAGTTTCACAGACTGTATTGGGCGCACCAGAGCAAAGTCTCAGTTGTCTGCATCTTTAGGAGGACAAGGTGAGACCTTTGAATAATGGATGGTGTGGACAGCACAGATATCCTTTCACAATGAGGGTCAAGAACAGAGCCGAGGCCTGTATGATTAGGAGTGTTGAAAAAGCAGTGCTGATTTATCGTAAATCATCAACTTTAGAAGTGTGAAGAATGCAACTGGCATAATATGATTGCTGTTGCTCACCTAGCAAACAGATAAGCTGATGCATTCTGCTTGCCTCAGAAACCTTTCTGTGAGCCCTGCTAAGAGGAAGCTACCATAATCAAGTTTCTTAGTCACAAAGGCAGACTTTCTTGTTGTGAGGTTGTCCTGGGATATGTAAGCGCATAGTCTAGTTTCTGCAGTCTGAACCACTGGAAAAAGTATTCTTGTATCACAGCCAACGTGTGGCTTGAGGTGGAAAGGGCTTGGTCAAAAGTGCTAGGATTCGGAACATGACCCCTCTGTGCTGAACAAATCCCTATGCCAAGGAAGAGATAAAAGAGAAACAAGGTTCTTCATATCAAAAAGCTTTGTCCAGCAACGAAGCATCACAGCTGAGGATAAGATAACCCCAGTGCATCATTATTCAAACATTTCTTTAAGGAAGAGGCCAAGACCTGATTGCCCACTCACTTGCATCTTGTATAGTCATTTGCATATGTGCAAAGTGGGTGTAAAATACTACCCGATCAGAGTGGGAGTGTTTTGTACCCACTTGGCACAGTTATATAGAACTGCACATGGTACAAAGCAGTACAGATGCAGGCCCAGAATCTAGAGCCCACAGAGAAGATTTTCTGGGGCAAGGACTATGTGTTTGTACAATGCTTAGCACGATGAGGGCCTTGGCCAGGAGCTGAACTATCTTAACCCATAAAGAATATAAGAGTGATCAAGTGAAGGAACTACTTGCAGGGCAAACCAATCTTAATTAATCAGGCTGCACATGGCCAAATGAGTTCAGCTGTAGTTTCTCATAAGATTTATGATGGAAAAAAACATAATGAATCTTTGATTGTTACATATCTTTTGTACTTCTGTATAAAAACGCTGCACAGAAGATGGGATCCCAGGCAGGTTCTTAGCTATCTCCTGGCCATTATGCCCCTTTGGGGCTTCTATTCCTAGATACTACCATGACACCATAGTTTCCTCTGAGCATAGAGAATGAATAGAATATGGCAGAGAGCCAGGGAATTGAGAGTCCCCTGTAAGAACTGATAATAGCTGTCAACAGCATGATCAGTACCCTGGCTGAAAGCAAATAAAGTGAAAACTCCAAATCACAGTTCCTGGGATGGTCATGCATATCTATCTCATCACTGCACACATGGACTTTTAGGAAGATAATACACTCTAATGGGCAGCTTTTCAGAAGAGATCAGTTCCCAGTGGGAGCTACTGGTTGCTGAGCACATGTGAAAATCTGGCTATAAATGTTTAAAGATTTTTCATCAGGAGTTTTTAAAAATAAAGAACATAAGAACTGTGGAACAGGAAACAACTTCTAAAAAGTCTCTTCCTAACTTTAAGATTATTCTAGTACTTCTTTCCTTTATAGTTACTACACTCTGGATGTTTGCCTCTCTCTCTCTGTTATAAAAAAAATGTATTTTTATTTCCTCTGATGAGCCGATACATGCAGTTTTTATTCTGTAGTCTTCATTTGAAATATATGTCATGAAATGTGTGCCATGTGAATATTTCTTGCTCTTTTAAATATGATGGTTCTACTTAAATTTTACTTACAGTTTATAAATTGGGCTTGTTAGCATGTTCATTTCTATCTAATGCCTAGGTGCTTTTCCAGCTCAAAGCTTTAATATTTCATGACAGTGCTGGTATCTGATCTGAGGAAATATATTTCTATGTGCTTTACAAGTAAGAGTCCTTAAGGCTTTCCTCACTTTTATTTCAATACAAGTTTGGAGTGTAGATTTGGCTTTCTTCCCCCCCCCCCCTAATTTATGATTGTATTCCTTGGTTTTTAAATCCATTGTCGTCATGAGTAATTTATATTTCACATTATCAAAACTCATGATTATTAGAGGCAGGTGGAATGGTTATAAAGATACACAGACTGTCCCAAACAGAACATTTTTCTTTATGGCAACAAGCTAGATCTGTTTACATCAGTTTGGTTAGGGGCTTTACCCAGCTGATCATAGAATCTCAGAGTTGGAAGGGACCTCAGGAGATCATCTAGTCCAACCCCCTGCTCAAAGCAGGACCAATTCCTACTTTTGCCCCATATCCCTAAATGGCCCCCTCAAGGGTTGACCTCACAATATACTACAGCTCTTAATCCCCCTTCACACATGTTTACCTGATGCCCCTGCAATGGGCCACTAGTTCCCTTTCTGTAGCCTTATGACTTTTACCAGTTAGTACTAGCTCTCTCCATCTTGCATACTTCCCCAGGCTGCCTAAACTGTTGTGCTGCCTAGATAACAAATGCAAATCTGAAAAAATCTAATTTTATAACCTTTTGTATTTCTATTATCTTCCATGATAGAAATATCTTTGCAGAATTCTACCAATTAACGGATAGAGACTTCCTCCATCTCCTGGGCAATTTCCAGTCAAATACTGATGTTCAAGGGATTCCACTTACTAAATACAGTGAAATTGTGTCAAATATTTCCTCACCCTAGATGTTAAGCTAACTGCTCTATAATGGTGCATACAATATCTCTTATGGAATACTGATATTTTTACCACTTTTCAGGATGCAGGATTATGACATATCAGCTACCACATTAATTAATGCTAGTTAATATTTGTAAAGGACTATGAAGAAAAACAGGTTTTATAAATATAGATTTAAGCCACAGAGTTAAAAGACTTAGAGGGATATGAAGCTGTCTTCTCTCCCTATGGCAGAAAAAAGAAAAGCTAGCTCTGGCAGCCTTCATTTAGATATCTCATAATTTTGCCTGGTCTGGCTGTACATTTTATTGTGTCATGATAGGAGTTTGTTTGTGGAACCCATATTAAGTGGTGCATATAAATGTGTTAATTAAAAGAAGGAGGAACTGTGAAAGGGATAGCTTGAGGAATGTGGAGCGCCCTGAGCTGGGAGGAAGTAGACTGTTTGGATTAGGAGTCCAAATTCAACAAGGGGACTTGATGGGCTTTGTCTTGGACTACACTCTCTATTGATGGGAGCACAGACTCTGTCCAGAGGAGTTGCTTTGTTCTGGTTTTTCCAAGGAGTACTGCATGCTTGTGAGTGGGGAAGAAAGTCCTATAAATATGATTGTAAGTTTTACATTTTAAGTCCCTAAAACCTGAGAGAGACTAAAGTTTTAAATGGGGGCTCAACCCAATCCTTGTATTTCTTTTAAATAGACTGTATATGCACAGACATGTGTATATATATATATATATATATATATATATATCCTCATTAATTTATGGCCTAATTTCCTTAAGAATATCTGGTACTCCTGGTACTTTCTCCATCCCATTCATTTCTAATATTACATACATGCTGTCTTGTACCTATTCATTATTCCAGGACGTGTTATTTGTCTACCACGTAGCTTTCCATTTTATTCCTTGGCTGTAATAACAGAAGCCAAATGTTTATAAATCTTCCATTTCCTTATGCCCTGTCTCCAATCCCCCATCATTGTTTTTAATGGCACAATTTAACCTTTGAACTTCTCTGTCTGTTGAAGATATAGTTGAAGAGCCCTTAATTGAAATATTCCATGCAACTTGACATTCAGTATTATTCCTTTGCTCCTCTAATTATCCTTTTAACTTTATTCTGCTTATTTGTATAACCCCTCCTCAATCTGTCTCTTGACCAGATTGTTTATATATTTTAAAAGCCTCCCACTTATTTGCTCTTTCTACTCTATACATACTACATAACTACTTTGACCTCTGTAACCTTCCTCCCTATTTAGATGTAGCTATTTCTTAAATATTTCCCAGGGTTCAGCAGTAGAATATCTCTGCATTCTAGCTCCGTCAAATGCAATCCTTTTGGAAATATCACACATTGTCAGCATATCTAAGGGCAAAATGAAGGTGTCATTCCAGAAATGTGTGAAACTTGCTGGTTTCAGGTAGCACAGGCTTGGGGGAACTAAACCTGCAGGCTCAATTCCAGAGATTTTGAAGTCCTCCATTTCACTTTAAGCATCAGGTTTACATGAACTCCAAAATGGAAAGCAAAATCAGGCAGAAGTTGTGAAGTATAAGAAGTTTCAACAAACTGACATAACTCATCAAAAGCTTCCCTCCCTAAAGTTGGTGTGATGGGTTAGACCCCTTAGGATGCCACCTGATGTGCTGAGATACCACTGAGCCCACCTGCTATGCCAGCCTGGTACCCTTTCTACCTGCCTTGATGAGGTAGGCTCCTCCAGCACACACAGAGGCGGGGCCACACCCAACTGCAGAATGAAACAGACACTTAGATCAATTCTGGGAAGACTCAGATTAAGGGATTTGCCCCAGCACTCAGGTGTCCACCTCCTTTGGAGTGCAGACCCAAAGGTATAGTATGAAATTTGCCCCCTCTCAATGTGAAGAGAGATATGCATGACTTCTTACTCCCCGTGCCCCCAGTTCAAAATTACAGAAACTGGGCTTAATAAGAAACAAAACAAAATGTATTAACTATAAAAGGCAGATTTTAAGTCATTAAAGGGGTAGCAAACAGAACAAAGCCAATTACTAATCAAATAAAACCAAACACTCAAACTAAGCTTGTTTCACTTAAGAAATTGATTACAAATAGTAATTTTTTACCTGAGGTATTGTTGCAGGCAGATTACAGAAAGTCTGGAAAGACAGATACACTGGTCTCCCACTTGAAAGCTCCCTTAGTATTACTTACAAGCTGGCTGCCCTTCCAGCTTGGGCTCAATCTTTCTCTTCCCTCCTCCCCCTGTTCAGTTCTTACTTCCAGGTATCTTTCAGTGTCTCTTGGGGGGCGGGGGGGAGAGAAGGTAGAGGAGAACCATGATGATGTCACTCCCCTGACTTATATAGCTCTTGGGTAAGACTGGAATCCTTTGTTTCCTAACGGAAAACCAATGACATTCTAAAAGGAGAGGAGGAGTATCCCAGTACCAGGTGACTTGGACCCATGTCTCTGCATGGCTGTGGCAGCCATTGCTCGTAGCCTGTCTCCAGTCCACAGAAAGACCAAGCTTTTTCACAGTCTATTGTTTCTGCTAATGGCCCGTTAGCCCTGTTGTACCTGAAGGGCTGGTTAGGGGTGACACCCAAAGTAACACATTTGAAATATATCTACATAGTTAATATTCCTAACTTCAGATACAGAAATGATTCAGGCATACAAATTCAGTAAATCAGAACCATAACAATGATACCTCTGTGATGCTCTGTATCTCAGGGGCAAAACCCAACACCCCCTGGTTCATCCTTGTAAAATGATTGTGTGGTATCCAGTGCAACATTTGTCATGCCGGGTGTCTTCAGAAGGCTTATGATGCACTGAGAATTTTTATTAAAGTGCAAGCCTGAATGAAGAGCAACCAGCCAGCCTGTTGTGAGAAGCATCTAGGTTTGTAAAGGCATTGATAAGTAACAAAGAGTCTTGTGGCACCTTGTAAGGGCATTGAAAGTGTTAAGATCTGCTTAGAATGCATTTTGCTTTTATTTCATTTGACCAAATCTGACTTGTTATTCTTTGACTTATAATCACGTAGATTTATTAACTACAAAGATAAAATTTGTTTATTTATTCTACCTGAAGCAGTGTGTTTGGTTTGAAGAGTGTCAGAGACTCCCCTGGGGATAATAAGCCTGGTACATATCAATTTCTTTATTAAATCAACAAACTCATATAAGCTTGCAGTGTCCAGCGGGCATAACTGGACACTGCAAGATGGAGGTTCCTAGCATTGGGTCTGGGACCAGAGATATTGGCTAGTGCCACTTGGTTGCACAATCCAAGGAGCAGCTTACATGCCAGCGGCTGTGTGCGTATATCAGAATCTCACATGAGGCATCTTGTGTAAAGTATACCTCAGTTATGTCACTCATATAATAATCATATTTTCATAAAGAAAATGGAGTGAACTGTCACAGTTACCCTCATTCCTTGGGGGCTGACATATGCCCCCTCCCTTTCTTTTCCTGCAACAGTTCTGCCTGCTTCACCCAATTTCCCCAGTTTTCTGTGGCCTTCCATCATTTCTTGATGCCTGCAGAAGGCAAGGGTTTGACATATATTTTGGTTCTGGAGCCTTCACAGGGTATAGCAAAGGAAGCCCTCTGGTCTTCTGAGAGTGGCCCACTCACCTTTCAGGAAAACTAGAGCAGGAAAGACTCTTGATATGTTAGCTTTCAGTACAGTCTGGGGTATATCATGTCTGCTGGCCTTCTATTTCCTGTAGTCCGGGACATGATATACCCCAGACTGTACTGAAAGCTAACATATCAATTTTCCATATAGTATAGTCTGGGATATCTGAGGTATGTGACTGAGCTACTGCTACTTCCAAACTGCCATTTAACACAGAGGATGCTTATTATAGGTTACAGCAGGTATTATGGTTAACGGGGAATTGGAGACCATCGGGCCTCCCTGCTTCTGCCCCTAAGCATGCAAACTGGGGTGAATGGGACAGCTGGATGTTTCTGGAGACCCTTGGGGAAGGCAGGATAAGAGCAACCAGATTCTCCTTAAATTAAATGGGATTAGTCTTATATAACACTTACAACTGAAGCCATCAAGTGCTCAGTATTTCTGACAATCAGGTCCAAAAGTCTCAAGTCAGGGACCCAGAAACTGAGGAACAGAGAATTAGAGACCATCTCTGAAAACTTTGGTTCAAATGACTTGCTCAACTTACCTCACACAGAAACTGACAGACATAGAATCCAATTTCCCAGGGCAGCATACAACTGCCTTCACCAGGAGACTGTCCTTCCTCTTTCTGTGTTGCCTTGCCTTATTCTTTAAACACCTTCCAACTTCTGTAACAAATGAAGCAGATGTCCTACAGTTAACAGTGTCCTTCACTACATAACTTTGAGAACAAGTTCATCCTGGGAGGCAAGGTTCCTGTGGTGAAAATAGTATGTGAGCATGTAATTAAACACTGTATCATAATCCATTCACACAATTGAATCAAATTTCACAACCAACCTTAAATAAGGCATCCCCCAACTTTTGAGTGAATGATTTAGCAATCCTAGTAATGTAGTTAATGTAATTGTTGTGTGTAATTTGCAAGCTTTTTAAAAAAAGCAAATTAAAAATTCCAACATTTAGCATTATATAGACACCCTCCTAGGTGCACCTATGTATCATCCTCAGTGTAAGGGTTGTGACTATATATGCCAAAACTGACTAGGAACTGAATGGGTAGGCAGCAGTTCTGCAGAAAAGGACTTAGGGTTACAGTGGACGAGAAGCTGGATATGAGTCAACTGTGTGCCCTTGTTGCCAAGAAGGCTAATGGCATTTTGGGATGTATAAGTAGGGGCATTTCCAGCAGTTCTAGGTACATGATCATTCACCTCTTTTCGGCATTGGTGATGCCTCATCTGGAGTATTGTGTCCAGTTTTGGGCCCCAAACTACAAGAAGAATGTGGAAAAATTGGAAAGAGTCCAGCAGACGGCAACAAAAATGATTAGGGGGCTGGATCACATGACTTACGAGGAGAGACTGATGGTTTAGTCTTCAGAAGAGAAGAATGAGGGGGGATTTGATAGCTGCTTTTAACTACCTGAAAGGGGGTTCCAAAGATGATGGATTTTTAGACTATTCTCAGTGGTACCAGATGGGAGAACAAGGATTAATGGCCTCAAGTTGCAGTGAGGGAGGTCTAAGTTGGATATTAGGAAAAACTTTTTCACTGGGAGGGTGGTGAAGCACTGGAATGGGTTGCCTAGGGCAAAGGCAGAATCTCCTTCCTTAGAGGTTTCTAAGCCCTGTCTGGGATGGTTTAGTTGGGGTTGTGCCTGCTTTGAGCAGGGGGTTGGACTAGATAACCTCCTGAGGTCCCTTCCAACCCTGAGATTCTATGATTCTATGAACTCTAATTAATCACTGAGATTGTTTATTTCTCTAAAGGCTATTCTTTTGCAACATTCCTTTTTTTACCACACAACTCTGTCTAAATATTTGGGATATGTTCGTTGAGTGTTTGTGTAGAGTGTACATTGATACACATATTATTCTTATTTATTATTTGTATTGTAATAGTGATAGGAGACCATTCGACGCTGAACAAACACAGAGCAAAAGACGCATTTTAGATATTTATCCCAAACCAGAAATACACATTTAATATCATTAATGCTGTCCATATATACATGCATTATGTAAGCAGGAAAGAGGTCATAGAAATCTTTATTCCAGAAACTGAAAACTGAGGCAAGGGCTCTGCAGCTCGCTGCTAACTGAGGGGAAATTTCAATTTCCTGTCCCCTGCTACAAAATTAAAGCGGTGTGAAACCAACCAAACAAAGGTTCAGGAACCTTTTTCTTAATATAGAATGTCTGATGTTCAAAAAGTTGTCAAGCAAACATTCCCCAAAAGATAAGGGAGTGGATAGAGTGAGAGCTCATGGCCTTGCCTCCAGCAAATTCTGCAAATCACCGGCAACATATCCCGTGGCCCAGGATCCAAGCAGGTTTTTCTGCCCAGCTTTGAAAGAAAAGTCCTGCTAGTTTCTCACTCCTGTGCGGTTGTCGTACATGAACTGTGAGACACAGGACCGTGACAGAATCTGCATTAGTACTCTCTAATTAATGAAAACATGTTTATATACCAAGGATGTTATTAACTGGAACATGCATAATTTCACTGTAATACAATAATTTTATATTCAATTTTAAAGAATTCACTTGTATATAATATACCTCATACTCTGCAGCCTTACAGTCAGTGTTACACAAACAGTTTTTCATGCTTGTTAAACTTGGACTAAAAATATGTTTACATAGAAAAAGTGGGTGAGGTAATATCTTTTATTGGGTCAACTTCTGTTGGTGAAAGAGACAAACTTTCAAGCTTACGGAGGTCTTCAGGCCTGAAGAAAAGCTCTGTGGAAGCTTAAATGCTTCTCTCTTTCACCAGCAGACCTTGGTCCAAAGAAGTTATTACTTCAACCGCCTTGTCTTTCTAATATTCTGGGACTAACACGGCTATAACAATACTTCAGATAAAAACATCTTTGTCCTTTTTATTCTTACCCGTTGGAAACATTTTTTTCTTTTTTGTGCTACATGAAAATCAGTATTTTCAAGAGTAATCTAGTATGTCAGATTTTCCTAAATATATTCTATCTTGCATTTCTGTAAGTGAACCATTGGAATAATGCACATAAGTTTGTTCAATTTAGTCTAATGTCTGTATGGTTTAGGGACATGAAAGAAAAAGCACGTACTAGTTTTAATGTAGATTAAAAAAAGAATTCTGACTACAGCCTTATCATTACTATTTTAGACATATTTAATTTTCTTTTTCAGAGATAACGGTCACAACAACTATTGTTTCCAGTAAGCTTCATATCACCCAGCAATAATAATGCTGTTTTAATCTTGTAACAATGTGTCTTCTCTAGCTGAATTAATAAGGAAACTAACAAAAAGATAATTTGGGATATCTCTGAAATATGTGCTAATACAAAGACTACGATCAGTTCCCCTACATGTTGTTCTTAGTAATATTATGCTAATAACGGTAAATCTTTTATTTATGTATTTTTCCTTTTCTTCGTAAAAAAAAATAAATATTGGTGAATTTGCATGAAAAAAATACTAAGTGCCAAATTCCTTCCTTCCTTACATAGCAGACAAAACTCTACTAAAGTGAATGGCATTAGACCTGTTTCTACCACCCGTTAATATGACCAATAATCTTACAATAATTTCCCTTAGCTACACTGATGTTATATCATAGCTTCTAGTGAGATCTAGTTTATGTATAAGTACATTTATTTATATGTACTTGTCAAACTATTTTTCTGCATGATGTACAATTATACCATTGCCCAATTAAGCATTATGCACTTGAAATAATAATAATAATAAATAATAATAATAAAATGAAAATGACTGGGCCTGGGGCACATGATTTATGAGGAGAGGCTGTGGGAACTAGGCTTATTTAGTCTGCAGAAGAGAAGGTTGAAGGAGGATTTGATAAGCAGCTTTTAACTACCTGAAGGGGTAGTTAACTACCAGAAGGGGTTCCAAACAGGATGGAGCAAGCAGTGGTGGCAGATGACAGAACAAGGAGCAATGGTTTCTATTTGCAATGGGGGAGATCTAAGTTGGATATTAGGAAAAAACTATTTCATTAGAAGGTGGTGACGCAATGAAATGGGTTATCTAGGGAGCTGGTGGAATCTCCATCCTTAGATGTTAAGGCCAGGCTTGACAAAGCCCTGGCTGTGATGATTTAGTTGGGGTTGGTCCTGCTTTGAGCAGGGAATTGGAATAGATGACCTTCTGAGGTCTCTTCCAACTCTAATCTATGATTCTATGAATATTGTGTAACTTTTTCTAGACGTTCTATTTATTCATAAGAGGCCAAAATCTTTTCTCACTTCTTAGCCCAAGTAACTGAACTGTGCACTGAGGAGAGCTGTGTGATGGAAGCAGAATTATTCAGTGGACTATTAGCACTACAGCCACAACTGCATTCTCAGGTCACTGTTCCCCTCTGCAAATGACAGAAAGAGTGGTTGCCCCATATTTAGATGTATCTAGATCCAGCTCTATGCAGATATCTCTTTCTCTGTACATACACACACATGCACGCGTGCACACACACACACACACATAGGACTAGCACTTGCCACCCTTACTCACACTGAATAGTAAGTATCCAACTCACTGAAATCAATGTGCCTACTCACAGAGTAAGACACTGCTCAAGATGAATAAGAATGGCAGAATTTGCAATTGCAATATTTAAAATACCACTCTGAAAAGGGGCTTTGTCAAGTTACAGTGCTTTTCTTTGCTCCCAAATTAGTTGTTTTGTTGCTGCAGAAGCCAAGGCATCATAAAGAAAGTGCTAAGTTAATGCTAGTTCTCATATAAATATTTTATGTACAGTTTAATCTCAAAAATAGGTAATATGTGTAGTATTTTTGGCATAAATCATGCTGAAAGCACAATTTCTGTCTTTTTCACATTAACAAAATTCCCAAACTACTACGCAAAAAGCTTCCAACTCCTAAACATTAGGTGGATTGTGGCCAAATAGGTAGCATTTATTCTTTCCTTTTATTTCCATTGATAAAAAAAATGAGGAGAATGAAAGAAGGGTCATTAATTTAAAATACAATGCACCTTCTTTTGGCTGAGAATGCCCCCTTGGCCATATTCCCTTCCATATCCCAGAACATATCCTGGTTGAGACAGCATACTCAAGAGATAGCAGTGTGCAGGTACAAACATCACCGGAATACACAAACGGATAAATTAGCTCTATTTCTATCCTCTTAAACAAACATGTTATATGCCAAACTAATTGGAAATAATACAAATATAGTATTTATGGAATCACTTTTTCTATCATTTTCTGAATATTGGAGCTGTCTCATTGTTCTACCTCCTTCTGACTGCCAACTTTAGACTAAATCTTGGCACAGATTAGAAACCCAACTTTTTTTTAAAAAGTGTTTATATCTCAGTGTTGGCATTGTGCTGTGAAGCTTACAATGCTTCGTACTGTATTGTGTAATGTTGCATTACTTAATCCTCTGACACAACAGAACATAATGGGTAATATGGATGATAATGGCAGAACTATAACACAAAATTCCATCCATGCATCCTAACAAGTATCTCCTTTGGGTGCATAACCAAGTCCACTAAGAAGCAGAAAATACCGCCATTTGCAGGCACTCATGTCCTGGGTTATTAGCTACACCCCTCCAGACATACATTAATTACTGGGTGACTTCCACTTTCATTGGCTGTTTCCTTCTTCTTGTATTATGAGAAAAGGCAAATAGGAGTGCCCAATTTACCTTCTCTATACCATTCATTGTTTTATATACCTCTATTGTGTCTCCTCTTGTTCTTCTCTTCTCTTAGGGTCTGATCCAAAGACCATTTAAATCAATAGAAAGGGACATACACTAAGCAGCTCTAATATTTTAGTCTCCCCTGAGATACAGTTCTCTCCATGCCTCCAACTGTTTTGATTGCTCATCTCTATGACTGCTCCATTTCTTTTCTGATATATTTTTTAAATTGGGCTTCCATTTTTGCTGGCAGATTTTTATATCCATGGTGACTTGTACTGACATTTTTTGCCAGCAATACAAATTAGGTCTCTGTCGGTCAAAGAAAAGTTACACAAAGGGAGATCTGGTGGGCTGAGACAGAAGGACAGGAAGTCTAGATTATACTGAACCACACTATACTAACTTTCTTCTTTCCATATTGAAGGCTGGCTACAGAGCCCAGATGTTGAACACATATTATACGCTTTCAATAGCAACATGTGGTTGCTTGCTGGGCTGCACATTTACAGGCATATTTTGTGTCAGTGACTTTAGAGCTTTTCTCTAAGTCTCTTACATGGGTAGACTGCAGATGGGCTGCTAGACTTCCTCCTTTCTACATAATATGTCATATTTTATTTACCTTTGATTCTTCTCTTGTTTGATCAATTTGTGAATGAGGTGCTTGGCTAATCCCCAGTGAGATCTATAAATATGATCTTTAATGTTAAAAAGACATTTTCCTCATAACTCTGTTTTATGCTTAGAAATGTGTCCAGGCTTTTAAAGCTGCTTATTTCCAAGCAAGTAATCAACAGTTAGGATTTTTTTTTACAGGTCAGGTTAAAAATCTCCATCTGCTCTATTGGAAACTGTAAGGGTCTTTCCATTTACTTCACCGGGCTTTGGATTAATCCCGAAAACAGCATAGTTTGTGTTTAGAGATAAGTAGAAAAAATTGAATTTTTGCCTCTCTCTCTCTCTCTCTCACACACACACACACACACACATACACACACACACACACTCTTGAAATTAGTTCCTACTAATGGGAAATTTTCCAGGCTTTGCTGGCCATTCACTTCCTTTTCCATTCTTCTTTCTTAAACCTGATATGCTCAGTATACTTGCAGGGGACAATTTTAATAAGAATCAGGGACAAACAGAAGGCAACATGATTCAGTAGATAGGACAAGTCACTATCTACAAGTCAGGTTCCAAAGAGGATGGATCTAGACTATTGTCAGTGGTACCAGATGACAGAACAAGGAGTTGCAGTGGGGGAGGTTTAGGTTGGATATCAGGAAAAAACTTTTTCAGTAGGAGGGTGGTGAAGCACTGAAATGGGTTACCTGGGGAGGTGGTGGAATCTCCTTCCTTAGAGGTTTTTAAGGTCAGGCTTGACAAAGTCCTGGCTGGGATGATTTAGTTGGGGACTGGTCCTGCTTTGAGCAGGGGGTTGGACGAGATGACCTCCTCAGGTCCCTTTCAACCCTGATATTCTTTGATTCTATGATTCTATAGGTGACATGGGTTGTTTTCAATATTTCTATTATAGCAGTGCCTAGATGGTCAGCCAGATTGGGGCCCCAGACACTGTACAAACACAAAGAGTTTACAGGCTCTGCTTATGAGCTGTTGTGTAACTTTGGGAAAGTTATTTCACTCTATGTGCCCTCAATTTCCCAAACTGTAAAATGAGACTAATGATATCGTATTTTGCAAAGCCAGCTGAGAGCTACAGATGCAAAGCACTGTATAAGAACTAAGTATGTAATTTTTGTAATAATTGATCATAGGATGACATTATCTTTTTGTTGCTGAAGTATCGCCCAAGACACATTGGAAGATCCTTAGCAAAATGTTTAGGATAGAAAAAAGATTCCAAAAAGGAGGAAATCAAAGGCAGGTTTGCAAATAGATCTGAATGGATACAGGAGTCCACTTGTGTATGACCTGTTGCAGTATCTGTCCCCTAATTAAACAAAGAAGAATACTAATGATATATTCTGTCTTACAAATCAAAGGTCTGCCCCTGCTACATACTGCATTAATAATAAAATCTGCCCATGGCCATGATGAGTTTACACTTCAAGGACCAGTCTAAACTCACAGTCCCTGGCCCTATGCAGGTGCAGGGGCTAGTCATGTGAGGTACATGTGTGTATACAAGAAGAGTCCCTCTCTTGGTGCACACCACAACAGACTAAGAGGTAACTGTAGCTCCTGTACTATGAGAAGACACAGTCATTCACAAGCAGATTCTAGGGGAAAGCATCTCCACATTGGTTCCTTAGCCAGGAGGCTAAATGCAGGATCTGAGCTTAAGACAATGGAAATACAGGACTATTCCTTTGTGAGTTTGATTCAGATTTGTGTGTTAGTTGCTTGCTCTAACTTGTGCCAATTAATAATGGTACCTTAGAGATCATACACCAGCAGGAGATAGGTGCACACTGCATTCTAGCTGCCACGATTCCTGCTGCCCTCGGTATGCTTCTCCTCACCCTGCCACATCCCCTGCACCAGGAGATGAGAGAAAAGCATCACAGGAACAAACCACACTGGCTGTCTGATTATTGGTGATTCTCTTACACTAAGGGATCTGCAGTAGGAGACTTCTGGGTGGTTTCTGCTCTCTTTGTATGGCCTTAGAGACAGAAATAGAGTGGAGCAGGCCAGGGAATCTGCCCCAAAGCCTGGATTGTGGCCCTTGTCCTTTTCAAAATATTATGTTTGGCCTTCAGGCCAGAATAGCTAATCACTATTGATCTAAACTAGTTCAGTCTGAACAATCATTTTTATTTTTGTGTCTAGAAAATAAAATGTGAGGCTAATGGAGAGATGGGCAAGTAGGGAGTGATGACTTTTGTGGTGTGCACTTGGAGAGGAATTCCTTGGACAATGGAGTTTTCTCTGCTTCATACAGGTTATTCCCACCTAGGCTGGAATGAGACCCCTAATTTTCTCTTAGTCAAGCTATAAATATTTTACTGCTTTTTTCACCTTTCCTAATTGGTCGTTTAGTCTTGGTCCCTTCACGTTGTTGTTGTTGTTGTTTTCTCTTGTCTCTGAACTTCCTTCAATTTGTTAATAACTCTGTCATTGACATGCTCCTCAATGAAGCCAATGCACCCAGGGAGGCTGCACCAAACTTACACCAGTAAAGAATCTGGTGCTATTTTTTTTTAACTTCACATACAAGATATATTGTTTCTAGCATTCCTAGGATTAAGAATAATCATATTGGTGCATTATGAATTGTATAATACAAATCAAGAATTCAAGCCTCTATTCCATTAGCCATTACTCACAATGGCACTCATTACATATATAGCCTTCTTAAAGTCAATGGGGCCACTCATAAGAAAGTGATTGTAGATTTCCATTTATGATAACATTTTAGAAAACACTATAAATAAAAGAAAGTCTAAGCAAAATAAATGTGGGACCAATCACATCTCTGAAGATTATGTGGATAATTAAGTCAAACGTGAATTCCAGAGTGTTTCTCAACTGTTTATCAGGGCTTTTCACTTTTCATCAAGTAGAATGTGCCAGGGAAGACCTAATTCACAATAAACTAAAAATAATTTCCCTGACCTTCAAATCTGACTTTCAATCCATATCTGCCATTTAAATAGGAAAATAGCAACCTGGCACAACTAAGATAAAGTATATACCTTAACTGATTCCTGGAATAGAAAGAAGACAACTATGGTGTTTGCCACAGGCATATGAAATAGATAAAAGAAAGATAAAAGCTTTAAAAAAGTGGACAATAATGAATATAAGGGAATGAAGAAAAAGAAGAAAGTTTTTTTTTCAAAGAAAAAGGAAAAAAGTTTTTCAAAAAGAAGAAAACCATTTTCCCTGAGAAGCAGAAATCTGGTATGCTTCTTCAATCTTAATAAAGCATTTAGGCGGAGAGAGCTTTCTGACACTTGAAGGGAGTAGAGACTGAAATGTTTTACCTCTGACATAAAGTCCTACAGTAGTGAGTTTTTATATTTAATGGGATGCAGGGTCATTTCCCATGGGCTATTTAGTGGACCTTTGTAGCTTCAAAATGTGATTCTTCCCTCAGAAGTGCCTAAAGCTGATTTTTAACCATGATTCATAAATTCTTCAGAAGACGATCAAGTTAGGTTTATAAATTCAGGCTGTGATAGAATGCAGCCTTCTTCTGTCTGTCTGTAAATACCAAAAAGGACTACTAGATTACAGGCAAATAACCTCTTTAGCTTTATTTTGTTTTCTCATTGTCCTTTTCAACAATAAAACGACTGTTTACATGAATTCTTAGTGTTTGCAAAGGAAAGAAAGTCAGACAGAGTGAAAAAAGAAAATGGTAGGCATAATGTTTCCTGAGATTCTGAATTATATAATTCAAAGACAAGGACATATGATGCATTAACTTCAAAAAATGTATGTGGATTTTTTTTAAAAAGAAAGGAAAATAAAAAATGGGAAGAGAGTGATGGGTATGGGGGAATTTTTGCTTCATGAGATTTGTTCTTGAGTTCTGGGAATAATCCAAATATTTGATGATGCTGAACTGATCATAGCTTTAGAGGGGAACACATGGTCTATAGATATATTACAAATATTTTAAGGAAACTAGGTCAGAAACTCACCAAACATCATTACTACATTGCAGTAAGTGCTTTGCCCAGGGCATGTGGTTGCTTTTTTCTCCAGGGCAGAGTTGGAGTTTTGGAAGCCAAGTACAGTAGATAAAAAAGCCTAGACAGAATGCATTGACATCTGCTGGTTTATGCTGTTTTTACTTTTCAAGAGATAGCAAATATGACATTGGAATTTGGGAGCTCTACTTTTTTTACCACATATTTTGAGAGGCAACAGCTACAAATTTCACTTTGCAAGTATATAGGAAAAGAATATCTGACTGATGGCATTGTCTCTAGTCCAGTCTGCCAAACGCTTCATTTAAATGTAGTTTGATAGAACTCCTTCTGTTAATGTTTAAGGCATTTGGTTATTTCAAGTATTGCTTCCACTGTTTAAATAAAGTTTAGCATTTGTGTGAGTTCTCTATTATGGGACTGATCTTACTTCAGTTGAAGTCAAATAGCACCATTCCCATTAACTTCAATGATACAGGACCAAGCGCTATGTTTCTCACTGATACCTCATTCTTCAATGTACTTTAGACCTGCCTAATTTAAAACATAAGAGCAGTTTCATTGATATTGTGATGGGTTTGGTAACAGAGACCCCCTTTGGACTGCCATCTGACATGTTGGAATTACCTTTAAGCCCATTTTCTCTGCCAGCTTGGGACTCCGGAACCCTGCCTTGTTGAGCCAGACATGCTAGTCTGGTGCAACATAGACCCAGGTCTGGTGCACGCCCCAAAAGCTGCAGACTTTAACCAAAAACAGCTCAGCAGGTTTCCTATCTCCAGTACCTAGATACCCAGCTCCCAATGGGATCCAAACTCCAAATAAATCCATTTTACTCTGTATAAAGCTTATACAAGGTAAACTCATAAATTGTCCACCCTCTATAACACTGATAGTGAGATTTGCACAGCTGTTTGCTTCCCCAGATACCATTCACTTACTCTGGATTTACTAATAAAAGTGATTTTATTAAGAATAAAACGTAGGATTGAAGTGGTTTCAAGTAATAAGAGACAAAATAAAGTAAGTTACCAATCAAAGTAAAACAAAACACACAAGTCTAGGCCTAATACATTAAGAAACTGTATATAGGCAAATCCTCAGAGATGTTCCAATAAGCTTCTTTCACAGACTAGACTCCTTCCTAGTCTGGGCCCAATCCTTTCCCCTGGTACAGTCCTTATTAGTTCCAGCTCAGGTGGTAATTAAGGGTTTTCTCATGACTGGAAGACCCCTTTTATATCTTTGACACAAGACGGGAATCTTTTGACTTATTCTGGGTCCCCACCCCTCCTTCTAAATGGAAAAGCATCAGGTTTAAGATGACCTGCAAGTCCCCAGGAAGGTTTGCAAGTAAACAGAGCCATTCATAACCAGTCGTCCTAGTCAATGGGAGCCATCAAGATTCCCAGGCACTATTAATGCCCCACACTTTGCATAATTACAATAGACTTCAGAGCAATACTTCATATTTCTAGCTTCAGATACAAGAATGATACATTCATACAAATAGCTTGAACACATTCCGTAGATTATAAACTTTGTAATGATAACTTCCAAGAGACCTTTTGCATAAAGCATATTCCAGTTACATTATATTCACACTCAGAAGCATATTTCCATAAACATATGGAGTGAAATGTCACAGGTATCATATGCTAAAAACATTGCTGGTGTGGGGTTTAATACCCAAACCAAAAAAATATTTTTAAAACATAACTGGTAATGTGATGATTCAGATACTTTAAGGCTGCTTTCAGCTGTCCTCTGTGGCTATATTTATTTATACATTTTTGATTACCCAGGGATTATTTGGGCCAGAACCTGCAATGAAGTAAAAGCAAATAATAAAAGAATTTTAAATACACAAGAAATGCAGAACTGGACTTATTGTGAAAGGACTAGAAGACACTTTAACTTAACATTTTTTCATTAAGCTCCTAGGCAGGAAGTAACTGAGGTAAAGAAGAAACTAGTTTCAGTTTTTACTTACAGTAGTTTGTTAATGATGAGAGTTGTTTCCTCCTGTTTGCATGGGAATTTTGAACATGTGTGTTATTTTCTTTTAAATGATCTGAGAGACAACACTTTTTTTCTTAGACTTAGAGGTGGTGAGTTAATTGTTCACTGACTGCTATTGATATAAATCTTCCATCTGAAGAAAAAAAGGAAAATACCAATGTATATTCATAAATATGTATTTTAAAATATTTTTATTTAATAAATATACAGAGAGGATGTAAGAGTGTCAATTCCCTCTCTCTGGACACTTGGGTACAGAGGAGGGACTCTTTTACGGTCCCTTAACTATAAACTGCTTCCTCAGCCTAAGTTAAGTCTATTCACCCCCAAAACCCACACTTTACCAGTAGGGAAATGGGGACCCAGCTGCCACCACTCAGTAATTACCCCAAGACTATGGGGTAGGGAACCTTGACTCCCCCCGAGAGTAGCCCTCCCGGCCCCTCCCTTCCTGTCTGGGGAATAAACACACAGACTTCAATTCAGCGTCCCTTCAACCTAAGAGACACAATCCTCTTCCCCCCCTCCCCTTCCAACCTGAAAGCAGAGAGAGAAATTCCAACACAGCCCTCCCTAACCATGGGCTGCCCCATCCAAAGCTAGGATTCCTTTATGAGAAGAACCAAACACTTTTTATAACTAAAAAAGGTTTAATAAAGAAAAGAGAACAAAGCATACACTTACAAGACCACTTTACAGATATAGCGTTCTCTCACCTCTCCCTCTGAAAGGCTAGTGACACCCTAGACCCGGCACAAAAGCTTATGAAAATTAAGATGCTACTCACAAATCAGCTACTTATGAATATAGGAAGGAAAAAATAGAAAAGTTGCTCCCCATACCTAGAGAACGAAGAAAAGGGGGTCTGGCCCAAGCTGGGATGGAGGGAAACTGAAACTAACTATCCCTCCCCCCTCGTGGGATGGGGCTTTTACATCACCCTCTCTTAGGTAAAGTTAACCCCATACAGGCAAAACAACATTCCGCACTTATGACAAAGGACAAAATAAAAGATGCTCCTTTTTTAACTGTCACTTTTGTTACATGGTTGGTGCTTAGATACCGAAGTGATAAATACCTAAACTAGACTAAAAGACCAGACTGTCATTAATTCACAAAGGGTTAGATTCTGAAACCTTTACTTGAAATGAATAGTACCTTGCTCTAAGAGTAGTCCCATCAAGTTCAGTTTAAAAATGGAAAAAATTCACCAAAAACTGACAAAACCCACCACTACTACATGGAATTAACATAGGTGGGCCAGTTCTTCATATTCATTTGCTTGTATGTTGGATCACCATACACTACCCTTTGTCTGTTTGTGAATTTTAGATAGATTCTCTCCCTTCCCCAACACCCCCGACAAGCCCGCACACCCCCACCGCACACCCCCAGAAATTGATCTGTTACTTGTGTCCCTCATTTCTGTCAGTATTTACCCTAAAGTCTGAATTGTTACTCATGTGTCTTTCCTGTATATGATTTTAGCTCAGAATTTGAAAGGCCACTCGTGTTTCTCATACTGTAAAGTTTCCTTATGCAAATAGTTGTGTCCTTTGGGTAGTAATAATAAGGTTTTCCCTGTTGTAAATGTTATACTGAGCAAATCAATCAAAAGAAAGACTGTTTAATAGAACTGTTTAATAGACAGCTGTTTAATAGAATTGGTCAATAGTTACTGTAATTAGTCTTTAAATTCACCCATTGCTTTGTTCCTTAATAAATAAACAAGTTGTTAGTTTGCCATCAGTGTCCCTGTGATTCCTTTGGAAAATCCTTATCGAACCTCTGACATTTACACCTGCCGTCCTCACGGCTGCAGAGGTTGACAGTGGGCTCCCCTGTCAACTCTGCCTTGCGCCTTTTGGCGAGCTGCAGTTCTGGAGTTGACAGGAGTGCCTCTGGGGATCGATTTATCGCATCCTGAGGAGACGCAATAAATCAATCTCCAATAGATCGATCTCTACGCGTTGATCCAGCCCGTAGTGTACACAAGGCCTAAGATATAATTTGATACCCACACTGCTTTTTCCATCTGTTTTGATAGATATAAGATGAGAGAGTTGATAAATTCCAATCCCTTTATACCAACAGATGCAGAGCTGCTATTCCCAAAGAATTCTATAACAATTCATGTAAGTTTAATTTTTAAAAAAAAAATATGAATCTCATGTTTTTATCATTATGTCAAGGGAATATATGATCATGTATGAAAACCAGCCATGTCTCAGGATGGTGTTTTCTCCTGTTAAAAAAAAAGTCTTAATACAAATAAATGTAATAATACACAATAAATGTAAAGACGACACTTTGAACAACATTTCAAAAGAAGTGATTCTGGGCAACCAATTTGAGATACCTTAAAATAGCCTAATTTTTTAGAAACCGTAAAACACTGAGCCTTTATAAATCAAACTTTTTAAAAAGAATCACCAGTTGGACACTAAAAAAAGGTAGGCATCCAGTATCACTTCTCACTTTTGAAAATATTGGCCTTTAGAATTGAATGTCGATATATATTTATTTAGGAATTACACCAGGAGCCTGATTTTTAAAGGTAATATTCATTCACAGCCCATAATGCAGTCTCTGGGTCTCATTGTTCTCATTGCATTGTTTAATTCTGTAAAATATCATGATATCTGGATACTTGTATAAAGTCCTTCACAACCAGAAATTTAGCTAATTAGTTTTGTACAATTAGAGTCTACATATTAAGCAATGGGCTTAAGTTACAGCAAGGGTGGTTTAGGTTGGATATTAAGTAAAACTTTGTAACTGTCAAGGAGATTAAGCACTGGAAGAAAGTGCCTAGGAAGGTTGTGGAATCTCCATCATAGTTGATGTTTAAGAGCAGGCTGGACAAACACCTGTCAGGGATGGTCTAGATAATATTTAATCCTGCCTTGAGTGCAGGAGACTGAACTAGATGACCTCTCAAGGTCCCTTCCAGTTCTATAATTCTATGATATTGAGTAATATTTACATTATTAATTCAGTTTTTAATTGTCCTTTACTGATGTGTTTGCAACAGTCATAACTAAGATGCAGGAGGAGACTATGATAATACCTAAATTTATTAATAGCTTTATTGATCTGCATGTGATTGAGGGCACATTTGGGGCTACAACAGAGTTCCACTATCAAAACTATCTAGCAGGATATCAAATGACAGAACAATCAAGCACTGAAACACCAAGATATAACATTACGTCAAAAACACATACTCTCATTGTATGATCCTACCCTGAGGGAATGACACTAGTTCCAGAAAGTTCTGAGAGGTGCCTTTCCCCATTGACACTAATTAATTAACATGAATTAATGAGATCCACACATTCACATTGGTTTTAAAAGATATTCACTCACATATATCATTGGAAAGGAATGAAAAGAAATAGACTAAACTTGCTGTATAGCACTCATTTACTGCAACAAAAAAGCAAACATGATATAAATACAGAAATAATACTTCTGAAAATTATTTTAATTTTAAATAAAGCAGAAACAAAATTGATTAAAACAACTATAGAGGCTTGCAGTGTGGTTGTAGAATCATAGAATCTCAGAGTTGGAAGGGACCTCAAGAGATCATCTAGTCTAACCCCCTGATCAAAGCAGGACCAATCCCATTTTTGCCCCATATCCCTAAATGACCCCTCTAAAGATTGAACTCACAACGCTGGGTTTAGCAGGTGAATGGTCAAACCACTGAGCTAGGTCCCCCATTCCCCTCTGTGTAGCTATGTTGGTTCCAGCTTGTGAGACAGACAAGATGGGTGAGGTAATATCCTTTATTGGACCAACCACTATAGGTGGAAGGGACATGCTTTTGAACTTCACAATGCTCTTTCTCAGTATTGGAGAAGGTAACCAAATTATTCATGCTAAATACAAGGTGGGAAATATTGTTAAGCATAAGGGTATCATACATGTTGTATGAAACAACTTATAATGAAGTGGACAATTAACACTGCTGCTTTTGTAGGACAAAGAAAGATAGTAGGTAGCATTGTGTGTTATAAACTGTTGTAAAAAGTCATAAAAAATTAAGTTTTTAGAGTCTAGTACAGTTATGAATTTAAGTTCCCAGATCATATTTTGAACATGTAGTGTAAGTCTCCTTTCAGGAGGAGGACTGAGAGTTCATATATGGTATGATCACTCTTTGAAAAGTGTTCACCCACAGGTGACAAGCTGTTTTTGTCTTTTATCATTTTCCTGTGTGATAACATAGTGCTTGTCTGATTTCACCACACAGTTATTATTGGAGCATTTGATACCTTGGACGAGATACTCCACATCTGACTGGACACCCCCCAGAAGACAACAAACACATAATTTCATTGATTGCTTCAAGAAAAAATTGACCATGAAATCTATCTATATATATAAAAGTCAAGTGGTGTATGTATGAGTGTATGTATGTATGTATGTATGTATGTACGTATGACAGCGAACTCCTCCCGCACCGTTTGAGCCAGAGACTTGAAATTTGGTACAGGGGTCTTGGGGTCTAGATCTTGGTAAGGGTCGAAAAATTTTCGGATCTCACCTCTGACGCCCCCCAGGGGTGAAAGTCTTTCAGGGCCAATCACATCAGCTGGGCAGTTAGGTGCTGATGATGTCATAATACCCCCTCCAACAGACACCGCACTCGCTCAGCTCGCCCCTCCCTCCTCCAACGGAACCCCGGAGATCCCTCAGCTCACTGCCCCTCCCCCCTCCCAACGGAACCACGGAGATCCCTCAGCTCACTGCCCCACCCTCCTCCAACAGAACGCCGGAGATCACTCAGCTCACTGCTCCTCCCCCCTCCCAATGGAACCCCGGAGATCACTCAGCTCACTGCCCCTCCCCCCTCCCAACGGAACCCCGGAGATCCCTCAGCTCACTGCCCCTCCCTCCTCCAACGGAACCCCGGAGATCACTCAGCTCACTGCCCCTCCCCCCTCCAACGGAACCCCGGAGATCACTCAGCTCACTGCCCCTCCCTCCTCCAACGGAACCCCGGAGATCCCTCAGTTCTCTGCCCCTCCCCCCTCCCAATGGAACCCCGGAGATCACTCAGCTCACTGCCCCTCCCCCCTCCCAACGGAACCCCGGAGATCACTCAGCTCACTGCCCCTCCCTCCTCCCAACGGAACCCCGGAGATCCCTCAGCTCACTGCCCCTCCCTCCTCCAACGGAACCCCAGAGATCACTCAGATCACTGCCCCTCCCCCCTCCAACAGAACCCCGGAGATCACTCAGCTCACTGCCCCTCCCTCCTCCAACGGAACCCCGGAGATCCCTCAGTTCTCTGCCCCTCCCCCCTCCCAATGGAACCCCGGAGATCACTCAGCTCACAGCCCCTCCCCCCTCCCAACGGAACCCCGGAGATCACTCAGCTCACTGCCCCTCCCTCCTCCAACGGAACCCCGGAGATCACTCAGCTCACTGCCCCTCCCCCCTCCCAACGGAACCCCGGAGATCACTCAGCTCACTGCCCCTCCCCCCTCCCAACGGAACCCCGGAGATCACTCAGCTCACTGCCCCTCCCTCCTCCAACGGAACCCTGGAGATCACTCAGCTCACTGCCCCTCCCCCCTCCAAACGGAACCCCGGAGATCACTCAGCTCACTGCCCCTCCCCCCTCCCAACGGAACCCCGGAGATCACTCAGCTCACTGCCCCTCCCTCCTCCAACGGAACCCCGGAGATCACTCAGCTCACTGCCCCTGCCTCCTCCAACGGAACCCCGGAGATCCCTCAGTTCTCTGCCCCTCCCCCCTCCCAATGGAACCCCGGAGATCACTCAGCTCACTGCCCCTCCCCCCTCCCAACGGAACCCCGGAGATCACTCAGCTCACTGCCCCTCCCTCCTCCCAACGGAACCCCGGAGATCCCTCAGCTCACTGCCCCTCCCTCCTCCAACGGAACCCCAGAGATCACTCAGCTCACTGCCCCTCCCCCCTCCAACAGAACCCCGGAGATCACTCAGCTCACTGCCCCTCCCTCCTCCAACGGAACCCCGGAGATCACTCAGCTCACTGCCCCTCCCTCCTCCAACGGAACCCCGGAGATAACTCAGCTCACTGCCCCTCCCCCCTCCCAATGGAACCCCGGAGATCACTCAGCTCACAGCCCCTCCCCCCTCCCAACGGAACCCCGGAGATCACTCAGCTCACTGCCCCTCCCTCCTCCAACGGAACCCCGGAGATCACTCAGCTCACTGCCCCTCCCCCCTCCCAACGGAACCCCGGAGATCACTCAGCTCACTGCCCCTCCCCCCTCCCAACGGAACCCCGGAGATCACTCAGCTCACTGCCCCTCCCTCCTCCAACGGAACCCCGGAGATCACTCAGCTCACTGCCCCTCCCCCCTCCCAACGGAACCCCGGAGATCACTCAGCTCACTGCCCCTCCCCCCTCCCAACGGAACCCCGGAGATCACTCAGCTCACTGCCCCTCCCCCCTCCAACGGAACGCCGGAGATCACTCAGCTCACTGCTCCTCCCCCCTCCCAATGGAACCCCGGAGATCACTCAGCTCACTGCCCCTCCCCCCTCCCAACGGAACCCCGGAGATCCCTCAGCTCACTGCCCCTCCCTCCTCCAACGGAACGCCGGAGATCACTCAGCTCACTGCTCCTCCCCCCCTCCCAATGGAACCCCGGAGATCACTCAGCTCACTGCCCCTCCCCCCTCCCAACGGAACCCTGGAGATCACTCAGCTCACTGCCCCTCCCCCCTCCAAACGGAACCCCGGAGATCACTCAGCTCACTGCCCCTCCCCCCTCCCAACGGAACCCCGGAGATCACTCAGCTCACTGCCCCTCCCTCCTCCAACGGAACCCCAGAGATCACTCAGCTCACTGCCCCTCCCCCCTCCCAACGGAACCCCGGAGATCACTCAGCTCACTGCCCCTCCCCCCTCCCAACGGAACCCCGGAGATCACTCAGCTCACTGCCCCTCCCCCCTCCAACGGAACGCCGGAGATCACTCAGCTCACTGCTCCTCCCCCCTCCCAATGGAACCCCGGAGATCACTCAGCTCACTGCCCCTCCCCCCTCCCAACGGAACCCCGGAGATCCCTCAGCTCACTGCCCCTCCCTCCTCCAACGGAACGCCGGAGATCACTCAGCTCACTGCTCCTCCCCCCCTCCCAATGGAACCCCGGAGATCACCCAGCTCACTGCCCCTCCCCCCTCCCAACGGAACCCTGGAGATCACTCCGCTCACTGCCCCTCCCCCCTCCAAACGGAACCCCGGAGATCACTCAGCTCACTGCCCCTCCCCCCTCCCAATGGAACCCCGGAGATCACTCAGCTCACTGCCCCTCCCCCCTCCCAACGGAACCCCAGAGATCCCTCAGTTCTCTGCCCCTCCCCCCTCCCAACGGAACCCCGGACTACATCAGCTCACTGCCCCCCCTCCACCTGCGAAGGTCCCCGGAATCCCTCGGCTCTGGGCCCCCTCCCCCCCTGCGACGGATCTGAGTTGGGTTTGGTGGGACGGTAAGTGAGGTGGGGGTGTCGGATTCGGTCGGGGGGTGAGGTGGGGGTGTCCGGTTTGCTTGGGGGGGTGGGAAGGTGTTGGGGTGGGTGAGGGGTGAGGGGTGGGTGTTGGGGTTGGTCAGGGGGTGTCAGCTGTCTGCCACCTCCCCACCTCCGACTGACCCGAGCAGCGCCGGGCACTTATGCTAGTATATATATAAAAGTCAAATGGTGTATGTATGTTCACTAACTCTTTCCACACCGTTTGAGCTAGAGACTTGAAATTTGGTACAGTTATAGGCTTTAGGGTCCTAATCAGAGAAAGAATCGAAAATTTTTAAAATCTCACCTCTTACACACCGTAGGGGTGAAATGCTTTAAAGCCCATTAACATCAGCTGGGCAGCAGGTTAACACCTGCTGTTCTCTGTGACATAGTTATGATGTAATAATACCCCCCTCCAACGGACCCCACACTCGCTCAGCTCTCTTCCCCCTCCCCCCTCCAACGGCCCCCGCACTCGCTCAGCTCTCTCCTCCCTACCCCCTCCCACAGCCCCTGCACTCGCTCAGCTCTCTCCCCCTCCAACGGCCCCCGCACTCGCTCAGCTCTCTCCCCCTCCAACGGCCCCCGCACTCGCTCAGCTCTCTCCCCCCTCTCCCCCTCCAACGGCCCCCACACTCGCTCAGCTCTCTCCCCCTCCCCCCACATCTAAATGCAAGAGAATGAAATTAATTAGACAAAATGAGACTTCTGAACAAAATTTGTATTAATAAAAAACATTGTAGTCCTTTTACATCCCAGTTTCCAATTACAAATACCCCGAGCAACGCCGGGTATTTTTGCTAGTCCTTAATAAAAATTACATCCACTACAATCTCTCCACCACTCAGAAAATAGGTATACAATCCCTGAAATCTAGCCACCAGATAGTGGTCAAACCAGCGGACAAATGTGATGATGATGTCACGAGGCCAGCTGACAATTCTCTGATAACACCTACTGTAAAGATCACAAAGAAAATCCCACACCACAATTCACACAAGAATTTAAAGATATAATGAAATCTTTACCCCAAACAACTCTACAGAAATTCTACAACCTCATCTCCCATAAACTCACGTCAGGGACCTTCTATATGCATAGAGAGATACATGAACAAGGGAACCCAGTCAGATCCATCATTTCTAGCCACAGCAATGTTACTGGAGGATCATCAAGATCCATAGAAACCATCCTCAAACTACTCACCACATAAAGGGCCAATTTTCTCTAGGGCATAACCATCTTCTTCCAGAAACTTGGCAACATTAACAACCTCCATCAGAACACCATCCTTTCCACCGTGGACATCAACTCCATACATTCCAACAGTCCTCATTACAGCATCACCTCAAATATTTACAAGACAATAAACACTCAGAAATCCACCCAAATGCATTGCCAAACTCATCCCTTTCATTCTTGCCCATATCTACTTTACATTTAAGAACAAGCACTTTGTCCAAATCATGGGTACTAGATGACTCCCCAATATGACAACCTCTCCATTGGCCAATTTGAAGATCAGGAGGTCATCTAGTTCAATCCCCTGCTCAAAGCAGAACCAACACCAACTAAATCATCCCAGCCAGGGCTTTGTCAAGACAGACCTTAAAAACCTCTAAGGATGGAAATTCCACCACCTTCCTAGGTAATCCATTCCAGTGCTTCACCACCCTCCTAGTGAAATAGTTTTTTCCTAATATCCAACCTTCAGGTAGTTGAAGGTTTCTATCAAATCCCACCTGGGGCACTCCTATTGATACCAGCTACCAACTAGACCTCAAGCCGTTCATCACTACCTGCCGAGCCTGATGGTCTATCCAGGTTTCCATCCTCTTTATAGTCCATTAATCCAATTCATTGTTTTTTTAACTAACTTGCTTGCAAGAATACTGTGGGAGACCACATAAACAGCTTTAGTAAAGTCAAGATATATTATATCCACCACTTTCCCCATATCCACAGAGCCAGTTATCTCATCATAGAAGGCAATCAGGTTAGTCAGGCATAAAAGGTTAGTCAGGCATGACTTTCTATTGGTGAATCCATGTTGACTGTTCCTGATCATTTTCCTCTCCTCTGTGATTCAAAAATGGATTCCTTGAGGATTTGCTGCATGATTTTTATCTGGACTGTTCCAAGTGCCAATCTCTCAGTCTTGTGTTCAGGCTCTATTTGGGCCTATTCCCTCCAGCAGCAGCAGTAATATGTGGCCAAGCTGTGTAGGCTTCTCTCAGTACTGGCTCTATTTTGAAACCACACAAAGCTAAAGTGAACCGGGGGAAAGTTTGTGTGCACCTGGAGGGTCTACACAGACCAATTAATGTGCAAGTCTTTAGTATGCTTTAGAAATCACACCTCTATATAGCAGATTACACCACTTTGTAAACAAGCTCTTTGTCTGTTTTATCATCAGTTCAGTCATTCAGTAACAGATTTGACAAACTCTATTCAAAATTACATAGTGTGGCAAAGTGGCCTCTCGGACCCCTCTGACTCAGGTCTTTTGGGCTCTGGTGAGGCAAGAGCCGTACCAGCAACCTGCCTAGAAAGCCCCAAAGGCAGGCTTTCCCTTCCCCTAAGCACTTCTTTCTGGTTGGGTTTTGCTTCTCTCTGGCTAGGAAAACTATCTCCCTTCTGGGAGAGACTCCCTGTCCTGCTGCCCCTAGCCTGCAGGCAGCCTCACTCCCTCTATCTCTCTCCCCCTACCTCACTGGGGGGGGGGAGGGCGGAGGGTTTAAAAAGGTCTCTGACAGCTTTTTAATTGGGCTCAGCTGATCCTTTGGCCAGCGGCAGCCTTACTCAGCTGAACCCAATTAACCTGCAGTTACCTCTCTCACCACAAATCCCTCTGGCAGTAGCCTGCCGTGGGTTTACCACAATAGTTACAAATAAAGGGCAATATCTTCAGCTGATGTAAATAGGCTGAATATAGCTTTGTTGAAATGAATGTAGCTACATTGATTTACACAAAACTGGGAACCTCAGCACAGATCTGTAATTTAACAAAACAAGAGAGAAAGTACTAAAAGATTCCTTAACAACAGAAGAAAACATAATCCAGTGCCAAATGAATGAAGAAAGTATGAGAGGGGTTCTTATAAAGGGTAATACATTATCTCATAAAAATGGCAGTTTTCCAGAATCTTTCCAAGCAAAACAATGTTAGAATCCTTTGATTTCCTGAGTCCAAAGACACAACAAATTTAGTCTTCTCTATTTTTTTATTTTTAAATTTTATACTTTTCCAGGTAAATTTGTCTATTAAAATTTGCAAAATATTTATGGATTTCTAGCAAAATTAGGTTCTCTTGCTTTCTGACTGGATTTGCTGTTGTAATCTTTTGAAATTTCTTTAGCCTGAGCAAGATTGATGTCAGTAGTTGCTAAATGATGGTAAACAACCCCATCTTTACAAATCTTTGCCTTATTGTGTAACCACATAGTCTCAATGTTCTCATGCTTGCCATCCCTCCGCTCTTTGCCCCCCTTTTGTGTTTGTGTCTTTACTTGGTTTTTATATGACACTTCAGTCAGTTTGGGGTGTTTGATAAATAATGAATTATAATAATTACCCTGTCATAACTAGACCCAGGCAAGCGAGAAAGAAAAAAAAATCTATGTTGAGAGAATAATTTTTGCTGCTATGGGTTAATTGCTGTTTCTGTTCTTTTTTTCTGAACTAATCTCCAATTTACCTAATGCTAAAGATTACTACTAAAAGCATACAAAATCTGATCTTTTTTGTGACTATTATGAAGTGGAATTCCCAAATAGTTATAATAAACAAGAAAAAGACGGAAAAATAATCTGTTGATGTAGAGTTGACTGATTCAAATGAGGGTCAGTTACTTGATTCATTAGCACAAGTTTGAAGTTTGCTTATTTACTGGCCATAACATTGTGATAGAGAAAAGTACATGGATATTTAAACTGGATCACCTTATTCCATAGTAGAAACTAAGCTATGGGGCTCACATGAAAGAAAATGTAATAGGACCTTGACAGAGATTTTCCGTGATTATTCTATTAGTTGGAAGTGCAGAGTTTGTCTACCTGCAAAATGAGTTCAGAGAAAAAAATATTAAATTGAGACATCCTCAGGGACTGACATCAACATAAAGGGCCATCCACATTGAAGCCTTCTGCCTCTGTACCAGTGTAATCCTTCTCCCCTTCTGTGAAAAATGTGTTGAATCTGCTGTCTCTTCCCTCGCAGCTCTTGGCTTTGACTAGGCAGCTGGGCTCTCTTCTTCTGAAGCCTCTCACTGTTCCCTTATGGAGTAGAGAGTAAAAGAGAGTAACAAGGGCCCCAAAACTGAGGGAGAAGTGTCTCTCTCTCTTCCCCAACCAGCTGGCAGCTGTTGCTCCCTGTCTTAGAACAGTGCCTGAGTCGGTGGTACAGTGTGACAGGGAGCCTGGATCTGCTACATCACAGCTCATATTGCACAATGCAATACATTTAATAGTATTGCCTCTCAGACCCTCTTCCAGGAGAGTCCCACCACAGGCTGTATTACTTTCTAAAGGAGTATTTCCTTGCTGCAGCAGGGAAGAATTGCCCCCCATTGTGGCTTAGTTATAGATTATGAGTTGACTTCTTATGCTGAAATTAAAAAGTTCATTCTTTCTTATAGATAACTGAAGACTCAGAAAAGTGCTTGCTTTTATTTCAATATGCATTATTGCTTCATCAATGTATGGAATGTATTTGTAAACATGTTGCCACCTTACATCCCTTGAAAATGAATATTTCAGTACTACTACTCATGAACTGGAAACTTCATTAATCAAATACCATCAGAATATGGCTCCACATGTTATGTCAGATTTCAGCCCTGGGTCCACCACCTAGCAATAATGGCAATAGCCATAGCCAAATTCATTGGATAAAATTGGAAATGCTGACCTTAACAACATGCTTCCTATCAATTAAAGCTGGTCAGGATATTTTTTTGCTGGAAAATGTTGCTTCATCAGAATTAAAACCTTTTGGTAGAAATATATCAGTTTCACAGTAAATTTCATCAGAAAGATTTGTGAGGTCCACCCCTGGCGGGGGAGGGAGTAGGAGGGAGAATGACCCAGAGAGATACCAAGTGAGATGGATGTGTATTCATCACAGAATAGACAATAGCCTATTGGTTAAGGAACGGGAGTCCTATGTAAATCCTTGCTCTGGATCAGGGAGAGCAGCGACCACCTCTCTGCTTTTTCATGATACATGTTAAAAAAAAATCTGATGAGAATGAGAACAAATGGCAAAACCTCAAAAAATTTCAGACACTGAAATTCATGTTTCCCAGCTATCCTATTATCAGTGTTATTTGTTTCCTTGAATGTGAAATGGAAAATAAAGATGATTTATTCAGGGATCAAATTGACTACAGGGCTCCCATGATATAATTAACAATGATATAATCAACACTTCAGTACCTAAAGAAAAGTCTTCGAAGATGGAACCTGCTGAAGTCAAATCTTTGAGAAGAATTTGATGCTATCCAAATAATCAGAACCAGATAATTAAATTATTTTCTTCAACTACAACATCCCAAAATAAATATTTCACATATTAATATACACAAGAGTTCTATGTGAATATACTGCAGGATTAAAGTTACTAAACTGAAGACTCTGATTCTGCAAGCTCTTATGCACATGCTTAGCTGTATGCATGTGAGGAGTCCTGTACTGGGGCGGCTGCCCCACTCCAGTGGAAAAGGGTTAAAATAGCCC
This sequence comes from Sternotherus odoratus, assembly GCA_032164245.1. Classification (NCBI taxonomy): domain Eukaryota; kingdom Metazoa; phylum Chordata; order Testudines; family Kinosternidae; genus Sternotherus; species Sternotherus odoratus. Next base: position 125,239,278 of record JAVMKO010000002.1, on the reverse strand, counting down.
TGCAAAAGGCTGTAGCAAACAGCTTTGCGGAGCAGTGGGCGCTGTGCGGGGTTCTCTGCTTGGTGTCCCCATCCTGTACCCTCGTTTTGAACCTATGACTCTCATGCACTCCCCTGCCTTTTTTCATTAGTAGTCCCCCATATTTAATTGGCCCTGGGTCTAGTGTCCCTCCCGCCAGGCTGGGGGAGGGACTTTAGTAACGGGCGGGCTTAGGCCCGCCCACCTCCTGGGTAACCAAAAGGTGTAGCTGGGGGCAAGCAGCTCCCAGGCTAATTAGGCCTAGCAGCCACAGCTGTGGCTGGTTTAATTAAGGCCCAGCTGGCCCTGATAAAAGGGCTCAGTTTGGTGCAGAGAAGAGTCTCCTCTGCTTACAGAGGAAGACAGGCCTGACTGTTGGGAACTTGAGCAAGGTACCTAGATTGGTGCAGGGCTGGGGCAAGGCAGGAGGAGCTGGGGAAGCTCCAGCCTAGAAACCCCCAGGCTGCAGGGCCTAGGTGAAGGCCCAACAAAGGGTACTGGGTTTGCAGGGGGCAGCCCAGGGCTACGGAGGCAGCAGGCCAAACCCCCCTTGCCGGTGATGAATGGCAATTATACTGCAGTCTGCTTCAGTGAATGGGGGCAAGTGGTGACTGGCAGTTGCCTAGACTGAGGCAAGGTGGGGATAGAGTGTGGGGGTTCCCTGGGAGGGGAGCCCCTAAGATCTGATGGGGTACTGCAGGGGTGCAGCACCCAAGGGAAGAGGGCACCAGGGTCCGGGAGGGACTCTGGGCCAGAGCAGCAAGCAAGACATTGGCCTGCAGAGGGTGCTCCAGATGCTGGTGAGCTAATTCCCGGACGAACCAGCAGGAGGCGCCGCAGGGGTGAGTCTTTGCACCTCTACAAGTCCCATCTAAGTCTGTTCCTTAAAACTCATGTAACCCATCTGTTTCACATGTGTTAAGATTATAAATCATGATCTGTTTACTTTAACTAGAATTATACACCTGTCTCTTTCAATGCTACCAGCTGCTCACAAAGGTTCACAGAGCATATGCAGGTGTGTGCAACTCAGTAGAGCTCTGAGGGACAGCAAAGAGGAGCTCTTCCCTCCTAAACTGCTGCTGTTCAAGGGGAAGAAAAACGAGTTGATGGTGAACTTTTGTGGGAGGATGACCAGCCACCAGGAGATCACTTTCACTGCACTCAGCTCTCAAAAGGAGCTTTGCACAGAACTGAGGGACAGGGAGTTAAAGCAGACAGTTATTCATCTCACACAGTTCTGCTTTCCATAATATTTCATGAAAGCTGGCTCTCTCTTAAAGATAAAGGACATTGTTTTCGTTCTAAATACATGATACTAGAACAATTATATTTAATTTGTGAATTATTTTAAGAGATTTGAAGAGAGAGATTACCGGCAATATTGCCAGGAGTCAGTCTCATAAAATTTGGAAACATAACAAACTTTGCATATTTCATTTGATCTGAAATAACAGGAGGTGATCCTGAAAGGGATATAGCGCAGTAAGTTGGAGACATCTTTTGTCTTGTGTAGGATTAGCATGGCTTCTCAAAAATAAAACATTTTGTCTTATTGTGATTATCAGTGGATGAACTTGAGAAAATTTTGGATCTTCATTTCAGTTACACATCTAACATTGCAGTGGCTTATCTGAAGCTTATCCAGTCTTTCTGAGACCTCTCTTGGCAGTCTCTCCATTACTGTTTCACAGCTCCCTGCTGTGTAACTTCAGTGACCCCTAGTATACCCAAATACTTCCTTATAACCCATCTTCAAGTTGGAAATCTCCCTTTTTCCAGTGATCTAAAGATCTAGGGCTAGACTCACAAAGAAATTTAGGCATGGTGTCATTGAATCCAGGGATGCAGGGTCTCCCACCTCCTCCATGAGAGCTCCAACCCCAAGGCTACAGAGTCAGCCTCATGCTTGTTTGCTCTTTCTCTCTCTGACCTAATGGTCGTTTCATTATTTATCCACACTGGAACAGCTTCACCAGAAGAGACTGAGGCAGCTTGACATCAGAATATCCCCGTGAGTAAGAGCTAGGACACTCACCTGAAAGGTTGCAGATCCTTGTTCAAATCTCTTCTCCCCTTCAGGAGGTGTGGGGGACAGGGACTTGAACGGGAAGTCTCACATATCCCGGGTGTGTGCCCTTACCGCTGGCTCAAAAGTTATGAGGAGGCATTTCTTCCTCACAACAGCAGTGTATTGTGTACATTTCTCTATAAGTGCCCATAAATGATGTCTGAGCCTGCTCTTCAAACTGTGCCCAACAGATGAGTTAGGCAGAATAACAGCTATCTTTCTCTGGTGCATGCATTACTCCGGAGCTTAGGTATTCAGACACCTGGCATGGTGTTGTATTGCTCATCCTGAGCATATTGAGGCTGATGTATATTGGCATTTAGGGAATGTATAAGGAAAAGAAATGGAGGTGCCGAGAAAGTTTAGGCACCTACAGAGTTCGGGGACAGTTAGGGCTTTTTTGAATCCCAGTGAGGATTCTGGGATGTAGGCACCTAACTGCTACTTTAGGTCCCTAAGTCCTTTTATGAATCTAGCCCCGGTCTTTAACACTGACAGGTGACATAGTATCAGCACTTAAACCTGCCACTGATCCAGGACTGAAATGCATCTCCTTGCACCTTGCTTCAGTATAATAAAGAGGGGAAAGAAGGAAGCATTTGAAGCACAATGATTATTTTAAATGGCAAATGCTTGGAATGTTATAAGCAGTTCCAGTGGAGATGTATTAATGGTCAACGTTCATGTCAGGTAGTCAAAGGTACATGATAAATATAATTTATCAAATGCTTTTCATGGCTAAGCCAGATCAATTATTTAAAGCCTGTCATTTTCCTAGAATAGATAATAGTTTTGTTGATGCTCAGTCTCACTTTTAGGTGACCAGCCAGAGGCTCTTAGGCATATTGGCACATCACAGTCTTGAGCTTCATGGATTGCACCATCATCCCAAAGGAGGAGACAAAGTGCATACATAGCAGGTTTTAGAATTTCTCATAGTTTGGGGAGTTTCAGGGTCAGACAATTCATAGCAAATTCTAGAGATCCACAGCAATTTTTTTTTTCAGCAATGGGGGAGCAGGAACTTCCCCATTCAGTCATAGTTTCCTGTTTAGAAATAGTATCCTTTTTCTTCCATGAACCTTTAATCCAGACACATGTAGAACCTCTGCCAAAGATGTATGATAGGGTCCCTCTTTCTTCTAGGTTGCTGGAATTCTTACAACCTTTGGGAAGCCAGGAATTCACCCAGGAATCACTCAAATGGACAGAGAAATCCCAAAGCCTTTATTAGCAGGGACCACATTGAAAAGAACATCCAGTGGAAACACAACATCAGTTCAATCTGATTAAAATGAGCTCTTCCTCCATCAGTCACAAAACATCTATACCGCTCCAGCCTCAGCACCTTAGTTTTGAAGTAAGGTATTTCTATCCCTTTGGGCAGTGGCCAATTCTTACATGCAGTATAGGATCAAAGGGACTACACATTTAGGTTGCTTCCTGGGCCTACGTCCCAGGCGAGAGCTCAGACTCTCAACTTACTGCATCCTCGCAGCAGCAACATGTGCCATCTCCTGGAGCCCTGACAGTGTTTTCTCAAATGTCATACTCATCCTCCAAAGGTAGGCAGGCTTGCAGCATGAAGGAAGGGTGGGATTTCCTGATCACTTTCTTGACAACTAGGGCTCTGCATGAAGTCTGGCGATATCTATTAAGAGGCCAGCTTTTCTGGTCTTCCCATACCCAGCCACTTAGGGCTTCTGAGGCAGGGCCCAGCCTTCACAGCACTGTACAAATGCTGATGATCTGTGTAATGGAGACTCAGTACATGATAGATAGAGGGACTGATCAGATATCACAACCCAGCACAGGATTAATTACATGAGACTCATTAAATCTCAGAGTCAGCAGACCTGTGATTCTGACATAGAATCTCAGAGTTGGAAGGGACCTCAGGAGATCATCTAGTCCAACCCCCTGCTCAAAGCAGGACTGTGACGGGGCTGAGCGGCCCCGCACCGGTACAGCAAGGGTTAACCCTTCTCTCTGGGCAGAGGAAGCCACGCCCCGGAAGCTCTGCTGGGCATGCTCCAGCTGGAGACCCAGCATAAAAGCCTGCAGAGTTGGTCAGTCGGGGCTGACCACCAGAGGGGAAGGACGTGTGTTACCAGCTCCTGAGGAGGAACAGCCAACATTCTGGGACCCAGACGACAGCCTGGCTGTAACGCCGCTGGAGGACCCATCCGCCATCGGCCCGGAGGGAGAACACTCTGACGGACCCCTGGACACTGAAGGCAGGGTAGGAAGTGACCCAGGGGACTTTTAAAGGGACAGACTAGCTTGGCGTGTTGCGGGTGGATCCCCGCCGAGCGTGGGGCGAGACCAGCCCTGCTGATAGGTGAGCCCTGGGTCGGGACCCGGTGGAGTGGGTGGGCCCGGGTCCCCCTACCCCTACGGCCATTGGGCCACGCTACCCCGAGAGTGGGAAGCAATTATATTGACTCCGGCCATCGGGCCACGCTACCCCGAGAGCGGGAAGCAATTATATTGACTCCGGCCATTGGGCCACACTACCCTGAGAACCGGAGACACTTGTATAGACTCCGGCCATTGGGCCACGCTACCCTGAGAGCGGGAAGCAATTATATTGACTCCGGCCATTGGGCCACGCTACCCTGAGAAAAGGGGACGCGTGTATAGACTTCGGCCATTGGGCCACGCTGCCCCCCCTTTCCCTTGAGGGGGGGGGTTAGAGACGGGCGGAGGTCCGCTGCCACGCCTAGCCCCAGCCTTCAGGGGGCGCTGTGGAACCGGACCCGCCACAAGGACCAATCCCCTTTTTTGCCCCATGTCCCTAAATTGGCCCCCCAAGGACTGAATTTACAACCCTGGGTTTAGCAGGCCAATGCTCAAACCAATGAGCTATCAGTGGCCATTGTGGAATTTGCCACAGAATCACCAGGAACTAGTATAAACCAGTGTCTGTCCATCATCTGGCTATCTGATCCTCTTTCTACCTTTTGTGATTGTGAAGAAAACCTTGAAGATGAAACAGAGTCTCTTTGATGCAGTGATATCTTCTTTGTCTGCACACAGCTCGGAACCATAGCTCTGAGGACCTGCCCCATTCATCACACCTGTTTAAGTCCTAAAATCTAAAGTTGACAATTTAAATGTCAACACTGCATAATTATTTCATAAAAATTAAGTACAACTTACTATGGAATACATTTTGCACCCTGTCTATGACTTTCCACTTCAGAACTTTGCCTGTGATAAGACTGGTGGGTCACCCACAACCTAATTTTTTAAAAAATTTTTAAAAAAACTTGTTCCTAGTTACATATGTGTATTACTTGGGAAATGAAAACCTTCACTGGTGAAAGCATGCCTGGTTTAGCCTGCTGTGGTGAAAATTTGAGGTCATGTCATGACAAAATTGGGGAGATAAAGACATGCCACTGCACAAATTCACCTTGCAAAGACACTTGGACCACAGGCATTACCTGCAATAACTTTAATGTTAATAAAATTCCAGGCAGTTTTTTCACTAAAGCAGTGTGTGCGAGTCCATTTGGTGTTCATTGCACACCATGAATGTGAAAAACTGGCCTTTTTAGAAAAAAAAACAGGTTTAAAGCACTCAACATTTTGATTTTTCATATCTTTGAAGCTCCTCTAGAAAATCTAACACAACATAGCATTTCTTTTGCTTGAAGACCTTGGTATGTGAGATAAAAGAAAAAACATCCAAACTGTTATCTATTAATGCGTGCAGGGATATCTTGAACATGCAACATAATAAATAACTAATTTCTCTCATTTTTTCAGGTTTTTCTGTCACTTGGGTATTTGACAAATTGTTCTTTAATATACTAATGTGATCTTTATGGATAATCAGTTATCCAGTTCAGCTGTCTGTGACCCAAGACAGTAACCTGTGGAAAACATTCCCTAATAGTTTACACATTCATTAGCCATTATCAATCAGTACAGTTTTACTTTTAGCTAGATCTATGAAAAATGCATGAAGCTAGAAGTGAACTCTGGTTTCTGGTATTTGTTGTGAAGCCCAGAAGCAGTAGCAGCAGCCCGCAATCTATCATGCATAAAAGCAGAAATAACATTTATGAGCCCTCTCATGTAAAGCTTGAGTAGGCAGATTCATGAAATTCACTGAGATTTGGATTAAATTTAAACCATTCTATATAGCTCCACTTTTGATTAGAGCTGTGTGTGCTGTGAAAAACTCACATTTGAATGGAACTTAGGTTTTTAAGAAGTTCGTATGTGCTCAGATCTAAATTGAGCTCTAAGCTTGATCTGAAAATGTACAGTGGGTTAATTTGCATTCAGTATTAAAGGGGGGACAAAAGAGATAGCACTGCATCCTTTTACAATTTTAGCTATGGCTCAGAGTTTATTAATATAAGGATCACAACACAACTGACTCTATCTCCACTTATTAAATTATGAGGCTTAATGTGCCAAAATGGATGACCCTACCTAGACAATAGAAAATCCCAGGGAGGGGAACCCTTTAAAAATAACCAAAAATAACTGCTTAATGCTTATAGTACACTGGATTCCAGGAGTTTAGCCCTTTATTTTTTAATTTACAGCATAAAAACATATTTAATCACTAATTTTTGAGGGGGAGGGTATTTGTTGATCACATTTGCTACTTTAACTTCTTGTATTTTAAGTTCTGCATGTATGCGTTCTATATATGTGTCATCCACTGTGCTTTTCACATGATTTTCAGTAGATACAGTAAAAATCACTGAGGCTTAGAGTTATTTTAATATCTAAATAAATTCTCACCTCATCATTCAGATGACTTGTGGACTGCAAATAAAGTCATAAAATGCATGAAGATGAAGAGATTGAATCTTATTCCAACTCCATTGCAAAAAATGTCTTTTCTTCAAATTGAGATTGACCAAAAATGGAATCTAGGAATCCAGACCTTCAGATTTTTATCTACGGTTCAGATTCAAACCCCTGGGTCCAATTCTACCTGTTCTTTTTGGCTCTGATTCAGACCTGAAACCAGAAGAGCTGATTTTCTTTTCCCATAATCTGATATGACTGAAATCTTTGATTTGTAGGGAAGTAACAAATAAACATACACATTCTCATAAATTTATCCCAAGAAGGCTGATATATTGAGATTCTATCACTTGGACCCAAAATGTCATATGGCAACTAGCATGATTTTGGTACCATGCAATCCAACCTAAATCCAAATTTAAAGTCCACGGGACTAGTGTGCCTTAAATTAAACATGTATGTATATGCAGGATTATCCCTAAGCATATATTATACTACATTGAGCCATTTAAATCTATAAGAAGCTGCAACTATCTAAATACCATAAACTACAAAAAGAAAATAATATCAATTAACCTTAATTCAAAAGTTAAGATTTCTCTCACAAAAATAATTTTGTCACTTTACACTTTCTGTACCTTTTATGTTAAGTCTATGATTTAATGCTATATATGACTGTTATGAATGCACTCTCATTAACATCAATTTTATGCAAAAAAATAGATGCCGATTTGAGGAAAGTACTCAAAATTAGTAATATATTTGTTCAAAACAAAATATTTCACAGTACATGCTTAACACTTGTTATATTTTTATGATTAATCCTATATCTAAAGTGAATGCATAACTGTATGACCCAGAGGGAATGCAAGGCTTCTGTCACTTAAAAAAGAAAAAGTTAACGGGCTTCTCTCTCTCTCTCTCTCTCTCTCTCTCTCTCTCTCGTTACCTTTTGGAGTTGAGCAAGAACAGCAAAAAATGTATTCACAAATATTTTAAAATACAAGCTTAACACATTCACTTCGCTGCTATTTGCAATCTTTTTCTTCTGCTTATTTTAAACATTCAGGAGAGTAAGCTCTTATTTTCACCAAGAATACTAGCTTGATGGGACCCAATCCTGCATTTACTGAAATCACTGGGAGTTGAGGGTACTCTGAACTTTACAAGCTCAGTTCCGTAGTCATTCTGAAAAGCTCTTTTTTTTTCTTATGCATACAATAATTTCCCCAAATAATTAGGAAAAGGGAAAGAGACTTCTCTTAATGGAAGTTAGGTCATCCAGAAAGGATCAGAAAAAATACTATAGGATTTACGTGTCCAAAGGCTGGGAGCCAGGGGAGCAGAGTGGAACAGGCTGGGACCAGGGGACGGTTTCCCTCCTGCCCCTCAGCTCTCCCCCCTGTGGAGGCCTGGGTCCCCACACAGCACCCCCACGGGGGAGACGGGGAGGCTTCATAGGGCACCTAAATGGCTAGGGATGCCCCTATCTGAACCCTCCTACTGTACACTGAAACAGCAGTAGTTCAAAGCACTCTATGGATCTTTTAATGCATTGTAGTAGCAGTCACACAGCTAGTCAGTGCACGGCAGGCTAGTGCACCGTAGATTCACATGCCATGCCCTAATTTGCTATATAAAAAACCCCATATTTTTAGGACGATACTATGGCAGACATGGATGTTTACTGCTGTTTTGAAATATTATAGTCAGATCAGTTTATTCTATCAAATGAAAATCCCACCAAGTCAAGTATTAACATAGTGGAAAATGTTTAGTACTTTTGTAAACTATACAGAAAATGTTCTGAGAAATTCCTACAAAACTGATGTCTGATCCTGATATCACTGAAGTCGACAACAAAACTCTTACTGACTTCATTAGAATCAGAATCCGGTTCTTGCTTTGCACTTGGTGTGTAGTTCAAAAGGAGGTGCTAGTCAGCTTAGTTTGGTCAGTAATTATGTTACAGAAAATGTACTTCCATAATCCCAGTCTGCTTTGTGTATGTGCCACATGCCGTCTTGATGTGCACCCAACAATAATAAAACATTCAAAATGTGAAAGGAAGAAACTATTATACATGTCATTGTAAGTACAAAGCCAATTTTGTATTGTAGGATGGTGTCCAGAAACATACTCAAAGTGAGGAAAGAGATTTCTTTCTCTAAAAACAAACCTGAGTCTTAATTTAAGCAATGCTTAGTTTAAATTTATTTTCTTTTCTTTATTTTTCCTGTATGGTTTCACTGCCCTTGTGCTGCAGAACTCTTTTATAGTAACAATGCCATTTATAGGCTTTTGTACTCCAAAAGGCAAAATGTCATTTAAATATTTCTAGCTCTAAACCAAAACTTTAATCTGAAATCGGGGTTGCTTTATTGAAGAATTCTCTAACCAAAAATACTCATTTGTCATACTTTTAGAATTTACACTATAGTCTCATATTTTGAAAACTTGGTCACCACCACCAATGGAAGTTTGGAAAAATCATGTGCACAAAGGGCTCTATCCTGGAAGGTGTTGAGCATTCTGGTCCCAATTCAGCAAAACACATAAGCACACAGTTAACTTAAAGCCCATGCATAGCCCCATCAACTTGACTGGGACTACTCATACACTTGAAGTGAAGCATATACTTAAGTGTTTTTCTGGATTGGGATTATTATAAAATACATAAAATAAGTTATACAACTGGATTTCACTAGAGCTGAGAACTACAGAATATTAGCTGTTTATGAGGGACTGCATTATAACTAAGACATTTATCTGTTATTGAGCTGAGAAATTATATTTGCTCATAGAAAAATGTTTTAGCATTTATAAAATTAAAACAAAATTCCAGTTTTTAAATGAAGGAAATAAAGTGTAGGATGAGCTCAGAGCTACCATCTCTATTGTCTACTCTAAATTATTATTGTGTGTCTATCTGTGTAGAAGATGCACAACCACTCACAGTGCTGCCTAGTGCTCAGGCAGTGGTTGATTTGACATCTTCTCATTGAAGCCCAGTCCTGTCCTTCAGTACCCCAGTGGTTTGCAGTCCTCCCCTTTAGCAGAGAGGCTTCTGGGAGAGGGGGAGGGGCAGTGGAGAAAAGGCCCTTGAGCAGTCACAATCTTTTCCGGCTGGCCTGTCAACAGGGAAAAGGAGGCTCTTGTTGTTTTGTCCTCTCAGAATGGGTACTAGAGCCTGGGCCCACTCTATCCACTGGGCTCCAGTCCATGGTCCCATAGAGAGCAGCTAAACCCAATGCCACCAGGGCCGGTGTAACCATTAGGTGAACTAGGTGGCCGCCTAGGGTGCCAAGATTTGGGGGTGCCAAAAAGCAGTGCCCCAATTATTATTTTTTTACATTATTGCTGGAAAACGAATGAATAAAGAAAAGAGAAATGTCATTGAATATGCATTTAAACTTGTTGTTCTCTCGTACATTACAGCTATAGCCCACGCCAGCTCTGCGTTGCGGGCACAAGCACACTGCTTCACTACGATACAAAGTGGCAATGACATCATTTTTCTCATCACGCACAGCCATTATCCATTCTGACAGGCTGTTTACAATGCTAAGTTTACTAGTTTTCAAAGGTTGTTGACTGAGGCTAACTATTTTTGTTTTGTTGTTTCACATCTAAGACTCTGGCAAGTGCTGCTGCATCATTTCGCTAATACTTTGTCATTTGTGTGTGTAAAGTATTTGAGTGTATATGTTTATGTGCGAATATGCATGTATAGGTTTTTGAAATTTGTCATATTGATATTGTCAGTTGTTGTTGTTTGATGGAGTATCCGCCATTATAATTTTATAAATTTTATTAATAACAATAATTGGATATTCTAAGGGTAGAATAAAATGTAGATTTTGATGTGAAAGAATGAAGGAAGGACGTACACGTGACTTAAAAGGGTGTAGTTTTGAAACTATTTTGAAAGTTTATAATAAGTGATCCTCCGGGGAGAGGGGAAGAGGAGGAAGGGCACAAGGTGGAAGTTTCACCTAAGGTGCAAAATATCTTTGCACCGGCCCTGAATGCCACTACCCCCATGGACCACTTACTACCCCCATCTTCTGTAGCTTCCAGAGTAAATCTCTCCAATCCAAGTTTCTGAACCATACAGTCCCTTCCCTGTATCTCTTTTATGGATCCGCATGGTCTGTATTGTCCAGTCCCAGGCAATGAACAACTGGATAGTAAACTCCCCCAGAACAACCATCTGCTCCTTTCTACTCCCCTTTCCCAAACACTTCTGCTCCCTTTTTTAAAGCCCTGCCTACAGCTTGTTCAAACTTTGCAGGTGTGTCCGGGAGGGGCTGACTGGGCCCAAAGCTGTTCCTTAACCCCTTGTTCCCCAGATGGAGGTTTGTATATCCCATCAGAAACTCACACAATATGCTGGCAAAGATTTTAGAAGGACAACAGCAATTAATTAAAAACATAACATGAAATCAGAAGTTTTCCAGTGGGGAAATCTTACGTTTCCCCATTAGCTCTAGATTCTATGGACATTATTTCTGGTGGAGGCAGGCAGACTCCTTGGAAATTTTATATGCTTGGATACCACAATGAGAAGCAGAGTATAGGAAATTAAATAGATTAGAATACAAAATGCACCTGTAGTACAGCCCGCTGAAAATGAGCTGTGTCCCCACCCCCAGGGTAGATATGAAGCTAATTCTCCAGTGCTGTGTATTTACATGGTTATTTAAATCTCTGCCAAATGAGCATGAAACAGATATAAAGTAATACCATTTTCATTTGGTCATGTCTTTGCATCAACTTTGCATAGGTCTAAATGTTCATGACAAAGTTCATGCGGGTGGAAAAAACAAGCTCATTGTATCAAATGCCGACATGCAGAACATCGGGAGTAAGGCCAATAATACCTGTATGGGAGAATATTTAGTTAGATTATTTTTAGAGGTAGTGCAATGAAAGTGATGTTTAAAGTTTTCAAAGCCTTACAGTTCCATGCAAACTAAGAATCCCCAGCATCTTGGCATGCAGAATCAATTTATTTCTACAACACAGAATGAAGCATTCTTTAAACAGTATATATTGCAGAGGAAACATATATGTAACAGGAATACAGTATATGTTGCCTGATGTGGGAGATTTTTCAAAACATAAAAAACTAAAATATTTCTCAATCCTTGCCAATTTGGGGCCTGATCCTGCAAAATCAGAGACGTGACTGATCCAACAAAAGTCAATGTGACAAAAAATGAGTAAAGGCTGCAGGACAGGGCTATTGAATTGGTTACCCGGGAATATTCTATGGCTTCAGAAGTTTCAGCTGGCTCTTATTTTCTTCTGCTTCTAGTTAGCTCTTCTAGTTGTGCTGTTTTGATGTGAACTGATTTTAAGAGGTCAGGCAGGTTAAATGCTGTTGGATTAAAATCAGAACACCCAACAACTACAGTTTCACTGTTTGACTCTCTTGGCCTTTTCATCTGGGAATTCAGGAAGACACCTTTAGCTTTAAAAAAGCAGCAGTATTTTTTTTCCCCTATGGCTTAAAGAGAAACAAAGAAAAAAAGCCACATTGTGTATGTTTTTCTGGCAATAGGCCTGCCACTGTTTATCAAGCCAAGGCAAATCCAATTAGCCTGTGGCCTGCCTCCCAACCTTATTAACCTGCTCAGCTGTGAGAAACTCAACAGCCCCTGCCAATATCTCATTTCTCCAGCAGCTGATAAGATCAGTTCAAGATATTCAATGGGGTTTCCTTTCACTTCAGCTTCATCATAGTCACTGGCATCTTAACCATAGTGGCCGGATCTTATTTTCCTCTCATTTACTACATGAAATAGGATGGCAACGGCAAGGCCTATATAGCTTGTTGGAACAAACACTGATCAGGCCTTCACACTGTTTGACAGGATGGGCTGATTTTCCTTATCATGGCTTGCCCACAAAGGCCTAGGCCAGGCCTGGATTATTAGCATTCCTTGGTGAGATGCGTCAGGCCTATTTCTGTCACACAAACGGATTGAGCCTTTCACTCAGGCTTGCGAATGAGTGACACATGGCCTGACTGGGAGGACAACATTGTTATTTGAGTTAAGAAATCAATTTGTATCAAATGTACACTGTAATTTATTTGTTGGCTTTGAAGGGAACCTGGCTGAGATAAATGGGAATGGGCTTCTTTTTTCCCCCTATGCTGAGCTGATAAAGTTCTTGTGAAGCTCCAGATAGCTCCAGTCAGAGCCAAAGTGACAAACATGTTTAAAGTTGCACAGTGATCTTTAAATCTCAAAAAGAACACCTTGTCGGACATGATAGAACATTTTTTACCTTTTCCCTCTATCTGTCAGAAAGCTGCTGTGACACATTGCTTTAGTATTTTTGCTGACATTTTCTTTATCAAGCCCATCTGTTTGTGGTCGAAAGATGCTTATTCCTATTTTCTTCAATCTGCAGCAGCCTAGGAAACTGCCAAAAGGAAGCAAGAAAATGAGACATTCTTTCCAGGAATAATACTTGGGTGTTGGTTTTTTTTTTTGTTTTTTTTTTAAATTGCAATATTCTCGATCACATTCCCAACACAAATTCTTGATTATTCTTTAAAGGAGGAAAGAAAAGTGTTGTGCACATTTATTATGGGAACTTGCATTTTTCATTAACTTCTAAGGAATTTAGGCTGATGGTGTGTCCATATTTAATAGTAATAATTAAAAATGAGCTTTAGAGAATTTAGGCTTACTGACTTTCTCTTCTGTTACAACTATAAGAAGTGTTGGCTCTATGCATAAATGTTTTATTTTTGAAATAATACGAATAACCAAAAGCTATGTTTACAGCTTCAAGTATGCCCGTAGCTATGACTGCACAGTGAAGAAATGCCAATGAACAGTAGCCAAGTGCAGAGTCCCTTGTTGACATTTCTGTATAATAATCCTGTTTCTTTTTGTTGTTGTTTTTCTTTTCAAAAGTTATATAAATGGAATATGTCACACTAAATCACTGTATAATACACAATTTCCCTCTGCCTGTATTATGAATTTGCAGCTTTTGATTTATATAAAGCATTGTTTAATACATATATGTGTGTACTGTCAAGCCATTAAAAAAAATCGCACTGTTAAACAATAATAGAATACCATTTATTTCAATATTTTGGAAGTTTTCTACATTTTCAAATATATTGGTTTCAATTACAACACAGAATACAAAGTGTATAATGCTCACTTTATATTTACTTTTATTACAAATATTTACAATGTAAACACCAAAAGAAATAGTCTTTAAAATTCACCAAATATAAGTAGTGTAGTGCAAGCTCTTTATCATGAAAGTTGAACTTAAAAATGTTGAATTATATACAAAAAAAGAACTGCATTCAAAAATAAAACAATGTAAAACTTTAGAGCCTACAAGTTCACTCACTTTTACTTCAGTTAATCACCCAGACAAACGAGTTTGGTTACATTTGCAGGAGATAATGCTACTGGCTTCTTGTTTAGAATGTCACCTGAAAGTGAGAACAGGTATTTGAGTGGCACTATTGTAACTGGAGTTGCAAGTTATTTACGTGCCAGATGTGCTGAAGATTCATATGTCCCTTCATGCTTCAACCTCCATTCCAGGGGACATGCATCCCTGCTGAAGATAGGTTCTGCTTGATAACCATCAAAGCACAGCTGATCGATGCATGTTCATTTTCATCATCTGAGTCAGATGCCACGATCAGGAGGTTGATTTTCTTTTTTGGTGGTTCGGGTTCTGTGGTTTCCCACAGCTGAGTTTTGCTCTTTTAAGACTTCTGAAAGCATGCTCCACACCTCATCCCTCAGATTTTGGACAGCGCTTCAGATTCTTAAACGTGAGGTTGAGTGCTGTAGCTATTTTAGAAATCTCATATTGGTACCTTCTTTGCATTTTGTCAAATCTGCGGTGACAGTGTTTGTAAATCAAACAACATGTGCTGGGTCATCATCCGAGACTGCTATAACATGAAATATATGGCAGAGTGTGCGTAAAATAGAGCAGGGGACATACAATTCTCCCCCCAGTATTTTTTTAATGAACAGGATCATCATGGAAGCATGTCCTCCAGAATGGTGAATGAAGCATGAAGGGTCATACCAATGTTTACTATATCTGACACACACATACCTTGCAGTGCCGGCTACAAAAGTGCCATGTGAATGCCTGTTGTCACTTTCAGGTTACATTATAAATAAGTAGCAGACAGCATTATCTCCCATAAATGTCAACAAACTTGTTTGTCTTAGCGATTGGCTGAACAAGAAGTAGGACTGAGTGGACTTGTAGGCTCTAAAGTTTTACATTGTCTTGTTTTTGAGTGCAGTTATGTAACAACAACAAAAATTCTACATTTGTAAGTTACACTTTCAAGATAAAATGATTGCACTATTGTACTTGTATGAGGTGAATTGAAAATACTATTTCTTTTATCATTTTTACAGTGCAAATATTTGTAATAAAAATAATATAAAGTGAGCACTACACTTTGTATTCTGTGTTGTAATAGAAATCAATATATTTGAAAATGTAGAAAAACATCCAAAAATGTTTAATAAATTTCAGTTGGTATTCTAGTGTTTAACAATTAATCACTATTTTTTAATCACGGTTAATTTTTTTGAGTTAATCGCATGAGTTAACTTTGATTAATCGACAGCCCTAGTGTGTACATATTTGCATATACACAGATGCTAGAGGGAAATATGTACTATTGATTGTATTGTAGTATCAGTACTATGATAAGCACAGTATATAACTATTCTCAAATGTGTGTTAAATCTAAGACAGTTTACACTCTATAACTATGATAAAACATGCACTTTGCCCTTCCAGATACCAGGTCACATGGGATTAGTGGTGCATATATTTTCCTGTTGTTATTATTATAAAGTGCTAAATTCATTAATGACCTGATCACACCACCCCCAATTCAGGCCTGTGCCTGAGTTGTGCTGTATTGAGTTGTGTTGAGTTGTGCTGGGCCTCAGGAGGAGACCACGATACATCAGCAATAGTCATCCCTCATCTAGTTGCCCAGTTATACTTATGATAGCACAGAATGCTCACCTCTCTTCAGCTTCCTCTTGTTGGATTGAAGCCTGGAGTGGCAAGTATTAATTTTTAGAAGCCTTGTGGGCCCCCACCTTCTGTACTCAAAGTGACAGAGTAGGGATTCAGCCTTGACATAAGCCTTTGAAAAATCTGAGTGGGAAATCTCAGCTTGCAGGCAGAAAAAGGATGGTCTTGTTAACAAGGCAGTTGAATGCTGCGTTCGAGAACTGGATTCTATTCCTGCCTCTGACACAGAGTTCCTCAGCGAGGCCAGTCAAATCACCACAACCAACCTTCCACAGGTCATCACTAATTATGTGAGCCTCATTTTCTGAGTGCCCAAACAGGGCCAGTCCTTGGTTTTTTGCCGCCCCAAGCAAAGACAATTTTAGCCACCTTCCCTCCCCTCCTTTTTTTTGGCTTTTACATGTTTGCACTTTGCAATTATTTTTGTTTTGTTCTGACTGTTTAAAATTTAAAAAAAATGAAAGCAGAGAATTTGCTGGAGGGGCACTGAGTGCTGGGGGGGGCAGGATGGGTTCTGGGGGGTGCTGGGTACCCTGAGGTGGTGCAGGTTGGGTGCCCCGGGGAGTGGAGGCACTCGGTGCCCGGGGGGGGAGACAGGGTGCTGGGTCAGGGTACTGGGTTCTCTAGATGGGGAGGTTAGGTGCTGAGGGGGCACTGGGTGCCCGGGGTGGGGCAGGTTGGGTGCCCCAGGGGGACACTGGATGCTGAGGGATGCTGGGTGCCCAAGGGGGAGGTTGGGTATTGAGAGGGTGCTGGGGGGGGGGGGAGCACTGGATTCTCTGGGGAGAGCTCTAACTGGAGATTTTTTGGATCCTTTTTCAAAAAAAAAAATAGGATGGTCGGAATGCCCCGCTTAGAAATGTGCCGCCCCAGTCACGTGCTTCCTTTGCTGGTGCCTAGAGCTGGCCCGGTGCCCAACTTGAGACCCTAGTGTCTGATTTTTAGAAGTGCTGATTAATCATGACTGCAAGTGAAGTCAATGGGAACTGCACTTTGAATATAGTAAGTTCTATATAATTCTAAGTACTCCGAACAATCAATTTCTAGGCATCTCAGATTGGACACTCAAAATTAGTGGAAACTTTTTATCATGCTGTCTGGAATGCATCACAACTGTGTGTGCCTACTTCGGGGCAGACTGTCAAAAGCAGAGCAGAAACCCCAAACTAGTTGTGTGTTGTATAATTAGATTTCTCCAACCTAATACCAAATCTGAACTCCCAAAATATAATTATAGCTTTCCTTAGACACTCCAATCTCTTTTGCCACCCAGGCAAGCTGCAGTATGTGATAAAGGGTCACTTAAACCAAAAATTGCACAATAACAGATTACACCCAATCCCAGGAGACCAGTCACTCACCCAGATTGATTTGTATCTTAGATCTCACACCAAAGACAATGCTGGTAGCTAATTCTATAATAAACTAACTAAAGGTTTATTAGCTAGAAAAAATAAAAATATATGCAGGTGAGTCACAATGTATAATTCTAAATGGTAGCAGAGAGGTAGCAATCTGCCAGTTTCTAAAAGTCTCTCAGGGCTACTCAGAATAACTCTGGGTTCTTTTTGCTCAGTTATTCTGCCCTGTTAGAATGCAAACAGCCCAGAGATTATGAACTTTTCCTTGTGTCCATACTTATAGCTTCTTCTTGCAAAACAAGCTGACAAAGTCACTGCTGATGTGGGCTCTTTCTCTGAGGGTATGGTTAGATTGAAGATTTTTGCGTGTTTATTTATAGCGTTTCCCAATGTAGCGCAATAGGTATCGCGCTACAGACCGTACAAACTGAAACCTTGTAGCGCAAAATACTGTATACATTTGTCCCACTTCTGATGGCAGTATCAGTTGTGGGATAGGGCAGGTATCCCAGCATTCAGCTGTGTGTAGCCTGCTTTGCAAAGAAGAGGAGTAAGGGGGAACAGGGTGTAGGCGATGAGACAATTTGAGGCTGTCAGTGTCTAGGAAACTGACCAGGCTCTGCAGTGCACTCACACAGCTCAATCGGTCAGCATTTCTAGTGCTTATCCGCTGTGAGTTTTAAGAGAGAAACTGATCAGCTACTTCCTGATTCTTCCCCCCTTTTTCAAAACAACATTGACGTCATTTGCCTTAAATGGCTTGTTGATTCCCTTATAGCGTAATGAATTATTCCTGGGTGTTCACATTCCCACCCTTGCACTATAGCGTTAGCGCAAAAAGGCTTATCACTCTGGAAAAGGAGGTTTAACACTTGTGCTTTAAACAGGGAGTCATTGCGCAAAATCTCCCTTTGAAGTGTATTCCCTATGAAAATTATAGCGCTACAGGAGGATTTTGCGCCGCAAAGCGCCAGTCTAACCAAGCCCTGAGGGAGGAGAAAGAGAGTGCATAGAGTCTTTGATCTCTGATCATCCCACACTAAAACCACTTGCCTTCAAATGCACAAGAATTAGCACTTTACTGTTAAAGTTCTTCATTTGCATTACACAAATCTTCTTTCCTGTTCGATGGGTTATTTAGTTACCGAGGTATACACAATGTAAATGTTTGCTATTACAACAGGATACAGATAAGTGAAAACCATGCATGCAACATTCAATTAGTTTTCATAAAGTTTAAACACCAAATACACTCTTATTTAACAATCATTTAATTACTTAATATACTAATACACAAGTGAATTGGTGTGGCTTCCAAAAGTGAGTTTGTCGGTTCTCAACTGATGCCAGGCTATGGTCAGAGCTGCACTTGGCTTACCAGTGTCACACTGGACATAATTTTTCTGTGCCTTGATTTCCCATCTATAAAAGAAGGACAAGAATACTTCTTCATTACAAAGGTGTTGTGGAAATACATTTTTTAATCTTTGTGATGAGTGTCATAAAAAAAGGAAATTAACAATTTTGTCTTTGGAGCAGGATTTGAACAGTGTGCAGTAAATAAAGTCTAGGGTCACACACTGAACAACGGGGATCAAAAATAATATTGTATAGATCCTGATTAATTGAGTAAATAAGATGAGGAAGACTTGTAGTACCTTAGAGACTAAACAGTTTATTGCAGCATAAACTTTCGTGGGCTATAGCCCACTTCATTGGATGCTAACATACTTGAAGAAACCCTTCTTGTTAGACAGGGAGGGAACTGAGCCTGGGTCCCCCCACATCCTGGGTGAGTGCTCTAACCACCCCCCCCCCGCTTTTATGCCCCCAAAAAAGCAACTTAGAGGACTAACTCCAGGAGAAGGTTCATGGCTGTGAATCCCAAGCAGATGGCTCGGCATCTGCCTCCAACCTGGTGCCTAAATCCCTTTGAGAGGTGGGGCTTAAGTTAAACCCATCTCCTCTTTGTTTCCTATTGGTTACCTTCGGCAGCTTCCCACTCAGCTTGATGGCTTTTGTGAATCCAATTCTTAGCTGACTAACACTCCATATGCATTGTAGCCTGCATGCCTAACTTGGGCCTGTGAATTCCCCTGGATGGCAAGACACTTAAAAGTTAGGGATTGCGATGCCTCAGTTCCTTTATGGATCTAGCCCTCAAAGCCAACACAGGAGTGGACTGGGGTTCTGACACTGAAGTTGCAGCTGGGAGTGAGAGTTATAGCTTCCTGTTTGCTTAGCAGCGGGGCAAAGGAGCCCCTAGAGTTGAAAGGCTTCAACTGTGACGGAGAGATGAAAAGCTCACAACTGATCAGTGGAGGAAGACAGTCTGCTCACTGAGCCCAAGTAGCCTCTTCCTTCCATCTATCTGTCATTCCTCTCCAACCCCATCTGAAAAAAAAATGTCCCAGCATAAACACTGTTGTCCTTTCTAGGCTCAAAATTGGGAGATCTTTCCCAATTCCATAATTACACCTATGGATTCTCAGGAAGCACCTTCCTCGTGTTCTGCTGTTTATGTGTGGTTGCCTGGGATACTGATGTAGATAGGCTGCACATTTTGTTCCCTTTACAACTAGACCAGTTTAAGATAAACTGTGTGCAAGAGAACCATGTATGATACTATCAATTTGTCAACACAGAACACTGTTCTTTAACGTAATTTTGAAATACCGCTTTGAAAACCATTTAAAGGTATTCTATTACATCAGGCTGCCACTAATAGATTAAGGAAGCTAAAAGGACTTATATCCAGCTACATCACCTTACAATGGTTTGCTTCAAAGTGCTTCAGATATGATGTTAAGAAACATTTTAAATATATTTGGTTTTTGACAGCTTCAGCTAAAAATAACAATGGAAAAAAATGCTCATTAATAATAGGCTTTGACATGATAATAGAGCCAAGGAAGCAAAGAAGAGTAGCAAAAGCAGCAAAGAAAAGGGAATATAACTTTGAAACTGCGTACTGATTAAGATGCTAAAGTAGTTTCCAGTGTTTGTTACAAAAAAGTTAATTAAAGAGTTTACATTTTATCATGCATAGTAAAGAAATCCTGACAGGCATTGTTATAATATGAAATGCTTCAGTCTCCAGTAGAGTTTAATTTAGAGCAACAACAAAGAAGGAAAAAAGGAGAAATAAAACAATTGAAATGTTGCAAGCAGACTGGCTTAAACTCAGGGGAGGTGTTTCAGAGAACTGTTTGGTAGAAGCAATGCAAGCTGAGCTGGTACCTTGGGAATAATATTTTTCCTGAAATTGTTTCAGGTTGAAGTGTTTATAGGAGACAGTCTATAGGTTGTATAAGTCATTGATTAGCACACTGGGGAGCTAAAGCTTTTAATCAAAGACTAATCAAGCTGATTATGCAAGAATACCCAGAGGTTCTAATGAAACCCATTCACTAGTGGATTGGTGATTCCTTGTATCATTAGTAGTCAGATTAACAGATATGCATAAATGCTGACCTTAAATAAAACTGTCTAACAAATGTGTTTATGTTACTCCACATGTATTAATTCAGAGCAAAATCCTGATGTCTTGTATAAGTTGGAGATCCTTTTCAGTCTTGTTTTTAAAGCTGAGTGTGGCATGGAAACTGCATTGATTTTGTTGCTGTCCATTCTAATTCTTTAAGATCGGTCACCAGATTTTGTTTATATTACCCACAATATTTTGTTGACCAGACTGTAATTTGGGTGGACGATAATACTTTTGAATAGTTCTTTTTCTCCCAAGAGATTTTAGAGTGTGGCTTTTGGCAATCACTCATCAGCCTCACTAGATATCTCATGTGGCATTCTGCAATCCTCCAGTACAGCAGGTATGCAAGTGGTTGGAGACGATGTGATAAGGCGTATTCAGGATACAAATGATGCACAATTCTATCTAATTTCAATTAGATCATATATTGTGTGGATTTTACTTTCCTTGTCTCTCACTAGGTTTGGGACTAGGATGTTTTACATAGGGAGGTGGTGGAGTCTCCATCCTTTGAGATATTAAAGGCCCAGCTTGACAAAGCCCTGGCTGGGATGACTTAGTTGGGGTTTGTCTTGCTTTGAGCAGGGGGTTGAACTAGATGACCTCTTGAGGTCTCTTCCAACCCCAATCTTCTATGAATCTATTATTCTAAAAGTTTATCCAGATAAAATGACAGTACAGGAATATATAGCAGTGATGTTTCCGACAACCACTGTTGAGGTGGATTTCTCATCTTTTGTTGAAGCAAAGGGGAGCCTTTGGAACCCTGCTTTCTCCAGGAATCTCATGTGGCATTGGTGGTCAAAATTTGTCCAGCTAGGAGGACATCACTCCTACATCTTAAAATGAAAATTAATAAAAACACGTACTTTATAGACAGCATATAATTAACCTGTACAAATCACTCCCACTAAATATCATTCAGACTAGGAGTTTAATAGGTTTCAAATGAGTATTGCACAGTTAAATGGATAACATCCAGAACTTTATTAGGTGGGATTAAATATGTATAAAGCATATACACTCTTATGCTTCAGAACATAAGCCATCCACCTTTTGGCAAGAATAGGAAGAAAATTCTCTTATGTTCATTTTTTTTCACAGTTGCCTATTGTGGGGCTCCTACACCTTCCTCTGAAGTATTTGGCACTGATTATTATGATACACAGGATTCTGGATTAGGTGGACCAATCCATGGCAGTTCCTGTGGTTTCTGCAATCTAGATCTTGCCAGGTTCATTCATGCCTTTGTAACTTCTAGAATGAATTACTGACATGTTCTCTATACTCAGGACCACTCTGAAGCTGGTGAGATATGTGGCTGCCTGCCTGTGGACTGGTGTTAATTACAATAAATTTGAACATATTATCACAGTTCTACAAAAAATGCATAGATTTATTTGATTCCAGGTACAATTCACACTGTTGATTTAGATCCGTAAAGCCTTTTCTGGATGGAGTCCTAGGAACCGGATGGACTAATCTCTACTCTCTCTACCTCTCCTCCCTATGTATCATGCACAGTTGAGGCACTCACAATGATAGACCCTGTGTTTAAAGATCTTGTGCCAGTAGCACAGTGTTCTCATTGAGGGGACCTCAGTCTTGGCATTTGCCTCTCCTTATGCTAAAGCAGGGGTGGGCAAATTAGGGCCCACGGGCCACCTGTGGCCCACCAGCCATTTTTATCTGGCCCGCGAGCTCAGGCAAGGGGAGCGGTGCTAGTGACCGCGCACTCCCAGCCCGGGGTGCTGGCCAAGCGTGGCAAGCTGTGGGACCCTGCACTCCTGGGTGGGGTGTCAGGCAGCGTGTAGCGAGCCACGGGGCCCCGCACCTGGCTGAGCACGTTAAGCAAGTTGGGGCGGGGGGCTTAGGTGGTGGGGTCCTGGGAATGGTGGTTAGGGTGTGGTGGGGGGGTCTTGTGAGGGGTCAGTCAGGGAACAAAGAGCAGGGGAACTTAGATGGGAGGTCCTGGGGGTGGTTAGGGTGGGGGAGATCCCCGGAGGGAGCGATCAGGGGACAAAGAACGGATGTTGGATGGGTGGGGGGTTCTCTTTAAAAAACGTTCACTAGTTTCTGCTTCTCCACTACCTTATCAAAGTGAACTACTTGTCTGAAAAGTCCTATGTATATATCCATCCATCCTTTTTATCTGACTCAAGGCCAGATGCTCATCTGGTATATAATGGTATAACTTCACCCCAAACCTATCTGTCCCTTTTTTCTTATCGTGTTGCTATCCAATCAGCTACATCAATTATAGTAGCCTTCATGCCTCCTTTGTCTTTTTCTCCCACTAGCATGCATCTTTTTTGATGCTGCCCCTAATGGTTGGAATGCCCTGTCTGCTTTGGTCTGCCCCAGCTTTAACCTCTTCTCATTTAGAGCCTGATTCAAAGTCCATTAAAGTCAGTAGAAAGACTCCCATTGACTTTTGTGAAGTTTGTCTCCAGGCCTAAAAACTCTCTTGAAAATCTGCCTCCTTTTTAGATGTAGGATGTAATAAGAATGTTTGTTATCTAATATCTTTCTTTTTCTTAATATACATATATAAATCCTTAAATGAGCCTTCCCAGTGAATATATTCCTAACTGAGTAATTAATGGTTGCATTGCAGTAACCATGTCCTCCCTTGCCTCACCATGTCACATAACATTTAGCTTATACATTCTCTGCAGCAGAGAAGTGCTTCTCTTTGTCTGAGGTGGAGCCCCTAGCACACCTTTTGGGCACTATAAGGTAAAATAAATAAATGAGTAAATAACATTAAGAGTCCCAATTTTTCCTCAGTTCAGTTATAATGTAAGTTCTAGCCACCCAAGGTGGCTTATGCTAGAAGATGCAACACTACATAATGAGTCAGCAAAGAGATTTCTAGGGCATGAAAGTTCCCTTTACATGCTGTGGTGACTGCAGAAAGTGGCCATCAGGTTAGTAGCAAAACACCTTTGTGATCAATTTGATGTGTCACATGAAGTGGATGGAGAGCAACGTGCACTGGGTTTTCTGCCAATACCTGCGCACTGTTTTGCTAAGGAAGGTATCCACAGGTATGCAAACTTCAGCAGCAGGTAGCAGAGGCAGTTGGTGTTGCCATGGCATGAACATGAGAGTGGTTCAGTACTTTGTCTCCAGCAGTGATCACCATCAGATGCGCAGGTTTTTGTTTGTTTTGGTGTTTTGAACAATGACTGTCAGTCTGTAGTTGTGAGACATAGGGGACTTTGATTAAAAATCCTTTCGTAGTTATAGAGATACGGTAGCTTTGTCTCTGATTTTTTGTAATATATCACAGCAGTTTGTTTTCAGTTGCTACTACACTGGTAAAGAAGAGCATAGCTATTAACATTTGCCAACAGGATTTCCATCTTTCAATGTAGGATTCACTCTACTCCTATTTCTTCAGTGCTTTTTTTGCTATTGCCCTTTGACATACATACCTGACCGTGAATTGCCCCCCTATCACATTCATTTTGGTTTTACTCTGATTTTTCATTTCAAGAAACATTCTTTACCCTTGCCCCATTTAGTCCTATGCTCTGAGGCATATTGTCAGTCATTAGATGGAAAAAATATTTCAGCTATTTTAAAGCTACAGTATTTGTCATAGGCTTAAAGGATAGAGATCTAATGACTTACCAGGGGCCTTGCTTATATATACACACCTATACTAGTCTCAGGGCTCAGTATTTTTGTTTTATTCTTTCCATTCTTACACTTAAAACAGAAACATTTTCTCCTAGAAAATGCTGACAGAGTATCTTGGTATCTCAAGGCAGAGAAGTTGCTTCCCCCTAGGAGGTGTGCTGGCACTTTCACATGGACACACATGACTGAGCTGCCTATAGGCTTCCTTGCTTTCATTGTTTCCATAATTCAATATGTTTAAAAACAGTCATTCTAACAAACATTAGAAAGATGAGTGGGAAGTGAAACTCTGTGGGGCTGAACTTAAGACATGTACTTCAACCAAGAGAGAGAAACAGAACAGAAACACAGGAGAGTATTCAAAAGCCTTTGTCATGCAATAATAAGAACTCAGCTGAAGATGAAATGTTAATACATGCAATCAAAGGAATTAAAGAATCAACAATAATAAAACAGAGATTATTCTGACTAATCCAAGTTTCTAAATAAATCTACAATATATATCCCATAGACTGATGGTTTATTTCCTTTTACTCCATAACAAACACACCATAGGCGTGTGTAGCACATTTCATTAGGGTGTGCACCCAGGGAGCCCTGCCTTAGCCCCGTCCTTGCCCTGCCCCCTTTCACTCCCTCCTACTTCTCGCCCTCTGACTGCCCCTCTCAGAACACCCAACCCCCCATCCCACTCCTTGTCCCCTGACTACCCCATCCTGGGACCACTGCCCCCCAGAGCCCCACCCCCTATCTAAGCCTCCCTGCTCCTTGTCCCGTGACTGCCCCCTCCTGAGACACCCTCACCCTAACTGCCTCCCAGGATCCTACCTACCCCCTACCTGTCCCCTGACTGTCACAATCCTTATTCACACCCCCGCCCCCTGACAGGCCCTGGGACTTCCACACCCCATCCAACCCCTCCTGCTCCCTGACTTCCCCCTCCAGAGACCCCCGCCCACCCCTAACAACCTCCCTGGGATCCCATCCCCCATCCAATCCACCCTGCTCCCTATCCTGACTGCCCCCAACCCTTATCCAGCCCCCCCCCCCCCCAACCCCGGACTCCAGAGTGCTGCGCGGGCGGCAGCATGGCTCCAGAGGAGGGGTGAAGGTGGGGGAGGGGTCGGTGGCTTACTGCACTAGGCTGTGCACTCAGTCCTGGGAGCACGGGGCCCGCAGCTTGCCGTGCCAGGAGAGCGGGGCCATTTGCCCACACCTGCATTAGGGTGTGCCTGGGCACACCCGGCACACCCTGTGTGCATGCCTATGAAACACACACATGTCTGTGAGAAAAATAAATGCATTAGAATACATTTTCAGGCTCTTAAAAAAACTATACAGAAAAATGGTCTTAATCTCTTAAAGGCATTCTTGCTGAAGTAGCTATACTTATAAAAAATACATTTCAGTGCATCAAGCTGTAAAATGCAACAGAAATGTACATATTAGAAACCAATTCCTGGTACCTTTGCAGACAATAACAATACTCCCATTGATTTAGGCAAGACTAGGATTTGTCCCTTGAAACTTTGATCATATTTGTGGGTTCTGAATCATAGAAGCAATGGAATTATGTTTGCCTGGGTTGCTAACTACATTTCTTTTAAGTTTGATCTTTTGGGAACCAGTTTGGCATGTGTTTAAGCAGCACAGATCCCTAAGAGCGAGTTATATGTACTGTACTTCCAACATGCAAAGAGCTTATTCTTTGAAGGAAAGTTTACAGAGGTACTGGTTTGTGTAGTCCCTTAAATACCTAGTCCACTGCAGGCTGTTTAGAAAAGTGGATATGTCAGGAAAGGCACCAAATGTGACATCCAGCAATCCTGAGAAGTTACTTAAACTGATGTTTGAAATAATAACCATTGTGCACTATGGAAAGCCATCAGGGATCAGAGACATGTAATCTATTGACACATGCCAACTAATCACATCATCCTTCTCCCATTCCATAGTTGCTGACTACAATGCACAGAACAGATGACATGAATTCTGCTGGAAGTTGGGAATTTCTGAGTGCAGTTTTACATCTCCAAGAAAAAGTGTGCAAAACATATTTTTTGTGTACAAACGATTTGTACATACAAATTGCATTTGCACAGGTATATACCAAGTTTGCATGTGCAAATACTGTTTTGTTCATGCTTTTGTAGGCATAACAGATGTGTGTATATTATAGAGGTGCAAAGATTATGCCAAATTCTAAAAATTGATCTATTATGATTATTATTTATTATTATTACTTCACTACAAATTGTGTGCTCTCCTCTGTCCTCATTGGACAATACAGTACTGTAAAATTTGATAACCTCAAAAGGGAATTTTGCTCATCCTTAGAAAAGCTGAAAAACCAGCTGGGGTATGTTTTTCTAGCATTTATGTTATGAAGATTTCTTGTTAAGTGCCCAAATATAAGCTCAGTGGAAGAGAGCTTATATTATACACAATGCTTCTGCTTCCCAGAAGATTCATCACAGGTCACTGCATTTTGTTAATTAACATGTGTTAGGACCGGAAGACATTGTGACGGGCAATCTCTAGGAAGTGCAGTTACGCTTCTGAGTCAACTCCAGGAGAGTGCATAATGGTGGTATTATCTGAGAATGACCTTGTGTTATCTGTGTGTTTGGGAACCAGTTCCCAGCTGCATGAGTGTTTACCCCGTCTGTGTGAGAATGAATGCGTGGGAAACCAAATGGGGAAACTAAGGCAGGACTGCATAACCAACAAGTGTGTAACCAATCAGTTTGTTGCTTGCTATTAATGAGATGAGTATGTATGAGATGCAAATGAGCATGGGTATATCTGTGCTGACACACCTCTTTGGGTTGGGCTTCCTCTTTGGGCACTCTGAACACCGCCCTAAGTGTGTCAGTCATCTTGTATTGCGGCCGTGCTGGCAGATAAGCCCCCCAGCACGAAATGCCGCCCCCTCCAATAAATTCACCACTTTCCAACTAGCCACCTGTGTGAGGCCTCGTTTCTCCCGGCAACGAGATAAGCCCCCTGCAACAACATGAAAAAAACCCAACAACCCAAGATTACATAATCAAGTATACTGCATCACAAAACAATCTTGGAGTATTTCTTTTGACCAGTTTAATTTAATTTTACTTAGAAAACTTCAGAATATACTAGTATAGCATATTTTATAAAAGTGTCAAGCCAAGTCTTCACTATAGCATTCTGCTGTTAAATCCTTGCTGAAGCTGTCCATTTGAATGAAAATAATCAGCTCTATTTATTGTTATCAATTATTTGTATTATTATAGTGCTTAGGAGCCCTGTTCCTGGACCAGGACCCCCTTTTGGTGGGAGCTGCTTAAATCAGATGAAAAGACAGTCTCTACCCCACCCAGATCTTGCATCTTAACAGTGAAAATTAGCAAATTTCCTCTATATTTTTACTGTTTAATGATTTAATCATTAGGCAAACATTATTAATCATGGGTACCAATACATTTCCATCATGACTTTTTGTGATGTTATTCTGCAGGTAGTGGATTTGGAAGGAGGTATGTGAATGACATAGCTGCAGCAAATTATCTCCAGTGATGTAAGAACATTATATAGTTGCAATTTTATGGGATTATATTATTTGTTAGGTTGAAGAGAAATTAACTTTATCAGAAATTAATGTGATTTAGTACATCTGGTTTTAACTCTAAGCAAGGGAAATCATGATTTATGGGCTATGCATTTAGTATAAATCTTGTATCAGCTGCACAAATAACTTTGGTCTTGATCTATTTCAAGAGTAAAAGTTAAAAACCGGTCAGATATGATAAAGTCACAAACAGCAGCTGTGGTACATGAAGTTAAATTGTTTGCTGTTATTTACCGCTCTCAACGGATCATCCCATTGACAAGAAATTACAGTTGTTAAATGAACTAAAAATGTAGCACACATACAATGACACTTCTAAACACTAATATAACATGTGTGCATATTATTTTGTTCATTATTTTTCTCTTTTTTGGTTTTTCTCTTTTTCGTGTTTGTTATATTGTGCAGCTTCTAAATTGGTTCAGGATCTAGTTACTGAAAATACACCTTATATATTACTAATACACTATAGTATCAAATCAGCAAAGCAAGAAACAATATTCTGTCTAATTGTTTTGATCAAACATGACATGGACTTTGTACTCATAGCAGACATATATTTCTGTAAGTTTTAGCTTTCACAGTACCTGCTTTCATTTTACTGTAATCCTGTCTGTTTCAGAACCTAAAGAATGCAGCACAACCATTTTCAGTTTCCAACCTGTCAAGACTTTGCACAAATGATTTGTCAAGAAACAGTCTAATTATGTCTGGCTTAAGGCTTCCATGTTAAACAGGAACAATTGTGGTGACTGAGAAAGAACTGCCTCTTGGCACTTAAGCAAATGTAAAAGCAGCATGCTTGTCCTGCCTTGTTTCTTTCCATCAACACCCTGTGGTCAGAAAAAGAAACCTCAAAATACTTCACTTCCATTTCTATCAGTTTCCTGACACTGGCAGCACCTTGGCATTTGTCTTGTATTCTATGTGAGTCGTGCTGCTAGGGCAACAAGACAGCCTGTTGAATACTAAGTGTGAAACCAAGCAGACTTAAAGCCAAGTGCTGCTACTGCAGCAATCAACTAAATTAAGCTTTGATGATTCTGATGAGCATATTAAAACCCAAAATTAATCAAGATGTTTGGAAGAAAAGTCAGAATCAGTCCAATTGCAGGTAATCCTGTGCTGTAAAATGATAAACCAAAAATCTTATTTAACTTTTGCTGCTCCTCAAGTATTCTGAGATATGTGCAAGCATTCTGTGGGGGATTGGTTGGTTTGTAATTGGAGTATTTGAACAACAAATCCTACAGTTACTCCACAATTTGAAACAATGAGGATCTCCCATTTGAAATCAATGGACAGCCTTCAACTGTGACTTAGACTGGGCATTAGGTAATACAGAGAGGCCTGTAGAAATAACTATGGATAAAGAAAAAATGAATACATGACACATTAAATCATATGAATAACATGACGGCCAATTTGGATCAGATAAATCCTAGGGAATTAATGCAATTTATTTTGGTTAAAAGTGACTAGTGATTCTGGGTGCCTCATTTTTGGATGACCGTCTCAAGACAGCTTAAAGGGACTTGTTTTTAGACAGTGCTCAGCACCCAGCCTGCTAAAACTAGCCCCCATTTAAGGTGTCTCAAGTTGGGCACCCAAAAAATGAGGCCACTGATCCTAGTGACTAAAATTACTGGGCACAATCTTCATTAGGGGCAAACTTGATCTAAAGGAAATTCTAAAACCACGATGTAGTCCTTGGTTAACTGTTTACCCTATGAATGGACAATGCACAACTCAGGAGCATTACCAGGCATGAATTTTGTCTCAGAGACACATAGTTACTTCCCTGCACCCCACTTCCTCCTGGGATTAATAATCAGCTACTGTCCTTACCAATATATTGGGGAAGAAGCCCAGGTGAAGAGCCAAAGCCACCCACACCGCACCGTCTCCCTGGGGTGGAAAAGTAGCAGCTCAAGATCCACGGAGACAGTGTACAGTGTAGGGATGGGGGACCCCTCTGTACAGCCATAAAGCTAGCCATTCAACTGGCAGAAACTTACTATACCACTGACAGTTATTGGAGAAAAAATAATCATGACATTTTTCAAAAAAAGAAGAGTTGTCTGGTTTTTAGCTACACTCTAGGTCTAACGACTATCCCTAGGACATTATATTTGTTATTCACTGTTTGCTATTCAGCATTAATTCTCATTCTGAAAAAAAAATCAGCCATCCAATCAGAATAGAAATATAACCATGTGATTTAAATGACTGATCACACATAAATCTTTGTGAATAATGAATATCCATATGGCTCAGTTTGGGAAAATTAGAGAGGTAGCCGTGTTAGTCTGGGTTTGCAGAAGTGACAAAGAGTCCTGTGGCACCTTAAAGACTAAAAGTACAGTTAATCTTTAAGGTGCCACAGGACTTTTTGTCGCTTTTGGGAAAATTGTTAGTTTGGGTGTGGTTTGGGAACTTGAATCAGGGCAAAGTTAGTGAAAGAGTTGTTCATTCTGAATATCTCGTTCATCTCTAAAAACAAGCATGTTCTCCCGAAGTAAAGGGAGAAACATGTACGTTATAAAAGGACATTGATGCAAAGGTTCCAGGTGTATTTTTTTCCCACTTCTTACATGCTCTTCAGATATCTACAGCAATCTCCAAGTAACTAGACCCCCCCATTGTGAATCCTATGCCACTCTCTCTCTTAGGGCTGGTCTTCACTACCCACCAGATTGGCGGGTAGCGATTGCATCTGGTGAAGATGCAAGAATTCGATCGCTCACGGCACCCCCGTCAACTCCAGAACTCCAACTTGCCGGGAGGCGCAAGCTGGAGTCAACGGGGGAGCGTGCTGCTGACTGCCACCGCCATGAGTACGGCAGGCAAGTCAGCTGCAGATACGCAAACTTCAGCTACGTGATTCACGTAGCTGAAGTTGCGTATCTGCAGTTGATCCCCCCCCCCCCATAGTGAAGACAAGCCCTTAGTACCCAGTGTATAGGCATCCCTATGCCTTAAAAATGCTTGGGGGCTACTGTCAGCTGATGTAAAATAAAGCAACTCTAAGCATGCTCCTCTTTATACTAGAGACTAGAACGGTGTCCAGCCAGTCCTAGGTTGCAAGTAGATTGTTGTAAAGAGGTCTTAAAGCCACCTTTTCTGCTCCTCCTGAGTTGTGATTAACAAATACAGCATGCTATCTAGCGCTTAATTTTGATAATGAGCCTGGATTTCCTGTTGCCATAAGAAATGACTTAGGGTTTTATTTAATTGAAGAAGAAATATGAGTTTAAATATGTTTGGGAACTTTTTGACTTGGTTTAAAAAATATGGAAGAATTATTCATATTTATTCAGATGATTCTTCCCATAATTGTTAGAGCAGAGGAGTAAGCAGGGTTTCAATGAGATCTTGCAGACATCTAATGATGGTCTGATATAAAATGCTGCAGTAACAGACTGCAGTGAGGATGTTGTGAAGGGTAAGACCATTACAGGGTTCAAAAAAGAACTGGATAAATTCATGGAGGATAGGTACATCAATAGCTATTAGCCAGGATGGGCAGGAAGGGTGTCTCTAGCCTCTGTTTGCCAGAAGCTGAGCTAAAGTGACAGGGGATAGAACACTTGACTGCCTGTTCTGTTCATTTCCTCTGGGCACCTGGCACTGGCCACTGTCAGAAGACAGGATACTGGGCTGATGGACCTTTGGTCTGACCCAGTAGGGCTGTTTTTATGTTCTTATGCCTTTGTTAGTCAAGGACTATCAACTGTGAGTGTTGTGCAGTGGAGTGGGAGGGACATGGTATGTTAAGGGACATTCATTTGTTGGATTTTCACACTGCAAGGTGAGAAACTGAGGCTAAGTACACTGCCCAATGAATTGTGGGGTGGGTGTTTGCCTATGATCAAGTGCTTTTGAATGATGGTTGCAGAGTTTTCCCAAATTAATGCTGGGTCCCCATTTTCCTTTTAATAAAAGTTTTATTTTGTTTTACATAGACCCAGTGATTGCAAGAGGGGAAGTATTGCCTCTGAGAGGCCCCATGGGTGGTGGTTAGTTTTCCCAGATTACTGGGTTAGAGCCTGAGCGGGTTCTATTTTGTGTTGTTAAAAGAAACCCCTAGACATTGGACACACATCTTGTTGCTGCTGACTCCACCTGGCAGAAGAGTTACAGGTATAAATATGTCATCCCAGGAGGGTTTTGAGATCTAAAGAAACTTTAATTCCAAGATATTTCATCCAATCAGAAGAAATCTAAAAGGGGAATTATCAAGACATTCTGCATTAAAATCCTTTATAAAGTAAATCTTCTGGTTGGATGAAATTAATTCTATATCCTGAATATGATCTGAATTGTTTAATTAGTTCTATTAATATGAAAATGGAATGGGACTGACTTTGGAAGAGTGAAGTTCCTATTTTGATTTAATTGCTAACATTTAATGACCTGATGAGTACTATTAAATGTCACATGTTTAGGTGCCTACACTCTCACAGGTATTTATGCTAATAGTACTTAGCAGTGATATAGCATGTTAGTAATTGAATAGCTCATTTCCAGAGATATTTATGTAGCATTCTCTTTCCATTCGTATTCTTGAACATAATAATTCACAAACGGTGAAATTACCCCCATTCAGAAGGCCAGGAGTGCATTCTTCCAGGTTTGTTGAAGACTCTCAGATTTGGACAACTAACACATGGTGTCATGGTGATTTTCCAGTATTAAATTGTGATCCTTCTTGATTTTCATGATTTCCAGAAAAAGTAACTTTGTTTGTGTGAGGAGAATATTATCATATCTGTGTTTGCCATACATGAAAAATTCTGCTTTGTTACACTAGTGTTAATTCAGAATCACACTATTGGAGGTAATCTGGATTTACATCAGTGTGATTAAAATTAGAATAAGCCTTTCGTTTTGCCTAAATAAAGTAGGCTTCTCTTGGCAGAAAGACAGTGGACCTGAAACCCTGAGGTCTCAGATCAGAGGACCAAGCAGAAAAAAAGTCATTTTTATTTCTATTGATCTCATAGACACATCCTCGCTAGATGTCTAATTCAAGTTATATTGTACTGTAATATTTCTAATTTTAAATCAGGTTTATATTGCACTAGAGACCTCAGACAGTCCTGAAATTTGTATCTGTTCCTTTATCCAAGATTATGTCAGAAAGTTAAATCTGTGTTTTCAAATCCCAAATTTTATAAATGTGTCAAGCATCTTCTCCACTCCACCCAACATGACCATCAGAAAACTGGGATTTACCTCTGATTACTCTATTGTTTTTTGACAATTCTTTCACTATGTGGGAGATTTTTAGGAAAAATATTCCTGGCACCCTTGTGTTCTGGGCACCAAGTTCTAAATTGGAGGGGGAAATAACCCCTATTTAGAAAGAGCATGTGGATACTTTCTCATGCTAGTTGTTGCTCTATGTCCAGTACTTGCTGGATTTAAATGACTGAGTAAAATAACCAACAGTGTAAAAGAATACGTTCTTCACATAAATGGCATTTTCTCTTCTCAAAATCAAAAGCAATATTTTTTTCCTTCTTCAATTAGTCTTTTTTCTTTCCCAAGCTTTGAGAGAGACCTTTTTGTAGTTCACTTCTTAATCACACAAAATACGTCAGGATTCCCTGTTAGCAGCTGAAAATCCTGTTAGAGAATTCTCTACTGCAGAGAACCTAGAAAGAATGAAAGGCACATGTCACAAGATATAAAGCCTGATAATCACCATATAGAAAGAAAGGCAAGGCACAGCATCCTTTCTAATAGATAGTTCTGGGGAGCATGGGAATTTGCATAGTGCATGTTATAAAGGCAATGTTTATTATGAACTGAGTTTGGCTAATATGAAAAGGAAGAGGGAAACAGTATCATATTTATTTGTACTTGTTTTATTTCTACAAAAGATAATCCCAGTCCATGTCAAATCTCATGCTGCTTTTAGATTTTTTCCCACTGCTATATATTTCTTGGGCAGTCTAAACTAACACTTTCCATGGGGTCCAAGACATGCCTTTGACACAATAGGATGAATGTACAATACATTACCTAGGAAATTGGTCACGATCTCATAAACTTATTCTAAAACTAATGAAAAAACATACACTATAGCATTTAATACAGCATGCTTATGCACGTGTTCTTGTTATACAAGACTGTTACTGTGCATGATTTCGGATGTTAAAGTATGATGAAGGATCATAAGGATGTAAGGTATCTGATGGAATAAAGAGAAAAAAATATATTTTATAGCCCAAACAAAAAATTGTGCCTAAACTCTCCTAATTAAATTTTGTTTAACAGGTGATCTATATAAGGTAATAGATGGTCCCAGAATGACTAAAGACAGCAATTTGCTCACAAGTTGTTCTGATATCATAATATAACTGGCAGCAGAGCAAAATATGGGACTGCGGCACTGTGCTCAATAGAGCAGTCACCTGTTTTTACTTTTACTACATATCACACACACACAAAAACTATGTTAAAAGAACATTAAAGATGCAAAGTTAAGCACTGTAAAGTTAGGAAATGCTAGAATTAAGGTACAGAGAGGTAGCCATGTTAGTCTGGAATTGCAGAAGTGACAAAGAGTCCTGTGGCACCTTAAAGACTAACTAAAGTATTGAAGCATAAGCTTTCGTGGCATCCAACGAAGTGGGTATTAGCCCACGAAAGCTTATGCTTCAATACTTTAGTTAGTCTTTAAGGTGCCACAGGACTCTTTGTCACTTCTAGAATTAAGGTAGTCTATGCAATTTTAATTCAACCACCATGTGGGTATGTATTACGATACAGGGTAGGTCTCCCCAGCAGCCGTGAGGTGCTTCCCAGTGTGGGTAGAGAGACAGGTGATAGCTCTGCAGTGTGGCTGCAGTTGCATGGGCATTGAGCTAGCCGCCCTGGCACGTACCTGGGGTCAGGCGAGATTGTACTCGGGTGGTAAGCCTGAGCCACTGCCTGTGCTGCCTTGGCCACACTGCTATTTTTAGCATGCTAACTGGAGCAAAGCTAGCATGTATGTCTACCCATGCTAGCAGGAAGCACACTCCTAACTGCTGTGTACACATACCCACAGTGTTTAATTACATGATCACATTCAATTTTTTCCACAGAACCGCTGCATTATTCAGTTTTATATTTCAGGGTAGGTTCATTACAATATATCTTGACAACTGCTATTCTCAGGGAGGGAAATTTACCCTTGTTCAGAGTAGGATTTATGTGGGGCATACAGGCTCCAATTCAGCATGGTGTTTAAGCACCTGACTAACTTTAAGCATGTAAATTGTTCCATTGAAATCACTGAACTACTCCTGTGCTTAAAATTGTGCACATGCTAAAGTATCTTGTTGAATTGGGAGTACAGAACTTTATACTGGCAGTCTGCGTGGGAGTGATTTCACTCAAAATGTGTGCTACCTTATCAAAAGGATTGGAAATCTCACAAGCAAACCTGTCTTCTTTAGATTACCAGGCAAAAGTGTTTCAGATGCATAGGCATTGACTCTGTGGGTAATCCAGGGCTGGAACCAACCCATGGTAAAAAAAAAATAGCTCAGAATCCATCAGCCACAGTTGTTTATGGTGCTGCCGATCAGCTGTTTAGCTGCTTAGCTGCTTGGGGAGGGTCTTGGGGGGAGACAGTGAGCGGGCAGGGGCCTCAGGGATGAGGCGGAGTGGGGACAAGGCTTGGGGAGGGGTGGGTTAAAGCACCCCTGAGGAAGTTGGCACCTATGTTCAGCTACATTTTGATGTATCTTGTATTTTGACAATTGATAAGTGAATCTCAAAAGGTTTAAAAATTCAGGTGCTTGTTCACCAGACTTCTTTAATCTGGAAATTATACTAGAAATCTTGCAAGATCAAGAATTTTAATGACATTTACACTACTTTTTTGGTTGTGCCTACTTTAGAAAGATGCAGAATCAGTTTCTATATGGATGAATTTAGTTGTTACACTTCTAGTATTGAATTTTTAAAAATTAACCATATAGTATTTTTCAGACTTCAGAAAAAAGTCCATATAGGTTTTCTGGATTTATATCAGTGAGATAAGAAACTGGCTCAGTTCAGGTTTAGTTCAGTTCATGGTTTAGAAGTTTGGGTAATTTTAAAATATTTGTATATATATTTTTATACTTACAGTTTTCTGCTTATCAGAGCTGGGTAAATTATTTTTTTAAAAATACCCTAATACATTTTTTAAAATATATTGTGAAATTCATTGACTAAGTTATTTGATTGTTTTATTAGAGCTAATCAGAACTGGTTATCATAAAATTGATTTCTCAGTCTGAAATTTTACTAACACTTTTTCTGGTGACAAAAATACTTGGAACCTGGACATTTTAAGATCAGCTTTGAAGAAGATTCCCAACAGGAAAAAAGAAAGAAAGAAACTGCTCTAGGGGCCATCCCCACAATCACTGCTGCCCACCTGATTAATAATTGGTTCTTAACATCATGGTGAGCTTGAAGTACCCTTCCAACAAAGAGTCTCTCTGGAGTGTGTTTGCATGCATCATGCAACACTTTTTCAAGCCTTAGAAATACTAGACACATGACTATTTGTTCTAACTTGTCCATATTTCATTGTGGAAGCCTTGTGTCTGGAAAACAGCTTACAAGACAACTGAAAATAGGCTCGGAGATGTCTCAACTGTATTATATCTTACATAGCAGATCAACATAGTGACATTTAACTACAGCATTATAGCACTATATATAACTACAGCATATATATAACTACAGCATTATTTTGTAAAGCATAAAAGACTAAATACATCAGAATGATTCATAAGACAAACCTAAGAGAGCCTCAGACACTGAGGCTTATTTCCACATAATGCTGACCTCACATATGTGTATAAGGTGGGGTTGTTTGATTACTGTAGGTTGATGAAAATAGTGCAAATTGGCCTGATCAGATAAAACTGAGGAAATGCAAATAATACTGTTCCAGGTCTGGAAACACTGTGGAAAATCCTTTTACTGTTCAGAAACTTCTTTGTAGTGATCCTCTTTTGCAAAATAGTCCAAACTTTGACCAGGGGACATGATACAGAATCTTCTATCCTATACTTAGATTTTCCGAACATGACTTGAAACCTCCTGTTCCAAAATATTATAAGTCTTTTATTGGGCTTCAGTGTTTATAAAATGTTTCTGTTTATTTTTAAGAAATATTCTGCACCTTAGCTAGAAATTGTAAAATATTCAGAGAATCAGAATACACAGACAAGGGTTGCTATTCTAGGTCTGGTCAGTGCTGGCCAGTCAGAGAATATTCATGAGGCTAATATCTTTAAGAACACAGGACTGTTCAGAAAGCTACAAGCAAGGACTTCCTTTCTTGACTGGCGGATTACAATTGGTGATGTTGAAATGCCAGTAGTAATCCTGTAAGACTGAGCCCACTTCTTGCTCCCCTGGCTCACAAAGTTGGCTAACTCGATGGCACTAAGGACAGACTCAACTACTAGTTCAGCAGAATGCTAGCTGAATGCATTTTTGGTAAATTGAAGGTATGTTGTTGTTTACTCAGAAGACTGGACCTCAGTGAAAGAACCATAATGCCAATTGTTATAGTTGCCTAAGAATATAAGAATGGCCCTTGTCCAGAATGGCCCTTGTCCAGGGCTGGTCAGAAAGGTGGACTTTTGCAGTCTATGATGATTATCCCATTCCCATGCTGCTGGGGGATGATCTAGCCAATCATGTGAAGCTAGCCAAGAGCGTGGGAACAGTCCCCCGCAGCCAGGCTAAGAAAGCTTGCACACCTATCTCTGTTCCTGAGCCTTCCACCAGGGGTCCGACTGTGTTACCAGAAACCGTGATGGAGGTGGTGGATCCGGGTTCCCTGCCAATGACTGGAACAGCCATGGAGGATCCAGCCCCAGAGACCCAGCCAAAGCCAATCCCCGGACCGGAACCGGCGAAGCAACCAACACCTGAACCATTGCCAGCACTGAGCCCAGTGCTTGCAACCCCATCTACCACACCAACACCAAAGGGCAACCTCAAGCCCTGCACTGACAGCAGCAGCTAAACTGACCCAAGAGGCTCAGCCAGAGCCTGAAATGCAACATGGTGCACCAGCAGAGAGTGGTCCACTGCCAATGGAAACAACCCCATCACCTACATCACTCCAGAGGAACCCAACCCAAGTCCACAACCCAGTGAGGAACTGATGTCTCCAGCATCAAGAGAACAGTTCCAGGCTGAACAGGAAGCAGATGAAAGTCTCCAGAAAGCTTGGACAGTGGCACGGAGCAACCCACCACCTCTCAGCTCTGCCAGTCGATCCCGGTTTGTTGTTGAAAAAGGATTTTTATACACTGAAACTCTTTCTGGTGGACACCAGGAAGACTGGCAGCCTCAGAGACAGTTGGTAGTTCCAACTAAGTACCGGGCAAGGCTCCTGAGCTTAGCCCACGATCACCCTAGTGGTCATGCCGGGGTGAACAGAACCAAGGACCGTGGGGGGAAGTCATTCCACTGGGAGGGAATGGGCAAGAACATTGCTCATTATGTCCGATCTTGTGGGGTCTGCCAAAAGGTGGGAAAACCCCAAGACCAGGTAAAGGCCCCTCTCCAGTCACTCCCTATAATTGAGGTTCCATTTCAGCGAGTAGATGTGGATATTCTGGGTCCTTTCCCAAAAAAGACACCCAGAGGAAAGCAGTATACACTGACTTTCATGAATTTCACTACCCGATGGCCAGAAGCAGTAGCTCTAAGCAACACCAGGGCTAAAAGTGTGTGTCAGGCATTAACAGACATTTTTGTCAGGGTAGGTTGGCCCTCTGACATCCTTACAGATTCAGGAACCAATTTCCTGGCCAGGACCATGAAAAGCCTGTGGGAAGCTCATGGGGTGAACCACTTGGTTGCCACCCCTTAGCACCATCAAACAAATGGCATGGTGGAAAAGTTGAATGGAACTTTGGGAGCCATGATACGGAAATTTGTAAATGAGCACTCCAATGATTGGGACCTAGTGTTACAGCAGTTGCTCTTTGCCTACAGGGCTGTACCACATCCCAGTTTAGAGTTCTCACCCTTTGAACTTGTGTATGGCCGCGAGGTTAAGGGGCCATTACAGTTGGTGAAACAGCAATGGGAGGGTTTTACACCTTCTGCAGGGACTAACATTCTGGACTTTGTAACCAACCTGCAAAACACCCTCCGAACCTCTTTAGCCCTTGCTAAAGAAAACCTGGAAGATGCTCAGGAAGGGCAAAAGGCCTGGTATGATAAACATGACAGAGAAAGTTCCTTTAAAGTAGGGGACCAGGTAATGGTCTTGAAGGCGCTTCAAGCCCATAAGATGGAAGTGTCATGGGAAGGACCTTTTACGGTCAAAGAGCACCTGGGAGCAGTTAACTACCTCATAGCATCCCCTACTTCAACCCGAAAGCCTAAAGTGTACCATGTTAACTCTCTAAAGCCTTTTTATTCCAGAGAATTAAAGGTTTGTTAGTTTACAGCCCAAGGAAGAGATGATGCTGAGTGGCCTGAAGGTGTCTACTACGAAGGGAACAGTGATGGTGGCGTGGAAGAGGTAAACTTCTCCATGACTCTCGGATGCATGCAGTGCCAGCAGATCAAGGACCTGTGCACTAGCTTCATGCCACTATTCTCAACCACCCCAGGACAGACTGAACGGGCGTACAACTCCATTGACACAGGTAATGCCCACCCAGTTAGAGCCCAACCTTACCGGGTGGCTCCTCAAGGCAAAGCTGCTGTAGAACGGGAGATCCAGGACATGCTATGGATGGGTGTAATCCGCCCTTCTCAAAGTGCACGGGCATGTCCAGTGGTTCTAGTCCTCAAACCGGATGGGGAGATATGCTTTTGTGTGGACTACCATAAGCTAAATGCAGTAACTCGCCC
The DNA here is from genome assembly GCA_032164245.1 of Sternotherus odoratus. Classification (NCBI taxonomy): domain Eukaryota; kingdom Metazoa; phylum Chordata; order Testudines; family Kinosternidae; genus Sternotherus; species Sternotherus odoratus. The sequence continues at coordinate 125,199,355 of JAVMKO010000002.1, read as the reverse complement.
CGACAACTATCCAATGCCTCTCACAGATGAGCCATTGGAGAAACTGGGACGGGCCCAGTTCATCTCCACCCTAGACTTAACCAAGGGGTACTGGCAAGTACCATTAGAGGAATCTGCCAAGGAAAGGTCAGCCTTCATCACGTATGCAGGGCTGTATGAGTTTAATGTGCTCCCTTTCAGGCTGCGAAATGCACCCGCTACCTTCCAAAGACTTGTAGATAGTCTCCTAGTGGGATTGGGAGAATCTGCAGTTGCCTACCTTGATGATGTGGCCGTATTTTCTGACTCCTGGGCACAGCACCTAGAACATCTCCAGAAGGTCTTTGAGCGCATATGGGAGGCAGGACTAACTGTTAAGGCTAAAAAGTGTCAAATAGGCCTCAACAGAGTGACTTACCTTGAACACCAGGTGGGTCAAGGAACTATCAATCCTCTACAGGCCAAAGTGGATGCTATCCAAAAGTGGCCTGTCCCCAAGTCCGAGAAACAGGTCCAGTCCTTCTTAAGCTTGGCCGGATATTACAGGTGATTTGTACCACACTACAGCCAAATCGCTGCTCCACTGACAGACCTAACTCGAAAGAACTAGCCAAATCCAGTCCAGTGGACTGACCAGTGTCAAAAGACCTTTAACCAGCTTAAAGCGACACTCATGTCTGACCCTGTGCTCAGGGCCCCAGACTTTGACCAACCATTCCTAGTAACTACAGATGCCTCTGAGCGTGGTGTGGGAGCAGTTTTAATGCAGAAAGGACCTGATCAACAATTGCACCCAGTTGTGTTTCTCAGCAAGAAGCTGTCTGAGAGGGAGAGCCACTGGTCCATTCCCGAAAAGGAATGTTACGCCATTGTGTATGCTCTGGAAAAGCTACGCCCATACGTTTGAGGATGGCGGTTCCATCTACAAACCAACCATGCTGCGCTGAAGTGGCTTCATGGCGTCACCGACAAGAACAAAAAGCTTCTTCGGTGGAGTTTAGCTCTCCAAGATTTTGATTTTAACATACAACACATTCCAGGAACTTCTAATAAAGTGGCTGACGCACTCTCCTGTGAAAGTTTCCCAGAATAGATAGGTTAAAACTGTCCTTGGAATGTGGGACCTATTGTTAGTTTCACTGTAACCAGTAGTATGTTTAGAGGTGCATGTGATTAAATTAATTCTGTTTTTTTCTGAGAGCTCCAGGAAGAAATTCGCACCCAGTGACTTTCCAACACCATTTGCGATTTGGGGTGTGTGTCATAAGTATAAAGTAGCTTAGAACTACTGTTTTACCTGTAAAGGGTTAAACTGAAGTAACCTGAGAGGATGACGTACTAGAGATGCCAATCAATCTTGGGAACAAAGAGAGTTTAGTTTCGGTTTTACCTCCCTCGTCTCTCTTGTGCTGCTGTTCACCCGGCTATGGGACGAACCAACCTTCTGTCTCTATTCTACATTTCTATAATCTTCTAAGAAGTCAAGTCCAGTAATAAGTGAATTGTATGCTTGAACTGTATTACTTGATAATTGATCCACGGTGTTTCTTTTACTGTAAAACTTTAGCAGAGGAAGAATTCCTAGGGAGGGGGGGTCAGGATACTGTGTGATGCAGCGGGGTTGTTTATTCTATTAATTTCTGTACAAGAGACTTATGCTTCTTTTTTTTCTTTTATTAAAATCTTCCTTTTAAGATTCTGTCTGCTTGTTTCTATTGGATGGATCCTGGTTTGGATCGGGCACATCTCACAGAAAGTGAGGGTTTGGGTCTTTGTTCTCAAGTCTCTCCCAGGTAAAGGGAGGAGATTTGGGTGTGATTAAAGTAGGGGTTCCAATTTACCCTAACCCATGGTTTGGGGGCTTAAATTGGTGGTGGCAGCGTTTTCCAAGCCCAGACATAGGAGAAGTTTGTGTTCTGGGGAAAAGTTTTAACCTACGCTGGTAAAATAAGCTTGGTGGTGGTTATTTATTTTTTCATGCAAGGTCCCCACATCTTTACCCTAGAGTTCAGAGTGGGGAGGCAAACCTTGACAGCCCTACTGGGTCAGACCAAAGGTCCATCTAGCCCAGTATCCTGTCCTCTGACAGTGGAGAATGGCAGGTGCCCAAGAGGGACTGAACAGAGCAGGTAATTATCAAATGATCTATCCCCTGTCACTTTATCCCAGCTTATGGCAAATAGAGGCTAGGGACACCCTTCCTGCCTAATAGCCATTGATGGACCTAGTCTCCCTAAATTTATCCAGTTCTTTTTTGAACCCTGTTATGGTCTTAGCCTTCACAACATCCTCTGGTAAGGAGTTTCACAGGTTGACTGTGCATTGTGTGAAGAAATACTTCCTTTTATTTGTTTCAAACCTACTGCCTATTAATTTCATTTGGTGACCCCTAGTTCTTGTATTATGAGAAGTAGTAAACAACACTTCCTTATCTACTTTCTCCATACCAATCATGATTTTATAGACCTCAATCATATCTCCCCTTAGCCATCTTTTTTCCAAGTTGAAAAGTCCCAGTCTAATTAATCTCTCCTTATATGGAAGCTGTTCCATACCCCTAATCATGTTTGTTGCCCTTTGCCTGCTGTGTCCTGCATCATATCTGTGAAGCAAAGGGGAGAAAGTTACTCTGGGGGTGAAGCAGCTTTCTGCAGAGTTTGACTTTTAGAAGAGTTCAGTGCAGAAGTATATGTTTCAGGGAAGTTAATGGTGCTTAATTCCTCACAGGATTAGGCTCCTGAATCAACAGACTGAATTCAGTTCTATCATAAACTAGCACAACTCCTGTTGAAATTATTAAACTATTAGGAATGAAACATAGAGTCGAATTTGACCCTGAGGGATTTTGGGATGGGTAACGAAAGCAGGGTCCAGTGCAATAAACCCTTACTTGTGTGAATAATGCTCAATTCAAGCAAATAAACCATTGATTCCATTGGGATTTGAACCCTCCTACACCAAGGATAATTTGGCCCACTAAGTAAAATGTTAAAATCAAAGGGAGTTTAGGTTGCACAAGAAATAAAAAGATCAGGGCCAAGATGAACAGAAACAAGCAAAATTAGAAATGATCTGGGAAATAATTTGTGTTTGGTGTCTGGTTTTCATTCCATGTACTGGTACTGGATCAAATACATTTATGAGCATTTTGATCATTTTGAAAAGATTGAAAATAATTTCAGTCCCAAAATAATGACAGGTTTTTTCATCCCTAGCAATATAATCTTAAATTAGAAGACTCTCTCTTTCTGCCCATCACCCCCCAGGCGGGGTATGGGCCACCAACTACAGAGCACTCCATCTCTGTTGTTGGCATTTCAGTAGCAAGTTGGTTCCCTACAGGGTGGAGTTGCTAGCCCCACACCCATGTTAAGCCTACAGCACATGGTATTCCTAGGAGGTCTCCCATCCAAGTACTAGCCAGGCCTGACCCTGCTTAGCTTCTGAGATCAGATGGGATCGGGCATGTTCAGGGTGGATTAGCCATATAAATTAAAAGACTAGCGCCATCAAAATAGTAAAATCCATATCATATAAAATTTAGGACTTCCTGCTTATCTGCTTCTTAGGGCCTGATCCTGGAACTGGGTCCTTGTGAATGCATCTCTGTGACCAGGTAGAGCCTCATTTAAGACATTGGGGCCCGGAGAGGTGCAGAGAATCACCCACAGAGATCTGATCACAGGACCAAAACATAACTGTGTCCTGCTGAATCTCAGATTCTCTAAGCTTGGATTTATGAATCATGAGAATTTGGTTTCCCTATTATTTAGATAAAAGTCCAAAATAATATTTTACTAGATTTTAAAAATAGAACTGAAGTGAATGCTAAGCTCTTAATTCAGACAAGAAGTTCTCTGCTAGTTTTATTCTCTGCCACACTACCACACACAAACTGTTCAGCCTGACTCCCTGTGGTATAAGACATCAGCTAATGCTTTCTGCTGAATTAAAGTTGTAATCATTGGGAAACTATGTATTATTGTAAAGGTATATGAAAATATCACTCTTTCTGCTAATCAAAGATATTATAGGAAAGTCATATTTTCTGAGTACACAGAGGGATTTTTTCCAACACAGCCCTATATGATTTCATCATCAATATGAACTATCTCAAACTATCATAATGCTGTTGAATCAACACCTCCAGAGCATAGTCAACTGATTTTTTAACCTGAGTAGTATGATTAGCTACTTATTCCAAAAGGTGAAGTTGTCCACAGATAATTATACATGCCTTCCTTGTATGGATTTACCATTCATACGAGAATGGATATCTATTTTGCAAAGCACTTGGCAGTTACAATTACAATATCACCCATTTTATGCCATTTAATGTTATGTTGTACATTTTGAGTAAAATGCATACATACAGTGAGGCCACATGGTCTATGCACTACTGAAATCATTAATAATGTTATCTTACTTGAGTCAAATGTTGATATTTGCATAACTACAAGTGTGTAATTCCTTTTTCCCTAGTGAATGAAGTGCTTGTGAAAGATGGCAGATTGACAGACCTAGAGACTATTTCTCCAGAAAAATAGAGTTTAGGGAGCAACAGTTCCCCAAATCCTTCCTTTGTTTTTGGCAGAATAAACTGTTCCAAGTAGCAACTATTTATGAAATTGCAACCTTGGGGAGAGATCCTCAGCTAGTACATTGATTTCAATAGAACTAAGCCAATTTACACAAGTTGAGAATCTAGCCCAGGGGTCAGCCACCTTTCAGAAGTGGTGCGCCGAGTCTTCATTTATTCACTGTAATTTAAGGTTTCACGTGTCAGTAATACATGTTCTTCTTCGAGTGATTGCTCACATGCATTCCACTATAGGTTAGGCACGCGCTGCGGGCCTGGTTGCCGGGTAGATTTTTCCCCTAGCTGCAGACTGGGTGAGCAGGGGGCCCCCTGGAGTGGCGCCACTGAGGCACTCTATAAATACCCCTGCGACACAGTCTGGCCCTCAGTTCCTTCTTCACCGCTCGTGCTGGTAGTCGGAACAGGAGTCCTGCTCTTAAGCGTTCTCCTTATCTCCTAGCTGTTGATTCTATTGTTATCTATATCGTTCTTGTTAAGTAGTTGTTAGTTGGTTTGCATAGTTTTATAGTGTAAATAGTTAAGTGCAGGGGTTCCCTGCCACCGGAGCCATGTCATCCAAGGCTCCGGGATTCAAGCCATGTGCGGAGTGTGGGAAGCCCATGCCTGCGGGGGACCCACACTCCAAGTGCCTTAAGTGCCTCGGGGAAGCGCACTTGGCAGATTCCTGCAAGATCTGCAGGGCCTTTAAGCCCAGGACCCGCAAGGACAGGGAATCCCGCTTGCGGCAGATCCTAATGGAGGCGGCTCTCACTCCGGACTCGAGTGCGGTACAGGGCCCCGCACCCAAGCCGGCCAAATCCAAGCCTCGGCACCGGTCGTGCTCCCCCAGCGCGAAGCGTAGGAAGGACGCCCAACCTCGCTCCGCTCCGACACCGGACCGCGTGCAGCCGCCGGCACCGCCTGCGCGTCCGCCGTCGCCGCCTAGGAGCCGACCTGAGGCCCAGCCACCTGCACCCGCACCGATGACTCCGGCGCCGCAGGAGGCCCCGTCGAGTCCGGTGCCAGTGGTCTCGCCACTCAGGGTGCCGATTCCGCAGCAGCTTCCCTCCACGCCGGAGGCGTTTGCTGCTGCGAGGAGGTTGCTTGCAGAGGATACCCCTCAGCAACCTGTCCGGTCTAGGGGCAAGCCGCCCATGACCGAGACCGAGATCGCGGCTCGAAGCCCGGCTGGGCATGGACGCCGATCGATCTCGCGGCGCCGATCGAACTTCCCGGCACCGGTCGCAGTCTCGGCGCCGCACGGAGTTGAGACCATGCTCCAGGTCTCCTCATGGCCGTTCGCGCAGATCGCGCTCTGGCCGTCGGTCCGAGTCCTGGCGCCGATCGGAGTCCCGGCACCCATGTACAGCCAGGTGCCGGTCGTACTCTCGGCACCGGTCGCACTCCCGGCACCGGTCCGTTAGCTGCCGCAGGGACCGCTCCAGACGCCGCTCGCCAAGCCGATCGTCATCCCGGCACCGCTCGGCGTCACGGCACCGGTCCTACTCGACCCGGCACCGGTCGCCTCGGCACCGATCGTCGTCACGGCACCGCAGAGGTCGACGCTCCACCTCTAGACGGCACCAACGCTCGCCTCGGCACCGGACCCCGTCTCGGCACCGAAGGTCTTCCCGGCGCCGGTCGTCATCACGGCACCATGGATCCCGAAGGCGGAGCCGATCCAGCAGTAGCCGCTCTTCAGAGGGCCATCGCTTCTCCCGGCACCGGTCGAGAAGCCCTCGGCACCGAGAGCGTAGAGAGTCTGTCGGCACGCGAACCCGGCATGACTCTCCTCCCAAGGCCCTGCAGTCGGCTACTGCGGCTGCCCCATGGCACTCCTCTGCCTCAGTGTCCCCTCCACTAACGGGACCAGCCCCAGCCACCCAACACCCTGCTTGGCCAGAATGGGTGCCATGGGAGTATGAACAGCCTGGGGAAACCCAATCCGAACCGGGCTTCCCAGTGTGTGCAGGGAGTGCTAGGCAGGAGCTGGCGGGACCACCATCGGCCAGTCAGCCTTCGGCGGTGCACAGCCCTAGAGAGCCGGGTCCTTACGCCTCCCCAGTAGGGGTAGAGGCAGTGGCGGGCACTTCTTCCACTAGCCCGCCCGCCCTGGAGCTCTCTAACTATCAGCACCTCCTCCAGGCGGTCGCAAAGAACATGAACCTGCCCTTAGAGGAGATCCCGGTGGTGGATGACCCTGTCACCACCATGTTGACAAAGGGCACCCCGGCATGCGTGGCGGTGCCGTTCATTAACACCATCAAGGCACACACGGCGTCGGTCTGGAAGACCCCCGCCTCCATCCCCCCCACGGCCCGGGGGGTAGAGAAACGGTACTTTGTTCCGGCCAAGGGCTACGAGTACTTGTATGTTCACCCCACGCCCTCCTCCCTGGTGGTGGAGTCGGTGAATAACAAAGAGCGCCATGGTCAGGAAGCGCAGGTGCCCAAGGCCAAAGAAGCCAAAAGGCTGGACCACTTTGGCAGGAAGGTGTATTCCTCCGGGGGCCTACAACTTAGAGTGGCCAACCATCAGGCACTACTAAGTAGACACCACTTCGACACGGTGGAGGCCCTTACAAAATTTGAGACCGCTCTCCCCCAGGAGAGCAGACAGGAGTTCAGGGCCCTACTACTCCAGAGCAGGGACATATCGAGACATGCCCTGCAAGCGGCCCTGGACTCGGCTGACTCTGCAGCCCGAACAATGGCCTCAGGCATAGCCCTCCGCCGGGCAGCATGGCTCTCCTCGTCCAGCCTAGCCCCGGCCATGCAATATAAGATCCAGGACCTCCCCTTTGAGGGACAGGCCCTTTTTTCAGAGGACACGGACACCCGGCTCCAGGCCCTCAAAGACAGAGGGGTGACCCTCAAAGGCCTGGGTATGCACACCCCAGGCCCACAAAGGCGCCCCTTCGTCCCTCCACGAAGGAGGTTCTTCCCACCTGCTCGCCCGCCCCAGGACTCCTCTAGTAGGAGAGGCCGCCCCTACCGCAAGCGGCAGGGGCCCAGACAAGGCGGGAAACAGCGAGGCTCTAAGCCTCCCCAAGGGCCTAAGCCCAACTTTTGATGGTGCGCCCGGGGGCAGTTTACCAACCATAGTCCTGGATCCTCCCTTCGGAGACAGTCTGTCCTACTTCCACCGTGCATGGTCGGACATTACATCAGACCAGTGGGTCCTCCGCACGGTGGCGGTAGGATACTCCCTCCAGCTCTCCTCCACTCCTCCCACCCACCCACCTCCCTCGTCCCTCTTCAGGGACCCCTCTCACGAGCAACTGCTCGTACAGGAGGTCAGGTCGCTCCTTGCATTAGGAGCCATCGAACCTGTACCACAGGAGTTCAGAGGAAAGGGGTTCTACTCCCGCTACTTTCTAATCCCCAAGGCGAAAGGGGGCCTCCGGCCCATCCTGGACCTGCGCGAACTCAACACCTACATGATCAAGTTCAAGTTCCGCATGGTCACCTTGGGCACTATCATTCCCTCTCTGGATCCGGGAGATTGGTTCGCTGCCCTCGACATGAAGGACGCCTACTTCAACGTGAGCATCAAATCCTCACACAGGCGTTACCTCCGCTTCCTGATAGCGGGAGAACACTATCAGTTCGCCGTCCTACCCTTCGGCTTGTCCACCGCGCCCAGGGTGTTTACGAAGTGTATGGCGGTAATGGCGGCGTTCCTACGACGCCGCGGGGTACACTTATACCCATACCTAGACGACTGGCTCATCCGAGGCACCTCCAGGGAACAAGTGTCAGCACACGTGCGTCTCGTGATCAGCACGTTCGACCGCCTGGGAATCCTCCTCAACAAGGAGAAGTCCACCCTGGAGCCTACCCAGAGTATAGAGTTCATAGGGGCCCTACTAGACTCCAAGGTAGCAAGGGCATCCCTGCCCCAGCCTCGGTTCCTCACCATCCAGTCGGCCATCGGACAACTCCGAAACTGTCCGATGACTACGGTCAGGGTCTTCCTCAGCCTGCTAGGCCACATGGCATCGTGCACCTTCGTCATACAGCACGCCAGGCTACGGCTACGCCCACTACAGTCGTGGCTCACAGTGGCCTACAGACCAAGAAGGGACAGTATGGACACCCTCCTCTCCATCCCCAGAGCCACCCTATCCGCTCTGGCATGGTGGGAAGACCAGAACAATGTGTGCCGAGGAGTCCCCTTCCTCCCCCCCAGCCCGTCCATGTCCCTGGTGACGGACGCCTCGTCGCTAGGGTGGGGAGCTCACCTAGGGGATCTCAGGACCCAGGGCCGCTGGTCGGAGTCAGACCTCGGCCTCCACATCAATGTCAGGGAGCTGAGGGCCGTCCAACTTGCGTGCCACGTGTTCCGGGACACGCTACAGGGTCACTGTGTGGCGGTGCTGACAGACAACACCACAGCCCAATACTACATAAACAAGCAGGGCGGGGCCCGCTCCAACCCCCTGTGTCAAGAGGCGATTCTCCTTTGGGAGTTCTGCATAGCCCACGCTATTCACCCGGTGGCCTCCTTCCTTCCCGGAATCCAGAACACCCTAGCGGACCACCTCAGCAGGTCATTTATGTCTCACGAGTGGTCCCTTCGGCCGGATGTCATCCGACCGATCTTCCTGAGGTGGGGGTTTCCCCACAACGACCTCTTCGCCTCCAGACAGAACAGGAAGTGCCTCCAGTTCTGCTCCTTCCGAGGCAGCTCCCCGGGGTCGCTGACAGATGCCTTTCTCCTACCCTGGACGGGACACCTGTTCTACGCGTTCCCTCCGATCCCGCTTCTCCACAAGGTGATCCTGAAGATCAGACGGGACGGGGCACAGGTCATCCTCATAGCCCCGGCCTGGCCCAGGCAGTGCTGGTATGCGTCCCTCCTCCGGCTGTCCAGGGCCCCTCCTATCAGCCTCCTGCTGTGGCCAGACCTGATCTCGCAGGACCACGGTCGCCTCCTGCACCCGGACCTGCGGTCACTTCACCTCACAGCGTGGCTACTCCATGGCTGAGAGGTCCTGAGCTCTTATGCTCATCCGAAGTACAGAATGTCCTTCTGGGAAGTAGGAAACCATCCACCAGAAGTACCTATACAGCCAAGTGGTCCCGCTTTTCCGCATGGTACGGACAACACGATACAGTCCCAAGTGAGGCTACTATCCCACGTATATTGGACTACCTCTTAGGCCTTAGAAATCAGGGCCTTTCTACCTCCACCATCCGGGTCCACCTCGCGGCCATATCAGCTTTCCACCCCGGCCAGTCGAACCACTCAGTCTTTTCCGATCCGGTGGTATACCGTTTCCTCAGGGGCCTGGATAAGCTGTACCCGAACATTAAGCGTCCCATCCCACCTTGGGACCTCAACCTCGTGCTCTCACGCCTCGTGATGCCCCCGTTCGAGCCCCTCGCCACGTGCTCCTTAATGCACCTCTCCTGGAAGGTGGCATTCCTAGTAGCTATCACCTCGGCTCATAGAGTGTCAGAGATCCGTGCACTTACCTTCGAGCCGCCTTACACTATCTTCCACAATGACAAGGTGCAGCTACGTCCCCACCCGGCCTTCCTGCCTAAGGTGGTCTCTCCCTTCCATGTTAATCAAGACATTTGTCTTCCAGTCTTTTACCCTAGGCCTCACGCCTCTGGGAGGGAACAGCAATTACACACGTTGGACGTTAGAAGGGCTCTTGCTTTTTATTTAGACAGAACAAAGCAATTCAGGAAAACAACGCAACTCTTTGTGGCAGTTGCAGAGAGAATGAAGGGCCAGCCAGTTTCAGCCCAAAGGCTCTCCTCCTGGATCACCTCGTGCATTCACACCTGTTATGAACTCGCGGGCAAGCCGCTTGAGAAAGTAACAGCACACTCCACGAGAGCGCAGGCGTCCTCTGCGGCCTTCCGGGAGGGAGTCCCTATCACGGACATCTGCAGGGCGGCTACCTGGTCCTCCGTCCATACCTTCGCCGCCCACTACGCCATAGTCCAGCAGACCAGGGACGATGCGGCGTTTGGGTCAGCGGTCTTACGATCAGCAATGGGTCAACCCGACCCCACCTCCTAGGTATTGCTTGTAGTCACCTATAGTGGAATGCATGTGAGCAATCACTCGAAGAAGAAAACAAGGTTACTTACCTGTAACTGTTGTTCTTCGAGATGTGTTGCTCACATCCATTCCAAACCCGCCCTCCTTCCCCACTGTCGGGTTAGCCGGCAAAGAAGGAACTGAGGGCCAGACTGTGTCGCAGGGGTATTTATAGAGTGCCTCAGTGGCGCCACTCCAGGGGGCCCCCTGCTCACCCAGTCTGCAGCTAGGGGAAAAATCTACCCGGCAACCAGGCCCGCAGCGCGTGCCTAACCTATAGTGGAATGGATGTGAGCAACACATCTCGAAGAACAACAGTTACAGGTAAGTAACCTTGTTTTAACGTTTTTAGAAGGTCTCTTTCTATAAGTCTATTATATATAACTAAACTATTGTTGTGTGTAAAGTAAATAAGGTTTTAAAAATGTTTAAGAAACTTCATTTAAAATTAAATTAAAATGCAGAGCCTCTCCAGACCGGTGGCCAGGACCCGGACAGTGTGAGTGTCACTGAAAATCAGCTTGTGTGCCGCCTTCGGCACCTGTGCCGTAGATTGCCTACCCCTGCTCTAGCCCATTGTTCCTCCAGACTACATGGGGATGTGACATTCAACTGGTTTCTACTTGGATAATTGAAGTTGCCCATTGTTTTTGCTCTCATAGATTTTGCTATCTCTGCATTTACATTCTGCATTTGCTATCATCATTGCTTACCCTTCATCATCATTAATTGGAATTGTCTCTGACTGTTCCAAAGGAGACGTTCAATAATTGTCTTAAATGTATTCTAAGTACTTATTACATTTCAAGCTCCTAATGCATTTAGTTTTTAAATATTTCCTAACTGTCCTATTTGTTTAGAAGCATAGACATGAGAAAGGCTTCTCTTGTCTTTGCCCCAGCCAGGGTAGCCTTGTTCTTTCCGGTTGTGTACAGATGGGTTGTGTGCAGTTCTCCACGGTGATTTTTCTGTTTTGGTTTGAGTTTAATTTTGTGTTCATTCCGGGATCAGGCCTATTTAGTTTTTAGAGGCTAGATCAAGGGATACAGAGCCTGAGTGTGCAGGGTGAGCACACCTACTACTAGACACCTTTCTGAGCAGCAGCTCATTTTCATCAATGCATAGATTACAAGGCCAGGAGAAACCACTGTGATCATCTAGAAGCCAGTGTTCCACAAATGGTTGGTTGTGACCCACCAATGGGTCATGGGAAAATTCTCAGTGGTACACCAGCCTGGTGCAGATGAGAGGCCCTAGGGCATAGGGAGTTGGAGTGCAACTCTGCCCCACACTCACAGTGGTAGATCTTGTCCCATGAGTCTGGCCAGGCTTTGCAACCTGGCACCTGGGGTCACAGCACCACTAAGATACCTCACTGTCATGCTGAGGGAACATCTGGGCCAAATGTAGTGGATATTCTTTTCTTAGTCGCTTTATGATTCTACATATCTAGGGGCATGGTTAGACTGGCGTTTTGCAAAAGTTAAGGAGCTTAGAATCGCATATCGCAAAGCCCGCGATGCGAACAACCGCTCTGGGGCAGCTCCTGTGTTTTTCCGATTTTACCACGCTGTGGATGCGATCCTGGGTAGGGATGCAACCTGCTCTCCTGCGACCATAGAGGATAGTTTATCCCAGACAGTTACTGAGACTGGGGGGGGGGGAATGGATGCTGGAGACTCTCAGCACGGCGACTCACAGCAGGACCCAGACATTGAGGAGTGGGATGACTCACAGATGTCCCCAGTAGGGAGCCCAGGCAGTGTAATGGAACCACTGGATACATGCAGCCAGGACCTGCTCTCAAGTCCAGAGTGCACCCAGAGCGAGCCACAGCGACTGGAGACTGCAGCTGCTGTGTTTTCCACACCGATTTGCACGGATACAGCTCACATGTTTACGGGGGAGGGAACACAGTTTTGCTGAGGATGGATAGTAATGCATCCCTGGTTGGCTGCATAAGGAGTAGTGCAGCGATGTACTCTATCACCATTGCTGAGTTCTGCAAAGGTCTCAATAAAATTGCTACCACAGTATCACCTCTGTGCGCCACTGTTGCCAGTGAGGGTGGGGCGGAAAATTGCCACACGGTTGCAAGGTGCAAGCCGCAAATGGGCCTTAGGCGTAAGCCCCATCTCCTTAAAATCAACACCCTCTATTGCCCCGTCTCCCACTACACAGTGGTATTGAAAGGCAGGGAGACAGATTTTGTCCCAGACCCTTGGCATGGCCAGGGATCACTGGTTACTGGATAAAATGGCTTGCTTGCACAGGGGACCTGCAAAACCAGTTTAAGGAATGTGTGGGAATCCCCAAACTGGGACCAGCAATGGGATCTTGTGTTTTAATTCTGAAATTGTTTCTATTCCCAGCTGGGCCGTCGACAACCTCAGCAGCTGGATCTGTGGCTCAAAATCTGAGCAACCTACGATCCAAGCCGAGGAAGAGCAGAGAGGAGCTTCTGAGGGAAGTTACGAAACAGACTTTAAAGGAGGGCCGCCGTAGGGAGGAGCGTCTGACCCGTTTGGAACTTCGGAAGGAACAGAAAAGGGAGGAGAGAGAGACCACTCGACAGGACCGTGCTGACAACCTCACTGACAAGCTGCTGAAAATGCTGGAGCTGCAATTACAGACCCTGCAGCAGATGGCTGACGTCCAGGTGTATCAGACCCTTGAAGGCAACCCCTCCCAACACTTGCCCCCCATCCATTGCCCTCCTGACCCTCTGTCTCCTCCAGGCCAGTATCAAAATCTGAATGCTTACTACCACCCACAGTTCCCACCAACCCCCATGCTTTCTCCGAGCACCCCACCGATCCACAACCCTTACACACAGTACCCACCCCCTACCAACAGGCAGCAGCACACTCCTGAGAATGGGTTGGGTGAGAACACCAATTCCGAGGGCAGTGAAGATTAGGAGTGCAGGACTCAGAACATTCTGTGAAATGTTCCCCTGCAAATCCAAAGATCACACCACTTCCACCATCAATCACATTTCACATCCCTCACTACCCAAAAGCTGTTTTACACGCTCCACACACCCCCGCACCTGATTCACACCCTTCCCCCCACAGTACCTCTTTCGAAACGACTTCTACACACACCAGAAGATGTATGCTTTTTCAACTTTTATTGCTGAGTATTACAAAGCAGTTCAATAAATTAATTTCTTTAACATACATTGCATTCTGTATTCGCTGCACTCATGTGATTAGTAGGTACGTAATGGCGACTGCCTTCTCTGATTTATGGACTAGTAGCATGCAAGCTCCGACCCTCGCTCCCTCCCACCCACCCTCAGCAATTACCATTAGAACTCGCTTTCAGCCACAAAATGCTCCCTTAAGGCTTCCCTGATCCTTGCACCTTCACGCTGGATCTCCCTAATAGCCCTGCTCTCTGGCTGTGCATAGTTGGCCTCCATTCGCTGAACCTCTGAGGTCCATGCCACAGTGAAGGCTTCACCCTTCCGCTCACAGAGATTGTGTAGGACACAGCACGCGGAAATAACCGCGGATACCCTTGCCTCAGCCAAGTCTATCTTGCCATAAAGGCATCTCCACCTGGCTTTAAGACGCCCAAAGGCCCTTTCCACAGTCATTCAACGGCGGCTCAGCCTGTAGTTGAACCTTTCCTGGCTGCTGTCGGGGCTGCCCGTGTAGGGTTTCATGAGCCAGGGCATTAGAGGGTAAGCGGGGTCGCCAAGAATCACAATGGGCATTTCCACTTCCCCCATGGGGATCCTTTGGTCTGGGAAAAAAGTGCCTTCCTCCAGCTTCCTGAACAGGCAGCTGTTGCGGAAGATGTGTGCGTCATGCACCTTTCCTGACCAGCCTGCATTAATGTTAGTGAACCGTCCACGGTGATCCACAAGCGCCTGAAGAACCATGGAGAAGTACCCCTTTCGGTTAATGTACTGGTCAGCTAGGTGTTGGGGGGCCAGAATAGGGATATGGGTCCCATCAATGGCCCCTCCACAGTTAGGGAACCCCATTTGCTCGAAGCCAGCCACGATGTCACGCACGTCACCAAGAGTCACGAGTTTCCGTCGCAGAAGGCGATTAATGACCTTGCACACTTCCATTAGCACAACTCCAACGGTCGACTTCCCCACCCCAAAGTGATTGGCCACAGATCGGTAGTTTTCTGGGGTGGCAAGCTTCCACACTGCTATAGCCACCCGCTTCTCCACAGGGATGGCAGCTCTCAGTCTGGTGTCCTGGCGCTGCAAGGCGGGGGCGAGTTCAGCACACAGCCCCATGAAAGTGGCTTTCCTCATGCGAAAGTTCTGCAGCTACTGCTCATCGTCCCACACTTGCAAGACGATGCGATCCCACCAGTCAGTGCTCATTTGCCGTGACCAGAAGCGGCGTTTCACTGTCGTGAGCATGTCAGTTACAGCAATGAGCAGGTTACTCTCCATGTCCAGGTCTATTTCTAGTTCCTGGTCAGAATCATCACTACTGTCCATTTCCATTTCCATTTCAAGAATATACTCTGCCACGCAGATAGTTGTGCTGGCAACAGTCACAATCATGCTCCGCAGCACTTCCCGATCCATTACAGCACAGGGAAAACGGGCAAGGCAGCCTTGAGAAATGCAGAACCCGAAAGGATTGATGGGGTATAAAAGAAAGCACCACGGAAGTTCTAACCGGATGCAGAATGGCTGCAAAACACTGCAAAAAACGCCCCCTTCCCCACAAGGCAGTGAGCCAGATTTATGAAGAGGTGCTCTGTGGGATAACTGTCCTATCCCGCAACTTGTAGTGATGCTAGAAGCGCGACAAATGTATCCATTTGTTTGCGCTACTAGGTTTCAATTTGCTCAGTCTGTAGCGCGATACATATTTCGCTACATTTGGAAGCGCTGTAAATAAAAACGCAAAAATCTTCAATCTAGCCATACCCTCGGTGTATAGCACATGCAGTACAGTGGTAAGTATATAAATTATAATAATACCCATCTAGTGTCCCTAAGGAAAGACCCAGTGTCTGTTTATTTTTTTAATATTTGAGTCACCATGTCACCATGTCACAAAACCAAAAGAAAAACTGATTCTTGTACTAGACAAACTTAAATTCAGTCTTCTCACTTTCACCTAGACATTCCCAGAAGCTGCTCCACATTGGAGACACAGATGTCGAAAGGGACTTCTCAGCACATTGCATGCTATCTATGCAATCAGTGTTTTTTTCTTATCTTCATCACTTTGTATTCCTCTCTCCTGGACATGTCAACTCACTGGTTTCTACCAGGGAAAATCCTCCAAATAACAAAGAAGAGCATTTTAAATGCATATGGGCTTTATCAGCAATCAAGGACAAATATATTTTTTCATATTTATTAATCCATATTGTGTTCATTCTTGACCTGTACTAAAGAGCTTTCATGCAGTGAGGGTGGGGGGAGGGGGGAAAGTGAAAGGTGTTTGAACACAACAAAGAAAACAAAATCTGAGGGAAAAGAAAATGTTTTTTCCCAATTGCAAGCATACCAGTTTCAGATTCGTGCACTTTTACTGTGTTTGAGAAATTCTTAATGGAGCACATAGGTAATGCTGAGAGTGACATTCTTTTACAGCTTTTTTCCATTTATGATAATATCCTTGTAACTAGTTGGTGTGCTGTTAATTCCTGCACCATTATTTCTGTAATTACTTATCATCATAAAGAGAGTCTTCTGAGGTACACTGACCTGGCCTTGTGTGAAGATTTTTGTTCTCACTTTTAGGATGGTGGGGATGTAAAGATTTTCCAGTCTTAAGAACTGGGAAGCCTCATCACCAATTTGCTCTCTCGTCTTTGCCTTCCCGTTAATGATGAAGTGTTAGGATTTAACTTCAGCCTCTCTGGAAGATGATTCACATTTTACAAACCAGACACAACTCTGGGAGGAATGCATTTCATTGAGCTAATCCTTTTTTACAAGTCTACACTACAATAATTCTGCTCAGGCAACCTTTGGGACTTCCTGGAAGGTATGCCCAGACTGTTTTTCCTCACATGTAACTTATCTTCATTTAAGTGTCTAGAAAACATTGCATAGCATATCCACAAAGTCAGCAGGCATAAGCTTGATTCTTCTGGCCCAAAGGTTATCTGCTGTAGTTAGTAGGCTGTGTTTATACCAATCCTAATTATGTGTTTGGGGTAGGGGACTTTCTACAATTATGGGGAAGAAAGCCTCAGGAGAGATAATGCTGGAAAAGGAAGAACTAGACAGCCATGATTCTCTCATCTTGCTCGCACAATCTACTTCTGACTAGTGAGCAGCATGACAGGTAAAAAGCTTTATAGCTCAAAGCCATTCCAATCGATTTCTCTGAGGAGGAACTGTATATGGTAAAAGTGGATTTCAGAGCAGGACACAGAGTTTTCCTGTAAAGCATGACATCACCTCACATAATTATGCTTGGCCTATTATTGTGTGTAGTACTAGATCTCCCTGCCATATTTAAATTAGAGATAATTTGTTTAATCCCACACCCCGTTCTCTCCCCCAAACATTGTCATTTTTGGTTGGATGTATTTCTGGAAGTTTCGTCACATGACATAAACCCTGGTGACTTCAGGACAATCTTGGAAGGTTGGCAATCCTACCTCACCCCCTCAAAGAGTGAATAACAAGGAAGTTAGAACTACAATATAATTGTCTGTATTTTTCATTTTAAACATGTGAAGGCAAGTGCAAATATGCAGATGCATTTCTCCTAGACCTAATTAAACTAAGGATACAACTTTAATGGGTGGTATGTGAATGGAAGGGCTGAAGAATCAGGCCCTAAGTAACTATTAAGGATGTGTTTCAAACAATGCCAAACCTCTCTTCCACCTAAAGCACTCCTTTTCTTCCCTTCCCTGTATTCACTCTTCTTCCTGTTCATTTATATCTTCTGTTTTATTACTTTTGCTCCCTATGCTAACATGTTATGTCTGTCCAATATGGTCTGGTTTTGTATTGTCTGGTGTTCCAGTTTGGACAAAATGTAAAATTGCATAAGTACATTATTCTACTGGAAATCCCATGAAGAATGCAGTATTTGGAAACATACACAAGCTGTAAGTCATTTTGTACATGTCATTGTCTGTTTCTTTATGAAAAATCAATAAAATATAATCACAAAAAGTGTTAATCGTTTAATATTGGCCTTAAAAGGCCAAGATCCTGTGTGAACACACAAAAATGCTGCAGGATTAGTAAAAAAACATGAAGAATGAGAGAAAAATGTAGAAAGTTGCCTCTTTGCTTTTTAACAATTACCTTGGTTTCCCTCGTGCTACTGCAGCCCTCTATACTTCCCCTGCTCTCTCTGATATTCTCCATTTCTCCAGAGATATCAAGCATGTGGTCCTGAAAGTCCCTTGGTTCCTCATGTGCAACTATTTTCCAGTGGAAGTAGCTAAGGTTTGTTTGAGTATCACCAAAAGGGCCCAGGAATTTGGATATAATTATCGAAGCTGAAATCACACCACTTCAGGAGATCACTTTCTCTGTATCTCTCTCTCTCTCTTTCCTCCTTCCCCACCTCCTCCCCACTAAAAGGGAAAACAGTCAGTCCTAATATACTGAGACATGACTTTCAAAAAGAAGCCAAGTGTGGCTGTTTGAAGGCAAACCAATGAACATCTGCTGTACTTTGGAGGACACCAGATCTGAAGACTTATATTTTATCCAATTAGCATCAAACAACTTGAAAATACATTATTTTGCTTTCATATAAAAAATAAAGCAGGATTTCTGAGAGTTTCTCAATCCTTC
This sequence comes from Sternotherus odoratus, assembly GCA_032164245.1. NCBI lineage: Eukaryota > Metazoa > Chordata > Testudines > Kinosternidae > Sternotherus > Sternotherus odoratus. Next base: position 125,180,972 of record JAVMKO010000002.1, on the reverse strand, counting down.
CCACCTACATTTAATTGCCCAACACATCTAACAAGTACCAAGCCTGTAGGCAGGAACGACCAGGCTTGGTATTTTTCCTTTCCTCCGCAGATAAAGGCCAAGCTCTGCACTTTTGAAACGCAAACGAAAGAAATGGAAATACCTCCCCCTTCCAAAGAGCCGCAGGTTTTAAAGGATACTGGGATAAAAAAAATCCTCAAAGCTGTCTGCATGGTGGCTAAACAAGATTAGGTAAAACACATCCTCTCCAAGGCACAGACAGAATATAAAACATCTTAATCCCTCTCCAGTAGGTAACATAAGCAGTTACTATGCAGAAGAAACTTGTGTATAGTTAGCAGTCCAAGGAATTCATACCTGTTGATCAGACTTTGTTATACTACCTCAAATGTGTGCTGCTGGACTTCTGCAGGCACTAGATTAGATACAAGGCACAGGTTGAGGCATTGTAATGTCCTTATAACAGGAAACAGATTTCCTCTTTATTCAGGTCTACATATTCTGTCAAATTAAGGATAGTCAGATGGCCTCAACTGCTAGAAAACTGTTAAAGAAAGATGAATGTCGATGGAGACAAAATATCTCCACAAATAGGCAGGTGAAATATTTTTCTTTTCATCAGACTAATGACTACAGCAAAAAACTTTTTAAAAAAAATCTAAAGCCCTACTGATGAGGTAGCCACTAGATCTTTTGTGAGCTAAAGGAACCTGGCCAAACCTCTTCCCAAATATGCCTGTTTCCCAATCAGTTGAATTAGCTGAGAGCTAAATCCCTTCAAAGCAAGCTACCACTGAGTACATCATTTACATGTATTACCTTGCTCTTTCTTTTATTGTGTTCTTGTTTTGGTTCAGTGTTTCTCTTAATTTGAAATGCCAGTTTCCCTTGCTGTACATTTGGAGGTATTTGGTACTAAGACAGAAAAGGCTTGTTTTTGAAGCTGAATTAACCTAACAAAAGGGGAAGGGAATCAGAGCTGCATACAGAGCCAAAAATTTCAATCACAATTTCAAGTCACAGAGTACGCTTAGAATACATTAAAAAAAATGTTTCCTCATGTTATGGCTTTTTGATACACATTCTATGCATCTTTATTTATCTATAAATGGATCAATTTGATAGATACTGTTGCAACAGAAAAATAAAATATACCATGTGTAAAGTAATATTATACCACTGTTAGTTCTGGTTTCCTATTTGTAACAAGAAATGAGTTCTTCTGTACCTGAAAATAGCGTTGCCAACAGTACAAGGAGACATCTAGAGTACGTCAATGCAAGGCTCAAATTGTAAAGAATCCACATATACAGTACAGTGTTTGTTTTCCCCAAACCCACTGGGATTTCAAGTCACCAACCATTTATTATGCTGAAACAGTCTTTTAAAATGGATTATTTTGAAAGCTTACTAGGAATAGCTTCTCCATCTCCATTAGCAAGCTGTGGACTCGTTTCCTTTGTAAGAAGCTGCAGGGGATGGAAATACTTGGCATCGCATCACACTTTGCTCAGGAAAATGTTCAAAATACAATACAAGAGCTGTTTACCATAGTGTCTATTACAATATCTGTTCAGAACCCCCAAAGAACCAAGAGTCTTACAACTGAGATAACAAAATAGCCAGGAAGACAGAAATCTACTGAACACTTGAATTAGGGAATTTCTGTGGGAATCAGTGGCTCTTGCTGCCTGGAGGGTATAACGCTTTCTTTTTCAACGTAGTTAATGTCCCTTGGCTATTTCCTAGTCCACTACAATTACACATTTCATTTCTGCATATAATATACCTTCTTCTTTATTTGTTGAAGAATAATTAATCTTAATGGAAGGCGAAATTCAGGACAGGCTCTGTATTAACAAATGTGAAATACACTGTTCAACAGGGATAGGACAGATTGAGCAGACTTGCCTCTATAAAGTGTCAAATGGGAATTTAACATATACCAGAAAGAGACAAGTGTAATTTTCATTACAGATGGTCAAACTTCTTCAACCAAAATTAAAAGAAGAAGTGATACTTCCCCCAATGCCACAAATGAAAGCTTTCTATGGCTGGGGAAAGTTTGTCTAAGAAGCCCCATCTCCATCTTAGCAAGATGAGGGAACTCCCTGTATAGTCTCTATGGCCTTGTCTATACCATGCAGCAATGCACACTATGGGAGTGTGATTCCTAAAGTGCACTAATGTGTTGTGCACTAACTGGCCTGTGTTCACCCTGCTGGTGCATGCCAGAGGTTCCTTAGTGCACTTTAACATAGTGCTGTTTGAAACAGTAAGCTTCAGAAATCACACTCCCGTGTGTGCACATTGCTGCCCCATAGGAACAAGTCCTATGTCCTCCCACCATGCCATACCCTTACACTTTTACATGTAGTGTTAGTGCTTTTGTGAGGAGCCAGTTCTCCAGCCTAGAACTGAGTCTTACCTATTGAGACAATCAGGTGGCCCAGTCATTCTTCATTATTATATCTCTTCAAATGGCTGCCTTGTGATTCAGTCCATAGTCAAGTAATTTCCCATTTGCAGGGAACAGCTCAGGGCTGTGGTATCCAGGAACACATTTACTGAATCCATCTCACCTCTGGTGTATTTGGACCAGTTTTTGACATCCTGACTCACAGGGAATAGCATTCTACTCTGTAAGTAGTTCCATTTAAATAAATGAGGCTACTTATGAAGTAATGTAAAACTTAACATGAGTCAGGGTGGCAAAATTGGGCTCATAACATGTAAAAGACACTTTAAATTTATAGCAAAGAGGGTACTGTGGTATTGTGAACTTCTAGGGTAAAATCCTGACTCCACTGAAATCATTCATAAAATTTCTATAGACTTCAAATGGGCAACAATATCACCCTTTCTGTGGATGACATTGATCCCTATCTCCAGCCATTCTCAAGAGAATTACTAATCTCTTGGGGCTAGAATATGACTTTAGGCATAGTCCTAAGAAAAATACCGTGTATACATTGCTTCACCTTAGGAGTAGCCCTAAATGACACTGTGATACCCCTGAATCATAATTCCTCCCCTGCTTCATCCTTACTCCTGAGAAATAGTAGTTTACTATACTACAACTCTATAAGCTTCCTACACCAGCATGAGATTCCTACCCTTGCTGGCTCAGCTACTCTGACTAGAGAGTATGGAGGGGAGAAGAGAGGGAGGGTTGGAACCATGGTTCCACCTGTTCCTTGCTCATTCTCCACGTTCTTCACCCTCTCCCCACTTCTTTGCTCTGGGAAGAGGTCAAGGTGGTTGCAAGTAAGTAGCCCCACTTACCTCATAGAATAATAGAAGATTAGGGTTGGAAGAGACCTCAGGAGGTCATCTAGTCCAACTCTCTGCTCAAAGCAGCACTAACCCCAACTAAATCATCCCAGCCAGGGCTTTGGCAAGACTGACCTTAAAAACCTCTAAAGATGGAGATTTCACCACCTCCCTAGGTAACCCATTCCAGGGCTTCACCACCCTCCTAGTGAAATAGTTTTTCCTAATATCAAACCTAGACCTCCCTCACTGCAACTTGAGACCATTGTTTCTTGTCTGTCATCTGCCACCAATGAGAACAGCCTATCTCCATTCTCCTCTCCATCTGGCTTTATATGGGAGAAAAGAGTTACCAATTTTGAAATTAGAACTGCTTACTTATTTACACTGTTTATCATTTTAGAAGAAGCATTCAGCTAGCATTTACTACAAATTCAAACTGCTTCTCCTAATAGACCTATTGTCTCCTTCTCCCATTCCAAAGCTGCTATCTGACAACATTTACAAAAACTACTTCCAATGTCTGGAAGTAGAAGCAAGGTGCACATTTTTATTCATGAGTGTAATTAACCATTTGAACAATTTTCCAGCTTTGTGATGGATTCTCCATCACTGGCAATTTTAAAGTTGAGATTGGAGGTAGGTTTTTCTAAAAGATATGCTTTAGTTTACCCACAGCCATTGGGCTAGAAGCAGAAATTAATTCAGGGAAATTCTCTGGCCTATGTTATAAAGGCGGTCAAGCTAGATGATCACAATGGTCTCTTTCTGATCTTAAAAATTTATGAATCAATGCAGCGATATGTTGTCATTATAGATATGTGTAGCATATTGAAACCGAGACTCCATTAAAGAAATGTTATATAATCAAAATAATAACAAAAGGAATACAGTGCTTATTATGTTATTCGTTTTCATATTTAATGCAATAAAAATTCTCCTTTTGGGTTATCAAAATCAGCCTCAGAATCCAGCCTGTGGTGCCATAGAAACTAGGGGATTTGCCACAGATTTTAGGCCTAGCTTGACCTAGAGAGTTAGCTCCTCAGCTGTTGTAAATTGTCACTGTTCCATTAACTTTGGATCCGTGGTAGTTTGCATTAGCTGAGGATGTGCCTCAGCGACCTCCAGGCTTTGTTTATTATCCACATAATCACACTTGTCATTATTATTTCCCTAAATAAAAGAGCACAACACTATGATAAACAGAAGCTGTGCCTTTTAGCTGAGTGCGTCACTTCCAGAGGCAAGTGCAGTAGCCATTCCACTGGAGGTACCCCCTTCTGGTTCAGTTTATACTCAGGCGTAATTGTCAGGTGCTGAATGGTTTTCAAATGCAATGCCTGCAAGCATTATTTTCCTGGTACATACAAATAATAGACTCCCCAGGTTCCTCAGGAACCAACTGTGATACAACAGGGTTTCTTAGAATTCTCGGCTACTTCTGATACTGTCTCCCTTCTCCCATCTTTAAATATTATTTTGTGGCATACAAATGTTGACAGGTGTAACCAAGTGTAAAGACCCATGCAGTGCCATTTCTTCAGTATTGTCAAAAAGGAGTGCTTTCCTGTAGAAGACATGGCACTTCCTGTGTTTTAGAGACTGTTCATCTAAGTTTATCAATGCTTGACATCTACACACAACTGAACAGATCTGAATTACTTGTGAATGCTGGCATAATGCCATCCTAACAGATGGGTATGAATATTGTCAGCCAAGAAATCATGTATATGTATCAAATGTGAGAGCTGAGACCATGATGCCAACTCAAGAATATACAAAGATCAGTCTCAATCTGATACACCTATGGTTCAAAGATGTTTATCACTGAGCTTTGGACTGGATGAACTTAAAGAAAAGCTGCCTCAACTGTGTAAGAAGAAATGTTGCCCAAAAACCTGGTAGAGAAAGGATTGTGTTCTAACGAAGTCTCCACACTCTTGTCTTTCTGAAGGAGCTCTCAAAGGCAGAACTATATGGGTTCATTTTTGGCTTGACCCTGAACAGGGCAGGTGCAAAGGGCTGTGTGTGTAAGTACAGGGTAAGAAGTGATGAGCAGACAAAGAGCGGAGAGGAATCCAATCCCACATTACTGAGTGCTGCTATACAGTTGCCAAGTTATTCCTGCTTAATAGGAGTGAGGCCTAAGATGGATATACATAGCGAGCACCTTATTAGTTGGATGATGCGGTTTGTGCCTCAAAAACCTATGTCTTCTCAGACACACCCATTATTAGCTTACACTTTGTCCCTTTTTACCCTGCATGTTGTGGAATAAAACAGTGGGCACAGAAGGAGCTTGAGACTTACTGCCACTCAGTGCAAAAGAATATGACAAGTGTTTAACTTTACTTTTCCCCCACAATTTGAAGTTTTGTCAATTTTTCAAATAAACAATTTATGATTCTCAAAACTGGTTCAACTTTTGACCTCTTTGTCTCCGTAATTTAAGTATTAAACTTTTGCCCAAAATATGTGTTTATATGTATTATTTATGATTAAATAACTCTTGGGGGAAAATGTATATGCACATGCATAAAACACGTTCTTCTACATAAAGGGATTTTAGATCAGTGGCATATGTGCACATATATAAGGTTTGCAAATGGATTTCCTTAATCTATAGGACATATATATTCTATTCATTAGGATTTTCCTTTATTCCCTTCACTCTTTTTTTTTTGGACACTCTCCATATTTGTTTTTCTCTTTGCTTGCTCTCTACTCTATTTCACCTTACACTTTCATTTAGTTTTTCCCACTTTGCCATCTCTCTTTTCCATTTTCAGCCTTGCCTAATTCTAAGAGTGAAATGCTATTCAGATCCAACTTAAGTTTTCAAAAGTCTGATGACATAAGATGTTCAGCATCAGGCAGGGGTGAAAGTAACTTAAAGGACTTACCGGTACACCGGAGTCCAGAGGAGGGGACAGGACCTCTACTGGAAGAGGTGGGACCTTTAAATCTCTGGGCCCTTTAAATCAGGATTTAAAGGGCCCGGGGCTTGGGCTGTGGTAGCAGCAGCTGGGAGCCCTGGGCACTTTAAATCCCCCCAGAGGTCCCAGCTGCCTCTGCAGCTGGGAGCCCGGGCCCGGGGCTCCAGCTGCCGCTACCACAGTGGAGCCCCAGGCCCTTTGAATTGCCAATGGTGCCCTGGGAGTTTCAGGTGCCTCCATGACTGCGCTGGGCCCTTTAAATCGTTCCTAAAGCCCTGCTGCTAGAGCACTGGGGTAGCAGTGGTGGGGCTCCGGTGGTGATTTAAAAAGCCTAGGGCACTAGTGGCAGCCAGAGTCCTAGGCCCTTTAAATCGCTGCCTGAGCCCCGCCACTGTTACCCCAGGGCTCCGGGGATGATTTAGAGAGTCTGGGGCTCCGGCTGCCACTACTGCCCCAAGCCCTTTAAAACGTCACCGGAGTCCTCTGGCATCAATTTAAAGGGCCTAGTGCTTCAGCCGCTGCTGGGAGCCCCAGGCCCTTTAAATTGCCGCCTGAGGAAACCGGTCCGCCCAGTATGGCGCACCGGCTCTTGCCGGTACACCCTACTGGGGAAAACTGGCTTACTTGCACCTCTGGTGTCTGGCATTATGAATCATTATGCATGAGCAGCTATGTAGATGTTCAGTCAGATAGGATATGTTCAGTAAAGAAAACAGTTCTCTACCTTCATACCAAATTTCAGTGTGTAATCTAAGGCTCTCAAAATCCTGACACAGCATGAAACCAACAAAAGACAATTTTAATGCAATGTAGTCTCCATATAATTTTTGGTTAGCAAACAGTCTAGGCTAATCAGAAGATCACTTTTTATGAAGACATTCAGGCAGGATCATTATCCAGTCTAGGTTTCTGTACTAGGACCAATGAAACTATCAAATTATTTTATTCATGATCTCCCCTAATAAGCTGTTTATAATTGTGGCTAAAGGATGTAATTCTGTAAAACAGAGTTTATACTGTAAGTATCTTTAAATACAAAAGATTTCATTCTTGTTTAAAAGAAATTCAAAAGGGGCAGTGTACTTTATTAAATAAGACATGAGAGATTTTTTCATACTCTCTGCAGTAAAACACACCGTGATAAAGCCATGTGTGAACATTTTGTTTCCCCCTCCAGATTCCAGTGCTAGCAAAAGATTTTGCCCTTGATCATGAAGTTTTAGACATGAAAGGCTTCAATATAGCCAAGCTAAAGATGAACACCGAATGCTAATTTGGGTTCACATGAGGAATTGGACAAGTAAAGTCTTTTATTCTAAATTGTTAAAAATGCACTCTTTTTGAGATGCCTTTTCTTCTGCATGTCCCTGAAGTACATAAAACTGATCCTCTGATGAAATACATATATGTTCATTAACACTAGAATGCTTCCAATGTTTAAGAACATTGACTGATTAATGATTAATGATTAATTTATGATCACAAAATTTTTTAATTGACTATATAGATATAGATATAAATAAATAGATATAGATATAAATATAGATATATAGTTACACATATAGAAAGAAACATGGTTTCTGCCATAAAAAGCTTACAATCTAAATAAAACAAGACAAACCAAACTAAGATAAGATCCAAAATGACAATCGTGGAGAAACAGAGGTTGTAGAGAATACTGATGATGAGAAAAAAGGGAGTTATCAATTGAATAATTTCCTTATTTATGCAACTATGTTACAAATTCCAGAAGAATGTATTAAGTCCATAATGGTGTGAAAACCAGTTTTTATCATTAGAGTTTGGGCTGGCCATATTACTCACAAGTAGAAAATGTCATCCTGAAAAGGTGGCAATAAAATCTCTTTTTATATATAAAAAATATCACAGTTTTAGAGTACAATATCTTGGGATGTTTCAGGGCTGAAGCAAATGCTATTTATCCCATTGGACAGCTGGGAGTCTCCTTCTTCTAAAGATATAATGCTTTTAGCCTTTTAGGACTGCAAGACATCAGACCTCAAATTGTCACTGGCGCAGGATTGAATATTGGTCATCCTGGCAATTGTGCAGTTGCAATGTGGGGTAGAAGTTTCACATTTGGGCACAGGTAGAATAATTACTACATCTGTAATTCCGCTTCTCAGAAAATCTCGTCTGATTAGATTTCTATCCCGAGGATCAACTACCTGGGAGACACATGCCAGAACTACCTCACTTCTCTCAGATTTTTGGCCTTTAAAGTTCCTCCAGTGCAGTCTAATTCTGAGACCAACTGCCATCCTATTTCAGTTCCTAAATGAGCACTAGTGGAGACCACCCCATATTTTCAGCTGAACAGTGGCTCAAAGAATATTCATATAATAGGAAGGGGCCAAAAGGAAAAAAAATCCTAATGGAAACATTCCTTCCCTTCCCAGCTGTAACTGGAATTGGATAGATAAGTAGGAATCCAGTCCAATTAGATCTTCAGAGAATCAAAATTAGAGCTGAGTAATTATTCCTTCTGAATACTTGCTTTTGCAGGCTATAAAGTATAACCTCGCTGCACTATGATGCATTTGTGCTTTCTCCGAAAGGCAGGCTGAGTGAAACATGGTATTGAGGCATTGCCATGTCAGGTTGGGTTGACATGTTACCTCATTATACTGACATACTCAACATCAAAGATCATCTATGCAGTCAGGTGTTAAAAACAGAAGGCTTCAGTTCGCTATGCCTCTTTTTCTACAGCATTTTGAAGTTACTAGAGAACCTGGCATAATCAAGAACTAGAGCTCTTATAGCTACAAATTCAGATCTCTTTGCTCCTTTATGAACCAAACACTGCAAGGAGCTAAGGCACATCATACTGTACTTTCCAAAGCTGACTGACTACTCTGCAAATCCTTGAAGAAGCTAAATGATTGAGAAGTGTGATGATTCAGGTGCAATAAAACATGTGCCTGACTGGATCCTATGGAAATTAGAAATATGGCCATCCCTTAAGGTCTGAATTTGGTGTCCAACCTGTCAGGCAGCCTTTAGAGCCAGGCTGCAGGTAACCCACATTAAGAGCAAATCCCTTGTTATAAGGGATCATATAAGGGATCATTAACAATAATAATATCATGTTATTTAAAAAGGAGATGAGATTAATCCATAAACATACCACCCCAGAGACTTCTTTACCTGCCTAAAAGACAAGAAGACAGGAAAATATACTAAACCTAATAGAAATCTAGATTTTGTATCTATGATAACAAGCAGAGGTATTTAAGAAGTGTCAGATATTTAAGGTAAAAGACCTGCATTGATGAATATCAGCCTGAGTCAAAGAAGTTGCATTTGGATCAGACCTATAGGGCATTCAAGTTTCTGCATCAATACCTCCAAACCTAGTATGGCAATGAGTCATGCAGACTGAGCCAAAAACACTATAATGTATCTTCACAACAAACCAAATTGACTAGTTTATTTCCCTTGAACCACAAAGGGGGTGGACTTCACATCAGCTCCAAAACTTCACCATGTACTTCATGGATTCTTTTAAGATTATCTGAGCAAGTGACAAGCCAACAGCCTTTAAGTCATAGAATATTAATTTGACCATGAAGCAGCGAGGGGCATTTCAGAGTCTAACTTACCTACTTCAGTGTCTTCCAAACATCAGCAGTCCTGGCTCATGTTGTATGTCTGTCAGGGTCCCAAGAAGCACAGTTATGGTGAAGGGGAAGAGCAGGGCAAAACTGGAAGCTGGGAGTAACAGAAGAGTTTGTAGTCAGATCCAGACCAGGATCAATGCCAAGGGTCAGAGTCCAAGTCAGGTTTCAGGGTCCCAGTCAGGAGGCAAAGTCCAAATCATTCCAAGGTCTAGCCAGAAGTGAAAGCAAGGAGCAGGAATGGTTATGGCAAATATAGAAGATCCAGACTTCTTCCTGGTCACTTCCTAGAATGCCCCTGGGGTTTATCTAGGGCAGGGAGACAATTAGAAGCCATGAACCTACTGTATGTCAAACATTTGAGGTGGAACTTCCCATGGTCTGTGTCCACAACAGGTCATTGGAAGTGGAGTGCAAGTTCTCATGGCAACGTGGAGGTGCAAGCTGTTTGGTAGCTCTGCAGACCTGGGACCTAGACCCTCAAAGCCTTACAATATCTTCAGCAAAACTACAGGTGCATACCATGTTCCAATGACTAACTGCTTTTCATGGAGACCATGTGTCAGACCTACTCATTTCAGGCTATAAAGTTTGGGTGGCCTAGTTCCATGGGATGAGTGTGCTTGTTGTTAACAAACAGGGCTCTCGGCTAAATGCTTAGAGCATTTGGAGCTGTTGCTTTCTGAGGAGGTGCTGTGTTGAAGGCACATAGCATGATTCAGTTCTTCAACTCTGAAGCTTCCAGCAATCAGAATTGATGGCACTAACGATAAATCATTTGTGGCAACATGCCAGATCTTCAGCTGGTGTAAACTCCTCTAGCTCCACTTAAGTAAAGGAACCTATAGTAATTTACAGCAGCTGAAGATCTGGGCCTTGGTGTTATTCTTCAGAGCAGTAGTTATCCTATAACTGCTTCCAGACAGAAACATCACAGAGCCGGAATGGGCTGTAGTCATCTACCTTCTGGTTAACAGTGATGACTGTCTTTGCAGAGATAATCATAGAATCATAGAATACTAGGGTTGGAAAGAAGCTCTGGAGGTCATCTAGTCCAATCCCCTGCTCAAAGCACGACCAATCCCCAACTAAATCATCCCATCCAGGGCTTTGCAAAGCCTGACCTTAAAAACCTCTAAGGAAGGTGATTCTACCACCTCCCTAGGTAACCCATTCCACTGCTTACCACCCTCCTAGTGAAAAAGTTTTTCCTAATATCCAATCTAAACCTTCCCAACTGCAACTTGAGGCCATTACTCCTTGTTCTGGTACCAATGAGAACAGTCTAGATCCATCCTCTTTAGAACCCCCTTTCAGGTAGTTGAAATATTCTATCAAATCTCCCCTCAGTCTTCTCTTCTGTAGAGTAAACAATCCCAGTTCTCTCAGCCTCTCCTCATAAGTCATGCACTCCAGGCCCCTAATCATTTTTGTTGCCCTTCTCTGGACTCTTTCCAATTTTTCCACATCCTTTTTTGTAGTGTGGGCCCCAAAATTGGACACAGTACTCCAGATGAGGCCTCACCAATGTTGAATAGAGGGGAAAAATCACATCCCTCGATCTGCTGGCAATGCCCCTACTTATACAACCCAAAATGCCATTAGCCTTCTTGGCAACAAGGGCACACTGCTGACTCATATCCAGTTTCTCATTCACTATAACTCCTAGGTCCTTTTCTGCAGAACTGCTGCCTAGCCATTCGGTCCCTAGTCTGTAGCAGTGCATGGGATTCTTCTGTCCTAAGTGCAGGACTCTGCACTTCTCCTTGTTGAACCTCATCAAATTTCTTTTGGCCCAGTCCTCTAATTTGTCTAGGACAATCCCTATCCCTACCCTCCAGTGTGTCTACCACTCCTCCTAGTTTAGTGTCATCTGTAAACTTGCTGAGGGTGCAGTCCACACCATTCTCCAGATCATTGATAAAGATATTGAATAAAACTGGCCCCAGGACCGACCCCTGGGGCACTCCGCTTGATACCGGCTGTCAGCTAGACATGGAGCCATTGATCACTACCCGTTGAGCCCGATGATCCAGCCAGCTTTCTATCCACCTTATGGTCCATTCATCCAGCCTATACTTTGTTAACTTGCTGGCAAAAATATTGTGGGAGACCATATCAAAAGCTTTGGTAAAGTCAAGGAATAACACATCCACTGCTTTCCCCTCATCCACAGAGCCAGTTATCTCATCATAGAAGGCAATTAGGTTAGTCAGGGTTGATTTGAGTTTTCAAATATAATGGCTAATGGCTCTGCAATCACATCAGCCAACTCCTTTAGCACCCTCGGATGCAGCACATCCAGCCCCATGGATTTGTGCTCGTCCAGCTTTTCTAAATAGTCCTGAACCACTTCTTTTTCCACAGATGGCTGGGCACTTCCTCCCCATGTTGTGCTGCCCAATGCAGTAGTCTGGGAGCTGACCTTGTTCATGAAAACAGGCAAAAAAAGCATTGAGTACATTTGCTTTTTCGACATCCTCTGTCACTAGATTGCCTCCCTCATTCAGTAAGGGGCCCACACTTTCCTTGACTTTTTTCTTGTTGCTATCATACCTAAAGAAACCCTTCTTGTTACCTTTAACATCCCTTGCTAACTGCAACTCCAAGTGTGATTTAGCCTTCCTGATTTCACTCCTGCATGCCTGAGCAATATTTTTATATTCCTCCCTGGTCATTTGCCCAATCTTCAACTTCTTGTAAGCTTCTTTTTTGCATTTAAGATCAGCAAGGATTTCACTGTTCAACCAAGCTGGTCGCCTGCCATATTTACTATTCTTTCTACATATCGGGATGGTTTGTTCCTGCAACCTCAATAAGGATTCTTTAAAATACAGCCAGCTCTCCTGGACTCCTTTCCCTTTCATGTTCATCTCCCAGGGGATCCTGCCCATCAGTTCCCTGAGGGAATCAAAGTCTGCTTTTCTGAAGTTCAGGGTCCATATTCTGCTACCCTCCTTTTTCCCCTGTGTCAGGATCCTGAACTCGACCATCTCATGGTCACTGCCTCTCAGGTTCCCATCCACTTTTGTATCCCCTACTAATTCTTCATGGTTTGTGAGCAGTAGGTCAAGAAAAGCTCTGTCCCTAGTTGGTTCCTCCAGCACTTGCACTAAGAAATTGTCCCTTACACTTTCCAAAAACTTCCTGGATTGTCTGTGCACTGCTGTATTGCTCTCCTAGCAGATATCAGGGTGATTGAAATCTCCCATAAGAACCACGGCTTCTGATCTAGTAACTTCTCTTAGTTGTTGGAAGAAAGCCTCATCCATCTCATCCCCCTGGTTTGGTGGTCTATAACAGACTCCCACCATGGCATTAGCCTTGTTGCTCACACTTCTAAACTTAATCCAGAGACTCTCAGGTTTTTCTGCAGTTTCATACAGGAGCTCTGAGCAGTCATACTGTTCTCTTACATACAATGCAACTCCCCCACCCTTTCTGCCCTGCCTGTCCTTCCTGGACAGTTTATATCCATCCATGACAGTGCTCCAGTCATGTGAGTTATCCCATAAAGTCTCTGTTATTCCAATCACATCATAGTTCTTTGACTGTGCCAGAACTTCCAGTTCTCCCTGCTTGTTTCCCAGGCTCCTTGCATTTGTGTATAGGCACTTAAGATAACTCGCTGATTGTCCCACTTTCTCAGTACAAGATAGGAGTCCTCCCTTCTTGTGCTCTCCTGGTTGTGCTACGCCCCGTAATCCCATTTCTCCACTTACCTCAGGGCTTTGGTCTCCTTCCCCCGGTGTACCTCGTTTAAACCTCATCACTAGGTTAGCCATCCTGCTTGCAAGATGCTTTCCCGCTCTTCGTTAGGTGGATCCCGTCTCTGCCTAGTACTCCTCCTTCTTGTAATACCATCCCATGGTCAAAGAAACCAAAGACTTCTCTCCGACACCATCTGCATAGCCATTTGTTGACTCCTAGGATACAACGGTCCCTACCTGGGCCTTTTCCTTCCACAGGGGAGGATGGATGAGAACACTACTTGCGCCTCAAACTCCTTTATCCTTCTTCCTAGAGCCACGTAGTCTGCAGTGATCCGCTCAAGGTCATTCTTCGCAGTATCATTGGTGCCCACTTGGAGAAGCAAGAAGGGCTAGCGATCAGAGGGCTTGATGAGTCTCGGCAGTCTCTCCGTCACATCGTGAATACTAGTAATAATACTGCATTGACTTCTATGTGTGTAGCAGAAAGGATATTGATATCTCAGAATTTGGAGCAGATCTGCTCTGGTGCCACTAGGTTTGATATCTGAATCATCTAAGCCATTTGTGTTGAGATCCTGAAGTGAATTGATGATTTAATATGGAAACTGTAGTACATTGATGTTTCAACTTCATGGTGTGGCTCTGTGCTCATAACATTTATATTAAACTCCATAATTAATATGTGGACTGCAGGCTCAAGGGCCTGTTCTGCACTCATGTCCCGGTATCCAATGTCTTTCTGGATTAAAGGCTCTCTACAAAGAGTAGATGAGGTAGTCCACTCTCTTCAATAATGTATACAGTAATCATGTATTCAAGACAAGGAGAGATCCACAACACAATCAGTAAGGATTCTTGACCTCTGAAGGTGAACTTCAGTCAACTATAGATGAAGCAAATAGACAAAGACAAAAATATAGTGTGGGGGGGAACCATTCCCATGGGCCTAGAAAAGGCAATGACAGTATAAACTTAGATGGGGAATAAACACCTAAAATAAGCCAGTGCTGTCACCAATGCATCAAAGCTATTGATATACTGTACAAGAAGGAATATTAGTGCATGAGGGAAATGAGTGTAACAACCTACAGAATATCAAAATCAGTGGCATATGTTAATTACAGAAGCAGTTAACCCCTCCTTGCCTCAAAGGGGCCCCAACAATTCAGAGGACTTCATAGCTAGACAGCTTTAAAAGTGCTATAGGAAACCCAGACTGTTAAGGTCCACTCCTGGTCCCAGGGGACCTAAAGAGAAATAGGTTTAATCAGTAAAGAGCACAGAAATATCACCTATACTAAATCCAAAGTCTATAGGTGTCGCAGAGGTTGGACAGCTAAAGCTCCGATGGGCTGCAGGGCTCTGAAACTGGAGGAACTGAAATGAAAGCAGGACACTGCCAATTGTTCTATGGGGCTGAATTGCTGAAGTGCTGGAGCCTCAAAAGCAAAAAATAAATAAAAATTGAGAGCTGGGAGAGTTCCAGTCAACCTTGCTCCAGGAGCTCAGACTCAATATCAAGAAGCAATCCAGACTTCAGGAAAAATGCTAGTTATCATCTGCTTCAATGTTATAAATGATTGCCACCTTCAGATATATGGTATATAAAAAACAACTGCCAACATACCGAGTACTAGCAACTTTATACCAGATATAATTTTTTTAGATAATGCTTTCTTAGCCAAAAGGCAGAGAAGCTACTAATATGTGCATTAATATACTTTAATACTACTAATATGTGCATTAAAACTCTATAGTAGCTACTTTTGCCCTGTGTTTATAATAATATTTCACTACAAACCAATGAATTTTCTTATATGGAACAATGCTGTAACAAAAGCTGTGCTATTGCCTGGATACAGGTATACTAACAATGAGCCGTATACACCTATCATAACTATGTGTTTTTTATATTTTTGCTTAATATTTTTAAATATCCCTGTAACACAGAAATTGAAACTTTTAAAAGCCTCTTTTGTATCTTTTACAGTATCCTTATTTACATACCAAAGGTTAATATGATTTTATAGTGGACATCCTGTTTAATTAGGGGAATTTCGTATCCTAAACTGGCAACACTTTAAAAATAATATCTTTAATTAGCTAAACTATTAAAACATGCATGATAATTTTAAAGATAAATCATCTATTTTCAACTGCTTAAGGAGCCCCCACCCCCACAAAAAAAACCCTATAATCCAACACATCTAAATAGTGCGATCAAGTGCAACCACTACCTATGAGGAGTGCTACATTGCACTACAGTCCCTAAACAATTTTTAGCCTAATCCAGTATAGTGTTGCCTTTATCTTCTTTTTTACTATCCATCGAAGTTTGGCTAATCTTTACAGATAAATTTCATTTAGCTGTGTGCTATGAAAGCACTTGTGTATGGAAGGTTTGCTGACATTTTCACGGCCAACCTGAAGTCTGTATCATCAGCACCAATACTAACCATTGCTGAGGAATCGCATCATTCTTTGGCTCAAAGAGACCTAGATAGCCCAGAATCTGGCCAACTCCAGAAACAGCCCACAAATGCAAAATTAGGGTTTATGTTTACCTGCGTGGCAGCAGCTCTCACACAGCTCTCAGGCGCAAACAGCATAAATAATCTCTAAGAATGCTTGTGCATTGGAGTTATGGCTAGATGTTCAGGTGGGAGAAATGTATAAAGTCACATAAAGCAGGAATGCCCCTTTGTATATCCTTTGTGTATATATATATTCAATCTTCCTGGCCATTCTGTTAGAGTCTTGGTGTCAATTTTGAAACAGAAAAACTTCCAAAACAGACTCCAACGAGAAACTGAGGAACTGGAATTAATTTTCAAATTGGACACAATAAACCAAGGGCTAAACAGAACTTGCAAATGGTTCTCTCATTACACTAATTGATTGCATTTCCCTAGTTAATTTACCTTTAATAGCTGTTATCTCCTGCCGGACACAGAGATCCATTTCAAAAGGTATTTTTTTTCCTGCTGATAATGGCCCATCCAAATTTAACAGCCTCTTAGAATTGGTATGCTAATGTACAACTTTTTTTTGCTTTCTGTGTGTATAAATGCATCTTACTTCTGTTCCATTTTATGCATCCAATGAAGTGGGCTATAGCCCACGAAAGCTTATGCTGTAATAAAACTGGTTAGTCTCTAAGGTGCTACAGAGTCTTCCTTGTCTTATTTACGGATACAGACTAACACTCCTGCTAATCTTAAATTTGTATATCCTGTCACTGAAGGTCTGCAGGGGTGGGCATGACTGGAACAGCTAATGCTTGCAGGTGTGGCTTTTCTAGCAAGTGCCTTTGCATAGCTTTTCTAAGGATTTTCCGCTCAATGGGAAATTGTGTCAGAAGTCTTGGAAATATATTCCAATGCTGTTTCTGTATTATTATTTTTTAAACAAACAAACCTGTATAGGTAAAAGCCAGAAATGAAAGACCTTTAATATTAGGGTTAAAAACCTATAGTGTGAATTGTCCTATTGCCTTTCCCCAACAAACATATAGTTTTCTATGTTATATGAAATGGACTGTAGGTCTGGTAATCAACTGTACCTGGGCCACTAGAGTTACTAACCACAACTGAAACCACCTGCCAGAAAAAGAAAAAGAAAAGAAAAAACAGTTACTTTTAACCCTCCAAATCTGAGCTAGGAGTATACATTTGCACTGTTTTTCACTATTTATGTTGACACTGATACAGACACTTCATAGCCTCACTATTCTTTCCATTTAAGCAAGTATGTTTCTTCCAAGCAGTGATCTATGTGACATGGTGAGAGCAACTTCAAGAATTTTTTTTTCTTGGAACTCACATTGGCAATTTGGTTTGGATTTACACTTCACCATTTGGTGAAGAGAAAATCAGACTAGATGAAATAAGATATAAACAAAATCATTTTGAAAGACTACTCGAGGACTTACGGTACTAATCTTGATTTGATGTGATTGGCAGCACATTAAATAGAGCTTTGTGTCAACTGCAGAGTGGACTCAGCAAAGGCAGGATGTCAAATCACGAATTGTAGACTTTGCGACTCCATCTTAAACCCTTGTTACATTTTGCGATATTAGCTGGGAGAAAGTTTATATCTACAGTACTGGAGAGATTTAACATAGAGACCCTGTCATTTGGGCCAAGTAAAATTTTGACCAAAATAAAGTAATAGTGAAATAAAAGTAAAAAGAGGAAAAAAAAACCCCAATCCTGGTATGTTACAAGTAGGTTATTTCAACAAGAGCTATATAGGTTCCAAGGCCCCAGAGTAAACTCTAGTGTTGTCTTTGAAATAAAACTATTAACTTTCCCTGTAGCTTAGGCCTCTTCAGTTTGACAACCTTCACTTAATTGATTGGTAAAGATTATTAGGTGATTTGTACATCAGCTTTTTTCTTTGACCCCATCAGCTACAGTACAATATCACCAGCCACAGATAAAAAGCCTGTTTTGTATAAAGAGCTTTGAGTTTATTTTATTCACATACTTATTTAAAAGATTTCCTCAGGAAATACCTACTGAGATCTAACTGAGTTCTGGAAACGTATGGGCTCCTAAAAGATGTGGCCATTGGAACCAAAGTCACAACTATTCCCTTTTGTTTACAACAAATACTTTGAATTTTCATAACTCCTTTCATATGAGGATCTCAAAGAGCTTTATCAACATTATTTAGCTCTTCTTCATTTACAGGAGCCCTGAGAGGTAGGTAAGCAATATTTTGGGATCCACTCCTGCAATCCTTTTTCAGTCCATGTTCAGGTAAAGCTCCACTCTCGTTCTTAAGTAAGGATTTCAGGAATGGACCTATAAGTATTTTTGTGATCAGTTCCTCTTAATTATGAATTTCAATAGGATGAATAAGCATTATATATGTATTACATATATAAACAAGCTTAACTGTATGTGTTATTGTTGCTCTACCTATAATGTGGCACCAAGTAATAATGCCTTGTTTCCTTGAATGGATATAACCTGTAGGTAGCAGCTGCAAATAAAAATGATATAGAGAGTGACTTGGCTAGTGATAAGCTGAGCACCTAAAAAAACCTGCATCACAATAAGATTTTAACAGTGAGGGTAATTAACCAATGGAACAGCTTATCAATGATTATAGTGGATTCTCCATCGTTGGCAAATTTTAAATCAAGATTGGATGTTTTTCTAAATGCTTTGTTCTAGGAATGATTTTGGAGAGGTTCTATCACCTGTATTATACAAGAAGTCAGACAAGATGCTCACAGTGTTGCCTTTTGACTTGGGAATCTACAAATCTATGAAAAACTTTTCCAAGTTCCAACTCCTATATGTTAAGATAAACAGAAATAGTAAAATTATCTGCAACAGCTTGTAAACTTGTAACATAATTATTTATTTTAAGAAGTGACAAAGAGTCCTGTGGCACCTTAAAGACTAACTCAAGTATTGAAGCATAAGCTTTCGTGGGCTAATACCCAGTCACTGCCACTGCATGCATCCGACGAAGTGGGTATTAGTCCACGAAAGCTTATGCTTCAATACTTTAGTTAGTCTTTAAGGTGCCACAGGACTCTTTGTCACTTCTGCAATTCCAGACTAACATGGCTACCTCTCTGATTCTATTTCTTTTTAAAAAGTCAATCTTTGTAAGACTAATAAAGCATTTCATTGTTGCTGAAGAGATAGAAGTCAATGGGAGCTGTGAATTCTCAACACATCTAAAGATCAGACCCCAGTTCAGGGATCAGCAATTTTGGCATGCGGGACCACAGGTAAGCACCCTTAGTGGCCCCTGCCGCTTTGTTTACCTGTCGTTTCGTCGACTGCAGCTTCCACTGGCTACGGTTCACCGTCCCAGTACAATGGGGGCTGTGGGAAGTGGTGTGGAGCATATGTTCCCTAAATTAGTCTAGGCTCTGTATACATATGAAGTTCTGAGTGCAAACAGCAACATACACACTTTGGACTCTCCCTTAAAAATACCCCCATGTGTTCTTAGGAAATTGGCATTATGCGAAGAAGACAATTAGTTATACCTATCATAAAAGTAAACACGGTCTACAAGATCAGAGACAAAAAGACCAACAGATAGGCCTCAGATATCCATCCTGCCCCACTTCTGGCAACATGACTTCATTGGACCATCTAAAACTTTGGCCAATTTTAAAGTTTGGTCTCAGTAACCTTTTGGGGAATCTCAACATTTCAGCTGTTTCAGACTGTGAGATCTATCAGATTCTGGCCTTCTCTAAATTTTGACTATTTTAAAATCTGGGCTTTCTGAAATACTATGCCCATCTGAAGGTCACTTCACTCAACTATAGATAAAACAAATAGACAAAGACAGAAATATTTGGCCCAAACTTTTGGTCATCTTGAAATGTTCAGGTTGCAATTTTTAATGTTTTCCCATTTCAGGATACATATGTCAACTTTAAACATGGATAATATTAAATCCACTTAGCTGCTTGCACCAGAGTCTTAGCTAGTCTACATTGGCATAGACATACACCCCCTTATACCCGCTGAGGATCTGGCCCATTATCTACTTGAATCTTTCAAATTTAGCTATTTTCCAAGAAAGTTAGTTCACAATTTTTAAATCTATGAATGTTTAAACTCACCAAATGAACGCTGTACCTGTGTGAGTTTAATTAGAGAGAAAGAGAGAAAACATTATGAGCAATTGGGAAAAACAGGGGTGGTGGTTAGAATAAAATATGGAATTCATCCTCAGTATGTGCATCTTGAACATGGAGACACAAACACACATACAGTATCTAGTCACATGTGTGCATGTGCAGTAGGCATATTATTATAGTTTAACATTGACCTCCTCGCTCTCTCGCTCTCTCTCTTTCTCAACCCAGGACATAAAACTTCAAAGGGGGGGGAGGGAGTTGTGGATAACAGCCCCAGAAGGTTAAAAGGCCCTCTTCCCTATCAACTGAGGAGGGATGACTACAGGTCAATCAGGTTCACCCGAGAAGAGGGTTACCAGAGATTAAGATCAGCTAGGAAGGAATTACCTGAGGTCAGTTAGGATCATCTGATTCCAACTAGGGTCTCTCTGAGACCTTTTTAAACCCTCCTCTGTTTAGAGAGAGAGGGAGAGAAGGAGTCATGCTGCCAGTAGGTTAGGGGCAGCAAGACAGTAAGCCTCACTAGGAGGGGAGACTGCTTTCCCTCCCATAAGGGACAAAAGCAAGCCCAAAAGATTGGCGGCGAGAAGGAATGGACTGCCCCTGTGCAGCCAAGAGGGACTGGTTTACCCAAGCCCATCTCACCAAGGCTAAAAACAGCTGAGGCTGGTGAGACCTAGAAGGTGCCTTGCCACTGTATATCTATATCTATATCATCTATAAGAGACATTAAAAGAGTGTGGTTTATGCATTTTCAAAATAAGCCCCACAGAGAACAAATAAATTGGTATGCAAGTCTTCCTTGAATTGTGTCTAGAATTATTAATAAATTATCATGAAATGAAGAAAAGAATACAAAGCATGTGTCTATATTTTTTCATTTCTTTTATCTGTTATTTACCTGAAGTACATTCTATTGCTGACAGCAAAATAATAACATTGCTAGTAAAGGGAAATGTGTAGATGGTTGCGAGTGATTTGTGATCAGCCAAGGATAGTACAGTAATCCTATATTTCTGGTACTTCACAATTTTGGAGACTGTTTTTTTTTTTTAAAAAAAATCATGCTTCATGTTTATTTTGAAATTAAACATTAAAAGGTCCTAAACTCTCTTTAAAGGTGAAATACTTTTCTATAAAGCACAAAAGAAACAATGTTTGAAATTTTGCGGAGCTGAAAATTGTGATTGTTTGTTTTTAAAGAGAATGAAGAAAGACTGGAAAAAAAAAGAAATAAAGAAGCCTTTAATTTCGTTAAAATTTTAAAACAAGAAAACAAAACAAAACAAAAACCCTTTTCCCCACAGATAACATGTAAGAGTTGGAAAAGTAATTCCACAATTTTCAAATAAATGCAGATATGCGTTAACTCCATAGGGCCTAATCAGGTTTCCATTGAAGTCAATAGGAGTCTTCCAGCTTACTTGGGAGATGGATTCTGCCCCACATATAAAAGTCATTTTTTAATTATAACCATGAGGGGCATTTTCAAAGGTACTCGGCAGGTGAGGGGAGGATGACGTGGCTACCGTGATTATGCCATGATTTTGCAGAGGGCAAATTTTATAAAAATCTTTTACCAACGAGAAAAATCTGGAGAAAGTGGCAGTCACTGAGCAGTCATTCCTTTGTAGTTGGTAACACTAGCAAGTCTAGTTCTGTAAACAAAATTATTTAAAATCTCCCCTCCGTGTATATTAATGATCAGATTTTTCGGATAAAATGAATCATTTAATAGAAACACATACATTTTAAAAAAATCAGATGCTTGTGCATTTATTGTTAGGGAGCAGCAGGAGGGAGAAAATATCTGGATGGAGTGAGCAATGCAAAGATGCATTCTCTCTCTCTCTCATTCTCTTTCTCTTTCTTGTCTCTCCAGATGAACTGAGAAGTGTGACAGCTTTTTGTTTTTTGTTTTGTTTTTTTGAGAGGCCAGTCTGGCCTCAAAGTGATACACACAATGGGATATAAACAAGGATCACAGCATCATTACATTGAAATGGAGCAACAGTACTAACAAGAGGCCTTTCTGAGAACATTGGTGGTAAGGGCCAGGGGAAAAACATGAACAACTTACAAGTTTAGCAGATTACCTCTGACAGAAAATGGCAGATCTCTCACAATGACAGCATGAAGACTCTACACAGAAGAGATGTAGAATAATCATCAAGGATCCACCTCTACTTTTGAGATGACTTTTTAAAATCCAGGACTAATCCAGTGAGAAATTCTATAGCCTCTGTGTGTTTGTGTGGGTGGCAGGAGAAAAGAGGTTGAACTAGTTGGTCGTGGTGGTCCCTTCTGGCTAGGTAACCTGTGAATCTATCTGTTAGTGATCGAGTGAATCGATCTGTTAGTGATCGAGTGAATCTATCTGTTAGCGATCGAGTTTTCACGTCTGGTGAAGACGCGAGAAATCAATCGCCCATGGCGCCCCCGTCGACTCCGGAACTCCAGCTGGCCGAGAGGCGCAAGCTGGAGTCAACGGGGGAGCGTGCCGCCAACTGCCACTGCCATGAGGACGGCAGGTATGTCGGCTGGAGATACGCAAACTTCAGCTACATGAGTCACGTAGCTGAAGTTGCGTATCTGCAGTCGATCCCCCCCAGTAGTGAAGACCAGTCCTATGAGTCCCCCATTCAGCCGCCTCATTCATGGGCCATGCATTGCTCTCAGCATGCTAATAACACTTGAAGCTCTGCATTAAGAGAATGGCTATAACCAAATTTCATGATTCAGGGCTTTAGGTGGTTGTCTGCAAGGATCAGGAAGGATTTTTTTCCCCAAATGCACAACTGTCTAAGAGTATCCGGCTACTGAACACTGGTACTCTGTGGTGGTACAGAAAACCCTTTCTAAATGCTTGGCTGCTGTCTCTTGCTCACATATTCAGACTCATTGATTGCCAGATTTGGTGTTGGGAAGTAATTTCCCCCTAGGTGAGAATGGCAGGGACCTAATCAATTCCCTGTCATTGCAGGGGCCTCAGGCATTGGGGACTCCACAGTCTGTCCCATTCTCTGTCTGTGGCACAAAACAGTTTAATCTCATGATGACTGAAAATATATAATCTAACTGAAGACTGTGGGCTTAATATAGGGGTATTTGGGTGAAAATTAATGGCTTGTGCGACACATGAGGTTAGATGATCTAATGGTCCCTTCTGGCCCTAAACTCTATGTAACTTTAAGAACCCTCTTTGTGTCAGTGTCATCCTGGTCCCCTGTCATCTCTCCCTCGCTTGCTTCAGGATATGGAAAGAAATCATGGTTGGAAACTGTACAACACCACCACCACCCAATCCCAGCCATACCGGAATGCCCCTCACAGCAACAAACAAAACAGAACAAAACACATACAATAAAAAACTCCACCACCCTCTTAGCCTTCCCTGCTACTGCCCAGTATGTATACTGAGTACCCTGTGCCACCACCCTCCTTCCCAGCCAAAACCCACCCACCACATCCTCCTCCCCTGAACACAACCCACTCCAATCCATGCTGCCCAGAGTGTTTGTTGGTCTGTTACTCAGTGTGTAATGGAACATGTGGTTGTGCTGTATACCTCTGGCTCTCAGTTGAATGTGTTGATTTGCACCTGATGAGGCACCACTACAAGAGCAAACCTTGCCTAAACACTTAGGACTTTTGAAAAACTCACATAAGCAGCCATCAACTACATCCCTGTCCTCAGCTTTTGCTCTACACCATCACCAGGACGTTCAGAGGTTTTTTGGAGCTCATATTTTGAAAATGCCATGAACAACAAGATGAGCCACGCTTTCAGCAACACAAAATACCAGTTGCACCGACACAAGTATTTTGACCATATGTGCACTGTACACATTTAAATATTTGATTTCCATTTAGTTAATGTCCGTTCAATATAAAACTAAGAAAATATGTACTATTCTTTAATATATTTTGAATACATATCTACAGCATAACATATATGAAGAGTAGGAGCTAGTAGGAAAATTAGTTTAATTCTTTAATCTTGTCCTGTTGTAGTATATTTATTTTATAACCCTGCTAATGGAATAAATGATCTCCATTAACAAATACATCTACTAAAATGTGTGACTATAAAAAAATAGTAGGTATAATTAAAACACATTTATCTCAATATTCCATCTCTCTCTTTTTATAGGTATGAAGCTTACAATGTTATGTGTGAAAGTCCGTGGGTAGTTTTAACCTTTATTTTTTTAATACTGAAGAATTGCTTATAGAAAAACAAGCTCACTGAAGCAGTCTTTCTAAATTGTTTAAGACAACTAACAATAATCTGAAACCATTCTCTACTAAGGGGTCTAATTTATTAAAAATAATCGTTGTTGCTCATTGCTGTACAATAATGTGCCCATCAGTGGTACTTTCCAAATTATAAAATAGTTTTAGTTAATCATCACCCAAAGCAAGTAATGAGTCTGCAAGTCAGTGAGTGAGTTTCTCACTCCTTCAATGGCCCTTTTACTCCAAGAGTATGTCTACACTGCAAAATTAGGTCAAGTTTATAGAAGTCAATTTTTAGGAAGCAATTTGACACAGTTGATTGTGTGTGTCCCCACTAAGCACATTAAGTCGGCAGCATGCGCCCACAGTACCATGGCTAGTGTCAACTTTTGGAGTGTTGCACTGTGGGTAGCTATCCCACAGTCCACGTAGTCTCCATTGCCCATTGGAATTCTGGGTTGACCTCCCAATGCCCGATGGGGCAAAAACATTGTCGCGGGTGGTTTGGGTACATGTTGTCCCTCCCTCCGTGACAGCAACAGCAGACAATCGTTTTGCCCCTTTTTTCTGTGCAGTATAGTTTTACTATATTCTTCCTTTGTGTTTTTAAATATTTGTCACATAAAACAGACTATTTAAACAGACATACAATGTTAAATGAAAGTTTTTCTTATATACAGATTTAAAATCTATTTAACATACTAAAATAATCTAAATCATGCATTAACATTCTTTTCAGATGGTTGAAATCACCTGACCTTTAACTAGATATTTGATGCTTGGAAATGCATGTGGTCAAATGACATATGCCCCACCCCATATCAGGTCCTCTTCCCACACTAAATTTAGCTGTTAGATAAATTAGGTTAGTATGTATTTATGGTTATCTCTTTTGAATGAGAATAAAATAACTTTCCTAATCTTGCCGTTAATGATTTGCTGCTTTTTTGATATATCTGGAGGAATAAAATTAACGATATCTTAAAAGTAGCATTTCTATTTTGGATAAAAGCATGAGAAGGGATGGGATGACATTGTGCAGGGGTGCTCTCTGTGATTCATATCAATATTCATTACATAATAAAGTGGGAAGCATAATATTCACAGAAAAAGCTTGGTTGGTACTGTTCTTTTTTCCTATGAAGGTCATAGTAAGATGGGTGATATGACAAGAAAAATTCATGGAACATAGTTTAAACTACAATGGAAAAAATATATCAGTTATGATGAAGAATTCCCCCCAGAAATCTTGCTAAAGGTCTGACCTGTGCTGTAAATTTGCTTGAGAACTAGAACGGAAAGTTTAAATGAGATTTTTAGTGATTTCTGGCCTCACTGAGAGCTGGAAAATGACAATTATTCAATTTAAGGATCTCTTCTGTCGCAGAAAGGTAAAGCAAGAGTCTGGTTTGATGGCTCAACAGACTAATGCTACAGTCTGTAAACTTTCTTGCTTCTGTGAACTGACATTTTAAACACTGCTAATCATGTCAATAGATTTGTTCCTTGTGTCAGGTAATGGAGGGCTTTGTGAACTGATCTTGATTTCAGTTGAAGGGGAAAGAAGAAAAAAATGTTGATAAAATTCCCTTGGGAATTTTCAGGTGGATGTATGTAAGTAATTTCACCAAGAAAAAATTCCCTTCGAAGCTTTAAAAATGTCTTAATGTTTCCCTTAGTTTTGCTTTCCCCTCTTAATGATGCCCAGTAGATTTCCTTTTGGATAAATTCTGAAGTACATGTAGGCCAAAGAAAAGGCAGTACTATCAACTTAAGCACTAAATTTGTCAATGGCATCGAGGAAGCTAACCATGTTCTGAGTGACCAATTTACTATCTTACCCATGACTTCTACCCTGACCAAGCAACTAAAAAGTTGCTCAGTGGATCTGTCAGGGTCTCACCTAAGCAAAGAATATCACAAACAACATGTATGTTTCATCTCATTATGAATACTATAATGTGCACTGCTAAAACTCAATTGCCCCATCGATTCATTTATTAATAAACCAAGAAATTATCATGATAATGAAGTTTGAATTCTTCACATTGCACCAGTTTCTGGTGTGCCAAGTATTTTTCTTTTGTTCTTAGATGGCATAATTTAATTGGAAGACTGAGAACCTCTGGATTCATAGTTTCATTCTAGCAGAGACTAGATTTCTGGTATAAACTTTGTCTTTTGTGAACAACAGATCATTCACAGGACTACCACATGTTTTTCAGAGTAGACTTTGCTACTGCCCTCAAGAAGTTAGAGCCACCTCCTCTCTGTCCTTAAAATGCTAAAATGGCATCAGTGGAGTCATTTTTCCTGAATCTTCCAAAGCAGAAAACCAACTTTGAAAAACAAGGTAGGTCCGAGACACAGTAGGAAACAGGAATTTCCAGTCTCAGGCTGCAGATTAATAAAACAATCTTCAATTTTCAACCCCGATCCTTAGAAGGGGAGGGATAGCTCAGTGGTCTGAGCATTAGCCTGCTAAAACCAGACCTCTGAGTTCAATCCTTGAGGAGGCTATTAAGGGAGCTGGGGTGAAAAATCTATCAGGGGACAGTATTTGGTCCTGCTAGTGTAGGCAGGACCAAGTACCTGCTTACAGGGGACTGGACTCAATGACCTTTCAAGGTCCCTCCAGTTCTCTGAAATAGGCATATCTCCATATTACAATAAGATAAAACACCAGACATGTGATGAGGTTATAACTATTTCTTTGCTAACTTTTATTGTTAAGATAATCTCTGGAAAGTAAGTGCCCCAAAACTCATTGGAATGAGTGAAATGAAGAGGACACAGTTCTAATGAAGAAGAATTTAAAAAAAAATCACCAATAACGATTGTGGCAGGGTGCTGGCCAGGAGTGTCTGAGCCAGCCCTGCGGGCCCTTTAAGAGGGAGCAGAAGCCTGCAAACCTCCCTTGCAGAGAAGGCTAATTAGCCACCTGGGCTGCAGAGGGCTCAGGCTTGATGAGTGGCACCTGGCAGCCTCCTCAGGGGGATAAAAGGCCTGCCAGGAAGCAAGCCCAGTGTGGTGGGGATGGTATAGAGTGAGGTGGTGGTTTGAGCTATTCAGAGCTGTGTGTTTGGAGTTGTAAACTGTAAGCTGGACTATATAGAGTCTGTAGAGCTGTAAGCTATAGAGCTGTGAACTGTAGAGTTGTATGCAGAGCTGTAGAGCTGAACTATATAGAGTTGAAGACTGAATTGTACAAAGCTGTATATATTGGTGGTGGGGCCTGCACTGTGAATTAAAGAGCACTGTTTGGAGCAAAGAAGGGTTTCCTGCCTGTTCCTGAGAGGGGTGAGGGCTGTGCAGTTGACATTCAGGGAAGGAGGCACAGTACCGCCGGACATCTTCATGTACCCCCGGCCAGAAGAACCTGCATAAGATTCGTGCCTGGGTTTTCTCCACTCCCAGGTGCCCTCCAAAAAAGTGGCTAAGAGCTCCTTTGGTACCCCTGCTGGTCATCGAAGTTCCGTTTGAGTGGATCGCTATGGACCTTGTGGGGTCACTAGAGAAAACAACCCGAGGCCACCAGTATGTGCTTGTCATCCTAGACTACGCAACCAGGTATCCAGAAGCTGTCCCCTTACGAAACACAGCCTCCAAGAACATTGCCAAAGAATTAGTGGCAATCTTTGCCCGAGTAGGGCTGCCAAAAGAAATCCTCACAGACCAGGGAACACTGTTCATGTCCAAGTTAATGAAGGACCTGTGTTCCCTGCTCCATGTACAGACCCTGTGTACCTCAGTTTACCATCCACAAACTGATGGGCTGGTGGAAAGATTTAACCGGACCCTCAAGGCCATGATAAGAAAAGTGGTAAGCAAGGATGGGAAAGATTGGGACAACCTACTACCATACCTCATGTTTGCCATCCGTGAGGTCCCCCAAGCTTCCACTGGAGTCTCCCCCTTTGAGTTACTGTATGGACGCAACCCCCGAGGCATCCTGGACATAGCCAAGGAAATTTGGGAGGAGGAACCCAGTGAGGGGAAGAACGTAATAGAACATGTGCTACAGATGAGGGACCAGATAGCCCAGGTCACTCCCATAGTGAGGGAGCACCTAGAAAAGGCCCAAGAGGCCCAGAGAACCTACTACAACCATCAAGCCAAGGTTTGTCAGTTCCAACCTGGTGACCGAGTAATGGTACTGGTACCCACGGCTGAAAGTAAGTTGTTGGCCCATTGGCAAGGGCCCTATGAAGTAGTAGAACCTGTTGGAAAAGTAAATTACAAGGTGAGATAACCGGGACATCGAAAACTAGAGCAGATATACCACATCAACCTTCTAAAACCCTGGAATACCCAAGAAGCATGTGTAGTTGCTCAAAAGGACCCATTGTGGGAGAACCAAAACCCCGAGCAGGTGAAGGTGTCTCCTGATTTAACACCAGCCCAAAGAAAGGAGGTGGTCACGATGATCAACCGGAACCAAGACGTATTCTCATCTCGGCCAGGACGAACAACAGAGACGTATCACCACATCATTACAAACCCTGGGGCCAAGGTGACGATGAGGCCTTACCGGGTGCCAGCAGCCAAAAGAGAAGAAATCAGAGCAGAAGTAAAGAAAATGTTGGAGTTAGGGGTAATTGAAGAGTCCCACAGTCAGTGGTCTAGCCCAATCGTGTTAGTACCCAAACCAGATGGCTCCACAAGGTTTTGCAATGACTTACGTCGACTGAATGAAGTGTCCCAGTTTGACGCATATCCTATACCCCGGATAGACGAGTTAGTGGACCGACTGGGAAATGCCCGTTTCCTGACCACTTTAGACTTAACTAAAGGGTGCTGGCAGATCCCCCTTGCTGAAGACGCAAAGGAGGAGACTGCTTTCTCCACCCCAGAGGGACTGTTTCAATATACAGTCCTTCCATTCGGTCTACATGGGGCCCCAGCTACCTTTCAGCGCCTTATGGATAAGCTATTGCACCCCCATGCAAGTTATGTGGCTGCCTACCTGGATGATGTGGTTATCCATACCTCAGACTGGGAAACCCACCTGGAAAAGGTAGAAGCTGTCCTTGATACCCTAAGGCATTGATGGCAAACCTTTTTGAGCCCGAGTGCCCAAACTGCAAACCAAAACGACTTGTTTTTTTCAAAGTGCCAACACTGCAATTAAACCTGAATAACGAGGTTTTAGTTTAGAAAAAACAATTCGTACAGTTTTTCAAACTAATTAACAGCTTTTGTTTAAAAAGAAAAACACAAAAACACTCCCCCCCCCCTTGCATTGCCTTGCCTCGCCTCCTGCCTCGGCCCCGCCTCCGCTCTCCTTCCCGGACTCCGGCCGTCCTTTCACACACACCCCCCCCGCATTGCCTTGCCTCGCCTCCTGCCTCCTGCCTCGGCCCCACCTCCGCTCTCCTTCCCGGGCTCCAGCCATTCTTTCACCCCACCCCCACCCCCTGCATTGCCTTGCCTCGCCTCCTCCCTCCTGCCTCGGCTCCGCCTCCGCTCTCCTTCCCGGGCTCCGGCCGTCCTTTCACACACACCCACACACACCCCCCCCGCCTTGCCTTGCCTTGCCTTGCATTGCCTTGCCTCGCCTCCTGCCTCGGCCCCGCCTCCGCTCTCCTTCCCGGGCTCCGGCCGTCCTTTCACCCACCCCCCCCTGCATTGCCTTGCCTCGCCTCCTGCCTCCTGCCTCGGCCCCGCCTCCGCTCTCCTTCACGGGCTCCGGCCGTCCTTTCACACACACACACCCCCCTGCATTGCCTTGCCTCGTCTCTTGCCTCCTGCCTCGGCCCCACCTCCGCTCTCCTTCCCGGGCTCCGGCCGTCCTTTCACACACACCCACACCCCCCCCCCTTGCATTGCCTTGCCTTGCCTCCTGCCTCCGCCCCGCCTCCGCTCTCCTTCTCGGGCTCCGGCCGTCCTTTCACTCCCCCCCCCCTTGCATTGCCTTGCCTCGCCTCCTGCCTCCTGCCTCGGCCCTGCCTCCGCTCTCCTTCCCGGGCTCCGGCCGTCCTTTCACACACCCCCCCCCCTTGCATTGCCTTGCCTCGCCTCGCCTCGCCTCCTGCCTCGGCCCCGCCTCCGCTCTCCTTCCCGGGCTCCGGCCGTCCTTTCACCCCCCCCCCCTTGCATTGCCTTGCCTCGCCTCGCCTCGCCTCCTGCCTCGGCCCCGCCTCCGCTCTCCTTCCCGGGCTCCGGCCGTCCTTTCACCCCCCCCCCCTTGCATTGCCTTGCCTTGCCTCCTGCCTCCGCCCCGCCTCCGCTCTCCTTCCCGGGCTCCGGCCGTCCTTTCACTTCCTCCTCCACCCCCCGCTCGCCTCTTACTGACCCCGCCCCTCTGCTCCGGCATTTTGACGGCGTGCCCACAGAGACGGCTCGGCGTGCTGGCAGCGGCACGCGTGCCACGGGTTCGCCATCACTGCCCTAAGGTGTGCTGGTCTTACTGCAAACCCTGCTAAGTGTGCCATAGGACTAACGGAGGCTAGGTATCTGGGCTACATTGTGGGATGAGGTGTAGTGAAACCCCAACTCAATAAGCTAGAGGCCATCCAAAACTGGCCCCGACCAGTTCGCAAAAAACAAGTCCGGGCATTTCTGGGGGTAGTGGGGTACTATCAACGCTTTATTCCCCATTTTGCCACCAGGGCAAGTGCCCTGACTGAGCTCATAAAAGCTCGGGGACCTGAGATGGTACGATGGACAGACACAGCAGAGAGGGCATTTACAGATCTGTGGACAGCCCCTTGCAGTGACCCCGTACTTATAGCCCCAGACTTCACAAAGGAGTTCATCTTGCAGACAGATGCATCTGAAGTAGGACTAGGGGCTGTCCTATCCCAGATGGTCGGGGAAGAAGAACATCCAATCCTCTATCTCAGCAGAAAACTCCTCCCAAGGGAACAGACGTATGCTGTGGTTGAGAGGGAATGCCTTGCTGTTAAGTGGGTCATGGAAACACTGAGATACTACCTGCTAGGAAGACAATTTACCCTCGTGACTGACCATGCCCCTCGTCAGTGGATGCAGCGGAACAAGGAGAAAATGCAAGGGTGACTAGATGGTTTTTATCCCTCCAACCTTTCCAGTTCCGCATACAGCACAGAGCTGGAAGTCGTCATGGCAATGCAGATGGCTTATTACGAGTGCATTGTATGTCGACCCAAGTTGCCCAACCCCTTGGTGTTGAGCAGGGGGGAGGGATATATGACGTAGTCAGACCAGAAGGGTATAGGAGAGTGCTGGAAGGCAGGTATATCAGCCTCAGGATGTGCAGGTCTCTGTTCCCTGGATAGCCAAACAAAGGCTACTCCAGGCCAATCAAGACACCTGGGGCCAATTAAGAAGGTTCTAGAAGGCAGCAGAAACATCTAGCCTGATTGGGACACCTGAACCCAATCAGGGGCTGGCTGAAACCAGTTAAAAACCCTCCCATTTAGTCAGGTGGGGGTGTGGATGTCAGGAGCTGTGAGAGGAGGTTGTGCAATTGATGAGACTGAGAGATAGACAACATATATGCAAGGAAGGAGACTCTGAGGTAAAGGTGAAGTGGAGTTTGAAGAAGTGGGGACTGCTGTGGGGAAATAGTCCAGGGAATTGTATTGTGTTTGGTGACTAAAAGGTCAGCCATCTTAGCTGATACTAATAGGGTCCCTGGGCTGGAGCCCGGAGTAGAGGGTGGTCCCAGGCTCCATTCCCCCCCCACCCCCCTTCTACCTCACCAAACTAATCACAGTGAGCCTCTGAGGCTAGCACAAACCGCCTGGAAGTGCAATACCCACAGGGACAAGGCCAAAGCTTTGCCACAGAAGTTACTGCAGACAACCTCTGTTCATACTGAAGACCAACATTAAGGTCACCACCTTACTGGCTTTTACAAAGGCAGTAACTCACGAACTTAAATGCCTATGCTGACTTCAGTCTGAACTATTTAAAGCAGCCCCACTATGAGAAGTCCAGTGTATGTCGACCCTCACTTTGCACCTGCACTTAACATGCAACTAGAGCTACTCACAAAAGGAAAATTTTACATAATACTGTATTTGCTTTGCAGCTTTAAAAAAAGATCAATCTTTCAAAACCTCTTAGTTTGGAATTTTTAAAAATGTCTTAACTTTTGTTGTATTATTTAAAATGGAATATTACATGTTAAATCTACCCATTGCCATTTTTTTAATTAACCTCTTTTAAAATTTAAATTAAACCAGGAGGCAAAGAACTCTTCCGCAAAATTCATAGAACAAACTAAAATTCTAGAAAATTACATTTTTGCATCATTTGTAGTTACTTAGCTTATGAACATGAGCCAGCAGCATCAATAAAGATGGTTGTTTTGCTTCCAGTCATAGCTGCATGTGCCATAACCAAAAATTTTCCAGCCAGTAGCTAAGGTTGCCAATTGTCCAACTGCAGAAACCCGAACACCCTTGCCTCACTCTTTGTCCCGCCCCTTCCATGAGACCCCATCCCTGCCCCTCCCCTTCTCTGAGGCACCACCCTCTGGCTTACTCCAGTCCCCCTCCCTTCATCGCTTGCTGTCCCCCACCCTCCCTCCCTTTTACCGGGCACAGGATTGGGGTGTGGGACAGGTGCGGGCTCTTGCTTGGGAGGTTCAGAGTGTGGGAGGGGGCTTCAGGCTGAGCCTAGGGCAAAGGGTTGGGGTGCAGTAGAGAGTTCAGGGTGCAGACTCTGGGTGGAAGTTTAGGTGTGGGCGAGCGCAGGCCTGGGTCAAGGGATTGGGGTGCAGGTGTAGTAAAGGCAATCTTCTAGTCTCAAAAGGTTTAAAAAAAAATGAACAGGATGCTTTCTGTGTGTTTAATCAATACTCACTACAATTTCTCTGTGATATTTGCACATTGTCAACACCAGGAAAGTTTGTTTTGGAATTTTACTTAAAACCATTCTTGAAGCGGGTTATCAAAAGAAACAGACTTGAGCTTGAAAACTACTTTAAGTTCCATCTGTTCTATGATGCTGCAGCAATTTCAGACTACATTTGGCATAGAATATTGCAAACATTATTCTGCAATGCCCTTAATGCAACATAAATGTGCTAGCAATCCAGTAATGAAGTGCCACAAAGCATCTGTCTGTGTTCCCATACAGTATAAGGCACAGCTTTCAGAAAAGAGGATATTCAACATCTGGTTGAGACGAACTGTATAATTTTACTATTTCAAAGATACTTATTTTGCCAAAGTAAACATCCTTTTTATATAACAATGGCTTTTTAAAGTCCAAAATTTTACACATAAAATAATAACTGTCAGTATTATAGGTTTGGCATTAAAACATGTAGGACCAGATTCTCAACTGGTGTAAATAGAGTGTCTCCAGAACTTGGTTCTTCCTGTTAAATCCCTACAAAACACATGGCTCATAAAACATTAATCTGTCACTTTTTCTAACAGGAGCTAAAGGCCATCTCTTCAGTTTTAAAAAAAAAATCCCAAAAGACCTTTTTAGATTTCTCTACATAATCTTTTTAATGGGAATTTTATCCACCACGGTTGCATTCTCAGAGTTCAGATGAGACATGATTTTCTTAGCTGAACTCTAAAAACCGTGTCTAGTTTGCCCCCTAGAATTTTATAGTATTTACTTCTTTGTGTTACATATCATACCTCCTGACCTAAATCTGAAAGATTAAGTTCCCCAGGAGAAAGGAATCCTAAAGTTTTGATAAGACATACACAGTCAGAACAAAGCTGTGGCAGCAAAGAAGTTAACCTCTTGGCAGGGTTTAATATAATTCTTCTTGGGCTCACAGGTTGATAGCAAGACGTTGTTGCATGCCCAACAATATTGTTTGCTATCAGAGGTAATGTGGCATGCAGATATATTTCCCTTCATTGAGTGGCCTTTTTAATTGTCTGCCATTTCTGTCTGGGATCCTGCTTGTATACACTTCAAATGCAAATATGAAAAGCATGAAAGGTGGAGCAGAGCTCACATTTTCATGTGTTTATCACTTTCTAACCCAACTGACACTGGCCTTATATTATATCCCATGCATTAGGGGATCCTGTTTCACAGTAGCACAAATCATAGTGGGAATAGGGGCCAATCTGCCAAGTAAGATTTCCAGGCAAATTCTTGTGCAGCATAATTGGAAAGGGTACAGACTTCTTTTCTTCAACCTTTCTCTGAGGAAGGTTGCTGGGCCTCTACTGACACTGACAGTATGATGCCCGGATGAGTCATACTGTGGTGCCGCTGTCAGTCTGAGGTTCAAGAGTGATCTCTAAGGATGCGTTTTTAATTTTGATTTATTGCATAAATAACTTTTTTTTTATTTTAGCAACAGTGATCACAATCTGAATTAACACAAAGAAAAAAAGTATACTTTTTGCATTGGTTCCTCATAAAAAAAGTACAAGTGGCTCTTTTTTTTATCATGCTCTTCAAATTCTCTCATTGCCATGAAACTAGAAACATTTTTACATATTTACAGCAACCATTAAAACAAGTAAATGATAACGACTGGGGGCTAGATCCACAAAGGGATTTAGGCACTTGACTGACACTTTAGGGCCTAAATCCAATATTTAGATCCTCAAAACCCCTGCTCAGCTGTCACTAACCCTGCAGCTACTTAAGCTTCCACTGATAAAGTCCTATAGTTGCCTAAATTTCTGCCACTGGGCATGTGCAAAGCCACCTAAGTTCTGATGACCAGGCACCTAAACCCCAGTGGAGACTAAGTTCCCTTTATGGATCTAGCCCCAAGTTCCTGAACCTGCATTATGAAATCAATGGCAGTCTTGCCATTGACTGCATGGAAGTAGAAATAGGCCATATAAACACATATGTTGTTATCAGCTGATCTGGGTTAAATGCATACATGAGTGAATTAATTCTGAAGACTAATTTTTCACACTGTTCTTTCACTACAGCTAGACTGTGCCTTTAGGCATAGGGTGACCTAGGGCTGGTGTGTAAGCTGCACCAATCCAGAAGTAACCCTGGGAGGCTTAGTGATTCAGAGACGTCTCTTGCAGGGGGAAACTAGAGTTTGTTACTGGAATAGACCAGCAGAAAATTATGTTATCTTTCATGCTTGTTCTAGCTTATTTCCTGCTTACGACCCCACTTACTTACCTTCACCCCTGCTAAGGAAGAGTGAGCATGAAAATCTGGGGAGGTCATTGAAGGACATTAAGGCACACTGTCCCAGTAACAGTCTAGCCCTATGAATCTGATTCAGCCACCCTTGCTCACACTGAGCTCCACAGATAGTCACACTGAAGTCAAACCTGAGTAAAGGTGGTAGAACTGGGCCAGATTTGAAAACTTTACAATCTTACCTTTACCACAAAATGTCTCTTCACTTCCTACAAGCAATTTTAAATGCTAGTGACTCTAAAATAGCATTGTAGTTGGACTTTTATTGGAAGAGCTGGAATTTTAGTATGTTTTCTGGTAACATATGTTTAAATATATTTTAAAAATCAAAAAGTTGTCACTCGTGACCTTTGTCTACTCTTTTTAAAGTGATAAAGTGCTTATATTTGGAATCCTCCTAATAATGAACAGACTGTTGCCATATGAATTACTGAGTGATTGTTGTGGGTATAAATTATTAACATATGTGAACATATTCCTCTGCATATGATGAACAATGGTGCCATAAATATAAACAATTTTGTAGTTACTGATGTGTAAACTAATAAATGTAATCTGCTCAGTGTTAGACTGCATAATAATGAACAGTCAAATATGACAAATGGTATGAAGAAGGAATGCAAAAGACCATGATCTAATGAATATCTGTGGGTTGAGTAGTTCTTTTTTACCCAACTTATATTTAATATCTTCTGTCCCTGTACTATGAATTCTCTACTTGGTTCAAATCAGATGAGGAAGCCTCACTGTTGAACTAAGAAATGGAAACTGTGGATCCAAGTTCTGTAGACTCCATTCTGTTAAATTCCACAGCTATATTATAGACATCTGCCAAACCACTCATGAAAATTTCCATTCAGGAAATCGGGTATCTAGTAAAGTTGCAAATCACAGGGCAAGTATTCTTCGTTTGATAGATTTAGTCTTCTTGTTGCCAGCAAGTAGGCAATGTGTGGTTGAAAGTAGTCATGATGACTTGACTTTTCATTGTTGCAATCAGCTCACTGACAGTCAAATATTTCTAGGAATACAGACCTGATATACATACAAATTTCCTTCAAATGCAGGGAAATCTGTCATTTATACTACTTTACCTCTGTTTCCTTGCAGACAATGAAATTATACGATACAATGAAATAGCAGATACAGTAATTATAGTATTGTCAAAGATGGACACTATCTGGCACTAGTTTGTGTTGATCAGTGTTGGGCATTGGCCAATGAATGCACAACCCTCTACACAACTTCAAAGCTAAAAACAGATAGGTGAAAACAAGGGTCCCTACTGGGAAAAATAATGGCACCAAACTAAATAAACTAGCATGCTTTTTAATTTTGAAAAACAATTATTATTAATGTTTTATCCCAAGAGTAATCTCAGTCTTCATTGGCATAGGTAAAGCACATGTCAGGAATCTTCTTGAACACAGCACTACCCTTAAAGAATAAACTTTCTATATTCACATTCATGTTTTGTTTCCATTGATAGCAAGTTGACGTAAACTGGAGATGACCATAATTTTCCCCAGGAAACAACTTTGCTATCAGACATCCACCTAGCAAATTCTTCATTGGAAAGTTCTCTTATCAAGATTGCATGCAAGAGGCAGAGCTCTTTTGAAAGTCAATGGTTTAAAAAAGCTCCACTTGTTGTGTGTTTTAGATGCAAGCTTCAAACTATCAGTTTTGTTATTATTGATAATGCTGGCCTGGGACTGTTGCCCATTGGAGGATCTGGAGTTGAAATTATGAGACAAAACTTGACTTTAATTATCTTGGTAGCACAAGAAAAGACAACAAAGAATACAACCCACTCACCACAATATGAACTGATAATTCATAATGCCTATTGGACGCTAAATGCCTTACTTTAGAAAGGTGAATGATATTTTCATATATGAGAAAGACAAAGTGGTGAAGTAATATATTTTATTATATGCTTACTGTATACCAGAATAATATTTCTACAGAAATATTTGTATCGCCTGTCAAAAAAACCACTATTCATAGATTCCAAGACCAGAAAGAACTGTTGTGATTATTTAGTCCAACTTCCTGTATATTATAGGCCATAAAACATCCCCAAAATAATTCTTAGAGCACAGCTTTTAGGAAAACATCTCAGCTTGATGTAAAAATCATCACTAATGGAGAATCCACCGTGGCCATTGTTAACTTGTTCCAATCATTAATTACTCTCACAGTTAAAAATTTGCGCTTACTGCATGCAGTGTGCATAATACATAAATATGCCAAATATCTTTCAGTACTCTAAATATGGATATTTCCAAAAGTAAAGCTTCCCAAAAACTGGATGAATGTTACATCATAATTTGTATGGATACAAGCATTTTAACTTTCTGACTAATGAACAAATGGTTATAAACTGGTCATGAACAAATTTAGGCTGGAAATTAGAAGAAAGATTCTAACCATCAGAGGAGTGAGGTTCTAGATCACCCCCCAAGTAGCAATAGTGGGGGGTAGTTTTACGATGAAGCATGATAAGTTTATGAGTGAGATTCTATAATGGTGGTTACCTGTGATAGCAGGGTCCCAAACAGTTGCCCAGGAAGTACTTTCGAGTCCTATGTAGCTATGTTCCAGTGAGAAATCTGTAGTTGCTCCTGGTAAGAAAGGAGCTCATGACATAAGTTTTCCACTGCAAGAGTCCTCCCCAATTCTCCCTATGCATTAAAGGAGCTTTTCAGCTTCCTAAAAGCACAGGGAATAGACCACTGCCTGAATCAGGATATCAGACTTCATGGTCAAATTTGCTATGGAACAGTTTTTTTGCTTACAATTGTTTTTACAATTTTTTGCTTACAATTGTTTAGCTTTAGGCATGTTAGTAATCCCAGTGATTTCAGTGGAACTCCTCAGATGTTTAAACTAAGTATGTCCTTAAGTACTTTGTTGGATTATGTTCTCATAGTGCAGAGTAATATTTCAACTCTCTCTCCACCATAAGCACATGTAGGACCTGGGCCAATTGTCGGGATCAGGCTAAGTTTGTCAAACCAAACATTTGAGACTAAATCTTGAAGAACAAAGTTGCTGTGTCTCAACTATAGAGATCTTATTTCATGATACTGTGATGTCCTTCATCAAGGCTTGACACTGCATTGTGATGCAAATATCTTAACCTCATGCTGCTGGTTGATGTAACTGCTTTAGAAGAACCTTGACCCTTGGAAGCCTCCCCTACATCCGCTACACTATGAAGAGTTGTTTTTAGTGCTAGTGCTTTGACTATGAATTTCTTGCCTTTCTGGGGTTTAGAGCTCACTATTCATGCTTAACGTTTAAGGCCAGATTGTGTCTGGCTCATATCTGCATGTAAGGACCGAGCACAAGGGCCACATCCCTGCCCATTATTCAACCTTCATAAGATCTGGGCACAACTGCAATCTCTGCATTCTAAGACACACTCCCTGGTACCTTCCATAAAGCTAAAAGAGGAGAATACTCCATCCCAGAGGCAGAATTCCTCCCCATGCTTCTCTGCGCTGGTGTGACTTTGCCTGAAGTAGAATTGTTATTATTGTTATCATTTATTAATGATAGTACCATAATGCATAGACATCCCCCACCCCCAGTCCTGAACAAAGACCCTGTTGTGCTAGATTATGCACAAACATAGAAAAAAAGATGGCCTTTGCCAAAGTAGCATATTATTCATAGTAAATAATATTACAGAAATAGATAAAAAATATTTACTTGGAAACATAAAGAACACAAATTAGGAAATGCCAGATTTAAAGTTTTCCATGTAATAAGATCCCCCAATTAAATTACATTTTAAATACTATAGTTAGCCTTAATATTATCTTAACATTTTTATCTGGTAATTTATCCTTTGTAATAGTTATTCCTTTAGGGTCTTCACAGGAGAAGAAGGTTTAGACAAACATAAGACAAGCTGGCCAGTTTGGACCTTTGTAAAATACTTAAAAGTCGAACACATAGGGGCTGGAATAACAAAAAACACACTCTGTAAACTTTTTAGCAAGAGACATATTTCAAAGAATTATAATTTACAGATTATAGAATCATACAGTCATAGAATATCAGAGTTGGAAGGGACCTCTAGAGGTCATCTAGTCCAACCCCCTGATCAAAGCAGGACCAACACCAACTAAATAATCACAGCCAGGGCTTTGTCAAGCCTGACCTTAAAAACCTCTAAGGAAGGAGATTCCTGTACCTCGCTAGGTAACCCATTCCAGTGCTTCACCACTCTCCTAGTGAAAAAGTTGTTCCTAATATCCAACCTAAAGCTCCCCCTCTGCAACTTGAAACCATTAATCCTTGTTCTGTCATCTGGTACTACTGAGAACAGTCTAGATCCATCCTCTTTGGAACCCCCTTTCAGATAGTTGAAAGCAGCTATCAAATCCCCCCCCCCCCATTTTTCTCTTCTGCAGGCTAAATAAACCCAGTTCCTTCAGCCTCTCTTCATAAGTCATGTGTTCCAGCCCCCTAATCATTTTTGTTGCCATCCGCTGGACTCTTTCCAATTTTTTCACATCCTTCTTGTAGTGTGCTGCCCAAAACTGGACACTACTCCAGATGAGGCCTCACCAATGCTGAATAAAGGGGAATGATCACGTCCTTCAACCTGCTGGCAATGCTCCTACTTATACAACCCAAAATGCAGTTAGCATTCTTGGCAACAAGGGCACACTGTTGACTCATATCCACTTCTTCTCCACTGTAACTCCT
The DNA here is from genome assembly GCA_032164245.1 of Sternotherus odoratus. Lineage (NCBI taxonomy): Eukaryota > Metazoa > Chordata > Testudines > Kinosternidae > Sternotherus > Sternotherus odoratus. The sequence continues at coordinate 125,140,729 of JAVMKO010000002.1, read as the reverse complement.
TGGTCCTTTTCTGCAGAACTGCTGCCTAGCTTCTCAATCCCTAGTCTGTAGCAGTGCATGGGATTCTTCCATCCTAAGTGTGGTTATTGAACAAAGCCAGCCAGAGGACTGACTTGGGGCACTCCCCCAATGAAGCCATTGATCACTACCTGTTGAGCCTGATAATCTAGCCAGCTAGTCGCAGGCCAAGAGCTGGTCCTTAAAAGGGGGAGGGACCATGCGCTCACTCTCTCTCACAAGCTTGCGCTCATCACACCATCCAGTGCTGCGCTGTGGTACCTAAGGCAGCTGTCTTTGCTCGGTGACTGGACAAATAGCATTAAATGACCTTTAACAATTTTAGGATGTTAAAATGAAGAATGACTTTTAACTATAATGATATACCTTTTTTTATTTGAAAAACATTTTATACAATACTATACATAAGTGTATAGTTAAATACAAGTCAAAGTAAGATATAGCCAAACTACAATGAATAAACAAGAAATAAATATTTAACCATAAACAAAATCCCGGACTTCTACACCATTCTTTCAGCATCCCTCCCTAGTGATCTCAGCTTCCTCTCACTTGAACGTCTGCATTAATCTTTATATAAGCAATACATTTCTCCAATAGAATATAGAATAACACAATCGTGTCATTAATCTTATAAATGAAATGCCCATATGACACAATTTTCACAATGTCAAAATACCAGACTTTCAAAGATGGGACATGTGTACTCTTCCAATTTCTCAGGATTAATTTCTTTGCCCAGCCAAGGGCAATTGCAAACCATTTTTAAAAGAGTGTGTACTCTGATCTATTGATGAGAAATCATGAAACAAATATTGGCTTGATTCAAGACACAAATAAATCTTTACATTGGAATTTGAACTGTTGAAACATTATTACACTCTATAAGAGAGTTTAAAATATGTTCCTCAGTAAAGCACTGGCACCTTGGTATTTGAATTTTCTATTTCTTTCTTTTTTTATTTGGCTAATGCTTTTGTATTGATTAATGATATTATTTAATATGTGTATTGTATTATAGGTAATAATTAAGACATCCCCCATACCTTCCTAGTTCTTGCTCCATCCACCTAACCCCAATGCCACCAAAATAACAGAAACAACCAGAGCACTGGGAAAACTTCAACCAGAAATTCTCAGTTCTGATCAGCTTTTCATAGGCAGCCCAGGACTGCGCTTGCATGCCCCCTAGCATGTAACTGCCATTGACTTCAACAAGAGCTCTGCACATGGGTAGAAATTAATGTCTATAAAAATCAGTGGCAACACTCCTACTTACTTCAGTGAGTGCAGAATTGAGTCCACTAGGATCACAGCCACATTTAACACTTCACTGAGGGAGTAAGTTTACATTATCAGGATGATTCCATACTTGATAAATAAAAAATATGTAGTTTATAAGGAAACGACTAAAGAGCTTCAACATATTATTAGTGAAGAGAACCTTGTGTGCTGGCATATTTCAAGGACAGCTGATATGATTGAAACAAATGATCAGATTACTCCAACTTCAGTGTCCCAATGAGCAAGAGTTGCTACTGAAAGTGTAAATTGGGTTTTGGGGGAGGGTGGGATGGTGGAAGCTAGAGCAGCTGCTTCTTAGTTTGCTGCAAAGGTAAAAAGTATTTCCTTTTAGGATGGTGTCTTCTGAGGAACCAATCTCAAGCAAAATGATTTTGTCATGCCTCAACATGCCTCTTTCACAACAATACTGCTGGAATGAAACACAGTTTCAAAGTGAAATGTTAGTTTGAAAGAGATGGCTGTAAAAATATAACCTTTCAGCAGGAAAGCTGTGTCTTCCATTTCCTCGGGTGATATCATCAGAAAGTATCTCTGGAGTTTTCTTGTTTATGGGGAATTAGAGGCAGCTATCTCCAGTCAAGAAGTGGGAAATTATTCTGTATTTTATTGTGGATTTAGTACTTAGGAAAAGTGATGGATTTGCAGTCCTGGCAATATGAGTCCTTGATTTTTCACCACAGAAACAATATGGCATGGGCAAGGGTAACTGGAACCTTCCTCACCCTACCCAACTTACAAGCTTCAGTCCTACCCTAGAGGGACTACTGCTAGGAGCAAAAAGATACTTCTGTCTCCATATCGATATCATATCCATATCCCTTCTAAGACATCCAACAGTGGTGTCAATTATGATGGTTTTTGTGATGTGCACACCTGCCTATTCAAAACAGAATTAGCCAAATAGATTAACAGCTGCTATTACACGCCAGTCATTATTGATCCATCCTAGAATTGAATAGTTGACCAAAAGGTGACAGAATTTATACTGGATTTGTAAGTCTATTCACCATCCAGTCTATTTTATTCACTGTGTTAGTAATCATATTGACAAACTAGAACCTATAGTAAGGGAAATGCACTAACTTTTCCTGTTTTTCAAACATCAGTGGGGCCTATAAAACTATGGTGGAGTTGGACAAATTTTTACCACTAGGACATATTTAAAATGCAGAGTAAAAACATGGATAACGGTTCATCTGAAGAGAAACAAATGGCTAAGAAAGGCCATCGGAATAAATAGGCCACACATTTTTTCTGAAAAGCAAAGAACTAGAAGGATAAAATGACAACACACAGAAGAGGGGTAAGATCAGCTTGTAGCAAAAAAGGCTTATTGGACCAAATGGCCTTTTCCAGCCTTTGTCAATATAGGCTCTAATATGGTAATGTCCCCAAACTACCTATGATCATTGTTAGTTTGAGAAATATGCTTTATTAAAGTCCAGGAAAGGTTCATCTTTTAAAAAGTAGCTTTACTGGAATCTGTTCTGAAGTACTTAAATGACAGTTTAGTGTTCTCAGAAAGCAGTCTGTGAAAGGGCCATTGCATTTTGGCTCGCAGCTAAACCATAATCAGCTTTATTATAAACACCTTTGTAACACTACTCTAATGTCACTAACAGTTGTGTTTGTTATCCCATTGTGATAAGAGCATTATTGTTGTACATATAATCAGGCTTTTGTTTGTGTTTGGATTTTGAGGGTTTCTATTTAAGTAAAAGTATTTATGAAGGTTACAGTTTAAAGCTCTGTACTGCTTTTTTATTCAAACAGCAGCAAACAGTACATAGGTTTAGCCACAGAAAGGAAGACAACATTTTTCCTGTGCAAATATTCTGCCTTGTTTTAACCTTGGCAATCAGTACAGCACCTAGTGCATAAAACTAGAGATTTTAGACTATAAATATTTACTATATTTGCTTCAAATCTTTTTGTAAACAATTGACAATTACAATTTCAATTTGATGTTTATACTTGTAACATCTGAAACTTAGTGCTTAAATGATCATGTTGTAAAGGAAAGGATTGGCTTTCATAAATTTGCAGCAATGTGGGCAAGCAGTATTTTCTATTGTCAGATAACTGCTCATATTCATTATGCATTTTCACATTTCTTCTTACTATGGCTACAGTAGATTCCATGTTGTGTCTTTGTTCCCATAGTAATAATACAGGTCCCACAGCAAAAATATATGTTGAACCAGGCCCATAATTAGTAATCACTCAATGCTATGGATAATAAGTGCCACCATCACTTGGTTATTTTTCTTCCTGTTTATATAGGTATGTGTTTGCTTTGTACATATTAAGTGACTTAAGAGAGGGGTGGTTGATTCTCTTACGACCATCACTTCCCATAGATCACATCATTCTTCCAGACACTAATACCATTCCTGGACTGATCAAAGAATGGATATATGTGTGAGTGTTGTGGGTGTGGGTGTCAGGGATGAGGTGGTAAATCACTCAAAAGCAATGTGAAGCATTCCCTTTCTCAAGAAGTTAAGTGCATAGAGAGAGAAGGGTGAGCAGCATGTATCCTAAACTAAGATACCCTGTGGAGCACTGAATTGTTCTGAGCAAGCCTTCTTAAGTAACTTTTAACCTACTGTGCAGTATAATGATTCATTATTCAAACCTCTTTAATCTTTTTTAAGTTGGATTGTTCATCCATGTAAAATATTGTATTGTCCATGTTGTGTGCAACTGTAGTTGTGCCTCCTTCTTTGAATAGTGTTCCTGTGGATGCTCCACTTTAGGTGCACCTGTGTCCTGAACCACTAATTGGAGATTTTTCGTAGCAGTTCCAGGTCAGCCCATGCATGTGCCCTACACGTCCTCATGCCTCCCAACATCCCCTCCCCGAGGCTACATAGGGCTGCATAGGCAAACTGCCCTTAGTTCCTCCCCCTCTTTGGCAGAACCTACTCTGTACCTGTTCTCTCTACTATTCAGCACTTAGTTGGCATAGAATTAGTTACTTTATTGTGTTTATAGCCATTGGAACAGTTATTCCTTTCTCCTTTCAAAAAACTATTCATATAAATGGTTACATAATTGTTAAAATCTTTTCCCATTTAGGAGCCATTTTTGTTATTTTTCTTGGGGATGCCAGGCTCCCGGGGATTTAAAAGGTGCATCTCCTGGTGCAAGGCTATCCCAGTCAGTGATGGACATTCCCAGGGCCTACGCTGTTTGGATGATACTCATATTCCCAGTGAGTGAAAGAGCTGCACTTCCTTCAAGGGTAGATACAGGGGAAAAAAGGGAGAACAAATTTGAACTCCTGATGATGGAGCAAGCTATGTGACCTTCTTTGGATGGGCAGACCTTCAGTGGCAGAAGATCATTCTCTATACACAGACCTCCTAGTACTGCTCATGTCCCATGCAGATCAAGATATCAGTCTCCAGAGACTATTAGAGAAGTAGACAGTGCTGCCTATCAAGTACATCTATGGTACCAACAACCTCAGCAAAGGTAGCCTCAACATCAGCTTCTAAGGAGTAAATCTCCAAGAAAAATCTGTGTCACCAATGCACAAGAAGGCTACAGAGACCTCAGGTCCCAGGGGGAGTTCCCTGCAGGTTATCAGTGATTCTGTTCCACAAAGACAGCAAAGAATAGTCAGTTGTCACTTTTCAAAGACAGATTCAGTACTGAGCTCAGGTACCTGTAACCAGAGCAGCAGAGACACCATTGACAAGAATTCTAATGCTGTCCCTAAATAACAGGCAGTACTGGCAACATGAAAGGCAATGGTACTGAAGACCACTCAACTACCTACAAAACTGATGGAATCAGAGTTGCCTCACTCCCATGCCAAGCGCTCAGTACTAGGTGCATTGGTACTGAAGCCATATTCCACAAGTTCTCGCTCAGCCCCATCTTTGATGACATTGGTACTGCAAGAATTGAGGTTCCTAAAGGATCCAATAGTATCTTCAGAACCAGAGTCTCCTCAGTTAACAGGTGCTGGGGAGTTGTTAGCACAGAAACTTTTTCTGTCACCAACCTTTTTATCACCTAGAGGGCAAACATTTTTGGCCCGAGGGCCACATTGAGGTTCAAAATCATGCGGAGGGCTGGGTAGGCAAGGCTGTGCCCCCCCCCCCAAACAGCCTGGCCCTGCCGCCATCTGACCCCCAGCCACTTTCTGCCCCCTGACTGACCCCCTTAAAACCTCCAACCCATCCAAAACCCTCCCCCTGCTGCTCCTCATCTTTTGATTGACCCCTCCCAAGACCCCTCACTCTAGCTGCCCCCCAAGGACCCCACCCCCTACCTAGTCCCCCCCTTCTTCCTTGACTGCCCCCTCCTAACCCCCCCCCCCCCACCCTAACCACACCCTCAACCCCACCACCTAAGCCCCCACTTACTTACTGTATTCAGATGAGCGCTCCAGCATGAGCGCGGGGCTCCGCCGTGCTCCACCCACTGGGCGTCCCAGCCAGGGAGCATGGGGCCCTGAATCTCACAGCCCACCATGCTCCGCTGGCCTGCGCCCCAGTGCTCTGCCCACCCAGTGCCCCGCCTGGGGAGCACGGGCCCTGCTCGCAGCAGGCTGCGCTCAGCCCGCCCGTGCCCCAGCCGGGGAGAGCGGGGCCCTGTGACACCCAGCACTCGGCGGGGAGTGCGGGGCCACTAGCTCCATGCCCCAGCCGAGTTTGCGGGCCGGATAAAAATGGCCGGTGGGCCGTATATGGCCCACGGGCTGCAGTTTTCCCACCTCTGATCTAGAGTATCATACTTGTCCTTGTTTACTTTGCAAGCTGAACAGCTATCCCCCACATTGGAGTATGTGGAAGACGATTTCACAGATTTTCAAACACCAGTGCAGGGTTCCTCTGTCTATTCCAGGACATATCATATCCCTTCCTACATGGATTTATTGCAGGAGGAGAGACCTCAGATGACACCCACATGGCAAGAACATGGATGGCTGCCTCCATCTATGCCATTTCCACCTCTCCTCCAGTGGCCTTGCTGGAACCCATGGGCATTCTATCATCAATTTGCAATGAAGTCTTCAAACCACTGGAAGGAGCAAAGAAGAGCCTATTCTCCTCAATCTCCTCTATCCCCAACTATGCCAGAAGAAGAGACCTTTGAAGAGCAAGAAGCAAAGGTGGATAAGGAAGTGACACCTCTTACTAATGTTTCCTCCCCATTGCCTGACAAAGCTGTGATGCCTCCCCCCACCGTCTATGTTGGATGGCTTCAGGCAGTTTCAGGAACTGATTAAGATTGCTGATATTCTTCAGATTCCTTTAGAGAAGATTGAGGAGCCCAACCATAAACTCCTACATATTTTACACACATCAGCTTCCATGGGGATTGCCATTGCAGTCAATGAAGCTTTTATGGAGCCCACTAATACTGTTTGTCACACTCCAGCTATTGCACACCTACCTGCAAGAGGACAGATAAAAATTATTATGTCCTTGCCAGGGAATCGGAGTTTCTATTTTCTCACCCACCTCCAAATATCCTGGTAATGGAAGCCATTAATGAACAAGGCAGACAACATAGCTCAAAATTCACCCTGTACAGTAAGGAACACAGAAGACTCAGTCTTTTTGGTCAAAAATCTTACTCTTCAGCTACACTTCATTCAGGATAGAGAACCAACATGATAATTGTAATTCTTTTATTGAGCATCCAGAGGAACATTGTGACCAATTTAAGACCATTATAAAAGAGGGTCGGCTCCTGGCAGAAATATCTCTCCAGGCCCCCTTAGATGCTGCAGGTACTGCTTCACAGTTTCAATCCACTTCATTGGTCATGAGGAGGGCAGCTTCACTGCAACTGTCAGACTTCACAAGAGAGGTCCAGATACTCTCAAAGTCCTCCCCTTGGTTGGTCACCAGCTCTTTGCAGACTTGACGGATATATCTCTCCATATGTTAAAGGATTCAAGAGCCCTGCTGAGATCCCTAGGGATTTATATTCCTATAAATAATAAATGTAGTAGGTCTCAGGCAGCACAAAAAGCATGCACAGCCCCATATTCAACTTATTGTAGATCACCTAAACCCCCTGCCAAGAGACCAAGATACCCTAAAACAAAACCTCTTTCAGCTAAAGATACATTTTCTCAGCCATCTGCATCCTCCGAGTGACAGTTTTGATGATGAGGTTGAGAATATCAAACATCCAAAGGACAAGGTTTCACAGCTGCAACATCCTACCCCTCTCCCTCTGTTAGGTTGCTGCATTTCCCATGTTCAGGCTTCATGGGAGAGTATAACATCAGACAAATGGACTTTGGAGACCATAACATCTGGTTACACTATTCATTTCAAATCTAGCCCTCCTACCCATTCTCCCTTCCAATACCTTTTCAGGAATCCTTCTCAATTGCTGATGCAAGAGGTTGCCTCACTTCTATGCATAGGGACAACAGAACCAGTTGCTGTACAGCATAGCGGAAAGAGATTCTATTCAAAGTACTTCCTGATCCCAAGAAAATTGGAGGGTGTGGCTAATTTTAGATCTCAGGTCTCTAAACAGATATATGAAACAGCATACATTCAGGATGGTGACCCTTGTAGCAATAATTCCCTCATTAGATTTAGGAGATTGGTTCATGACTATTGATCTACAAGACACCCATTTTCAGGCAAGTCTCTTTGTTTTCTAATCAGCACAAGCACTACTAATACAGAGCGCTCCCTTTCATCCTGTCTTCTGCACCACGGGCATTCTCAAAGATTCTGGTGGTAGCTGCCACTCTCCTACATTGTTTGAGTATCATTGTTTCCCCATATCTAGATAATTGGTTGATCTTATCAGTAAGCACTGGCAGCTGTAAAGATGGCATGTTCTCTGTTTCACAGCCTGGGGTCTTAAACCCAACCTCAAGTAGTATGTTTTGATTCCAGTACAGTGTCTATAATTCACAATAGTCTCCCTGGATGCAGTGACAGGCATAGTGTACCTCCCTGCCTCCAGATTTCTCTCACTAGTGAACCTCATCTCAGGGATTCATGAAAGTTTTCAAGTAACAGTAAGAGATTTTTTTTTCAACTGCTGGGACATGTTAGCTTATTTATTTGTAGTGCAATGTGCCAGATTACTCCTCCAAGGTCTACAGGAATGGTTTGAATAGTTTACCACCGAGCAAGCACTGTGTAGGCAGGTTAGTGCCTGTTTCACTATATGTTCTACAGTCACTCAGTTGGTGGAAGGACCCCACCAAAACCTGCTCAGGCATTCTCTTCTTTCAGGACCCCACTGCCATGGTGATAACATTAGAGGCTTCACTTCTGGGCTGAGGGAAGGACACATCCGGGAACTCGCAAGATGCAGCACAAAGGGTCACTGAAAGAGCATCTCCACAACATCAATCTTTTGGAACTGAGAGCAGTCCAAAATGCTTGGCTACACTTTCTACCACTAATTAGATCCAAGTCAGTAAAGTTAAGGCAGTCAATATAGCAGGCCTGTACTATATGAACTGCCAGGGAGGAGCACATTTCCCATCTCGCTGTGGCAAAGTAATAAAGCTCTGGAATTGGTGCATAGCCAGCCAGATAGTCATCTCAACTTCTTACCTCCCAGGTATTCAGAAAACCATGGCAGATGACCTTTCTAAATTAGGAATGGGAGCTTAACACCACGAATGTAGAGGCTCTCTACACAAACATACCACACAAAGATGGAATACAAGCTGTCCGGAATAGTATCCCCTATGATGCCACAGCACAAGTGGTTGCTGAGCTCTGTGACTTTATCCTCACACACAATTGTTTCAAATTTGGTGACAATATATACCTCCAGACCAGTGGCACTGCTATGGGCACCCGCATGGCCCCACAGTATGACAACATCTTTATGGCTGACCTGGAACAACGTTTCCTCAACTCTCATCCACTCACACCCCTTCTCTATCTATGCTACATTGATGACATCTTCATCATCTAGACCCATGGGAAAGAAACTCTGAAAGAATTCCACCGTGATTTCAACAGCTTCCACTCCACCATCCACCTCAGTCTGGACCAGTCTACATGGGAAGTCCACTTCCTAGACACCATGGTGCAAATTAATGACGGCCACATCAACACCACCCTATACCGAAAACTTACCGACAGCTATGCCTACCTTCATGCCATCAGCTTCCATCCTGGACACACCACATGATCCATTGTCTACAGCCAAGCACTGAGGTACAATCATATTTGCTCCAACCCCTCAGACAGAGACCAACACCTACAAGATCTTTACCAAGCTTTCTCAAAACTACAATACCCACACAAGGAAATAAGGACACAGATCAACAGAGCCAGACATGTACCCAGCAGCCTGTTGCTGCAAGACAAGCCCAAGAAAGAAAACAACAGAACATCACTGGCCATCACCTACAGTCCTCAGTTAAAACCTCTCCAACGCATCATCGGTGATCTACAACCCATCCTGGACAATAATCTCTCACTTTCACAGGCCTTGGGAGGCAGGCCAGTCCTGGCCCACAGACAACCTGCCAACCTTAAGCAGATTTTCACCAGCAACAGCACACCGCGCCATAATAACTCCAACTCAGGAACCAATCTATGCAACGAACCTCGATGCCAACTCTGCCCACATATCTACACCAGCAACACCATCACAGAACCTAACCAGATCAGCCACACCATTAATGGTTCATTCACCTGCACATCTACCAATGTCATATATGCCATTATATGTCACCAATGTCCCTCTGCTATGTACATCGGCCAAACTGGACAGTCCCTACAAAAAAGGATAAACGGACACAAATCAGATATCAGGAATGGCAATATACAAAAACCTGTAGGAGAACACTTCAATCTCCCTTCACACACAGTTAAAGATTTAAAGGTCAGTAACTTGCAGCAAAAAAACTTCAAGACCAGACTGCATGGAGAAATTGCAGAGCTGCAATTCATTTGCAAATTTGATGCCATCAGTCTGGGATTGAACAAATATTTTGAATGGCTCGCTAATTACAAGGGCAGCTTCTCCTCTCTTGGAGTTCACACCTCCAGTTCAGTTGCTAGAGGAATGCCTCACCCTCCCTGATTAGAGATAACAAGCTGGTTCAGCCTGACTAACAAACTAACCTTGTTATCTCCAACCTGGTTCTTGCCTACAGGGCTGGCGACAGAAACTACTTTGATAGTTTGGGCCCCCCCCAGCCCAGCTGGGCCCCCCCCCAGCCCAGCTGCCCCCCCCCCCCAGCCCAGCCGACAGCGGATGCCCCCCCCCAGCCCAGCCGAGCCGGCGCTCCCCTCCCCCCAGCCCAGCCGACAGCGGATGGGGGCCCCCCCAGCCCAGCCGACAGCGGCTGCCCCCCCCCAGCCCAGCCCAGCCGGCGCTCCCCCTCCCTCCCCCGGGCAGCGAGAGCTGCGTGAGCCGCCCTTTCCCCCCCCCCCCCCCCGACAGCGCTGCTGCCGCCGACCGGGCTCACAGCTCCTGCTGGGGCCAGGCGCGCTTGTCCGGGGGAGAGCCGCGCCGCCTCCCTGCCCCTTCCCCGCTCTCCAGGTCCGGCGACAACGGGTACAGCTGTGTACCGGGGCCCCCCTAAAGTCGGGGGGGCCGGTACAGCTGTACCCGTAGTACCCCCCTGTCGCCGGCCCAGCTTGCCTAGTTATTTATACCTGCCCCTGGACACTTCCACTGCTTGCATCCGACAAAATGGGTATTAGCCCACAAAAGCTTATGCTTCAATACTGTAGTTAGTCTTCAAGGTGCCACAGGACTCGTTGTCACTAACACTTTATGTATATGTTTAAGGTGTAGACATTCCAGCTCAGGCTTCTGGAGCCCTCTCCCCTCCCCCTCCCGCATCTCACTAACTTTGCACCAAACCACGACACTCTGCAGCTAAATAGGCCTGCAGTCCATGCCCATGAGCTCAAGTCAGTTGGCATGGGCCAGCCTCAGGTTTCTAATTGCAGTCTAGACATACCCTCAGTGGCTTACTGCATGTGAATCCTGCAGGGGACTCAAGAACCGGATGCAAGAAGATAGATGTTCATGTCATAAAATACAGTAATTCCTTGTGTGACCCCTTCACAGTTTCCTCAAGGAGGTCAGTGATTCAATGGACATGAAGAATAAGCTAGTGTCTGTTCTAGAGAGGCTCCACAAGAAAAAATATGGGACATATTAGAGAGGTAGTGATGAGATTACATTGCCACTGACACTGCTGTGTCTATTCTGCGGGATAGGTAAGAAATACTGGATATGTTAAGTCTTCCTCCTCTGGTAGGAAAAGGACACACAGACATTAACTACAGCTGTTCTAATGTATAAGCCAAAGAGGAGCTGAACACCAATATCGCCCACTTAAGTCAGAGACAATTCTCTCTGGATCAAGGCCAAAGTTTGGGGAGTATTTAATAACATTTTCTGAAAGAGAGATGAAAATGATTCTCCTTCGCTTTCAGTGTTTGAAAGATGTACAATAGTGACACATGCCAGGCCTAAAATCTATTCAAATACTAGCAAATTGAGGTCTTTTTTGTGTGCTTTAAGAGCATTGTGATAGCCATTTCTTTTGGCAGGGAATACGTAATTTTAATCTCTTCCCACATTCCACAACAGTTATTAGTCAAAGTAATAGTTTATTTTTTCACCAGAAAAATAAACCAAAATGTACTCAGCACTGCAGTTCACTAAACCATACTTCTGCTTTGTTTGACTTACAAAGTGCTCTATATTTTGAAAAATCATTGTATAATGGATGTAGAATCTGTGAAAAGTTCTACCCCACAACTTTAATTTACTGGTATTATAGGCATTACCACTGAATGAGACCACCAAGAGTTATCGTCAAGACTGCATTACTGACAAGGGGTGAGGGCGGTAAATATATGAAAGACTACATCAAAATACGTTTTCATTGCATTTACTAATCTTTTTAGTGCAATATAAAATCAATCCAGTAGTAAAATTATACTTCATGAAAAAAATCATTCTTGTTTTTTTCCAGAACTGTAGAAGCCATAACTAACACATAACAGAGAGCTGGATCAGGTTAATGAAGCATACAACTGTAGACAGAAAAAAAAATCTTTATAGCATATAAAATCTTGCATATTGTACCGTATTTTAAAATGCGTAATATAGTTACCAGTATAAACTATAATTGTTGTCAATAAATAGTTTAAAATGTAAAGAAAAGCATAGCTCAGATTGACATATTTCAAAACCACACATGCCAAAATCATATCCATAGTAAAACTAACCAATGAATTTGAGCAGAATGCCCTTTCATCCTTCTTCTTCTTGAAGGAAATAGTGTCCATTCTGTCCTTTCATCCATAACAATATAGATAACCTAAGAGCAATATATTTTAGAAGTTTTTAAGAAATATAACTTTATAAAGAATGTGATTGGTTACAATCAGAACACATGACCCTGTTAAGAAACTACTGGTAGATTCGTCATTCCTTACTAATATTCAAAAGGGCTACTAAAACAAATAGCAATTGGTCCAACTGCAATAGTGGTAAAAAGCATTGCACTGAACAAAAGTATTTTATTTGCTCAGGGAAATACTGTGCTTCTTTAAGGGCTCCGAGGACAAAGGACAACAGCAATGCATCACTTGTGCATGGTGAAGCCACAAGTAAGTTTTTCATGTCCTTCTAAATAAGAGCCAAGATATATCACATCCTTCCATCATGTAGTCTGTATATGTCACTGTGATGTGATGTTCCCTCACACACTCACTGCTATGATTAATGGGCCAAGAAGGAGTCTAATTAACTCAAAAGGAGACAATTGAGGAGAATCCCCTGAGTGGGTAAGGGAACCCAGCTGTGGAAGAGTGCACTGGGCAGAATGTATAAAGACAGGAAATCGTAAGCAGTGATGGCTGCTAGGACAGGATGGACACTCCCAGCAGAAGGGGAGGAGTGTTTGGACACTGCAGGGTGTGTTGGCTGCACTCACTCTTGGGAAGAGGCAGAAGACTTCTGGAACTGGTAGACCAATTAAGAGAAGGGGAAACAATGGTAGGAAGTAGCCTAGGGAAAGAGGAGTCAGTGTAGAGAGAGAACGCCCAGACTGCTGAGCTGTGGGTCCCTGTGCTGGAACCTGGAGAAAAGGGCAGGACTGGGTTCCCTTACCAGCCACTTGGGGAGTGGCACCAAAGCAGTGAATGGGAAGACTTTGAAATGTCCTCTGAAGGGTTGAGTAATGAAGAGGGCACTATGGTTCCTGAAATAGAGTGAAGGGCTTCAGGCTGGACAGAGAGTTGGAGTGATGGCATGGAAACCATGGAAGAGGGCATTGACTAAATGATCTAATCCCCAGAGTGATCAGCAGGAGGTGCCACAAGTGGTAAGTGTTATGCCGTGTGACAGTCAGTCACTTTAGAGCAGAAATATTTTAAGAACGCTTTAGAGAATTTTTTAAAATCTTTATTGGGATTATTTCTTGTATCTCTCTAACACCATAGGAATATAAGACAAGCCATACTGGGCAAGACCAATGGTCCATCTTGTCCAGTATCCCATCTTCTGATAGTGACCAATGCCAGGTGCTTCAGAGGGAATGAACATAACAGGTAATTCTCAAGTGATCTATCCTGGTCACCCATTCCCAGCTTCTTACAAATAGAGGCCAGGGACACTTCAGAGTATGGTTTTATATCTTTGCCCATCCTGGATAATAGCCATTGATGGATGGATGCTTCATGAACTTATCTAGTTATTTTTGAACCCTGTTATAGTTAAGCCTTCACACCATCCTCTGGCAAAGAGTTCCACAGGTTGACTTTGAGTTGTGTGAAGAAATGCTTCCTTTTCTTTGTTTTAATTCTGCTGCCCGTTAATGTCATTTAGTGATGCCTAGTTCTTGTGTTATGAGGAGTAAATAACACTTTCATATTTACTTTCTTCACACCAGTTATGATTTTATACATCTCTATCATATTTTCCCTTCATCATTTCTTTTCCAAGTTGAAAAGTCCAGGTCTTATTAATCTCTTCTCATATGGAAGCGTTCCATATGCCTAATTATTTTTGTTGCCCTATTCTGTATCTTTTACAGTTCCATTATACAGTAGAACCTCAGAGTTACAACTACCTTGGGAATGAAGGTTGTTCATAACTCTGAAATGTTTGTAACTTTGAACATGTTATGGTTGTTGTTTCAAAATTTTACAACTGAACAATGACTTAATACAGCTTTGGAACTCTACTATGCAGAAGAAAAATGTTTCTTTCCCTTTATTTTTTTAGTAGTTTGCGTTTAAAATAGTACTGTACTGTATTTACTGATTTGGATTTTTTTGGTCTCTCCTACTGCCTGATAGTGTGCTTCCAGATGCAAATGAGGTGTGTGGTTGACTGGTCAGTTCGTAACTCTGGTATTCATCACTCTGAGGTTCTACTGTATCTTTTTTGACATGGGGCAATCAGCTTTGCACACAGTATTCAAGATGTGAGTGTACCATGTATTTATATATAGGCAATATGATATTTCCCATCTTATTATCAGTTCCTTTCCAAATGATTCCCAATATTCTGTTAGATTTTTTGACTGCTGCTGCACATTGAGTTTATGTTCTCGGAGAACTATCCACAATGACTCCAAGATCTCTTTCTTGGGTGCTAACAGCTAATTTAGACCCCATCATTTCATATGTACAATAGGTATTATGTTTTCCAATGTGCATTAATTTGCATTTATCAGCACTGAATTTCATCTGCCATTTTGTTGCCTAGTCACACAGCAAATACAGCTGCCTTAGGTACCATGAGTTAAGACTCAGAAGGAACTGTAAAAACCTCTCCAAATAATCTAAAATAGTTTCCTGTATCTAAAATTGTGATAATTTGAAAGTTTGCTAACTTGTGCTTTTCCAAGATGAAAGTGAATGTTGTATGTATTGTTGACAAACTGGGAATTTCTCCCTTTCTGTGACAGAAAACTTCCATTTTCGGTCCTACAGATTCAGGAGATTGTGGTGGGGACTGGAGTAGAATTCACTTTAAAAGGAGGCAGGGGAAACTTCTCTGGCATGTATTTTTTTTAAAAATGGCTTGTATTTGAAGTTGCTTTCGGGCTTAGAATGTTAGAATGAATCCCAAAGGAAACGGATAGATGAACAGAAAGCAGAGATGGTGATCAGAGATGCATGATAAATGAATTTATTACATGGCTCTGCAATTTGCTACATGGATGTCATCACTATACATATGGTATGAAAACAAACAAACATCTACACATAGATAAACCCATATTACACCCCAAAAAATCTATGTTAAAATACTATTATTAAGGTTGCCCAGTCAAGCACTTTTGAAGTTAGGAAATGCCAGAATTTAGGTTGACTGTACAATCTAAATTTGACCCTTTGGGTATGTATTATTATATTGGGTAATTTTTTCTAAACTTTTCATTTTTCAAATGACTTAGGAACCTAAGTTTTAATGGCATTTAAGATCCCAATTGATTTAGGCACTTTTTAAAATTTCACCTGTATCCTTTAATTACATAATCCACTACTTTTTTCCATGAAGTCCCTGCCTCTTTCAGTATACAGGATAGACAAACTCACCCCAAACCCAGCCTGCAGCTTTTTTCCTTTTTATTGTATGTATAATTTCTAAACGATACACTCATTCTTTCAGTTGTTATATTACTATCTTTGCAAACTTTAAAACTTTTTGTCACTGGAGGAAAATATTACATATGGTGAACCATATTTAATATATTGTATGTATCAATTTCACTTTATATGAATATTTTGTGTCTGTTCCCCTTGCATTCCCCTTATAAACTGCTTCCCACAACACAAATAGTAACGCTATACAATAAACTGAGAGCTGCATTGCTACCAGCTTTTTAAACAGTGAAACTATGCCACTGCTCGCTGTTTTTACTGTGATATGAATTAGTTTTAGGGTCAAATAACACTTCAGTCAGGTAACCAGGTTCTATTCCTGCATTTCCCTATTCTTGAAGAGGAAGATACTGATTTTTCTGCCATTTATCAGAAAATTAATGAAAATTTGCTTCCACTTCTGTTGGTGCTCTGTATACAACTATTACTGTTTAGATTTTCCCAGTCCAGAACTGCATGTACAATCAGAGGAAAGCATTGAAACTCTACCATTTCCAGCTCCAAGAGAATGTCACACCAATACTGTAATTACTCATTATTTTTAATCTATTATTTTATTCACAATAATTCAGCACAGCTTGAGATGCCTTCTTATGTTTCCTAAATCTGGAGACCACTGTGGAATCTGAGACTGAAGGCGCCATTAAAACTTGGACAAACTGTTCAAGGGGCAGTGGAATCGGTGAGTTTGCTGCAATTCTGTTCACAATATGAAACATGCCATTTCATATTCTTCCATTCCTAGTTAAAATTCTGTTCAGTCGCATCTCTTTCTAACCCCAACTCCACTGTTTGAGCATGTTTGGCAGGAACTGTGACAAAGAAATACGGACAAAAATGACTGAATCATAGGGAAAATAAAGGAATGAAGTTGTACCTTGCGAAGCATATATTTGAATGTAAAAGAAACATTTTTTCTATGGTATTACTCAAATTGCTTTTAAATGTATCCTCAGAACATCACCTATGCAGAAGGAAACACGCAACAAATAAGATGTTGAAAACTTTGCTTCAAGTATTTGATAAATTCCCTAGATAGGTTAAAACTAAACATCATTTAGATTTTATAATTATTTGCTTTATTTAAAAGGATAAATGCTAAGGGCTTATATGGAAACATTTAATTGAATTTAATAATTATGGAAGCATTATCTTGTGAATGAAGAAAAAATAAGTTGAGAGACAATGATCAGTGCTACTGGATTTCTTGAGAAACATATAATTATATATCATTTACTTATGCAGCTGGCGCCAGAAAAATGTTTCCATGTATGTATGATCCCCAAATGAAACACAGAAAGCCTTTTATTATATACAGTTAATCGCAACCTATTACATATGTGTAAAAGATAGCAGAAGTTGTCCCAATAGTTTTTATTAACATGTCACCTGACACTGATCTCAGACTCACTGGGCCTGATACACCAGTTACTCCAGTTTTATGACAGCGTAACTTCAGCACTTCATATAGTTACATGCTTCCAGTGGAGTTAAACTTGTGTAAAAGTGGAGTAACACAGCAGTAGTGAATCAGGTCTTAGGACTTCACTGGCACTTTATAGCACTATAAAGCCACCGGGAGCGCTATAACTCAGTATCCGTCCAGACTGGCGAGGCATGTAGAGCGCTATAAGTCCACCTTTATACCTGTCTTGGTAATCCTCCTTGCCAGCTGTGCTCCGTTTTAGCTCCAGTGTAAATGGGTATTAACAATACATCACTTTGAGTGATCTCTGGAGACACCCCTAAGCCATTTAAGCAAATTAAGACTCTGTTCCCTTTGTTTTGAACTCAGCTGGAGGAATGCAGAAGAACATTTTAAGAACTTATCTTTAACTCGGCAAATCAGCAATGCAAATGTTTACCGAGTGAGCCAGTGTGAAATAGAAGATTAGGAGGAACTGTATTTAAAAGACAGTGTGCTGACACACTCTCAGCACTCCAAAAATCCACTCACTCTCTCTGTCAGCATACACACAACATGCTTCCCTTCATACCCCTCGTATGAAAAGCACGTTGCACCCAGCTGAATGCTGGGATAGCTGCCCATAATGCACCACTCCCATGCCACTTGAAATTTGCACATGCGAATGTGGCCATGCTATACCGCTGGCGGGTCTAAGTGTGGACATGCTATAGTGCTATCCCTATAGCTGTATACGGTGGCAGGTATAACCAAAACCGCTATAAAGCTGTAAGTGTAATCGAGCCCTTGAATATATGTATAATGGGTAAAATTGCACTGCATTGGCCCCATATAAACTTCAGTGGCAATGCAGGAGAGATGTAATGACTCACAAGATATGCAGTTATCTGAATCGTGTCCGTAACTCCTTATGCAAGTGAAGCAAAGGAGATGGGGCTTGTATTCTAGTACACTCCCTGAATTTGACTGAATTGTGTGAATTTCAAGCCAAAATATGAATACTTCCTCAGTTATGGACCAGAATATAGACAAGATACAGGAAAAGTGTACATGTTCTTATCCTTTAAATGTGAGCAATAGCATACCAGCATGTCTCACAAAGTAAAATGTATCATAAAGGGAGAATGTGCTAATGAGCTTTGATGAAGTTAGAAGTTATCATAAACCAGTGTAGAACCAGTGGTATAGTTTTACAACAGACAACATTACAGTGAGCATTAGTAGGAAAGTGCTTAAACAGTATAATAAGTTGCTAACAGGATAAACTCAATTAATTGGTATTTTGATGCAAAATGGAAATCATCTACTAATATCTTACTGTTTCTTAGAGGTGTTGAATGATTTAGCTGCAGTAAACCGGCAAACAATAAAGCAGAAATGATGCATATTGATATGCAAATTATTTAAGTCATCATAATTAAAGTGAGGAGCACAAAAGAAAACACACAATAGAAATTTACGTATTGATATTAACTACTACCAGCAGATCTCTGAAGGTATACTAAAATAACCAACCTGGCTCAGACACTTCCAGGAGAAAGTGATAAAGGCATTTGCTGATCAATGTCTCCCAATAATACAGATTTGTTTTCAAGTCATTTACATTAGAAGTCATCAGTAATGATTTGAAACAGAATTATAATGGTGTCCAAGTGACCAGACAGTAATGGCATTAGCACCTGTTTCACATATAATGATGACTGTGCTCAGCAGTTCAGGTTGAATCAAGTTTCCTTGTATATGAAAATATTTTCATTGAGAAAACCCTCGTAGGCCCTTCTCCACTCCTGATAATCATGTGAAGTAACTGTTTTCACTTAATCATTTCCCCTCATTTATAAGATAGAAGTTTTTCCTATGTGTGATAGTGAGATTGTTTACAGGAAGGAAACTATCAGAGATTGATTCTCATTTCTAAATCTGTGTATTTTGAATCATAAGAACATGAACGAAGTACCCCTTTTGAAACATGACAGGGCTAAACCCCAACATGCTTACTCAGTTTGTACTGATTGCTCTGTGGGCTTGTCTACATGGGAAAATTAGTGCACTGTTAGCGAGGGTGTGAATTTAAAGCACATTAGCTACTTTTCACTAATTCCCTGTGACCACACCAGGAAGTGTCTGAGCTAGGTTGGTTATTTTGGTATACCTTCAGAGATCTGCTGGTAGTAGTTAATATCAAGAGTGCCCTTTGGTGGTTTAGCCTGATGTACTTCCAAAGTGAGGGTTTGTCTACTCTACAGAGCATTTGAGGATATAGTTACACAAGCAAAGATCTTAGTGGAGATGCAGCATGTGCAAACAAAAGAATTTCTGCTCCCAGCATAGCCATACCATCTCCCCAAACGACATTAGTTAAATCAACAAAAGCACTCTGTTTGGTGTGGTTGCATATGCCGCGGGGTGGGAGGTGGGAAGGAGGTTGTTGACATAGCTATGCTGACAAAATTTGTAGTGTAGACCAAGCTTGATGATTTCCCAGTGAAGTCAAGGAAAGTTTGCTGGAATAAGGTCTGAGGAAAAACTTCAGGATTTACTCCACATTGTAATCTAGTTTGAACAGGAAGATATAATCATGACCGATTACATAACATACGTAATTGCATAGATTGCATATAGGCATCCGACATTTAATGGAAATAAGAGTATGTGTGTGTATAGCTAAGTATCTCCCTGTCCACAAAGAGAGGGATACTCAATATCATACATAGACAAATTATATGGATATATTTGATGTAACTATAATCTATATATATAAAAGTCAAATGGTGTATGTATGCGTGCGTGTATGTATGCGTGTATGTATGTATGTATGTATGTGCGCTTACTCCTTCCACA
This sequence comes from Sternotherus odoratus, assembly GCA_032164245.1. Lineage (NCBI taxonomy): Eukaryota > Metazoa > Chordata > Testudines > Kinosternidae > Sternotherus > Sternotherus odoratus. Next base: position 125,120,530 of record JAVMKO010000002.1, on the reverse strand, counting down.
CCGTTTGAGCTAGAGACTTGAAATTTGGTACAGTTAGAGGTCTTGGGGTCCTAATCAGGGTAAGCGTCGAAAATCTTTCAGATCTCACCTCTGACCCCCCCAGGGGTGAAATTCTTTAAAGGCCAATCACATCAGCTGGGCAGCTGCTGTTCTCTGTGACGTAGTTATGATGTCATAATACCCCCTCCAACGGACCCCGCACTTGCTCAGCACTCTGCCCCCTCCCCCCTCCAATGGACCCCACACTCGCTCAGCTCTCTGCCCCTCCCCACCTCCGATGGACCCGAGTTGGGTTTGGTCAGAGGGTAAGTGAGGTAGGGGTGTCGGGTTTGGTCGGGGGGTGAGGTGTGGGTGTCTGGTTTGGTCGGGGGGTAAGTGAGCCGGGGGTGTTGGGTTTGATCTGGAGGGGTGGGAAGGTGTCTGGGTGGGTGAGGGGTGAGGTGTGGGTGTTGGGGTTGGTCAGGGGGTGTTGGGTTTGGTGGGGGGGTAAGGTGGGGGTGTTGGGTTTGGTTGGGGGGGCGAGGAGGGGGGTCGGGGTTGGTCGAGGGGTAAGTGAGGTGTGGGTGTCGGGTTTGTTTGTGGTGTTAGGTAGGGGTGTCGGGTTTGGTTGGGGGGAAAGTGAGGTGGGTGTGTCAGGTTTGGTCTATGGGGGGTGAGGTGTGGGTGTTGGTCAGGGGGTGTTGGGTTTGGTAGGGGGGTGACGTGGGGGTGTTGGGTTTGGGTGGGGGGGTGAAAATGTGAGTCGGGGTTGGTCGAGGGGTAAGTGAGGTGGGGGTGTCGGGTTTGCTTGGGGGGGCGGGGGGGGTGTCAGGTTTGCTCTCTGCCTCCTCCCCCCTCCAACGGACCCCGCACTCGCTCAGCTCTCTGCCCCCTCCCCACCTCTGACGGACCCGAGCAACGCTGGGTATTTTCGCTAGTATTATATAAATGATACATTATAGCCTCACCTTAATCCATTGCAGTAGATATTATATTATCCTCATACATTACAGGCCACCTTATTTTATCACAATACAGATTCTCCCTATCACATTCTCATTATCTGATAAATATTATTTCCAGTTTTTGTACTCAAACACATAACATATCACTGTATTTCTCTGTATTTCTCTGTATGAAAATAGTGGTAAAGTCACAATAATTTAATGTGTTACATTTTACAATATATATAACAATATTCACCCATGCAGCACTGAGATTACTTCGCCTCCGAATAATACCTTACTCTTTAAAACACCAAATTCCTCAATACCTATTAGAGTTTCAGTGATCACATATAGAATATTTCCCAACAGAGAAGAAAAATATGCAAAAAGAAAGTGAAAAATGCATTGCAGTATTAAAATTGTGTACTGGTTAACACTTTTAACAAATGGAGGAAAAAGGAAAAAGATCATTCTTTTAACCTGACAGAGAAAGTTTTATTGACTGTTCCATATATGTAATATATAACTAAAACATTTGTCCACTACTCTGTATGAAAAAGAACTAGAGGAAGAGAATGAGCAAAGCAATGATTTCCTTTGCTTGCCAGTTTGGACAGCATAGACTTTATTGGCAATTAGAGAAATAAGCCCTGAAAAGTGGCTTCTCCCCTGTTCTGGCTTATCTTCACATAGCAACAAAGCATGAACAAAGTTGTTCAATTAAAAGAATGTGCATTAAAAAAATACAATAACTGATTTCCATCATCTGAATGATTTGGGATTGATGTCTCATACCTTTTAATAACATGGCTTCATTATTCAGTCCTCAGTGGATCTCTTGCCCATCATCAGGCTTTTCCAGCTGCAGATTGTGGTCATTTACAGAGTTTTACAGACACTGAAGAAGTCTGTCTGAAGGATAAGGAAACGCAAATTAGCCTTTGCAGATTGGCCTCAATCAATGCTGACTTTGTGCTACAATATCCTTATTCAAACAGTTGGATGGATCATTTTATGCATGTTGTGTCAAAGAATTATACTCTCCCACCCCAATCTAGAACGATGGTTTTCTTTTGTGGGGGGATTGTTTTTTGAATCTTTTGAGGAATTCTGAAAATATTTGAAATGCAATGTTACATGTATACCTTGGAAAAGGGAGAGGTAGCTGAGTTGAGAATTTGAGGTCAGGCATTTTGCAAAGGAAAAATGAAATGGCACTCGTTTCTCCAATAACTGTTAAAATAACATGAGAGAATGTTACTTCTCTTTCTTTTTTACTATGTTTTTTCTGTTGTATCGAATTGTGTTGCTATGGAAAATATATTTCCAGCATTCACCCATTATTTAAATTGTATACCATATGGAAGAATCTCACTGAAGATAAGACCTTTTGGATCCTTTATTTCACAGCACTATGTTTTTAAAAAACACCATTATTTCTGTTTATTTATTAACGATAATAATGGGGCAAAAATCCATGAATAGTTAGTTGTAAAATTTAATTCAGAAGAATTCCATTGATCCACCCTACACATTTCTGGGTGCTAAGAATACAGTAAAACCCCGATTTAACGGACCCTGATTTAACGGACTTCGGATGCAATGGAAAAAAATTATGAGCAAGTCTGATGCATCCCAAATCCGGTTTTCACGGGCTGGCTGCCGGCTCCCGGCTGCCGCCCGGGTCCAGGCAGCGGGAGGGCTGGCTGCTGGCTCCCGGCTGCCGCCCGGGTCACGGCAGCGGGAGGTCTGGCTGGCGGGCGGGCTGGCTGCTTGCTCCCGGCTGCCACCTGGGTCACGGCAGTGGGAGGGCTCGCTGCCGGCTCCTGGCTGCCGCCCAGGTCACGGCAGCAGGCAGGCTGGCTGCCAGTTCCCGGGTCCCGCCCGAGTCCCGTCAACGGGCGGGCTGCCAACTCCCGGCTCCCGCCTGCAGGTGGGCTGGCTCCCGGCTCCCGCCTGTGGGCAGGCTGGCTGCCGGCTCCCGCCCGGGTCCCACCTGTGGTCGGGCTGCTGGTTCCCGGCTCCCGCCCGAGTCCCGCAAGCGGGCGGGCTCGCTGTCGGCTCCCGCCCGGGTCCCACCTACAGGCGGGCTGGCTGGTTGCCGGGTCCCGCCCGAGTCCCACCAGCGGGCGGGCTGGCTGACGGTTCCTGGCTGCCACCCGGGTCCCAACAGCCAGGGCCCGGGCGGGCTGGCTGACGGCTCCCGGCTGCCGCCCGGGTCCCAGCAGCCAGGACCGGAGTGGGCTGGCTGATGGTTTCTGGCTGCCACCCGGGTCCCAGCAGCCGGGACCCGGGCGGGCTGGCTGACGGCTCCCGGCTGCCGCCCCGGTCCCAGCAGCCGAGACCCGGGTGGGCTGGCTGACTGGTCCTGGCTGCTGCCCGGGTCCCAGCAGCCTAGCTGATGGCTCCCGACTGCCGCCCGGGTCCCGGCAGTGGGCAGGCTGCGGAGCTGCCACCCCAGGCCTGTGGCGGGTGGGCTGCTGCTCCGACAGCTTGTTTTTTTTATTATTAAATAACAGACTTTCTGATTTAACGGACACCCCATTGCCCAAATTAGTCCGTTAAATTGAGGTTTTACTGTACTATTATTACCCAAACTCTTAGCGGTCTATATAATTGTAGAATTGACAATTAGAAATTCATATTATATGGGTTAGTTACAAATAGAATTCATGCAAGAAATTGAAAGACTATTATTCATACAACTCTCTTTGAAAAAATTGAAAATATTTTGGATTTTTAAAAATAAGCTGGATTTTGAAATTGTTGGAAATGACCCATTCCTAATTCTGTGTAGAGTTGATGCTGTCTTTTCAGGAGAAATTAAAGAAATGACTTGCTCTCCTAAAAATATGCCCAAACCATTTTCAGTGTAAGTAGAGCTGGTAGATTAGCTCATACCAGTAATGTTATCTATTATTCTTTGAAACAATCCTGGTATCAGGAATCCTAAAGTAATTGTCATCCTAAAAATCACAGCTAGCTAAGGCTTGGGTAAGATGATTTTGACTCTCAAATTCCCCTTCATATCACCTTCCCAAAGATTAGCATTGTCCATTTGTTAAACATCTGAAACACTTGTTTTTCTAGTGTAAAGTTGGATCCTTGTCTATATCTTGAATGCTAGATATGATCATCATTTCTGCTTTTTCTTTGTCATCCTTCCCTTCTCCCCCACTGAGTCTAAGGGCTTGTTTTCACAACCAAGGAAATCGATGCTGCTGAAATTGATGCAGCTGGTGTTGATTTAGTGGGTCTAGTGGAGACCCACTAAATCAATGGCAGAGCACTCTCGGGTCAACTCTGGTACTCCAGCTCCACAAGAAGAGTAAGGTAAGTCAACTGGAGAGTGTCTCCCATCGACACAGCACAGTGAAGGCACCAGGGCAAGATGACCTAACTTATGTTGACTCCAGCTACATTATTCACATATCTGGAGTAGTGTAACTTGGGTCGATTTACCCCAGTAGTGAAGACAAGCCTTCAGATTGCCAATCATAAGAACTGGCAGCATATTGTCTCTGTTCCTATCTGAGTGGATATTTGTTTGCAACCTGCTTGATTTGGTATTCTGAGTAACTTAAGACAATACAGGGTAGCTTTTCTACAATGGGCCTGGGAAGAAATATCTCCAACTAGACAATTGCATCCATTTAACTAGCTTTAAATGGTGCTTATCCTAATATTCAATTAAAGGTACATATTGGGCCTCAATTAGTGAAAGCACCTAAGCAATTGCTTAAGTTCATCCTTATTCAGAAAGTTCTTAACTTTAACTTTGTCCTCAATGGCACTTAAGTGTAGACCAAGACAATGCTTAATTGTTTTCCCGAATTGGGGTCTTGGCCTTAGAGCCATATGCAAGAACCTGCTCATTTTGTCCAGCACATAATTTGTCAATGCAAACTGAATACGCCTCTGTTCTGACCAGGAGAGAGGATTGGCAGAATATATATTTTGTACTTTTGTACACTGGGGTATGTGCAAAGGCCCAGACTTGTGGAAGTCACTCCCAGAAAATCTATCCCTTGATTACACTGGAAGCAAATTTGAAAAAAAAATCAGTGAATGTGTTTTCTTATGTGAATAATTATCTAGACCAGTGGTGGGAAACCTGCGGCCCATCAGGGTAATCTGCTGGCAGGCCACCAGACAGTCTATTTACACTTTCATGGCCACCTGCAGTTCCCAGTGGCTGCAGTTTGCCATTCCTAGCCAATGGGAGCTGCTGGATGTAGTAGCCATCGTGTCCCTGCAGCCCGCACCACTTTCCACAGCTCCCATTGTCTGGGAATGGTGAACTGCAGCCATTGGGAACTATTGGCAGCCATGCAAATGTAAACAAATTTTCTGGCATCCCACCAGTGGATTATCTTAATGGACTGTGTGTGGCCTGTGTGCTGCAGGTTGCCCACCACTGATCTAGACTGCAAACTCTGAAGAGCCACCCCTCCATATCGGTCTGTAAAGCACTTACCATACTGTTAAAAAAGTGAGCAATACTTGTAGCATTTTAGAGACTAACTAGTTTATTTCAGCATAAGCTTTCGTGGGCTATAGCCCACTTCATCGGATGCATAGAATGGAACAGAAGTAAGATGCATTTATACACACAGAAAGAAAAAAAATGAAAAAAAATTGTACATTAGCATACCAATTCTAAGAGGGCTGTTAAATGTAGTTGGTACATTATCAGTAGGAGAAAAAAACACCTTTTGAAATGGATTTCTGTTGTCAGTGAAATTAACTCAGGAAATGCAATCAATTACTGTAATGAGAGAACCACAAAGGCTTATGCCGAAATAAACTAGTTAGTCTTTAAGGTGCTACAAGTATTCCTCGCTTTCTTTACGGATACAGACTAACACGGCTGCTATTTTTGAACCTACCATACCGTTGACATTGTACTAATAATTCGTAAATGAAAATAATAAATGAATCATAAACACATAATTATAAAAATAATCAAAAAAATTAAACTAGAAATGAAATTAAAATTCTGTATAAAGTGGACTTTCTAACTTTAATTTATATTTCTTCCATCCTGTTAGGTTTGATTGTACAGTACAGTCAGTATGGCAAATACTTTAGAATTGTTTCTTTTTAGCCCTGAAATGCCTCTGTTCCAGGGTTTTTTTTTTATTTGCTTACCCTGATGTTTCCCTTTGCATGAAAAGAAATCCCATAATCCTGCAGATCAAAGTGCTGTGGGTTTATTGACTGACTTCCTGGTGTCAGAGGTTAGAATGCACTGTCAAACAAGGGGGATATTAAGAAATAGAAAGGTTTACAAATATGAAAGCAGGGGATAAAGTGCCAGCACTAAAAGAGATATTTAACACTGCAGTAAGCTGCAGTAGATTTAATATACAACGACTGTAGTCTTTCAAAAATCTGAATAAGAAAGCTAATCATATGCTTCTTTGTAAAGCTTTCTTTTCAGGGACCTCTGTTTCTCTGGTAGGACGATCTCTTGGAGATGGAAGAATTTACTATGCATGGTATTGGAAAGGTTTTTCTAATTTCAGAAACATTTATTTTTTAATTCAAATATATTTACACTATGCTAACTTCACAAGTGTTGAACCTGGCTATTTTAAGAGAAAGCCATTATGTCTGAGGATATCAAGGAGACTAACACATGCACTTAAGTACCTTATGGGTGCTATTATTTTGGATGTGTACTTGTAAAACTGTACAGCAGAGAAGGGGTTAGTCATCTAAAAGGGAAATTCCAGAAATGCCAGAAGGACTTTACTGCTTCTTCCAGTGATTGGTGTTAGCTTTTGGTGTTGGATTGAACTGGACTGTGATTGATATGTAAATGCAGGCTTTCAAGACTTTATGTATCCATTAATGTAAAATTACAGTCTGGCTATGGTATCACAAATGTGTATGGAAATGAAGGTAACCTTTGTTGCAATTCAAAAATGAACATTTTAGCCTTTAAATATAGTTCCCAAGTTCTTATTCTGAAGGATGTACTTAAACATTTTAAACTCCACTTTTTCCTCCAATACCAGGGGGCATTAAATGCACTAGCAGAAGTATTTAAAATTAAACTGCAAAACAAGAGTACAATGTGTTTGAATGGTCCCCCTCAAATCTATTGTTTAAATGCTTGTTTCTTTGCATTTAGAAATAGTCTGTCTTGAGAAGCACATTTGAAAGTACTACACATGTTTATCACTGTGTGCCCCTGTGAAGTTCTCTTCTCATTCCAAATTTTTTGTTTTTGACATGCTACAATACAGCACATGGGCCATATTTTTCTTCAGTTGAATATGCTGTTTCCATTGACATAACTAAATAATGCCATTTGGCCCAAGTTGAAAAGTGTCATCAACAGCAACAACAGAAAACCAGCAAAAGCTACTGATACAATCACTGTGATCTAAATGTCATTGTTTGGGTTGGTTTAGTAATATGAGTTCTACATGTAAATCCTCTGACCATCAAATTGAGAAATATCCTATAGATTAAATTTACATAGGATTCTTTCCTACATTTTACAGCCACCACAGACTGATGAGCACCACATTTGTCATATTGTAGGGCTTATCTACACTTACCAGAGGATTGATGCTGTGGTGATTGATGCATCATAGGATTTCAGAGTTGGAAGGGACCTCAATAGATCATCTAGTCCAACCCCCTGCTCAAAGCAAGACCAATGCCATTTTTGCCCCATATCCCTAAATGCCTCCCTCAAGGATTGAATTTATAAGCCTGGGTTTAGCAGGCTAATGCTCAAACCACTGAGCTATCCCTCCCTATCAGCAGTCAAGCACTCTCCTGTCAACTCCTGAACTCCACCTGATTTAGAAGAGTAAGGGAAGTAAACTGGAAAGCATCTCCCGTAGACGTCGCAGAGTGTGGACTCCGCGGTAACCAGATCTAAGCTATGTTGATTTGAGTTACGCTATTCATGTAACTCAAATTGCGTAGCTTAGATTGACTTTCCCCTTTAGTGTAGAGAAGGCCTTATTCTCCATTGAGGCAGCAAGATTTTATCAGATATTGTCTGCATATAATAATATATTTAATATTTAACACACCAGCAAGTTAGGTTTTATTTATCATTGACAGTTTGTTCTCTTTCCACAGTTACATTGTTGTTTTGTATATAATCTTCAAAACATAAAACACTATAGAAAATATATAGAAAATATAGATTTCTCATATGTGTAAATGCAGCACAAGCCCTTAAGATTCATAATTGAAAAACCTTTAAAATTAAACTATCTGTTTTTGTATAATGCTACAGTTACTGTATAATGCTGTTGTAATTAAATTATTTCCTACAGGTTTTAGTTAAAGATTAAAGTGAGACCAAATTTGGAATTAGAAATTCTGTCATATTAATGAGTTTTAGGCATGTTCTATGAAAACAGTAGTTTCTGTTATTTGCATAACATATGTTGTTGCTCACTAAACAACTTACATGGAGCTAAATATGAAAGTAATTAAAACACTGTTTTTAGTAAGAAAAGATTTCAAATCAGCAACTTGTTTCTCTGCTTCCCCTTTTTATCTTTTTCACTTAAATTCTTAACACTTGAAAGTTCAGGAAGACTTGATGGTGGGAGGATTGGTGGGGGGACACAGAGCCATTCACCGTTTCTGACGTACCTTTGTACCACCCACACTCACACTAGTTTTTTACACCAATTCTGCAAGACATTACTTTGATGCTTTGTGAAATACGTTTGTGACCATTCCTGAAGAATGCAGGAGTGTTTTTTTATAAGACATGCCAGGGCAGTAATGACTAAAAGTTGTTCTCATGTGATGGTGGCTCACTAACATATGTGACATAAACAAGTAGTATCACTCTGGTATGTATGGGCTGGTTGAATGGACCATAAGGTGGACAGAAAGCTGGCTGGATTGTCAGGCTCAAAGGGCAATGATCAATGGCTCCATGTGTAGTGGGAAGCCGGTATAAAGCGGAGTGCCCCAGGAGTCAGGCCTGGGGTTGGTTTTGTTCAATATCAATATTTGAATTGGGATCCTAGGCTTCAATCCTGCTAAAATCTGTGTATGTGCTTAACTTTAATATGTAATTCAGTGTCTGCAGGACCCAGGCCTTAGTGCATATTTCAATAGATTGTTTAGGCTCCAATTTTCAAATACTTAGGCATGTACTTAGTTTTAAGCTTTTCAGTAGTCTCAGTGAGGGCTTCAGCTGGAATACTTAGCTTAGCAAATGCTTAAGTGTTTTCAGGATTGGGGCCGTACCTTTCATTTTACTATCTATAATATCTTTACTATCTTTAATATCTTTGATGCTGAAATAAACTGGTTATTCTCTAAGGTGCTACAAGTATTCCTCACTTTCTTTACGGATACAGACTAACACGGTTGCTTTTCTTGAATATCTTTACAGATCTTTTTGCATATGTCAATAATACAATGAAAATTGAATTATACCAGCGGTTCTCAAACTTCTGAGAACCGCGACCCTTTTTCCTGTTCCTCGGCGGCGCGGCAGACCCTTGTATGTCTGCCGAAAAGCTGCCAAATGGATTAGTTCCACATTCGGCAGCTATTTTCGGCGGACATGCTGAGCACTTCCGAGAGCGCTCAGTATGTCCACCAAAAAGCTGCCAAATGTGGAACCAATCCATTTGGCAGCTTTTCAGTGGCGGCAGGCGCTCGTGACAACCCGGGGAGTGCTCGGCAACCCCCCGTGGGGTTGCAACCCCCAGTTTGAGAAACCCCAAATTATATCTTTGATTCTGCAATGTGAAAAAAGTTATAACCTCATAAATATTTGAAATAGATAAAGGTTTGGAAAACAAATAAACACATATTTTCATAGAGAGTGATATAACAAGAATACATAAGTTGATATGAGTTGAAGATTTTAAAGCTGTTGGTTTATTTTTAAACAGGCAATAGCTGCTTTTGGTTTCATCAAAACAATGGCTGGTAGCAGATTTTCATATATATCTTAAATGTTAGGAGGGGAGGACAGATTTATTTATGTATTTATTTATTTATTTGGTCACACTAAACCCTCCATAAAGCCAACAAGGTCACAGTTGCTGTCTGTATTACTATAGTTCACTCCAAAATAGAAGAGGTAAACAGCAGCTGAAAAGACTAATGCATGGCTTCTTGAACTTCTGAACTGCCATCAGCCAGGCAGGAGCTCTGGAAATATTAATAAGAACAATCCAAAATGTTCAAATAAATGATTAAACTAAAAAATGAAAATCTGTAAGACTAAAATATTTTAATTCCATAAGGGACTTGAGTAGGAGAATTACACTTTTATCTCATTTGCTATGCTTTTCATGGAGGAATGACAAGAAAGTAGTAGAAATTAAATAGATTGGTCTTAATTCTGCTCTGTTACTACTCAGTGTAATTTCAGAATAACTTAATTTCAGTGTAAGCTATTTCCAGTTTACACCAGTGCCTCTGAGACCAGAATTTGGCCCAATTTCTTGAATAAACTAATTTTTGAATGGAAGAAACAGACAATATTGCAAACCTTCAATTTGTTTTTTTCTCTATGGCCTGTATTGCAGCAGAAATCAGTAGTCTTATGTCTGTCATGTTTATGACAATTTATGTATCAAGTCATGATATCAATCCTGTGGTCCTTTACCACTGACTTCAAAACCCATGAAAGGAGGTGGTGGTGGTGGGGAAATATCCACGATGATTACCTCTCAGTTTCCTACAAATTGACCTGTTTTGAGTTGGGGAAGTCAAACTTTGTCCTGTTCTACCGAATAAACCCGTGGACCTACTTCCAAAACTTGTAGCTTCCCAGGAAGTCCCCAGGAAGCCCAGACAATCTCTGTGGAGGTCCTGTCCCTCCACATAACCTCTGGACACTAGCAGCCCACCTTTAGATCTCTGGTAGAGTCACTTGTTTGAAGAGAACATACAATTCTAAGCTATTTTTTTCTGCTTAAACTCTGCAGGGATGGAAAGGGAGAAGATATATCTGCTGCACAGCCTTTAACCCACAAAGATGTTTCCATGGGGTTCGGAAGATCCTTAACCTTGAGTCTGAGACCCCTTTCCATGCAGAAGGAAGGAGATCTGCACATGGAGGATCCCCTTCATGCTTAGATTTCCATGAGACAATACACTCAGTGTTGATAAAGGGGTTAACAGGGTTGTCTGAAATTCCAATCTTCCAACAGGGAGGAGGAAAGAAGATTAAATATGAGGTAAAGGTCTTCAGCCTTATATACTATGTTTGATAACAGATACTTTTCTTCCAGGCTTGTTGGTATATGGAGACATAATGCAATCTGTGAGCCTGGGTTTCTTTTGTAGGGTGAAGAAAGATGATCTTTGACAAACTCACTGAAGATTCCAAATAGTGTTCTGAAGGTGGATTAATTTGATGTTGCATTGGACCAGCTGGGATTCCTAGCACTTACTAGTGAGGACTTTTCAAGGTCCACTGATCTTTTTGTTGTTGTTTTTTATGTTTAATGCATTCTTGCTTTAACAAATTTCAAATATTGTGTGTGTGTGAGCACATTTTTCCACTTTCTGATTGTGAATTACTTTATTAAACATCCTTAGAAGTTCCCTAAATTAGTCTAGGCCCTGTATACATATGAAGTTCTGAGTGCAAAGAGCAATATCCAACCTTTGGAGTCTCCCTTAAAAATACCCCATGTGTTCTTAGGAAATGGGCATTATGTGAACAAGACAATTAGTTATACCCATCATAAATGTAAACAAGGTCTACAAGATCAAAGACCAAAATGAAGTCAAGAACAAATACAGCAATAAAATCTGTCTGAACTGGTAAAACAACCTGGGGAAATACTGAAAACCTTGATCCAAAAACTGAAATGGAGAGAAGTGTGTCATGGAGTTCCTGTCTATCGTGCAACATAAAGTCAGCCAGAGAGAACAATCCATAGAGAACAATGAGGGGTAGGGGGGATGAGGCATCCTATCTACAACTGGCATTTTATTTATTTATTTATTTGTCTGGAACTTTTTGGTTTTCAACCAAAATATTAAAGTTTTTGGGCATTCTTTTTTATGAAAAATAAAATCAGTCAGAGACACTTTTGGTATAAAAATTGTTTTGTTGATAGCCCAATTTTCTTTCAAAATAGTTCTGACAGCTGAACATTCCCTTGAATAAAAACTGCAGATTTGCTTTCCAGGCATTCACAACTCTTTAGGAACATTCATATAAGTGTTTTTTTATTCACAATGATTTGCAGAAAGGGAAAGTGTCATGAATGCTTGTGTGAGTAGGTATCCACAGGAGAATATTCAAGCCAGTATGAATTTGCATAAGCATTTGTGCAGCAAGCGTTTGTGCAGCTATCTTGAAAGCTCTTTCAGAGTGTGAGTTATCCAATCAGGAAACAAACCATGTGAGAGTTCACCAATCACTCAATATGCACAATGAAGTTCAAAAGCAAATGAATATGAAGTGCCAGGGCCAGTATTGGTAAACAACCCATAGGTTGCTGTTAAAAGCATTATTTGAATCATATGGAATAAGAAACGACTTGGTAAAAATCAAACTGTTTCCACATACTTCATGAACTGGAAGGTGGCTAAATTATTCAAATAATTTGTACTGGAAATAATTTGTCCAGCTTCAATACAGAGACACAGATAGAGTGTGATTTCTCCACCATTCTCTTCTACTGTTTCACAGGCACAAAAAAGAGAAATGAATAGAGCTGACTAGAGGGGGACAATTCCATTTTGTGGCAGCTTTTAAGTTTTTGATTTTTTATATATTTCACATTGGAACAAGAACAAAAGCTTTTGGGGAAAAAATAGGATTCTGTTGAGGAAGTGGGGTGGGGAGGTCTGGCCAGGATGCAGGATACTCAAACTTTACTTGATTCACAGCAGAGCTTTTCATCCCAGATCACGGTATGCTAAATTAATCTTTGGTGCAACTTCACAGAAGGCAGTGGATTTAGATCAGGGATTAATCTGCCCCTCAAAAACTCTGAAGTGACTACCTACAAGGAATTTCGTGAAGTTCTACATTCACTCATAAATTAATGCTGACCGATATATTAAATTACACCTGCAATCCCTGGTGGGTGTAATTGGGGATTATACCAAGTAAAATAGCCACTGCCCCATTTTTGGATAGATCCAATTTCTCCTGCGCAGTCCCCTTACCGCAGATCATCCACAGAGGTCCTTCTACGGTGTTGGGTGAAACAAGGAGCAGCACATTTTACACTCAGTTCCAAACTTCACTTAAAGATTAACGGGGTTGTTTATTAAAAAAGAATGGAGTTCTCCAGCCCCAGTGTTAGGGATCATAGGGCATCTTGGCCACAGCTCGGTGGAGACTTTGAATTCATAGTTCCAAGAGAATCTACTGGGACCAGTTCACCGTCAAGTCTATGCAAACCGAACCCAGAAGTGTTTGCTTTGAAATATTTCATCTTTACATACATACATGTAAAGTGTTTGCAGCAATTGGAAAATAAGGTCCTGCAATGATTTATTTTTGGTTTTCTTTCTAGATAAGACAAAGATAATTTTTCTGCACTTTATACTATCACATAACTGAGAGCTTCTCTTTAGTAATATATACTTACAGCAACCAGGCTAGCATTAGCAAATGTACTTGCCTCTTCCACAGATTTGTTGGCAATAATGTGGATTTTTGAAGTTAGTATTACAACTCTCTGTGCCACAGGATCCAATATCTGTACAAAATACAAAGCATGTAAAAATCTTGTCCTCATATGGTTCTGCTGACAAAAACGTTTCAGAAGATGATAATGTTGATTTTTTGCACTACCCAATGTCAATATGCAGCTTGGGCAATAGTCTAATTTTTCCTAAAGTGGTTCATGACATTTCTCTCCCTTAAAATAAAAACAGTGGCAAGGCCTAAAGCAAGGCTTAGGAACACTCATTTAAATATTCCAGTTCCAACCACACTGCTTATAAAAGGGGTTTTGAATAATGAAGCTCCCTGCTCCCAGGAGCTGCTTTTAACTTTTAAATGAAGCATGACTAAATTCTAGCAAAGAAGATTTGATGTTTCCAATTAGCTCAGAGAGTTGAAAATAGTTGTGATATTATCACAGAGTGAGGACTGTGAATGGGAGCCACATCCTGACATAGCCTGCATGCTGGTAATAATTTCAGAAGAACCATAAAAATTGCTTAATAACATAGTTGTGCAGTCAGGCTACATCCCCCACCACCAAAACAAACAAATAAACAAAAGCTGCTGGTCATAATTGCACATTTGTATTCTATTGTCAGGTCATATTTTTCCCAATTTGTGGGTTATGAATAATAATCGCTTTTAAAACAGTGAGCCTGCATAGCATTTTCAGCTAGGGACTGTTCTAAAGACCACTGAATTCAATGGGAGTTTTTCCTACTTTTGTGTTATTAGAATACTTCAGAATACTCACAATACTTCAGAATACTCACAATACTTCAGAATCTTCACAAGATCTGCAACTTTATTGGAGGCAGTAATGCAAACTAAAACCCCAGTCCTGCCAAGACTTACACATGTATTTAAGTTTAAGCACATAAGTAGTCCCCTTGAAGTTAATGGGACCTAATATAGCTCTTATATGCATTTCCTAACATTGAATGATGTAAACAGAAAATGTGTGCTCCTAACAATTTATTCCATTTTGAAAGGTCAGAAAGGGATCATTCCGATCTTAGTCGTCTGTGTAGTACAGACCATAGTACTTTCCCAACATAATTCCAAGAGTGTATCTTTTAGAAAAAACATTCAATCTTGCTTCTTATCAGCGATGTTGAATCCATCATGACACTTGATAAATTGTTCAACTGGTTAATTACTTTGTCTCTTTAAAATGTTAAACATTTAAAGAAAGGAATGCTTTAAATGTCTGTACTGTGGTGAAAATTCTTTTCCGCCGAGTTTATTTCCTGTCTGAATTTATCTAGCTTCAGGTTCCAACTATTGGATCATGTTATATTTTTCTCTTCTATATTGAAGAGTCCATTATTAAATATTTGCTCTTCATGTAGGTACTTAGACTGTAATGCAGTCACCTTCTCTTTGTTAAGCTAATAGATTTGGATCTTTGAATCTGTCACTATAAGGTATTTTTTCTAATCTTTTAATAATTCACCTGGTTTTTCTCTGAACCCTCTCCAATTTATCAGCATCTTTCTTGAATTGTGGGCACCACACGTAGAAACAGAATTCCATCAGTGGTCACATCATCACCAAATCCAGAGGTAAAATAACCTTTCTACTCCTACTTGAAACTACCAGTTTATGGCATTCCAGGAACGCATTAGTCCTTTTGGCCACAGATTCACACTGGGCGCGCTTGTTCAGCTGATTATCCACCATGGCACTCAAATCTTTTTCAGTCATTGCTTCTCACAGTAGAGTCCCCCATTGAATAGGTATGGGCTACATTTTTTTGTCCCCGGATTTACATATAGCTGTATTAAAAGGCACATTGTTTGCTAGCACCTAGTTTTCCAAGTGATCTTCATCACCGAATCAGTGACCTGTTCTCGTCATTAGTTGCCATTTCCCAGTGCTTTTGCCATCTGAAAACTTTATCAGTGATGATTTTGTGTTTTGTTCCCAGTCATTGATAAAGATGTTTACAAGTTTACACAAAGTGGAAACTTGGACAGATGACAACGGAGGGGTATAAAAATATTTCTCAAGCAATCAGGATGTAATCAGGAAAGCCAAAGCACAACTGGAGTTGCAACTAGCAAGGGATGTGAAGGCTAACAATGGGGGTTTTTACGGGTATGTTAGCAACAAAAAGGTCAGGGAAAGTGTGGGACCTTTACTGAGTGTGAGAGGCAACCTAGTGACAGAGGATGTGGAAAAAGCTGAAGTACTCAGTGCTTTTTTTTTGGTCTTCACAAACAAGGGCAGCTTCCAGACTCCTGCACTGGGCAGCACAGTATCACAAGAGGTGAGCAGCAGTTAGTGTGAAAGAACAAGTTAAGGACTATTTAGAAAAGCTGGACATGCACAAATCCATGGGGCCAGATGCACTGCATCTGAGGGTACTAAAGGAGTTGGCTGATGTGATTGCAGAGCCATTGACCATTATCCTTGAAACTCATGGTGATGGGGGAGTTCCCGGACAAGTAGGAAAAGGCAAATATAAGGCTCATATTTTAAAAAGGGAAGAAGGATAATTCGGGGAACTACAGCCAGCCAGCCTCACCTATGTGAGCAGGTCCTTGGAGGAGAGGAAGGTGATCAGGAACAGTCAACATGAATTCACCAAGGGCAAGTCATGCCTGACCAACCTGATTGACTTCTATAATCAAATAATTGGCTCTATGGATATGGGGAAAGTGGTGGACAGGATATACCTTGACTTTACCAAAGCTTTTGATATGGTATCCCACAATATTCTTAACAGCAAATTAAAGAAGCATGAATTGGAATAATGGACTAGAAAGTGGATAGAAAGCTGGCTAGATTGTTCTACTCAATGGGTAGTAATCAATGGACTGATGTCTAGTGGCAGTTGGTATCAAGCAAACTGCCCCCTGGGCTCAGTCCTGGGGCTGGTTTTGTTCAACATCTTCATTAATGATCTGGATGATGGGATGGATTGCATCCTCAGAATGTTCATGGATCAATCTAAGCTATGGGGAGAGGTAGATTTGCTGGAGGGTAGGAATAGGGTCCAGAATGACCTAGACAAATTGGAAGATTGGGCTAAAAGAAATCTGATGATGTTCAACAAGGAGAAGTGCAGAGTCCTGCACTTAGGATGGAAGAATCCCATGCACTGCTACAGACTAGGGACTGACTGGCTAAGCAGCAGTTCTGCAGAAAAAGACCTGGGGATTACAGTGAACGAGAAGCTGGATATGAATCATCAGTGTGCCCTTTTTGCCAAGAAGGGTAATGGCATATTGGACTTCATTAGTAGGAACATTGTCAGTAGATCGAGGTAAGTAATTATTCCCCTCTCTTAGGCTCTGGTGAGCCCACATCTGGAGTATTGTGTCCAGCTTTGGGCCCCCACTGCATAATTTATGAGGTGAGGCTGAGGAAACTGGGCTTGTTTAGTCTGCAGAAGAGAAGTATGATGGGGGAATTTGATAGCAGCCTTCAACTACCTGAAGGGGGATTCCAAAGAGGATGGATCTAGGCTGCTCTCAGTGGTGGAAGATGACAGAATAAGAATCAATGGTCTCAAGTTGCGGTGAGGGAGGTCTATGTTAGATATTAGGAAAAACTAGGAGGGTGATGAAGCACTGGAATGGGTTACCTAGGGAGGAGGTGGAATCTCCATCCTTAGAGGTTTTTTAAGGCCTGGCTTGACAAAGCCCTGGCTATGATGATTTAGTTGGGGTTGGTCCTGCTTTGAGCAGGGGGTTAGACTGGATAACCTCCTGAGGTCTCTTCCAAGCCTAATCTTCTTTGTTTCTATGATTGTGAACCATTGATAACTACTCTCTGGAGAATAGTTTTGCACCCACCTACGATTTTGTTTAGTACTGTAAGAACCTGTAGAACTCTCCTGGAAACAGATCTGCTAAATGACAATTCACAGTTTACAGTTAAATTTTAAGACCTATCTTTTAACCAGTTGTTAATCCATTTAATGCATGTCATGTTAATTTTATATTGTTCTAGGATTTTAATTGAAATGTTATGTGCCTTACTGAAGTCTAAGTATTTAATATGGACATTTACCAACCAAATTTGGAATCTCATCAAAAAAAGATATCAATTTATCTTGATAGAATCTATTTGCCATATACCCGTGTTGACTGGCACTAATTACATTACCCTGCTTTAATTCTTTATTGAGTCCCATATCAGTCTCATAATCTTGCCCAGGATTGATGTCAGGCCTACAGTTTTATAATTATTCAGGTTATCCATTTAGATGTAAGCAGTGTCAGGGAATTGCAGGAATTGCAATGACTTTGCAGTGTCAGTATGGGTGACATCCAGTGGTGAGTTGCAGAAATTGCAGTAGCTTTTGGAAAATAACACCTGATTTGCTTAGACACACCCACCGCACCTGGCCTGCCCTCTAACAGCCAAAATGATCACTTTGGCTACTGTGGGACCCCCAGTTTCTGTAGTATTGGGGCAAGAATGATAGAGCGCTGATTAACATGTTTATGTGAATGAGGGGTTGGGACATTGATTTGGCCTTTGGCATGCTGGAGGGACTCGCCTTCAGCTAGGTAGCACTCGGTAAACAAGGGACAGGGGTTCCAAAACTCACTGAATTGAGAGAGGCTGTAGACAGGCTCAAGACCTTGTGGTCAGGGCCTTGTCTGAGGGCCGCACAGGCCTATTGCACCTGGCCTCTCTCCCCAGTGGAATGTCAGAGCTGACTTTTGCTTCCTTTAGGAGTCTAACTTCAGCCCACGGAGCTGAAGTTGTTTTGGGTCTGGTGGTGCCTCTGCACTAAGGCCCCCCCCGCTATGAGCTGAAATCACTTAAGAGCTGGAAATCACTTAAGAGCTGGAAATCACTTAAGAGCTGAAAATCACTGAGCTTTATCTTAAGTGGGGGGCCCTAAGCAGAGCGGTTCCTGTGCCAGCTGACCCGTTCCTGAGACAGCTGGCTGAGCAGTCCCGGTGCCGGCTGACCCGTTCCTGAGACAGCTGGCCGAGCAGCCCCGGTGCCGGCTGGCCCGTTCCTGAGACAGCTGGCCGAGCAGCCCCGGTGCCGGCTGACCCGTTCCTGAGACAGCTGGCCGAGCAGCCCCGGTGCCGGCTGGCCCGTTCCTGAGACAGCTGGCTGAGCGGTTCCTGAGCAGTTCCTGAGACAGCGAGCAGAGTCGAGCCACGGGCAGAGCAGTTCCTGAGTCGGCTAGCAGGGCGGCTAGCGGAGCCACCAGCACCCCACGGAGAGACTGGGCCGTCGGCCTCGGACCTCATGAAGGTACCCTCCACTCTGCTCTCCACTTCCACCCAGCCTGGGAGGTAAGACTCGGCAGAGTGACTTTCCACCAGGGACTCCAGAGACTTTGGGGCTGTTGAACTTTTGGGACTTTGGGTGACTTTTGGGGTTGCTGGACTCCAGGGACTTTGGGCTATTGGACTTGTGGGACTTTGGGTGACGTTTGGGTTGCTGGACTCCTGAACCCACAGGAGAGGACACAGCCCAAACTTGCTGGGGAGGGGCAATTTGCTCACGGGTTGGTGTATGAACCCTAGGTGTGGTGTTTTTCCCAGTTTAGTGATGTCATTTACCTCATGTTAATAAAGATCTTCTGTTACACCAATCTGTGCTTGCAAGAGGGGAAGTATTGCCTCATTGAGGCGCCCAGGGGTGTGTTAGGATTTTCCCAGGTCACTGGGTGGGGGCTCGAGCCAGTTTGCATTGTATTGTTGAGAGGGAACCCCTATTTACTGAACCCGGCCCTTGTGCTGCCAATTCTGAAGGGCAGAAGGGTTACATACCCTTTTAAAAACTGGCACAGCATTAACTTTCTTCCAGTCTTCTGGAACTTCCCTAGTGTTCCAAAACTTATTAAAAATCAACATTAACAGTCCAGTAATCTCCTCATCCAGCTCTTTTAATACTCTTGCATTCAAGTTATTTGGACCTGCTGATTAAAAATGTCTACTTTTAGTAGCTTCTACATGTTTTCCATAGATATTTGTAGAATGTAAACAGTATTATCATCACCCTATGATGAGACTACAGAATCTGTTTTTCCCCAATACAGAAATATTTATTGAACCTTTCTGCCTATTCTGCAATATTATAGGTGATTCTACCATTTCCATCTAGTAATAGATCAATATCTTTGTCAGGATTCTTTTTGTTCCTAACACACTTAAAGCAAATCTTCTTTATTGTTCTTAAGTCTACTGACCATAGAGTTCTCTTTGTGTCCCTTTGCTTCCCTTATCAATTTTTACAATTCCTAGCTTCTGATTTATATTAATTACTATCAACTTCCCCTTTATTCCATTGGTTATATATGTGAATTTTATTTTATTTTTTACATCTGCCTTCATATCCCCTCTAAACCAGGTTGTGGGGTTTTTTTAACCAGCACAGCCTTCTTCCTCAACTGTGGGATTGTGAATTTTTGGGCATCTAGTAAGGGGTACTTAAGTGATTCCTATTATCAGCCACATTTTTTTACTAAATTTATGTCCCTCGATCTGTTGACAATGCCCCTACTTATACAACCCACAATGTCATTAGCCTTCTTGGCAACAAGGGCACACTGTTGACTCATGTCCAGCTTCTTGTCCACTGTAATCCCTAGGTCCTTTTCTGCAGAACTGCTGCCTAGCCATTCGGTCCCTAGTCTGTAGCAGGTCATGGGAGTCTTCCATCTTAAATCCTAAAGACTCTGCACTCATCCTTGTTGAACCTCATCAAATTTCTTTTGGCCCAATCCTCTAATTTGTCTAGGTCCCTCTGCATCCTATCCCTACCCTCCAGTGTATCTATCACTCCTCCCAGTTTAGTGTCATCTGCAGACTTGCTGAGGGTGCAATTCACACCATCCTCCAGATTATTGATAAAGATATTGAACAAAACCGGCCCCAAGACTGACCCTTGGGGCACTCCACTTGATACTGGCTGCCAACTAGTCATGGAGCCACTGATCTCTACCCGTTGAGCCTGAAAATCCAGCCACATGATCACAAACTTTTTAAAAAATTTCTACACATTGTAGATAGGTGCATAAAGGAGCAGTCATCCCGTTCCCTATTGGGATTTAGGTGGTCTATAACAGATACCAAGTAGTACCACATCTTTTTTCTTTTCTTTCCATTAAGACATTTATCCATAAGCATTCAAGATAATTTTCTTCCAAACTATCAGTGGCTTGGAAACAGGAAATGCCATTTTTGACATAAAATGTCATTCCCCCTCTCCTTTTGCCCACTTGATCCTTCAGAAATAGGTCACAACCATTGATTTTAACATTCCTGTAGTGCAAGTCAACCCACAGGTTTCAGTAATACAAGCTAGATCAAATTAATGCTCATAAACGAGCAATTCCAATTCCTCTCATTTGTTACCAGGTTCCTAGTATTAGTGTATAGGCAATTAAATAATTTCTTCACTTCATGTCCTTTGGCTCCCTAATTAATTTTGTTCTCAACATCTCAATTTAGTGCTGAGTGCTTGAATCTTCCCTCTTTTTTCCCTCCCCTTTTATTAAATTTAATACAAAATAAAAGACCACAAGCAAGTTGTCATGTAAAAATCCTTTGTCCGCATGCTATGTGTTTATTGGTGTGTTATTATTGGTGGTTCATGTGGCTTTTGACAATTATTATTATTTCCTTATATTCTCTGTTTATATTTGGAATTGGGGATGAGAACAGGCTCATGATCAATATACAGCATGGATTAAGGTAAACAAAGCCTTTTTTAGAGTCAGTACTAATCAACTAGTTTAGAAAAATGTATCTCTTGTGAACTGTGAGTGAAAAATGAGTGGACAGTTATAACATTAAGTTTTAGACTGTAATGTAAAGGAGAAAGCAAGATAGAATATTATTTCTGAAACAATATAAAAGTTTTCCAAGAGCCTCCCCAGCTCCTTACAAAACAATCCTTTATTGTGTATGTGATTCTTTACTAGCAGATTTCTGACTCATGCATCTACAAGAAATCAGATTCTTATTTCAGTAATTTAAATAGGATTTGGTAGGGCAAATAAAAGTAAAATATACAGATTGAGTAAAGAGTACAAAATCAGTGCCTAAAGTGTCTACATGTGTCTCAGAATTAGGGTTGTCAATTAATTGCATTTAATGCATGTGATTAACACAAAGCAAATTAATTAGCTTTTTAAAAAATGATCACATTTAATTGCAGTTTTAATCACACTGTTAAACAATAATAGAATACCAATTTTTGAATGTGTTTCTAAATTTTCAAATCTACTGACTTCAATTACAACCAAAATTACAAAGTGTACAGTGCTCATTTGATATTATTATTTTATTACAAATATTTGAACTGTAAAGATAAAAAATAGTAATTTTCAGTTCACCTGTTTACAGCTATTGTAGGGCAATCTCTTTATTGGTATTCTATTATTGTTTAACAGTGAAATTAAAATTGTCATTAATAACAACTACATTTTGTAATCTTGTGGTTAATCGAGATTTTTTTAAATCATTTAACAAATCTACTAAGAATATATAATATTCAGTCTAATATTCTTCTTGGCAGAGAAATATCCCTGTACTCGTAGGTATTTTGCACACTGGGAAGAAGTTAAATCTAGGTACGACGGTTCTTTCATTTTCTATTCATTTTTGAATGCAGTTCAAGTTATTGAGTGAAATCCTGACTATACTGAAGTCAATGGCAAAATTCCTCTTGACTTTAATAGGGTTTCACCTACTGAGTTTAATTTACAAACTTCAAAATACTATATGATTGGTATTGCTGGCTGAATCTTTTGGGGAGGGCAGGGTAAGGATTTTCATTGAAAAACTACTTTTTAAAAAAATGCACATTTTTTGAGAAAAATTGTCAACATTATCAGAAATTTTCCATTTTTGTGGAGTTTTTCACTATATTTTAACCAAAATATTATGGACATTTTTAGCAAAATAATTGTAGAAAAACATTCCCTTTCTTTTCATTCTCAGAAACCCCAGATTTTAATAGGAAAGTGCAGTTTTCATCAAACAGAAACATTTGATGTTTTCTAAGTTTTTTCCTTTTAAATCTGTAAACATTTTGGAAAAAAGGTTTTAAAAATATATTGAAAAGTGTCATGGAAAATGGTCCAGTTTTTAGCCTTGCCAAAATGGAAACAATTTTGAAATCCTGATTGTTTGGCAATTCACCTCCCTTCCAATCCTAATTTTTCAACCATTTCTAATGGCTTGTCTCCTGGTAACCTGAGAGACTGCTTCTTTCTCATTGTGAACTGTTACAGAAGCTGAGAGAACCTAGAGCAATCAGGACTTGCTGTAATACAGTAACTCCGCTTCCTCTCCTTGTGCACACTGCATGAGGGCTCACCTAAGCTTCCCCCTTTCACCAACCAGTGGAGCACGCCAGCACAGTCTGCACCACTCTCCAAGTAGGGTGATAAGACAGCAACTCTGAAAAATCAGGACATGAGATGGGAGATAATAGGCACCTATATAAGACAAAACCCCAAATATCGGGACTGTCCCTATAAAATCATGACATCTGGTCACCCTACCTCCAGGACATAGTAATGACCAGGCTCTGCTTTGCATGCCTAAGAATTGTGTTCAGAGTAGAATGGAAGCTAGATTTGTTGAATGAAATAAAACTGATGGACAATTAAAATCAGGAAGAAAAGGAAAAGGTGGGGAGAATCAAGGCTTAATCCCTCCTCTTCCCTGCAAAAAACACACATTCTCTTTTCCAGCAAGATCAGTACATCTCTAGTTCTGAGGATTTTTTAGCACAAGAAGAATATATATATTATACTGTGTTTGCACAGCTATTAATGGTAAGAAAATAGCCAACTGGTCTTTGGAGTCTACAAGGTAATGATGCACCCCAATTTTCAAAATAGAGACTATAAGATTTAAATCTTTCCATGCAGAGTTGTTTCACAGACAGGACAAGCACTGTGTGTGACTTCAAATTGTTGAAGGAAACATTAACTGGTATAATCCTTGTTTAAGAGAGAGTGCAAGCAGCAAATGTCACAGACTCATGGTCTCCTGCTACTACATATATGACAAGGCAAAGTTTATCAATAAAAGCATTTATAAAATTATGTTGAGCTTTTTTGAATGAGATTTGTGACTCAATTAACTTATATTGTTATTTAACAGTAAATAATGTTCAGACATCCAACAGGCTAATTTACTTGCCTAGTTTCCATGTGGAATGATTTACAAAAACACCACATAAGGTATTATGTAATGACTGGCAGACTACAAGCATTATTTCACACCACTGGCACAGCTAAACTAAATATGAAATGGACAGACAATCCACATTTTTTCTCATGCTTGGCACTGGTGAAAAATGTTATAATCTAAGAGCTTACTTGGGTCTGTTAGACACTAGCTCCTCTGGGGAGCTATGTGGATTCACACTGGTCCAAGGAGCAACAATATCCTTCCAGCATAGTGTACTACTCCTACACCTGAAGAAGTGAACCAGAACTCCCTTTGGTCCCCAAGGGCGTGGAATATGGAGCAGAAGGTGGCAACAGGTGGAACAAGAAATGGCATTCAGCACTCCATGCACCCTCCTCCTTTGATTCTAAGGAGAAGCAAGAAGAATAAGAAGGCTCATCCTGGATTCTACTGACCTCCAAGTCTCCTGCAAGCAGCGTCTTCTGTCCCTAAGTACCACCCTTTTTCCTGTAGACCATAGCGAGACCCTCAGACCTTTGGACATTAGATAGTCATCAGAAGAGAAGATGCATTCACATGCATCAGCTAGTGTCTGACAGGAGTTCTGGTCTTGAGGAGCTAAAGAGCTTACCTGACCATAGGAAGCCTGTAGCATCAGAAAACATATTTTTATGTTAAAAGGAATGGAAATTTAAAATTGGATGTCACCACCTGGATTTAAAAAAACAAAAAAACCCACAAGCCATGCTTCCTCTTTTTCTGCCTTCCCTTCATTATTCATTTCTATAATTTAAAGGCTTAGGTTTCTTAACGATAACATTCCTTGGTTACACCCACATTTTAACTTGAATGATAATTAACATCCTTAAATGAAATTTGACAAATATTTTGTTGGATTAATACAACTATGTTCCTCTCTTCTCTCTCCTCCAGATCCTTCACCTATACTGTGACTGATATAGCCTCCTGTTGTTGAAATACAGGCAGACAGATTCATTTATGAGAGAAAATCCAGTCCACACTTCTACTGTCATTTCTACATCTTCTTACAAATTTCCCCTTTGATCTGTGTCTCAGAATTTAAATCGGGAAGCCTGAAGCAGTGACCCTGCCACTAATTCTCCTAACACAAATTGTATATCGAAGACTCATAATGCACCACTTGGATTTAACAAAATACTTACCTTTTATTAAACAAAGAAAAAGATTTCCAAGTTGTTTAGAGAGCAATCACAGTCTCCACTACCAGCTTCCAGGTGCTACCCTCTGTAGCTGCTCTTAGAACAGCTCTGCCTAGTAATAGTTAGCGATGGAAAAGACCTATCAGAATATGGAGTCTATTTCCCTGCAAGGTTAGGATATAGTCCCCCGAGAGGTGATATATCAGATATTAAAGTAATACTACATTTGATCTTAGCTAAGAGGTCAGTCCTAATATTTATTGTACATGGCAGTTCTATAAGGTTTGGTTGCTTAGTCACCTTGCAGTAAATAGACAAAACCTCTGCGAAGCACACACATTCACCTTCCTGTTTGTTGCACGGAGTCCTGCAAACTGACCTCAATTATAAGAGGTTTGACATTCAAGTGGACTCAAGATCCTGGGAATCTAAACAAGGAGTCTGTCAGAGGTAAATTTTCAAAGTGATAACACAGCTCCGATTAACATCAATGGAGCATAAGAGAGCTAGAGCATGTTGCACTCTTTTCAAAGTGTACCCCTAGATTGCAATAGAGCAGGGACCATCCCCCATTTGTAGAAGCACATAATACCAGACATGGGATATCCTCTATTAAAATCCTGATATAATGTATTCAATAAAAAGGCTATTTAGAAATAAATTAAAAACAAAACCTAGTGAATTAAAATCCACAATGGGGAAAAATAATTTAAGATGTGGAATAACGAGAACAATTTTCATCCATGAAATGTTTTTATCTTCTGATAACTCACAAACGGTAAAGCCATGAATTTATGCATAAGATACAATACACAACAAAGAGATAATTCATATTCAAATCTCATGGTCCTCCATCACACATCCCTCTGTTTATATGTAGATAGTCTTATGAGAAAATGACACCAGGCACAACCAAAATTATGAGACAGCAAGTCAAGCCTGAAGATAATAATTGCTTAGTTCACACAGGCACAGTGAGATTCTTCAGCTCACAATCTTGGTGGCCTGCAGTGGCAAATGTATCATGTGAAAGTAGTAAATTAAAAGGACATTCTTTTTTTTTTCCTCTGAAACACTTAATGAACTAATAACTATTTGACAAATGCCTCACCAATCTAAGAAAGGGAGGAAGAGCATAAAGCTGACTGAAAATGTTGAAGACCAAAATTCATTCTTATTTATGTTGCTGTAAATCCAGAGTAACACCATTGATATATGTTGTGTTACTCTGGATTTCCTCCGATAAGAATGAGAACAGATTTTGGCCCAGAACCACACCTTGTTTGCTTTTTGAAGCAGATGTCTGCTTCTTTAAGAAATGTTGATTTGAACATTATGGTACAGTATATAAATTCTTAGTGTCCTCATTAAAGATATAAAGTACAATAAAACACTGAAAAATTAATCTAATCACACATAACTGCATTAGAAAGATTTATATACAGCATTTTCTCTTGATAAAAGGAACTGTTAATCATTTTGTCAAGTTGTTTAGTTACTCAAGCTTTTCCTTAGACTAGCATTTTGAGATATTTTTAGAAGTTTATACAACAAATGCTTTGGTCTTCACCTTTCTCCTGAAAAAAAAAAGTTTCACTATTTACAATTTCTTCAACCATGAGATTATCCTTTTTCCTCGAAACAGTCAGAAGAGCAATTAATTATGACACCTTTCTCAAGATGACTACAAGTTGGATAGTGTGCAAAGTGTCTGTTTAATATACTGATGCAGTTAAACTTCCTAATTGCTAGAATCATGAAATACAATATTATTCTCTCATTGAAATTATGATTAAATAGTCATAGTGTGTCTAAGAATAAAGCAGTTTTGGCACTTCTGTTACAGAAGTTTAACATCAAGAAGATTTTGTTCTAATGAGTCTTAAAGCAGTAACATGTTATTGTTAGAAAGTGCCAAAATGTAATCCTGCCTCAGGATTATTAAGTGTATGTTTTCCTTTCTCAGAAATAGGTTTTAAAAAAACAAACATGTATTTTCTATCCATTTTGTTGACCATTACGTAAGTGACCTTTCACTCCCATTGTCTGATATAAGAGAAATCAACTAATACTTGTACTGGAGAGGCTCTTCCTGTTCTTTTCCAGTGTAGAGGTTCAGTGTAAATCTAGACATAAAAGGATTTGTTACACTTTGGTTTGACAATCTGATATTTCACTATATTGCTTGTGTAAACCAAGGGACAGACTCTCAGCTAGTGTAAATTTTCATCGTTCCATTGGAGCTATGACAAATTTACAACCAATTTATGACAGATCTGCCCCTTGAGTTTTCATTCATTTCTGCCATTCCAAGGTGTTGGTGAACAAGAAAAAATAAAGCTAATGTTGCAGAGAAATCGTTCTTTTTAAATTGAACATATAAGTACTCTTTGTGGGATGGTGTGCATCTTGTAGGATATGTGATGGTGCTGTGAGGCCAGATGGAGGTTGAAGGTAGTGAATACATGCACAGGGCGTGAAAGACGAGACCATATGACTAGATGAGTTAAACTGAGGATAAGGGTATTATCTGAGACTTAAATTCATGCCTAATGCTGTACAAAATGATGACAGTCAAACACAAGCCAACACAATATTCATAAGTTTGAAACTCAGAAAGTTCATCAAGACTCAAGAATCTTAGTTCATCTTTTGAGTAAATCTGTACCAACATACCGTATATACTCGAGTATAAGCTGAGTTTTTCAGCCCACTTTTTGGGCTGAAAAAAGCCGCCTCGGCTTATACTCGAGTCAGTGAAAAATGTGCGCCCCGGTTCCTCCCCTCCCCGCCGGACAAAAAAAAAAAAAAAAAAAAGTGCCTCGCTCTCCCGTCCCCGCCGCGCGGGCGGGCTGCCGGGAGCGTCCCGGTTCCCCCCTCCCCGCCGCGGGCAGGCTGCCGGCAGCCCGCCCGCGCGGCGGGGACGGGAGAGTGAGGCGCTTTTTTTTTTTTTTTTTTTTTTTTTTGTCCGGCGGGGAGGGGAGGAACCGGGGCGCACATTTTTTTTTTGGTCCGGCGGGGAGGGGGGAACCTCGGCAGCCCGCCCGCGGCGGGGAAGGGGGAACCTCGGCAGCCCGCCCGCGCAGCGGGGACGGGAGAGCGAGGCGCTTTTTTTTTTTTTTGTCCGGATTTGATATCGGCTTATACTCGAGTCAATAACTTTTCCAGCTTTTTGTGGTAAAATTAGGTGCATCGGCTTATATTCGGGTCAACCTATACTCGAGTATATACGGTACGTGTTTGCATGAGAAACATTTCAGATTTGTGGGTGACATCATTGTAAATTTCAGTCTCAGTTGATTTTTTTCTCTAGACTTTTTAGTTCATTTGTACCCAAATTCATGTAGGAATTTGGATGTCTAAGTCCATGCAGATGGTAACTGAAGATAAAAACTGCTCAATTCTCAGTGCAGTAAACCTGCTTAGTTTTATACAACCTTACTGACCCATCAAATTATACATGACTTTTCAGGTAACTTGAGATTCATGCTATAAGAAGGATTAATCTGGTATTTCAAAAGTTTACATTTTTAATTTCAAAACTGCAATGAAACTTGACAACATTTCAACCTATTCATTCAATTGCTACTAGTTCTATTTTCAAGGTAGGTAAAAGAAATATTTTTCCATATTGAACTAAGAAAGTTAACCCATATCTGGAACATTTTAATAAGAAAAAACTATGATCCAGATCTTCAAAGGTATTTAGGCCCATAACTCCCATTGAAGCCAAAGGAAATTGATCACTTAAAAACCTTGAAGGATCTGAGCCTAAATGCTAATGTGTTGGCTTATTGCCAATTACTGCGTCCTACTTTTTACATCACATTTTTACTGGGATATATACATTATATATGTAAGGTATACTTTAGAAAATCTGTAAGCATCATATTACTGTCATGTTTTTAAAAGACAAAGCATATCAGTTAAATATTAAGCATTTCATAACATAGAAGATGACCCTGAAGACAGTTCAAAAACCCAATTCACTTATCTAAAACTCATATCCAAATCTAATTAATCTTTAATAGAGATAAGCAAGTAATTCAGAAAGAATAATTTATTTGACTTTCTTCACCTCTTTTCTGTTCATGAGTTGGCTGCAAATAGATCATATTTTTGAATGTATTTGTTATACAAAATTATTAGCTATTCTAGTTCTTCGTCTGTGGATTCATTTTTGAGCAACTTCTTTTAAATGTTCAGTTTCAAAATTCAAGTTATTTTGATTAAATACATAACTCATAATATGTTTGTGTTCCTAAACTAGATGAGCATATCTCTTAGAATCAGGTTTCTTGTGCAAGTAATTAGAGTTACAAATTTGAGATTCACTTACGATTCATTGTTTGGGTGAGTTTTCCTGCTAGTGAAGTCATTCACTGGTATACTTGCAGAAAGAAAATATTTTAAAAAAATGCCAACACATTTAAAGTGAATTTGCTTAAAAATTGAACAAATATTTGTGAAATATTTTTGCACCTTTCACCCATTTGACAGAGATACTTTTTATTTTTTTATTTTATTTTTTTGCAAGGCTTTGTTCAAAGTCTAAATTTCCATAGGAGAGTCTACCATTACTTAAGACCCCATTGTACATAATCACCTCAACCTTCCTCCTCCCCCTGTTAACTAATTATCTCCAAGTAATAGGGGTGGGACATTTTGTCCATGTGTGTGTCAGAAATATAACCCTTCTGCCAGTGGGAGCCAGCAGCAAGGAGGGCTGGGTTCAATATCTAGGGGTTCCTTTACAACAATACAACACAGAACGGGCTCAAGCTCCCATTAACCTGGGAAAATTACGCACCACCACCTGGGTGCCTCTGAGAGACAATTCTTCCCCACTCAGAATCACATGGTCTATAGCTCCAGGCCAATGGGAGCTATAGGAAGCGGTGTCCTGGCCTGCGCTGCTTCCTGCAGATCCCATTGGCCAGGAATGGTGAATCGCGGCCACTGGGAGTTGCGAGTGGCTGAACCTATGGACACTCCGGTAAACAAAGCATCTTGCGGACCAGCAGGGGCTCACTCTACGCAAGCCGCGGAAAAGTTTGGGAACCCCTGGTCTAGGGAACTTTTTCTTCAAAAATGTAGGTATTTGAGTGAGTTTAGGTACCTAGAGTTAGGTCCTAGGGTCAGGTGGCAACCAGGTGGGTGTTTTATAGATTGCAGTGGCACCTATAGCTGGTATTTCTGTACCTAAGTACCTTTGTGGCTTTGGGTTTTAGCATAATATTGTTAAGAGTTGAAGAAAAGTTAAGTACAAATAAGAATAATTTCTTCCCTGCACTTGCCTTTTGTCTTTCTACCTTTTAATCCACACAGGAAAGTTTTATCCATAGAAGGAAGCTTCCCCACACACCCCACAAATGAATTCTTCTTTAAGGGCAAAATTCTCTTCAATCTGCACGGCTGATCGCTTATCAATAGTGAATGTCCCTGATACGCTTGTGCCAGCTGCTAAATTCCAGTGATGTCAATGTGAGTTCTGCATGCAGAACAAGTGCAGAATAAGCACCTGAGATCCACGCTGTGGATAGTAAGAAGACATCCTATTCCCTCACTAATTATAAGACTTAAAAAACATTATCTCTTCATTCAATTATCTTCACTTTTCATAGGTTGCCATTTTAATATAGAGTAATTTATTAATAGAATAATACAGAAATATATTAAAAGAACATAATTTACTTAAAGGTGTAATTTATTTACCATGGATAGTATGCACTAATTATATAGCTCTATGCTAGAAGTCTAAACAATGAACTAGAGTTAGAGTGCCTCATATTAAATGTAGATATTGATGTAATAGGCATCACAGAAACTTGGTTGAGTGAGGATAATCAATAGGACACAGTAATACCAAGGTACAAAATATATTGGAAGGACAGAACAGGTCATTCTGGTGGGGGGAATGGCATTATATATGAAAGAAAGCATAGAATCAAATGATGTGAAAATCTTAAATGAACTAAACTGTACCATAGAATCTCTATTGATAGTATTTCCATACTCTAATAAGAAGATAGTAGTAGAGATATATTACCAACCACTTGACCAGGAGGGTGACCATGGCTGTGAAATAATCAGGGAGATTAGAGAGGCTATAAAAATAAAAGACTTGATAATAATGGGGGATTTCAACTATCCCCATATTGACTGGATACATCACCTCAGGATGGGATGCAGAGATAAAGTTTCTTGACACCTTAAATGACTGCTTCTTGAAGCAGCTAGTCCTCGAATACACAAGATGAAAGGTAATTCTTGATTTAGTTATAAGTGGAGCGCAGGACCTGGTCCAAGAGGTGAATATAGCTGCACCGCATGGTAATAGTGACCATAATATAATTAAATTTAACATCTCTTTGGATAGGGAAAATACCACAGCAGCCCAATATTGTAGCATTTACTTTCAGAAAGGGGGTCTACAAAAATGAGGAAGAATCAGAGAGGTAGCCGTGTTAGTCTGGAATTGCAGAAGTGACAAAGAGTCCTGTGACACCTTCCACTGCATGCATCTGATGAAGTGGGTATTAGCCCAGGAACGCTCATGCTTCAATACTTTAGTAAGTCTTTAAGGTGCCACAGGACTCTTTGTCAAAAATGAGGAAGTTAGTGAAACAAAAATTAAAAGGTACAGTTCCAAAAATGAAATCCCTGCAAGCTGCATGGAAATTTTTTAAAACACCATATTAGAGATTCAATTTAAATGTATACCCCAAATTAAAAACAAATTTAAAAACATAGTAAGAGAACCAAGAAGTGCCACTGTGGCTAAATAACAGAGTAAAAGAAGCAGCGAGAGACAGAAAGGCATCCTTTTAAAAATGGAAGTTAAATCCTAGTGAGGAAAAAAGAAAGGAGCATAAACTTTGGCAAGACTCAAAAAGACAGAAAATAGCATATTGTCACTATATACATCCATGGCACATCCACGTCTTAAATATTGCATGCAGATGTGGTTTCCTCATCTCAAGAGAAATATATTGGAATTGGAAAAGGTTCAGAAAAGAGCAACAGAAATGATTAGGGGTATGGAATGGCTTCTGCATGAGGAGCAATTAATACGACTTGGGCTTTTTAGTTTGGAAAAAAGATGACTTAGGGGGGATATGATAGAGGTCTATAAAACTATAATGGGTGTGGAGAAAGTAAATAAGGAAGTGTTATTTACTCCTTCTCATAACACAAGAACTAGGTGTCACCAAATGAAATTAATAGTCAACAGATTTAAAACAAACCAGAGGAAGTATTTTTTCACACAAAGCACAGTCAATCTGTGGAATGTGTTGCCAAAGGATGTTGTGAAGGCCACAACTATAACAGGATTCAGAAAAGAACTAGATAAGTTCATGGAGGATAGGACCATCAATGGCTATTAGCCAGGATTGGCAGGGATGGTGTCCCTAGCCTCTGTTTTCCAGAAGTTGAGAATGGGCAACAGGGGATGGATCACTTGATGATCACCTGTTCTGTTCATTCCCTCTGGGGCACCTAGCATTGTCAGCTGTCAGAAAAGAAGATACTGAGTTAGATGGACCTTTGGTCTGACCCAGTATGGCCTTTATTATGTTC
Organism: Sternotherus odoratus; assembly: GCA_032164245.1. Lineage (NCBI taxonomy): Eukaryota > Metazoa > Chordata > Testudines > Kinosternidae > Sternotherus > Sternotherus odoratus. The sequence continues at coordinate 125,088,060 of JAVMKO010000002.1, read as the reverse complement.
TTATTCTTATTCTTATGTTCACTGTGTAAATCTAACCAAATATTATAAGAAGGAAGTCAAGTCCCACCTAATAATAACCTTCCTAAATATGTCTAAATCTAGTAAAAGTAGTGGAATACCCAAATTATACAACAAATACCACAAGTGCACTTTGAAATAAACATGTTAGGAAGCATCACCATGCATCTCATATTCATTCATACTTATTTCACTTGCTGATTTGTTGTATGCATGTGACACTTGATTACTTGTGTAGGAGATGCCCAGATTCAAAGCTATAAAAGTGCAGAAGTTACTTTTGAGATGGTATGGCAAAGTAATAAAGTCTCCTCACTATGATTTATCATAATGAGCATTCTAGGAGGTGTAATATTAGGTCATAGCTCTCTCATCTGGAATTTTGTAGATAGTATTGTAGGATTTGAAGAACATCCTTTTCTGTAAAACATTGTTTTCCTGTAAAATAAATGTCTTGAAGAGGGAGAAACTGCTGTGCCTAATAGAAACATATAGTGCTACAATGGGAACTTAGTTAATAGCTGTGTTGATGATGCACTTGTGCTGGTTTGACAGGTCTTATGAGCAAAAAATAGTAAAAAACTTATTTTTGTCATTAAAGTAAGCAGGTGTGACTTTTAATACACATTAAGGACCAGGGTTGCTGAATATGTGTTATTCTTATAACTACACTTTTCAGAGTGGCACTACAGTTTAAAATTGGTAAGATCTATTGAAGAATAGGGGGCAAATGGGTGTGGAGAAAGTAAATAAGGAAGTGTTATCTACTCCTTCTCATAACACAAGAACTAGGTGTCTCCAAATGAAATTAATAGTCAACAGATTTAAAACAAACCAGAGGAAGTATTTTTTCACACAAAGCACAGTCAATCTGTGGAAAAAAATATAACACTATTTAACTGAATCGTGTGGTATGTCCGGGATGGAAGCTGGTGGCAGGAAGGTAGGCATAGCTGTCGGTAGGTTTTCGGTATAGGGTGGTGTTGATGTGGCCATCATTAATTTGCACCGTGGTGTCTAGGAAGTGGACTTCCTGTGTAGACTGGTCCAGACTGAGGTGGATGGTGGGGTGGAAGCTGTTGAAATCATGGTGGAATTCTTCCAGAGGTTCTATCCCATGGGTCCAGATCATGCCACCAGCTTCCATCCCGGACATACCACACGATCCATTGTCTACAGCCAAGCACTGAGGTACAGTCGTATTTGCTCCAACCCCTCAGACAGAGACCAACACCTATAAGATCTTCACCAGGCTTTCTCAAAACTACAATACCCGCACAAGGAAATACGGACACAGATCAACAGAGCCAGACATGTACCCAGAAGCCTGCTGCTGCAAGGCAAGCCCAAGAAAGAAAACAATAGAACACCACTGGCCATCACCTACAGTCCTCAGTTAAAACCTCTCCAACGCATCATCAATGATCTACAACCCATCCTGGACAATAATCCCTCACTTTCACAGGCCTTGGGAGGAAGGCCAGTCCTGGCACACAGACAACCTGCCAACCTTAAGCAGATTCTCACCAGCAACAGCACACCGCGCAATAATAACTCCAACTCAGGAACCAATCCATGCAACAAACCTCGATGCCAACTCTGCCCACATATCTACACCAGCAACACCATCACAGGACCTAACCAGATCAGCCACACCATCACTGGATCATTCACCTGCACATCTACCAATGTAATATATGCCATCATGTGCCAGCAATGTCCCTCTGCTATGTACATCGGCCAAACTGGACAGTCCCTACGAAAAAGGACAAATGGACACAAATCAGATATCAGGAATGGCAATATACAAAAACCTGTAGGAGAACACTTCAATCTGCCTGGACGCAAATTACAGATTTAAAAGTCACCATAGTGCAGCAAAAAAACTTCAAGACCAGACTGCAAAGAGAAACTGCAGAGCTGCAGTTCATTTGCAAGTTTGATACAATCAATCTAGGATTGAACAAGGATCTTGAATGGCTTGCTCATTACAAAAATAGCTTCTCCTCTCTCCGAGTTCACACTTGCAATTCAGCTGCTAGAAGAATACCCCACCCTCCCTGATTTGAGTTAACAAGCTGGTTCAGACTGATTGGACTAACCTTGTTACCTGCTACCTGGTTCTTGCCTACTTATCTATACCTGCCCCTGGACACTTCCACTGCTTGCATCCGACGAAGTGGGTATTAGCCCACGAAAGCTTATGCTTCAAAACTTTATAGTTAGTCTTTAAGGTGCCACAGGACTCTTTGTTACCTCTACTATTATTACTGTTTGTATTTGGATTGTGCCTCAAGGCCCTAAGTGAGATCATCGCCCCATTATGCTACTGTACACCTGTACAACACATAGTAAGAGACAGTCCTTGCTCCAGATTAGTTACAATCTAAATAAACAAGACGGAACAAAGGGTGGGAGCTGAAACAGAAGCACAGAGAAATGAAGTTATTTGGCCAAGGTCACACAGTAGGTAAATAGAAGAGATGGGATTAAAATCCACGTCTCCTGACTCTCTACAGACATAAGACTAAACTCTGCTCACTGGGCCAAATAACACATTTCTGTTCTGATACTGTGCCTTCCCTTGAGGAACAGAAATTTCATTAATATTAATAAGACAAACATGGGAGTTCCATACATGTGGAAAGCAGATGACTGGGGCTGAGACTTGTCATGCATTTTGAAGAGAGAATGTTGCCTATGTCTTTTGTATAAAGTAATTTTTAATAAATTTCCAGTTTTGTCCTTTTCTAAAAAAAACAAAACAGCACTGTCAGTGTACTCAGTGTTTTATAATCACCTGAAAAATAAGACCGCAGTGCTTGAGGAGTTTAGGCCAACTGATACATAAGCTTAAATGCTTAAGGGTGCAGGTATATAGATCAAAACAGGAGGACTTTGCCAAAGACATTAAAGTTGGACTTGAAGGGGAGGAACGAGATTCAAAGACAGAAGAGAAAGGAGAAGACGTTTGTTATGTTAGGATGATGATGCTGTGTGTGAGAGAAGACAAAAGCAACTAGAGAAGAGTTTTAGAAGCATAAAGAGCAAGTTGGGAGAAATTGGAGCAGAGTTTTCTTCAGTGCCCTAGGGTCTTAAAAGACGACTGAGCTTGATGAGGAAAAACCGAATCTGTCATGGTGGTAACAATGGCAGAAGATGGTGATCTTGCCTGCAGGGCTCTGGATAGGCTGCAGAGGTGAGATGAGAGGAAACTGGGAAAGAGGAAATTACCACAGTAGGCCTAGAGATTATCAGGGGAGGAATTACAATTTTAGCAGAAGGAATGGAGAGGGAAACACAGCTTTATATTATAACTTCTATGTTAAACAAACAGGAAAGCTAGGGGCCAAGATTTTCCAAAATAGTTAAGTTAATCTCGTGAATAAGTGGCTTCATTTTCAAAAATGCTGAGTGCAGAATCTCCATCTACTTCAGTTAGAGCTGCTGGATTTTTGAGCCTAACTTGGGACTACTACTTTTGAAAATTTTGGCTATCCATTTTATCCCAGATGTGAGCAGAGGAGGAGAAAGAGGAGTCAAAAACTGGTAAACAGGGAGAATAGTGTCAGGATCCTGACAGGGAGTCAAATCTGAGACTGAGAGTATTGGCGGAGTTTGTAGTCAAGTTCCAGGCCAGAGCTGACACCAAGGATCAGAGTTCAAGTCAGGTAGCAAGGTCCAAATTAAACTGAAGTCAAAGCCAGGAGTTCAAGAGCAGGAATGGCCATGGCAGCTACAAGAGATCCACATTGTTGCCTGGATGTCTCCTAGAATGCTGTTAGGGTTTATCTAGGGTGGGAGTCAATCAGGAGCCGTAAGGCTGCTGACTGTCAGACCCCTTGAGGTGTGACTTCCCATGGTCTGTGTCCACAGTGGGTTCTGGGTAGTAGAGAACAAGCTACTTATAGTTAGTGCTGGATAGTAGCATAGAGGTGATTGCTATCTGGTAGCCTTACAAGCCTGAGTTTGAGACCTCCTTGATCTTACACATTTGTCAACAGCAAATGGTACAGATATAGTGTATGTAGCCCCTGGTTGATATCTATACTACAGTTGTTGTCTCTATTTTGTTTTATTTGAAAATACAGTTGAACATTTGAAGACTCTGTTTCAAGGAAAGGGTCTAGTGTAGCCCTGGATCTTGTCAAGGTTACAAATAGTTGTACTTTGAGTTCCATACTTGGCTCTGAATGAAATCATTAAATAGATGAATCTCAGACTGTCAAAACCAATTTACTATATTGATTGAAAATTAAACAAATTGCAGGACACTAAATGTAGCACTGGTCCTCAGTGACCAAAAGCTATTAATATCTAACATCTGTTTTGCGCTTGAGAGTATGTGAAGTGAGTTGGTGGTCTTGGACCATGTTCTACTGATGAGGGGACACAATCACAAAACAAACATCAATACAACTGATAGATACCAGGACCCTTAATAGCCACCTTAATGAAAAGGCCAAGAATGGGAGGGACATGGAAAACAGTATCTACAAAATCTGGACATCTGTCTATCAATGTGATTTGTGTTTGTTTGTAGGGCATGTAGGACTCAGAGAAGCTGTACTACCACTGCCCTGCTGTATCTACTGTGTATATTAAGATCAATTACCAATGGTGACAATCCGGCATTTTTCATGAGTAGTAAATTCATTTTAAAATAATTTGAAAAATTCATCACACTAACAGGAACAAATTTACCAGATGATATGTCCATATAATTACGTTTAACCAGAGCTTTAAATCTGGTTTCAAAAGCTGTTTGCAAGCATGTTGGTTACCTTACCAAATTAAAGCAAGATCACAGCTGCATTCAGCAACAAGGTTCTCTTAGTGGTCTACTACAAATGTCTCTATGGAGAAATTAGAAAAGAATGGAGGAGCCATTTAATTGATAACATTAGAGGCATCCCCTGCTTTTCTGATTCTATAAGGTTAGTTCTGCTTGCCCCACTGCTTTGGCATGGATTCATTCAGTTTGTGTGTATTTTTCATTCCTCCTACCAGTTCTGAGAGCAAAGAAGAGGTTTACTGCATATTATAAATATGTAATAAGAAAGCTATGCTAGCTGTCAGAGAATATTCCAGTGTTTAATGACAGTTTTCAAAATGTAAAGTTTACAGATCTCAGATACTATAGGTATCTCAGCCAATGAAATATAGTCATGCTTCTGCTGTTTTTATTTGAATATTTCACTATTTCAAGCTATTTGCATCCATCCAAGACTAACCAGAACCAGAATCTCAGAGTAAGAGCTATTCACAAATCTTGTTTTGGAGTCACAAAGGAATGAAGTTAAAAGTAGAGTCTGAGTGAAAGTTCTTTAGTGGAATATCAACCCTATCCTATTAAGGAGTCAATACTCTGAAAAACAAAAGTTGCCCTACTTTTCAAAAGCATTTGGAATCCTCCCCTTTCACCCTCCCCCCACAAATATACTAAATAAAACACACCGACATGCTGCTAAACTATAGCAGAAACACAAAACATTTTCCTGGGAAAACAAGTTGATAGGAAAAGTTAAAGATTTTTATTGATTTCTCAGAGTAAAATTGAACACAGTAGAGTATCACAGTTCAGATAGGCTAATTATCCTAGCACTGCTATAGCTGAAGTTCTGTCATATCAAATAAAAGGGATTTATGTTAGCTTTAAAATAGGTTTTGGATTGAAGTTTTCTGCGTATTTTTTCCTTAAATTTAATAGAATTGTGATTTTTTTAAGATGCATGACTGCTTTTTCTGTCTCCTATACTCAGAAATGCATTTATTTATAAAATAGAATATGCACTTGATGCTAATTCTAAACAGCTAATATAAAATTAAAGAACTGTAACTGGGATTTTTCCTTTGCATTAGAGATTCATGATACTCAAGTACATATTACTGATCCATCACATTTTCCTGGTGTTATTTTTAACAGGGAGCCAGTACAGTTATATAGTCTGAACCAGTGTTAATGTGAAATGGTGGGCTACTTTAGGCTCTGAGGCCTAAATCCCGCCTTTAATGCCCAGTCTGAATAACTCAATTTGTGTGCTAGAGAATCCTGTGGGGACGACAGAGGAAATAATCTCTCCCGTCACCTCCTCCAAGCCTGCTTAGCACGAGGAGAGCTACTCTGTAGCTACTACAACTGCCTACAAACTGGAGATATTACACATCCCTTGTGCTGCCCAGTAACAACATTTTGGCTTAATGATGAATTCTCATGAAAAAATTGTTGAGGTGATTGCCGAGACTTCCTAAACTGTGGAATTAAATCATATAATTGATTTTTCAGGGAGTTTAGCCCAAGACTGCAGGATCAGCTGCTTAGGGTTAATTGCATCATATTTATTGGGAGGTAATACAAATGAAATTTGACCATGGAAATATCATTTTAAAATATGCACTAAATTGAGGAGCTCAAGGCAATCTGAATTTCAGAAATGTTTACAAATATAGCCTCAAATCAAATACCTTTATATCAAAATGAAGGAAAGAGATTAGATAAACAGAAAAAACTAAATTCAATACTGTTCACTCAATTCTTGTTTTTTATCTATATCATCACCTCTACCAGAGGTTGGAATGTGCTCTATCTTTTTCTAACTGTGGGAGGATTCTGATTACATTTTTTTAAATGCACCACAGATGAATTGTTTTCATTCATCATTTAATAGTATCACAGCATTCTTGCACCTCGTTTTGGGGTTTCCCCCATCCTCTATCTCACTTACCGTACATAAATTACATGAAAAACCAAAGCAGAATGTAAATGAATGATTGAGTAAAGCAGTGGGTTATTGCAAAGAATTCTCTAATGGTCAGAAATTGCTCTTATTCTTAAACATAATATAGTCTTGTTGAAAAATGAAGGATACAGACTTGTTTTTAAACTATTCCTGAAGCAATAGAAGAATAATGTCCAAACCAAGATGCTCTTTCTGAAGATATCAGAAACATGACATTTAAAATCTGCAAAACTGAGGAAAAATAGGTACAAGTATGAAACATCTAAAGCATTCAGTTCTCAGAAATAACAATATATCCATTCATTTAAAAAACCCCTCACAGTGTAGCAAATCATATTGCTAGATTAATTTATATTTAAGAACTTCTTAAATGTGATGGATTATTATAACTATACAAAATACATATTATAAATGTATCAGTATTAAAATATCATTATAGATTTATCAGTATTAAAATATAGCACAAAGTACCATCTGAACAATTTCTTTGTATCATTATTTTCAAAATCACTGTCTTCAGAAAGCAATACTTCCAAGATGATGTTATATGAAGTAATCAGTGCTCCTTGTGTGTAATGTCATTCATGAATTACTAGTTGCTGTATGTCCTTGCTTCTCCCATCCTACAAAATTAAATTCCCTACAATTAAGTGTTATAGCTGTAGCTACAAACATGTAGGAGGCAAACAGACCATCAAAAGTAGGAGGTAATAACTGGAGGTGCAACTGCTTCTGGAATTCAAGAAGGATGTTAATAAATTGGAGAGAGCGCAGAGAAGAGCCACAAAACTGATTGAGGATTAGATAAATTAGTGGCAGACTCATCACGCTCAATGTATTTAATTTAACAAAGAGAAGGTTAAGGAATGACTTAATTACAGTCTGTAAATACCTAAAATATTTAACAATGGGCTGTTCAATTGAGCAGACAAAGGTATAACACGAATCAATAGCTGGAAGTTGAAGCTCGATAAATTCAGACTAGAAATAAGTCGTAAGTTTTAACAGTGAGAGTAGTTAACCATTGGAACAATTTACCAATCATCATGGTGGATTCGTCATCATTGAAAATTTTTACCCACCAAGCAAATAATTAAACTCTGCTCCCTTCTTCTGAACCTCCTAAACAGGTTTCACCAATTTCTGCTCACATAAGTGAAATGGGACACATTGGTCTATAACATTGGTCTGAACAGGGCTTTGGATCAGGCCTCCATGAAGCAGAATTATATTGTTTTCTGTATCAGTAATAAACTGTTAATGCTAAAATAAAATAATAAATAATAATAAATACTACTACTAATAATAATAATAATACCTAGCTCTTATATTTTTCATGAGTAGATCCCAAAGTGATTTATAAAGGAGTTTAGTATCATTAGCCCTATTTTGCAGATGGGGAAACTGAGCCACAAAGTAACTTAACATAACTTTCCCAAGATTATCCAGAAGGCCAAGAGCAGATCTGAGAAGAGAATCCAGCTCATACAAATCCCATCCCAATGCTACTGACTAGAATATGCTTATAAATATGGTTTGGAGTCGAATAGATCAGATAAAATATGCTATACTAGTAGAATGTTAATGTGTGATAATTAGTTTTAAATTATACTAGCATAAATGCCCGGCGTTGCTTGGGTCAGTCGGAGGTGGGGAGGGGGCAGACAGCTGACACCCCCTGACCAACCCCAACACCCACACCTCACCCCTCACCCACCCCGACACCTTCCCACCCTCCCTGACCAACCCCAACACCCCCCGGCTCACTTACCCCCGACCAAACCCGACAACCCCACCTGACCCCCCCAAGCAAACCCAACACCCCCACCTGACCCCCCAACCAAACCCGACACCCCACATGACCCCCTGAGAAAATCCGACAACCCCACCTCACCCCCCGACCGAACAGTGTATTTAATAATATGTGTGCTACACAGTGCACCGTGAGCTGGGGGGGTGTCGGGTTTGGTCTGCGGGGGTGGGAAGTTGTCGGGGTGGGTGAGGGGTGAGGTGTGGGTGTTGGGGTTGGTCAGGGGGTTTTGCGGTTGGTGGGGGGGTGAGGTGGGGGTGTCGGGTTCGGTCGGGGGTAAGTGAGCCAGGGGTGTCGGGTTTGGTCTGGGGGTGTTGCGATTGGTGGGGGGGTGAGGTGGGGGTGTCGGGTTCGGTCGGGGGTAAGTGAGGCGGGGAGTGTCGGGTTTGGTCTGGGGGGGTGGAAAGGTGTCGGGGTGGGTGAGCGGTGAGGTGTGGGTGTTGCGGTTGGTCAGGGGGTGTTGCGGTTGGTGGGGGGGTGAGGTGGGGGTGTCGGGTTTGCTTGGGGGGGTCAGGTGGGGGTGTCGGGTTCGGTCGGGGGGTAAGTGAGCCAGGGGGTGTCGGGTTTGGTCTGGGGGGGTGGGAAGGTGTCGGGGTGGGTGAGGGGTGAGGTGTGGGTAATGGGGTTGATCAGGGGGTGTTGCGGTTGGTGGGGGGGTGAGGTGGGGGTGTCGGGTTTGCTTGAGCGGGTTGGGTGGGGGTGTCGGGTTTGGTCGGGGGGTAAGTGAGCCGGGGGGTGTCAGGTTAGGTCTGGGGGTGTTGCGATTGGTGGGGGGGTGAGGTGGGGATGTCGGGTTCGGTCGGGGGGTAAGTGAGCCGGGGGGTGTCGGGTTTGGTCTGGAGGGGTGGAAAGGTGTCGGGGTGGGTGAGGGGTGAGGTGTGGGTGTTGCGGTTGGTCAGGGGGTGTTGCGGTTGGTGGGGGGGTGAGGTGGGGGTGTCAGGTTTTCTTGGGGGGGTGAGGTGGGGGTGTTGGGTTCGGTCGGGGGGTAAGTGAGCCGGGGGGGTGTCGGGTTTGGTCTGGGGGGGTGGGAAGGTGTTGGGGTGGGTGAGGGGTGAGGTGTGGGTGTTGGGGTTGGTCAGGGGGTGTTGCGGTTGGTGGGGGGTGAGGTGGGGGTGTCAGGTTTGCTTGGGGGGGTGAGGTGGTGGTGTTGGGTTCGGTCGGGGGGTAAGTGAGCCGGGGGGTGTCGGGTTTGGTCTGGGGGTGTTGCGATTGGTGGGGGGGTGAGGTGGGGGTGTCAGGTTCGGTCGGGGGGTAAGTGAGCCAGGGGGTGTCGGCTTTGGTCTGGGGGGGTGGGAAGGTGTTGGGGTGGGTGGGGGGTGAGGTGTGGGTATTGGGGTTGGTCAGGGGGTGTTGCGGTTGGTGGGGGGGTGAGGTGGGGTTGTCGGGTTTGGTTGGGGGGTCAGGTGGGGGTGTTGGGTTTGCTTGGGGGGGTGAGGTGGGGGTGTCGGGATTGGTCGGGGGGTAAGTGAGCCGGGGGGTGTCGGGTTAGGTCTGGGGGTGTTGCGATTGGTGGGGGAGTGAGGTGGGGATGTCGGGTTCGGTCGGGGAGTAAGTGAGCCGGGGGGTGTCGGGTTTGGTCTGGGGGGGTGGGAAGTTGTCGGGGTGGGTGAGGGGTGAGGTGTGGGTGTTGGAGTTGGTCAGGAGGTGTGGGGTTTGCTTGGGGGGTGAGGTGTGGTTGTCGGGTTCGGTCGGGGGGTAAGTGAGCCAGGGGGTGTCGGGTTTGGTCTGGGGGGGTGGGAAGGTGTCGGGGTGGGTGAGGGGTGAGGTGTGGGTGTTGGGGTTGGTCAGGGGGTGTTGCGGTTGGTGGGGGGGTGAGGTGGCGGTGTCGGGTTTGGTCGGGGGGTAAGTGAGCCGGGGGGGTGTTGGGTTTGGTCTGGGCACCCACCCCAACACCTTCCCACCCCCCCAGACCAACGCCGACCCCCCCGGCTCACTTACCCCCCGAACAAACCCGACCCCCCCCCCACCTGACCCCCCCAAGCAAACCCAACACCCCCACCTCACTTACCGTCCCACCAAACCCAACTCGGATCCGTCGCAGGAGGGGAGGGGACCCAGAGCCGAGGGATTCCGGGGACCTTCGCAGGTGGGGGGGGGCACAGAGCTGATGGATTCCGGGGTTCCGTTGGGAGGGGGAGGGGCAGAGAACTGAGGGATCTCCGGGGTTCCGTTTTAGGAGGGAGGGGTGAGCTGAGCGAGTGCGGTGTCTGTTGGAGGGGCTATTATGACATCATCACCACCTAACCGCCCAGCTGATGTGATTGGCCCTGAAAGACTTTCACCCCTGGGGGGCTTCAGAGGTGCGATCCGAAAATTTTTCAACCCTTACCAGCATCTAGACCCCAAGACCCCTCACTGTACCAAATTTCAAGTCTCTGGCTCAAACGGTGCGGGAGGAGTTCGCTGTCATACATACATACATACATACATACACCACTTGACTTTTATATATATAGATATACTAGCATAAGTGCCCGGCGCTGCTCGGGTCAGTCGGAGGTGGGGAGGGGGCAGACAGCTGACACCCCCTGACCAACCCCAACACCCCCCCACCTCACCCCCCGACCGAACCCGACAACCCCACCTCACTGACTGTCCCACCAAACCCAACTCGGATCCATCGCAGGTGGGGGGGGCACAGAGCTGATGGAGTCCGGGGTTCCATTGGGAGGGGGGAGGGGCAGAGAACTGAGGGATCTCCGGGGTTCCGTTGGGGGGGGGGGCACAGAGCTGATGGAGTCCGGGGTTCCATTGGGAGGGGGGAGGGGCAGAGAACTGAGGGATCTCTGGGGTTCCGTTGGGAGGGGGGAGGGGCATAGAACTGAGGGATCTCCGGGGTTCCGTTGGGAGGGGGGAGGGGCAGAGAACTGAGTGATCTCCGGGGTTCCGTTGGGAGGGGGGAGGGGCAGAGAACTGAGGGATCTCCGGGGTTCCGTTGGAGGAGGGAGGGGTGAGCTGAGCGAGTGAGGTGTCTGTTGGAGGGGGGTATTATGACATCATCACCACCTAACCGCCCAGCCGATGTGATTGGCCCTGAAAGACTTTCACCCCTGGGGGGCGTCAGAGGTGCGATCCGAAAATTTTTCGACCCTTACCAGCATCTAGACCCCAACACCCCTCATTGTACCAAATTTCAAGTCTCTGGCTCAAACGGTGCGGGAGGAGTTCGCAGTCATACGTACATACATACATACATACACACATACATACACCACTTGACTTTTATATATATAGATAGATAATACTAGCATAAGTGCCCGGCGCTGCTCGGGTCAGTCGGAGGTGGGGAGGGGGCAGACAGCTGACACCCCCTGACCAACCCCAACACCCCCCGGCTCACCCCCCGACCAAACCCGACACCCCCACCTGACCCCCCAAGCAAACCCGACACCCCCACCTCACCCCCCGACCGAACCCGACAACCCCACCTCACTGACTGTCCCACCAAACCCAACTCGGATCCATCGCAGGTGGGGGGGGGCACAGAGCTGATGGAGTCCGGGGTTCCATTGGGAGGGGGGAGGGGCAGAGAACTGAGGGATCTCCGGGGTTCCATTGGGAGGGGGGGCACAGAGTTGATGGAGTCCGGGGTTCCATTGGGAGGGGGGAGGGGCAGAGAACTGAGGGATCTCCGGGGTTCCGTTGGGAGGGGGGAGGGGCATAGAACTGAGGGATCTCCGGGGTTCCGTTGGGAGGGGGGAGGGGCAGAGAACTGAGGGATCTCCGGGGTTCCGTTGGGAGGGGGAGGGGCAGAGAACTGAGGGATCTCCGGGGTTCCGTTGGGAGGGGGGAGGGGCAGAGAACTGAGGGATCTCCGGGGTTCCGTTGGGGAGGGGGGAGGGGCAGAGAACTGAGGGATCTCCGGGGTTCCGTTGGGGAGGGGGGAGGGGCAGAGAACTGAGGGATCTCCGGGGTTCCGTTGGGAGGCGGGAGGGGCAGAGAACTGAGGGATCTCCGGGGTTCCGTTGGGAGGGGGAGGGGTAGAGAACTGAGGGATCTCCGGGGTTCCGTTGGAGGTTTGAGGGGTGAGGTGAGCGAGTGAGGTGTCTGTTGGAGGGGGGTATTATGACATCATCACCACCTAACTGCCCAGCCGATGTGATTGGCCCTGAAAGACTTTCACCCCTGGGGGGCGTCAGAGGTGAGATCCGAAAATTTTTCGACCCTTACCAGCATCTAGACCCCAAGACCCCTCACTGTACCAAAATTCAAGTCTCTGGCTCAAACGGTGCGGGAGGACTTCGCAGTCATACGTACATACATACATACATACGTACATACATACATACATACATACATACACCACTTGACTTTTATATATATAGATTAATTTCTAATGTTTGTTGATTGATATTTGAGAATGTATAAAAAGTAGGTCTGTTGCAGTTAACTCACATGATTAACTAAAAAAAAGCATGATTAAAAAAATTAATCATGATTCATCACACTGTTTAACAATAGCATAATGATTGAAATATATTAAATATTTTGGATGTTTTCCTAAATTTTCAAGTATATTAATTTCAATTACAATATGGAATACAGAGTGTACAGTGCTCAGTTTATATTACTTTTGATTATAAATATTTTCACTGTAAAATGACAAAAAATAGTATTTTTCAATTTGCTTTATACTAGTACTGTGGCACAATTTCTTTATCGTGAAAGTGCAACTTACAACCATAGATTTTTTTTGTTACATACTTTCACTCCACAACAAAACAATGTAAAACTTTAGTGCCTACTAGTCCATTCAGTCCTACTTCTTGTTCAGCCAATTAAAAAGACAAACAAGTTTGTTTACATTTACAGGAGATAATGCTAAACACTTTTTATTTACAATGTCACCTGAAAGTGAGAACATGAATTTGCATGGGACTTTTGTAGCTGGCATTGCAAGGTATATATGTGCCAGATATGCTAAACATTCATATGCACCTTCATGCTTCAGCCACCATTCCAGAGGACATGCTTCCTTGCTGACGATGCTCATTAAAAAAATAATACATTAATTAAATTTGTTACTGAATTCTTTATGGGAGAATTGTATGTCTCCAGCTCTGTTTTACCCACATTCTGCTATATATTTCATGTTATAGCAGTCTCAGATGATGATCCGGCACATATTGTTCATTTTAAAAACACTTTCACTGCAGATCTGACAAAACACAAAGAAGGTTCCAATTTCAGATTTCTAAATATAGCTACAGCACTTGACTCAAGGTTTAAGAATCTGAAGTTGCTTCCAAAATCTTGAGAGGGATGAGGTGTAGAGCATGCTTTCTGAAGTCTTAAAAGAGCAATGCGAAAACTACAGAACCCAAACTACCAAAAACAAAAATCAGCCTTCTGTTGGTGGCATCTGACTCAGATAATGAAAATGAACATGTGTTGGCTCACATTGCTTTGGATTGTTATCAAGCAGAATCTGTCATCAGCATGAAATGGTGGTTGAAGCATGAAGGGACATATGAATCTTTAGCACATCTGGCACATATATATCTTGCAATGCCAGCTACAATAGTTCCATGAGAATGCCTGTTCTCACTTTAAGGTGACATTGTAAACAAGAAGAGGGCAGCATTATCTCCTGCAAATGTATAAAAACGTGTTTGTTCGAGCGACTGGCTGAACAAGAAGTAGGATTGAGTGGTCTTATAGGCTCTAAAGATTTACATTTGTTTTATTTTTGAATGCAGGTTTTTCTATATTTGTAATTTCAACTTTCATAATAAAGAGATTTCACTACAGTATTTGTATTAGGTGAATTGAAAAATACTATTTTTTTTGTTTTTTACAGTGCAAATATCTATATATATAAAAGTCAAGTGGTGTATGTATGTATGTATGTATGTATGTATGTATGTATGTATGTATGTATGTACGTATGACAGCGAACTCCTCCCGCACCGTTTGAGCCAGAGACTTGAAATTTGGTACAGTGAGGGGTATTAGGGTCTAGATGCTGGTAAGGGTCGAAAAATTTTCGGATCTCACCTCTGACGCCCCCAGGGGTGAAAGTCTTTCAGGGCCAATCACATCGGCTGGGCGGTTAGGTGGTGATGATGTCATAATACCCCCCTCCAACAGACACCTCACTCACTCAGCTCACCCCTCCCTCCTCCAGCGGAACCCCGGAGATCCCTCAGTTCTCTGCCCCTCCCCCCTCCCAACGGAACCCCGGAGATCCCTCAGTTCTCTGCCCCTCCCACCTCCCAACGGAACCCCGGACTCCATAAGCTCTGTGCCCCCCCACCACCACCTGCGAAAGTCCCCGGAATCCCTCGGCTCTGGGCCCCCTCCCTGCCTGCGATGGATCTGAGTTGGGTTTGGTGGGACAGTAAGTGAGGTGGTGGTGTCGGGTTCAGTCGGGGGGTGAGGTGAGGGTGTTGGGTTCGGTCGGGGGGTAAGTGAGCCGGGGGGGTGTCGGGGTTGGTCTGGGGGGGTGGGAAGGTGTCGGGGTGGGTGAGGGGTGAGGTGTGGGTTTGGTCGGGGGGTAAGTAAGCCGGGGGTGTTGGGGTTGGTCAGGGGGTGTCAGCTGTCTGCCCCCTCCCCACCTCCGACTGACCCGAGCAACGCCGGGCACTTATGCTAGTTTGTAATAAAAATAAATATAAGGCGAGTACTGTACATTTTGTATTCTGTGTTGTAATTGAAATCAACATATTTGAAAATGTAGAAAACATCCAAAAATATTTAAATAAGTCATATTCTATCTATATATATAAAAGTCAAGTGGTGTATGTATGTATGTATGTATGTATGTATGTATGACAGCGAACTCCTCCCGCACCGTTTGAGCCAGAGACTTGAAATTTGGTACAGTGAGGGGTCTTGGGGTCTAGATGCTGGTAAGGGTCGAAAAATTTTCGGATCTCACCTCTGACGCCCCTCAGGGGTGAAAGTCTTTCAGGGCCAATCACATCGGCTGGGCGGTTAGGTGGTGATGATGTCATAATACCCCCTCCAACAGACACCGCACTCACTCAGCTCTCCCCTCCCTCCTCCAACGGAACCCCGGAGATCCCTCAGTTCTCTGCCCCTCCCACCTCCCAACAGAACCCTGGACTCCATCAGCTCTGTGCCCCCCCCCCATCTGCGAAGGTCCCCGGAATCCCTCGGCTCTGCCCCCCCCCGTGACGGATCCAAATTGGGTTTGGTGGGACGGTAAGTGAGGTGGGGGTGTCGGGTTTGCTTGGGGGGGTCAGGTGGGGGTGTCAGGTTTGGTCGGGGGGTAAGTGAGCCAGGGGTGTCGGGTTTGGTCTGAGGGGGTGGGAAGGTGTCGGGGTGGGTGAGGGGTGAGGTGTGGGTGTTGTGGTTGGTCAGGGGGTGTTGCGGTTGGTGGGGGGGTGAGGTGGGGGTGTCGGGTTTGCTTGGGGGGTGAGGTGGGGGTGTCGGGTTTGGTCAGGGCGTAAGTGAGCCGGGGGGTGTCGGTTTTGGTCTGGGGGGGTGGGAAGGTGTCGGGGTGGGTGAGGGGTGAGGTGTGGGTGTTGGGTTTGGTCTGGATGGGGGGAAGGTGTCGGGGTGGGTGCCCAGACCAAACCCAACACCCACACCTCACCCCTCACCCACCCCGACACCTTCCCACCCCCCCAGACCAAACCCGACACTCCCCGGCTCACTTACCCCCTGACCGAACCCGACACCCCCACCTCACCCCCCCACCAACGGCAAAACGCCCTGACCAACCCCAATACCCACACCTCACCCCTCACCCCCCCCCCCGACAACTTCCCACCCCCCCAGACCAAACCCAACACCCCCCCGGCTCACGGTGCACTGTGTAGCACACAGATTATTAAATACACTGTTCGGTCGGCGGGTGAGGTGGGGGTGTCGGGTTTGCTCAGGGGGTGAGGTGGGGGTGTCGGGTTTGGTCGGGGGGGTCAGGTGGGGGTGTTGGGTTTGGTTGGGGGTAAGTGAGCCAGGGGTGTCGGGTTTGGTCTGGGGGGGGTGGGAAGGTGTCGGGGTGGGTGAGGGGTGAGCCGGGGGGTATTGGGGTTGGTCAAGGGGTGTCAGCTGTCTGTCCCCTCCCCACCTCCGACTGACCCGAGCAGCGCCGGGCACTTATGCTAGTTATTAATAACAGTGTGATTAATCACAATTAATATTTTTAATCACTTGACAGCCCTAATAAAAAGTATTTAAAAGTATTCTGATCTTTAAAAAAAGAATAAAGCACAGCTTCATTTTGTTATCATGTAAGATTATACTATTGGGAAGATCATTAATGGTTATGTAGAAATTTTAACTGGAGTGGAACACTGTATCCCTAAAATTAAATGAAGGCATATGGAGAACTCATTTCTTTTAAGTACTGATAGCTTATCAGTTTGTCTATCTATTTATTTCCTGCACGACAATCACCATAGTCTTTGAGTGTTTTTAAATTATGATCGACAAGGTGAGTGAGCTCCAGGGCTGAGCTCCAGGCCAGGTCAGTGTGGGGACACTGACCCATTTACCACCAACAACCCGGCCTGGTGACCAGAAGAGACAGGTGACTAGGTCCAGGCTAGGGCAGGGAAAACCATCTTTTACTTGGACCAGGCAGAGCAGCAGGAACAGCAGCACAGCAAATTTCACTCTCTCATGGCGCCATATGGACAAGGGAGAATGGAGGGCATCCCCTCCCCTCCCTCCACTTTGAGCCCATAGAAGCAGGCATTAGGTAACAGAGAAGGAGTGGGAGGCAGTTTCAAGCTCAGCTTGGAGTCCAAGCAGGCTGGTGAAAACAGGGAGTGGGGGGAGGAGCTCCGGCTTCCAGCCACAGAAGCAGGACTTTTGTTGCAGAAAGGGAAGAGGAGGGAGTTTCAAACTCACTGGTGCAGGACCAGTCAGAATGGAAGTCGGGGGTGGAGAAAAGAGGAGGAGGCATTACTCTATACTGACCTAACTGGGGATTGAGGTAAATACACTGGTGAGTATATCGTGACTCCTCAGGATAAGCTGCAGAAGATATGGATCTTGATTAGGGGAGGTTGCGCAGCCTGGAAAGTTACATCCCATGAGCTGCAATCTGTTATCAAGCATCATAACTTTACCTGCCATGTGGTATCCCCAGGCAGGCATTCTGTGCCCAGGTTGCAGCGGTCACCACAGGCTTAGCCAGACCTCACCATTTTATAAGAGTTACAGAGAGATGGAGGATTTGGGAGTGTGGGAACAGTTTCTGAGCCATTTTCATGGAAATTCATTGTGGAGGGAGGAATGAATACTTGAGGCTGATTTAAAGATCTGCTTGGATGCTTTCGGAACTATCGGTTTGGGATATTTTACTAAGGCTGGTAGTGTATCCATAAATTGCCCTCAACCTTGATGCAAAAAAGGGATAGTGCAGGATATAACATTTCTGGGATTTTTTTCCCATTCTGTCTTCAATTGTCACTTGGGAAACAGAGTTTGCTAATAAAAGGGTGTATTTCTTGTGTGACAACAAGGCAGTGGTGCATGTTATCAATCACCAGTCCAGCAGATCACACAGGTTATGAGATTGGTAAGTGCATTTATACTACAGTGTTTAAGCTTCAAGATCTGGTTCTCTTCCAAACATGTGCCTTAGGTTGACAATTGCATAGCCGATGCATTGCCTCATTTTCAGATGGGCAGATTTCAGTAACTGGAAACAGGGACGAGCAAGGAAACCAAATGGATGCTGCTAGCACTAGGGAACCTTGAAGTACAATGGCTGTTAGTGTAGCAGAGATCAGTGGTTCTGTGAACATTGAGGAACTATGAGAGACATGTTAATAAATGACTTTGTGCAATTTCAGGAGGGAGGTGCTGTCATAGTGTCAATACCAACCCAGCAACTGATGTCATCAACGATCTCCACTTGCCTACCGGCCCTTACATTTGTCAGTAGGCTGAATGGTTACCCAGATCCTTGTAGTAGTTTTTAGTTCAGAGGTTCCTAGCATGCTTCTAGCTCAAAGTACCAGCCCTGGGGAGGATACACCTCATCCCATCACTGTTAATATGCTATCTATCTGGATAGATCCTTGAGCCCATATGTCATTGTGGATAAGAGATAGACTTGTTCAGGGCAGCATTTCTGGTAGTATTTTTTGGAGCTTTTAGGATCAGTGAACTAGGTCCTTGGTCCTGCATGGACTCTTCTGGAAGAGCTTTAGAATTGAGGGATATACATTGGGTCGAGGAGGGTAAAAGGTGATACTAATCTTGAGGAGAACAAAGATGGTCAAGGAAGTTGGGGTGAATCCATTATTCTACAGGAGGGTGGTGAGCCCAGGATCTGCCCTGTGGAGTATGGGAGGACAACATGGCAATAAGGCCAATGAGGGATGGGCCCCTTTAAATTCACAGTGAAAAAATCCTGAGTTGGCACGGGAGAAGGAGCATGTTATGGTGACAGCTGTTGCCCCTTCTGTACACTGCGGTACACATGCACCACATGATTGTGATTCACCTGGTAGGAAATGATGTGGGAGCATATAAAAAGGAGTGGGCTTGATGCTCAGAGATAGGACTTGGGGCAGATCCTGAATTTTTCCCTATAGTAAAAATGATTTGGTGGACATGTTGCAACACAGGGAATGGTGGGGAGCTGTGAAGCCCCCTTGGGTCAACAAGGCTAGGAGGTATATGAATACAGAGGTGGCATAATTCATAGGTGGCAGAGTAGGGTCAGTAATTTTGCATCCAAACATAGCATATGGGGCACCAGAATTAATCAAGGGGGATTGAGTCCAACTGTTAGACTTAGGAGCTGACACATTTTTGGCCAGTATTAAGGGGGGCATTAGCAGATATCTGAGAACCTGGCTAGGTAGCACCTCCTTGAGGAATATGTCCAGTGATGATGCTCCATAGGGATGGAATATGATGGTCAGATAAAATGGATAGGTAAAGGATTTCAAGGAGCTATTCTTTAAAGGAGCAAAATGCTTGGAGCTTCTATGACAGGAACATCTCCTCTATAGCCCCCTTCCTCCTAATTCAAGGGGGAGGGATGCCAAGGTCACAGAAGTGGGTTGGCTGGGGATCAGGATGGGTAAAAGAGGAAGGCTGACAACAGCTTCCTCCCCCCCCCCCCCAAGTATATTTAAATGATTATGGAATTACCTGCACTGTACACTTTTATATTCTGGGTACCTTCTGACATTTAGGATTGCCAATATACTTGATGCCAACACTATAAAAACAAGTTTTTTTTGGATATTATATATATTTCTATCTCTGGATGCTGATTGGTATAGAAGACCAATCACATGGCTTTCTTTATTAAGATCTAATCTGACCCTGACCCAGGCCACACTCACTAGAGGGTATAAAGGGCTTTACATGAAATGGATTTTATACTGAATATCTTTTTTCTTGCTTTTGAGGTCCCTGAAGACATGATAACTACAAAGAAACCCCGAATAACAGGAATGAAGGAACAGCTGTTATTTATGCACTTTCACATAATAAAGACTTCTAAGAATCCCTGATGCCCAATTATCTAAACAGTTATTCTTAAATTTTCATTCAGTGCATGATAAATTTAGTTCATTTTAGCAGAACAAAAAAACAAGAAAGTAGCTAGTGTGCAAGTGATGTCAATCAAAACAGACACATAAACACACTGGGTATTGCTTTATGTCACAGAGCACACATAACATAACCAAATAACTCTGTACTGAAATGAGATCAATTAATCCTCTAATAATTATATTACATAACCATGAGCATGGAGGGTAATTATTATCTGATTATTTTGGTATGATAGACTAAGGCATTATAATGAACTTTCTATGCCAAAGTAAGTTTGAATATTATTAACAAGTAAATTAAGGCCTTGACTACACTAGGACTTGTAATAGTGTTTGAATCTATTTTTAAACATTCATGGTTGTACGCTAGGGCTTAATCATGATTTCTTTGAAATCAATAATAGATTCACTATTAACTTCCCTGGGCACAGTATTGAGTACAGACTCGTCACCTTAGCAATTACTGGAGCACTAGATGCCATGGCTTGACAAATTTCTCTCTCTTGAATCTTGATGGCATGGATGCTAGATTAGTTGTGGCCGTATTTACGCGCCACGCTGGAGACCGATATACCGTCTCTCAATAAGTCCAACACAGCTAGTGTTTCCTCCAGTGTTAGAATAGATCAGTGTTTCTTCGGTTGAGCACCAGATGAAGTAGCTGCCTTGCGTTTAGGGGCCATGGTTATACAAAAATCGGTACTGTATCTTTAAATCACTGAGTGAACAGTAGTATCACACTTCGCACGACAAGATGCACACAGTATGAGAGGCATAGTACTGTAGTGGGAACAGCAGTACAGTACAGTAATGGGAAGAGCAGATTCATGTCTACCATCTCATGCTCACTCCAGTGCATGTGATCATTGAGTGGAATGGCGGGCGGAATCACCTGCACTATTTAAACTGATATTTTTTAAAGTTATTTTTTGTTGTTGTTGTGGGAACAGAAGTGCAGTTCTGTGGTGGGAACAGCAGATTTGTGTCTCCTGTCTTACTCTCATTGCGTGGGCTAGCAGGCAGAATCCGAAGCAGTGAGGGGTTGTTTTTTCTTGCCAACTGCCTATAGAGGAAATTGCGTAAGTTAAAAGCGTGTAGGACGCAACACGCCTGTAGTAAGAGAAAAGAAGTGAATCAAGTATAGAGTATTATGGAAAGAGGATGAGGAAAGAAGGAAAACCCACAGAAAGAGATACTGAAGGAATAATTCAAGAGGTAGGAGGAGAACTAGGAGAGGATGGAATTGCAAAGCCAAGAAAGACAAGATTGAGAAGTAAGGTTTATTTTCCAGTATGATAATTCCATTGTGAAAAGTTCAGACACATGTTCATCTAGTCATAGATTGTATCATTATAGTAGATTGGAAGGCCTATAAATATTGCAGTAGTATGCATAGATAGAGGTGGGTATCAGGTGACATAGTGTATTCACATCTTGGTGATTGTTCACCTTATGCAATTGAACCCCTTTATGATGGTCACATATAAATTTTTTATGCAGCATTGTCAAGAAAAACTTCCTTCACTGGGGTGGGGGAAGAAGAAATGGGAATAAGTGTTACAATAAATAAAAACGTCAGCTGTAACTGTAAATACAATTTTACCAGACTATTATAAGGAAAATATTTGTAATGTGATCATGCTTATCCACATATCAAATCTGACTACGTTCAGCAAAATACAAGGGGAAATGAATTATCTATATGTTAATGAATCCTTCATTTTCACTGGAAAAATTAAGATTCAAAAACTGAATATGTATTGAAACTCATGGTCCAATTTTTTCAGTTCCAAGAAGAAGCACATATACATACAGCACATTGGAGTGGAAAGCTTACAATACCCATGGTTCATTGTTTGAAACACAGTAAAGGTACATGAATGAGACATAGAGCCAAAGAACAATGTGATGTTATCAGTCTCAGTTTTCATGTTTTTTAATTGTTTCTAGCCCTTATGGTTGTGAAGAAAAGTTTGAAAACGTAAACTGATCCACTGATTGCCTGAGTCTGCAGACAGCCTCAAACAATAGCTCTGAGAAGTGTGAATTACCTTTCAATGGAGAGTTAATTCTGCAACTAGATTCTCTGTTGGGAGTGTGTCTCAATGACACCATCCCATCAAAGAACTCTGTGGGTGGGCGGGGGAGGCTCAGATACTGCCATGGCTTGACAGAGTCTCCCACACACCAAGTTATCCACTCATGTGGGTAGGAGCTGAGTTCTCCATCTCCAGAAGAGACTTCAACATGCCAAAAGACAGGGAAATATGGTTTTGTGAGGAGAGAGGCCCAGTCTGCCAAAAGAGGCATTGTGTTCCCCCTTGCAACTGCCAACCCAGAAAGACTTGTGTGGGTAGTTCCTTTCAATATTACCATTACCCCAAGGGAGGGGGTCTATGGAACAAGGTAGGGTATGTCTATGGACCTGGATTTCTTTAATCCATCTCTGGGAAGAAGAGTTAGGGGTTTACTTGGGAAGAGAGTTTTTCTACAAAGAAGTGATAATGAAAAGCTCATACTCATTTACTAGGGGTATAAATAAACCTGTCAGGTTGAACATTCTGTAGACAAAACCTTTCAGGAACATACAAAGCCATACCCATATAATACCCTCTCTGTTTACTCATCTGAATCAAAAGTACCTGAAAGAAGGAATTTAACATTGGATAGATCTGCGCACTCCAGCAGTGATGAGGCTAACTAATCAATGTAAAAGTTCAAGATATATATGGTCACTTATTTGTACATGAAAACTAGGACAGTGTTGTAAACTGAATTTCTCTTCTTAGGGCATGTCTTCACTACCACTTTAAATCGATGTTAACGACGTTAGGTCGAAGTAAACGTGTACCTGTCTTCACATACATGCCCTTAACGTCGATGTAAAGGGCCCTAAAGATCGATCTTGGAACTCCAGCCTAACCAGAGACATAAGGCTAATCTTGACATTCCAAGCTCGACCGTGGGCTAGTGAAGACGGAACCCGACATTAATAGCCTCCAGAGGCTGTGCCACGATGCTCCATTCTGACCGCTCTGGACTGCCTCACTACTGCTCCACTGTGACCGCTCTGCACTGCACTCTGAACTCGCTGCTCTGGCCAGGTAGATAAGACCCGGGAACATTTGAATGCCATTTCCTGTTTGGTCAGCGTGGCCAGCTCACCTGAACTGCCCAGTCGCCATTCAGAGCTATCAGCAGCACTAGCCGCCATCCAGAGCTCAGCATCACAAGACTCCATGCAGAGCTCATCTACCCTGGAGACCAGCCAGAGGAGAAGAGCTCCAGCATGGTCCACTCGTGAGGTGCTGGATCTCATCGCTATCTGGGGAGAGGAATCCATGATGTTGGAACTCCGCAACAACAAACGGAATGCCAACACCTACGGAAGAGTCTCCAAGGCCATGCTAGAAAGGGGCCACAACAGAGACACCACACAGTGCCGTGTGAAAATTAAGGAGCTGCGGCAATCATTCCAGAAAGCCAAGGAGGCAAACGGACGATCAGGGGGCGCGCCACGGACATGCAGGTTCTACAATGAACTAAATGCGATAATGGGGGGCGCCCCCACCACCATCACGCCGGTCTGCGTGGACTCCACCGATGGGATCATCGTCAGGGAGGAGACTGATTCCGAGGAGGACGACCATGAGGAAGAGGAATGTCTCACGGAGCAGCAGGAGCCCAGCGGAGAACCCGTGTACCCAGAGAGCCAGGAGCTGTTTGTCACCCTGGAGCCAGTACCCTCCCAAGCCTCCCAGGGGGGTAAGTGTTTCTTTTTTAAGTGATTATATGACGCGTGATTTTGTAAAGGAAGCATTTATTAAGGAGTAACTTGCCCTAAGGACTTAGCGTGCTTTCATTGCTGGTCAATTTCTACTCAAAGAGTTTGTCAATATACTCCGGGATTGAACAGAAGTCCTCCGCGGACATTTCAAGGAAGCTATCCAGGAGGTAGCGATGAATCCAGCGCAGCAGATTTCTGGGGAGAGCCGCCTTATGTGGTCCCCCGTGATAGGACACCAACCCACGCCACGAAAGTAGTAAGTTGTCTGGTATCATTGAGCAGGCTAGCATTGCGGCATATGGACCAGGACTTTGCATGGACTCAAGGAGCATGCGCTCCCTATCTCTCCGAGAAATTCTCAGCAAAGTGATGTCATTCAGGGTTGCCTGTTTGAGATACGGACTGCAATTAGTAGGGAGATAAAGATTCCCAGCTGCAAAGTACTCTTTTCTGCTGAGGACCGACCAACCGCCCCTTCCCCCCCCCCACGAACGCTGACCGCCCCCCCCCCAGCCCGTAGCGGTAGCTAGCAGGGAATCTGAGCAGTCTGCACACGCTCTGAAGAGCCCCAAAAAGACCTATGCCCTTAGCGAGAGATTTTTTGGCATTTGCTTTGCAGTTTGCGGTTTCAGTGGGAGCCAGCCACGCGGTGGGGGGAAGAGGGCGGGGTTATTCTACAGTATGCAAGCGCCACTTTTAACTTACCATGGCCGGCTCCACAGTGATTTCAGAAGCCGTCTTGGGCTGAGGCACACATATGTGTCTGAGATGCTCTGACTTTTCTGAGAGCTTGTCAGTCACTTTTAGATGTTGAACATGACCTTGTACAGAAATCATATCAGGCCTCTGAATACTGAGGTTGCAAATGGCATAGTACTCCCAATTTGTACCGTCCGAGACTGCATCTGCCTCCTAACCTTGAATGTATCTGTCTCATAACTTTTTCAAACTTTCTTTTCCCACACTCGCCCACAGATGAACAACAAGTATCTCACAATCCCCCGGCCTCCTCCTCCCGCTGTGCACCGCAGATAAGAAAGCGTAAAAAGAAAACGCGAACACGTGATGAGATGTTCAGTGAACTCGTGGAGAACTCCCGCGCTGAGGCGGCCCGCCAGACGGACTGGAGGGAAAGAATGATAGAGGCAAGGGATCGAGAGATACAGGCAAGGGATCGAGAGAGAGAGGAAAGGAAGCAAGAGAGAGAGGAAAGGAATCGAGAGAGGCAGGAATGGAGAGCCGCTGAACAAAAGAGGGTAGAGCGTGAGGAAAGACGCATGGATGCTTTCCTCCGCATAATGGAGGACCAGAGCGACATGCTGCGATCTCTGGTGGAGCTGCAGCATGAGCAAAGACCACCTCTGCAGCCCCTATGTAACCACCTTCCCCCCTCCCAAACTCCCATAGCTTCCCCACCCAGACGCGGGGTGAGAACACGGGGGGGGCAAGCTCCGTGGGCCGCTCCACTCGACCCCACAAGCCAGCAGAAGCAGCAGCAGCAGCAGCAGCAGGCTGACGTTCTAGGAAAATTTTTAAAAGCTGCTGTGTCTTGGCCACCCCTCCTCTCCCCCCTTGCCACCCCCCTCTCCTCTGTCTGCTCCTCCCCCACTGCGACTGCCGGTTTCCCTCCAGGATACGAGGACAGTGCTCCCCTGTATTTTTATTTCCGATGAACCAATAAATTAACCATGATTTTTCAAACAGTGATTTTATTTCCTCTGCAAGCATGGGGAGGGGGGAGGGAAATCATGGGGAGGGGGGAGGGAAAGAGGGTTCAAGGGCAGCAGGTTTAGAGCACAGCAAGGGAGCAGATTCTCAAACGCCATCTCGGACACTCATAAAACTGTCTTTCAAGGCGTCCCTGAGGCGCAGGGCCTCACGGTGTGCTCTTCTACTTTCCCTGCTGTGTGGCTGCTCATAAGTAGCAGAAAGTAAATTTGCCTCTGCCTCCCAGCCCGCCATAAACGTTTCCCCCTTGCTCTCACAGATATTGTGGAGCACAGAGCAAGCAGCAATAACAATGGGGATATTTCTCTCGCAGATGTCTGAGCGAATCAGTAAGGAACGCCATCTCCCCTTCAAGCGGCCAAATGCACACTCCACGGCCATTCTGCACTTGCTCAGCCTGTAGTTGAACAGCTCCTGACCCCTGTCCAGGGCTCCTGTGTAGGGCTTCATAAGCCAGGGCATTAGGGGGTAGGCTGGGTCCCCAATGATCACGGTCGGCATTTCGACCCCCCCCCCTCCGCGGAAATTTTCTGGTCGGGGAAGAAAGTGCCTTGCTGCAGCTGTCTAAAAACCCTAGAGTTCCTGAACACTCGAGCGTCATGAAGCTTTCCCGGCCACCGCACGTAGAGGTCGGTGAAACGTCCCTTGTGGTCAACCACTCCTTGCATGACCATTGAGTAATATCCCTTCCGGTTTCTGTACTCGGCGGCCTCGTGGTCCGATGCCAGGATAGGGATATGAGTCCCATCTATAGCTCCACCACAGTTAGGGAATCCCATGGCGGCAAAGCCATCTATTGTGGCTTGCAGGTTTCTGAGGTTTATAACCCGGTGTAGCAGCCGCTCGACGATTGCCCTGCTTACTTGCATCACAGCAAAGCCCACTGTAGACCTACCCACCCCAAACTGATTTGCCACTGACCGGTAGCTGTCTGGCGTTGCAAGCTTCCAGAGGGCTATCGCCACTCGCTTCTCCACTGTAAGGGCCGCTCTCATTTTGGTATTCCTGCGCCGGAGGGCAGGGGACAGCAAGTCACAAAGTTCCATGAAGGTGCCCTTTCGCATGCGGAAGTTTCTGAGCCACTGGGAGTCATCCCAGACCTGCAGCACTATGCGGTCCCACCAGTCCGTGCTTGTTTCCCTGGCCCAGAATCGGCGTTCGATGGCATGAGCCTGCCCCATTGCCACCATTTTTGACAGATTGTCAGTCGCCCTACTTGCAAAAACGGCAGTGTCCATGTCGTCCCCGCTGTGCACGTCTTCGTCCATCTCGTGCACGTCCTCGTCCATCTCCTCCTCACTGTCATCGGGTTCCGGAAAGCGCAGTTCTCCCCGGATCGCATTCCTCCTCTGCAGACGGTGCAGCATGAACTCCGCAACCGTGATCGAGGTCCTCACAACGGCCATTACTGCAGCCGTGGTGTCAGCGGGCTCCATTCTTGCAATGCTATGGCGTTAGCACGGCGCGGAGAAAGGGCGCGAATTATGGGATGCCTACCTACAGTGCACCGCTCGTAATGGGGGGTGGGCGGCACGGAAAAAGGGCGCGAAATTTGGAAATGCCTACCCATAGTGCAGCTCTCGAAATGGTGCCTGCTGGGGGATCAGGGAACTGTGGGATAGGTACCCAGAGTGCAACGCTCGTCATGTCGACGCTTGCAAAACTTTTGCGGACAGACACTGTCGACTTGCTGTGCTTAGCTGTGCCTAGTGAAGACACACAACATCGACTGTTTACCGTCACGCTCACAAAATCGACATAAAGGAAATCGAACTACTGCTGTAGTGAAGACATACCCTTAGAAGCATAAGAAGTATATCTAGAGAGGAAAACTAAGGAGGATGGGATGATTTAGTTAGGGATTGGTCCTGCTTTGAGCAGGGGGTTGGGCAAGATGACCTCCTGAGGTCCCTTCCAACCCTGATATTCTATGATTCTATGATTCTATGATGGGGGGAGGAAGCAATATAGAAAAATTACCTGTTGAAGTGATCCTTGTGTCAGCTGCCTGGCACTTATACTTTCAAGACATCTAGCTACAAGGCACTTGTAAAACCACAGCACAGCTGGCTATACTGCATACTGCATGAATACTGCACAAACATTTCCTCAGGTTAAAAGAAACAAATGTAACCCCCTCATTGTAACTATTGTCATTTTGATTACTTTATTTTCCTCAAATGAATTATGTAGTTTAAAATCTTTCAGGTACCTTAATTTTTATATAAAAACTAAGAGACTTATTTTACCTAGTTCATATTTAAAAGTCAACAGTGCCCATTAAATTGTCTCAGCTAATGTAACAGATTGATTTCCATTGATGAACTTGCAATATAATGACTAGATCACATCCTCATGGCATAAGCTATTCATTAGTTTCAAATACCAAAAATCAAGATTATTTTAAATTTTAATATTTGTAACATTATCATCTCCCATTTATATATAGGTTTAAGATTAGCAGCCCTGTTAGTCTGTATCCATAAATAAGAGAAGGAAGACTTGTGGCACCTTAGAGACGAACCAGTTTATTTAAGCTTATGCTGAAATAAACTGGTTAGTCTCTAAGGTGCCACAAGTCTTCCTCGTCTTATTTACATTTATATACAGCTACTTTTTTCCTAAGCACCATACAAGGATCACTCTCCAAGGATTCTTTAAGATGAGGCCCATCAGGGTAATCTGATAGTGGGCCACGAGACTGATTTGGTCCCCCTGTAGCTCCCAGTGGCTGTGGTTTGCTGTCCCCAGCCAATGGGAGCTGCAGAAGTGGCGGGCAGCACTACCCTGCCGGGCCATAGGTTGCCCAACACTGCTTTAAGACCAAATTAGTTGTTTTACTTTAACTACTTTTACTGCGGTTCACAACTGAGAAAATGTATCTTAAAATGTGTTATTTTATGAAGGGTCTCTATCTCTACAGTGTACCCAGGTGACAGATGTAGCTGAAGAAATAATACTGCAGTCCAAAGCAGAGCCTCTTCTCATCTTTTCACTAGGTTAGGTGATATTTCTGAGGACATTCCAGAAGGGAAAATATTAAAAGAAATAAAAGAACTTAATTTGTTGTGTTGCCTACTTTACCAATGGGAAGCCTGAGTTAAGAGCTATGATTTGCATTGTCTTGCAAAAAATGCAAGAAATAAACTCTTCCTGATCCAAAGTGGTAAGGAAGAACAAAAGGGCCTCCAGTAAAGTCTCCTGGTTAATATGAGTTTGAGTATTACCTTGGGTTTCATCAGCTGCATTGTCTGTGTTGCTTATAGGTTTCTTCGGGCTTGATTACACTTACAGCTTTATAGCGGTTTTGGTTATACCTGCCCTCGTATAGAACTATAGGGATAATGCTATAGCGTGTCCACACTTAGACCCGCCAGCTGTATAGCGTGGCCACATTCGTGACACTTCAAGCGGCATGGGAGTGGTGCATTATGGGCAGCTATCCTAGCATTCAGCTGGGTGCAACATGCTTTTCCAACAAGGGGGGTGAGGGGGAGCGTGTTGTGTGTATGCAGAGGGAGAGACCAAGTGGATTTTTGGCATGCTGAGAGTGTGTCAGCAGATTGTCTTTGAAATGCAGAGCCTAAAAACCTTCTGCTTTAAGCTTGCTGACAAGGTAAACATTTGCATTGCTGATTTGCTGAGTTAAAGACAAGCTCTGAAAATGTACTTCCGCATTCCTCCAGCCGAGTTCAAAACAAAGGGAACAGAGGCTTAATTGGCTTAAATGGCTTAGGGGCATCTCCAGTAATCACTCAAAGCGATATATTGTTAACTAGTGTAAAAGCCCATGTACACAGGCCAAAGTGCTTAATGGTGTTTGCCCTCAGTCCCCCTGCACCTGCACTGGGGTCCTCCTCCTTCTCTACCACTGCCCCTCAGCATCGTGCCATTACCTCACAGGGGTCCCCCCCTCACTGGGGTCCCCCCTGCTCTACCACTGCCCCTCAGTGCTGTTGCACTGTGCCCTGTTACCTCACTGGGGTCCCCCTCCTTCTCTACCACTGCCCCTCAGTCCCGCTGCACTGTGCCCTGTTACCTCACTGGGGTGTCCCCTCCCACTCTACCACTGCCTCTCAGCACTGTGCCCTGTTACCTCACTGGGGATGGGCCAAAGTGCTTACCGCTGTTTGTCCGGGCCGTCTCTGCAGCTCGTGGTGGCACATGCGCGGCAGGCATTTTGTGCCGCCGAACTACCACTCCCAGCATGCTGTTCATCCGGGCCGTCTCTATTGCGCATGACGGCTTCGGACAAACTTCCTCTGGTCTTTTATTATATAGGATACTCATTTATACTGGAGCTAAAATGGAGTCGTCAATACGCTACAGCTGTTAATCCTCTGGGAAGGGAGGCTTACCAGGACGAGTATAACTGTGGACTTGTAGCGCTCTACATGCCTCGCCAGTCTGGACGGGTAGTGAGTTATAGCACTCCTGGAGGCTTTATAGAGCTATAAAGTGCCAGTGTAATCAAGTCCTTAGTATAGTGCAAAAAGACAGGTTATTTCCGAAGTAGTCAACCCTTAGCAGCTGAAAAATCTAGCAATAGCCTTTGTCCACAGGTATGAGGAGATCAGCCACTAACTAGTGAAATCAGTGCACTCTCCATGCCATATCCAGATCTGAGGCTGAAGGTTCTAACATGTTTTGGGGAATCAAGTGCAGTGGAAATTTGTTTGATACTATTTTCCCAATAACTTTGCCCAGGAAAGGGAAATTAGACACAGAGGATAGTTCGGGTCCAGCTCTGGCTTTTTGTTTGTTTGTTTTTCTTGCAAGAATATTGCATACATCAGCATCTCTGGGGGATTACCTTCTCTGAGGAAAGCATTGGCAAGCTCTGACAGCAATAGAGGTAGCTGATCCTTACTTGTCTTTTTATCTCCTTTGACAAACATGAGACATAAGAGTCCAAAACATCAGTAATATCCAGAAATAGATCAAGTGCAGAATGCCTGAAGTAACAGGACTTTTTTCATTTCCGTATTTGTGAACCAAGCCCCAAATCCACAAAATAAAAGCATGCACTCTCTCTCTGTAAATACATATTGCTTTAAAATTGGCTTGTATCTAAATTCTAGCTCCAAGAAAATACGGTCTTTCAAAGCTTATGTGATTAACATTTTACCTGAAACATTTCAAAATATAAGTATAAAAATAACTAACAGTAAAAAAATCTGAACAAACCTTGATGTGGCTTGATAGAAAATTTGTTTCCACAGAAAGAGCATAATGTGTAAAATATGATTCTTGATATGATCCCTGCCTCTTTACTCCTTTCAGAGACAACCAAACATAGCTATAGTACATCTGTAATGGGTGTTAATTTTTTTCATTTTGGTTTCTTGTTTGCTGTTTTGTAAAGGAAAACAGATAGCAGCAGACCAACAGGGAAAAAAAAGAAAAAGAAAAAGAAACACAGCTTTAATCCTGCCCTGATTGGCAGCCTGGAAAGCTCTAAATAATTTAACAAAAGACCTAACTTCTAACAGCATAGGAGTGACACATACAGAGGAAACCTTCAAACAGGTGAGAAAGCAAACGATGAAAAGTAAAAACTGCATTCAGTTGCATCCTCTTCGTCCTGAACACTGCTTCATTTTCCTGCTATTGAGCCCCTTTTCTGTCAAAAACCTTCATGGCTTTGTGGTGACTGTTACAAGGGATAAAGTGTGTTCTTTTTCTTCATAATTTCAAATGTTAAAGTTGAAAGCCAAAGTCTTCTGGAAAAAAAAAAGGAATTATATCAGATGTGAAAGCATCTGTGACTCATAACTGTCCCCTCTACTGGAAATTCAGGCAATCTGTACTAACCAAGAAATGGAGAAATGACACAGCTGTAGAAACAGCAGCTCAACTGAATCACATTCCTGAGTAAACAACCCAGGAAAGCTTCTAAGTAGGGCTACCTGAAAAAAATTACATCAAAATAGTTTTTCATCTGGTGTTGTTTGATTAAACCAATTGAGGGTTTGTTTGTTTGTTTGTTTGTTTGTTTGTTTGTTTTGCAAGAAGTAGTCTGCTTTCCATGGAAATTTTTTACTTTTGTTTGAAAAATCTAACCCCCCAAAAAAATTTGGCCCCAAAATTTCAGGTTTCATTTTCTCAATTAAATCAAAATATTGTTCGGAAGGTTTCAAATTTTCCAGGAGGGGTTATTCCAATGCTCTCTCAGTCCCATCTCCAGGTGAAGATATGTGGAAGGAAGTTTTGAAGAGGACCTAAGCATGGGGTAAGAGGCCTTAAAGTACCATATCGCAAGTACATAGTTTCATCACATGGTGAGAGTTCTCAAGAACAGATGGTCAAAATGTTGTAATCTAAACATTTTTCAACACAAGATAAAGGCTTTTTGACTGTAATGAAAATTATTTTGGTAAAAAAATTCTGTTTTTTTAAAACAAAAAATATTTCATTCGTTTCTTTGGGGGAAATACCTCAGAGTTTGTTAGTGACTGCACTACTTTACTTCCCTTATGAAACTTTACATCTATAACACTCACTAAACAATCTTCTTGTGTCTTCAAATGAGAAGTGTAGAGAGGGAGCAGTGAGCACAGACCATGTACAGGTATCATGCTGCAATGCTGTTAACTGTCGTTCATTTCCTGAGGGCCACACACAACCCTTACATCCATAAATGAAAGCTCACTTCAGACTTGCCTCATATCCCATAGTCAGGGAAGTACACGTGGGGATGTAGACTGCCATGTCTACGGGCTGGTCCTCACTACCGGGGGGGATCAACGGCAGATACGCAACTTCAGCTACATGAATCACGTAGCTGAAATTTGTGTATCTGCAGCCGACTTACCTGCCATCCTCACGGCGGCGGCAGTCAGCGGCGTGCTCCCCCGTCTACTCCAGCTTGCGCCTCCTGGCAAGCTGGAGTTCCGGAGTCGACGGGGGTGCCGCGAGTGATCGATTTCTTGTGTCTTGTGAAGAGAAATCGATTGCCAAAAGATTGATCGCTACCCGCCGATCTAGCGGGTAGTGAAGACCAGCCCTACCTCTCCATGGCAGACTCCCATACAGGACTAAAAGACTTCACTTTTTCCTCCACTGGATTTCCATGAGGTGGATGAAGAAGGGTCAGGAGACCACAAAGATTACTGAAGCCTTGAGGTATAGAAAGCCTCAACAAGTGATTTGCAGAGGGAGAATTCATTTGGGTGACAGTAAGTGGGGGAGGAGACCCATGATCCTGAATCACTGCCTGTCCCTGACTGTCTATGAGATAAGAGAAGTCATTACAAAAGGGTTGTAAGAAGTGAACAGTAAGGGTACTCAGGTTTATTTTGCAACAAGAAAAGTAATGAGTGTTTGTAGTGGGCCCCAGTGGGCCCCCTCCGAGCGGGAGAGTGAACCGGCCGGGGTCTCAAAATGGCGGGCGGAGCCGAGGCGGCCCCGCCCCCTGCCCCGGAAGTGCAACCAGGGACCCGGAACTAGAAAAGGAGGGGCCGGCCGCTGAGAGGGGGTCGGGCAGGAGCAGGGAGGGAGCCCGCCGACAGACTGGCTGCTTCCCCGCCGGGACGCGGAGTGGAGTGGCATCCCCGACCCCGCTGCCGACGGTGACTGGCCCAGGGTTCCAGCCGCAACCTACCCCGCGGCCGAAGACGACTACCCAGAAGCCCCGGATCCCGGGGTTCCGGCGGCAGAAGACCCCTGGTCCAGAGTACCCACGGCAGCAGATCCCGCCGGTGCCGCCAGCGAGCCCGAGCTACCGACGGCGACCCCCTCCTCCACGGCTGCAGACAACTGGCCGGGAGTCCCAGCGGCCGTTTACCCCGAGGAACCGGGGATGGACTGGACCCCCGAGGGCCAGGACCCTGACGGCTGACCCAGGGGGTGAGTAGAACCTGCGTGAAAGACTGTATGCGCTGGCTGCTTGTGCGAAGGCACCGGCTAGAGCCAGCTACCTTAAGGACTGTGTGTGCTGGCTGCCTGGGTGAAGACCCCGGCTAGAGCCAGCTCCCTTGAAGACTGTATGCTCTGGCTGCCTGTGTGAAGACACCGGCCAGAGCCAGCTACCTTACAGACTGTGTGTACTGGCTGCCTGGGTGAAGACCCCGACCAGAGCCGGCTAACTTATATATATATTTACAGACTGTGTGTGCTGGTTGCCTGGGTGAAGACCCCGGCTAGAGCCAGCTACCTTAAAGACTGTATGCTCTGGCTGCCTGTGTGAAGACACCGGCCAGAGCCAGCTGCCTTACAGACTGTGTGTACTGGCTGCCTGGGTGAAGACCCCGGCCAGAGCCAGCTAACTTATATACATATAGAGACTGTGTGTACTGGCTGCCTGGGTAAAGGCACCGGCCCGAGCCAGCTGCCTTATAGAAATTACGTTGGTCCTGACGACCGAGATAAAGGAATCAGACCAGAGACCACGAGCTGCTGGACCATGGAGGGACGGCGACCGGTGGGAGGAAACACTGTCCGGAAGCAGCTCACCCTGAGCAGACGTGGAGCCCACCCGCCAGAGGGCATTCCAAAGGCTGGAGAGACGCTAATTCCCCAAAGCACCAGCAGGGGGCGCCCCCGGGGGTAGGTTCACACCTTCACAGTGTTCTTAGAGGTACATGAGCAATCTGAGATGTTTATTAAAAGCCACGAGTTATTAACTCTTTTTCTTCTTCCCTCCATTTTCATTAATTGAGTAACTGTTAATCCAGTTTATTTTAATAAATATTGTAATAAATAATAAAAATGTATTTTTGGGGTAGAAAAAGCAAACCCAAAAATGTAGGTAAACATTGGGTACAGTATAACTCAAATAAAAATTAACTGGTGACATTAGACCCTGATTTTTGTCTATATTATTGCTTAATTAGCAAACAATTATTTAAGACTGTTAATCAAAGTGGCAATAAGTAATATTTTAGCAAAATAACACCTTAGAGAAATAATTTTTCTGTTGTATCAACTTTTTTCAATTCAATGTAGTTTTTCTCTCCACAGGATTTATAAGAAAGAAAGAAAAAAAGAAAGAAAGAAAGAAAGAAAGAAAGAAAGAAAGAAAGAAAGAAAGAAAGAAAGAAAGAAAGAAAGAAAGAAAGAAAGAAAGAAAGAAAGAAAGGAGTTCCTTTTCTTTCTAACCCAATGGCCAAATAGATCTGTTTTTGAACTTCGTAAGCAACCAAGAAGTGCAATATTTATGAAAACATTCTATAGGGTTAATGGTGGTGAGTATGAATAAAAAACCCCTGTTATATATAATAACAATAAAAGTATATTGGTGTATCTGAGGTTGTTTGGACAAGATTCAGTTCCATTTTCAAAAGGCTTCAATTTCCTTTCACATAAACTCTGTGAAATACCGTACATGATATGTTTATGGCAGGCTGTTTTTATGAACATTATACTTTCAGACCCCTTCGGATGGCTAAGGGCAGCGCTGCCCATCCACCAGATTAAACAAATAGATGATTGTGACAATTATTAGTTACCATAAAAGAAAAACTAATTCCATTGTACCAGATTACTGAATTATGTGATGTATCCCATAGTACTTAATCTTTCTTGCAGCTTTCCATAACTATCACAAAAGCTTTCATTGAGATCAGCTCTAATTAGCTGTGGCACTCACCACCCCTATATTTACACCCTACATGCTATTCTAATAATCTCTGTACAAATATGCCTTGTGAGGTATCATTTGAAACCTAATAACTCACATCATGCAAGAATGTTAATTATTCAGTATCTAAATGGTGGGTATTAAGAGTTATGAATATACGCTAGAATTATGTGTGCTTAAAATGTGTTTAAACCAGTCATGTCAGGAGATGTTGGTTAACAGGTCTGCAGTAGACAAAGGATTATGTTTTCCCCATCTGGAAGTTACTTCCAAAGTACTTTGAAAGACAATGAGAATGGATTTACATATTGCGTAATCAGATTCATCAAGTTAACAAGGGATGGAGGCAAATCTCACACTAAGGCCTTGGTTACACTGGCACTTTATAGCACTATAAAGTCTCCAGCAGCGCTATAACTCCCTACCCGTCCACACTGGCAAGGCACGAATTGTGCTATAAGTCCATGTTTATAGCGCTCGTGGTAATCCACCTCCGCACAGGGAATAAGGGCTGTAGCGCTACCGCTGTAGTGCTACGGCGCAAATGTGGACACCCATTGCACGTTAATTAGCCTCCAACCTGGCCCATAATTCCCGTTCGAGACACTCTGGTCATCACTTTCAAATTCTTCTGTCACGTCCTCAGGTGACCACACGTCAGACCCACCCCTTAAATTCCCAGTGACATTTGAAAATCCCCTTCCTGTTTGCTCCAGCCAGGTGTGGAGTGCTCCTCAGGCAATCGTTGCAGGTAATTGGCCATGGCTCCACATGCCATGCCTCCTCGCAATAAGCGAGCTTCACCGTGGAACAATGGCGAGGTGCTGGACCTCATCAGTTGTTGGGGGGAAAAGACTGTCCAGTCTCAGTTGCGGTCTAGCTGCAGGAATTATGATACATATGTCCTGATATCACGGGCCATGGTGGAAAGAGCCCATAACCGGGACACTCTGCAGTGCTGGGCAAAAGTAAAGGAGCTTAGGATTGCCTATCACAAAGCCTGCAACGCAAACAGCCGCTCTGGGGCAGCCTCTGTGACTTGCAAATTCTACAATGAGCTGCACGTGATACTTGGTGGTGATCCAACGTGCACTCCATCGACCACCCAGGACACTTCTTCCCAGCCCACCAGTGAAGAGGGGGAAGGGAGAGGAGGCCGAAGAAGAGGAGGACGGAGAGGAGCGGGATGGAGAGGCAGAGGAGGAGGAGGAGGCAGCGGCCACGGCAGCGACCCAGGGCACGGAGGAGTCACAGGACACATGCAGCCAGGAACTCTTCTCAAGCCTGGAGGGCAGCCACAGCCAGCCACAGGGTACGGCGGCTGTGGGGGGAAGGGCAGCAGCAGCGGATTGCACAGGTATAGCTACTTTTCTATAGGGAAGGCAGGCAACTTGGGCGAGGATGGAAAGGGATGCTTGCTGCATGCTTGCCTACATGTGGAATAGTGCATTGATGTACTCTATCACGTCACAGTAATCGTCATCCGTGATTTCTTCAAAGGTCTCAATAAGAGCTCTTGCAATGTGCCTGCACAGGTTTCTCGGGAGAGCCAGCGTGGTCCCTGACCCGTCCATAGTCACTAGTCCCTGCCACTGTTCTACGAGGGGTGGGGAGAGCATTGCTGCACAGAGGCAAGCTGCGAATGGGCCTGGCTGAAATCCGCATCTCATTAGAATGCCCTCCCTTTCTTGTTCCATCACCCGCAGCAGAGAGATATCTTCCAGCACGAACACCTATACAGAGAATGTTGGGACAGTGCTCAGAGTACGGTTCCCACAAATGCCCTCCGCTCCCCCCAAGCCATAGGACAGCAAGGCAGGGAAACAATTATTCCCCCTGCATCCTGAGACAACTCACCATGGCAGGGGCTCCGTTGCTGTCTGTGTGCTATAGCTGAGTGGGACAGGCAAACAGGACAGAGAAACATGGAATGCGGGGGAATCATAGCACTGTCTGGAATCATAGCACTGTCTGTTGTGAACAAGGGAATCCTCTGTTTTAACTTTGCACTGACTTTCCCTAGTTTTGACCTTGAACACCCCATCACCGTCAGTCTTATCTGCAGCTGAGAAGCTGAGGAGAATTAGAAAGAAACCACAAAAGAGTAAGGAAGGTCTTTTACAACAAGTTATGCAACTGTCTGTAATGGAGAATCGCGTTGCACAGCAGTGGCAGAAGAATGAGAGCAAGCGGAGGGATGAACAGATCCTGTTAAGGGAGATGGCTCGCGAGCAGCACGCTGACAAGTTGTTTACAATATTACAGCTGCAAGTAGAGACTGCAGCGGATCGCTGCCGTTCAGGAGGAGAAGCAGCACCGTGCTTGCCGCCCCCATTGTCAGTTGCCCCCTAGCCCTTCCCCTTCTATCCCTCTGTCCCCTTCGGGCCACTATCAACAGCTGCCTGGTTATTACCACCCACGGCTGCCTCCAACCCCCTTGTCTTCACCGACCAACCCACAGACCCAGCACCCTTATCCACTGCACTCAACCCCTAATAACAAGCATAATCGCCCTCCGCAAATGGGGTTGGGGGAAGACAGCAACTTGAAGGGCATTGGAGATTATGAGGCCAGGACATACGCCAATCTCTGACTGACCCCTTCCCACCCCAATTGCGACCCCCCTCCTCTTCCCACCCCAACTGCACCCACCCTCCTCCCTCACACATTTTACTTTTTTTCAACTTTTATTTCAAATTCTGAAAAAGCTGTTCAATAAATGAATTCTTTTTAATAAATGGATTTCTTTATTTGGTGCGCATATGCATCTAATAGCTAAAGAAAAGCAAATGCCTTATCCTATTAAAAGAATGCACCCTCCCTCTGGAATTCCCATTAGAACTCGCTTTCAGTATCAAAATTCTCCCTCAAGGCTTCCCTGATCCTTGTAGCCTTGCGCTAGGCCCCTCTAAGAGCCCTGCTCTCTGGCTGTGCATATGTGGCCTCCAGCTGTTGAACCTCCGAGAACCATGCCACAGTGAAGCCTTCGCCCTTCCACTCACAAAGATTATGTAGGGCACAGCATGTGGAAATAACCACGGGGATACTTCCCTCTGCCAAGTCTAGCTTCCCATAAAGACAGCGCCAGCACGCCTTGAGACACCCAAAAGCACACTCCCCAGTCATTCGACAGCGGCTTAGCCTGTAGTTGAACCTTTCCTGGCTGCTGTCCAGGCTCCCTGTGTAGGGTTTCATGAGCCAGGGCATTAAAGGGTAAGTGGGGTCGCCAAAAATCACAATGGGCATTTCAACTTCCCCCACAGGGATCCTCTGGTCTGGGAAAAAAGTGCCTTCTTGCAGCTTCCTGAACAGGCTGGTGTTGCGGAAGATGCATGCGTCATGCACCTTTCCCGACCAGCCTGCATTAATGTCAGTAAAAAGCCCACGGTGATCCACAAGCGCCTGAAGAACCATGGAGAAGTATCCCTTTCAGTTAATGTACTCATCTGCTAGGTGGGCGGGCACCAGAATAGGTATATGGGTCCCATCGATCGCCCCTCCACAGTTAGGGAAACCCATCTGTTCAAAGCCAGCCACAATGTCACACACGTCACCAAGAATCACGATTTTTGGTAGCAGGAGGCTATTAATGGCCCTGCACACTTGCATCAACATGACTCCAACGGAAGACTTTCCCACCCCAAAGTGGTTGGCCACCAATCGGTAGTTGTCTGGGGTGGCCAGCTTCCAGAGTGCTATAGCCACCCGCTTCTCCACCGGGATGGCAGCTCTCAATCTGTTGTCCTTGCGC
Organism: Sternotherus odoratus; assembly: GCA_032164245.1. NCBI lineage: Eukaryota > Metazoa > Chordata > Testudines > Kinosternidae > Sternotherus > Sternotherus odoratus. The sequence goes on along the minus strand of JAVMKO010000002.1, from coordinate 125,049,151 downwards.
TTCAGGGCTGGGGCGAGTTCAGCACACAGTCCCATGAAAGTGGCTTTTCTCTTGTGAAAGTTTTGCAGCCACTGCTCATCATCCCACACTTGCATGACGATGCGATCCCACCATTCAGTGCTCGTTTCCCATGCCCAAAAGCGGCGTTCCACGGTCGTGAGCATGTCCGTTAAAGTGACGATCAGTTTAGTGTCCAATGCGTTCCTCGGCTCGAGCTCATCTTCAGACCCATCACTACTGTCATGTTCCATGTCAAGAATGAACTCCACTGCACAGAGAGTTGTGCTGGTGACACTCGCCAGCATGCTCCTCAGCAGTTCGCGATCCATTACAGCACAGGAAAACGGACAACGGAGCGCGCCTTGCTGAAACCGTTGAAAGATGGCACCTGAGGTGGACAGAAACACAGGGATTTCTGGGATATGACACAAAGCATCACGGGGAGTTGGAACAGGATGCAGAATGGCCGCAAGTGACACCCCCCTTCCCACAAGGCATTGCGCCAGATTGGGAAGAGGTCCTCTGAGGGATACCTGCCCGATTGCGCTGCTCCTAATGCTGCCTGAAGCGCTGCAAATGTGGCCATGCTCTAGCGCTGGCGGATCTAAGTGTGCACACGCTCTAGCACAATACCTATTGCTGTATATGGGACGTGCTATAACCGAAAGCGCTATAATCATAAGTGTAACCATGGCCTAACAAGTGGGGAGAAGACAACATGGCCTCTATGCCAGAAGGAGAGAGAAGCTTGGTCTGGGTTTTACTTTTCAAAGAATACATTGCAAAGGTCTACTGGTCTTTAAAGGAGTCTGGGATGTGGGGTGAACCACAAGTGATAAGCAATGGAATAAACTGAGTCCATAGTACATTATATTATTATAGTGTTATAAAAGTGTGTACAGTGAGGTCTTTTCTGAAAACTAAGGACATACTGGTGATTAATATCATTGTGAATTCTATATGTTAACACTATATGAGGAAATAGCTATACTTAATGGTATTATGTTTTAAAGTTTGTGGTCAAACAGGAAGAAACAGTTTCCTTCCCAAGCAGGAGAGAAGGCAGGTACTTATCTGTCTCCTATGTAAATTAAGCAAGGGGGAATCAAAACAGCAGCAGCTCCATTTACATAAAAACAATGAGGAGTTTGGTGGCACTTAAAGACTAACAGATTTATTTGGGCATAAGCTTTCATGGGTAAAAAACCCACTTCTTCAGATGCATGGAGTGAAAATTACAGATACTTGGCTCAATTTACATACAGAAGGATGGGAAGCCCACAGGAAGGGAACAACAGCAGGTCATTTTGCCCTTGAAACAAAGTTATTGAACTTTGGAGATATAAGCAAGGAGGAAAACCATCTCTGGCATCCAGCTCTAGTCAGACACAAGAGAACAGAGCTCTTGCAAGATGAAAAAGATGAATCCTTCAACTCAAGTGAGATTGAAGATTCCGGGAACTGAATATCGGTGAGAAATCTGCTTAGGAAAAGATCTTTTACCTAACAAGACAAGGGATGCCATTGTCTTGTGCTTTTATGGAAGATCCTGATTGACAAAAAGTCAGCCCTGGCTAGGAAGGATGATTGGTGAGAGAAACCATCTCGAGCAAAGCCTGTATCTTGCTCAATTAAGTTTTAGACTTCAGGTTCATGTTTTGATTTTTATTTGTTTGGAACCATTTGTAACTTTATTCCTTTTATTTAACAGCTTTTAACCTATGTCATATTGTTAATAAAGTTCTTTTATTTTTACTATAAACTAACTCAGTATTCTGCTTAAATGGAAGATGTATTTACCCCCTAGTTAATTTAATAAGATGTAATGTGCTTTTGTGTCTTTAGAAGAACAAACAGGACATGTTATTTCTCTTGAACTGTCTAGGAGAGTGATGGACATTGTAGGGCATATGGTTTTGGGGAAATTCAGGACTGGGAGTGTGTGGGGGACACATTGCTGATTGTAACTAAAGCTGAGGAAAGCTAGATTGGAGCTGTTAGGCTGTAGACAGGCTGCTGGGGTTAGGGCTATCTAGCACACAGACACTCCGGATGTGACCAGTGACCTGCATGTTTGTAGGATTATTGTGAGTGTCTCAGCCTGGGGATTATAGCAGCAAAGAGTTGTAAAATGCCCAGTTTTGTAGGGCATGTTGCAACACAACCCCTCCCTGGTCTGGATTATCCCCTGAACAACCATAACAGTAATAAAGACAATATTTGGAATCATCCACTCATTGCATTCAATTTATTTCATAGACATGGTATATAAATAAAATCTAATAACTTCCAAAAACCAGTCATAAGAGTAACTATATATGAACCATAAGTCTTCTCTGCATGTTTCTCTTTCAAAGGATTTCTAATGTTTCTTGCAGAAGGAAGTCAGGAATTCTTTTCCTTTATTTCTTTGCAAACCTGCTTTTCTTTGTCTATTGGAAGACATTATAACTAGGAAATTCTATTCTGGCTCTGGGTGTATGGCCTTATAGACTACAACCATATATTAAAATAAAGTTTAAAGCTACAGAGACATTTAAGGATAAAGAGGGCTAGATCCACAAAGGGATTTAGCTTTGCATCAACATTGCAATACCTACATTTTAGGTGACAGAGTCCTGTGGCACCTTAAAGACTAACTAAAGTTTTAGGTGGCACTTTAAGCCTAAAGTTATGCACACAGGCTCCATGTCCAATGCATAGGAATTGCTACACACCTAAGAATGGGATTCACAGAAACAAGCACACTAAGGGGAAGTTAGCTAAACTATATAGTAGAAAATATCAAAGAGAAAAGAATCCACAAAGTGACTTAGGCACCTTATTAAGAGGCTGGAGGAAGCGACCTCTCTCACACATACACCTCTCTTTTAATATATCCAATAGTCCAGTGTTTATGATATTCCCCTGGGATGTAGAAAATTCCTAATCTGCCTGATTTGGAGCAGGGACTTGCACTTGGGTCTCCCACCTTCCACGAGAATGCTGTAATCATGAGGCTAGATACTCTGGGGTGGTCCTTTTTCAATCTCCTTTGCTGGAGCTCCTAAAAAACTAAAGAAAAACAAATTTAAAAACCCAGAAAATTCATCGTGTGTCATCATACTGACTTGGTTCCATTTCTGCTGATGAGCCGTTAGCTCCACCATACAGACTTCGTCCACGTGGGATACCAGAGTAACTGGTAGCAGGGTATCATTCTCTGTGTGGACCAGCACTAGGGGGGTTGAAACATGCATTTTACCAGTGAGTTCCAGAGATATTTGCTGACAACAAAAGGAATGGTGAAACTGAGATATTTTTGATTCCATTCCAGGTGAATGTGATCTTTCCCTCAAAGATTTATCCCTTTAAACCACTCCCTCTAACCTGTTGAAGTCCTTTTTTCTCACCTCTTGCTCCTTGGTCCAATCCTTTTCCCCCCTTACCTAGTCATTTCCGGGATACAATCCTAAAGAACTTCTCATCTCAATCCCAATCTCTTTGCCAAGCTTGTCCTAGTCTCACCTCAAAAATCCAAAATTTCTTCACCCCAGCTGAGTGTCCTTACCCAACCATTCCCAGTTTTTTCCATCCGAGCTCCTGGTCCGGTCTTTTTCTCTTCCCCCATTCTCTCCCCAGAATCCAGTCAACTCCCTACCCTGCCCATATTCTCTGTTCCTACTGACTATCCATCCTGGTATTATTCAGCAAAATCCATGGCAAATCCCAATGTCAGTCCTGATCCTTGTCCCAATTCCTTTGCTGACCCTCTCCCATTTTTCCCTCCACAGCCTGACTCTTCATCCTACCTGTTTACCCTTCCACTGCCTCCATCGACCTGACCATTGGTTCCCCATCCTAAACACTGTGTCATCCAGTCCCAGTCCCCCACACGATCCTCATCCAAACTCTGTCTTTCTGGCTCCCAGTCCTAGTCTCTTTCTGCAGACAGTCCCTGTCCCCCTGAGGTTCTTTGTCTTAATCTATTCCCCCTAAACCCCGGGTTCAGCTCTTGCTCTCTGTATTTGAATTGAATTATTAAGTTTTGTCTTCTGTGCTTTTCATCAGCTATAGTGATAGCCTGTATTTACAAAAAGCAATGCTACCTTTGCCGAAACTCAGATTGCATTATTGTCAGTGTAGCAATGTGCATGATAATGTGGCATCTACTGTATTTTGTTTGAAAAATATGCAATGTTGAGGGTTCAGTATAATTAGTCTTGGTTTCTGCTTCGTACTAACATTTTACTTTCTGCACCATCGAGGACCATCACACAGATGAGACCAAATGCTTTCATGATTGCCATTTCATCTTGACAGATGCAATGTAGAGGCACGTAAGTGGCACCTACTGAGAACAGTAATGGACTTATTTCCTGGGTTTTACATCTTGACAAAACATTTGGAAACTGGATTCAGATGAAGACCATGAAAAATGCACAAATCCAAACATCTCACTTAGGAAGGTAATAAAAATCACTTGCTGAAAATCTTATAAATATTCTCTGCACATTTCTCAGTATAAAGAATTAAGAGTCACATTGGTAACTCTTATCAAGTGAGAAAAATTTCTTCCATCACTACAGGCTTGAGTTTGATGGGGCACCAATATGACCATGATTTGGAAATGTAATTCTTTTTGTACATATTCACTGTCTGGTAGTATAAAAACAATAATATTACTAGAAAAATGCCAGGCTCAGATTTTCAAATACTGGTCTATGTATTTATGCCCACAGTTTGCAAATACAATTTAGGATCCAGGACTATTTTGAGGTGCAAATTACAGTCATATAAAACATCAACTGTGTTATAATCATAGAAGAATAGGGTTGGAGGAGACCTCAAGAGGTCATCTAGTCCAACCCCCCACTCAGAGCAGGACCAACACCAACTAAATCATCACAGCCAGGGCTTTGTCAGGCCGGGCCTTAAAATCTTCTAGGGATGGAGATTCCACCACCTCCCTAGGTAACCCATTCCAGTGCTTCACCACTCCCCTAGTGAAACAGTGTTTCCTAATATCCAACTTAGACCTCCCCCACTGCAACTTGATACCATTGCTTTTTGTTCTGTCATCTGCCACCACTGAGTACAGCCTAGCACCATCCTCTTTGGAACCCTGCTTCAGGAGTTGAAGGCTGTTATCAAATGCCCCCTCACTCTTCTGCAAAATAAACAACCCCAGTTCCCTCAGCCTCTCCTCATAAGTCATGTGCCCCAGTCCCCTCACCATTTTTGTTACCCTCTGCTTGGCTCTCTCCAATTTGTCCACATTCTCTTTGTAGAGGGGGCCCCCAAAACTGGATGCAATACTCCAGATGTGGCCTCACCAGTGCCTAATAGAGGGGAATAATCACTACCCCCGAGCTGCCGGCAATGCTCCTACTTATACAACCCAATATACTGTTGATCTTCTTGGCAACAAGGGCACACTGCTGACTCATATCCAGTTTCTCATCCACTGTAATCCCCAGGTCCTTTTCTGCAGAAAAGCTGCTTAGCCAGTCGGTCCTCAGCCTTTATCAGTGCATGGGATTCTTCCTTCCTAAGTGCAAGACTCAGCACTTGTCCTTGTTGAACTTCACCAGATTTCTTTTAGCTCAATCTTCCAAGTTGTCTAGGTCACTGTGGACACTATCCCTACCCTCCAGCGTATCTACCTCTCCCCCCAGTTTAATGTCATCTGCCAGCTTTCTGAGGGTGCAGTTCATCCCATCATCCAAATCATTAATTAAGATGTTGAACAAAACTGGCCCCAGGACCTACCCCTGGAGCACTCTGCTCGATACCAGCTGCCAACTAGATTGAGCCGTTGATCACTACCCATTGAGACCGACAATCTAGCCAGCTTTCTATCCACCTTATAGTCCATTCATCCAATCCATACTTCTATAACTTGCTGGAAAGAATACTGTGGAAGACCATAGCAAAAGCTTTGCTAAAATCAAGATACATCACATTCACCACTTTCCCCATAGCCACAGAGCCAGTTATCTCCTCATAGAAGGCAATGAGGTTTGTTAGACATGACTTGTTCCTGATCACCTTCCTCTCCTCCAAGTGCTTCAAAGTGGATTCCTTGAGGACCTGCTCCATGATTTTGCCAGGGACTGAAGTGAGACTTCTGTAGTCCTGGGGTTCTCTTTCTTCCCTTTTTTAAAGATGGACACTATATTTGCCTTTTTCCAGTCATCCAAGACCTCCCCCAATTGCCATGAGTTTTCAAAGAGAATAGTCAGTGGCTCTGCAATCACATCAACCAATTCCCTCAGCACCTTTGGATGCATTAGATCTGGACCCATGAACTTGAGCACATCCAGCTTTTCTAAACAGTCCTCACACCACTGAGGGTTGCTCACCTCCTCCCCATACTGTGTTGCCCAGTGCAGCAGTCTGGGAGCTGACCTTGTCTGTGAAGACTGAGGCAAAAAAAGAATGGAGTACTACATGCATTTGATGAAGATATTGTTCTGATATGAGGAGTGGTGGTTATATTGTTTTCAGGTGGTCTTTGTGGCATATCTTGGAGGTCCTTATTCAGGTGCAGTTCTTTAATAGCCAGCAGAGGATGGCAAAAAAAAATTGAACAATTCCACCATGAGGAAGGAATATGGTGGTCCAGATTTTGAGGCCTTAGTTTTTTCAGTCTCCAGCACTGTACAGAACATGCCCAGTCCAGAATAAATTATATATAAATTGTAGGCAACAATCAGATGTTTAAATTCAATTAAGTTAGTTTCATCTTTATTTATTTTTCAAAAGTACAGGGTGTCAATAGACAGGGATTCTGCCCTTCATATTAATGTGATTAAGGCAACAACTCTTAGTAGATAAAGAATCTACCATACATTAATTTAATTTAAATTGAGGATTTATCAAGCATATGTAAGTAAAAGCTGGTTAGATGAGACTGATTGGCCTGTTTTGGTGAAGCTGTGTCTAGCTGCGTATTCAAGGCAGTATAGGGTGATGGAGAATTAGAAAGGTGCTGTATCCATACTATTTTCTTGGGACCCTAAAAGTAGGAGGTCTCTGCCTCAAAATTAGAACCGATAGTATGTGTCCATTTTACATACTATTTTTGGAATGAGTTAAAATGGAACTAGTGTTCTTGTACAGATTGCTAAATTACATCACAAAGCCCTGCTTGACCTGACAAACTCCTCACTGTGGTACTGGTGTCACTAGTGTCATCTAAACTCAGTGTGCATGGTGATTTAACAGCCATGTAGATTATGATTAACTCTGAATTGGCCCTTTATGACCATGGGAGTATTTCACGTCAATGGTGCTGGAACAGGGGGTTTAGGGGGCCATGGCCCTCCTACTTTTTAAAAGAGATGGGGCTGGCCCGGTCACTTTTCACCACAGTGGAACCTTGCGGCTCTTACCCTGAGTGGCTTTGGCTTAGGGGCAGGGCCTCAGAGCCTGAGCCTTGCTGTGGTAAGAGCTGCGGGTAGCTGTGGGGAGCCATGGACCCTCCACCTTCCCACAGTGGGGGGCCTCAGCAGCCCCCATCCCATCACCCCACCCTCCAACCCCCTCATCTAGAGCAGGTCTGTGCCACAACTCCCCACAGCTGCCTGTGCAGCTCTTACCATGGCTGGGTAGGGGCTCTGAAGTCAGGGAAGAGCTGTGCAGGCAGGTATGAGGTACCTGGGTCCCTCCACCTGCCTTGGTTGGGGGCCAAGTGGTGGTGACACATGCAGGGGGCTTAGGGTGACCAGATAACAAAGTGTGAAAAATCATGACAGTGGTGGGGCTTTTCATTCCAGACCTCCTCTTGCATCCTAATACCTCTCTGGTCTTAAAAACACTCCATTTTTCATAATTCTAAAATGGAGCTAGTGAGACCTACCCAGACAGGATGCCCAATGACTTAGCAGAACCTACATTTTCTTTCAGAGTCCTGTAATCTTATATCTTGTTACACCCTATCACTTCCCCAATATGTGTGGAAGGAGCATTGTCCTATGAAGTGATAATTAAAAAACAGAAAGATATCTTTATCATGTGCAGTTTTCTTCAACAGAAACAGTGGTATCAACCACCATAGTTGGCTTATTTGTAGGTTGAAACATTCATATGAATTCTTAATACTGACTCTCCACTCAGTATGGTGGAATACTATTAAAAGCAGAGCAGTAAAATGCAGAAAATTTCCATATACACAGAGAAAAAAATTAACACAGTTGAACCATTCCAAAAATTAAACTAATAATAGTTCTGAGCAAATGACCACTTTTAACAGTTATTTACTGTATTTTATAGCACAATTTTACCTAAGTCATAAAACATAATGACTTAAACTGCAAAAGTGGCAGCATGTTTTAATTTTCATTCCAAAAATACTAATACATAGAGGTTTAACTTTTACTTTGGTGTGTTTTAATGACCAGGAATTTGTCATAAATTGCTATAGAAATTAGAATTAATTTCTACAGCAAAATAAAAACAGATTATTTCCCACTAGCCCCCTCTCCATCTCATGGACTTTTACTTTTTTTTTTTACTGTATTACCCAGGAAAATATATATAAATATATACAGTAATTTCCAAATTAAGTTCTATACAGTGAGGTGCCAAACTTTCTGACAATAATTAGGGTAGTTGGGTAACTGTGGTGTTTTTAAATATTCACTTTATTTCCCATCTGCTTTGCTATACTTAATGTTGCTCACAATTCAAGTTTTTAGCTTGCATCTAGTCTCATGTGTGATTTTTTCTAAGATCCTGTGCTCCACATGGACAATGGTTGGATGTGGCCTGTCTGTTTGGCATGTAAGAGGTCTCAGCCATCACTCCCTGTACCTAACTGAGGTTAAAGTTACTGTCAAAAAGTGAAGATCAAAGGAATAGAGGCATCTTTAACCTTGCCTGATAGGTATTTTTGGCTACAGTGTCAACACAGACCTCCAGGAAGACAAAAGTTTGTTCTTTGTTTTGTTTTTTTAAAATCAGTTTGGCTGTTTTCTCTACAAAAAAATATGCTCTGGGATTTTTGGAGAGTGGGGGAAGTTCTATGGCCTGTGTTATATAGGAGGTCAGACATGATCACAGTGGTCTCTTCTGGCTTTGGAATCTATTAATGGAATCTATAAATCTGTATGTTGTGTTTCTTCTCAAGATACAGCTCACTGAATTTGATATGTGACCAAAATGCTTCAAAGTTCTAACAGTAACTATTGATACATAAAAGTCATTGTTGATCTAATCTGTAAATTGTATTGATTGTTTTTAAATAATTCCTAATAAATTTGTATCTTGTAAGCTATGAATAATTGATTTTTACAATTTTGAATTAATCTTGTATTTTTTCTGTAAAACTGTCAAAATTTTTCTTTTTTCTCTGTTTATTTTAATTTATTGCTTTTCTGTGTATCGTCAAAGTATGTACTTTTTCTGGTATGCCTTTTTTCTCTTTTCCTTTTTAATTTCACACTGTGTCATTATATTTTTGAATAAAATTGAATATATCTCTATCTTGTATCTGTGTTCATTAATTTTTGCTTGAGTTTAGATTTTTTCCCCCTTGTAATTTTCATTTCTATGTACTAATACTTTCTTTCCCAGCATTTCCTTCTCCCTATAATAAAGATTAATGATCTGTCTAGTTATTTTAGGCTCTGATTCTACAAACATTTACTCACATGCTTGACCTGATTCATATGGCCCCAAGCAAAGCACTTTCAATTAAGTCTAGGCTTAGCCTTAGATGCTTTGTTGAACAGAGATGCACTTAAGCATCTGCTTAAAGTTAACAGGTGCTTGGCTGAATCAGGACCCATGCGCATAAAGTAAAGTACATGCATGAATGTTTACAGCTTTAGAGTTTTCCACAGTGCCCAAATATGCAACTAAAGCTCCAAACCTACAAAGGGATCCACAGAGGTGGACCCCTGGGTCTGGATCAGGGCTCAAGTGATGTACAGGTAAATTAGATAAGGGAGTCCTCTACCTTCCCTGGTTACAAAAATATTAGGAATAAGACCTATGTAGTATTAAATGTATACCACATTTATGTTACATATTACAAAGTATGTTAATATGAGGAGTAGCAACACTGGTAGTAGTAGAAAATATATATTACCATAAATGTTATTGCGGTATTCATATTTCTTTGTAGTAAAGTATATTTGCATCTTTAACAATATTTATTATGAAACTATAATACTCATTAGGTTGTTCACTTTCTGGCTGGTTTACGAATAAGGACTAAGAAATGGGTTTAGATTTGTTTATGTCTTCACCTGAACCAATAGAAAATTAACTTCCTTACAATATACAATTTAATATGCAAAACAATAAATATGTAAAGTATGCTGATTTATATGTCATTGTCTGAGAGTAATGTGCTTTTTATTATTCAACAATGTTGCCTTATGGTAATTGCAGTATATAATGAATTTATCATGTTTATTTTATGAAAAACTGTTTTTGCTGCTAAATCTGATCTATTTTTAGTAAGTAAACTTCATTTGAAAACTGAATGTTATGTACAATACTGAAGAGTACTTTGTTTATACTCATCTCATTATAATTGGAAGTAAAGTGGAGTAAAATTTTTAAACTTGGGTGCCTAAATTTGGGCTCATAAATCCACACTTAGGCATCTAATTTTGTAGGTGCCTAAAAAATGTGTAGTGGCCTGATTTTCAGAAGTACTGACTATCCATGGCTTGTACGCAAGTCAATGAGAGCTGTAGGTACTCAGCACTTCTGAAAATCAAATAGTTAATTGCCTAACTTTAGCTATTCAGGTTTGAAAATTTGGCCTGATTTCTGTGTTTCTGAACTCCACAGTTTTAAAGAATCAGAGAGGTAGCCGTGTTAGTCTGGAGCAGCAGAGGTAACAAAGAGTCCTGTGGCACCTTGAAGACTAACTATAAAGTTTTGAAGCATAAGCTTTCGTGGGCTAATACCCACTTTGTCGGATGCAAGCAGCTTGTGCTTCAAAACTTTATAGTTAGTCTTTAAGGTGCCACAGGACTCTGTGTTACCACAGTTTTAAAGTACATGATACTTCAAGTTTGACAGAACAATTAGATAAAATGTGTTGTTTTTTGTTGTAAATACTTTTTCTTGTATGCTATCATAAGTATGAAGTGCCTTAGACTTACTGTTTTACCTGTAAGGGGTTAACCTGAACAGGAGAGGGGGTGACATCAAAGCTAGCATTCCTAAAGACAAAGAAGTTAGTTTCACTTCTTCCCGGGCTATCGGTCTCTCTGGATCTTCTCTCCCGGCTCTGGGAGAAATGAATCACCTTCCTACTCATCCTTTGTTAAGTTTCTAAGTAAAGTTGTTGATTGTATAAGCTTGTAATTGATCTATGGTGTCGTTAACCTCATCAGGGAGAGAAATCTTGAGGGAGGGGTTAAGACTAGAATTGAGTATCTGTGAAGTCTGTGTAAATTGTATGCTTTTCTCTTTTCTTTATTAAATCTTTTTTTGTTATAAGAAAGGTCTGGTTATTTCCCTTGAAGTTGTACTAGCTTTGGATCTGGCATAGCTCATGGCAAGTGAGGATCTGTGTGCTTGAATCTCTCCCAGGTAGCAGGGGGGAGGGGGTGTTGCTCGGAGTCTGTGTTCTCGGTCTCTCCCAGGTGGCAAGGGGGAGGGGGATGTTACTCTCGGGGGGGGTTAAGGTTCCCCACTCCACGGTCTTGGAGACTCACATTAATGGTGGCAGTGGGATTTCAAGCCCCAACTGGAGAAGTTTGGGTTTTGGGGAAAAGGATTTAACTTAGGCTGGGAAGTAGCTTAAAGTTAATTGGTCTTTCACATGAGAGATCCCCATATCTTTACCCTAGAGTTTAGAGTGGGGAAAGGTAATCTCTCACATATGCAATATAGTATTAATTTCAGTGCTGTTAAAAAAAATTCTGCAGAAAATTTTGACTTTTCTTAAGGGAAAAAATGAGAAAAACAAAATGTTTTTGTAAAGAAAGCGAGGAATACTTGTAGCACCTTAGAGACTAACTACTTTATTTCAACATAAGCTTTCGTGGGCTATAGCTCACTTCATCAGATGCTTAGAATGGAACAGAAGGAAGATGCATTTATACACCCAGAAAGAAAGAAAAAAAATGTACATTAGCATACCAATTCTAAGAGGGCTGTTAAATGTAGATGGGCCGTTATCAGTAGGAGAAAAAAATACCTTTTGAAATGGATTTCTGTGTCAGATAAATTAACACAGGAAATGCAATTAATTAGTGTAATGAGAGAACCATTCACAAGTCCTATTTTGCCCCTGGTTAATTGTATCCAATTTTAAAATTAATTCCAGTTTCTCCAACGAGAATACCTTCTTAGCATTAAAGCTCCAAACTTTGTCCTCAGCATGTACATAATCCCCATTACGTAAATGGGTCAAATTCTGCCTTCAGTTATGAAAGCATAACTCCCATTGACTTTGAGGTAAATTCTTCTTTTAGAAGAGAAAATGGTGCAAAGTGTATGGGAAAGAGGTATCAGATGCACCCAAAATCCATGCAGAAAAATGCACCTATTATCTGCAGCAAAGTGAAAAACAAAGGCTGCAGTATAGTACTAGTTCTGTGTACAGTACAGTGAAGTCCTCATCCCTGCTCCTTTGTTAATGGATGCTCTACACCCAGTGTCAGCCTGCCTAGAAATAGTGAGAGACAGAACATCTGGACATTGGTAAACCAGAACCACAACTACTGGGGCACAGCAGGGCCGGCAACCTCCACAGTGATTGGCAGTGCTGTTTAATCCATGTGAACAGTTAACATCAGTTAGGAAAGTGCAATAATTTATATACAATCTAAGCAAAGGTCTGAGACAGCCATACCCAAATCCATGCAGAAATTTTGCTGGTTTCTGAACCAAAGTATTCCAGACTGGGAGACATGGGCATATTACACATAGCATATTTCTCATATTTAAACCTTTGCAGCTAAATTCCTAGGTGGACATTTGCCTATAATGCAGGTGTACTAGAAACCAGCAGATATTCTCCAGCTCTACCAAAGGCAAATAGCATCCCAGCTGTCATTGGTGTCAGGCCTCAGAGTGTCATGCCTGACAGTGGAGAACTATCAAGGCAGAGGCAACCATAATGGCAATGTTAGGAAAGGTAGTTTTGTAGAAATGCAAAGGAAAATATATAGGCCAATATCTTATAACTCATTGCAAAATGGAAGACCAGGATTGGAGAAAACCTCATCAGAAATACTCATACGTCAATGAAACCCAGAAGTAAACAACTGTCAGAATAATGACAATAGAAAAGATATGTGAATAGTAGCACCAGCATTATGATTTATGTCTCCCCTCTCTCATATTTACAAGTTGTAGCTGGTCATCTAGCAAACATAGCAAGGATAATGTAAGATGTCCCCATAACTCAATACATTAATTCACAGCTATATGGCATGGACAATATTGCTCTTAAACCCTGGATAGCTGGTGAAAGGCATGGATTATAAAATTGGGAGTCATGCCACACTTCCAGTCTCATGTACTAACATTAGTAATCATGGATGTTTTGTTGGACATAAATGAGTATGGAATGGGGAGAGCTTGACATTAGCAATAGAGCTGAGCGGGAGCAATGGCTGTTGTACCTCTGTCTTAATCATGCTCATATATATGCCTGCAGAATCACATGTACCTTCTCTGTGAACCCACGTCGTGAGTGCTGACTCCAGCTTTCTAGCTGCTCCCGCTGCCCCCCCCCCCACTCTTCTAATTGCCACTGTTTGCTCTGCATGATTTAGTGACAGCCTCTGATGACCAAACCTCTTTGTCACATAGTATGACACTTTCCCTAGTATGTGTCTTGGTGGTAAACTAGGGAATATTTTGGGACATCTGGAGTTTGTACTGCCAGTAGCTTAATTTGATGGTGCTAACTCCTTGAGAGGTGGATGAGCTTTCAGCAATTGAGGATTAAGACTTCCGCAGGTATGTAATATTTTGCATCTAATTGTGTTTTCGTAATCAGTTGTTTGCAAAAACACACACTGCTTCTATTTTATGCACCCAGTGCTCTGAATGATCTATGAAAAAGAGCACTGATACCAGTTCAGCACTGGTTCAGAATGTCTCTCTTCATTGTTTTTCTGTGTAAGTCTATTTAATTATCTTTGCTGTGGGCAATTTGCACCTGTTAAAGCTCTTAAACCCTCATGGAAGCTTTTCAGGAAGATAGCCATTCAGCTGTTAGAGTACCCATATTTAAATCAAGATTGGATGTTTTGCTAAAAAATACGCTGCAGTTCAAACAGTACCAATAGCCTATTAATTTTCCATAGAAAGGCCTACATGTACTTTTTGTTCCTTAAATTCTGGCCTAGTATTTATTTTAACAAAACCGTCTCATATTCATGACATGGTAGCAGGAATGTATGTGGTTACAATTAGAGACTTCCTTTTACTACAGTTCTACTTATATCATTTTTCTTCACCCATCGCTATTAAATTATTTCTTTTACGGTGATCAAAATTGCTAGCTTGTCATTTCAAAATTCAAATGTTCAAACTTATTTTAAAATGCTTCAATGGTGCAGGGATGCAAATTTTAGAAATGGCAGCCCTGGGTGCCCTGGAATATTCTGATCTTGGTTTTATGCTCAAAATACAAAGTTTCAAAATACAAACTTCAGAGACAGGATCTGACTGGTTGGAAAAGGCATACTTTAAATCAAGAATGTGGTTGTTTTAAGTCACAGTACTTTTGAGAATGACTACATGAGACCTCTGAAGATGTCTTTATAATGAGCTTCCACATTAATTTTAAGAAATCAGTATGATGTGCTGCTTACAGATTGTAATGTAATTCTGTAATACAAATTAGATCAGCTTTGAATGTCTTTGAAATGTAGTGTGTTAAAAATGGTATGTACAGGTTAAAAGATACAGATTCAGAACACCGGGATTTACATGAAATTATCACACATGCTTTGATAGAGTCCTAGACTGATTCAAAAGAGCAAGTTTCATATGAAGCTGTCTCATTTTCTTTGATAGCCACCTTGATCTTTATGCAGTCATCTATTAATTATATTACAGATAAAGTAAATAAAAGTGTTGAAATATTGAGATCACAGTCTTCTTTTTTCTTATGAAGACTAAAGGTATGCTTCTATGAAGTCAGTGAGCAATGGGGGATGATAAAGGTATTCTTTAACTGTCAGACAGTATTTATTTTGACACGTGACTGAAAGATCTAGAGTTCAGTAGCTTAGATGTGATTCAGAAGAGTAAAGTTACTATAAAATAGTCCACAGATTTTCTAAGGCCAGTGTAATGGATAACATTTTGCAGATTTTCTAGATTATGCTCCATTTAGTTCTCCACTCTATATTATGTGAGTCCAATCATGTAAAGTGCTGATCATCCTCAATTTCATTTACATCGTTATGAGTTGAAGTTCCTTATTACCTCACAGGACTGGGCCCTCTGCTTTCTTCATGTAAAACTGGTAATTATAGACTAAACATAGGAAGTATGCTTATTTTATCAGCATTCAGGATTTAGTAGTGTGGTTTTGAGTTTAATAATGTTTTTTCATTTTAACTTTTTTTTACTGAACCAACACTGAACTAACAAACTATGTTGTAACCGTTCTGCAGCTGCAGCTACATATAGAGTACGCTGCTCCAAGAAATTTGTGTAGCTAGTTATTATTTAATCCTGACCTTTCTATAGCAAAGTCCCTTTGTCTTCAATAGACCTAAGTAGGTAGGAATCTGTAAACTTAAAGGTGGGTTGATTATTTGCCAATGGTATTTTAAGTTGAGCCTTTATTTCTTTTAACATCTCATTTAAATGACTTCACCGCACCTTTAAATATGTGTTGGGGTATTTGTCTAGCTGGCCGAATGAAGGGAACTGTGCTTTATGGCTGGGTAGGGGGTGGGGGGATGAGGAGAGAAGAAAACTGCTGCAAAAGGGTCAGCGTGGTCACTGACTCATCCCCTGGGAAAGAATGGGTTAAAAGGGGCAGCCCTGTGCCTAAAGCCTCCCTTTTACACAGAACAGACTGATGCATCACCAACCGTCCCTCCTCTTTAGGTGGTGAAATATCAGGTTTGGTCAAGACCTGCTGTGGGCATTACACTAGCTGCCCCTTTTTTTTCTAGGGAGGGGCTAGGATGGAATTTTTCCCTTGCCACCATATTGGCCTAAGTGCAATTGGTGTTTTTTCACCTTCCCCCTAGTAGGTTCAGGAAGGGCTTTGTAACCATGAATGGCCTGAAGTGCAGTAGACACTAATTATTTAACTGTAGGGTGGATGTCCAGTGCAGGTACTCCATAGGAAAGGTTTACAGTCACTGGATAAATGGCTTGGAAAGACTTTAAAATAGGTGTTCTTTAAAGGAGCAAACTGGGGAGAAGGAGTTGGGGACTTTTATGATTGGTACAGCAGGGAGCCAATCCCCCATTATTATATCCCATCTTACCCCTCCTACGAGTAGAGAGCTGTAGTACGGGCAAGACATTGTCACGGTGCAGGGCCTAGCAGTAGCGAGTGTTCCTTCACACACACACACACCCCGGAACGGGCACTGAGCCATGAACAGCGTGCTCAAGGTAACGGCACTCCGTTATCTCCTGGGAAGACGAGCTAAGAACACAGTGTTTGCAGCTGCTTGTTATTTGTGCTCTGTCTCTCTTTTGCTTTCTCAGCCTGCTCTGTGTGTGAATGTTTACCCCGTCTGTGTGAGAACGAATGCGTGGGAAACTAAATGGGGAAACTGAGGCAGGACAGCGTGTAACCAATCAGCTTGCAGCTTGCAAATGAGACATGAGTATGTATGAGATGTAAATGTGTGAGTGTACTTAAGCCTACACTTGTGTACTGTCTGTGGGCTTTTTCCCTTCCTAGCAATGGCTCCGGAGTGCTAGGCACCCCTTCTGCGGTTGCACTGATCTGAATTGGGCCCCTCAGCGCCGAGAAACCAAGGCCTTCTAATAAACTCATCTACTTTCTACAACCACGTGTGTGTGCCTTGTCTCGCAAAATCCAAAGTACCTTGCAACAGGGGTTAATGGTAAGGTCCAGGCAATGGATTTGCTTGAGGGACATGGATGGAAAAAGAGGAGGAGCTAATGGAAGCCCTCTGGGTAATTACAAAATAAACCTGGGTTTAACTGAACTGTACACTTTTATCTACCGGGTAGTCCCAGGCATCTAATAATAAAGTTGCAGCCTGATTAAACCCATGTCAAATGTCTCCTGTCCTTTGTCTGGTATAGCTAAACAATAATCTGCCTTACTGTCTTATATACAGCTGACACAACTTGCCATTAAAGGCAGCCAAAAAAGTTTATTCATAGGTATCTCCACAGGAAATAACTTCGTTTAATCGACAGAACTCACTACACTCTAACAGTGTGGTTATCCCCTGATCACCTCGCCTTACTTTCTGTTACCCTTAGTGAGCTTTTAGAGTCTTGACAGAAATCAAGGTGTTTTCTTTTGCTTCTGTCAGAAATATACTTGTTTTTAAAAAAAGAATGAAAGAATATTTATTATGTAGCTTGATTAGAAGAAAAATATACAAATGAGTGTGATTCTAAAATGATCAAGGAAAAAAAACTGATTTGGATACTCCTTTATGAAAGAGAAACTGACAACAGTTAGACTCACTTATTCTATTTTTGATTCATTGGAAATCCTCAGGATGCTATGAAGACTGAAGTATTAACCATTTTTTATTACTTGTTTAATTTGTTAGTTCAAATTTCTTTCAGTCTGATAAAAGCGGAAGGCCACATCCTGAAGTTCTATTCAGATTCTTACTCAGTCCTTACTCAAGTAAACATC
Source organism: Sternotherus odoratus (assembly GCA_032164245.1). Lineage (NCBI taxonomy): Eukaryota > Metazoa > Chordata > Testudines > Kinosternidae > Sternotherus > Sternotherus odoratus. The sequence goes on along the minus strand of JAVMKO010000002.1, from coordinate 125,031,363 downwards.
CCTTAAAGTCAGTGGGAATGAAACTAACAACTGAGGTGAAACTAAATAAACACCTCAAGGTGCTTCAGCGATCAAATCTAGGTTTGATAGGTTAAATCCAACTCCTGGCCTATTCAGTCCAGGACCTTTCAGCTGAGAATGCTAACTGTGCAATGTGTGTGTGTGATTGTGCGCGCACATGAAATGAACACCTGTTCACTGGAAACAGCTCCAAATACTAAGCTCACTTCATATAATCACCAAACAGTCACTAGCAATAACAACTACTAGTCTCTACTATCCTGCGGTGAATGTGAACCAACAACCTACTAATGGAAGTCTTTATATCCAATAACCAATCCACCCTCCCTCATCTATCTTATCACCCTTCATTTGTAATTGTTTATTATTTCATTATTAATTAATAAAAGCTCATTAATAGTATATTTTCCCCTTAAATAAACATTTGTCTGCTTTTGTAGGTTGAAGTCACAGCCTTTAAAGGGTTTATGTACATTAGGCCTATCCCTATCAATAAGATTATGCTGCAAATGTATGAAGAAGGAAAACAGTCCTTTTGCATTTAAAGTGTAGTTTACATAAATATTGTAATAATAAAACTATTCAGAATCCTGCCCAGTAAAGCTTCCATACTAGAGCTCACTTTGTAGCCAAGAAACGTGAGTTTTTTGTAAGTTTATTTTTTTTCGTACTGTGGAATTCAATTAGGTGACTTTTATCTAAAATATAAATCTGCTGTTGAAGTTTTTGGAAAGTAAGGAAACGGTAAATTGTTACTGTGAGGATTACACTGGATTGCTTTTGTACAGCTGCTTTGCGGTATCCCTTTGCTATAAAAATTCAGTGTACGCAGGCCCATTACATGACAAAAGAACACAGTGGTTGTCCACAAGCAGGAGTGAGTGTGGAGGAAAGGGAGGAAAGAGGGGGAAGAGCTATGCAAATATAAATCCAAGGGAGGCAAACATTTGAAGGCCAGATTCTGATACTCATACTACACCATTCAAATAAATGGGACTATTCACTGAGTAAGATAATACTCAAAATAGTGGTAGAATCTGTCCCAGAAAAAATTAGTATTGCAACATGGAAAAGGGACATGGTCAACCAAGACCTGACAACTGAGTATGTATCCATAAACCAGAACTAAAAGATTACCTAGAAATGAGCAATGTGCTCCATGAGAAAGCAACTTCACCAGGTACCTTACAGTGAATTAGGCCATGCTGACAGGAATTACCAGGGCAGAAAATACCTGTTATTGAATATGGGTATGCACTGCTGCGCTTGCCTTTGGGAAGGCTGGATAAAATTTTCAAAAGCACCTAAGTGACTTACAAGGGAACTTTGCTTTTCTAATTAATTTAGTTTCTTTTGAAAAAATTACCCTCTATCAGGAGTCAGCCCATATTGTACTTGTTTGGGTGAACAGCAGAAATGATCACTTCATCATAATTTGTTATATGAAATTACCTTTTTGATCGCCTGTCTAACCTTCTTTCCTCCCACTGCAAAGTACTATAAGAACCACAAGTGCCCAGAATATGTATACAGTATATTGAATATTCAAATATTTGGCTACAATAGGCTGTAATAAAACAACCACTAAAATGTCAGCACATATACTACATGTGTTAAGTTTCCTCCTTAATTGTGAATTTCCTTATTTTCATTGACTAATTTAAATGTAATATTTCCTGTGAATTCTTTTGGGGGTTTTGCTTGCTTTTTTCTTTAAAATTCAAAAATGTGTTGCTTCCTTTGACCTATAATCTTACCCAGAGGTTGACTCTGATTGCTAGCAAATTCAGAAACATTACTTAATATTGATTGCAATATCACTCTTTGGGAAACTGTAGTGAAGCTGTTTGAATTAATACAGATTGGATCAGACTTAATGAAGCTCTATTATGAGAGTTTTTCTATTGTCTTTTATTTGATTTATGTTGATAAAAGGTATTGTATATTCCACTGCCTATAACTGCCTGTCTCGGTCCCTCCCTAGAAAAAAGAATGTAGAAATTTGAGACTTGATAGGGCCTTTGAAAACAACGTTTAGTATTTTTGGTTAAAGACTATATTTTAATTAAAACTTTATGTGGTAAAAATATCAGATATAAAACTACAGAACTATGTATGGATATCTAAACTAAAAGATGCCCCCAAAGTATTTTTAAAAATACCTGCTCAGTGTGATATTTTACCAGTCTTTGTATCAATTAATTAATAGCTGTGAATTCTTTTGAATATAGAAATAGAATAGAAAATGTGTTTATAATTACTATTCAGAAAAGTACATACAAGTGCTGTATAAAAGTTCAGTATGTTTATACATAGAGTGGGTACTTGCATGCAGTACTTGTTTTTGCCTACTGAGAATGAACCTTTAAAATTAATATCACCTAAGTTCCTGTAACTGTTGTGCATTGATTTTATATTTGTCTCTACTTCGATTCACTATGCATCATTTTTTCTCTGATAAAGATAGTTATGGCACACATGAACATGTCAAGCAAGACTTAAAAAAAACCTATGTTAAAAGTCAGTTTTCTTCTCTCACTGGTTTTTAAGTATAAAAAAATTGCCTCATCTGCCTTTGGGTTGAGATCAAAATGTAGTGTTGTTGTCTAAATGGAAAGGCTATCTCTGCAGGATTAAAAGAGGGAAGCAAAGATACAATAGGCGAGCCCAGTGAGAGAATTCTGATCCCAGCTTGTATTGATAGATGATTAGAAGACCTTTGACTTTTCATGCCTTTAGAAAGGTCAGTCACCTTATGAAAACAAAGACTGGCACTTCACAACCCAGCTTCCTACTCCAGATACTAAGTGTCTGATGAGCCCAACTGTATAACACAACATAGACTAGCCAAATGACATGCTCAAGAGAACTCATCACTAATGAAGCTTCATGCAGTTGAATTAGTATATCATATGCCTCAGAATTGAGCTAAATACCTGTGCTGTTTCATGTTCACCCCATTTTCAAAGGTGCGCTAAATCAGCATTTCATACTTTTTTTGGATTTATGTTTTCCAGTTTTAGTGTCATGTTTTTAAACAAAAGTGTATTTAAATCTATTTGTCTTATTTTGATTTAGAGTTACACAAGAAAATAAACAGAATTATCAGAGATATCATGTTATTTTTCATTCAGTAGTATAGCTTAAACAGTTGGACTTATGCAAATAGTATTTTGCCAGCGATGGTCAGAAAATACTCATAATTTTCATTTTTGAAATAATTTTATTTTTGTCAAAATATTTGCAACCAACTCTAGTCATGTGATATTGATGCAACTCCCATTGATACATGGTCTTTAAATGAATGTAGCTGTTATTTCTTAAAATAGATTCCAGCTGGTCAAACTTTCTCACCACTTCTCTCCCCAAAATAAACACTGAGCAAGACAAATTTATTTATGAATAGTAGTTTCTGGGAACACACTGTAACTGCTTTCTATAAGATCACATCACTATACATATTATTGAGAAACTATGGAGAAAATGAATAAGGAAAAGTTATTTACTTGTTCCCATAATAAGAACTAGAGACCCACCAAATTAAATTAATGGGCAGAAGGTTTCAAGATGAGGCTTGATAAGTTTATGGAGGAGATGGTGTGATGGGAAAACATAATTTTGGCAATTGATCTTTGAATATGGTAATAGAGGGGTATGGTGGTATATGATGGAAAGTTGGAGGGAATGGGATCTAAGATACTACAGAGAATTCTTTTCTGGGTGTCTGGCTGGTGAGTCTTGCCCACATGCTCAGGGTTCAGCTGATCACCATATTTGGTGTTGGGAAGGAATTTTCCTCCAGGCAAATTGGAAGAGGCCCTGGAGGTTTTTCGCCTTCCTCTGAAGCAGGGGGCATGGGTCACTTGCTAGAGGATTCTCTGTACTTTGAAGTCCTTAAACCAAAATTTGAGGACTTCAATAGCTCAGATATAGGTGAGGTATATTGTAGGAATGGGTGGGTAAAATTCTGTGGCCTGCCTTGTGCAGGAGGTCAGACTAGATGATCATAATGGTCCCTTCTGACCTTAAAGTCTATGAGTCTATGAGTAAAAGAAAGTTCTTCTTCACACAGCACACAGTCAACCTGTAGAACAACTTGCCTGAGGAGGTTGTGAAGGCTAGAACTATAACAGGTTTTAAAAGACAACTGGATAAATTCATGGAGGTTAGGTCCATTAATGACTATTAGCCAGGATGGGTAAGAAATGGTGTCCCTAGTCTCTGATTATTAGAGGGTGGTGATGGATGGCAGGAGAGAGATCACTTGATCATTACTTGTTAGGTTCAATCACTCTGGGGCAGCTGGCATTGGCCACTGTCAGTAAACAGGATACTGGGCTGGATGTTCTTATTCTTACATGCTTTGTACAATAGCATCATATGTCTAATAGGCACACTATGAAAACTACAAAGGAGTTCATTAGAACTTTGCACAGAAATCAGTTAATTCCCACTATTATTTTATTAAGATCAATAAAAGTCATCAGATGAATGACAATGCATGATGCTGAAAAAGTGCCCTAATATGTGTGTCTTAATGGTTCTAGTGGCTTTGTATTCTGTCCAAAAGAATTTCAGACCTCATACAATTTCTCTGAAAGACCAGTTTTTTTCCTGTTTGTTTTTCTTCTCCTCCTACCCCAAATTCTGATTTCCTTGCATTTGTTGGCTTACGTCAGACTATTAGTGTTCTTTTAATATTTTGTGATTAATATGTACTGAAAATGGCCTAGGTCTAATGTTAGCACAGCTGTGAAATTTGAATTTTATCCCCTCATGCAAAGAGTCTTGGGGGACTATAAAGATTTTTACAGCAGTGCTTCTTAAAGAGGTAAAAACAATGAATATACTACTACTTTTAAAATCTTATAATTTGCATAGTAACCCTGGCCATAGTAATGGCTAAGCAAACACTAGCAGGATTACCTTCTGCTTATTAACTAGTTAGTATAACCCAAACCTTGCTATCCACCCCTGCTCGCTACATACCAACTTCTAGCACTGACAGTTCTGTTATATATTTTAAACTATGAAGTGTACCGAAACAGTACTAACTTGAGTTTAAAAGGAAAAGAGGCAATACATAGACTGAATGTTTGTAGCGTTCCGACACCCAACTCAAATCTTTACAGAGGAGGAACAGAAAAACTGCACAAAAATGTTATTCCTGATTGATTTTTAAAATGAATAAGAAACCATTACTGATCCGAGTTTTAATCCAGTAAACTTGAATCTCTGATTTAGGTTGATATCTGACATGTTTAAAATCTCTATTAAAAATAGTATCTTCCTTTACTTACCAGAGTCTCATTTAAAAAAAAAAATACAGCATATATCAAGATTTTTTCCTTTCCAAACAAAAGTAAAGTTTGACCTTATATGATTTCTAGTGATTTTTATGCATTTTAAATTAAAATTCAGCCAGGACATTACAAGATTTTTAATACACCAAGAATTCTTAGTTACAGGACTTTTGCTTAAGTCACAATGTGCTGTAATGAATTGCTAAAATGATTTGAAATAATTCACAAAATACAATTTGGCACAAAAATAATATTAATGAAAAAGGGGCACTTTCTAAATTTAGTTTTGAATGTTAATTTGTCTTGTGAACAACAGAATATGCTTCTCCTGATAAATCTTAATAAGAAAAAATTACATTATAAAACTGAAAATTATGTCATCTGGTGTACATAGAAATGTGTGTGGCTATTCAGAGTCAAGATTTAAAATATTAAGCATTTGCCGAAAGGTCTAAATGATGTTTTTAAAAAAAGATGATTGGATAAGTGTACATTGTTAATTGGCATATGGGGATTTCTATTGTTGTCCATAGGAGACATGCAGGTAACACTAAAACATGCTTTGAAAAAATCAAGGACAAAATGCCCTGCTTCTGCAGTTCTCCAGAACCAATAATCCCAAGTACAACTGCCTAAATCTTATATACTGATGTGGTTTAAAACACATTTCTGTATATCAATATTGTAATAACAATGGGTCGATTTTGCTAGCACTTTATTAACCACCATGTAGTCACTGATTGTCATGGATTTTTAACAAGAAACGTGTAACACAGCTCTATTATTTAAATAAAACACTTCTATGCTACGGCCTGGCCCGTGCCATGAGCACAAGTGGGTGTTGCCAGTGGTGTTCCAGTCTGCTTTCTGACATTATCCTTATTGGATCTACCTGCACTAAACCTATACAAAGATGTGGGCATCCCAGGTCACCAGAAAGCAAATGAATTATATGTCCACACTACCAGGGGAAACTCCTGTTACCTTCTTAGCAGCAACTGTGTTTAAATAGAGTTTTAGATCCAAGAGTTTTGCTCCCTTTGTGAAAAGGGCCTCAGCGTGTCTGGAAACTGTTCACTTACCTTTAAAGCTTGTCAAAAGAGTCCCTTCAAAACATTTTTTCCAATAGAAAATGTCTTTTCAAAAAATGTCAGGCTCTAGGGCCATATTTATATATCCCAATTTTAAAAGTGCTGAGCACCCAGCAGCTCTGAAACATGGATCTATAGGCCTAATTTTAGGAATTCATTTTTTTAAATATCAGCTATAGATCCTGATACTAGCCTGGGGCTCAATCTCTCCCCACCAAAAAAGAGAAACATTCGGCATTGGGAAACTACTGAAGAGTAATTACTATGAATTCTAGAGCATATTTTGTTGTCATCAGTAGAGCCCTGCAAACCTGTGGATATTCACTTTTTAACTGAGGATCTCCTGGGACCATGTTTACAGATAGCAGACTGGGTAGAGTGACCAGATGTCCTGATTTTATAAGGACAGTCCCGATTTCTGGGTCTTTTTCCTATATAGGCTCCTATTACTCCCACCCGATTTCTCACATTTGCTGTCTGGTCACTCTGGGTACAGACACAAATTTTGTTTCTGCACAGGGCTCTAGTAGGCATCAGCCAGACTTAAGGAAAAAATTCTTCAAGAAATCATATAATAGATTTATAAATGATTTTGGTTTGGGTGAAAGACAGTATTCCTGTTTGAGTTAGAAATGTATGAGGCCTGATTGCACTATTCTAGTTCTAGGTGTCTTTATTTTTAGCATAAAGCCTGAGTATTTCAATGATGAATCACACTTATGCAATTTATATTAGATATACGTCTATGTTTGGTAAGGCACCTTAATAAAACAAAAAGACCACAGAGAAATATTTTAATATTTATTTCCTATTACATACTTTTATTTTAAAATGCACATCTTAGACACATTATGAAAGTGGAAAAGGAATAAAAGTTGTACTTACTTTGTAGTGACCTGAATTCAACATCAGATGTTAAAATCAAGACATGAAATTTTGGTAGAGAGATAAAAGTCAGAACAGAGACCTGACCACATGCCGGATGATATTAGTGGCAGATGTGATCCTCAGAAGTGTGATGGCATTTCCTCTGAATAGGCGAATGTACTCTTCAAACTTTGATGTTAACATGATTAGCAATGAAAGTATGCTTTGTTCCTTTGCCTTCACATGGTCTCAATATTGGCAGTTATAGTTTACTTGTATTTTTTAAATCAAATATTACTCCCCCCTGTATTCCTGTACAGATGCTTCACACAATGCTGCTTTTTTGTTGGACTTTAAAGAAAACTGTGAACCAATGTACCTAATATGGAGCCTGAAGTGCTAAAAATATTTTTTTTTCCTTTTTATGTAATCCAAACCTTTATGTTTTCCTGGTTTTCCACTTTCAGTCCTAGTACCACACTTTCTTATAGGTTACTTAACACCAGTACCCCCACTTCATAGTCAGTCCATTGCCCCCAGACACCCATTAATTGACTGCAAACACAACTTTATTGCAAAATGACTGCAGCTTTATTAAGCAACAGGATTTACAGGCAATAACATAATCAATATAACATTAATAAATCACATAATTAAATAAGATTCTTACAAGGCCTGCCTGTAGCCTGAAATATACACAAGATCATTGTTCCCACTGATAGCATTTACCAGAAATTATATGAAATGGCACTAAGCATGGTTTCTGCATTGGAAATGTATAACCCATGCATTTGCTTCATAGCCAGCCCATCAGAAGGATGATGCTCCTTTCATTCCATAGGGGACTAATTCTGCCACCCAAATTAATGTGAGTACAATTGGAAGCCAAGGGAACCACTCCTGTGAGTAGCTGATACAGAATTTCACTCACATGACTAATGGTGGCTGAAACAAAACCACGCTGATTATGGTGGACTGATAACGAAAAGGTGAATAAACCCATTTCCTCATTTGTGTGCCTACACCAAACAAACATGTGAAACACTATGAGCTCAGAACTGAGGAACTCCTTGAACGTTCTGCATCCACCACAATAATATAGAGGTGAGTGCACTTACAAAGTTCTTCACTTCTGAAAGAGAATAGTACAGGAAATGGTAGAGTCTAGCTGTATATTGGTTGATGCTGCTAGAAATGGCAAAATCTATCAAAAATGTTAAGACTGTTTAAGTGTCCTCTGCAGATACAGAGATTCCCAATAAACTACCAGGCCATTATGTTATGTGTCTTTTATTTAGCAAAAGTATTCAATTATTCACTCACATCACAGTGGACTAGCCCCTTTCATGCCCAGTAGGACTGATTTCACAATCTGGAAATTCTTAAGGAAGCTGCTAACAATCAATCAACGCAGACCAATATTTTTCAATACTCTTTTTTTAAGAAAAACAGAAGGCATCCTTTCTCCCCTTCCTGAGAAAGCACATAGCCCACATGGGATTTGGAGAAAGCTTGTCACAAGAGGTTTTTATGGGCCGGATCATGCTCCACCATGGGCTATGTGTGACCATGACAGAGTTTTCTTTTGCACTGATCTTAGTGCTATCTCTATGAACAGTTAGGAGACACACAGAAGTTCATACAAGATCTAGCTTCATTAGCTTTCTAGAGGATTCACCGTGTAATCTGTAGAAATGATGTGTATCTCCTAGTGCCACCACAAGCCATCACCTTTATATCCTGTCCATATGCATTAACTCAAACCCATAAATGGGTCCTGATTGTAGGTCCTGAGGGAACTGTTTCCCCGTGGCCCATGTACACACACATTCCTTGTTTTCTTGATAATTATCATTCAACTAAGCAAAATTAGAAGATTTCCAAGATCTTGGTGATTGGTTAGGAAAGTCCTAGATGCCTAGAAATGGAGTGCAATTGTTAATATTAGCACCACTCTTCATAATCCACTGCTTCGTAACTCTTTAGAGTTTAACTGCATTGTCTCTGAAAGATAAGAACTGAATACTTTTAAAGAAACACTAAAACAATTCTCTAAGTTTGATAGCATTTAAAACCAAGATAGAAACAGGTATGTTTTTGATAAAGGAGTATGAGGTGTTGGGACTAAGAATAAAAGATGTAGGAGATCATACAAATAACAAAATTAAAAAGGATAGTTAGTTGTGGGTGGGGGGGTTTCCCCTCCTTCCTCCTCTCTTCTTTTTTTCTTTGCTAATATTTGGGGAGTCACCAATGGAATCACTGAGAGAGAAAGAGTGGAATTTGTACCTTGCTAAGTACACTTGTATAAAGAGAGAACCTGGACTAGAATCACAATTCTTTTAAGGACCTGATTACCTTTTACTCCATAAAACACTAGCAATGTTACGAGAGAACTGGACTTGACATAACCACAGGCATTTTGTATACTCAGTCACCATTAATTGGATGTGAGAATACCACATACTCAAGAATAATTTGGTCCTTTCCTAAGCGGACAAAACTGATGCGCCACTTCAGTGTTGCTAATAAGGATAGATAAAGTCAAAGATTAATGAAAATCAGAGAGAGTGTGGATAGCTCACCTTGGATGTGTCTGTGACCATAAGTTTCATGCTGTGAGTTGCTTTGCTGATAAGGAAAGCCATGAGTTTTTGCTATTGCTACAAAAATTGTTAGCCCATTAGAGGTTACTATGAATTATGTGCTTTATTTGAGCAATCTATAAAGGACATTAGTTAGAGTGTGCAATTTGGAGAAGTTCAGAGAGGCTTTCAACAAGCAAGGTGACTGACACTCAATTCCCCAGTGGTCGGGAGGAAGGCTGATCACCAGAATCCTGCTATTAACCAAGCAACACCATCTCAGACTTTGGGTAACTATAACTGGGGTGCTCTGGACTATTGTTATTTTACATGTGTGCTTTAGACTCAATAAAAACTAGGACTCTTGTGTGAAAGCACTCTTGTGTGTACCAACCATTTATCAGACGGAGGAGCTGTGATTCCACTGATTTGTCTTGAAACCACCTGAGAAATTAAAACTAGTTACCATAGTTTTGGCTTCAGCAAACCCCAGGTAACAGCAACACTATATATATAGTGATGTTGTACAGATACAAGTATTTGAATTTCTCTTAAAAAACAGTATTTTCCAAGGTTTAAAATCTCCGGTATAAGTTTTCAACCATTTGTTAATTATCTTACAAAATTTCTTTGGATGCATATTTATGCAGAGTAGCAAAATAAATTAACTAAATGTGCACAGAATTTGAGAGGCTTTCTTTTTCTGCAAAACAGCTCAGAAAAAGAGTCAGTTTATAAAATAATGCTAGTTATGATTTCATCCTTAATTTAGACTAAAGATTTTTACTAGATAGATATAGCCATAATTTTCCAGAATAGGAAACTAAAGTTAGTCTCCTAAATTCATATTTAGGCATAGAACTATGCAGCCTAATTTTCCAAAGTGTTGAGCATCCAAGTCTCATTTTAAGGCTCCTATTTTTGAAAATCTGACTCTTCAGACCAAACCCAGCAAAGCTTTACTTCCATGAGTAACCTTTTCTTGTGCAAGCTGTTCCACTGACTTCAAAGGGAGTAAATGGGATCTCTCAGCGCTCACCATCTGTGATCATCAGGCCACTTTTACATATATGGCTAAATATGGATTTAGTTGTTTAACTTTTAGGGGCCCATGTCTGAAAAATTCTGGTGTAAATTACTTTGGAATAGGGGCCTAATGGACTAAGTATGGGACTGTGAGTCAGCAAACCTGAACATTAAATCTGGCTCTGCCACTGATTCTCTTTGTGGCCTTGGAAAATAATTTTACCTCTAATTCTTATCCCTGCCACGGAATTCCTATATAACCTTGGCAAATCATTTAATCTCTTTGCTCCAGTTCCACATCTGTAAAATGGGAATAATAATCCCTTTCTTACATTTTTTGTCTGTCTTGTCTGTTGAGATTCTAAGCTGCCCAGGACAGGGACTGTATCTTACTTTTCACAGACTCTTGCTCGATGGGACCAAGAACTGTAATACAAATAAATAATACCTTTCTTCTTTCACTTAGGGTTGTGAATCTGCAAATGTTTGCTCCTTAATATTCTTGAATACAAAGCATACATATATATATGGAAAAAACATTATTTTTAAGGCCTTATAAAGGTAGACCCAGCCTGTCACTTTTGGGAACTAGGAAGGCATTTCCTCTAATGGATGTTATGCAATAGATGCCTACTGCTGCATTTCTTATCCCTTCTTCTTAAGCATCGGTACTGGCCTCTGTCCCAGAGAGGGTATTAGATGACGTGGACCACTGGAATGATCTGTCTTGGTAATTCCCAAGTTCCCCACTATCATCTTTAATCATACAGTGCTTCTGAGAATCTTAAATTTATTATAATAGTGTGTATTTATTAATATCTGAAGAGGGTTTCAGGGTTCACTATGCCTATGTATATAAGGGCTTCTCTACATTTGCAGATGTGCACTTAGGGTTAAACCAGCCTTTGGAGAGTGCATTAGGAAAAGCGCCCCAGTCTGTCCACACTGACACCTGCAAGCGCACTGGCATGGCCAAATTTGTGGCACGTGAAGCAGCATTGGGAGTGGTGTATTATGGGCAGCTATTCCACAGAGCAACTCTTCCCATTCTGGTGCTGTGGCTTGTGAGAAGGGGGTGTGGGATGTGGGGCATTTTAGATCCTCTACCAACACCCAATGATGCATCGCTTTGTATCCCAACAATCCCTGTGCTTCCGACCACATTTGGCATAATCCTTCAGTGGTTTCTGTGTAGCGTGCCCTGTCTTCCCTTTCATTCTGTGGGAATGGAGACTGAACTGCTGAGGAACATGCTGATGAGTCTCGCCAGCATGTCATATTTGGCAGTCGAGCTACTCCTTAAGATCCAAACTGACACTGAGGCGCCTGACAATTATATCTATTTGCGTAATGCATATTACACAAGATTGCTTATGACATTCATGGACATGCTCAACCACCATGGAACGCCGCTTTTGGGCTTGGGAAACAAGCTCTGAGTGGTGGGATCACATCGTCATGTAAGTCTGGGATGATGAGCAGTGGCTGCAGAACTTTATGGTGAGAAAAGTCACTTTCATGGGACTGTGTGAGAAACTTGCCCCTCACCCTGTGGTGCAAGGACACGAGATTGAGAGCTGCCCCGACGGTGGAGAAGTGGGTGGCTATTGCAGTCTGGAAGCTGTCAGCTCTATCACTTCATGCAGCATGTCTTCTTTGCTTTTACAGGGCCTCTTCCTGAATCTTCGCAATCTCTTGGCTGGTGATAAGATGGACAGCTGAGATTTCAAGGTTTCACAAAGGCAGAATGCAACACTTAACAGAGGCAGCACTGTACACTCCAGAGAGAGAAATGATTCTCCTGCACTTAAGGAGGGCAAGCACAGCCTACATAATCCCATAATTTGCCCATCCCAAAGCAAGTGCACATAACCCATGGGAGCCCCAGAATGATGAGTAAGCATAGGGTCAAAGGGGGACTGATTGTTTCATGGTTATACTGTACTATGTGTTTCTGTGCCTTGAGGAGAGCCAACAGTTGCAGGGGGCACCTACTCTGAACACTGTCCCAACATTTTCCACAGGAGTTCATTCTGGACGATATCTCGCTGATGAGGGTGACCGGGGAAGCAAAGGAGGGTCTTCTACTACAATACAGCTTCCTTCCTGGTCCATACGCAGCTTCCCTGTGTGCAGCAATGGTCCCCCCCATCACTGTGGTACAGTGGTGCGTACACATTAGCCTGACTGGGACAAGGACCACGGTGGCTCTCCCAATAAACCTGGGCAAGCACATTGCCCACATTCTGGATGAGACTTTTGAAGAGATCACAGAGGCTGATTATGCGATGTGATAGAGCAAATCAATGCCCTATTCTGCATCTAGGCATGCATGCAGCCCTTACCCTCCTCGCCCCAAGAACCTGCATTGACAAACTTCCTTCCTGAAAAAAAAATCTGCTTACCAGGAACCTCCTTTGGTGGTTTCCCTTCCCCAAGCACCAGACGCTGTGACTGGCTGCCTTCCTCGTGGCTCGAAAAGCGCTCCTGGCTACATGCCTCAAGGGATTCTGGTGTATCTTCCCACACCTCAGCACCCTCACTCCCACTTTCCACCTCCTCCTCCTCTTCCCTCCTTGTTGGACTGGACTCGGAAGTGTCCATGGTGGTCGTTGGAGTGGAGGTAGGGTCACCACTAAGCATTGTGTCCAGCTCTTTGTAGAATCGGTAGGTTGTGGTGGCAGCACTGGAGCTGCCGTTTGCCTTGCGGGCTTTACGGTAGGCATTCCACAGCTCCTTCGCTTTAACCTGGCACTGCACTGTGTCCCAGTCATGGCCCCTTTCCATCATGATCCTTGATATCTGCCCATAGTATCGTAATTCCTATGGCTGGAGTGCAGCTGGTACTGGACAGTTTCCTCCACACAAATACTGATGAGGTCCAGCACCTCTCCATTGCTCCATACTGGGGATTTCCTGGCACGTGGAGGCATGTTCACCTGTAAAGATTCTCTGAGAGCACTCCACACCTGACTGAGCAAACAGGAAGGGGATTTTCAAAAATCCCAGGGAATACAAAGGGTGGGTCTGACAGTTGGTCACCAGAGCCCAGGACAGTACAGTTGACCAGAGTGGCTAGAAAAGGCATTGTGGGATACTTCTAGAGGCCAATCAGAGTGTGTTAGGCATCTACACTGGTGCTGTGGCGCTCCAGCGGGGGCACATCTGAAGTTAATCCCTTCGCCCAGGTGGAGTACCAGGAGCACTCCAGCTGTGGAGTCAGAGTGCTCCATGTGCCTCCCAGTGTGGATAGGTATTGAGGTGGAGCGCTCTGGGTGGCTTTATTGCGCTATAACTAGCAAGTGTAGCCAGGCCCTAAAATTAACTATGTCCTTGATCTTTCCATGTGGAGTGTGTGTACCTATCCAGTTCAGCCTGGAACGCTCATTACTGGAACTGCTTTATTACACCTCCTACTGCTCTATTTGCTTTTCTATCTAGGCTGAATGCTGTTTTCTTTTTTACCTTTCAAACTAATACAGACCTTCTTCCTTCTTAACTGCATGGGAACAATGCAAGTATTTTTTACCACCAAGATACACAGTAACATATCCGTATCTTGTGTTCTAACTATGTGTTCCATCATTGTAATAGTTATGCAGGCCAATTTTAGTGAAGAGTTATTAAGAGAGAGGACATTAGATGGATGTATTTAGACTAGAGTAAACAACCCAAAGTCAAAACTAGAGTAAGAAGGAAGGAGATTAAACAAACTGAAACAAATAAATGGAGGGCCGTGCTATTCATTTCTCAGTGCAAGTCTCTGCAGTAGTGGTCTTGCACACTCTTCCCTTTTCCACCTGATTTCTAACAAGCAAATCAGAGTAGAGTATCTTTCTAGATCAAGGCACTTTCCAGCTCTGATTTAGTGACAGGGGAATGGGCATTACCCAGAAGCTGCAAGGTGATGTTTAGACATGGCTGACAAACCACCAGCTCAGCTTTTCTTTTCCACAGGGCAAGCCCTCTCATACTCCTCCTCCCCTTAACTTGCTGAAACTTGCAGCTGTGATTCACAACCTGACCAACAGTGATAGATAACAAACCACTGACCTTAAGGGCAGCTTTGTGTGTCAGCCTTCTTATTGCATTGAGTCACCACACTCCTAGTGTGTGTTGTTTTAAGTATTACATCTAGCAGCCACTACCAAACAGAATTTGTGGCCACATGCATTTTATTAGTGAGCTTCACTGCCTTTATATATATATATATATACACACTGCACAGTAAAAGAAAGGAGGCGGAGGAGGAAGCCCTAGATATAAAATAAATTAAAACAAAAAGACTCTTGAAGGCATATAATAAACTTTTTGAATCTCTTGTTTTCAGTTATGCCATAAGGAATCTATATTGATGCTAATATGTTTGCACTGGTAGCTTTTCAATGTATTTTATTATTTTTACACAGCTCACAGCAGTAGAGCAATGTCAGAAATATACCATTCCCCACAACAGAACACATCTGTGGTGAATCTGCACAGAAGCAATTAATTTCCTTGTGGTATTTTTACACTGGGGGCTTAATGCAAGTCCCCATTATACAAACAAAAAGCCCTAGACAGCTCCTGCTGCCTGATAAAAAAAAAAATCAGATTGAGAAGGGCTGTTTTGGCCTAGGACTGCCACAGGCAATGACTTGTAATGAGGCATCCCAACACTAATTATGAAGCTTATTAAAGAGAATTGTCTAAGTTGTACTAAAGTGCTGGTTATAATCAAGTTAAGGAAGACAGGCATACTGAATTGGGGTCCCCCACTACCTTCTTCTGGCCAAGTGGACCTCCTTAACTAGGCTAATTTGGGTGTCAATTTATAGTAGCAATATTATTGTGCTTGGCAGATTGGTCAAGATTAATTTGATAGAGAGGCAGGTGAGAATCCCAACAGCTTGGAGATAATTCACACATCATAGCCTTCCCAACTAACATCTGCCGGTGAGGGGGCCAAGAAACTGTCAAAAACAAATACTTCCAAATCAGGATTTTATTCTTAAACTTCTCCTGAATCTTCACTAAGGTTGGGAAAGCAATATTTCAGTGTACTGTTTCAAAAAGATTAATAAAGATGTTAGAAGGCTGAACTGCTCTGAGATTTGTTTAATTATTCCCCATAGTACTGCCCCAGCAATCTGCTGACATTTAGCCCCGACCTTGCAAATCCTCAGTAAATATTAATATATCAATTCAAACAGGGACCGTTGTTTTATTGGTTCACAGAGCTCAGAGAGATTCGCCACAGCAGTGAAAAATAATGTGCAGAACTGAGGAAGAACGGCTCCTTTGATATCACCTTCTGCTGCACACATGTGCTGGGAGCATCAACAAAATGGAAATTCTGTTACTTTGCCACAGCTGTAGAGTGACACTTCAGATGCCTTTGCTTCCCTTTGTACAGCCTGCTGGAATAATCCCAAAACCACAGTGGTAAGAGATTGGGTGAGGGGAGAGAGAACAGAAGAAGAAGAAAAAAATCACATTTTATTATCTGACATAGTGGAAATTTTTATAATGGGTAAGTTTCCATTTTACAACCTAATAAGCTTTGCCCAGAATAATGAAAGCACTAATAAGCACAAAGGACTGCTAAGCATAATCCTCTACACACTGTTTACTATAGTGGCTGTGCTATTTTGTTTCTCTGAGTTGTACATAAACTTCTCTTTTTCGCCTATCGCTTGCCCCCCTTGACAGTTTGCCTAACATGGTTTATGTGCCTAACAGTACACACACAAAAAGAAAAATCCCAGGGTTTCTCCCTCACCTCCATTTACTTGCTCGCCTCAAATTTAAATGCACATTATTAAAATGCTTCTCATAAATATACTGCCAGTCCTAATAGATGAGTGTTTGATGTGGGTTAATAATACGCCCAAAATTCTTGGATTTAGAGAAAAGGGCTGCTGTGCAACATTTGGCATTCAGATGTATTGAGCTGCAGAGTTAATGCGTGATTAATTTTATTCATAAAAATGTTAATCACTTCATTGTGAGATCTTTTTAACATTCTGCGTACCGACCACCTTTTACGTTCTTTCTTACATGAGCTCGCAAATGTATTTAATATTTTCAAACATTCTCTTATTATCAATTACCCTTGTCATTAAACATACTTTTAAAGTGTAATAAAAAACCTGACAAATAACGGAGCAACGGTAAACACAAATAGAAGCCAGTTCCCTCACATCTTCCCCTGGGCTGAAACTGACCAGCTTCTTTAATATGCACTTGTTTGCAGAGTCCCTGAAGCAATTTTTTCTCAAGCATGCTTCAAACCTCATTGGCACCGTCGAATATCATGACAATAATATAAGCCTCCAGCATGTTACAGAGGGGACATGTTATAGAAGGAAAATAACACTTCTGTTTGAAAAGGAAGGGAAGATCTCGGTGTAAGCACGTCATTTTGTTTTTTTGAGGCAAGTACCAGAGTCTCAGCTGAAAGTGGGATCAGGCATTGGTGGGTGTGCCGCTTGGACTCACTGACTTCTTGTTTCCAGCTGGGCAAGACCATTGTATACGTATTCAGCCAATGCACTCATGAAACTGGATAAATGGATTAGTGGATCAGAGACACCATCGGCATCTTCAAAAGGAAAACAGCAGCCTGCAAAAAGCCTGACATTTGTGTACTGGGGCAGAGGGTGTGTGAATGCTCTGCCTCTGCCAAACGGACAAGACAGTGATAAACTTTCAACACTGACCACCTCACTTTGTGCTGCAATTCGCCAACAAAATTAATGGATTGTTTCATTGTATTTGAACCGTAGACAGCACAGGGAAAGCGCCACTTGTACAGCAACAAAGGACAATGTATTGTGTGGGGCCAACAACTCAAAATAAAACCTTTCATTATCTATGGGTCAGCCATAAATCTCGAATAAAAATAAATGTTACGTTTAAAACTCGCCTTTAATTCTGCATGAAGTTTGCTCCAGTGTTTTCTAATCTCTTAAGAGAAGCACTACATGGAACTCAGTGTGTCTTGAGTTTTCATTGTTAAACTAAACAAGCAGTTTGTTGTATTCTTTTGATACCGCATTAAACATGCAGGGAAACAAGTTCCGATATCAAACATAAAGGATGTCTGAAATGCTAATTAAAGTAAGTAAAATCAGATAAATGCTTTAATTTCCACGTTCTGTTTTTACAAACACTCATGCATGTATGCTCTTCATATACACAAAAGGAGAGCTAAAAACAATATTAATGATGATGAGGGAATTCAAATAAATTAATTCCTTACAGAAGTACATCATTTAGTTTTAAGAGCTCATATTTTCTAAGTCTTAAATTTTGAATACCTATTTCTATGGTGTTTTCAGTCTCCTGGTACGTATTCAATGATTCCTGTACACATGGCCGGTTTTATGGGTAAGCTATGAACGAAACTGCATGGGGGCACCACACAATTGGGAACACCAACCTAGCGCAGAGTCATTTATGTACCTTTTCACTGGAAAGCATGTCACACTGCCATATTTACTACATGTTCCAGTGTTTTACTTGATGTGTTAGGCCCAGGTAAAATTTACTACATAAATGTAAAATGTTGCAACCTGAAAACTGCCATAGTGTAGTGCCTCTGAGAGCAAAAATGGTGAGCAAGATAGTTCAGTGCCATATGAGCACAACTGTCCTTCCCTATGTAAAGGGGTCTCAACATTGCTACAAATCCAGATAAACCTGATGTTTTTCACATTTATGGGGATACATCATCCATAGCCTGATTATGGGAAATAAGATGACTCCAAACATTATTCATGGTGAAAAGTTAATGTGTTATGCTGTGGCTTTTATGATTCCTAAAATGTTATTAATTAATAATTGTGATTATTATTATTATGTATTATGTCCCTGTTAGGTTGTGTTCCACATTTTGACTTTAGCCTGCTGGAAGGGTTGAAGCAGGAGGTGGTCCTGGGATTAAAGCAAATTTGTCCTTGAAATCAAACCAGGGGGGAAATGTTCCTGGAGACTCAAGTTTTTACAAACTCTTTTGCAAGCCATGTTATTACGCCTTAGCCCTTTCTCGCACCCTGTGGGTCTCAGGTCCCTCCAGCAATGGGACTGGTCCTGCTTTGAGCAGGGGGTTGGACTAGATGACCTCCTGAGGTCCATTCCAACCCTGATATTCTACGATCCCCACCCAGCCAGCAGGCGCTCACTGGGCGCACCGCGGCCTACAGTTGTAATGGCCTGTGGCGCGCCTCCCAATCCCGCAGGGGTTGACTCAGGCCCCACTCCCAGCTCTCGGGCGGGTTAGCGAGCGCGCGGGCGCCGCGGCGTTTTCCCGCGCGGCGGTGCCGGGTGCGGGCGGGCTGCGGCAGGGGCCAGGTCCAAACTGTGCCCCTCCGGGGAGCGCGCGCCGCCCTCCTGGCCTTTTATACCCGACTCGAGCCTGGGCGGGACCGAGGCCGCTAAATGGCCACAACCGGCCCCTTGCAGGGCCGGGCCGGGAGCACGTCGGGCTCTACGGCCAACAAGGGGCCCCCTCGTCTTTAACAAGCGCAGCGCAGAGGGTCCGGGGCCTCCCTCCCCCAGCCTCAGGCTCCGACCCCCGGGGCGGGCTGAGGCTCCGCCCCAGGATCGGCCTGTTCCCGGGTCTCCCCCCGGCAGCCGGGGCTGGAGGCGTCAAGGACCCGCCCGCGCCCTGCCCTGTACGGGGCTCGCTAGAGGCGCTTTCCTGCCGCAGCCCTTCGAGTCCGCGCGACACCGCACGGGCGCCCCCCGCCTTCCCCCAACCGCGACGGCCCCCGGCCTCCTCCCGCCAGCGGCGGGGCAGGGAGCGCTGTGGCGGGAGGTCAACGCTGCGGAGCTGGGGGAAGGGAGGGGCACAGGCGGCAAAGCCAGGCCGCCCAAGGCGGTGGACCCGCGGCCAGTCTCCGCCGGCAGCAGGGGGGATCCCCTCCGCACGGAACTAATGAAGGCGCCTGATTGTTCCTAATCAGTCGTGGGGGTATTTCAAGAAGAGCCTGTTTAACATAGGAACAGTGGCCCACAGCGACGAAGAGCCCGTCTGCTCCCGAGCGGCTCCTCCCCCGGCTCGCCCTCTTTGTAATAGTCTCATCTACAAGGACGAGTGAAACTTTATAGCTCATGATTCATCGAGTGGAGCCGCACTTGGAGCCACGGTGCATATTACATTAATCAGTGTCAGGCCACTAAAACGGAGATATGAATATGAATTCTCCATATTGCTGGGGAGATAAATGTGCTGGGGAATAATTGATCGGCGCGCGTGAGAAAAGGAAAACATGATCGCACCGTGAAAGTTACCGGGAGCTGGATCAATGATTACGGCTGGACATTGACCTCTTGCTGAATCTCCCTCCCCACCACAGCCAAAGCTCTATTCACTGGAGTCCGCCTCTGTGCAGAAAGGGGGAGCTTTGCACAGAACCAGTCTGAGAACGGTCATTAGCAAACACATACAACAAACGGGGGTTCATTCAGATTGGCAGTGACTTCTTCGGGCTTGGAATTGGTCAAAGTTTTTGCGCAAACAGCCACAAATAAATCAAAGGTGAAAGGAGTAACAATAACGGAAAAGGAGCCAGTAGGAGAGAGTCAGTTTAAGCACTTGCAGGCTAGGAATTTTCTCTTTCCTTTTTCCGATTTTTCTGAAAAACAATCATTAAGAATACAGACCTCTGTTTTAGAAAAAAGAGTTCAAAATACACGCACGTATAAACCCGCACACGCATGTTTGGTAACTTTCTGTAGCTATGGAAAAGCTAAATGCCCAACAAATATTCCGTTTGCTTTACGTATATTAATTTCAGATAGTTCGCTGTACTCAGAGTCATAGAAAGTTTGCAACGTCTTCTCTTTACAACCTTCGATTTCTGATTATCGTCTATAAATGCCAAATAAATAATAGAGGGGAGACATTAATTACTTTCTATCGTAAGGAGGTCAGGGATTGTTAAAACGTACAGAAATTTAATTATAAGGGAATTATATTGTGATGTTTGCTGACTGTCCTAAAAGAAAAGAATAGGGCCCGAACCTGCTCCTATTGAATAAAGTGGAAATTTTGCTATGGACTTCATCGGTATCGGGATTGGTCCCGTAAATATTAACTAGAAAGAAAAAGTAGGAAAGTACCACTTTCCAGTTTGCTTTTATCAGCTTGAAGCACAATTAAGATGGTTTTTTTCTTTGAATGCTCTCCCATGCACTCTATTATTCGCATATATACATCTGTTAGGTGAAAAATATAACAGAAACTGCAAAATATTTCCCAGCGAAATGGTGTAAATGATCATTTCTACCGTTACTTATGTGATAAATTAACCATACGATATAGCCATTTGGTTTCTAAAATATGTCGTCAAAGGTGAAGTCCAGCCCTTTGCTAAAGTTCCTCTACTTAAAAGCATCCCAGGGTAATTATAATTACACGAAAAACATAAATACCACCGCACGTATTCTCTACGCACCAGAGATAAACAAGAATACAAAGAATATACGATCCTTCAGATGTGAGCTCTTTGTCAAAGTCCCAGTGTCATAATGAAATATACAAATACACAGACAGACGGGCAGACTGACTATATTAGAAACTTGCTTGGGGAAAGATAACTATTTTCAAAGTCAATAGGGGAAAAATCCCGAAATGACCTATTCGCCTACAGTTATTAAGCCTAGTTGAACTCTTTTTTACGCTCAAGGAGTGTCAGGTGTAATGGACATACCTACGGAGGCGTTATTTTGTTTTCAAGAAAGACCACATTTTCATGTTGTGTCCATTCTTTTTCTGGTCTTAATTCGGAACTGAAGCACTTTCCTTTTAGTACACGTTGGGAATGTCCTAAAAACTCAACTGGGTTGACTCGCACAAGTTGTTTGAGCTGAACGCCTGTTTGATTGGAGGATCCCCGCAACCAAAATACACCCCAGCAGAATGCAGTGAAACACAACTCCCTAACTGTCCTTAAAGTTCAGTATACGATCGAAAAGGGCGGCGGGGGGCGATGTGGAGATCAGGTTGCTGTTGTTTCATTAGTAAATGAAACGAGTTTAATTGGGGAAAACGTCGATCGATGCTGACTGCTCTCACCTCTGGCCCAGGGCAAGGGGTGAGGATTTACCTCCATACAGAGCTTTGAACCAACTCTGGTGGGGGAGGCGGGCACTGATATCACGGTATTTTGAAGGTTGGAATCCGGCTTTTCATAAAGCATTGAAAAACCTGCGAAAAAGCAAATAAAGATAATCTGTAACAGTCTTTGCAATTGAGACAATGCGGCTCTAAGGGAAAATGGCCAAAAAGCTTGCTGATGGGCAACAAAGTGATTATAGTACTAGTATTATTTTAGTATAACATAATATGACGGTATCATTATTATTTCGTTTTATCATTTAGAAATGGGATAGTTTCGTTTGTATTTAAACAAACACACGCACCCGTCTTGAAAACTGTTTTAGAAAAGCTAAGGGCAAGTCTGTCTCCGCCCTTGGGTGATATTGCTTCAGGGAAGGTGGCTGTGCTGCCTTTTACCCACAGAGGGCGCTGCGAGCCTTCCCAAGAAAGATGCCTCCCCAGTTCGGCAGCTCAAGTGCAAGTGATCCAACTAAACCCACAATGTCCAGTCCCCAAACCCTTATAACGTGCAGGGACAGGCGCGCGCACCTCTCCCACCCTCCAGCTCTCAACAATTAAAGTCCCCTCTTACGTTAATACGAAGCAAAGTAATCTCCCTCTTCTCCTCTCAAGCCAATTTGGCACCACCTTGTTTGCTTAGCTTCACAGAGCACCATTGTATGCTTTTAAAATGAAAGATGCCAGTTTATGAAAGCTAAGTGTGTAGCAAAAAAGAGGGTCCGATCCTGCATTCCTTGATCAACCACCGAAGGCACTGGCAAATTAATTATGTTATGAATGATCAAGAAACATCGGGCCCAAGGAAAGTATATCGTAACAACGGGCATTGAACTGCAGCTATTTCTATGTACTTGTTATTGAGCAGGAATTCGGTCGGGACTGTAATTGGCTTTAAGAAACTTGGATGGTTTACATTAAATACTTAACTGTTTATCCGCTTCATTCAAGTGCTCAGCACTTTATCGAAATAATTCAAGCTCTGTTTTTGTTTGAAACTGGAAAAGTTTAATATTAGAAAGGTAGAGTTGATTTGGGATTTTTAAAAACATTAAAAAGGTTGTATGCTAAAAGCCTGCAAAGTGCGTCAAAATCAACTGCTTTCCGGGGGCGAAGGGGTGGGAGGGAAGCACAACATACATTTCAAGCACCTCACATATTCCTCACCAGTTCTTGCAAGAATAGGATTCCACTTTAACAAATTTAAAATAAACCTCCATCATCTTCACTTCTCTGTAAACATCTCTGAGCAGCAGTTTACATAGAAACCATCATTGCATTCATTGATATTGCAGCTAAACCTAGACCAATATTCTGAACCTTGATGGGGATTTTATTAATATTTTATTTCAAAATCTAGTCTTGTTTCAGACAACTCCTGTTCTGAGGTTTGTTCAGTTTGGATAGGGCGTCACCACATTATTTCTTAATGACTTTCCCAGCTGCTTCTTTCCATTTTCCACCATCAACAACCATCTGGTAGCTTATTAGCACCTCAATGCTCATTTCGTGTTTTCTTTTAGGAGAAAAAAAGGAGGAAACACTGCAAATATTACAAATTGTAACGGTTTGTCTTCGGAAGATTAATGCCAATCTAAACCATGCCTATATAAACTAGTGGCTTCCTTTTTCCTTCTGGCTCCTTCTAACGCAAAGCGCAGAAACTTGTAACATACACTATGGAAAAGTGCAGTAGCTGCAATTTCATTTCCCCCTATTTTCTGTTAAGATTTTACTAAATCTCAAGTGGAAACATCTTTCAAAAGTTACATTTCCTCTGTAGTTGTTTAAAGAATAACTGGAACAAAAATCAAAGCACAATTTCCTATTCCACTGTTTTCACACTTAGCCCAAAATATGGACTAAATACACAATTTACTGGAGATCCAATTTACAAATTGATTTTTAAAGTCAAGTTATATGTTAGCGAAGTGAGAGAAACTTCTCTTTTTTTTACTTTCAAAAATTAATTGTATAGAGTAACTGAAAAGCAAAACACCTACACACCTACACTTTTGAAGATCATATGTGTCTGAGTATTTTTGTCCCTTACTAGTTCAAAGGATAATTATCATTTAGCTATCCAACAAAAATTGCACTCAGTTCTTTAAATGTACCTGTATGAAATACAAAATTCTAAGCTTGGCTTAGAAGATATACCTTTCACTAACAGTATAGCAAAAGCCTCAATGTGATGATTTTAAGGTACAATTATTTAAGGAAAAAATCCCGTAATGTTTAGGAGGAAAACAATGAACTTTTGATTAGATGTCTAATTTAAGTTTAAATTCTTCAACAACAAAAATATATACCTGAGGAGATTTCATAATTTCATTTAGTTTATTAGACAAAAATATATGATTTAGACAAGTTTTGCTGACGCCCTATTTACAATCTGAAATCACTCTATATACAGAAAAAACACAAACACATGGGAAACATTTACCAAACAAATAATTCAAGAATGGTTAGAGTAACACGATCTGAAATGGAACAATGGAGACGGGGGATCCATCTACAGATTTGTGTGATCGCTTTTATGGATTTGCACCACCTTATTGCAAAGAGAGATTTATGGGAGTCGTTTATATCGTTTCAATATTTTTTTGTCCTTTATACCAGTCTCTGAAATATTTTTTCACCAATATTAATCAAGCAGAAGGGAGAGCTGTTAAAATTCGCGGTGTTCCCTCTTGCTGAGCCAGAGAGCTGTAGGGGGGAAAAAGACGCAACAATCTATCAGTAAAAAGAGTAAAAACATCTCTACGGTGTCTGTTGATATAACTGCCTAAACATTAGCTAACTAGACAGCAATATTTTTCTAGGACATAAGTGCCAAAAAGATAGTTGAGATTTGTTAAGTTTCAAAAAAGTTACAAACTGGCTATGGACATTTATAAGTTATTCTACCTTTGAAAGGATTACAGCAGGAAATGCTGTATTAATCCTTCTTGTTTTATGTATTCATATGAAGATGAGTAGTCGTTATCATTAATCTTTATTATTCAAATACTCGGTGTCTCATAAGTAACATTCCTTCAGTGAAGAATAACTCACTTGTCACGGACAGGCTGGAAAGGCGATCTTAACTGCTGGGGTGGAGTTTCAGTCCTGGGTGCATTTTCTCTTTCTGGGGGAAAAGAAAACCAAAGAAACATCTTAGAAAAACACGTACTCACGTGCACTCTCACGTGTAGCTAATCAGACATATAGGTATCAGTTCACGTTTGTATCGCCTTCATTGATTATTTGTTGTTCCAAAGCAGATTTAAGATATTCTTGCCACATTTTGGGGGTGGGGGGGGGTTGTTTTGTTGTTGAATCACTTTGAAGCCGAAGGCTTTGAACTAAACAACAAAACAAGGGAAAGCTCCGAGGATGAGTTAAACAGCGCTACCCTAACGATTTGAATTTAGTTTTGAGATGACTGGCGTGTGACTGGTATTATTCCACATGAAAGACACAAATGTATATTACTTAACACGCTCAATTCAGTCCCACAGTCAACTAGGTGGAAGTCCTTTAAAGACAGTGTGAGTTACAACAATTAGTCTGGTAGGCGCATTACCTATGTGTTTGGGACTGTTCCTCTCTGTAGGTTTTTCACTGCTTAGGGCTCCCAGGGTTGCTGTTAACACAGAAGACTGTTGCTGGGGCTGGAGATGGTGGTTATGATGAGCAGCATGATGGTGGTTTACTCCCAAAAAAGACCTCACGTTTAACAGGGAACTCTGAGTGAGGAAAGCGCCATTTGTCCAGTTGTGAATTTTGCCAATTTGGCACGTGTAGAGTCCGTGGCTAGGGAGGAAAGCCGGATGCTGAATCTGTGTGGAAGTGTGGTTAACCTGGGAATGAGAAGGAGGAGGAGGGGAAGACTTCAGGGCGCCATCAGGGCTGGTTGCTGTCTCTGCCAAAGACCAAATCTTGGGTTTGCTGTGAGGTGGCACCTGTAAATTATTCTGTCCATTGGGGTTTATGATTCGTGTACTGTTGTCAGAGGCCTCCTTTACCAGGGAGAAAGAGTCTTTGGGTTTAAGACCTTCAGATGCTGACAATGACAACCCCTTTTCTTTTTCCAAATGTTCATCTTCGCTGCTTTGTCGCAGGAGCTCAGATTTCTCCTCCTCTTCTTCATTACTCTGCTCCCCATCATTCTCATCGATTTTATCAATGTCTATGCTTTCCAGGTCGATTTCTTCGTCGTCTTCGTTCTTTTCGGGGTCTCCCTCGTTGTCACTCCCAAAGAGGTTACCATCTTCTTGGTCCTTACTCCTTGCTCCCCAAGTTACTTTGTTCTCTTTCTTGAGTCTCCTCCTGGCGTTGGCAAACCAAGTAGAGACCTGTGTGAGGGTCATCTTGGTGATGATGGCTAGCATGATCTTCTCGCCCTTTGTTGGGTAGGGGTTCTTCCTGTGCTCGTTCAGCCAGGCCTTCAGGGTGCTAGTGCTCTCCCTGGTGGCATTCTTGGGCCGCCCTGGGTCCCCGTATTGAAACTGTCCGTAGGGGTAATAGCCAGGGGCAGTGTGGGCAGCAAAGGTAGCAGGGTGGACACCTGGATTATCCTTCAGTTCATATTGAGAGCCCTGCAACACATTCAGACAAGCAGAGAAGAAAAGAAAATGAGTTCTCTTGTTAATGTCTCTAACAGACCTGAATATGTTGCTGCTGCAGTTGGTTCCCTTCTTAAGAGATCCGTCTTTCCCCTCAGTACACCGGCAGGAATGAGGCATAAATACGCCTCTAAAATACAGCACGGGGTCTTTGGCCTCCTAATTCTAGTCTATTCACATTTAGTTTGAACAGAACTGCTCCCAAATGGCTCCCCTTCGTGTGGTGAGAAGGCAGAGTGATTGCCCTGGGATCTGCTAAACGTTAGACCTATTTTCTGCACCTCCACACTCACCCTCTGAGCCCTCACCCCCAGGCAAATCAAATCAAATGATGCAAATTTAATGTTTTCACGTTTATCTCGATGAGTCCATTTTATTGTGTATTTAAAAGAAGCACGCAGCAAAAAGGAAAGATTACCTCACCCTTACAAATTGAACGTCAGCACAAATTAATAATACACCTGTTTTCAAAATAGCTATGGATCTGTCACCATTATATCCGAAGTATCTTTATTTAGCTCCAAATCAGTCTTAAAAAGTAGTTCGCTAACAGGTTAAATTAGTGGAGAACGGTAACAGGCGATTTTGAATTGCAAGCACTAAAATGTGAGATATTTCACACGCACACACAAACCTCAGACGCGTGTTATAAAATATTAACTGGCTAGAAAAGAGCCCTTGTATGCTGGAATGGAGACGGATTCCTACTTATGATATATATGCATGCAGTTACTTTATCTCTTAAGTTTTACTTTGATCTGAGAAAATTGTTTGCGAGCGTTTAGAGGTGGTGATTTATTTGCAATCAATATTCTTTTTATCGTCAGTAGTAAAACAGCAAGTCAAATTATCCCATCAGGTGTTTTGGTAAATAACATTTTATCTTTCTAACAAGCTAATTAGACCTAATTATTACCGCAAATTGTTCAGACAATCACGTAATATTTTACCTCTTGATTTCCAAACAATAAAAAGCCCAGAAATTAAATCAGGATATTACCATCCTTTTCAAGAATTGCCACTGTGCAAACAGATAGCGTTGCAAGTAGCAAATGGGGAATATTCTTAAATATTTTAATACCTGAAACCACTTGTAATTTTTTGTTTTTGTTCTGTTCAGTACAACCTTGATTTATTATTCTTGACTATATTCATAATATTAACACTTGGAAAACGTTATACAAGCCTTTTTGAACAATAAAAGTTCAAAAACATCTTTAATTTTCCTAAAGTATCAAATGTCTTTGCAAAGAAACTGATTTAACTTTGGCGGGCAGCTGGAAAGGACCAAGTATTTTCATTTCATAGGCCAGGGTTATACACTGTCCACAAAGAAAAGAATGCCATCTTTAAAAGGCCAGATGTAATGTTTATTATAATTTGTCACAGAGTCGTCTTTCTACACTCCCTTTATTCCGTTGGTTTTTATTACTGTATCTGAAATTATATTTCTCTGTAATCTCTGTTGGGAATTCTTTGGAATGAGTCACTTGCAAATCACTCATTGCTTCTGTCTCAACTTCTACTGTGTTAGCAAAATAGAGGTAAATATTAAATGCGTTTTATAATAAAAAGTATTCGCAAAAATGATTATATCATAAAATGACCTCATTCCAAATGTCTTCTCTTGTTCAAGCAATATACTTTTAAAGACCTGCAGAATAGATTCCTTACGAGTGCATAGTTATAAATATTCACATCCTATACCTTACTGGGGGAGGGGAGACAGCAGAAGGAGGGGGGTTAAGAGGTGTTTAAAAATAAATCGAAACCTAAGAACGTCATCGCTCAGAAATGCAGATATTTTATCTATTCGTAAAAAAAATATTTCAACAAAAAACACAGGTAAAAGGAGTTAGAGTTTGTAAACTGATCTGTTTCGCTTTTCATTGGGTAAATTCTCTAGCAACAAATCCAAGGACAATAATAAAAAAAATGTTATATACAAATGAATGACAATGTACTCTACTTCAGTGCAGATACACTGTTTTGCTTGATCCAAATTAAATCTGTGAAGGTTAAAAATAAAGTATAGAAAAGTATATGCAACTAAACAGGCGATTTTAAGCTTTGAGCAAAACCTCTGAAGTGAGGAAATACGCCAACTACTTAGAATGCTCTCTCGTCTTTTTGTTTTCTCTTTTACAAACGGACTCGTTCATAGCTCCACCGTCAAATAAAACGATCAGACGGAAAGGTGTTAAAGGAATATTATTAAACCCGGTTTAAATAACAACAAAAAAACATTCGTGATTTTCCTAAACGGAAACTTGAGTTGCTAGGGTAATCCAACAACAAGGACAGGACTCCTGCCCAGCACAACCACTACCAAGAAGAAAATGATATGGAGTTTGCTCCGGCTGGAGTAGCGGCCGATCAACCCAGTGCTCAGAGACACCCGTCTCCCGCATACACACGCACTTTCTCCCTATCTGACCCTTCTCTTCTGCCTGCTGGGGTCTTCGGTCACCGCATGTCACAGACACACTAGCCCCTCGGCGCGCAGGAAAGCAGCCCCCTTGGGGGGATCTGCAGAGGGAGAAAGTATCTAACTGCCGGGAGCAGGGGAAGTTACTCACGCGGGCTCTTGCTGCTGCTTCACGCAGTTTGCTCAGTGGGCTCCATCTCTGGGGCACAACCACAGATCGGCCCCCACCCCACCCCAAAGAAAGAAACGCGGGACACACGCCCCAGCCTTTCGGTCCCGTTCCAGCCCGGAGAGAGGGAAGGAGGCGGAGAGGAGGGTGAAGGGAAGAGCGCAGCGCCCGAGACTTACCATCTGGGAGAAGAGGCTGAGGTCGGCGGTGTAGGGCAGGAAGGCGCTGTAGTTGGGGGCGCTGTAGGGGCTCGCGTACATGCCCAGCACCGAAGTGACAGCCGCCGAGCCGCTCCCCAGCTCCGCGGCCCCGGGCCGGCCTGAGGCAGCCGCGGCGGCGGCGGCGGCGGCGGCGGCTGCCAGCACCCCGGGCCGATCGCTCCCGTACACCGCCTGGCTGGCGCTGAGATACTGCGGGTAACCCAGCTGGGGGAAGGACATCTCCGGGGCGCACACACGGCGGCGGCGGCAGAAGTAGAAAAGAGGGGGAAGGAATTTAAACAAGAAAAAAAACCAGAAGGCAGGGGGAGGAGGGAAACTGAGCAGCCGGATCGGGGGGTGGGGGGCGGAACAAACCCGTCCGGTTCGGGTCTCTCTCCCTGGTGCCTTTGCTTTCTTTCTTTTTTTTTTTTTACAGAAGTCAGGCCGGCCGAGAGGAAAATCGATCTGATAATTTTCTCTTTCGTTCTGATTTCTTTCTGTCAGAGCTGTATCGTGATGTGGGTGTGGAGGAGGAGGCGGAGGAGGAGGCGTGTGGATGGATTCAGTGGGGCGCCTCTCCTCAAATCTCGGCTCTTCCGCGCTCCTAAATCCCTTAGATGTGATCTGATCAACAATTGAGCTCCAACTGATGTGTCTGCCCTTAGGTCCTAGGCTGATCTTTCAGATACAATTTGAAGTTGATGCTTTGATTGGCAGCCACTTGAGCCGCAAGCCCCGCCCCGCCCCTCACCCACCCCCCTTGGCGAAGCACGTGGTGTTCAGCCCCGGCTCGGCCACTTTCCTTGATGTGTGTGTGTGTGTGGGAGTGTGTGCGCCAGCGCAGCTGCTGTGCTGCTGCGCCTTGCGTGTGTGTGTGTATTTAATGTTTAGCAATGGGCTCCTTTCAGAAAAGCCCCCACTGCTGTATGACAACCTGTCTACACGATTTTACAGTTGTCCAACATTGGGGTTTTGCTGTTTTGCAGCCTTAGTGTGTCCCCTTTTAACAAAAACAACTGTGCTGCTGGGTTTTTTTCTCTCCACCTTTAACACCGAGTCCCCCTCGTCGTCGCCAGGCGCAGGAACAAATGAGAGTGGCGTGGGAGGAGAGGGGGCTTTGCAGCCTGGCGACTAGTAGCAATTTACCACTACAAAAATGCTAACTGTAGCAACCCGCACAACGCCTTTCCCCACCTCCCCCCAAACTCAGTTTAGGGGCCGCCTTTTCTAGCAGCTCTGCCCAGAAATCTTGAACTACAAATGTCACTAGATCTCCCCCTCTTCGACCCACCTGAGTGACATCCCGTGACAATATCAGCAGCTTTGCAGCAGCAACCGGAACATTAGTAATAAATAGTAATAAATAATCCGGCCAATCAACCGGGTTTTAGGTTGCAAACTTTCAAGGTCCCTGGAGTCAGTAGGGACCTGCAGGAAATAAGTTGTTGGAAGGGTGGTGATGTTATTTTTAAAACCATCTTTTTGCCTCCCCTGCCCCCCCCCTCCCCTCTGGTTACAAGCTCTGCAGCAGGAGGGAAAGACCCTCCCTCCCGGGCTGGAGGGCTGATGGAGCTGGAGACCCGGCCGCCTTAACGAAACGATTTGTGGGGGCGATTTGTCCGCCTGGTCTCAGGAGGTGAGAAGCGGCCCCGCTGCCCGCCTTAGCCGGGGCTGCTGCGGAACTAACTTTCCCTTTCTTGCCGCGGGGCTTCTTCTCCCGCCTGCCCTGCGCACTGCTGAGCCCCGCGGGTGTGAGGCTGGGTCTCCTGCCCGGCTGGGGCCGTGGTGTCAGGTCCAGGGGCATTTTCTTGCGCTTGCCTGGTGGGGCTCCACTCGACTCCTCCCGGCTCTCCGCTCTCCCCGGGTCGCCTCTCTCCTGGTCTCGCCCTGCCCTTTGCTGGGAGCTCGCTCCGGTCCTCTCATTTCCCTGCCACCACCTTACTAGGGGGCTTCCCCTGCCCCGCCACAGCCCATCCCTCTCGGACCTTTGTTAGGCTATGGCAGGGACCCCACGCGCTCTCTCCTCGCAGGCAGGTCCCATCCATGCGAGTCCAGGGCTCAGGGAAGATTTAGCAGCAACAGCAGGACGCACAAGATACACTCACACTTCCTGCCTCCCCGGGCACAGGGAGCCGAGTGGGTTAAAGCCACCCCCGCTCCACATTGACGTGTGGACTTAGTCCTGTGCAAACACGACAGTCCCAGCGCCTTTGTTTGTTATCAAGAAGAAGAAAAAAAAAAGTGGCTATGAAGTTTCCCTAAAAGGAGGGACTGAAGGGAAAGAAAGTCAAAAGAACCATTTGGACCTGAACTTGGTTACACTTTGCAAAAACCTTTGTTTTAAGGATGTCACACCGATTTGGAAAGAAAGCAGTTGTAATCATTTCGCTCACTTTCCAACCTTATTGCGAACCTGTATTCCAAGCAAGGACTCATTATTTGTGCTTTTGCTTATAATATCATATTTCGCAATATAACATTGCTAATATTTCACACGTCCGTTTCACCCTCTCTTTCTCTCTGATCAGCCCAAGATTCCATAATTCGCTCCCTAATATCACGAATGCTAATAGCACAACTAATGATTGTAAGTGGGCAGTTTCTTTGAAGTGCGTCTATTCCCCCTGCTTTTTCTTTCCCCGGGCTAACCCTTTCCTTCCCACACTCCAGGAAACCTTTCCATCGAGGAGTGGGTTAAACTTCCTTTTTACCCTCTCTACCATTTCGAGATAGAGACCCTGTCCCCCTTCACCGCCAGCCTGAAAAGGTGGAGGAGAACAAAAGCTCTCTAACCAGGAGAGCCGTCAAACACGCAAGTGCCCCGATGTACCAAAGATAAACGGTCCCAGGACACTACAACAGTGTTTTGCTAACTGAAATGTCCCATTACCAGGTTGCAGGTACATGAAGGTGGGATAAGCCATGGACACTGTCGAAATCTTCTTAGCTTTTTAGATATTGCTGGGGATGTGCACCTAGAGAAGTTTCCAGCTGGAGGCGTAGGAAATGTGAATCACCCCTCCCCACTCCACCTCCATCCTGCACCGATCATTTCAGAAAATCATGTCGCTGGCTCTTCTGTCCTCCAGCATCTTGTCAGGCAGAATTTTGCCCTAATTTCTTTATGTGACATTTAAAAACTGGAGAAAAAGGCCGGGAGAGTCGGGAGACGGTTGTAAATAACCAGGCTGGGAAAGTTTCAACGTTGGAGGAAGAGCTTGGTTTCCCGTCTGCAAAGTTCTCAGGGCAATAGATGATCAATGTCCCACGAACGCCATTAATTATTCGCAATTCTGTTCAATACAAAACAGGAGTATGCGGGGCGTGCTTGGATATTGGACATTGTCCATTTTACGACAGTTTAAGTCAGTCTAGTAGCCAACCTTTCAAACCGTTTTAAATGTTTTCCCTCTGCAAGTAAGCTGGGAACAGAGCTCCTATGCTAAGCTACTTAGCTTCAAAGTCAGTTTAGTTCATGTCTGGGAGATTCTGGGTTTATCCCTCTCCCCCCATACACGACCTATAGCAGGGGCTTAATCACAACCAACAATCACAAAGAACAAAACGGTGCTGAAAATTACGATCATCAGCAGCAGCTATTAAGAGAAACAGAAACTTCTTCTTCTGTACCCGAACAAATCCAGAAGAATGAAAGAGATCTTCCCTAAATAATTTATATGACACTGTTGACCAGGTGGAATTAAAATACTGACTTGTTAGAGGTTTTTCTCTTCGCCAAATTGATGCGTGTTAAAAAAAATCCAGCCTATTTCTAAGATCCTGTGTTTGAATTGTTTGAATGTCTCCTTAACTTTCGACGAAATCCTAACAAAAAAGAACACAATGCCAATTCATTAGGTAAACACATTTTAACGACAAGAACAATCAGTCATGTAGCAAAGAAAGGAATTGGGATTCGAGTAAAAACACGGTCACCTTTCCATTGGAGAGTGGATTTACATATGAAAACAAGCAAGAGGGAAATGGGTACCAGCCTTGGCTATAATGTGATTATACCTAGAGTAATTGCTTAAAATAAATTGTATACTATTTAAACCAAATCGACCTAAATGGACACGCTTGTATAATTCAAAGATCAGTAACCAGATAAACTTCAGTTAAAAAACAACAACGCGTTCTGAGAATGAGTTTGCCTAAAAGAATCCTTCCAGTTTCTCAAGGCGATGCATCCACTGCCAAGAGATTTTCTTTTTTTATTATTAACAAATCAGTTTAGATAGAGGTCCGATAAGAAATGCAAATCCAGACATAGGGGTCGCTGCTTGGCCGAATTTTAAAACCAAAGTCTGGCTCTGGCTCTGCAGGAATTGACTAAAGGGTCGGCTTGCAGAGAGGATACGTGAAAGCTTTTTACACTGACTACCAAAAATGAAGTCAGTGATTTTGATCTGCTCCAGATGTCCTAAGAGTGGATATTGCAGGGCTGGGAATCCGCACCAAATATCTGAGGGCACTGATGGTAATCAGCAGAACATATCAGGAAGGGGGGACTGGCAATTGTGATAACCTGCTGGAAATGTGCAGGGCTGGAGATGGCAGTGATAAACCGCTGAAAATATCTTCAAATGGAGATGACAATATTGAAAGAAGACATCTAAACTAGAGAGGGAATAAGCTGCTAAGTACAATTTGAGAATGCAGTTGGTTTATATGTGCATTGGTATGAGGTTCACCGCTATAATTTTTACATAGATATGTACATTTGTGCTCTGTACAATCATCTATACACACCTGCAGATAAACATGTTATTACAATCAGGATATATTCGGTACTGATAAAATATACCAAAATAGATGCATGTCTACTTGCCAAAGCATCCTGTTTGTGGCTTGAGTGGAAAAAGTTTTTTATTTTATTTTATTTTTTGTTTTGAAAGAGCCTTACATCGATTTCTTTGCAAATCCTCTCTTGATGGCACTGGTAATATAGAACGGAATTGAAGTTGATCTGTTAAATTTATAATCCATCTCAATTTTTTTCTTGTGGAAATAATGCTTAAACTAAAATAAAAAAGGTGAAAATAACTCACGAACAGTTCTTTGCATCTAACGTTCCAATCATTTATATGTGTAAGTGTAAAACAGGTCCACTATCTTAAGTATCAAAGCGATACACTTTAGTGATTCATTTATGCAGCGCTGAGTCTATTACTTCAATATATCCTGCCTAAATTTTAATAAAGCGCTGACTGTCAACTCTTAGGATCAGTTGACTGTGTTCATTAACTGTATTATTTTTGGTTTAGTATGGGACCTTATTTCATTTGACAATATGCATTTTGGGGATCACCAATATCGTTAGTAACATTTCAATCGACCAAGTTATTCTTTTCCCCTTTCGTTGGTCATCTACAGTCAGGCCCTGCCTTCCTTGTACATCCATCCAGCGCGCAGTTCAAGATCACTTCTCATCAACCCTGATTTATGAGCCTTGTTAAACACTCATTATTACTTTGCACCTTTTCCAGCAAAATCTGGGAAACAACCCCACTTTATGACAACAAGACCTGTCAAACAATGACAGGCAGAAAAGCAATGCAGCTCTTGAATTCCAGAATCCTACTATGCACCTTCCAGCTGGAAAAAAACCGCACATTTATATTTAAAGAAAATCACCTTTTGCAAAACTTCATTCACATTAGCATCAGACTGCAACCTCTGACTATAAGAGTCAGTGGTTTGGTTTGTCCAATTTATTGCAAAACAATAATCAGACATCTTGGATATCTGGACGATTTTCTAAATTTAGACAGAGAGAGAGAGAGAGAGAGAGAGAGAGAGAGAGAGAGAGAGAGAGAGAGAGAGTTCAAAATCTTTTACCAGTGAAGAACCTGGGTGTGTGAGTCTGAATATACTCATTTTATTATCTAGGAAAGAAACTTGAAATGAACATGGTAAACACAGAGTTATCACATTGTTTTAAATAAAATATTGATTTCTTTAATTTATAGCTTAAAAAGAAAATAATTGCCATCTGATGGCAAGTTTTTAACAATGCTTTATTATTATATCTCCATTCTAATCTACATTAATTTTGATTCTAGAATTGATTAGATTATATATTTTACACATTTTATTAATAGTTAAAGCTACATACAAACACAGTGTCTGGTATATAAACATGCACACAAATCTATCTATCTCATATCTGTACTTAATTAATAAAATACTTTTCATTCTCCCTCCAGAATTATCAACAGCAATTATATGAGATTTTTAAGGTTTATATTTTTATGTCACCAGACTGTTGCTTGGGGGCAGAGGCACAATTGCTGTGCCAGCTGCAGTTGTATTTATTTGTTTTTCTGTCTTGTTCCTGTAGGGCTGCATTATGCAGTTTTTAATTAGTTTGTGTTTGTATTTCACCCGTCCCAAATCAATGCCATCCTGGAGCAATGCAATGTAAATTCCTGCAGTACAGGTGTAGCTGCTAGCTCTGGAACACTAGGAAACTCATGTCTTACAAATGAAAGCAGTGAATGCCATTCAGCCAAACTGTCAGATTTAAACAGCCAAGAGGAAGGAGATCAAAGCAAAGAGCAGGAACTTCTACTCTCCAGATTAGTCTTTATGGTTTGAACTCCTAATGCTATTAAAGGGAACCAGGACATATAGCACATCGTTGGCTACAAAGTTACTTCTAATTTTGCTAAAGTCCTGCCTTATTTTGGCCAGTGTAAGCCTTCAGAGCATTTCAAGATGCACTGTTTCCTTTGAGGCCTAGTAGCTACTCATCTGAAATTATGCAGAACTAATGCCTTCAGAGACACATTTCTGTTTGTGCACATATTTATATAACTTATCGCCTTTTGAAAGATAATTTTGATTTCCTCCTAGGTTCCACAAAGTCTTTTAATAGAACTCAGAGCAATAAAACCTGAAATTCTAGTATCTCTAGACATGAAAAGTCCCTTTATGTTGTGTTTAGTGTCTCTTCTTTCTTGAAATGACCTCTGTACGGTGGTGTATAAATCTATTATTCCAGTCACTGGGGAATTCTTTTAAAGCTTTCTTTTTTGTCAGGAATAAGAGATCGCTCATCTTTAACTAGGCCACATAGAAATTATGATTCAACAGCAGTGTATATTTAATTAGAGTAATCTCACTTGAATTTAATTACCTAATGAATTATTTGTTTAAAAGGTAAAAAGGCTTGTTTGCCAAGTACAGTGCAATCCACAGATAAGAACTTCTGTTATAAGAACATTATTATTAAAACATTTTTATGGTTTTATGGTTTTAACTCTTTGGTTATTTTAACCATTTATTATCATGCAAAATATGCAATGACTATAGAACAAATCCCCTTCTGTTTACTCCAGTGAGCAGTTACACGGAAGTAAATGGGACTAATCGTCTAAGTCAAGCGAACAAGTTTTGGCTCAATTTCATATCATAACTACAAAGGTCCACATTGTTCCATCCATTTTCAGGAAGAATTCCCCCAACTGATTTCAGTGGAAGTTCTGCCTCAAACCCAATAACACAGTATGTTCTGATAACAAGTGAGATAAGGAACTTTTAAAGACACCATTTATAGAAAATACCCCTTTCTCTTATTTGGGTCTTCCTTCCATTTAATTTATGGAACTCATTCTTCACTCCAGAGTGTGCCACCTTTCGGTGGTTATTTGGGGTTGATTTTACTTTAGATAACATTTGTCTCCAGCTGGTCTCTGTGCTATATGAAGATGTATGGTAAGAAAATATTATAGGAGTGAGTATTTTAGGGCATAGTATTTCAGACTCCCATGTAATTTATCTGTGCTTTATAAAGTGCAGCTAATTACACTTCTGTGATTATTTATGCTTCTTCAGTTACTTAAAAAGAAACCATGGTAAAGAAAACAAAAACTGACCAGTGCCTAACCTTGACCTTTCTCATTCTGTTCTCAAGTTTTCCTGCTACAGCTTCTTGCTTCCAAGATATAAAACATACTGTTCTAAACCGCAACATTTGTCAAAAGATTCGCCTGAAAGCATGGTATGGGATTCTTTTCCCTTTAAAACGGGGGGATGATTTTTATATGATATTTTGGGCATCTCCATAATGGTTTCCATTGAGCTGCTGCTGAAAAATTAACTTTTAAAATTTCATTTTCTACTGGAGCTTGGAATCTTCGCTAGCATTAGCCATCGTGTTATGGTGAATAGATTATTGTATGTTTGCATTCGAGTGAGACTGAAAATGTTTAAACAGAGGCATTTTCCAGTTACAACTGAAAGCAACAATACAGTATTTATTCTATTCAGAGGTCATGGTGGCCAGGCCTCCACCAAGATGTGGAGAGTGGATCAAGTGAGTTAAGAAAGCGTATTTATTTTACTGGATTTTTCTGTTTTTCCTCCTGCACAATCTTCGGATGCGATGCATTGGTAACTGGAAGCATGTTCGCTGTTAATAAACAATATTAATTTCTGAATGGAAATACACAGATGCAACTTTTTAAAGAACTGTTTATTCATGAGCTTTACAGATCACCAAAACCAGCGTGGCCAACACGTTAAAATGCCTGTGCATGTTTCTCCCCTAAGCAAACCGACAGAACAGCTCTCGGTGTTAGCCCGGAGGGGATAAAGGAATGTGTGTGGCCACGGGAGGGAGTTGGTAGGTGGAAAGAGAAACAAAACCCAAACTTAAGTTACCCATTTCCATCTTGATACGTTAGTGCAAACGCTGCTCCAAAGTAATATTTGTGCCCCCCCCCCCAGTCTATTCAATATAGCGCGATATCACTGCTCATTAAATTGGTTACAAAAACTACGAGGTGACTTCATGGAGCATGTTGACTTGGATAAGGTGACCAGATAGCAAGTGTACAAAATTGGGACGGGGGTTGGGGCTAATAGGAGCCTATATAAGAAAAAGCTCCCCAAATTGGGACTTTCCCTTTAAAATTCGGACATCTGGACACCCCACTTGGAGAATGCAAAACACCACCACTTAGTTGGAAAGACCCTGTACGTGCAATGGCGAATCTGGAGCTTTAACCACCGTTCAAAATAGCAAAGCCTGCCTATTAGATGGAAATGGCTCTCCAAGGGGCGAAACACGTTCCTAGTCCACTGCAGCCCATTTCCTGGGGCCGCACGCGACTGCGGGGTAGCTGGGATCTTGTGGAAGGTTGGGACGGGAAGCAGGCGCGCTCCGCTGTCTCACGTGGGGTGGTGGTGGAGAAGACACTCTTTTCTACAGCCTGTAATTAAAGCTTGGTGCTGCAGGGGCGTTGTGCCTCCTGGGGAGCCATCAGGGTTTTGCAGATTCCGCCCCTGCCTGGGCTCTTCGCAGCAATAGAAATGCCATATTCCTGCTGGGTGTCCTGGAGCACCCACGCTGGTGGTGTGGGAGAGACATCTTCTTGCAAGGTGTGTGTGTGCATGATTGCTAGATAGAGATTCTGCACGTTCCATAGCAATTACACTCAGCCACCCCGTTGCTGTTCTCAATGCCCGCTCATGTTTCCATTCTAGTGTGTTAAATACATGTAGGATCGCGGTATTTTCCACAACAGTTGGCTAGTTTGGTTCAGACAAGCCTGCTCAAGTCCTCAGTCAATTTGAGAGCAGCTTGCACACTGCTTAATTACATCGCAGTGCAGCTGTGCTAAAGCAGTTCGCAGTTAAACCAAAAGAGCTTCTTTCAAACCCTAAAGTTAATGTTTCACCTTCTGGAGTGATTTGGTGGCATGTGAGAAATAAGACAGGAAACGAGTTGTCGGTAGGGTTGCCAACTCTCCCGGATTGCCCGGGAGTCTCCAGGAATTAAAGATCCATCTTTTACTTAAAGATTATGGCATATGATGACACCTCCAGGAATGTGTCCAACCAAAATTTGCAGCCCTAGGTGGAAGATGAGCGTGTGTGCTTTCCATTTAAAGGGAAAGAGTTCCCTTCTTTTCTCAGGGTTTGTGCTACTTTTGAATCATGTTTTGATCTTTAGTTGAAGATCAACATATTTTAGCACGATATTCAAAAGTTATATAATGGAATAACCAGAGTTCTTCCAATCATGAATAGTAGAGAAATATGATGTTGCTGAGTTTCTTCTCTTTTATATTTGAAATTTCTATGTCCAAGTGGTGGAATATTTATTTCGCATTCTCAGGTGAATATTCCAGTGTCTGTAGTGATCTCAGTAGCAGCCTTTATTCTGTGACACTTTAACAATGGCAAACTGCATACTGATTTAATTGGTAGCAGGATCAGACCTCAGCTCCCACATTTATGTTAAAGGTTTATATTACGCACCTGGAGCTGAGAAATGTCTAATATTTCTAAAATGAGATTATTACATTTTTTTCACTGGCAAGTTGTAGATAAATAAATTAGTCTTCTCTCCTCCATTATATATTCTCCATATTGTATATAAGAATCAACTGGTGACTAGACATAAATTCTTGTATGAGCTTAAGACATGAGTATGAGCATAAGGTGACCAGACAGCAAGTATAAAAAATTGGGACAGGGAGTGGGGGGAGAGGGGTAATAGGAGCCTATATAAGAAAAAGACCCCCAAATTGGGACTGTCCCTATAAAATCCGGACATCTGGTCACCCTAAGCTATAGACTCATAGGCCTGGCATTTGAATTCATGAGTACCTGTGCTTTTTCTAAAGCTGTGGATGCAATAGCCACAACGCTTCTACATAATGTAGTCTACTCCTATTTATTTTGCTGAACAAATACATAAATCAACAGGACATATTTGACTGTACGTATTTATTCTTTCCAACTATTGGAAGAGGTATGCGCTCCAGTTTATTATTATTTACAGTATATAGACGTTTAATTTAAACCATGTAGTTACAATATGATAAGCAACATCTACTCAATAAATCTTAAAACAGAACTTGTTGAATTAAAATTCTGCACAAAAACTAGCAGGATTCCTTTTCATCTACTATAAGTAGCATAATTTACAATGCCATTCTATCTCTTCTATAGCTGTCTTCTCTTTTTCAGCTTTAGTAGCAGTGGGTACAATTTGTTCCTTTGGTTCCTTTTTTTTTTAGCTGCACATCCACTCTTTTTGCTGATGTGATTGATTGATGTAGCTGCTAATGTGTGTTGCTTTTTAATGAGGACTTTTTGTTTTGTCCAATAACACTTTTTAATATGATTATATGATTTTATTTTCTTGACTGGTATAAACTGTTGCTTTGATTTCTAAATTTTATAGAATGACCACAGCTGAGACGTGCCAAGTGCTAATTTTCCATGGGATGAAACCACACTTGGCACTTGCAATTCAACATATGAATTTCCAAAGGACTATATATATATATATATATATTAGAAGAATGTATTTGCTTGCTTAGATTTTTGGAGGAAAAGTGGTGGGGTGGGAGAAAGGCATATTTTAAATTCTGTATCACCACATTGTGCTCCTATTTATTTTTTCTCATAATTCATTACTTTTGAATAGCATCACATTTAAAACCGATTAAAGGTAAAATCTTATTACACAAGATGTCATTGCTATAAGATATCATCAAAGCCAATCATTTATTCAGATAAAAATAGATATTGATATGGAAAATGAAAATATCCCCAGTTATACTCAATGGCATAACATTATGATAAAACCCCTCATACTTTAGGGCATAACACAAATGGGATTAAGAAGAAACTTTTTCCATAAGTAGTTACACCATAATTTTCTGTTGTGGGTTTTTTGCACCTTCCTCTGAAACATTGTGTACTCGTCACTGTCCGAAATAGGATACTAGGCTAGAAGGACACTAGTTTTTCCTCTCAGTTGTGCCAGTGTAAATGAAAGCAGAATTTGGCCCACACCATGTATTAAATAGTTGTGCTGTGGAATATTGCATGATGTTTATAAAGTTTTATTCATCTACTTTGCAAACTACATTTGTCAGCTGATGTGTGTGTGGAATTTATATTAACATAGGTGGGAATTTCCACCTGTAGAAAAAGTGTAGATGAAAGTTCTGTAATGCAGATAACAAAGGTGAATTTTGCCCAATGTGAAGGATGGTGGGTATAATAACTACTGAACAAAGCCCACGAGTCATTTCTCATACAAAATGAGTTGATTAATTTTACAGGGCTTCTTATACATGATGATTATGTATAATATATTGCAGATACTATTTTTCTTTTTCAAATGTGTTTTCTTTGTATGCCTTAGAAATGTTTGCAGACAAGATATAATTATTAATGGTTCATGATAGTTAGTGACTCAGTGCTTGCATATTCAGAAAATTCTTTGTTCTTTCAAACAGTATAAGGCCAATTACAATCCTCGTCCTGCGTTTGTAAGCATTTTGAGTTTTGCTATTCAATGCAGAGACAAAATGATGCAGGGAAGGGAGTCCTCACCTTACTTTACATAAAAAATCGATGGGATTACTAATATAGTAAGTTACTGTTCAACATATGTAAGGGGAGAAGAATCTGCACCAAAGTATTTACTCTGTAGGCTTGTTTAATAATAATATGCTGTACACATCAGGATGATGGTTCAAGGGAATTCAGATACCAGTGAAAAACAAATTCCTCTTGTAACATTGGGAGATACAGTAAGGTATCATTGTATGGCCATGTCTAAAATAAAAGTATGACTATTCCCATAAAAATATTATGAAAGTAAAAAATTGTAAAAGGCCATTTCCTGTGAGAGCTTGAAAAAGAAAGACCTGGGGGCTAGAACTGGAAGAAAATAATTAAGTTGTATTCCCAGACTTTTCCAAATGGGTCAGCTAGGTAGACTCACTCACCCATTCCCATGAGCTCTTTCTGTCTCTGTAGCCTTGTCTACCCAAGATAATTTTGGCATTCCAAGCAGCATTGCTGTAGTTACCATGCTTGTAATATACCTCATGCTCACACATACATGTGTTTGCAGTGGTACACCAGTGCTGGCAGGACCACTGTAATTACACTTGTTCAAAGCAGACTCTCTACCATTTTATCCTGGATTGGCTCACTCTGACCTCTTGCAGTGCTAGTGCAGACTGAAAGCATTGGTATTGCAGTTTCATGGATGAAATTGGTATTGCCAGCATAATCCACATAACTCCTGCAATTCCTTCAGGGACCACTCTGTGCAATGTCTCACCTGCTCCTGATTACTTTCTTGTTATAAATCACTTCATACTGTTTTATATAATGTCTATTTGGTTCAACTAAATAAAATTGGTATAGCACCTCTTTGGCTGTGGATTGGTGCTCTTCAAAATCACCACGTCACACACCTGTTGTGGGAACTGTGGGAGAGTTACTCGCAGTACAGTGGTACTACAATAGTTGGAGGGAATCCTGTGAGGACACGCTGAATAAATTTTCACTAGTCAGGAGGGCTAGTATAGACTCACTGCCCAGTTACAAGTTTGAACCATTCTTTTAATCCATGATCAATTGTAATAGCAGTGATTTTCCCAGCAGGAGCCAGGGCAGGGTGAAGTATGTCCAGGACCCTTTACCATCCCACTCTCATCCTAATGTTGAGGGTTCCCTTAATCCCCCTGGGAAGTAATTCCCAGCAGGCCCTATTCTCTGCTCCAGCTAAATGGGTTAGAGCAGTGGCTGTCAACCTTTCCAGACCCCTTTCAGGAGTCTGATTTGTCTCAGGTACCCCAAATTTCACCTCACTTAAATACTTGCTTACAAAGTCAGACATAAAAATATAAAAGCGTCACAGAACAGTTACTGAAAAAGTGCTTTCTCATTTTTGCCATATAATTGTAGAATAAATCAATTGGAATATAAATATTCTACTTACATTTCAGTGTGATACTTGAGCTTGTTTTTCACTAGTGAGACTTGCCATTCTGGGAGGCAGTGAAGGGACAGCAACAATTAAGTT
The DNA here is from genome assembly GCA_032164245.1 of Sternotherus odoratus. Classification (NCBI taxonomy): domain Eukaryota; kingdom Metazoa; phylum Chordata; order Testudines; family Kinosternidae; genus Sternotherus; species Sternotherus odoratus. The sequence continues at coordinate 124,988,110 of JAVMKO010000002.1, read as the reverse complement.
TTTCTCCACCCTGAGTCAATTTCTACTCTTTGTCTTGATGTCAGTCATAGGAGAATAGGGTGACCAAATAGCAAGTGTGAAAAATCGGGACAGGAGATGGGGGATAATAGGAGCCAATATAAGGAAAAGACTCCAAAATCAGGACTGTCCCTATAAAATCAGGACATCTGCTCACCCTATAGGAGAAAATGGGATTCCTCAAAGATATGTTGACCCAAAAGGTAACAGAACATCTGAAGCATGGCTCCCAAGATCAGTACTCTTTCTGTACTAAACACCAGAACTGTATTAGTGTGGAGTCATTAAACTTCATTTGCAGACTATGGTCTGAGGAGAGCTCAAGCAGATTTTCTTGCTGACTGGCAGAGAGGTTACTGCCGCTAACATTTGACAAAATGAATGGGTTTCTTACTCCGTCACGTTGTGTTGAGTTGTGTTGAGTTGTGTTGAATGTTGGGGAAATATGACTTTAACTCAGATGTCAAGTGGACCAAATGATTTACATATGAAGCTTCAAGTGCTTTTGTAGATATAGTTGAAGATTTTTTTTTTTTTCATTTTAAGCTGGCAAGTCTGGAACCCGGAGAGCTGTCTTTGAATAAATTCCACTGGTTTACCTGTATGCATAGAGTGCTCTGTCTTCAAATGCCATTGCAAATGCGCGGGGTTCATACTGTTATTTGATAGAGTTTCTCCGCCAAGGAAACACAAAGCTTGAGGAGGATCGCTATTTGCAGATGTGAATCCAAAAGCAATATATTCCTTGCAGAACTGATGATGGGATTTTCTTTTTCAGTCATTTTCAATTTCTTACAATTTTCACTGTCACCACTACCGCCACTTCCAGCTCCTCATTTTAAAAATCTATCCATTTTTACATCATAACGCAAACACACCATGACAACTTCAACCTCATTAACATGTTTGCAAACATCAGTAAATGACTTAAAACACGTGTCTAATACAGTGCATATACACACTTTATGTTACTGTATACTATATAGAGTAATATAAACAAGTCAATGTATGAAATTTTAGTTTGTACTGACTTTGCTAGGGATTTTTTATGTAGCCCACTGTAAAACTAGGCAAATATCTAGATGAGTTGATGTACCCCTGGAAGACCTCTGTGTATGCCTTGGGGTATATATACAGTACCCCTGATTGAGAACTGTGATGGGTTTGGTCACAGAGACCCTCTTAAGACTGTTACCTGATGTGCTGAGACTACCTCTGAGCCCCTTTTTCCTGCCAGCTAGGGACTTCAGATCCCTGCTTTGCTGGGGCAGACATGCTAGCCTGCTGCAGACACAGACTCAGGGCTGAACCACATCCCCTAAAGTTTCAGGCTTTAACTGAAAACCACTTTGCAGGTACTTCTGTCTCCTGCACCCAGATACCCAGTTCCCAATGGGATCCAAACCACACACAAATCAGTTTTACTCTGTATAAAGCTTATACAGGGTAAACTTATAAATTGTCCACCCTCTATAACACTTTTAGAGAGATTTGCACAGCTGTTTGCTCCTCCAGGTATTACGGTAATTACTTATTCTGGGTTCATTAATAAGCAAAAGTGATTTTATTAAATATAAAAAGTAGGATTTAAGTGGTTCCAAATAATAACAGACAGAACAAAGTAACTTACCAAGCAAAATAAAATGAAACATGCAAGTCTAAGCCTAATACATTCAGAAACTGATTATAGATGAAATCTCACCTCCAGAGATGTTCCAATAAACTTATTTCACAGACTGGACTCCTTCCTAATCTGGGTCCAGCAATCACTCACCCCGCCCCTCATATTTACTGTCCTTTGTTCCAGTTTCTTTCCAGCATCTCTTTGGGGTAGAGAGGCTATCTTTTGATCCAGCTGAAGGCAAAATGGAGAGGCTTCCAGGGCCTTTTATATTCTTTCTCTTGGGGGCAGAAACCCCATTGTTCTCCTATGCAAAGTCACAGCAACAAGATGAAGTTTGTAGCCATCTGGGCAAGTCACATGTCCATGAATGATTCAGCTTTTTTCAGGCCATCACCATTGTTTACATGTTAGTTTGAATGTCCCCAGGAAAGCGTGGATGTGGATTGGCATCTCCCAAAGTCCACTGTCAGTTATATGTTTCATGGTTTGGCCTTTCTCAAGAAGCTGACCAAATGTTTCACATATGTTCCCATGCCACAGGGCCATCTGGGGCAGACTGCCAATTATTTTACAGTTTTTGACTCCCATCAGAACCCACTTCAAAGCAACACTACTGCTCCTGTTCTGGGTCTGAAGTAACTTTGTAAGGCCAAGATAGCTTGTATGTTATTGTTTTTCATGTTCATCAGGCAAAATAAGTTAGCTTGAGCTCTGACATACACTCTTCCCATCCTTGTTACACTCCCCTTTTGGTGTTCCACAAGAAGAAGCTGAATATGGAATGGTTAAGATGTGGGCAAAATGTGATTAAAGCAGCCTGGGAAGTACACATTGCTCTGCTGAGAAACCTGCTTTTTCCATCCATGTGGTGAATTAATGGCCTACTCCAGATGATATGCAAGAAGTAGCATTGCATGTCCATGTTCAGGATTTTGTCCTAAGAAATGCACTTGCCTGTTATTGCAGCATATTTATGCTTTTTTCAATCCTTTCAGTAATTGTGAGGTTAATCAGAATAAATGGAGAGTGAGTGAGAGTGTGAGAGAGAGTTGTCAATATATACCAGTGTTCAGTTCATTCTTCAGTGGTCTTCATCTAGGACATTTTGACTTTCTTCTGAAAACATGCAATTCCATTTTTAAAAATGTAAACTTAATGTTATCACAACAGGTGCAGCATTAACATCTGTCTAAGATGTGTGGGGATGGGGTTTGAGATGAAAAAGGTGGCTGTGTGTTCCAGAAGGAAGATCCGCCATTAAGATCTGGCAAGCTGGGGTCCCTCCAGCACTGTGACCATGCCACTTGTGGTGGCAGGTTCCCTCCCCTCATCTTGTCCCAGAGAGACAGGGACAACAGCATGAGTCCTCCTGTCCCTGTTCAGAAATAGCAACAGAGGCCTCCCTCCTCTTGGGATCAGCAGGGGCCTCCTTTTCCCCAGAGAGAGGCCAGGGTGCAAGCAATACTTTTCTGAGCAGCTTGGGTGGATGGGCTGGACCTGATGCACTATTTTTCTCTTTCTATCCACAGTTCTTTTGTTGAGATAAGTGGTTTGGGTGTTAACATCCCATTGAGATGCCCGGGTTAGTTCACCTCTCTCAGATCTATTGTTTCAGGATGTCTACAGACTATAGCAGACATAACCGAGCAGTTGCAAAAGCAGTTTAAGCAGGTACTACTGCACTTCAGAGGTAGGGGTTAAAATGGGACACTGTCAGGGCCAGATCTCCCCTTCAGCATCCCTAGTCCCAGAACTGTGTAGAGGAGACCATCAGAGGATTCATGGGGCATTAGGACCCAACTAGCATTGCCCCTATCCCAACAGCATGTGGGTTCAGAGCAAGAAATTGCAGGGAGAAGCCAGAGACTGAAGCCAACAGAGTGGCTACAGAAACAATTCAAACAGGGACTGAGGGACACAGAGAACATTTTCCACAGTTTTATCTGGACTGTCTCTGCCCTGTGTCTGTCCTGTCTATTTAGACTGTAAACTCTTCAGAGCAGGGATTCTACACTATTTGTGTTTGTACAGTGCCTAGCACAATGGGACTTGGATCCTGATTGGTCCATAGGTATTACAGTAATAAACATGTTTACTAGCCATTGCTTTGACTACACTAAGATCACATTTTCAAGCTTTTATATTCAACCATGAGTGCTAGAAACTTACTTTTTTTGATGTGATCCTGTCTGACCCCAGGAGCTATGGTTCAAGACACAACCCATGCCTTAATCTGGCCCTGCCTTAATCCTGGCTCAGATTGAGTCTCTGTTTGTTGTAGAGTGTGAAATGAAGGACTGTCCTATAAATATAGGAGAGGACAGAGGAATATTCCCATTTCAAAGTACTTTTACAATACTTTAAAGATACATTAAATAATAAGAAAGTATTAAATACTTTTCTCTTAAATTTAAAGTGTATAGGAGTAATAAAAAATGTAAATGTATTTTTGTAGCGTCAATAGAGGATTTTTATTTCTAGTGTTCTTTGGTCCTTTTTAATCAGAGGATGCATATATCAATAAATACTAAGTTATACTGAATAAAATATACACTTTTAATTGTGTGATTTAAGCATAATTACATGGCATTCCAAAATATTTTAGAACAGAGAGAATTTTTTTAGTTTTGGCATTTAGTGAATGAAATTTACAGTAATTCCTTTATTCTTTTTCTGTCTAACCAATAATAATCTTTATAATAGGTAATAGACTCTTGAACTGAACAAAACTATACATGCGAGGGTTTAAAATGTTTCTATTTGTCCTTTGTTTCAATAGGAGTCCAAAACAAAGTTAATCTGATCAACAGGAATCAATAGAAAAGTGAGTGAAGATTCTTATTTCTTTGAAGCCTGAAAAGGCAATGAAATAATCCTCCTAAACAATGAAGGCCTTTAATTCAGAGTCCTGAACACTGAAAGGCATTGTGAAGTGGGATTTGCAGTGTTTCTGGTTTTAATTTAAACTATACAAGCAGGTGCAGTAATGGGAGGTGAATTGCTCTTATTACATTGTTGCTATTAGTATAGGATAAAATCCACAAAAAGTTCAAAAGATTGGCTTTATTAGTGAGGTGAATAAAAATGGACATTTTAAAAGAGAGTTTTCACTTATTTAGTTTTAGTTTATTCATTTTTCTCCATTTTCTTAGTCTCTTTAGATCTAAATGCTGAAGGCACGCTACTTAGGTCCACATCCTCTGCCTTCCAAGAACGGGACGAGAGATGAATGTGACCCAAGAACTTCTTAATGCCAACTGGGAAGGTGGTGTAGAAGGGTTACAGGAATCTCCTGAATCTGATATGTACATTCTAGTTCACTAAGTAATGTCATGTGAGGTCTCAAATGAAAGCCGATATCACTCTGGTAATCAATATAATTGTGAAATGTTTCTACAGATATTATGCAAGGAGTTATGTTATGTAAATATACTGAAAATACCTTCTTAAAGTCTGTATCCAGGAACTGGTCACCAGAAAAGATGAAAATTAGGTTTACAGTCAATCAAGAAATGTTTATCGATATATCAGTTTCCATATAAATTGAGTATTGTCTCATTCACAGTGGGTTTCCTATCACCTGTCTGAATGGAATGCAAATGAAGGATTGTGGAGACTTCAGAAAGAAACTAATAGAAAGAGAAAAACAGCAGTGGGGTGGGAAGGAAGAACCATATCTGGAGATCTACTTCAAAAGTTTGTTCTTCTAGATTTGGGAGGCAAAGAAGATACCTTCACTGAAGAAGTAAAAAGGGGCATTTTCTTTTTTTACTCATGACTGCTGTTCTGTGACAGCTATAGTGGCTCTCAACACTCAATCGAAGGCTGATAGCAGGGTCTGAGTGAGGGAACATATCAACATCTTAAGGGCCTAATTGGTTCCTACTACTATTCCTGGCTTTCTTTACGGATACAGACTAACACGGCTGCTATTCTTGAACCTGTTCTTCTCATGTGGGTTCAGGGAAACAGCAGGAAACAGGAAGCTCCCTGAGACGCTGGTGTTAATCAGTCCAGGCTTCTGGGGGTGCTAGAGATGTACATAAGAGTCTCCCCCTACTCTCTCTTCCTGCAGCTCCTGCTGCTTTCTGTTAGTCCCTCTCACCTTTTCTCCTGCCTGCCTGTTATGTCTCTTGTGCTCTCCTTCCTTCAGCACAGCACTACACCATCTCTGTGCATCTAGAGTAGAGAGAATAGATATACAGGAGCAGGAGACAGAATTTTCTACTCCATGGGTACTAGTGGCACCCTTCCCCACCACAGTCTGGCACCTGAGGCAGCTGCCTCAGTTCGTCTCATGGTAAGGCTATCCCTGGCTGCCAGAGGCTGCTGGGTTTCATGGAGCTGATTCACAGCAGGCACAGGCAAGGCTCACTCATGCTAAGAGTAGGTAGTGGTGAGCTGTCTCATAGCTCCTGTTGTACCCCAGGGAGTGTCACAGGGGAAGTGGGGAATTATGCTTATGTGTAAGGTGACAGTGCTACTTCCCATCTACTGTTCCATCTACACTTTTACTGTCACATCTATATTTTGAATCCCCCTTTGAAAGTAGGGAAATTCTAATGTAAAATGCCTCATATCACCTTAAATGTCACCTTGTTCTCCTCTTGTTTGTGGAGGCAAAGCCAGTCAACTCTTTCGAGTTCTGCAATGCAGAAGGTTCTGCTATCTGACATAGGGCCAAATTGTGATAGGCCCTTGTGAGTACATGGACCATGGAACTTGCAAGAAGAGAATCCCACTGCTGTGAACTACAGGAAGTTTATCACAGGGAGAAAAAAAGGAAGAGTTAGGGCTTCTAAATTATGCTGTCTTCTCTTAGACATCTGAGTAGGCTTTCAGCAGTCATTAGGTCATGGAGGGGAGTGTGTCTCTGGAGGGAAGCTAGGGGAAAAGGCTATGGATAGTCTGAGGACATAATGGGTTTTAATGTCTTTCTGGAGGTTATGGTGGGAGTTCCAGCTGCACATGAGTTAAAGTTGAATGAGGGCACTCAGGAGCAGCTTGGGGGTGCAGGAGAAGAAGATAGGGGAAGGCATTTCCTTTTAGGGTGAAATCCTGGTCTTAATGAAGTCAATGTCAACACTCCCACTGAAATCAATATGGTCAAGATTTCACTCTTTATGTTATCTCCACTTGGAAGACCTCTTGTAATCTGCCAGAGAGCAGCCCCACAGCTGTGAATCACTGTAGGTTCAATGGGTGGAGAAAAGAGTGCTGTATTAATACTCCTCCCCCCCCATCTTCTCCTTTTAGGGCTTGTCTTCACTACGCTGGGGAGGGATCGATCTTTTGGTGATCGATTTATCGCGTCTCGTCAAAATGCGATAAATCGATCACCAGCAGCTCCCCCATCGACTCCAGAACTCCAGCTTGCCAAAATGTGCAAGCCAGAGTCGACGGGGGTGCGCGCCGCCACCCGCCGCTGCCGTGTGGACAGCAGGTAAGTCGGCTGTAGATACGCCGATTTCAGCTACGTTATTAGCTGAAATTGCGTATCTACAGCCGATCTTCCCCCCCACAGTGAAGACCAGTCCTTACACTCTCAAGCTGTTCCTGATCCACCTACTAATCACTGAATATCTGGTGTGGGGGTGGATGCTGTAAGGCATATGTATATAGCATCTGCATCATTGCTCTTCTGACTCCCTTCTATATTTGTCTGAAATATTGGGTCTGTGCTGGTGAGCTTAGATTCTGCTGATATTGCAAGAACTCACCAATGTTTCTTAGCAACGTTAGCAAATAAAATAATAATAATTTTAGTAATTTGACATTTGTCAACTACATTTTGGTTTCGAGGACCAGATCTCTGCTAGGCAAATCAAAGACATGAAGTTCTCCCCCCATTTCCCCAAAATGGCAAAAAAATTAAAAAAAATAAAAAATTAGACTTTTGAACTCTGATGTAAAACTTCTACTTTTGGGATATCATAATGCATGAACCTCTTGTGCAATTCACTTTAAAAACTTTAAAAATATCTAGACCTCAGACCTAATCTACTAAACAGTCATGGAATAAGAGGGAAAGTCCTCTCATGAATCAGTGGTAGTTAAAAGATACAAAGCAAAGGAATAGGAATAAGTGGTCAGTTGTCACAATGAAGTGAGGTAAAGAGAAGGATCCTCCAATGACCTGTATTGTTCAAGATATTCACAAATGAGCTGGAAAAGAGAGTGAACAATGAAGTGGCAACATTTACAAAAGATACAGAATTGTTCAAGATATTTAAGTCCAAAGCTGACTATGAAGAATTACAAAGAGATCTCACTGAACTTGGTGCCTGGGCAACAAAATGGCAGATGAAATTCAATTTTGATAAGTGTTATGTAAATATACATTGGCAAACATAATCCCAACTGTCCATTTTAGAAAAGGGACAACTAAGTGGGGATATGATAGAGATCTATATAATCATGAATGCTATTAAGAAGGTGAATAGGGAAGTGTCATTTACCCCTTCTTATAACAGAAGAATTAGGGTCACCTGATGAAATTAATAGGGAGCAGTTTTGAAGCAGTATTTCTTCCCACAATGCACAATCAACCTGTGCAAGTCATTGCCATGTGGTGATGTGAAGGTCAAAAATATAACTGGGTTCAAAAAAAAATTAGAGAAGTTCATGGAGGACAGGTTTATCAATGGCTATTAAGCAAGATGGTCAGGGATGCAAACCCATGCTCCAGGTGTCCCTAAATCTTCAACTGCCAGAAGCTGGGCCTAGATGACAGGGGTTGGATCGCTTGAAATTTGCCCTGTTCTGTTAATTCCTTCTGAAGCATCTGGCACTGGCCGTTGTCCAAAGACCCGATAGCAGGCTAAGTGGGCCATTGGTCTGACCAAATATGGTAATTCTTATATTCTTATGATGCTGATATTTCTTTATTTGTGGATGTTAAAAGTAGGTGGGAGGGGAGGGGGAAGCAGGCTTGCAATAGGCAATGGAAACACTACTGTAAGGTTAACCACGGTGCGTCTGCTGTCATTCCATACTGCTCTTTTAGTCCATGGAGCTTGTATTCCTTCTCCTCAAACAGGGTGTGCCCCAAAAGGGCCTTCTTTGTTTACCATAAGCAAGATCAAGATTTGTTTGGCTGTTGTTTAGTTTTTGTGGCAATTTCAAACCTTATAATAATTGTATTTATTTCCTAAATCACATTTTAAATTTAACAAACTATTCATTTCAATAATATATTTTCCCGCAAGAAAAATAACAGAGGTAGCTCTTTCATACTCTGACAGAGCTGGGAACTAGGAGTAGCATCAGAAGGGTGAGATTATAATGGCACAGGAAAATAAAAAGTGTTATTTATCACTGTTTCAGTGTCACCATCTTGTTATTTTTATTGTTCTTCAGAATAATGGGATTTATTGAGGCAATTTATCCTCAAGTCACATGGTACATATTATATTTGAAGGGTAAAGAATTCTAATGGAACATAAGAAGAACCTTAAAAGTCATAAAAAACCACACCAAGCAAATCTATACTTTTTAAACTACCCTGTTTTCATCCAGAGAAAATATAATACAGACATAGAAAATGTAAAAGTTTTAAAAATTACTAGATACCTGCATAATCCCTGACTCAAAAGAAAAGGAGAACTCCTGAGTATACAAAATACTTTTTAGAGGTCATAGATCTTGGAAAACCAAGTGAAGAATTAAATAAACATATTGACCACTCTATGCATTTGGGATGTATATACAAACACTCAATATTCACAAATCACTAAATGGTTGTTGGACACCTGAAATTCTATTGATTTCTAAAGATCAATAATGGCTACTATACTTGTTCAAAGGAGCAGACAAGCAAACAAGCAATTACACAATATTTGGAAACTTAACATAAACAAAACTCACTACAGTCTGAACAAAACATTCCAGCCAGTCTGGCTTCACCAGATAAATTGCCACAATGATGTTAGGTTAGCTCGCAAAAGATTATTATATAAAATTAAGAATGATATAATGATAAAAAGTATTATACATCAGGCAACAGGGAATGTCACAAATCCTTGCCTATTATAAATGATAGCAATAAATTCCTCTTTGGATTGTTTCTTTTATAACAACAATTTTACCAAGAAAATCAGATTCTTCAGCTAAAATTCCAAAAACTTTAAATCACAATATTGTCTAGAATAAGCTGATGAAAACTGAATAGTTTAATTCTATCTGCTGCTTTTCTCAGCTGACTGCAAAAATAAACACAGGCAATACAAATAAAATCATTTGATATAAATTAGTATTTATTGGTTAGGATACTAATCTAAACATGCAATAACAGAATATTTGAGTATGGACATAACTAGAACTAACTAGATCCGTAGGTTAATCATTAGACTTCTTAAATCTTATCACGATCTCAGTCACACCAGTGTATCCGAAGAGCAATTTCACTGCAGACAGTGGAATTATACCAGTGTAAAACTGACATGGAAGCATAATCAGGGTCTGCAATTGATAGAGGTTTTATTTCTCTGCATTTTGCATGACTTTCAAACACTGTAAAGACAATTGCCTGAAAGGTGAAAATAGTATCTTCAACCGATTCCTCTTCAGATTAACTCCAAGAGTGCTGTGCCTTTGCTTTTCATCTCACTGGTGTTATTGGGATGGGAACAGTAATCTCTGAAATAGCTTAACAGGAGTGGTCTTGGTATCGTAGCCCAGGGCTCCGTTTGCAGGGATGTCCTAATTAGAAGGAAAAAATTGCCTCAGAGAAAATTTATAAATAAATACAAACTGCTTTGACTTGCCTTTAACTTATTTTGATATGAAGCCACATATCTTCGTAGGAAGCCAAAGCAGATTTTCTTCAAGTGGTTTACAAACTAAAGGAGAACACTCCAATTTTACATGAAAACACAATTTCAACAATACTTAATTTGGCCTGGGGTTAACTCCACAGTACCTTCAGGCAGTTCACACATATTGTCAATGTTGGTACAGAGTCTACAAGCCTGTACTATTAAGTGGTCTGGGAAAGCTATGGCACCAAAGACAGACTGGGAAATTGAGGATGGTGTGCTCATAACCCTGGATTTTGAGTGGTGGAGATGAGGGTGAGGCTTGGTCAGAAAAGGGATTTTCAGTGTAGGGCTTCAGAAGGGAAATCTGGAAATCTGGATTAATTTTCAGATGTGGGGGAACTGTAGTTAGAATTTGCTGGCTATTGGCAAGGGTCCCAGGAACCAGTGGTCCAATTTCTGGGAGGGTCAGATGGTCTGGAGATTTCAGGTGGCAAGCCACTCCTTTATGAACATTGAAGTTTTTTGTCACTGAAAGACTGCATGCCTCTTGTAGGACTTCTTTGCCTCTTCTAGATGGTTCCTGAGCTCTTCCTGAATAAGATGGATCTGTTGGACCCAGTTGGTGTTGGTGGGGCTCAGCGAGGCTGCTGGTAATGCTAGGGGAAAATGGGAGTGGAACCTGTAATTTGCAAAGAAGGAGCTCTGACATATGGAGGAATGGATGGCATTGCTCTATGAAAACTGCATATAGCAGAAGCATGGGCCAGTTATCTTGGTGATAATTTATGAAGCACCTAAAGTACTGCTCCACTACTTGGTTCACCCATTCACTTTGTCCATCTGTTTGGGAGTGGTATGCAGTGGAGGTGGATAGGCAGATGTCCAGTAGCTTGAAGTCAGAAATTATGTTGTCTGGGAGTGCAGGCCATGGTGTGCAGCAGGAGTTGGGTAGCAGTCGTGGCAGAAGGCAAATAGTTGCAGGGGATGAAGAGGGGCATTTTGGTCAGGCAGTCCATAACCGTTCAGCGTATGGTGTGGCTGTCATATAGTGGGAGTTCCATAATAAAGTCTAAGTAGATGGCAGACCACAGCCTAGCTGGAATCTCCAGGGATAACAATGTCCTAATGGGTCTTGCAGTATGATAGAATATCAAGGTTGGAAGGGACCTCAGGAGATTATCTAGTCTAACCCACTGCTCAAAGCAGGACCAATCCCCAATTAAATCATCCAACAGATTTTTGCCCCATATCCCCCCTAAATAGCCCCCTCAATGATTGAGTTCACAACTCTGATTTTAGCAGGCCAATGCTCAAACCACTGAGCCTTGCAGAGGTACTTGAGGTTCTTTTGGTCAGGAAAACCATTACTGGGTGCCAAGATGCCTCAAGGTGATGATGCCATTCTTCAAATGTAGTTTTTAATAGCAAACAGTGCTTTGTCCAGTATTTCATAGTTCATCTCAGTGTGGGGTGGGGGGTAAGTTTTCAAGAATAGAATGCACAAGGATGGGTCTGAGTTGCTGTGAGAGGACCGTCCCTAGGTCCACGTTGAATGCATCTGCTTCTATTATAAATGGATGAGTTGGGTCAAGTTGTGCCAGAATCAGGGCTGTGTTGAAGGAGTTTTTAGCTGATCAAAAGCAAGTTGGGCTACAGGTCACCAAGTAAATCACATGGCTTTATAAAGGAGGGAAGTCAGGCAAGTTATTAGTTCAGAGAACTTAGCGATGAATCTCTTATAAAAATGTGCAAAGCCCAGGAAACCCTGTAGTTTCCAGAGGATCCAGGGTGCTGTCCAGTTACAGATGACTTCCACCTCTATGAGTCCATCTGAATTCCCTTCAGGGAGAGTATGCACCCCAAAAATTCAGTGATGGCCTGGTGGATGGTGAACTTTTCTAGTTTGGCATGTAAACTAGGTTTCCATTGTCTCCCCAAGACAGGCTGGATAAGGTGGTAGGATGCTCAGGATTCTTAGAAAATACCAGTATGTAGTTGAGGTAGATAGTCAAATCCTTGTCCAGAATGTCCCTGAACAAATCATCTATTAAATATTGAAATGTTGCAGGGGTGTTGATTAAGACAAACAGCAGCACCAAGTGTTCAAAGCACCCATATTGGGTATGAAAATGGTCTTCCATTTGTCCTCATCCTTTTTGTGCACTGGGTTGTATGACCCTTGAACATCTAGTTTTGTGAAGATCCTGGCAGTCCTCAGGTGGTCCAGCAATTCCAAAATGGAGGGCAAGATACCAGACAGAGACCAACACCTACGAGATCTTCAGCAAGCTTTCTCAAAACTACAATACCCACACAAGGAAATAAGGACACAGATCAACAGAGCCAGACGTGTACCCAGAAGCCTGCTGCTGCAAGACAAGCCCAAGAAAGAAAACAACAGAACACCACTGGCCATCACCTACAGTCCTCTGTTAAAACCTCTGCAACGCATCATCAGTGACCTACAACCCATCCTGGACAATAATCCCTCACTTTCACAGGCCTTGGGAGGAAGGCCAGTCCTGGCACACAGACAACCTGCCAACCTTAAACAAATTCTCACCAGCAACAGCACACTGCACCACAATAACTCCAACTCAGGAACCAATCCATGCAACAAACCTCGATGCCAACTCTGCCCACATGTCTACACCAGCAACACCATCACAGGACCTAACCAGATCAACCATACCATCACTGGTTCATTCACTGCACATCAACCAATGTCATATATGCCATTATATGCCACCAGTGTCTCTCTGCTATGTACATCGGCCAAACTGGACAGTCCCTACGAAAAAGGATAAATGCACACAAATCAGATATTAGGAATGGCAATATACAAAAACCTGTAGGAGAACACTTCAACCTGCCTGGACACACAATTACAGATTTAAAAGTCACCATACTGCAGCAAAAGAACTTCAAGTCCAGACTGCAAAGGGAAACTGCAGAGCTACAATTCATTTGCAAATTTAACACAAACAATCTAGGACTGAACAAAGACCTACAATGGCTTGCTAATTACAAAAAATAGCTTCTCCTCTCTCCATGTTCACACCTCCCATTCAAATGCTAGAAGAATAACCCACCCTCCCTGATTGGAGATAACAAGCTGGTTCAGCCTAATTGGACTAACCTTGTTACCTCCCACCTGGTTCTTGCCTACTTTTCTATACCTGCCTCTGGACACTTCCACTGCTTGCATCCGACGAAGTGGGTATTAGCCCACGAAAGCTTATGCTTCAAAACTTTATAGTTAGTCTTTAAGGTGCCACAGGACTTTGTTACCAGGTTATGAATAGTCACTTAATTTAATGCACAATAGTATGCTCAGAAGTGTAGTGACAAGTTTCTTCACAAAGAGGACTGATGATCCTGCTGGAGAGGTAGATCACCAAATGAAGCCCTGGGTGAGGTTTTCCTGGATATACACAGGTAGCAAACTCCAGGTTCAATTTAGACATGGCGTATATCTGTCCATAGGGCACCTTTGCCCTGGGATGTAAATCTATCAGACAGTTGTAGTTTCCATGTGGAGATACTGAGTTTGTGGTTTTTTTTCACATCCAGGTAGTCACAGTAGTTGTTGGGGAGGCTAAGGTTTGTGCCTGAAGCCGCTCCTGTCTGGCTAGCTCCCACCATCCAGGGTTCTGATTCCAAAGGTCACATACAATACTGGGGGTAAGGGTTGGCAGGGCTTGATCCAGCTCTGCACAGCAGGGTCCAGGGAGGGAGTGCCACCCTCACCCCTGACTCACTCAGCAGGCCACCCAGCCTGTCTGGGCTGTGGAGGGATACAACCAAAAAATGCAACTCAAAGAGGGGACTCAGTTAAAAAAGTCTGAAAACAGCTCCGGGTGCAGGGAGGGGATAGCTAGGGGCTGTGTGAAGTGAGGAGAATAGCTCAGGGTACAAGCGGGGGGGGGGGGGGTAGCTCAGGGTGCAGGGGGGTGGCTAGGGTTGTGTGCAGGCAGGGGAGGAACTCAGGGTACAGGCAGGGCTTGTCTAGGGGTTCCATATGTGCGGGGGGTGGGGGGGACTTGCAGTGCAACTCCCAGCTTCAGTGGTGGGAGGATGCTGAGGATCCCAGCTTCAGCCCCACCATTCCTGGCTTGTGGGGGAGAGAAGGAGGTTTGCTGCCTTCAAACCCGTGCTGCTCCCAGCTTCAGGGGCTTGGGAGGATGCTGATATCAGCCCCATGATGCTTCTGGCTGGGGAGGGGGGCTGGCTTCATCCCCACGCTGCTCCTGGCTTGAGGGGTGGGGTGCTGGCATCATCCCTGCGCTACTCCCAACTGGGAAGGGGTAGTTTCGGCCCTGCACCGCTCCTGGCTTCAGCATTGGGACTCGGGATACCAGGTTTCAGCCACAGGGCTCCGTGGCCCCCCTGAAAGGGCTTATGGCCCTCTGGTTGAGAACCACTGTCATATACTATAAAACAAGGAGACAAACGGCAATAGCATAACACTCACGTGGTTATTTTTTTTTCTCTTTTTCCTTTAGATAAATGCTGTAATTCTTGACAAAAACGTCACTGACATAGTTCTTTAATAAAGAAATATAAGTTAACTTAAAACCACATTATTAGTTACAAAAAACAAAATCTGAAAGGCTTGTAGTTATAGTTTCACAATCAACCATATCCCCAGTTCACCACTAGCTTAGCCGAGTCATAAAAAGGGGGTTATCAATTTATATGGTATTTCTAACAGTGTGTATTTGGAGGGTATTTGTATTTGGAGGGTGGAGTTCCAGAGTCAACGGGGGCGCTGCAGGTGATCGATTTATCGATCGCCAGAAGATCGATCCCACACCGCGGGAGTGAAGACCAGCCCATAGTAAAATGGGGGCTATGACACAGTGGTGGACATTAGATAACAGCTTGTAAGGGGTTTACAAGAAAACTTTATAGGATATTAACTATAGTGGTCACTTCTGTTCCCACTATAACATCTCTCACAATCACATCACTGCTTTGGTTTCAGTCTCATACACTTTATTTAGACAAAACTCCTGTTGACTTTTGCTGTTTAAAATGTACAGCATCTGGTTCTATATCTCTGTATGCTGATGGACACAAATATAAATTTCCTAGCTGCTTTTCTTAGTTATAATTCCTCTTATTGATGCAGATCATCTTCTATTCATATCTTGGCTCTTCAGTATACTTCCAGTATTGTGACATCCAGACCTAAGCATCAAATGTGGGCTCATGTGCCATATGTATACTGTACGTTGCCATAATGCTTTCTTCTAATGTGTGCTCTGTTGCTCTATTGATGTATCCTAGTTTTGCAATTGCATTACTAACTGCTGCCATCAAGCTGATGTTCCTAAGCTTTTATCTACTGCTACTCCCAAATCCTTTTCCTGATTAGTATTTTGTAGCATGTGTCCATTTAAAGAATAACTCTCTTTCATAATGTTTATAATCACAGAAGTTAGAGATATAAAAGAATTACTGGATAATGTAGCCTATCTCCTTGTCAATATGGGATAGATCATAGCCCTCAGGATAGAGGGCATATCAGATATTAAACTGATAACTCATAGTACACTTGATTGAAATCTTATTAATTTACATTTTTCATATTGCCTGCCATACCACAAAATATCTACAGTGTAGTTTCTGCATCTGTGCCAATTTGCCTTCCAATTCACTTATCAGCACTGGTTAAAGGGTGTACTAACTCCTGATTAAGTACTGTATTGTGATGGTGGTTCATTGTAAATCTTTATAGAGGATCCGGGTTTAGGTGTAAATGTATTATGCCTGTGTCTTTTGTCAGATAGGAACTGGGTGAAATTCAGGTGTGATTTAATTTTGAGCCTAGTCCTGCAGTGCTTGTACCCTGGAACTTTGGAATGATTTCATTAGGAGTTTTGAGTGTGCAAGAAAAGCTGGGTTAGCCTCTTGGTTGGTTAGGCTCTCGGGTAACCTCTAAAGCGCTTTAAAAATGTTAATTGTGATCATGAGCTGTCAAGAACAACTTTAGAACAAGACTTCATGTTCCTCTTTATAATACCTAGCTGAAGATTTTTCACTGGGAAAGAAAAGGGGGAAAGGAAATTGAGAACGGATTCATGTATTGTTAAGATCTTAGTTGTGGAGGTGGGAATTAACCAAGACAGTACACCATGGGGCACAAAAACCACAGACTGACAGCAGTGGTTCACTTCATTCCTGAAACTCCGATTGTTTTTGCCAGTAGGGGAGGATCTCTCTTGCCCTGGTATGTACAACTATTAGCGCACAGCTCCTGTCCCATTCTAAATCATATCTTCCTAAAGCTTGATCTCCTTTCTAGTATTATTTCCCTCCTGCTTATCCAAGTTGAAACATATAGTGTGACAGAAAGGCAATAGCAGACAACTGTCTTTCTGTAAAATATAGTGAGGTTATTCAGTACAAATGGAATGAACCTCATTTTTTTCATTTCAGATCAAAGTAGAAATCTTTTGAAGTTGAGCTATTTGATAAAAAGGAGCTTTATAACAAGCAGATATAGAAGTTAATAGGACATAGAGATATTTTATTAAACTGCAAACCATTATTAATATTGCAGTTTTAACTTGAAAGAAATATGTGAAATGACACCGGAAATTAATTAGATTATTTCATCATTCTTTTACATTATAAACTTTGATACACTTGCATAGATATATAGGTACATTGATAAAAAGACACAAAGACAAACAGAATTTTAATGAGTGGGGAGCTTTTATCTACTATCACTTTGTGACTTAATTTTTTCTGTTTATACTGCCTATTGATTCCAGTTGAAACCTGCTGTTTTAATGTTGTTATTGATATTCTCTCTGGATTTTCTTCTAATTCTGGCATTGATATTACCTTGATCGGATTTAGTTTATTTGAATTGCCTGTAGGTTTCAGTCTCCGGAGTTTTTCACTGCTTATAGACATGCAAAGATAAAACCTCTCTTTTTATCTAAAAATCCTTGAGAGACTCTGAAAGATACAGCCGTTTTCTGAGAACACTAAAAAGCAAGAGACAACAATCAAAAGGAATATACTTCTCACCCAGTCTATTCAAGACATCATTTTTATACACCCTGCATATTCTCTGACATACACAGACTTCTAATCTAGTCAGTTCCATTTTACATTTAAAAACTATGTGTTGAGAAATTGTTTTGTCAGAAAGTCACAAGTGGTTCCAAGCTCCATGTCAGAGGCTTTACCTTTAACAGAATGCTTCCTGACTAATTTGGAAAGTGAAGCTGGAGCCCATACAATCTTATAATAGCATATGGTTATGCAGTCATTTGAGGACACTGATGCAAGTTAATATTTGTATCTTTTCTTAAAATAATTAATTAATTAACTAAACCCCTCATTTTTCAGAGTGACGTTAATGTGTAATGTGAGGAGAACAGAAGGCAACTTACATATCAGGTTTGCACCTGAGTTAAAGGTTACCATTATGTTGTTGCTACAATAAATGGTTGCTTTCACAATATTCCTTTAGACAGAAAGAAAAGTAATTAATTTTCAAAACAGAGATCACTAAATGTTACCTTTAAGCAAAAGGTTTTTGGTATCTAACTCTTAAGAGTAACACTTTCTAAGTTTTTCTAATGTATTAGTTTTGTTTCCTCTTTTCATTGTTTTCCCCTTCTGATCTTTTGGATTCATTTCAACCTTTATTCCCTTATTTTTGCTTGTTTCTTGCTGTAGGCCTACTGTTCATTCTCTTCTCTTTATTCAGGCTCCTATGGCATCTCATATGATATTGAGTAGTATCAGCAATAATTAACATTCTTAAAGCTGTAACTAAACCAATATATAATTGGTATAATTAATTGATATAATTAATATCTTAGGTACAAGCATATGCTTTATTTAAACTTGATTTTTCCCCACATTAAAAATGTCACCAGTTATTTTTGCAATTTGCCAATGTATGGAATACGGTAGTTTATAATCTAGCATTCTGCCTGTGCAATATAACCAGATATATATTCATACAGGGAGGGGGGGGGGTTCTTTTATAAGGCTTAACATAGATTTAACATGCTATCAACATAGATTTAATTTTTGAGTCCAAAGTAATGGAATGTAGGAGTAGTTGTACCTACATTCTGACACCTGCAGGCTAGTGACAGGGAAGTGCGGGGAATGATGCCTGAAAGCATTACACCAGCAGGGAAGAGAATGTTGGGCAGTGCGGGTGGGAGAGGAAGGCTTGAGGAGGTGTAACATGCAACCAGACAATGAAAAACTTGTGCTTACAGGAGAGGGAATGGAAAGGGCAGGGAAGTGGTACTTGTGTTCTGGAAGTTTTAGCATTATGCTCCTCCTCCTCCATTCCACTTCCTGATTGTGGCTGTCAGCAGCTTCCTGGTGGATCTCCCTGGTACGGTCAGTGGTGTACTCTCTGCAACCAGCCTGGGCTGAGCAGTGAGCTCCTTGTGGAGGATCATGTCAATTTCCTCATTAAAAGAGTTCCTCCTGGTGCTGTTGTGGTCCTCAGTAAATGTCTTGCTCTGCTGTAGCTCCTTGCCCTTCTTTCGGTGCTTTGTCTGATAGGAAATAGCTCAGTTCCACAGGTTCTTGGGCATCTCTGAGTCCTGCAGACTACTTTTCCCACCTGGGTCTGTATGTGCCCTTCACACCACAGAGTAGAGGAAGGCAATGACCTCCTGAAAGCTTGAGGCAGATGTACAAGGCACAGTTGGATTTTGTTGGAAAGGTGGCACTTGCGTCCTACAACAGTAACTCGCAAATGGTACCTGTGTGTTTTCCAGAACTAGTTGACCAGGTGAGTGATTTCTGGCTGAGGTGGCCTAAATCCGTAGAGTGTAAAAAAGTGATAGAGCAGGTAAGTTCTGAAGTGACCAGAACAATGTGGGACAGTAATGGGGGGGGGGGGCAATTTACATTGATTTAATTACAACAGGAGTGGGATGTGTGTATGCCCACATGGCAATGCCCTGATAGAACTCCTAGTGAGACTGACTTAATTCAGATGGGAACGAGTAATATTCACTGATGGGAGAAAATTGTTGTTTGGTCATACAGCCGCTCCCACCAATATAAACACAATTTTACTAGTGGATCTTTTGTATGTAGACAAGACCTAAGTTTATACCCTCTGGGGAAGAGTAACTGGGAGGTGGTGTGTATGCTGTAATACTGAAGTGTTACACCCGAAAAGGAGTGAACAGGAGGAAGAGGTGGAATCTGCACACTGGTACTAGAAGGCTTATATTTGAAGGAAAATGAATAGGTGGAAGAGGTTTTAGTGTACATTTTGGCACCGAAAGGATTATTCCTTTACTTGGAACTGAATGGAAAGAAGGAGGTGGTACCTGTAGAGTGGCACTGAAAATCTTATACTGCCAAGGAATAAATAGAGGAGAGGAGGTTAGTGCATATGCTTATGAAGGATGGGATATGGAAAGGTTTCTGCTGGAAGCAGTGCGGGAGGGGTTGTCACATGGAGTGGGGTGAGAATTTGATCCAGTGTAGGTTCTATAGTGAGTTATCAGTTGGGACTGGGAGGGTTTGGATTCAATAGCTGTCCGAGGAAAGAGTCTGATGTGATACACAGGAACTGATTCTCCTCTCCTTACACCAGATTAACTCCATTGATTTCAATGGATTTACTCCTGTTTTACTCCTGTGGGAGCAAGTAGAGAATTGAGTCCACTGTGAAAATTCTGTCACCGATTCATGGCACATCACTTAACTGTTCATCTCTGTCTCACTTTCACTTGAACAGTTATTTGCTACTGGCAAGTATTTAAACAGTTAGTTGCAGATTGACAGGCACTTAATCAGCTCATCTCAAATTCCCTAGCATTTAAATAGTCCAGACAGGCTGGCAGTATATATTTGCAGATTCACTGGCACTGACATATTTAATTGCTAGATTCACTGGCAACAATGCAGTTCATAAGAAAACATTGAATAACTTTTAAATTTTCATATCAGTTTCCTTTCACAGTAGTCTACACATTGTACAGACAGCAGTCTATTGGGTTCCTCCACTAAGGAATACAGTACAGTTTGCTCTCAGAGGGCACCAGAAAGGATCCCTCCAAGCTTCCACTACCACGCACTGCCGCCAGCAGCTGGATGGTAATCTGCTGGCGGAACATGAGGATGTGGCAGAGGGTGGAGTCCGTAGAGCGCAACAGGAGTGGGCTGATTGTGAACACCAGCTTCCCCAAGGTGGAGAAGAGAAGGAGGAAGTCAGTGTTGGGGAGGAAGGGAGGTAAGGACCACTCATATGCCCAGGACCTCCAGGGGCTCAACAGGAACAAAGAAGGCCCATGACTGAAATTGCTTTCTCCACCCACTCCTGGGCAGTGGCCTCTGATGCCAGGAAGACAGCTTTCCTGCACAATTTGGAGGCTGGCTCAATGGCTGAGGGCCCCACCACCTGTGCCAACACTCTCACAGAGGTTTCAATGAGGGAAAAAGTGGCCGAGGAGGCATTGGACACCACGTCTTAAGGTTAGTATGGGAAGGGGTCCCTACTGCCATTCATGGGGTTGTGGAGTGTGATGGAGCAGTGAAGGTGGGTCCTCCAAGTCTGCCTAGGGAGGCTGCATAGGAGCAGCCAATTAGGGCCCAGCAGCCTCAGCTAAAAGGAGTTGTAGGACCTGAGCAGGTCAGTTCCTGGTTGGGAGATTGGGGGTGGAGGGCTCTGATCCAGGCCTGTCCAGGAACATGAGAAATAACCCGGAGATGAGTTCTGGCTGCATTTTGCTCTCTGCAAGGAGAGACTGAACCTGAGAACTGTAGCCTTAAGGGACCGAGTGAAAGGGAAGAGACACGGAGGGATGAAGCTAAGGGAAAACAGTAGCAGCTAACTGAAGGAGTTAAGAGAAGCTCTCTGTGTCTGTTCCTCAGAGGGTTCCTGGGTTGGGACCTGGACTAGTGGGAGGACCTGGGTCCCCCCCATCAGCCAGTGGGGAAGTGGCCTAAGCCCTGAGAAGGGGACAACGCTTGTTTAGAAGCCCACAAACCAAGGGCTGGAATTTAAAAGGCTCAGGGATGGGAGTGAAGATGCTGATAAGGGGAGACAGATGGTCTGGTGAACTCTTGTGTAACTTTAGCACCCTCATAGCCAAGGTGGAGTCTGCTCTGCAGGCAGCTCTGGTCAAGAAAAAGCATGTGCAGTTAATGCAGCAGGAAAAATTTCTTTCACTCCAGGGGCACCTGTTCCCCTCCGCCCGCACCGAGTGAACACACACATCCACAGGAAAAGTACAATGGATATAAGAAAGGGAAATACTCATTTACAGAGTGATGAGAGGAGAAAAACAAGAAGGGGGAGTGGTAAAACAGGGTTGCATTCAAACCAAGGCCCCACCGGCCCAGTGGTAGCACAGTCTGGAAGGGCAGACACTGAGCAGTGTGCCTGCACACAGAGTTCAGGAGTCCTGAGCAAAGATCCAGTCTGGTGGTGAGTCTTGGATGCTCCTGGTTGTCTTCAGCACCAGTGAACTTTCCCCAACAAACCCCTCTGGTGCCTTCTTCTACAGCTTTCTGCAAAGCCACATGGAACGACCACCTCCCCACTTAATTAGCTAGCAGCCTCCCTCCTTATTCTCAATTCAGAGTCACAAGCCCCAGGGCTCACAGCCCCATGCAGTTCTGGGAAGCAGTGATACTGGGTCCAGCTCCGGCCTGTCTTTCTTGGGCAATTCCTCCCTGGCACAGTGCTCCTCCTGACTCCTGTCCTGGGGTGTCTCCAGTCAGCTGCCCTGTTCTTCCCAGGGTTCACACAAGTTCTTTGCTGCTTCCCTTTGTGAGGGCCTGCGAGTTGCAGCCCTTCTTTCTCTGGAGTTTCCCTCCTTTCTCTCACTGCTCCCCCAAGAAAAAGATTTAAAGGGACCATGCTCTCTAAACCCCAAAGGGGTTACACTTTGTTACAACCGCTGATGGGGACTGAAGAGATGACCTAGCTGGGGAAGAAAGAACCTAGACCAAGAGTCTTCAGGGAGAAAACCCAGGGGCATGCTCTATAACAGGACAAGGAAGAACTTAAAGTTTCCCAAAGATGGGACTGAAGACACTAACAAGGATGTAGTGATAGTTCCTGTTGGACCTTTGTTATCCCAGAAGATGTTCATCCATTTTAGACTGTGCAACTAGGCTGGAAGGCCAAGCCACTGAAGACCTGCCTGGTGAGATTGGCAGCTGACAGGGTGCAGTGGGACCAGAGAAAAACAGTGCATGATTGCATCCAGCTGACAGGAGGCTTTCTTGAGAGGTGAGTCCTGCTGCTACTGACTCCGCGTGAAAGCAGTGGTTGGAGGCGTCATGTCAGATGGCAATGGGGCAGCAGGCAGGGCTGTGGACGCCTGGATGTACTCTCTGAGAACTGAAGAGCAAGTACCCCAGAGCTGGTGGAAGGGACAGCAGATGTAGGGGGATCCGTGGCTGATGATGTGGGTGCGATAGTAGCTTTATGGGCAGGGCACTCGTCCTTTTTTTCTACTGATCGTGCCATCGATGTTGGTGGAAGTTGCGGTGGAGATGAATGAGGGGGAAAGCCAAGGTGGGGTAACAATGGGGGCCGGAGGTCCTGCTCCCTCAGTATCTCCCCTGCTCCCCCACCTTTCCCCCTCACCTCCATAGATGAAGCTGCCAGAGTAGAAGCTTCATGCCTGGCTGAATCAGAATCTTTCATTGAGGACAGGTGACAAGGACAGCTACTGAAGGGGAGAATAGAAATGTTAAAGGGAAGGGTGGGGGTAGGGACAATGGAGGCTAACTGCTTCTCCGCACTAGGTTACATGATACACAGGAGAGAAGGGTGCAAACAAACCATGGATGGGTTAATGAAATAAAGCAAAGAGGGTGTGGGGCACAGTAGGCAATATTGAGAAGGCACCAGCCTCTCTGGCTGCATTGGTTGAGGGGTCGCTGTAAGTGTGAGGGGGTGCAGTGAATAGAGGATGAAATAAAATGGTGGGCAGAAATCACATGTAGTGGGACACTGCAGGTATATCAGTCAAGCAAATTGGGCAGGACAGGGGAGACAGGACGAATAGCAAGAGGGAGGCCAGGCAGGACAGAACAAAATATCAAGGAGAAGGGAATTGAGCAGGTAGGGCAGGAGAAGCAGGTAACAAACACTAAGGGGGAAACCCTGGGTGGGGCAAGGAAAGCAGATAGCAAAGTATGGGGGAAGCAGCACACTGCAAGGGGTAAGGGGGTGAAAACCATGTGGGGGAGCTGGTGGGGAGGCAGGGGGAATAGAAGGCCCATCAGCCCTGTGCAAGCTGAGGGAAAGGGAGGGGGAAGAGTCTGAGGGGGCATGTGCACCACTATCTACTTGTGAAGTTAGTTTCTGCTGTTCCAGTAGTCCCAAGGTGGGTGGAGATAGGCAGGTAAGCAAGCAGGGAAACAGGTGGTTGTCAGGATCAGGGAGGATGGGGAGTGGATGGAATGGGGGGAAGGCTCCCTGTTGCAAAGCAGGGATTCTTCAGTTGCAGTAGCAGTAGCAGCAGCAGCAATGGCAAACCCTGTCCACAGAATCACAAGTGTGTAGGAATGAGGCAGAGGATCACAGAGAAAGGAGGGTCTCATAGTCAAGGAAGTTGAATGCCCTTTTGGAGAAATCAATTCTATTCCTGGTGTGAGTTCCTATGTGATGCTGGGCAAGTCAGTCAAACCAAAATGTTCACAGTTGCCCACTAATTGTGTGCACCCCATTTTCTGGGTGCCCACCTTGTGATGCTAGGACCAGATTTGTGGAAGTTCTGAGCATCATGACTGCAACTGAAATAGATGGAGCTGTGATTTGAACATAGGGCATAGGTGTCTCAAATTGAGCACCCAAAATTAGTCGACACATGACAGTTTTGTCCTTAATCTCTCTGTGCTTCTGCTCCCCATCTGTAAAATGGGAATTAATACTACTTTCTAATTATACAAGGGTGTTATGAAGATACATTCATTAACATTTGTGAAGCAATCAAATACTATGGTGAGAGGGCCACACAAATGTGCTATGATAATAATAAATGACCAGGAAGAATGGTGTGCAGTAAATAATGCATGGGACCAACACTTAGTGATGAGTATGAAAGGAAATATGGAATAACTACTGAGAAACAGCTGAACCATTTTTGCTGAAACCTTCCAAAAAAAGTCAGCCTGAGGCAGACACTCAGCATAGAAAATCTCAGCCCAAGTGGCTAGATTGTCAAATTTATAAGCAAATTTAAAAAGGGTCTTATTATGGAATGTTTTGGAGAACCTTAACTACCTGTGCTGCCTACAATTTAAAAATAGAAAGCGGTTTGAGGAAAATACAAAGTAATCTCAGGAGCCATTATTCTGTTTATATTTATATCTATTGGTGTAACTCAAGAGTAACACCACTAAAACCAATGAAGTTCCACTGGTGTGAGATCAAAATCAGGCCATAAGAGACTACTTTCTTATTCTGGCTTCAGACTTGCTATGAGACGATTATTTTTGTCCATAATACACCTACATATACATTCATATGTACAATTGTCTTGTGATATATTTTCTAAAAAAAATTGCCGTTTATATTTGCAGATGTTAACTAATATAAAACAATGTATTAGCTGTTGTGTGTTTAGCTATATACTGTGTTTTGCCTATGTATTGAATGTTGTATCTGATGAAGGAGAAAGCCTGTTTGTGTCTAATACTGTTCCCTGGGGAAATTGTTCAAGAACTGTTCATCCTTGTGGAAAGATTATTCCAATATCAGTGAGACTTATCTGCTATGTAAGTGCCAGCTGAGTTGTAAAGCTCCTCTAGGGTATTTTATCAGGTGCTCTTACTCAGCAGCAATGGTGTCTTGAAGAGCAGAAAGCAAGAATATAGGAACAGTGGTCTGGACTTGCCAGTTTAAATCAAGGGGTCTTGGCAACTCTGCTTCTTGAATATTTTCAGTGTAACGCAAAATGTATCCACCCTTCCTTACCCTCCTCCATGTCTGACTTGCTATCTGTATAAGAACTAAGACATAGAGTACCTCTAGTTTATTTTATTTTATTTTGTTTCGTCTATATCTGGGTCTTATCTCAGGAGTGAAAAATATCATGTGCTCTTAAAAATGAAGAACTGATTTTCTGTGTTTACATCAATGATGTATTCTTCTATAGAAATTCTTCATACTCTGCCCTGTCACAGATATATGGGCTACTACTACTTACATATATTTCAGTAGAAGCAGCACACTTCTATCTAATAAATGAATTTGGTCCTTTGACTTTTCATACTTCAGGAATAATTTTAGGAATTTTAGCAGAATTAAGGCTGAAAACATTTCATGCCCAGTGTGTTCTCACTGGGGAATATTATGGGGTAAATTGAGGACCCATTATGTAAGAGACTGGAAGTAGATTTCTTATTTAATCCTTTTGGAAAACTTATTTGTGTGTATGTTAATCAAATTGAAAACAAAATGTAGAAGACTCAAGAAGAATATTAACAGTGCATTGAGTATAAGAGGCAGTAAAGGTTAGTGTTTAAATGGGAATAGAATTCAATAGACTTAATTCCATTCCAGTCTGTGCCACAAACTTGCTTTGTGGCTTTGTACAAGTCCATTGAGTATTCCTCCAGTTACATCAGTGGCAACTTTGAACCTATGTTTCCTCAACTGTAAAATGATGTTATAATTTTTACCTACCTTAATTATTTGTATTTGAAGTAACTTGAGATTCTTGAGTGGAAGGAACTATTGTCCTCATGCTGCCATCCCCACATACTTTTGAGGATTATCCTGCTACGCAAATAGTACCAATGTTTTTAGTGAAAGTACTTGTGGAATAACCCTCCCTGTGAATTATTATAATTGTAAATAGTATAATAATGATTTATTACAAATATACATGTTTTTGGCTGATGAAGCTCACTGAAAGACCTTTCTCAAAAATCTCTGCATTTTTGCTGGAAGTGAGGCCTTATAGCAAGGAAAAGGAACGGCGGAGAGAAAGAGAAGGAAAATTTTGGAGTGGAATTTTTAAAACACTTATATGCACTTAAATGTTTTCTAATAAACAAAGTAAACAATTAAAGAGATTTCTCTTTGATATATTATCCAAGAAAACAAAATAAGGGTGTGTCTACACTCAAAGTGGAACTGAAATAACTAAGGTTGTCATAATTCATACCTTTTGTTGTTTTGGTGCAAATCTGTATGTGGACACTCATATTTCACATTTAGAGCTCCACCAGGAGCGAAGAGGATAAGAAGAAGAAGATTTCAATGTAACGTAAGTCTATTTATTACCACTATTTATATTGTAATAGGACACTTTTCATTCTGAAATCAGTGTTCATGTATAGCCATGCACTGAAATAATACAAGTGTAAATGAAAAGCAACTTCATTATCTTGATTCCTCTTTGTGTGTAATCAGCCCAAAGATACAAACCAGAACACCATATTCTGTTATGTATCTTACAATTTAATAAAGTTCAGATGAGAGTGAGAAAGAAGAAAAAACTGAGGTGGAAGAAGCTGTCTTAAGCGATCATTGCTGCTACAGTCTGAGTATATATTGTTTTTATTCCTTTTTCTATATGCTGGTTTCTTAATATTTCTGCTGCCAGGCATGAATTTAGAAAGTTTGGGAGATGGAAAGTTCCACTTTTCCTTATTCAGATTGTTATGCGGACACTAACTGAGTATATGCATTATGAATAGTTTAGTCAGATCTGAGGAAGTTTATTCCGTATTCCTTTTTATGCCAATGTGGCTATTCTTTAAGGGCATGGTTAGACTGGCGCTTTGCAGCGCAAAAACCCTCCTGTAGTGCTATAATTTTCCTACCGAACACACTTCAAAGTGAGATTTTGCACATGTACTCACTGTTTATAGCGCAAGTATTAAACCTCCTTTTCCAGAGTGATAAGCCTTTTTGCGCTAACGCTATAGCGCAAGGGTGGGAATGTGAACACCCAGGAATAACTCATTACGCTGTAAGAGAATCAACAAGCCATTTAAGGCAAATGACGTCAATGTTGTTTTGAAAAAGGGGGGAAGAATCAAGAAGTAGCTGATCAGTTTCTCTCTTAAAACTCACAGCCGATAAGCACTGGAAATGCTGACCATTGAGCTGTGTGAGTGCACTGCAGAGCCTGGTCAGTTTCCTAGTCACTGACAGCCTCAACTTGTCTCACTGCCTACACGTTCCCTCTTACCCCCCTCCTTTGCAAAGCAGGCTGCACCCAGCTGAATGCTGGGATACCTGCCCTATCCCACAACTCTTACTGCCGCCAGAAGCCCTACAAATGTATCCATTCTTTAGTGCTACAAGGTTTCAATCTGTACAGTCTCTAGCGTGATACCTATTGTGCTACATTGGGAAGCGCTACAAATATCTTCAGTCTAACCATACCCTAAGTTAGAAATGGGATGATCATTGTTTTACTCATACAGAGTCAAAGGTATGCAGCTCATACTCTCTCCTAATGTACCAACAAAATTAACTGAAAATTTGCCACTGACTTGAGTGGGAGTAGAATTAGTCCCAGTGCAAACACTGGGCAATTTTTTTTCAAAGTTGTTCACCTAAGCCCATATTTAGTCATTTAAATAAATGGCCCTGACTTTTAGAGCTGCCTTTGGGGATGCTGCTGCATGCTCTTGCTGGTGTACCTGACCTGTACTGAGTAAGCATGTCAGAAGGCTTTCCTACTCTCTTTTTTTATCTGGTCCTTTAATACTTTGTTTATCCTATTTCTCAATACTCATGGCATAGCACTGTCCCCTTATGAAACCCTGGGTTGGAACTGCTTTGATCAACAGAGACATAAATATCAATAACCCTAACTACAGTGCTCACAGGCCAATCAGATTGCAGGGTTTCCTAATTCCATTTCAAAATTTAAAATCATTTATCTGCCAGATGACAGGAAACATCCAGCCAGGCCACCGTTATAAATGTGTGCCCGTTGTTTATTGCTGGTGGAAAGAAGGTATTACTTATCATTGGTACTCAGTGAGAATGGTGATTAGGCTGCATGTCTAGCTCTTGTTCAGAAACCCGCCAGAGGGAACCTTATCATAAGTGTACCTGCCAGTTCCATGAATCATGTAAAGCACCCAAACTGTCCCCATTCCTGTGACAAGCATCTGAGCCATCCCCCCCTCCACTTACAGAAATCTGCTCCTCCTGGTCAGGGCATTTTTATCTTAAGAACTTCACAGACTATTTTCTCCATCTAGAAGATGACATCAGAAGTGGACCAATAGGTCTGATGGCCTTTGTGTTGCTATCTCCTGCTCCTTGAGAAATCTGCTTTAAATCGTGTGTAAACCATAGGATTCACTGCACTCTGGGGTGTCAAGCCCTGGAACACACACATTTTGCATTGAGTGTTTTCTGGGCTGGATCTATCTTTTGAAAAGAGCCCATAACAGGTGACTGAGGCTTTCTACAGAGAGTAATTTACATTTATTTACACTGCCAGCAAATTCCTAACTTCATCTGTATAATTACAACAACAAAGTGTTGTCTCATTGATCCCTTAATTAGGCGTAATAGAGCAGTGCATTATTGAGGATGGGACATCATTAGGCTAAACCCTCCCAGTTATAATCCTTCAGCTATGTATAATCAGTCACAAGGTAAAAGGGAATGAAACAAAAGGCATAATACTATTGCAGAATGATAGGACAAGGGAACACAGAGACCTATAATAGCAGGAAACTTGAGTTAGATGCAAAAAGGGATTTAGGCCTCTGTTGTCATTTTAAGTATTTAAAGACCAGGGGCTCATATCAAAGATATTACATAGGGTCTATTGAGGATCATCTGCCCTCTGCCTATGCCCCCATGCTGTTGATCCATGTGGACACTAATGATACTTCAAGGTAAGACCCTAAGCAGATTAGAAATGACTACAGGGCTTTGGAAGAGAGGGTGAAGGAGTTGGGGGTGCAGATGATGTTCTCATCAATTTTTCCAGCTAAAGGTAGGGGTCTGGGAAGAAAGAGACATATCCTGAAAGAAAATATATGGCTGCATGTAGTCTCCAGGAGGGTTTTGGCTTCCTTGACCATAGGATCCTAGGATCCAAGAAGAAGTACTGCTGAGCAGAGATGGGGTCCTTAGTTAAGGAAGGGGAATAGTATTTACAGTATAGACTGTCTAACCTATTTGGGTGGGCTTTCAATTAGGTGGATAGAAAGCTGCCTAGATCTTCGGGCTCAACGGGTAGTGATTATGGCTCCATGTCTGGTTGGCAGCTGGAGTACCCCAAGGATTGGTCTTGTGGCCAGTTTTGTTCAATATCTTCATTAATGAGCTGGAGGATGGTATGGACCGCACCCTCAGCAAGTTTGTGAATGACACTAAACTAGGAGGAGTGGTAGAAATGCTGGAAGGCACAGATAAGATACAAGAAGGGGGGAGCTTGTGTGCCTAATTGGGGGCTGAGAATTCCACTAGGCAGCAGGCCACTTATGGGTTAGATGTGGCAATGCTGAGTGGAGCAGCACTTAAATTCCTATGATCTGGGCCTATACCTCCACAGTCAGCAATGCTAGCAAGGCATTGCTCGCAATGCACATGGCACCCTCTTTAAGGGTAGCACCATGGTTGCTCTTCCCAGAAGCTCCAGGATCATCAAACCTAACTGAGGTAAAATGACATTTAGAGCTCCTGTTACAGTGGAGTGACCCTTCCTATGACATGGGCTTTGACTGTAGGGTCTGACTTAAAATCCATCAAAATCAGTGGAAGACTCTGCATTGACTTACGTGAGCTTTGGATAGGAGTCACAGTGTGTCACCACATGATAACATGAGTCACAGAATAGCTAACAATGTAGACTGTAGAGTATTTTTAAACTATTATTCTCTTATTCTAACACAGATACATCAGGTCATGTCTACACTACAAAATTATGTTGACCTATCTTACATTGACATGAAGTCATCACAGTTATTAAATTGCTTATGTGTGTGCACATTTTGCTCCTTGTGTTGCGGCATGTGTCCTCTCAGGGGGCTCTTGTATCAACTGCATTTTCAGTGGGGGACATTGTAGGGCAGACCCGGAAAGCCAGTAACAGTTGACATAAGCAACACAATGTCTATGTTAAAAGAACAAGGAGTACTTACTTTTGTGGATACAGACTAACACGCCTACTACTCTGAAAAGTGTCTATGTTGGCTGTCTATATCAACTGAGACTTGGCCACTTGGCGAGGTGATGTTACTAAATCAGCATAGAGAGGCACTTACGCCAGCAAGAGCTAAATTTAAGCAAAGACGCTTCCACAGCTAGGTTGACCCAAGGCAGCTTATGTTGACCTAATTCTATATTGTAGACCAGGCCCGAAGCACTGGGCACCTACCTATAGTGCAGATAGCATAACTCCTATTAAATCTAATAGTGGATGTGTGAAAGGAGATCAGTTTCTTGTTTCCTCATTGTATCCAAGTTAGTCTTACAGCTGGAGATAAATCAATGGCTGACTATGGCCTAACAACCTCTAACACTAACAAATATGAATTCAGATTCACTGATGAGAATATGTAATAGAATGTTCTTTCAACTCTCATGGAAAGCGTTGATGCTTTAAATTTAAAAAAAAAATAGCTCAAAAGGAAGTTCCAAAAGTAAGAAGAAAGTTATTTCAAATTTTAATATTTTAATGTCTATTTTATTATATATTCCAAATCTATTCCACTTATTATTTATTGCTACCTAATTCCCACAACATACCCTTTTGGAAAAGCACATTAACCTTCTTCTTACTGAAATCAATGGGAGATCTCAAGTTGACTTCGGTAGGAAATGAAATAGAGCCCTGAATCTGTGCATTTGACTCATGCTTCCAGGAGTATCATGAACCATTTTCTAAGTTATTTCCTGACAAAAAGTGGTTTGATACAAGCTGACTCAGCATCAGGTGGCAAAGAAGAATAGTAGCATTTTCCAATTTAAAACAATAATTCTTTTAAGTATTTAGATTTAGTTAATTTTAATTAAAAGCTATCGAAATTTAAAATCAACCCTGTGTCTTCTCTGGGAAATGCAATCACAACTGTGCTCAAGTAGGCCAAATAGTAAAAGGGAGGATGGAAAATAAATGATCCACTTTATTTTGAACGGTCTCGTAGAATATGTGCTAACTACTTATGCTAAACTATCCGTCCAACCTTGTATCCAGTTGTGACAGTCTGAATACATTTCCCATGCTTGAAGAAAGTGCTCTGTGTAGCTCCAAAGCTTGTCTCTCTCACCAACGGAAGATATTATCTTACCCATCTTGTCCCCCTACATGTAAAAGCAGTGGTCAAGATATACATTATTATGGTTTGTAAAAGATTCACCTTGCCCCCATATAGCAGTATGGGCAGCAGCTGATGAATTTTTCAGAGTAAATAGAATGCTAGGAAGCAGCCAAGTCAAACAATTTTATTCAGATATAATTTTTATTTATATTATGAATTTCTATTAAATTTCACTTAAAAATTCTGATCTTAATATGAAAAATTATTTATAGCACATACATCCTCCGGGTCAGAGAAGAGCTGTAAGAAGCTCCATACAAAATGAAACCAAAAGCAATTCCCATGTGAGGCAAGGGACAGGGCTCTGGGATTTTAAGGAAAATGCTGCAAACCTAGGAAGGAGCTAGTGAGGGTGTGGTAATTAGGTTCATAACCATGCAGGTAACATAGCCAAAATCTGTGTCAGCAGCAGAGGGACTGTACAGATGCTCCCTCCC
This sequence comes from Sternotherus odoratus, assembly GCA_032164245.1. Lineage (NCBI taxonomy): Eukaryota > Metazoa > Chordata > Testudines > Kinosternidae > Sternotherus > Sternotherus odoratus. The sequence goes on along the minus strand of JAVMKO010000002.1, from coordinate 124,955,993 downwards.
CTGCCTCTAGGCTGGAAGAATAATCTGTACTTGTAGTTGAACTGAACATGAACTCCCAATTCTGTGTGGTCATGAAAAGGGGAAATGCAATCCTTGGATGTATAAGCAGGGAAATATTGAATTGAAGCTACGAGGAGATATTACCACTGTACATGATGTGAGTGAAACCATTACTGGAATTCAGTGTTCAGTTCTGGTGTCCAAACTTTAAAAAGGGATATTGACAAACTTCAAAAAGGTTCAGAAAAGAGCTACTAGAATGTTTTAAAGTCTGGAAAACCTTCCTTACAGTGAGAAACTAAAGAAAAGCAATCTATTTAATTTATTCAAGATAAATTTAAGAGGTGACTTGATCATGGTCTATAAGACATGGGGAGAAGATTTCTGAGACAAACGGTTCCTTAATTTAGGAGACAAAAATATAACAAAATCTGATGGCTGGAAAGTGGAGCTAGGCAAATCCAAACTGGAAATAAGGTTCAAATGTTTAAAGGAGGATAGTTAACCATTGGAACAATTTATCACTGATGTGGTCAATCTGAATTAAAGTATTTAATTCAAGATTGGATATCTTTCTTAAAGATATTCTGTAGTTTAACTGGAATATATGGGCTTCATACAGGAATTACTGGGTGAAATTCTGTGTCCTCTATTATGCAGGAGACTCAGACTAGATGATTATAATGGTCTCTTCTGGTTTTAAAATCTATGAATTAATGAATTATGCATCCCAACATCTCTGTGAGGTGGGAAAACTGTTCTTAAGGTTCAGATTAAGACCAATATTTTCTGCAGTAGCCATTAATTTGGAGTGTTTTAGTTTTTGGATACCCATGTTAAGGGATCAAGGTGCAACAAATTAGGCACCCAAAAACAGAGGCCACTTTTGAAAGTTTTCATCTCTTCGACTTGTCCAGATTGCAAGGAAAATTTGTGGCAGAGCCAGGAATATGACACAGACCTTCTGAGTCCTGTTGCTGAGCCAGGCATAAAAGAAGCTGTCAGCTGGAATAATAACTTTTTTTCTTTTTAGATTCAATTGAAAATATGGTATATTTGTCAAACCCAATGAAAGCTCAAATTTAAAATTTAAATAAATTTTGAAGAGGAAATTAAATAACCTTAAGGTACTGTAAGGTAAACTGGTTTAGGTGTGATATAATTATTCATAGTTATAGCCTATAGATATAGGTATTTGCTAGGTAAGGCATTTATATAAGTTAAGATAGTAATGCAATGAGCCTACAAGACTTAAGGCCTATAAGACAATACCTTAGCTAAACTAATCAAGGTGTAAGGCCCCAAAAGCCTTAACATAAGATGCTAACCAGGAATACCCTAACTCATAAAATACCACAAGATAGAATGCTGTAATAGACAAGTATAACTAATCTGCTGACAGGTAACTGCAAGATGCCAGTTGATATCAGCTTTAGATATTTTAAGTTAGGAACATCAGCAGATGTCTGACCACAAGAATGCTGTGGTAATTAATTGACATATATGTTAATGAACTTGAGATCAAAGGCCTACTAACCTACGGGAGAAGAGCACTTCAACATTAGTAGAGTGATGAAATTTAGATAAGGAAAAGGGGCTAAAACCCCAACTGAACGTGCATTAGGCAGAGTTGGCATCAGCGTAAACATTATAAGCTGTATCCTCGCCTGTGTGCTGTGGGATATACCAGGATGAGGACCACTCATGGTCATAATGGTAATGAGGATGATGACTAACACTTAGGGGTTTTATGCAAAGAATGGTGTGAGTATATGAATGCTCAGATGTTCATCTTATATTATCTCTATCTACTTTACTGGGTTGGAATGTTTGTGATTTTGCTAACTGTGCTAATAAAAATATTACATGCACAGGATGCTTTTCCTAAGTGTAATTGTCTCTCTTATGCACACCAGGGTTCTCCTAGTCACTTTAATATTTCTGGGTCTGGTAATGGGGCAGAACTCTGCCAAATTACAGTGTTAATTGGCTTCTCTAATTAATCAGTGCATAATACAGAATCAATAAACTAGGTAGCTTTATTTACAATGAGTTTGTTATTATTTTTTTATTCCAGATTAGGAGAGATTGCTTTCTTCTCCTGCATACCCTTATGCAAGTGAGCAGTCCTCACTCATATGACTACTTCCACTGACTTTGAGAGCCCAGTTCTGCAAACCCTGATGCATGTGAAAAAAATAGTATGTGATTATGTAATTAAACACTGTCATAATGTGTATGCATAAAGGAGGCAAATTAAAGGTACACGGGTAAACTTAATTTAGCATTTCCTAACTTCTGAGTGCTTGACTTTGTAACCTTAATGTTTTTTTTAGCATAGGTTATTTTGTGTGTAAGCATGTATATAGTTCATGCTTGATTGTAATTGCTGCATTATATGTATTATTATTTTTGTAATTTTCTGTATGAAAGAGTAGAAATACAACTAAATTAAATTTGAAAGACAGAGAGAGTAATAAAGATTAATGAAAGAACTGGATAAATATTATAGCAAGAAAAACTGCAAATATTTCAGAAATGTCTGCATGGAATTTCTCTTCATTTATACTCCAATTCTTCTGTACAAGCTTTTTATGAAAAGTCATGTAAGTTATGTTTTGTTCTTTCAGATGTTCATGGAAAGGAAATTTTAGGCCCATAGCCAAGATTAATTTAATCATGAAACAAAATTTAGTTTAATCGTGAAACTAAATTTGTTTGAGGAAGAATTAGAATGATATAAAGGCAATTTAATTCAATCAGGGAACAGAAACAACAGCATGATTTAAGTATTCTGTTAAACTACTCCAATATCAAACTCAGAATAGTGAATACTCAGAACTATACTCACAGCAGACAGTTTTCAAGAAAACCCATAAACCAAAATGGACAATTGTACAATTTCAAATATCAAATATATTGTAAAAAAAATTGCTTTTTCATAGAAAATGGAGATAAAATTAATAATACATTGTATGAATTATCCTCCCAACTCTAGATAATGCTAGGTTTGATTTGACTTTGGATAGACAATAGGTCAGGATGAAACTATAAAATACAAATATTTTAACCCAAATTTCAACCCTCTTCCCCCTACACAGAACTAAATCAATCTGTCTGAATTTTCACAGGTGTGTTTCTTTATTCCATGGCATAGTCTGTGATATTTAAGGCAAACTAGATAGAATTTGAGAGATTTATGGATTAAAATATTAGATCTCACTTCTTGTTCATTGTTCTAACTATTTTTTTTGGCTTGTCAAAACTCCAAGATGGAGTTTCTCAAGTAATTTCATAAATGTTGGTTAGGGCAAGGACACAAGATGCTTTGGGTTAATTGTGGAGTGTTTGTAGGTTAAATTATTAGCTGTTTAAATGTATAGAGTTCCTTCATATAAATTTTACTTATGTGAAATTTGGGAAGCTTGCATCTAGCTGGTATGGGCTTTCCAAACACTATGAAAGTCACTATTGGAACACTATTCCAACACTATTGAAGTCTTCCTAGATTCTAGAAGCAGGATGGCCTAAGGGAATACATACTGGACATAAAGGTTAAAATTCCTGTTTTGTATTCCACCGTTGCCTCTGGTATTAATAGTTCTTTTCAGTTACTTAGCACTCAATAGCAAGGACTCACAATTCCTTAATGAAGTTTGTAAATATGAGCGTAGCATTTCTAAGTTCTCGATGAAACAGCATGGAGATCCAAACTCATAATGTAAGGGGTCCAGAGAGGCATTCTTTTAAGGAAATTCTAAACAAAAAGCTTTGTTAAATGGAGTACATATAACCTAAGAGAAATACACTCTCTGTTTGTTTTGACCGTAGAGCTGATCAAAATTATGACGAGTTTTCTTTTTGTCCCATGTAATGAGAAAAATATAGACTTTTCATGCTTCATGAAAGCAAAATTATTAAACCTTTTTGCTCAGATTTTCCAAGGAATTCATCATTGAACGAAGTATGGAAAAAATGAGTGCCTAAAATGAAAGTTTCAGAACAGTGAGTAACTAAAATCAGGGTACAAGGAAAGAGTTGGAATGGAAACTGCTACCTCTGTACCTAAAAAAACAATATCAGCCAATACACAGAATATGATGGTGGGTTTCATCCATATAAAAGACATTCACACAATGTGCACATACTATATATCTGCAACATTAACCAGTAAGTAACTACTAACATTAACTAACAATCATCATTACTGTTACTGTGATGTGTGCTATGCATAGATAAGAAACAATCTCTTTCCTGGAGGTCTAACAATTTAAAAGACACAAAATAGACAAATGGTAAGGGGATTATACTATAAGATATCAAATGAATATGGTGAGGAATTAACTCAGATTAGTCATTAGTATTATTGTTGGTTGTATTTTAATTGGGAGTAGAGGAAGAATTAATAATGGCAGGAATGGGGGAGTTAGAGAGCATGAGGGAGTAGGGAAAGGAAGGGAAAGAGGGGCAATCAATTGCATAGCCATGATCATCTGACCAGGGTTTGTAGCCATCAGGACTACAAAATGACATCTAAGGAGAAATTAGAAGTAGGTACAGTAAGGTTATGAATTATATCAGGCAGTTTTTCCTCAGCACAATGGGTGGTGTGGAAGGGAGAAGCTGACTTGTGGGTGGTAAAGGTTGGGAACATATCAAAGACTAATGCTGCAATAAGTTACTAGATAAGATAGGTAGGGTGGGACTAATTTACAAAGGGTCTTCAAGGTAGGGGAAAAATTGTTTGATGCCAGAGTGAAGGTGGACTAAATGGAATGACTTAGAGAGGAAGTTGATATGCTCAGAGTGATAAGCCAGGAAGATGATTTTAGCAACAGCATATGGAATAGACTTAGGGGAACAAGGGTGCAGTAGTCAAAGCCAGAAAAGAGTCAAGATTGCAGTTGTCAAGATGTGATATGATGAGCGCTTGAACAAGAATTTTAACTGTGTTGACAGAGAGGAAAGGCCAATACCTTAGAGCAGTTGTGTAGGAAGAAAAGGTAAGATTTAGATAAGAGGTAAGATTTAGACACAGTTTGAATGTTTGGGTCTAAAGAAAGGGCTGAGTCAAAAGTGATGCTCATGTTAATGGTCTGGGGCCGCAGGGGGTGGGGGGGAATAAAAATTGGTGGCATCTATGCCTGGAGATTTCTACCCAGGCCCTGGTCTTGACTTGCTGGGAATGTGGAATGTGAGATCTGTTGGGATAAATCTGATGGCTGGAATATTGGTATAGAGTAGTATAGCTTGTTCAGAAAGAACAAGTAGGGAAAAAAAGTGGGGAGGTGCTTTTATTATATATCAAGAATATATATATTGGTTATGATTACCAGAACAGGAAGAGAGGCAGAGCAGTTGAAAGTCTCTGGGTGAAGATGAAAGGGGAAAAAAACAGAGATGATGGGCTTGTCTCTACTTACCATGGATTGATGCGACAGCGATCGATCCACCAGGGGTCGATTTAGCGAGTGTAGTGAAGATCTTTGCTAAATTGACTGCTGATGGTTCACCCATTGACAGGCCCGGCGACAGAAATTTTGGGGCCCGGTACTCTGATCGTTCGTGGCCCCCCACCAGCCGGTCTCCCACCGCCCGTGCCCTGCCCCGCCCGGGCCTACGTGGGACTGCCTTGCCAGTCGGGCATAGCGGGGGTGTAGTGTTGCGGGGGTACCGGGCGTGGTCGGCGGTAGCACGGTGGTGCGCGGCACGTGCAGCCTCTAGCACACCATCCCTGCCTGGCCCACCTCCCCCCCCCAGCCTATTCTCCTTCCCCCCATGCCTGACCCGGCCCACCCAACCTAATCTCCTCCCCCCAGCCTAACCTCCTCCCCTCCCCACCCATCCCTGCCTGGCCCACCCCGCTGTTGGGGGTGATCTTCCTTTACCCCCGCCCAGCCTCCCCCCATCGAACCGCCTTCCCTCCCGCACCCCTGCCTGGCCCGGCCCATCCCACCGAACCTAACCTCCTCCCCCCTCCCACTCCCCACCCAGCCTCCTGCCCCCCATGCCTGACCCGCCCAGCCCACCCTCCCCCCCACCAAATCTCCTTCCCTCCCGCACCCACACCTCGCCCACCCCACCCAGCCTAGTCTCCTACCCCCCTCCCCGCCCACCCAGCCTGGCCTCCCCCCCACCGCCCCCTTGCCTGCCCCCCAGCCCAGCCATGCCTATGAATGAACCTCCCGAGCGCCCACAGGGGGTGAACTCACTGCAGAGCCCGCCCGCCCAAAGGCCCCCCCGGAGCCGCCTCCCGAGTGGGGCTGGGCCCCCTGCCCCCTTACCCTGGTGAGGCCGACTTCCCTTCTCGGCGCCTCCGCCACCATCAGTGCCGCACACCAGGCGGCCTGGTGCGCTTCCCCGGGCCCGCTGTGGAGTCTGCTATGCGGTGCGGGCGCTTGGCTACAGCGCTGGGGTGGCCGCCCAGTGGGGGATTTGCACACGGCCGGCCGCGCATGCGCCAGGGCTCTGCAGAACATCCCCTGTTTCCACCCCGCCTGCGCACTCCTGAGTCCTGACATGGGGGCCTCCCTTAAGTCCGGGGCCCGGTACACCTGTCCCCCTAGTTCCCCCCCTGTTGCCGGCCCTGCCCATCGACTCTGGTACTCCACCAGAATGAGAAGCATAAGGTAAGTCAAAGGAAGAGTGTCTCCCATTGACCCAGCGTGGTGTAGATACCACAATAAGTCAACCTAAGGTATATCGACTTCAGCAATGTTATTCAATGCAACTGGAGTGGAAACCTGCCCAATGTCATGGTAGGGGTATACAACACTGATGAGGAAGAGGACAAGGATAAGGCATTTCTATATCCCAAACAAGACCTGGTAGTAATGGAGGACTTTAACTACCCATACATCTGTTGGAAAATTAATATAGCTAAACACAAAATGCTAGCTAAGTTATTGGAATGTATTGGGGACAACTTCTTGTTTTAGAAGGTGGAGGCAATTGTGGGGAGGCATTTTTGACATGATTCTGAGCAACAGGGAGGAATTGGTTTCAAATCTGAAGGTTTAAGGAAATTTCCGTGAAAGTGATTATGAAATGATGGATTTAATGATTCTAAGTAAACGAAGGAGTGAGATCAGCAGAATACGGACAATGGACTTAAGAAAACCAGACCTTAACATACTCAGAGAACTAGTAGGTAAAGTCCTATGGGAAGAAATCGACGGGATAAAGGAGTTCAGGAGAGCTGCCAGTTTCTCAAGGAGACAATATTAAAAGTACGACTGCAAACTATTCCAATTTGAAGGGGGAAAAGGGAAGAATAGTTAGAGGCTGATATGGCTCCATCAGGAGTTCTTTACTGATCTGAAAACAAAAAAGAATCCTATAAAAAGTGGAAACATGGACAAACTGCTTAGGATGAGTATAAAAGAATAGCACAAGCATGTAGAGATGAAATAAAAAAGGCTAACACACAAAATGAGTTACACCTAGCTAAGGACATACAAGTCAATAAAAAGAGGTTTTATAAATATGCTAGAAACAAGATAACAACAAAGGAAAGTACAGGTCCAATACTTAGTGAGGAAAGAGAGCTAATACATTGTATCAAGAAAGCTGAGGTGTCTAATGCCTATATTGCTTCCATCTTCAATAAAAAGATTAATGGTGACCAGACACTTAACACGATTAATATTAATAGCAAGGAGGAATAAACACAAGCCAGTATAGCAAAAGAACAGGTTAAAATATTTTGATAAGTTAAATGTATTCAGGTCAGCAGGGCCTGATGAAATTCATCCTAGGGTACTTAAGGAACTAGCTGAAACAACCTCAGAAATTAGCGATTATCTTTTAGAACTCATGGAGGAAAGGTGAGGTGCTAGACGATTGGAGAAGAGCAAACATAGCACCTATCTTTAAAAAGGAGAACATAGATGCCTTGGGCAATTATAGACCAATCAATCTAATTTCCATATCTGGAAAGATTCTGGAACAAATCATTAAATAATCAGTTTGTAAGCAGCTAGAGGATTATAAAATACAAAGTAATAGCCAGCATCAATTTTTCAAGAACAAGTCACGTCTAAACAACATAACTTTCTTCTTTGATGGGATTACTGGTATAGTGGAAAGGGCAGTAGGCTGTAGACATGATCCTAAAAAGCAAAGTAGGGAAATACGATCCAAATGAAATTACTGTAAAGTGGGTGCATAACTGATTAAAAAACATACTCAAAGATTAGTTATCAATGGTTCACTGTTGGACTGGGGGAATTATGTGGTGCAGCCTAGTGCTATTCAATATTTTCATTAATGACTTGGATAATGAAGTGGCTTATAAAATTTGTGACTTATACTAATTTGGGAGAGGATGAGAGCACTTTATAGGACAGAGTGAGAATTCAAAAGGACCTTGACAAATGGAAGAACTGGTCCAAAATCAACAAAATGAAATTCAATAAAGACAAGTGAAAAATTGCTAAATTTAGGAAGGAAAAATCAAATAGAAACTGGGGCATGAGGTCTTAGGCAGTAATACTTCTATGAATTCTAGGTATCCTGGGTCCTGTTTCAGCGAGGTGGAGTCGGGACTAAATGACATCTCAAAGTCCCCTCCAGCTGTAAATTTGTATGATTCTATGTGCAGAATGGACAGTAAAGAACAGTGGTGGGCAACCTGCAGCCCATGGTTTGCACATGGCCCATCAGGGTAATCTGCTGATGGGCCGCAAAACAGTTTGATTACATTGACCGTCTGCAGGCACAGCCACCTGCAGCTTCCCGTGGCCATGGTTTTCTGTTCCTGGTCAATGGGAGCTGGCCACCGCTTCCTGCAACTCCCAGTTCCCGAGTGTGAACCAATTAATGGAAGACTACTTATTCTAACCAATACAGAGAGAATTTATGGGGAAAAGATTTCTTGTAACTATGCCTGAGATTAAATGAAGAAGTCCAAGTTACCTCTTAGTATGAGTTTCTCCATTACATGTATGGAGGTATGTTTTGTTTTCTGTTCTTCAAGTGTAGTGAGGGGTTTGGTTCTTTGAAATGTCTCAGCGGTATCCTTTTGCATAAATTGATGGCTGTTTTAAGGCAGGATGATGTGGCATTTCCTTTATGCAGGTCAAGAAATTAAAATTTGACAGAGGTGATGATAGAATAATTTAGTGCCTCAGCAATGTGGCCGCAGATGGCCGTCCACATGGGGGAATATTGTTGAGTCAGTGAGGTTGGCTGCCTACAGTCTGGCAGGTGTCCATTAAAATGTAAAACAATATTTTGGACTAGGCAAAAATTGGGCAATGATGTCCACTTTATATTATGCCAGATTTGCTTCTATTCCTCATGGACTTGGATAAAAGGAGGATAAAGAAATAGAATTTAACCATTGGCACATTGACCAGCAATGTATTGACTAATCATCTTGGGGAGATTTCGTTGTATCCATTTTGATAGTGTGTGGGGTTTTTTGTTAGTAAATCACATGGAGCAGAATCAAGAATAATATGTTTTAATGATTTCCATTTTTTTCTCTGTCTTAGGGCTTGTCTACATTTACATTTTATAGTGCTCTGACTTGCTGGCTCAAGGGAGTGAAAAATAACCCCGCTGAGTGCAGCAAATTTGAGTGCTTTAAAATGCTTATGTGGACAGGCTCCCAGCACACAGAGCTATTCCTCTAATGGAGGTGGATTACCAGGAGCGCTGGTACCACAGTCACCCTTCAAAGCATGGGAGCGCTCCCGCGGCAGCGCTTTTAAGTTTCTAGTGTAGATGTAGCCCCAGTGAATAAGATAATACTACAGGTAAGTCACATATTGAAATTCACAGAACAATAACATGATTTGCAGTTGTACAAGTTGTCCCCAAGGTACTGAAGGAATTAGCCGAAGGAATCTCAGAGCCACTGGCAACAATATTTGCAAACACATGATGACAGAAGAGGTCCCAGAAGACTGGAGAAGGGTTAGTGTAGTGACCATCTTTAAAAAGGGGGGAAAGGAGGAGACAGGGAACCATTAACTAGTCAGCCTGAGTTCAATACCTGGGAACCTACTAGACCAATGTTTAAAATATTCAAATTGCAAATACCTGGAGGATTAAGGGGTAATCACTAGCAGCCAGAATGGACTTACCAAGAGCAAATCATGCCAAACCAGCTTGATTTCCTTTTTTGACAGAGTAACTGGTTTGGTAGAGAGGAATGGACACAATTTACCTGGACTTCAGCAAGGATTTTGACACAGCCCTACATAACATTCTGATAAGTAAGCTAGGGAAATGTGGGCTAGGCAGAACTACCATTAAGTGGATATATAATTGGTTAAATATCCTCAGACCAAGAGTAGCTACTAATGGAATTGTATCAGACTGGAAGGAGGTCTCAAGTTGGGTTCCATAGGGATCTGTTTTGGGTTCACTGCTATTTAACATCTTTATTCAAGACCTGAATAGAGGAACAGAGAGCATACTGATCAAATTTGCAGATGACAAAAATCTGGGGGAATTGCCAACACTTTGGAGGATAGAGCTAAAATCCAGAGGGATCTTGATAATTTGGAGAATTGGTCTATAGACAACAAAATGAAATTCACCAAAGACAAATGTGATATGCTACACTTAGGAAAAAAACAAATGCACCAATACAGAATGGGGGAAAAGTGGCCTGGCAGCAGCACTACTGAGAAGAATCTGGAAGTTGTGGTGGATCACAACCTCAACATGAGTCAGCAATGCAGTGCTGTTCCAAAAAAAACCCAAACACAAATGCAATTTTAGGCTGCACTAACAGAGGCATATCATGCAAGTGATGGAAAGTGATAGTATCACTGTACATGGCACTGGTTAGTCCTCAGCCAGAGTATTTGTGTCCAATTTTGGTCACCAATGTATAGAAGGGATGTAGAAACTGGAAAGGACACACAGGCAAGTGACAAAGATCAAAGTGATGGAATGCAAGCTATATGAGCAAAGGCTGAAGGAACAGAGTATGTTTAGTTTGGAAAAGAAGAGATTAAGGGAGGCATGGTAGCAGTCTTCAAATACTTGAAAGGGTGCCATAAAAAAAGATGGAGAAAAGTTGTTCTCTCCTGCCACAGAGATGGGGCGGCTCCAGGCACCAGCGCAGCAAGCACATGCCTGGGGTGGCAAGCCATGGGGGGCGGCCCGACGGTCGCTTTCAGGGCGGTAGTCAGACGGCCTTTGGCGGCATGTCGGTCCTGCAAATTCAGCGTCATTTTGGCGGTGGGTAAGCCAAAGACGTGGGACTCGCTGACCTCCCACAGAAATGTGCCGAATCTGTGGGACCAGTTGACCTCCTGCAGGCATCCTGCCGAAGGCCCCTGTCGTGCTTGGAATGGCAAAAATTGTAGAGCCGCCCCTGCACAGAGGGCAGGATAAGAGGCAGTTGCTTCAAACTACAGCATAGAAGATTTAGATTAAATCTCAGGAAAAAAATTCCTAACTGTAAGAACAGTAGGACAATGGAACAAACTGCGGAAGTTCCTTCACTGGAAGTTTTCAAAAGGAGGCTGGACTGTCATCTATCTTGGATGGTTTAGGCACAAGAAATCCTGCATTTTAGCCTGGGGTAAGACTAGATGTCCCTTGTGGTTCCCTCTAACCCTATGACTCATTGTCCAGGTTTTAAAAAGGAACAATACATAAAATTTATCACTCATATCTGTATATCAGTTGTACAGTTCCACCATTCACAGTGTAGTAAGGGGAAAGTATTCTTGACAGCAAGTTAAAGAATTATGGGCTGGATGCATGGACTATAACATGGATAGAAAGCTGGCTAGAATGGCTTCATGTCTAGCTGGCAGCTGGTATCAAGCAGAGTGCCCAAGGGTCAGTCCTGGAGCTGGTTTTGTTTAATATCTTCATTAATGATCTGGAGGATGGTGTGGACTGCATCCTCAGCAAGTTTGCAGATGAAACTAAACTGGGAGGATTGGTAGACACACCAGGAGGGTAGGGATAGGATACAGAGGGACCTAAACAAATTAGAGGACTGGGCCAAAAGAAATCTGATGAGGTTCAACAAGGACAAGTGCAGAGTCCTGCATTTAGGATGGAAGAATCCCATGCACTGCTACAGATTAGGGACCAAATAGTTAGGCAGCAGTTCTGCAGAAAAGGACATAAAGGTTATAGTGGATGAGAAGGTGGATATGAGTCAGCAGTGTGCCCTTGTTGCCAAGAAGGCTAATGGCATTTTGGGCTGTATAAGTAGGGGTATTGCCAGCAGATCGAGGGACGTGATCATTCCCCTCTATTCAACATTGTTGAGGCCTCATCTGGAGTAGTGTATCCAGTTTTGGGCCCCAAACTATAAGAAGGATGTGGAAAAATTGGAAAGAATCCAGTGGAGGGAAACACAAATGATTAGGAGCATGTGACTTATGAGGAGAGGCTGAAGGAACCGGGATTGTTTAGTCTTCAGAAGAGAAGAATGAGGGGGGATTTGATAGCTGCTTTCAGGTACCTGAAAAGGGTTTCCAAAGAGGATGGATCTAGACTGTTCTCAGTGGTAGCAGATGACAGAACAAGGAGTAATGGTCTCAAGTTGCAGTAGGGGAGTTTTAGGTTGGCTGTTAGGAATAACTTGTTCACTAAGGGGGTGGTGAAGCACTGGAATAAGTTACCTAGGGAGGTGGTGGAATCTCATTCCTTAGAGGTTTTTAAGGTCAGGCTTGACAAAGTCCTGGCTGGAATGATTTTGTTGGGTGTTGGTCCTCCTTTGAGCAGGGGCTTGGACTAGATGACTCCTTTCCAACCTTGATATTCTATGATTCTATGAAAGCAAGGAAAGCAGAAGCACTGGAATGCTTGTGGATAGTGCTCTGATAATTATGAAAGCAAACCCACCAGAGCAAAAGAGGAAAGGGCTGCTGCAGGAGTGAGGAAAAATGTTCAGGTAGTAAGAGGAGAATCACTTGAGGGTTAAGGAAGCACAACTGAGCAGCTGGGAATTCATAGACTCATAGATTTTAAGGTCAGAAGGGACCATTATGATCATCTAGTCCAGGGGTGGGGAACCTCCGGCCCGCGGGCCTTATACGGCCCGCCAAAGCCTTCTGTCTGGCCTGTGCGCGTCCCTGGCCGGCGGCTCCCCCAGGCACTTCCCGGCCCCTTCGCCGAACACGGAGCCGCCCCCCCCCTGGCGGCCCGGGGCGGCTCCGCACTCGGCGAAGAGGCCGGAAGCGCCTTGGGGAGCCGCCGGCCAGGGACGCGCAGGGGTGGTTTTGCGCTCCGGCCGGCAGGTGGGCGTGGCTCCGCGCTGGGGCCGGCAAGCACCTGGGGGAGCCGCTGGCCAGGGACGCGCGGGGGCAGCTCTGTGCTCCGGCCGGCAGGTGGGCGTGGCTCCGTGCTGGGGCCGGCAAGCGCCTGGGGGAGCCGCCGGCCAGGGACGTGTGTGGGCCGCTAGGTGGGGGCGACTCAAACCGGGGGGGGGCTGCCGGCGCCGCGGGGAGCCGACGGTCAATGGGGTGTGGGGGGGAGGCCGGGGTGGGCGAGGTGTGGGTGCAGGAGGTAAGCAGGCTTGGTGGGGGGAGGCTGGGCTGGGTGGGGCAGGCATGGGGGGCAGGAGGCTGGGTTGGGAGGGGGGAGGAGGTTAGCTTCGGTGGGGTGGGCCAGGCCAGGCAGGGGTGGGGGAAGAAAAGCAGTTAGATGGGAGGCTGGGCGGGGGTAAAGCAACATCACCCCCTACACCCAGGCTGATAGCGGGAGCTGACTGGGCCAGGCGGCAGGACCCCGGCAAGGCCAGCGGGGAAACCCCAAAGCAGTGCAGGGCTAAGCACTCCGCTTGCCACTGCTTTGGGGTTTCCCCGGTTGGCCCCTTGCCAGCTGGGGTCTCAGCTCCCGTTGCCAGCCTGGGCTTCCTCGGGGGGGGGGGGGAGGGGGGAGCGGCCCGCGAAGGACATTATAAATGTCCAAATGGCCCTTGGCACAAATAAGGTTCCCCACCCCTGATCTAGTCTGACCTCTTGCACAAAACGCAGGCCGCAGAATTTTACCCACCCATTCCTACAATATACCTCACCTATATCTGAGCGATTGAAGTCCTCAAATTTTTGTTTAAGGACTTAAAAGTACAGAGAATCCTCCAGCAAGTGACCCATGCCCCCTGCTACAGAGGAAGGTGAAAAACCTCCAGGGCCTCTGAAAATTTGCCCTGGAGGAAAATTCCTTCCCGACCCTAAATATGGTGATCAGCATGTGGGCAAGACTCAGCAGCCAGACCCCCAGGAAGGAATTCTCTGTAGTATCTTAGAGCTCATCCCCTCCAAATTTCCATCATATACCACCAGACCCCTCTATTACCATAGTCAAGATCAAT